>CM035228.1:54238784-55642542 GCA_020226215.1 Sindora glabra | reverse complement strand
TTGGAAACCTTGAGTTCTGGCATTTGCTTCACTCCATAGCAAAGGTGCCACCATGGCATCCAAGCTCAGCATCCGCTTTTTTACCCCATCAGGACTTTCAAGCGATGTTAAGCAACTTTCAGTGGAACAGTCAGCTCTTTGGGGCTGAAGACTGGGTGGTATTTCATCTGAGATATGTGCTCCAGCCGTCCCAGGGGGTAAGGAGCAGAAGTCAAGATGGTCAACCAAGGAAGTTCTTGATTCCTTACTTCCCAGTCCTTGAAACTTCTGGCTGTCCGTGTCTATGACTGCAGCACCAATAAATTGATCAGCCAACATCTTACAAGCCTTCTCAAGCATGACCATATATCTTCGCTCTGCCTCCTGGCGAATCAGCAAGTGCTTCTCTGCCTGCAGGATGATAATTCCTAGATATAGTGAGCATTAGGGGAAACATATAAATCTTATTGGAATTTAATTGACATTGGAACTCACAAACTAGGAGTGAGATATCCATGTGTAGTCTAGCAACCACAGAAATTGTACTATTAGTCTTCCTCTTGATACCAACCAATATGCTGTAAGATTCATCGAACCCAAATTGCAATAAACATAGTAATAGTAGCATGACAACGAAATTTACCTCCACTAGCAAATGTAGTTTACTTTGCACTTCCATCTGTGCTCTTAATGCCTCCTTAACTTCTTGACCCCTAGACATGATATTAACAATCAATTTCAAAATTCAAAATTATTCAGACAACTAGGCCATTGAGAAATTATTTCAAGGAATACAAAATTTATCTTACTCATTTGCATCAGAATTTGGCAACTTTGGAGAAGTAATATCAGCTCCAGGGTTTTCAAGAAGATAAGAAGCTGATAATCCTTCCATAATTTATCAATGAGAAGTCAGCTGAAGTATAGATTATCATAAAATAGAAGTTTATAAACAATTCTTCATCAATGCATATAACAATGATGCTACTGTCAGATATGACTTTCTGAGGGAAGAGAGAGACAACTTATCATGTGGGAAAGGACAAGGAGAGGCATAATTCGAGAAATTCATGTTCAAAATAACATAGGACTGGCACAAGATTGAAAGTATGGAGAGATGCATGACAACCTACCATCTTTGCATCCCTCCACAGATTCTTTCCCTGATTGCTTACCAAGTCTGTATTTCTGCAATGCAGCAAGGAGCCATTTGAAACAACAGAAAAGATTTAGCACTTCTTTCAGTGCAGAGTCGAATATTGAACAAAGTATAATGGCAAATATATGAAGAGGATACCTGAAGATGACTCTTTAAATGATAGAGAGTCAGGCCCTTGACATTCATGGTCCGCATTATTGCTTTTGGTGTAGCTTCTGCAAATATTTTTATAAACAAAGTTTTATCAAAATATAGCTTAAGGTATACAAAGAAAGAAGATTAGAGACCCCTCTAAACAAACTAAAAACATGAGATAGACTATAAAAATGTCACATCAATATGGTGATTCTCTTCAGCCTCTATTTATGCTTGACAAAAGAAAAGTCATGGAAAAACATTTCAAAACAAAGACAAATATTTCTGTCGAGATATGAGGATTAATCTACAGCCAAAGACAACAAATAGCTGCTGATACGGCAGAACGAAATAGGGCCTTTCTTTGCTTTATTTCTGCCAAAGCATCTAAACCTAAGCAATAGAAACTGGTCCAAGGTCGGAAAGCTAACTAAATGAAGGACTTAACATCCAACAGAAAATAGGAATGAATTTTTCTCCATTTAGAGGCTCGCAATGATAACATGGATATCAGAAGAATTAAAAATCAAAATCCCCCAAAACCAAAACATGTATAAGAGATCAAGCAATGCAATTCAAATCTTTATTATTAACCACCAAAGTTTCAAAAGGGTGCAAGTTCAAAGTGAGATTTTTTACTTTTTTTTTTTTTCATTTTTTATAAAAGAAAAAAATTTACGACTGGAGAAGAGTGAAAAGAGAGAGGGGAATAAGAAATCCAAATTCAAGAAAACAAAAATAAAAAATATAAAGCATGGAGCAGAAGCAGCAAATCCCAAGAGTTAATGAATCTCTGCGCATAATCTCCATGTTGCAAGTAGGAAAATTACAACAAAGGTAATTTACATATTTAATTTCCCACTTAAAATATCTAAGCAACTGAAATAGATTTCAATTCAAAATTTACCAGTCAGCAAACAAGTTAAACCTGGATCATTAATAAGGTTCAACAACCTGAAAGACTAACAATTCTGATGTACAAGCCAACAACTCAGAATAGATCAAAGGCATTCATAAGCTGCCAGCAGTTCGAGACACTTCAACAACAAAACTAAGGTACATAACATTTGTTGCTTGCCAACACTCTCTCAAATATATTCCCCCAACAATGGCCATTTGATTTAACAACTACAAGGCCCGGTAACCAACAATGTTCCAGAGAAGAAATGACAAAACTTGCATTGCAAAGTTCGAGCTATATAGAATATACCATCATTACCTCAAAATAGTGCAGCTTTTAAAAATATTTTCTCCCTTAGTGTGTGTGTGTAATGATTGCCAAAGATGTCTCCAAACAAATATGCAATCCAAACACTCTAAGTATGCCCATGACTACCAAGGACTTGTATAATAGCACCTTATGCAGCAACCCAGTATGCACACACTCTAAGTATGCCTTTCAAGATTAACAAAGACTCACACAGCACTATGCCGGCAAGGCAAAATGAAAAGCTTATTGACTGACACAACATTGCCATCTCTCTCCCTTGAGCAGGTGCTAAACATCAAAAAATGGGTTAAAATGGTTGTTTCAAACCGAGAAACAAGCTATGGTGTTCATATCCGACCATTTGTAAAGTTAACCATCACAAATATAAAAAACAGCTTTATCTGCCAAGAAGCTCAAACTGGCTAAGAATTATTATTATAAAAACACATTCAATTCATTTGTTGAGGAAAGAAGATACAAAAGGAAGGGAGGACCAGAGCCAAAATAAATTAAAAAAAAAAAGGCAAATAAAACTAGAACTAGAAAATTGATCCCCACTACCTATCCAGCTTTTGACTATTTAATGCCACAACGAGGAACTTTCTAGGGGGATCTGGCAATAAAGCAATTTACAAACTACAGATGCTTTTCAAGGGAAAATTTCCAAGGCCCAAACCCCCTTCCTGTTTAGGCATACAACAAGACTGCCAACTCACCATGCGATCCTTCATTTCTTCCAATTTCCTTGAACAAAGTAAAGGTCTCATGATTCCTACAATTCCTGAGCAAGCATGCATATGGAATAGCCCCCAATTGAATGAAAAAATAGATTTGCTGTTTTAAAACTTCAAAAGCCAACAAAGCTAGTAGAGTGGCAGACCAGCAGGATAATCCAAAGAATTTGATAATATGAAATTTAGAATGTAAAAATAAGAATAGCTCAAAAGAAAAGTTTAACGCTCAGAACCTAGTATTCCACGCTCATCAACTCAATTTAGTCCCTGTAGTATACCAACTAACCAGTAGTTTCCACAGCAAGAATTCATAACCAGAAAATATATTTTCTATTATCGCTTGATTAGTGAGTTACAACTTATTAGTATGTACCAAATAGAAATATGCACTTTTCTATAATAAGCTAAGAGTGAGCACTTAGGCCAAGTGCTAATTAATCCCAGAAGCTTAAGTTATTAGGAAAGACCCAACAATGGCTTTATTTCCTACCCCCCCCCCTTTCCTTCAGATGGAAGTCCCTTGTGCTTACAAATGGACAGAATACAGACATACCAAGAACTAACAGAATAAATAGTTGTTCAATTGAGGTGACAAGGTTAAATTCTTATACTTTTGGGTCAAAGAGGTTGGGATACCATATTAAGTGCCAAATGATCCCAACATATTAAGCTATTAGAAGAAAGCCCATGAATGGTTTTATTACATACAATTTCTTTTCTGATCACAATTACCCCATCATATAACTGAAAACTCTATTAAAGCTTGCAAAATCGCTGGAAGCTCCCCAATTCTACCCTATGAAAAGTTCAGTCAAAAATTCCTTAGTTTGTTCTGGCACAGTTCTTTTGCTAGCTAATGAATGCACATGCCTCACAGGAAAATGACAGCTTCCACAAATGGAAGTTGCAACAGGCAAGTATGAATGCAGAGGGTCTCTAAAAGTACAGAACTCTTAAGTTGACATTGTTGAGCAGCATTAGATATCATATTAGGTCATTGACTCATAAGTGTCAGAACTGACTCATTCATAAACCCAGTTAAACAAAACTGGATTCTGTACAAATTTTGGTCATTTAGTATAAACATTTATATGGCAGAGCCAGTTTCCTCATGACAACGACCAGCACCTACCAGTTAAAGTCATACAATATATATTTCATGTTTAAGCAATAACAGTGCCCAGATATCAGGCACATTCCATAGGAAGCTCCATAGTGTTAATGAAACATTAGGGGGTTTATAAAAGCGCAATTTAACAAATTATTTTAATTAGTTAAGTATTGATGCGATAGAGAGTCAAAGCAAAATAGACTCGACAATTTCCAAAACCAATTTATCACAAATCTCAATGGAGATGGAATCGGAACATAAAATCTCCTCCCTGCTTCCAATAATCCAATTGCTGGATGACAAATAACAGATCATAAAAGTAAAGGTATCTCTCGTTTAACTATTAGAACATAATATGGAGTTTATCCACCCAAAAAATAAAAAATCCAAAGGTTGTATCACAAGCGCGCCCATTTTGAACCAAGAAAAAATGTCACAGATATAGATAGTACATAAAACTCCAATGAAATATACAGGAAAGCCCAAAACTAAGAGGATTAAGAGACAAAGACTTACTACTGGCACCCCCAAGCTGAGTGACAGCATCAACAAATCGTTCATGAAGCTCGGCAGTCCAACGAAGGCGAGGTTTTGGATCAGCAGTCAATACAAGACAAGGGTCTCCCATGTGGCTATGGTTTAAACCAACCTGCAAATCTTCCTGCCCCACTGTCCCTTCATGATGATGTATTAGAGTCGAAAACATCCTTCTTCCTCCTCAATAGCAAAACCCCCTCAACAAAACCAAACTTTAAGAAACCCAATACAGCGACTGATTATTGTAAAAGGGAGGGCAGATCCGAGAGACCCATTTCCTAAAATGGGAAGAAGCGAAGTGGAAAGGCAGAGTAGGGTAAACGAGCAAATGGGGGATGTAAATAGCACAAGGCTTTAACAGAGAGAAGGGAAGGGATGAGTGAAACTGTGAAGAAAAGACCTTATAAACTGGAGCTGGCACTGTCACGCTTTCCTGGGATTTTGTCCCTTTCTGTTCCTTTTCGAAAATGATGCAGCGTTTCTGCGTGGATTATTGGTGTTACTCTTTCCTGCCTTATTTTGCCGCTCGATTTTCCCTCCACCAGTCATTTTCTTATGGCTGTTTATAATGTGCAATAAGATAAGTTTTAGATCTCTTTAATATACCATATAGTCCAGTCAATTGCAGATTGCAGATTAAAAAAAAAGAGGACACCTTATTTATAAATGACCTATGATAAACTAAAATTTACTGATAAAAATTGTATTTTTTAATGGAATTAATTTTATATTTTTTTGGTCTCCCAAATTTCAATTTAAGATTTGAAGAAATAATGACACAGAGCCACAAAGTTTTGGGTTTAATAACGATTAGTTTTTTTTTATAATTAATGATCATGATTGTTTTAGTTTTATGTATACTTCTAATAAATTTTTATAAAAAGATAACTTATGTTAATGGTTGTCTCTATTCAATCGAATTTTTTAGGTCCAACGGTGAATAGGGTTTTGTTCGTTCTTTGTATTAATTTTTCGTGCAGTCGTCAGTGGATTTTTTAAAGTAAAATATCATTTTTTAAAATATAATTATAAAATATTAAAATAAATACATTTTTTTATTTTTATAATATTAAATATAGAAAGTATTGTAAAAAATAATTATTATTTCAAAGAAGAAGTTATTTTTTCTATTATCAAACCACTCTATCATAATTTTCTAAGAAAATTATATTTTACCTACATATGTTTTAAAGTGTTATAATTTATTCACTTATATATACTTTTTATCATTAACACATTATTTACCATATTTTTAATCCAATTTTTAATGAAAAATTTCATAATATGTAAGTTAAGGGGAATGAAGCAAAATTATATATGAGCAAAGTATAATTTTTCTTCTATTTATATCAATTAATATTAAGAATTCTCAACAAAAATTAAAATATATTAATTTTCTTCCTTTATTTTAATAATATACCTTAAACAAGAAAAAAATAATTATTGCAATACATGGCATGTGTTAAAAAAAAAAAGACTTTTGATGTTTATAAATAATGAAATCCATATATCCTATTATTAATAATTTTGTAGAGCATATAATAATATATGGTTTTTAGATCTAAATTAAAGAAATAAGGCTAATAATAATATATAGTTTATAAATCTAAATTAAAGAAATAAGGCTGATATAATTTTTTAACCCAAATTAAGAATTTTGAATATTAATTCACATACATATGAAAAATTTATAATTTACTCCCCTGTGATTTTTCTAAATGTACTTAACTGCATTGCTATGAAATATTCCATTAAAAATTTTATCAAAAAAAGTTTAGATAGATAAAGTATTGACATTAGAAAGTACAAGTAAGCCTATTATGATACTTGAATATACAAGTGAGTTAAGTAAAAATCAACAAATTTATAAGTGAGTAAAGTATAATTACCCCTAACTTTTTAATCGAGGTATAAAAGTGATATGTCACTGTAGATAACTAAAATTTAGTCTATTTAATTTCTACCTTATAAATTATATTCAATTAGAAAAGGCTATTTAACAAAGCTTAAAATTTTATATGAAAAATAAGTAGACTTGCAAAAATGTCTTGGGTAACAAATCAAATTATGCATATGCGTTCAAATTATGCATATGTGTTCAATCACATAGGTTAACTAATTAAAATAAACCTATGCATCAATAATGCCAATTAATGAATAAGAAATTATCATGTATTATAATGCATCATCATTATCCAAAAAAATTACTTTTGAATAAAATAAAAGGCAATAAACATAAAAAGAAAAGATGTTTATCTTTAAACATCCATTGGCAATTTTATAAATAAAGAGCTTGTTTGTGTCATTCATAATAATAAATCATGGAAAGAAGAGACATAAAGCTTTGAAACTCTTCTAAAGCTCTAACAACAAGAATCAAAGCATTTGGAATCTCCAACTTTCACCAAGAACATCAATTTTAATGTGAAGACTATAATAACATTCAAATTCTTAATTCCTTTGAAGCATTAAGCTTTTACAAAGATTCAACCTTTGACCAAAGACTAAGTTTCTTCAAGCCCTCAATCAAAGTTGAGTAGTCAACTTTAAATTGAGATTAAGCTTCTTCAAGCCTTTGTTCAAAGTAAAAATTTAACTATTCGATCTAAGATCAAGCTTCCCAAAGCACTTAATGAAAATTCATTAAAGAAAAGATTTAGAGGATTAATTATATTCTTTATCAAGAATTACAAATTAGATATTATACTTACATCTTCATTAAAATTAATAAAATATATTTATTCTATAATTTGCTCATCTTCATAAATTATTTATTGCAAAATTTTATGTGTACAAATTGTTAGCATGCCTAATGAGATAATCTCTACCTTTCATCTCTTGTCTTCAAAATCAAATCCATTTAAACAAGTTCAAATAGCACCAAAGAAATAACTTTTTAGTAACCTACTATTTGATGCATCCAGAGAAAATCCTCCAATCAACTCAATAGGTTTTGATTCTTAATGTCTTGTAACTTAAAGCAAAATAATAGTTATTGCATATTTTTATGCTTAAAAGACTATAATACTAAATCTTGCTCCTATTTTCACAAGTTTATGTCACGAAGATCACCTTCATGTACACATGTAATAGGGGTAAAGTCAAATGTACATAACATTCTTAATCATGTCTTGGCTCAACCTACTTTATCTAAAAATTATAAATTAGTAGTAAAAACTGTAATTGTTGGTGGAGTTAGCAAGGCGAATAGTATCCATTCTGCTTTAACAACTTTAATGTCAAAATTGAAGGGATAATCTTCAAAAGATTGCTCTTTTGACTTTTCTAAATCCTCAAATTCAATTGCAATGCCTATCATGGCGACAAGTGCAACTTCTTTAAAGGAGCAAGTTTCAACTAATTCAAAGACACTTAAAAGCACTAATGAAGTCCATACAAGAAAAAGAAATTTTGAGAGAAAAACAAATATTTAACATCTTGTGTTAGTGGACTTTTAAATTGTATGATAATCTAACCAATGCATTTAAAGATATGTCACACTAAAAAGATCAAAATGAAGTTGCAAAGGAAAAAAGTGGCTCAAAGAATGAGCAATCTTATCTAGATGGTGTCCTTCCTGCTAACTAATTGAAAGAAATTATCAAAGGAGCCATTAAAGGCCAAGTAAAATAGGGCATACAATCTTCTTTTTCTCATGTTAAGCCACACAATTGAAGGATTGATCTTATGAAAATACCTCAAAATTATCAACTATCTAAATTTCAACAATTTGATAGCAAAGGAAAACCTAAGCAATATATTGCTCACATCATCAAAAGTTGTAACAATGTTAGAACTAATAGAGACCTTATGATAAAATAATTTATGCATTCTCTTAACAGAAATGTTTTTGACCGGTACACATACTTGATGCTTAGATGTCATGGCTTAAAATGTAGGCATGTGACCAGTTCGGAAACCACCAATGAGTAGCTTTTTACAAGTCTTACATACAAATTATTTAGACCTTAACTAAACAAAATGACATTATTTCCATGTAAACAACTTTTTGTTGCATGAAATCATATCTACCATTAATTCAAAAGAAAAACAAACAGAATTTCCTCTATTTTTGGGTCCTTTCCAAAAGCCATCTACCCTAAGGTTTAAAACTTGCACCTCAAATAGACAAAAGACTACAAGACATATTTTAAAATAAATAAATTTGACACAATGACTTCATAAACATAATTGTAATCAAATCTTAATCCAACCATCAAACTCTCTAATGATGCCATCTTTGATCTCAACAAGGTTAGCAAGGTCCCATTAAGTTAAGTTCAACTTCAAAGTATTAACAACATAAAGAGTAAATTATGAGAACTTAGTGAGTATAAACCTACTAAAAAACCACATTTAGGATTAATAAAAAAAATAACAAACATTAATTATATATAAGAATAAATAGAAAGTAACTACAAACCTAGCTCTTAGATTTCATAGCTCATGGTATCAAGTTTTCTATTGGATAAATTCACCCATACACATTTTAAACTTTCTATTTCATATTAACATTTCACAATAGTCTTATCAACACAATTATATAAACACAATTACATCCTAGCATAAGTTTATCCTAAGTAAATTCATAACATATTAGCTATAAAGAAAACTAAAGTATAAAGCAATTAAATCCCTTTGTGCCTCATAAGTCAACTTTATCCCATTCAATCTTTAACTTTATCATTCTAATATTAGCCTTATCCTACACAATCAATTATTGCAAATTAAGCATCCAATTTTTCACATTGTCTCCTTTAATCACATTTCTCATCACCATTTATGGCATAAATCACAATGTTTCATTCTCAAAAGCACAAGCTTTTTTCATTACATTCACAATTAAATTTCAATATTAAAGTAAATAATTCATTCTTATAGGTTATTCTTAAATGCCTTATGTTGCTTTGCTGGGCTATATGTCTTAATTCTTTTCACAAAGAAAATAAACAATAGTTCAATCCATATATATTATAGCATCATAGTACTATTATACCGTATTTCAAGATTAATCATGCATTTAAAAGTTAATTTTACTTGATCGTAACATGAGAATGTAAAATTAGATGAAAGAAGTCATTTTAGGAAATAGTTTACAGTGTGTTGTGCGATTCCAAAAGTAAGGAGTCATGTCATGAAATGCTTCTACCTTCTTATACATGGGAAGCACTTCATAATATGGTTTGTTTTTCTTGCATTCACCTTTCAAAATGGACGTGTTTGCTTTTGGAAGTGGATGTGTTACTTCTAGAAGTAGATGTGTCCACTTCTAAAAGTGGATGCACCTATTTCTAGTAACATATAACCATTTCGAGAGTTGCACCTCGACATAACATATTCTAAACTGGAGGAAGCCTTTCATAAAATGCTTCTCATATGAATCTTCTAGATTTTATCCATAAATTTTACTGTTCACTCCATTATTTATATTTTCTCATTTCATTTTTTACTTAACTAATCTTCTTCAAATCATAAATACATATGGCTCTTTATTCATGCCATTTACTTTATGAATTATCCATTAATCACTACAAATTAACATCTTCATAAAAATTATAAATCCCAAAACTCATGTTATAAAGCAGACAATAACCATTTAAATCTTTAAATTAGGTTGGAGTTTTTACTCACCTAATATAGAGAAGGTCAATGGATGGTAAATTTGTTATTTCCTTAGTCCTAATCACCTGAAACCAAAAGTTTTTATGTTAGGGTTTAGGGTTTAGAATCAAAATACCCTATTCCTTACAAACTATGGAGAAATTCTAAGAAGAAATATGAAAATGATAAGGACTTTATCTTGATTAAAGAAAAAGCTTAAAATAAATTAGTCTTTCCTTTGTTGGATGGAAGATCAGAGATAAAGGAATTAGAGAAGTTGAGAAAATTATAAAGAGAAACAAAGTTGGATATGAGGATTAAAAGAATCTAGATGAAAATGAAAGTGAAATTGAGAAAGAAAGTTAATCAAGCCTTAAAACAAAAGAGGGCAAAAAAGGCATTTTTGAAAATGTCTTATAAACTTCCTCAACACTTACATACTCACTACCCACTTATAACCTTCTAGCATTTTATTTTATTCATATTTCCTTATTTATTTTATATAAGATTCTCTTTTTAAACTTATCTTAACTTATCCATTCCACATATGAATTTTGTTTTGATTTTTACTACCTAAAAAAAATATTTAAGTAATCATTCTCTTTAAAAAAGAATCATTGAGATTTCTAAAGAAGGTATAATAATACTCCCTTTTTCAAAAGAATTCATTCTTGAATTCTTAAGACACAAGGTATAACAATAAATACATTTAAAAGTAAATTCATTCCATTTCTTAGGTTTTATCAAACAAGTAGGGGTTTCTTAACCTCATATGTTTTAAGATTATAGCAACAATAATAGCTAGTAAGTCACTCATGAAAGTTTTTACTATACTAAAAGAAAGCTTAGTAACATTTAAATGTTATTTGGTAATGTCAAGGTTCCCTCATAGGATTGCAATAGAAAACCTTTTTTATCGCTTGACTTTTGATTCTTGTCTTACCTTGTTCTCTACAACTTAGCTATAGCCAAGTTCCCAAACTATGATAACTTCATTTTCTACTATTGCATCACAAGCTATAATATTGTAGGGTCTCCTTAGAAAATAGTAGCAAATAACTAAAGCCCAAATAGAGATAACCTACCTCCTAGGGTGCTTCCTCTTCTCCTAATGACTTATCTACTTAGTCATCCACTTAACACGCTTAAACTAACTTGTTCCCAAAAAAAGCACCTGTAGTAAAGCAAATCCTTATAAGTCCTACTAAAGTAATAGGTATCCCATCTTTTTAATGCCCAAACTCAAAGTGAATATCTGTGTCAAAAAGAAGTCAAGGTAGCGACACCTACACTACGAATAATTTCAAAATATTTTATAGAAAAGACTTATTACACTTCAAAAATTATAGAATTTAACTATTATTTATCTAATAAATTATGAACATATATCAATAATTAGAAAAAGTTATAGATGAGTTTAGGGAAGTATTTATTATTAAAAAAATGAAGTATTAATATGAAAATAGGAGTTATTAAATTAATTATATAGTTATGTGAAATTAGATTTGTGATAAGGTGTGTGGAGAAAATTTAGAGAAGCATTTATCGAAATTACCATTAATAGCTACCTAAAATTACATAGTTACCTTCATTTAACCCATAAATGACCAAATTACCTTGGAGGTAATAAAGCCACTAAGAATAAACATTCCCTTCCTATTTTGGTAGATACATTTGATCTCTTCCTTTTTTCAAACTCTAAATTTTCACTTTAACTAAATTTTTGCATCCATTGATCAAAACTCATGGAATTCTCATTTACACTTCCATCATAGCATGGTAATTCTTTCAAACATGAATTACTTTGTTGATTTTCTTGTGGACTTGGATAAAAGAGAGGAATTAGGGATTTTAAATATCAAATTTTGAATGTTTTATGGAATGGAGCAATAAATCCATCTTCATAGTCTTCTACTTGATCTCTCTAATACTTAGAGGTAAATAGATAATCTACTTACTAATGTATAAAACTTATTAATGTGGTAGTCTATTAGTTTAATTTCATATAAATAATTATTTATAATTAAATACTATTGTTGAGATAAGATTAAGTCGATGTAAATTAAGAAATGTTGATAAAAGCTATAAAAAATGTAGAGTAGATGTTAATTATTGTTGCATATTGACTTAGGAAATGATTTATTCATATGAATTGTGTTTAAATCACTCAAAAGTATTACTCAAGTATAATACTTAAGTATTACCATGCATTTAAACACCGTGGTCCAATACTCAAGCACTATATTTGAATACTAAAGGCCCCTTAGTTATTAACTTTAAATGTTCAAGTATTATACTAGAATACAAGCTATATTATTGAAGATGTATATTCGAGTACTATACTTGAATATCAAGATCCCATAATGCCTTACCCCTAAGTACCTAGATATAATACTTAAGTATAGCTCTTAACTTAGGAACTCATACTCGAAGGTGTAGGATATTTTACAATGATTATAAAACTTTAAAGTAAAGTAATTTGATAAATTGTATATTAGTAAATTATAAACTATGAATATTCATTAAGCACTTGCATATATATATATATATATACACACTAACTTATTATAGCTAGTTTAATGAAATGACAAATTATGGAAGAAAGTAAAAATATGATTAAGATGACCAATTATGAAATGTGGAAATGAAAATTGAGGAGTTAAATGGATAGATGAATGCTAAATTATAATGATACAAAAAATGTGATAATAAAAAATAATGTTATTGAGAATGAAACATTGAACTAGATTTGGATTTCATGATTGTGACTAATAAATTATTTGGAAGGACAAGGTTAAGTTTATGAATAGATTAGGTAGATTAGGACACACAAGGTGTATTATTTATTACTTGTTTATCTATTATTTATTATCATGAATAATGTGAATTAAGTTATGTTGATAAAGTTATTTATTGGTTGCTAGTATGAATTGCCATTTTGATTGATATGATATATAGGTTTAATATTTAAAGTGTTAATTATAAAATAGTTAGATAAGTAAATTATCTACTTATTAGGACTTTAAGTCTCATTATTTTTCTTAAATTTATTTTATAGATGTTTAAGTCGAAGCTCTACAAGTACCACTTATAATCCAAGGTAGGAAAGTCTCGCATAGTGTTTTGAGTAGCCATGAATATATATTGGAAGCTAGACTAGAAGAATTATAAGCCTTTTAGTTATTTTGTCAACATCATGAATACTAGATAATACAACTTTCATGAAGATAATATTTTGATAATGAAATATAGTAAACAAACTAATTAGCCTATTATTTATTATATGATGATACTAAATTAGGATTAAACAGGTTGGTGATCTACAACGATCATGGCCAGGCGAGTCATGACAAAATAGGTATAAGAGCATGATCTAGGAATTAAATAGGAAAAATAAGCACATGATAGAATTAATAGGATATGAATATGGCTGCTTGTTTAGGTGTTGGTTGAAACTATATTAGTGGTATATGTGTGCCCAGGAACACATACCAATAATACCATTTCAAATAACCTTAATGTAATAATGGTGGTGGAGCTTTTATAAGATAACTATTAGGATGATTGCTTGTAGAAATATCTAAACATAAACTAAACAATTAAAATCTTCCTTGAAATGAGGCAATGGCTAAATCAAGTAGTCATTAGGCTAAAGATTTAGGGGAATAGAGAATCATCTGAAAGGTCACAAGCTTACAATGGTATACATGGGGGAAATGATAATCAAAACATTCCTCTATAGGCTACCACTTTCTGATAATAGTTGTTATCTAATGCGGCTCTAATTCTCCATCAAGAAAAAAGAATAGGAACAACATTAGGATAAAAAAGATCAAACCTCTAGTCACCAAAAAGAAAAAGAATTAACCTTGCTTAAAATTAGTTTTATTGATAAATTTTCTATCATCCATGAATTTAACAAGCTAAAACGTCCTTGTTTCATTAAAATAGATTCTAACATTGATCCCTATCAATTTTGGCTCAAATCAAGTGATACAGTAAAATGTTATCCTATTTTGATTCTATGTTGATCAAGCTTGTTGATTATAGACTAAAAGATATTGTTTACTTCTAGTTTACCAATACCATTGAAAATTGAGATTCTTCTATACCATTAATGATTTAGCATATTTTTCAATAACTTTTCATTAATAAATTTTTGCCTCCTAGTATTTGTGAATTAAAAATTTGTGAATTTGAACATTTGAAATAAGTTTCAATACATGTAGCTTAATTTCTTCATTTATCTCGCTATGCAAAATATTTGATATCTACTTAAAAGTTGAAAGTTTAAAGGTTTATTTATGGCCTTTATGATCACTTCTTCAATGTCACTCATATCACAAAAGCTATTATTTTCCAAGATATCATTAACCAAATGTTACAGGCTAAATACTGAATAAAAGATCATAAAGAAAGAAAGGCACAATTTAGTAGAAAGTATAGTAGGTCTGTTGGTGTGTGTCCTAGGAACTAATCATATAGATGATTGAAAAAATACACAATGTATTATGTTTTATTTCAGGCAATGCAATTATTATATTTTATTTTTAATTTTTGCGTAATTTATAACTTAATATATTAATTGTCCCTAGAATAGTTTTACTATTCCTAAAATGCCCCTAGTCAAGTATTATTACAAAAAAAATAGTAATAGTATATTGAGACTGGCATGTATAGTGACCAATGATTATAAATCATGGATTATGATATCAAGTTAATACATGAGTACATTGTTAGTGAACAGATGTATTGGACTGACCCAATATGAGAATACTGCATGGATAAGACTTGTGTCATTAGTAGTTCTCATATGGTCACAATTGCATATAGCCCTTTGACCTAAAGTCACTACGGTTCCCTACATAAGGGGTTACTCACTTTGATGTTATCCTATATCACTTTTAATCGGGATGACAAGTAGGGCGTTGATTGGGTGTGTTACGAATCATGCAGAGGGAAGTAGTGATGTAGATGGGATCTTGTTACTCTTATAAAAAAAAAAAGATATATCCTTGGGCCCCTTGATTGAATGAGACTTAGAAAAGTATGGCCATGCTCAAATAAATCAATATGTGATATTGATCATTTATTTTGAAGTCTACTCAATATCAAGAAATATAAATTGAACATTGACAAGGATGACACACTTCATACCTCCAGTTCAATTTGGATATTATTACAAAAGGAATTATAATACAAAATGTTGATCATGTATTAAGTAGATGTCAAATCACAAACATTCTTACTATTTGAGTGGCAGTGATGTATTGCTAGATACCACTCACTGTCTATAACTCAATAATGAGTCATTATTAACGTAGTAAGAACCTACAGAATTACACAAAAGGAGTAGGAATAAGATAATAATTAATTGAACTTTAATTAGATTAATATCCAATTAATTGAATTTATTTTCGTGCATATATATATTATTAGATAATAATATATTTTTTACGTAATAAATATAATTATTATTATGTGATATTATTTGATATTAAAATAATATCAAAATATTTACGTTATCAGATATTAGATAAATATATTATGAGATAATATTATTTTGATATTTGATAACTATATGCAATTATCTAATATTAAGATATTTATATTATGAGATAATATTATTATCTAATATTAGATAATTAATAGATAAGTCCTATCTCTCCTCATTATCTCTAGGATAAGGATAAGATGAGTTATTAAGTGTGATTAAGATTTTAGAAGCATTATCCTAGTATGACTAGAATTGTGGCTTGCCTAAGTTCTATAAAAGGGGACTTGAGGGCAGCACTTTTAATACACGCTCATAGCTTCCATACAAACCCTAAATCACTCAGAAAATATCAAATCCTAAATCCTAGAGAGAAAAATGCATCCTAACAAATTCGTGGAGGGTGAGAGGTCATTATTCACTCCATGTGGATACCGTAGAGACTCTGTACCTTCCGATCGACGTTTGATTCATCCCCTCTCAAGTTTTGATCAGTAGAAACACGAGTGCCCAATAGGTAAAACCCTAATCATTGATTTATACTTTTTGCATGGATCCTAGGTAAAATTCGAATCAAATTTTGAATTTTCGCTACATGTGATAATCCGAATTACCAACAAGGTCCAATAAGCCCCATCATTTAACCAATATTAGAGGGGTGCCTTTATCTCATATTTTTCATAATGATAAAGCCACTTTGTTCTAACTTTTCATCCTAGAAATGCCTTTAATATACCTTCTAGAGGAAGAGGCAATGCTAACATCATATTCATTTTATTTTATGTTCCTATCAATTTTAATAGAGAAATGTCTCGAGGAAGAAGTAATTTTTAAGGAACCACCTTGATGCATTCAATATGATGACAATCATTCAAGACTGTGTAGTAGCATAAATATAGTTTGCTTTTGGTGTGGTTAACTAGGCAACAAAAAAAGAGATTATCCAAGTAATCCTCCAAGTTACAGTATGAATTATTTTATTTCTTAACAAAATCCACCCACAACTCAACTAGTATCTTTTAAACCTTAAGTGTCACTAAGCCTCAGTGGTTATGGCAATATTAAAGGGAGAAACTAGTCAAGAAATCAAGTAAAAGTCTTTATTTTGACATATTGAAGGGTACAGGTCTCTTATGCCATCTTTACAAATACATTTTTGTTAAAAATCTACTAGTTTATGTTTTGTTAGATCCAAAAGCTACACATTCTTTTGTTTCTATGAAATTTGCTTCATTGATGAACAAACCACTTAGCAAATTACTAAATTCTTTGTTTGTATTAACTCAACTAGATAGAATTTTAGTTGCTACTCAATTTGTAAAAAAATTGCCTTATTCGTGTCGATGATTAAATTATACCTGTAAAATTGATTTTTTTAGAAATGGTAGATAATGACATTATCCTAGTTATGATTTGGTTATCTAAATATCAAGCTCAAAAGAATTATTATAACAAAATAATCACTTTTGTTATAGAAAGAGCACTTTATATTATTTTTCAAGGAGAAAAATTTTTTTAGAATTACTAGAGTCATTCTAGCATTAAAGCTCAAAAGCTTATTTATAGTAGATTTTTCCAATATCTCACTACTATCCAATACCTTAATCATCTTTCTCCTAAAATAAAGTAGGTTCTTATTGTGCATGAATTTTTGGTTATGTTCCTAGAAGATCTACACAGTTTGCCTCTAGATCATAAGATTGAACTTAATATTGAAATCACTCCTAGTATTAATCCAATTTCTATTCCTCCTTATTGAATAGCTCCAACTGAATTGAAAAAACTCAAGAAATGGTTGCAAGAATTAATTAATAAAGGTTTCACTCATCCTAATTCATCTTTGTGTGGTGCTTTTATTTAGTTTGTGAAAAATAAAAATGGAGCCCTACATCTTTTAATCAATTATCATCAATTGAACAAACTCATAATTAAAAACAAATAACCATTACCTTGAATTGACAACTCATTTGATCAATTGCAAAGCACAAAGTGCTTTTCTAAGTTTAATTTATGTTTTAGCTACCACTAATTAAAATTTTGAAAAGAAAATATTCCTAAAATAACTTTACCAATGAGTAAAGCTATTATGAATTCCTTATTATGGTCATTATGAATTCTTTGTTATGTTTTTTGGCTTTACTAATGCTCTAACAGTTTTCATGGATCTCATGAACAAAATTTTCAAGTCATTCCTTAATAAATTTGTGATTGTTTTCATTAATGATATTCTTATTTATTCTAAGAATGATCAAGAACATGCTTACCATCTCCAAATTATCTTGCAAACCCTTTGAAAACATTAACTTTTTGTGAAATTCTCTAAATATGAATGTTGTCTTTCCAATGTAAAGTTCCTAGGACATGTAATTTCCTAAGATGGTATCTAAGTTGATCCAAAGAAAATTAAATTAATTCAAACCTAGCCTAAACCATCAACTATATCTCAAATTTAAAGTTTTCTTGGAATAGCTGGTTATTATTATCAGTTCGTGAAAGAATTTTCCAAAATAATCTCTTTATTGACAAAGCTTACTTATAAAGGAGTGAAATTCAAATGGTTTGATAAAGGTGAGAATTACTTCCAATAGCTAAAATTTTGTTTAACTTTCACTCAATTTTAGCACTTTCTTTAACATCCAGTGGATTTCTATATATTATGATACTTTTTGAATTAGTTTAGGTTGTGTACTAATGTGAAATGAGAAGGTAATTATGTTCACATCTTAATAGTTGAAGAAACATGAATTAAACTATTCGATATATGATCTTGAGATAGTAATAGTTGTGTTCACAAGGAAATTTTGGAACCATTATTTGTATAGTGAAGCTTGCAAAATATACACCAATCATAAAAGCTTTAAATACATTTGTGATTAGAAAATTTTCAATATAAGGTAGTGTAGATGGATAAAACTAGTGAAAAATTATAATTGCACTATTCATTATCATCCAAGTAAAGCAACTGTGGTAGCTAATGTTTTAAATAATAAGTCATAAGGGATTCTAACTAATATTCAAGTTAAAGATCAAGATATGATTGTTTCTTAGGTAGTAGTTCAATCCATATTGATAGAAAGAATCAAAGAATCCCAAAAGTGGGACTTTCAATACCTAATGTTCAAAGGAAAAGCAATGGAAAATTAGAATACAGTTTTGATGGTTAATGAACAATGAGTAATTTGATTTTAAAATTGACTTTGGGTTCTAATTCATGAACTAAATAAGTTACATTATAAAGCTTATAGTTTTTCTTATACTATGCATCCTAGTGTAGTAAAAATATGTTATGACTTGCAACAAAATGTCTGGTAGAAATGAATGAAAAGATATGTACTTGATTTTGTGTTAAAATGTCTTACTTATTAACAAGTTAAAATTGAAAATCAAAAACCCTCTGTTTGCATTAACCTCTTCCTATCAACTAACATTTTCTTTGAAAAACAACCTAAGAAATTTTAGTTTTTTAGCAAGGAAACTAAAGCATCAACTTGGATAATTCCAAGTTCTAACATTTCATACTTATGCATATTCAAGCTTGCACTCTATGTATTATTCTAACAAGTAAGAAGATTATTTTACCTCACTAATTTAAGCATTATAATACACAAAATAATAGTAGAAAAATTCATAGATTCTTCATACACACTTATTAGAATTTTATACATCCAAGCATAAAACTTTCCTAGGTTTTACCAAGCAACTTACACTTGAAAATTCCCAATTTAAATACCAAAATTCTCTAACTTTTCCCAAAAAAATTCTAAATAAAAAAAAGGTTCAATTTTCAACATTTTTCAAGCTTAAAACAAGTTATACAAGTCACTCACATATCAAATGATCAAAACACTTTGAAAAAGACACACTTAGCTTTTAAAATTCCATTCTCATATGTAATTTTTGTGAAATTTTTTCTAGAATTTCTAGTAGTGAAACAATGGTCTTAAATATCATTTCCAAACATTTTCATACCTAAAACATGTTATATTAATAACCAAAATAATTTACTTAGAAATCACTTTGTAAGAACTTAAATCAAACTTGAAAATATAAAATCTTGTGCTATTTTTAGCATTGAAACTGGGAAGTCATGCTCCATTTTTCCAATTGATTTTACTTCAAAAACCTTAATATAAATGTATACTAGTTTCTCAAAATAAGTTTAGAATATAATATAACAAGTAAAAAAAAGTCTTTCTCTTTAAAATAACAAGAAACACAAAAAGCTTTCAAGGGATATTTTACTATGATTTTTGCTTTAAAAATTTTAATGTCACAATTGTATGATGCTCATACTAAGTTTAAAAATAACATATACTTAATTTTAGTGTAAAAATAAAGAACATACTTTAATATTACATAGACAACTTGAGAGTTGTTTATGTTTTCTCAACAAGAATTTTGCTTTATTTGTATCAAAATATCTTTCCAATCTTACCACTTTAAGTAACATCCTTAAAAATATATATATATTTTTCATGTCTCTTTCAAGATTTCTCTTTTACAAACCTCTTTTTCAATAACATTATTTTTGCCTCATATTTTAAAGAAACTTTTTCCAAAGGCCTTTCTTTTTTAAAAATGGAAACTAAATAATTATTTTCAAAACTAATGCTTTCAACTTTTTATCTAAAACTTTTTCAAAGTAATTCATTATGAAAAATCATGACTTCAACACATTATCAACCATCAAATATATATATCTTATATATAAAAATCTTTTTAAAAGAAAATCATGAAGAAAAGATGTAGATATCCATTCACCTAGTTAATCTTGCTTCTGTGTATACCCTCACCTTTGTTTTCAAGTGTTACCATTCAAAGTAATATAAAGTTAATAAGAAAACTGCTATACAAATCATTAAAAAAAACTACTAGAGTATATGAGCTTCTACATTTTCTTTGATGAACAAGACAATTTCATCTCTAAAATTTCTAACAAAACTCTTAAATTCTCATAAGAACACTCTAAGAGCTTTAAAAGAAAATAAAGGATGCTCACAAGAGACTCTCTCACTTTACTTTCCTTCTTTAGCTATGGCTTATGTTTAATGTAGGGAAAGCTTGAACTTAATACTCCTATTTATAATTGGTAAGGTAAAGTAATCTTCTAAGAATATTCCTTTCTTATTCAATGTTTTCTTATCTTAAATGGTGACTAAGCTTCTTTCATTTAATGTATCCTTATCATATATTCTAATATTTTAAGAATATTTCTTCTTAAGCTTATCTCAAATGATGACTAAGACTACTAAAAGCATCTTGCTTGCTCATTAAATCTCAAATGCATAATCAAATATTAAAATAATGCATTCTCATCTATATTATCATCTTTTATTTTTTAATAAAATTATAATTAGGAAAACTACTTGAAATTTACACTTATACCCAAAATCAAACCTTTTCCCTTTTTATCCTTATAAAAACATGCACCTCCTTTAATGTTGTCTAAAATTTACAACTTTGAAATCTTAAGTTGTCATAAATGCTTTTAAGTACAAACTTTAAATTAGTTTAAAACTATATCAACTTTGGATCTTGAAGTACTCAAATTTTTCCTAGATAATTCCTAATAGATTTTTCATATACTAGAATTAATAAATACTTCAACTAGTATAAATGAGTATTTATTAATAAAAAATTTTTGGTATAATTTTGTTAGTCTTTATCTAACAAGTTTTTATTAGGTATTATGAAAAACTTAGTTAAGGAATTATTTTTCACTAAAAAACTTGAGAGAATCTATTTACATGCTAGGTATCAAAATCTATAGAGATAAATTGAAAAAATTTCTTAGCTTAACTCAAAATTCTAAAATATTTCAATATGTACCCATGTCCTATGGAATAAGTCGTTCCAAAACTCAATGTCTTACGACATAGCATGAGAAGGACTACATAAATAAGATTTCATATGTCTTAGTAATTGGATCTATCATATATGCTATGTTATATACTCATCCTAATGTCTTATATGCCTTAAGCATAATAAGCAAGTTTTAGTCAAAGCCTGGTTAGTGTCACTAAATTATTGTTAAGAATATCCTTAAGTACTTGAGAAGAACTAAGAATTCATTTTTATATATGGTGGTGAGGAGGAATTGATTGTAAAGGGTTACACTTATGCTATTTCTAGTCTAATAAAGATTATTTCAAATCATAATTAGCTTATGTGTTTCTTTTTTAATGGCAATTTTATAAGCTAGAGAAGTTTGAAGTAAGAAATAATGGTTAATTCTACTATAGAGACTAAGTATGTTGTTACATTTGATGCATCAAAAGAGGTTATTTAAATTAGAAATTTCATTATTGAACATGGTGTTGTTCCTAGCTTTCAAACTTAGTAAACCTTTATTACAATAACAATAAGGTTATTACAAAAACTAACAAACCTAAATATCACTAGTGATCCAAGTATATACTTTGGTGTTTCCATCTTATCCTTGAAATCATTGATAGAGAAGATATAAAGATATGCAAAGTACTAATAGATGATAATATTGCTAGCCTTTAGTGCAACAAAAGCATGACAGTTACACTAGGCCATATAGTATTAAATACATGAATAATTAGCTTTAGTGCAAGTTAGATATTGTTAATGTATACTCTAGTAGCCAAATATAAGATGATTATATTACGTTTTCTTTATAAAAACATTTTAATTATTGTGTTTAATGTTATATCTATGTAATATAAGTAATTAAAATAATTGTGCCAAGAATATTTAATACTATTCTTAAATGTCCCTAGTCAAGTATTATTGTAAACTAGGATAATAATGATACATCGAGACTAGTATGAATGTTAGCTTGTAATCAAGTCATGGATATGAAAAATTAAGTTAATTTATGGGTACATATTAGAGGACAAATGTACTAGAATGACCTTTCATAAGAATGTTACATAGATTTTTACGTAAATGTCATAAATAATTTTTATATTCATAATAATGTATGTGGTCTTTTGACTTGAGATCACTATAATTCCCTATATAAGGAATCATGTACTTTGATGCTATCTAATGTCACTTGTAATAGGATTGGCTTAAAAGGTGGTGATTGGATATATTACGAGTCATGTGGAAAGAGATGAGTGATGTAAATAAGATCTTATCTTTCCAATGTAGAAGTATAAGCGTGCTTAAATAGATTAATATGTGATATTAATTTATTTATTTTCATTAGTTTACTTTGGAATAAAAAAAGACATAAATTGAATTATAAAGAGGATAATACATTTTATGCCTCAAGTTCAATCTAGATATCTAATATAAAAAAGACTAAACAATATGGAACATTAATCATAGAAATATTATATTAAATCACTAACATTTTCATTAGTTAGATAGTTATGATGTATTACTAGATATTATTAATTATTTGTGATACTAAAATAGGATTTTAGGATCACTATCAATTTAACAAGAACCTACAAAAAGCATGTCAAATATTGGAGTCATAGTGTAATTAAAACTTTTAATTGAACTAAGGTTTCTAATTAGGCTTCATTAAGTAATAGTGCAATATAAAATTAAGTTACACTTAGGTAACACTATAAATGGGCTTATTACTAACCATATTCAAAAGTAGGCTTAGTTAACAATCAAAGCTTAAGTTATCCCATTTTTTAAGGATATATTGGTTATAAATTCCCATCAATTTTTTAAGAGTGATAATCATATATTTTAGATGGAAATAATCCAAAGCTAGAAAAAATTAATAGTTAACACTAAGTTGAATTGAGAGTGACTCTTTTCAATTTGATTAGAAATTTAATTCCTAGTATAGATATCGTAAAGACATTGCACCTTCGGATGGTATTTGTGATTCAATTACATCAAGATTGATTGATTCTAAATCATAGACCTAATAAAGGCACAATTCTTTCATTGGATTTAAAATATTTCACATGGACATTTGGTATGTTTCAAATTTTTTTGAAGTTTTTCCATTATGTATGCTGATTTGAAACCTTACAATCACAACTTAGTTATAAACAACCCTAAGTTATTATTCTCATTCATGACATAATTCACAGCATAACAATATATCTGAACAATTTCATTAATTTCATGTCTATGACATCACACTCATAATAAAATCATAAATATGTACACACACACACACACACATATATATATATAGGCAAGGCCTTGTATAGCTTATCCTTTTTAAACAAAATCATAGAACTTAACTTTCTTAAGTTACTTTGTTACAAGCCGTCCTAATTATGACTAGTGTGGATCTTGTTACTAGTTTTCATAACCCTTAACAAATTTTTACTCTTTTTACCTAACGGGAGTTCCTAGATTTTAAAGGATTTAAGAATTTATTTTAAAATTTTTGCAAAAATGGATAGAGCCTCCCTAGTTTTTGGACATTTTCCGAGGGCCACACACTCTAATACATTAAACCTATATACATTCCAAATACAATAATATCAAATAAATATATAGTACTGTATAATTCCAAATTTATACATTGATAAACAATTCGACACATCAAATGTTGAATCAATATTATTTCTAATTATAATTTTAATTCTAATTCAAAGAGAATCTTAACTATTAAATCCTTATTCTAAGCAGTCTTTATTTCTCCATGAATGCAACAAGCTCACGCAAGCTTATTTCAACTTAAAAACATTTAAAATAAAATAGAGTTAGTTATAAGAACTCAATGAGCATATATCTACCATTATTACATCTTAATTCATTTAGGTTTCATGCTAGTTAAAAATATAATTTGAGGGAATAATTTCAACCTAAGCTTTCTGAATTACTAAATATGTGAAACCAAACTTTAGTTGAAGTATCTACCTACACAGCTTAAGTTTTATACTCCTTATCATAAATCATAATAAATTCAATTATCCAACAGTACACAACATCATTATCATTATATCATAAACTACCCATTCCAAGTAGAAATCACAATCACAAATAGCTTTTGAGGCCAAATTACAAATAAGTTATCATAGTCACATTATGTCTTTACATTCATATCAAACAATAACATCCAATAACAAGTAAAGTTCTAATATCATATCTAACCACATATTTAGCTATAGTAATCATTTGTGTAGTCATCTTTTTGTTTTAAGATCAAGTCTATCCTTTTTTTAACTATTCATTAGGAAATTCCCATCTAACTCTTAAATTAATCTTCTCAATTGTTAGCCAAGAATTCCCCATTTGGCTTTCACACTATTCATCACCATTCACAATTTTCAATGCCTCTACTAGCATGATTCTCAATTAGTAAACATAGAAGAGTTTAACTTTCATATTATAGTATTCCATTAAACCTTTAATGCAAGATCATTAATCTACCATTAAATAATATTAAGCATAGCATAGCCTATAATATCAATGTCATAATAGATAATATCATAGAAGCTAAACCACCATTCATCATTAGGTAAAATTACCACATTCATATTTTCACTATACACTCTGATCAACTAGTAATTACTTAACAACTAACTATTCAATAATCTGAGTTTGTATATAAATATAAACATGGGTGTGAATATGAAATATGTACTATCAATAGAAATAACATAATTCATCATATCTAAATTAACTTTTTATAAAAATAATGGTGAGATATATACTCAGGTGATGGTTTGCATCCACTTGGAGGTTCTAAATGATCTATAATCATTGTTTCACATTTTTCTCCTAATGTTACCATTTACAAAGTTAGATTACAATTATATGAACATTTCTTACTTTCTTTCCAATTATCTTAAATCCTTATTCAAATCACAATATACTAGCATTTCTTCAATTCATAACATGAAAAAGGTTATTTCTCAAAAGTTTTACCAAAAATCTATTATATGGATAAAAGTGAATTTTTCTTGGTTCATGATGGCATCTTACAAAATATTAGAATCTAATGCTCTATATTTATTCTAGCTATATTATTCTAATGGTTTGTGTCATAAAACTTTTATTTTGTTGAACTATCACTAAACATTTAGAATACTTCTTTTTATAGAAATCTCTTTAAACCAATATAGATCAAACCAAAGTATGGGAACGTTTAAATCCACCTTACACAACTGGAATGATTAATACCTAATAATCTTAGAAAATCCATTCATATCATTGTAGCCATAATATCCTTATCTTTGATTCTAAAATAATAAAAATTACTTTTTACATATTTAAGGCCTTCTTGCACCTTTAAAAGTTTATTCAAAATGTTAGAATATAGCATCCTACCTATACCTAAATCAAATTCCTTTAACACTTTCCAACATAAAATTATATTTTCATAAACTTCATCAAATACTAAAACAATATAAAGAAAATATGGGAACTTTTTAAGTTAACCTCCCCAATTAAACAAAATCTTCAACATATACTCAGAGTACCCATATAAATCTTTTCTTTCTAGGTTATGTATAATTTTCTCAAAATGATTTCCATATATATTTTAATTATTCTATTTTAGTATTTTTATAACATAAAAAATTATATTTTTCCTATGTATTATTGTGTATGACAAATATATATATATATATATAAATGGATATCTTGGATTAACTATCTATTCATCATAAATATTAGAATGTTATGATATAGGATTGCTCATTGTTATCAAGAAAGGTTACTGGCAACTCGCTAGCACCAAAAAGTAGCTAAGCTTGTAAGAAAATAGCACAACTAAGTTTTTAGGTTTTTCTACACTTAACGCCTTAAACCACTACTCTTCTTTGCATTTCAACTTCACTGCAAATAGAGAAAGGTAGAAGTAACTCTGGATAGTAATCCACAACCTAAGCTAGCATGCCAACCAATTTGCATTTTTTTTCTGCCTAGCTTATTGGCATGTTTCCTATTGCGATTAAGAAAAAGCCACCTATGCTATTAATGGTCAAATAGCTAAAAAAAAAGTAATAGGAAGTACGGCTGATGACAATGGTTCAGCTCTAAGGAAGGCACAACAATAACAAAATCAAGAGGAAGAAGAAAAACAAGAAAGAGAAAGTTATGAGTAAGATAGTAAGGAAGGGTTAAAGAGAAAGAGGATAAATGCTAAAAGAAAAAAATGAGAAGGGGAAATTTTATTTGGGCAACAGTTGACATAACCAATTAAATAAATAAAAAGGAGATATTTGAAAAAATAAAGGGAATAGTAGCTAGAAATGAAAGACAACACGAAAACTGAGGAAAAAGGCTATTTAAAATTGCAAAAATAATAGAGGGGTTATAGGCTTAGCATGGCTAAAGTACACTCACTATTTTACACTAAAAATCTTAGCCACTCTTTTCAATTACCCATTTTCTTTTACTAAACCTTAGTTATTGATATACATAAACTTAATTCATAAGGCAAATTTTCAATTATTATCAATTCTCCCCCAAAATCTATATATGTTTGTAATAATCTAATAAATTTCAAATTAGTTAAATAAATATTTTTTCTCAATTCTTAAAAATAAACTTATCAAATACTAACCATTAACTTCATAGAACTTCCCACCCATGATTATTATTTTCAACTCGTAAGGAAATTTTCATAAAATATTTAAACAAATCTTACTTGAATAATGGCCATTTAAAAATAATTCTATTTCTAACTTCAATAATTCTTAAAGATAATTTATTAAATACAAACATATATTTCATAAATATTTTCAACTTATAAGAAATTTCTTATAAAAATTATTTTGAACTAGTCACAAATTTGTAATGGCCATATATAAAAATAAATAAACAAATCTTAAATATCATTATGAATATTATTTCCACTATTCCAAAACCTTTAATTTGATAAATAAATAAATAAATATCCACAAGCTCTAAAATTTATAAAATCTTAGATTTTAGCTTCGGATATTACATACTTTGAGTCAAAATATCAAAATTTACATTACTATCTTCACCTCTGAAGCATAATACTCGATTACTCACTTATATTGCATTCCATTGTTTGTTTTTAAGATCATTTATTCTACTTACATGTTCAAGTAGGTCTAACATTACATATTTCTATAAAACATATGATAGTATAGTGAAACGAGGTAGTAGTCAACTAGGTACTCTATTATAGATGTCTAAGGATGAATCTTAGCATCTATAATTAATTATGTAATTAATTACGAGGGCTCAAAGGTGAATCTTGCCCAATGTTAGTTGACTTTGACTATATAGTTAATTACAAGGGTTTAGAGGTAACACTAATCCTATTATAGTTGACCACTTTTAGCTCAAGGACAATTTTGCCAAGTTATAGTTGACTACCCTCAATCAAGTACTAATTTTATTGGATTATAGTCGATAATGCTATACCTACAAGCAACTCTACTAGCATGGTCAACAATGTAATTGACTATAAGTTCAAAATCTATAGTTTTTTTTTGTAAAATTACTATTCACTCATCAATTTCAACCTTAAATCTCATTACTAACATTCAATTCCACTACTAAAACTGAAAGGCTTATTAATGCCATTCTTAACAATAAACCCGCCAACCATAACATCAATTTAATGCTAGAAAACATAATATTATACAATCTTATATAAAAACCTTAGAAACATAAAACTCAAACAAATGAATAAATTTAGCTTGAATTTATGATAGAATGCTACTCACAAAGCTTATGAAGGAGGCTTGGAGTATAGAATGAGATGAATAGAGTCTTTATACATCAAACAAATAAAGATTTGTAAGATAAGGTTTACTTGCTCAACTTCCTTCAATAAAACAAACTTGTAGTTTAAATACAAAGGAGAGGTTAAATAAGATTAGGAAAATTAGCTCATAAGAAATTATAGATTGAAGGATTGCTTGCCTTAATGAAATGAAATTTAAGAAAAATTAGAGGAATTCTTTTTGGAAAGCTCAAAGGATCTTAAGAGTTGTTGAATAAGGAATCAGAGGATAAGAAGGTTTTAGAGTTTTTTTGGTAAGAATATTAGGAAAAATATGTTGAAAGGTATTTTAGGAAAAGTTGGTCTTAAATTTTCATTTTCATTTTTTACGTATCTTTAATAGCCACATGTTAGTCACATTAATCATTTCATAAATCCTTCTTACCTTAAATCATTGTTAAGCTCTAATAACATGATAAACTTTTCTTTTATTAAAATTTTCAACATATTCATTATTCCAATTATTCCTCATATTAACCATTTTAACAATTTACTAATTTCCTCCTTTTCAAGTTTCTAAAACTTAAATTATATCATTGAAACAAAACAAAGACATATTAATCAATGCATAAATGCATGTATGTATGTATATATGTATATGAATAGATAAATAAACAATCAATTAAATGAATTATAATCCTAGTTATGTAATAGGTTATCTTTAAAAGTGTAGCATCTACATTAGCATTGCTACATAAATGTCTTTTAATGCAGTTGTTTTAGGGTTTTGACATTGATTTTTACCTAAAATATATACAAGCATCATTGTGTGTAAAATGATTCTAGATAAGTTTTTTAACTGACATAGAAAAATAAAATAATGTAAGTATCCATAAATATAAAATCATTGTCATTTCTTCAAGGGAATAATATATGAAGAATTTTTATTACAAAATAATGTTAATTTTTATAAACAACCGATGTTGTATATCATTTTGCCTAACTTAAAACCTAACGCACCCTAACCTGTTGTCATCCTCTTCCTTATATTTCTCACATCTTTACTAAACTAATATTTCTGTCTCAATTTCAATAATTTAAAGCAAAATAAGTTTGAAAATGATGAAAGGCTACCTTAATTTGAGATAGGTGCTTTGCTATGAATACCTATTACTCAATATATAAGGTTAGCACTCCCTAGAAAGACATATGCAATTCCTATAAATGCAATAAGCAATATTCTTTAAAATTTTATATATAGTATTACATCAAATGCTAAAAAAGATGAACAAAATTAAGTTTTTTACCTTTATAAATTTGTAAACGATACATTGAAGTGAAATGTAACCAAATATGGCTAATTATGAAACTAGAAATTAAATTACAAGAATAAACACACAATGTAAAACAAATCCTTACATTGACATGTATAATTAATAGAGCTTGTTACATAATTAATGAAAAAAAATATAAAACTAAAGAGAATCATCTTAAGGTTGGAAGGAAAGCATACCTTATTAGAGAAAGAATTATTTTTAAGATTAGTAAGAAAAAATTGACATGTATAATAAAATGACGTCATTCAACTATAATATAGATGTTAGTTATTAAATAGAAATTGATATTATATTTTAAGCAAAAATTTTATAATTTTACAAATTAGTAGCATTAAAATTATTTTTTACGATAGATTGGACAATCTAACAAATGAAAAATTATAATTTACAATAAATGATGTTTAAGTTAAGGTTAATAAAAAACTAACAAATGATAAGAAACTAATAAACTGTAAATTTTTACTTAAAAAATTGTTACATAAAAAAAGCGTAAAGTGGAATACCTCTTTTTGTAATTCCTTTATATTATTTAAAGGCTTTTGAGTAAGAGGATATAAATGAAAATAAAGTGATGAAAAATTATAATAACAAGAAGTAGTATAACCAATCTTGTAATGAACTCAAAAGGTTAAGTCTTTAGTGTAAGAATGGCCACACTACTTTTCCCTATTATAATTTCTAATTAGTTTTCTCATCTTTACATTTTCTCTCTTATTGTGTTTCTTGACAAGGAACATAAATAATAAAGATAACTTTGGAAGGTGTGATGGTTGCAAATTGATGATAAATTATAGCAAGAAGAACTAATATAATAATTCTTACAATGAACTCAAAAGGTCCAGCCTTTTAGTGCAAGAATTGGCATATTATTTCTTTTACTATAATTTCTCATCAATTTACACATCATTGATAAAGCATTACCTAGATATTTTAAATAGAAAGTAAAAATGAAATTTATAAGTATCATGAAGAGATTTAAATATCAATCATTAACAAAAACTGATATATTATGTATGTTTTACTTCATAGAGCTTAGCAATTGATATACCTTGAAATGTAATAATTTTTGGTAATTAACTAATACACTTTAATAGTAAATGCTTAGTATTTACTATCCATATTTTCATCTTCCAATACAATTGAAGTCGTAAATACCATCACTAATGGATTAGAAATATTTATTACAAGTTAGTTAGCCATTTGTGTACCTTTAAACATTAGTTATGATAAAAAAAAATGACATGGTTCAAGCTTAAATTTTGCTAAACCATGTCAGTTTTAATAAATAACTAATGTTGTTTAGCTATTTTTTTTCAAAAAAGTACAACTTCTATTCCTAATATTTTTCTAATAAAAAACTACATAAGATTATCAACACTCCTAGATATGACATAGCATATTCTTATCTTGAAGAATAAGTATTTTGTCATTGACACATAAAGAAACATAATGTTTATAACCACAATCATTTTCAATACTTATTAAAAAAAACATGATAATCAAGTTTATTCATTGATAGATTAGGTTATAAAGATCAAGAGACTAATAGTAGTGAACATTATTAGATTGATATCATTTTGTCTCCTAATAATCTTCACCAATATTAGTCTTCTGATCCTCATAACTTAATTTATCAACGAATAAGCTTGATCATTACTTATTATCAACGAATAAACTTGATCATCACTTTTCTTCAATAAGTATTCAAAGTGATCATAGTTATAAACATTGTATTTCCTTAAGTTTTAATGATAAAATGCCTATTTTTCAAGACAAGAATGTGCAACATCATATCTAAGAATTATTCTCCAAAAAAAGTGATAATGATTATCTTCATGACAGAGGTTAGAAACATGGTTTCTCATTTTCATGTCCATTGTAACTAGTTTTATGCTTATGGCTATTATCAATGAACCTTCATAGAAATACCTTTTTTTATTGCTACTAGTACTTTCATGTTTATTCCATTGAGTTAGCAATGTAGAGAAGTAGAAACAAAGTCATTTTTGTCTATTTTAAAATGATAACTTAACACATATTATGATTGAAAAAGGATGATAGCCTAAGAATAACAATTTATATCTTACTAGTTAATGGTTAAATAGCACTGATCATATATTGTCTCTTATGCTACTTAAATATAAAAAGGAATGTAAAAGAAAGGAAACTATCGAGGCAATTTATAGGCAATATCGAACATTCTACATTTGTTATTAACATATAATTGACATCTTAATTTTATTTATATACATTTTAGATGTTAATTATTTTGAAGAGCTAATGTTGTAAATCTTCATCTCGTGAATGTCATAATGTGTTAAAAATAAGCAAACCATTGAAATATAAGTAATCTTTATAGTTTTCAATAATCTTTAGTTTTCAATAATATTATAAATATAAACATTAATTAGTTGTTGGTAATATTTAGATATTGATTTTCAAGTGCAACTAGCATCTAAAATATTAATATTCCTTATAGTTTCTAATAAAATCATAAATACAAATATCAATTAATTGTTGACATTCCTTTAGATGTCATTATAATGTATAACTATCATTTTAAGATTCTGTATGTTAGACTCTCCATTTTCCATTAAAAAATAAGGCTTTATAATGTTAACTTATTATTTGAATCAATGTTATAAGTTATACTTATTTTTAAAAATGTCATCATATCATTATATACATTAATTTTCTCGTTAATTGACATAAATGTGGCAATGTTAAAGGTTAATTCTATAGTAATGCTAGTTATTGATAAAAGAAAGCTACAAATGAAACACATTTATATATACATATATATTTCCTTCCCAAACCATTCCATTTTTCTTTTATTATCCTTTAAATTATCTTCATTTTATTCTTAGATAAACACTAATATTTACATAAATGCACATCTAAAAGAATTGACTTAAGATAAAATTACCAAGTTTATGGTTCTCTGTCCAGTAAAAAAGTACTTTTAATAAATTATTTAAAAGTATTTTTTGACAACATTGATTATATACTTAAAAGATTGTTTCAAGTCTTCCTTCTAATATTTTATCTTAGTTCAGTATCATCTTATTTTCAAATAAGATTCATAAATATTTACAGAAGTTAGGTCTATATCAAGTGTTACACACTTAGATTTGAATTTACCTAATGAATTTAGGGTTAATGGATCCTAGTCTAGTGGGTTTATAAATATTTCAAACTTATATTTAAATTGCCAATTCACTATTTCTATTATTTTATGTGCATGGTGCAAAAAAATTTATATTTCCTAAAATAATGTTAAATTTGACTTTAAAATTTGGTTTAATTAAAGGCATTGTCAAAAGATAACTTCTTCCAAGGAAAAGACATAATCTTTGACAACTTTAAGTGACTTTAACTAAACCTCTTCACTTTGCAAATATAAGGTAGAGGAGAGAATATAAATAGGAAGTGACAAATGAGGAAGGAAATGCAAGGATTTCTAAAGAAAGTATATAGAAAGAAAGTAAAAGAAAAAGAGGGAAAATTGGAAAATAATTGTTAAAATAAACTTAAAGCATATATTTAGTTTATATAATTAAGTGAAATAAATATCTATTAATTTTAAAAATTAAATATTAAAATTTAGATATATTTACTACACATTTAATAGTTAATGAGATAAATATTAATATAAAGTTAAATAACTATTTAAATGAGAGGAAATAATACCATGTATAAGAAATTAAGTTATATCATTTTGAGTAAATGGGCAAAATCACCCCTAAATGATTAAATTAATATCAAATTAGTCTTACATTTATTTTGACATCAATTTAGTTTATTTCCATTAAATTTGATACCAAATTGATTCCATCATTAGATTAACATCAAATTAGTTTTCAAAGATTATGTTAATATCATATTAATTCTAACTTTTGTTTTGACATCATATTAGTTCTATTAATAGTACTTCCATTAACAAACTTAAGTTACAGCTAAATCTTCTTTCCTGTAATTATGGATAAATTAAAAATACAAAATATTGAGTCAAGTTAAAAAATTAATTTTTAAGAGAAAATATTTTATTTTTATCTCAAAGAAAATATTAAATCTTGAATATTTAATAATGATACTTTTTTGGAAAGATCAACCAATAAACTAAACAATGAGCAAATTTATCAAATAGCAAAACAAGTATTTGATTAAAGTGGGTTAGGTCTTAAGTTCTTATAGTATAAAAACCTAACTTAAAAAAATCAAGATTTAAAGTAAGATGCCTCAAATCCTACTAGTAATAATAAATAGCATCAACCTAAAATATAACAACACTAAATCCCAAATAGATTGCAATCCAAACAACCAAATAAAGTACAAACAAAAATTATCAATAAAACAACAAAAAGTTTAAAAAGTGAATTATTTTCTCACTAAAAAATGGCAACATTAAGTTCAAACACTAAAAAAAATTGAAAAATAAAAAAAAATAAAAAGAACAAAAAATGACAAAAATAAAATAATAATAAAAAAATAGAAAACATTAAAAGAAGAGATAATAATAATAGAAAAAATTTTCATGTATATTTATTGCCTTTGACGATTCATCTATGAAAGTACAAAGCACCATTTCACTTCAAAGATTATTATTATTATTATTATTATTATTATTATTATTATTATTATTATTACTATTATTATTATTATTATTATTATTTTTGTGTTTCTCATTTATAGATGATGACAAGTTTGAAACTTTTGGTTGTTTAGATGATAATTTTTATTCTAAACCTTAATTTAATTGTTTTTAGATTGAAACACATTTTGGCATTTAGTGTTGTTATATTTTAGGTTGATGTTATTTGCTACTATTACTAGGGTTTAAGACATCTTGTTTAGAATCCTAATTTTTTGGATTAGTTTATTATATTATAAGAACTTAACCCACTTTGATCAAATACTTATTTTACTTTTTGATGAATTTGTTCATTGTTTTGTTCGTTAGTTAATTTTTTAAAATAATTATCATTATTACATATTTAAAGTTTAATATTTTTTTTAAGAGCAAAACATAATACTTTCTATTAAAAATTAAATTTTCAACTTAACTCAATATTTTATATCTTTAACTAATCCATAATTAGATAAGAAAAAATTAACTATAACTCAAGTTTTCTAATAGAAAAATTATCGATAGAATTTGATGTCAAAATTAGGACTAATATGATATCAATATAATCTTTAGGATTAATTTGATATCAATTTAATAGAACTAAATTAAGTTGATATCATAATAAAATTTGGAATTAATTTGATGTTAATGTAATTTTTTAAGGATGGATTTTCCCATTTACTTTATAATTTTTATGTACTAGAATTTTTTATATAGTTTGATTTTATTTGTCAATTAGAGTTTTCTATTAAAATTTCTTATGCATGGTATCATTATATGTATTATATATGGGATTTTTTCTTCTAATTTTTGCGTATAATTTTATACAATTGAAACTTGTAATAAAATTTGGTTTTGTTTATTTAATTAGAATCACGGTATTTAAAATTTTTATATATGATATTATTTGATTTATTTATTTATTATCTATGATATTTTTTGTGATATTAATGTAAAATTTTTATACAATTATACCTTATTATGTTTTTATTAATTTAATTTATAGCATGATATTTAAATTTCTTATATATGACATTACTTTATTTATTTAATATGTATGATATTTTTTCCTTTGGTTTTAATGTATAATTTTTATACAATCAGAATGTTACACCTTTTTTATAATTATAAAATTTTATATTATGAATATGATAATTAAATTAGTCACACTAGGAATAAATGTGAAAAATTGAAAGATAATGGGTAATTTATAATTGGGAGGTATAAAAATAATGCTAAATGGAGCAAAGAACTAGTTGATCGATTGAGATTAGAAAGGGAAATTAAAATTTAATGAATGGAGAAAAGTTAGTAAAGTGAAAAGATTAGGCATTATAAGTGTTTAAAAGTAAGTGTATGACTATGGAGAAGTTTCAAAGCTAACTTAGGAGGATTACAATTGAACCTAACTATCTCCTTAGCATAAATTCTTTTAATGAATGAAATGTTCTTCCTTCTCTATAATAGTTGCTTACTACAACATTAAATTCAAAATAGATACTCAAGAATATAATAAATGGAATAAATTAGGATATTAGAAACTAATTAGCAAGTTTCATGCTAGTCAAGACTAGGGTTAAATCATGACAAATGTGGTATCAGAGAAATGTTATAGATTCTTAAAGAGATGAGACCCTTAGGTTATATCTATCTACTGTTATAATAGATATTAATTCAAATTGCTAGTATTATATGTGGGATCACATACTACTAATACCATTTCAATGGATCCTATAATACCATTAATGGGGGTTATAGAGCTTGAATGTGCTAAATTTCTTAGTGAATGCTTTGATTAGTTGTTTGGTTATTTGAAAATTTTATGAATTAGGAAATGATGAACACGAATGAGAAGGGTTTTGGAGGCTCCTAACCCTAAAGTAGTAAAAATGCTAATAAAGAGGGAAGTGACTAATAACTTTCTTCATGGGTTACAAATTTCATGCAATATGTTCTAGATTGAGCTAATAGAGCTTTCAATCAAAATAAGGGGCATGGCCATAATACAATCTAAGATGACTATGAGAGAAACCAAGGTGATCATGAAAAAGAACATGATTATGATAGAGAGTTTGAAAGATAGTGTACCTACCAAGAAAGGGTGCGAAAAATAGATTTAGAATTATACATGAATTTCACAAGCTAAAACTGCTTAGATATTCTAGTGTTGATTTAGCAATAGATCCTTTCCAAATTTTAGAGCAAATTAAGTAACCTAGTAAGATGTTACAAGGGCTACCTTTTGATTAAGTTTGTGGGTTATCATTTAGATGATGTAACCTATAATTAGTTCAAGGATACCATAAAAAAATTATGATCCACACTTGGAGCCTTTAACTTAGACAATGTTTCAGGAACACTTCATTAATTGATTCTTACCCTAAGCATACGACAAGGTAAAGTTCAAGAGTTTAAGCACCTTAAGTAAAAAAGTCTTTCAATTGCCTAATATGATGCTTACCAAGTTGTTTAGATATGCTTCTTACTTAGTTTTTATTGAAAGAGCCTAAGTTGATAGGTTTATATAGGGTTTGCAAGATTTCTATTATGAATGAATTCATGTTGACAAAAATACTACTTATCAAGAATTCATGGATCAAACATTAAGGCATGAGATGAAAGTGAATGAGAGAAAAGAAAGAAAAGTGCAGGGAAGAAGCAAGAAAGAGGAAGGTAGAAAGGACTAAGTTTCATATTTGGTGCTAGAGGAATACTTTCTAAGAATGTTCCCTTAAAAGATGGGAATAGATCATTTGAGGGTCCAATATATCTTAGGGGCACAATAAGCAAACCATTTATAAGGAAAAACTAAGGGAGTCATCTATTTCTCCTCAATCCTTTTATAAGCTTTAAAAGAAATAATTTTCAAGGAGATTTACTTAAATGTTCCTAGTATGGCAATAGACAGCAAGGCCTATGCAACCTAAACCTCATCACATGTTATAAATGTGGACAATTCGGATACAAAGCTAAGAAGTTCCCTAGGAGTTTTTTTATCTAAGAGGTTACACTATAAAAAAGAGCTACACAAATAACAAAGTTGTTAAAAAAATCATTAGTATAAAGTTATGCTTGTGGTCACTTATACAAATGAATTACTTTATCGTTGTAATAAATTAGGTTATAGCAAAGACAAATACCATCGAAATGTTTTAAGTGATTAACGAGTCAAAAGCTTTATATAGATAACAGATGTTATCTGTATAAGGTTTGATTTATATAGACGACATGTCATCTATATATACTTAACACATTTTACAAATAACATGTTAATCTATACAAATGACATGTCATTTGTATAGAGCTATTTTTAATGAATTTTATATCTATTTTGATAGTATCAATGGTGATCATTATAAAGTGAATTCATAATATTCCTAAACATTTTTTAGAAATATTATTATATTATAAATGAGACAAAAATGAAACATATAAAGTAAAATCATGAATGATATATATAATAAGAAATAACCATAATATTAGTACATAACAATATAAAGTAACTAAAAAAAGTCAATGTAAAATATAAAAGCTACCAAATAAGGTAATCATCAATATTATTAGTAGTATCATTGAAAGATAAATGCTAGTGCTAGGAGCAAGATGGAAGTGGAGGTGATTATGAAGCGAATCTAGCTAGTATTATTGGGGTAGGGACATACAGTGGCTAAAAAAGAAAAAATGATGTAAAAGAAGGAAAATTGATCCTTAATCTAGTCTTTAAAGCCTTGTATAGCATCACAAAAATATTGCTAGCTTTACTTAGGCATGTTGGTGTAACTACATCTAATAGGTGATGTGTTGTTACTACACATAGATAACTTGTTGACTCTAGAAAATGTAGCTCATACATCTTCCTCCAATCTTACATATAATTGCTACCTTAAAGGAAATGTTATAGGTGTTGAGCTATTATTGAGTGTGCCATATAACATCTTAGTAAGGACATGACTAACTACCTTCATATTCCCTTAATAAGTGCCTAACATTTCATCAATAATGGTAGGCTTATTGATTTGTATTAGATCTAGAGTTGAGCTATTGGATCCACCATTAGATTGAGGTGATCTTCAAGTGACTAATTCCATCATCTTTTGTTTAAATTTTTAATAAAAATAATAGTATGAGAAAAAAGTATTCCTAAAGTAATTAAAATTAGGAAATAAGAATTTAATTACTTACATAAGCATCTTTGGCATCTGGATGCACTCACTCCCCTAAATGATATATATAACACTCATGCTAATTCTTTCTTACTAGTTGTAACTAATTTATTTCCTTATTTCTTTGTACTAGTTTTAAAATAAGGTATACAACATTAGTAAGATATTTGACAATATTAAATTTCAAGAATGTTAACTTGAAATACCTTGTTATTTTGCAATGTTACAATAGTCACTGATTTGTAATGATCATTAAATGTTTTCTTAAACTTGTATTCTATATTTCTCATGGACATCTCCTAAAATTCAAATAAATGCATTTACAATTATAGTAGTGAAAATTTAAAATTTAAAAATGATGACTGATATATTATTTACTTCATTCTCACCTTGTACTCCTTAGTATGAAATAATATGCATATTTTTTCCTAATGATTTGATGGGGTATCTACAGGAATTGCCCATCTTATGCTACACATATTGTGAATGTCATCATACCCCCATGTTCTATGAAATATTCATGGAGCACTAAATTCCAATCTTGATATTGATCGGTTCCCATATGCTTAATATCAATAATTATAAATTGTTGCTCTTGAGGTAAAATGTCAACAAACTTAAAATGCAATTGTATTGAAAAAAATATGTAACAATCATAAGATTACTATATAAAATAATTTTAATATCTAACATAAAATCATAAGGAGAATAAGATGTTACTTACATAAACTCCTTACATAACATGTGCCATCTATTCCTTAAGTATCAAGCTCTAAGACTTATGGAAAGTCTTAATGCTCCCTGACTAGTACTTCTATGTCACATGTGAAGTGCTTTAAGTTTTGACCCATTAGCTGCCAAGTACTTGTCTTTTAATTAAATGTACATTAAGTAGTTCATATTTGAGCTACAATGATATGGGATTCTAAAAAAAATTCAAGTTTCATATATTCTTCTTCTTTCTTTTTCTATCTATTTTTCTTTATTGTTTTCTTACATGTACATCACTTCATGTTCTCACACTATTTTTCTTATTTCTTGATTTTATTTTTAATCAATTATATTCCAATTGAAAAGATAATACAATGATTTAATCAATTATATTCATTCTATAAAGTTTGATTAGAATATCATAGTGCAACTAATTTATGTGTAAACCAAACCAAACTATAAAGGTTTGTCCTTAACATGTAACATTCTTAACATGTAGCATTAAGATAATACTTTCAATTTCCTTTAAATATTTCAAATTAGGTTACAACGATAACTCACCTAGTATAGATGAGGTATGAAAAGACTAAGGTTAATGGTGAAGGGCTCCTAATCATTCAAAATCACAAAATAGGGAGTTAAAGTTCATCTTCCTCTTTTTGAACTAAATACATGAATTTCTCCAAATTTAAAAGAAAAATCAAAGGAAAACTTGGAATAGGAATAAATTTTGATGTTCTTACTGTAATTGTTTGAAAGTTTTGATAAGATGTAGCTTTTATTACTTGATTAGAAGTCGATTTTCTTATTTTATTTATTTCTAATTAAATGTACTTTGAGTAGTTCATATTTTAGCTACAATGATATTGGGTTCTTAAAAATTTTTTCAAGCTCCATAGATTCTTCTTCTTTCATTTTTTATCTATTTTTCTTTCTTTGTTTTCTTACAAGTATATCACCTCATGTTCTCACAATATTTTTCTGGTTTCTTGTTTTTATTTTTAATTAGTTATATTCCAATTGAAAAGATAATGCAATGATTCAATCAATTATATTCATTTTATAAAGTCTGATTGGAAAATCATAGTGCAACTAATTTATGTGTAAACTAAACCAAGTTATAAAGATTTGTCCTTAACATGTAACATTCTTAACATGTAGCATGAATATAGTACTTTCAATTTCATTTAAATCTTTCAATTTAGGTTAGAATGATTACTCACCTAGTATAGATAAGGTATGAAAAGACTAAGGTTGATGGTGAAAGACTCCTAATAATTCAAAATCACAAAATAAGGAGTTAAATTTCATCTTCCTCTTTTTGAATACATGGATTTCTCCAAATCTAAAAGAAAAATCAAAGAAAAACTCATAATCAAAGTAAAATTTGATGTTCTTACCTTAATTGTTTGAAAATTTTGATAAGATATAGCTTTTTTTTGCTTGATTAGAAGTAAATTTTGCTTATTTTATTTATTTTTAATTAAATGTACATTGAGTAGTTCATATTTAGACTACAATGATATTGAGTTCTAAAAAAAATTGAAGTTCCATATATTCTTATTTTTTTTCAAATTTTTTATCTATTTTTCTTTGTTTGTTTTTTTACAAGTATATCACCTCATCTTCTCACACTATTTTTCTTATTTCTTGATTTTATTTTTAATTAGTTACATTCCAATTGAAAAGATAATACAATGATTTTATCAGTTATATTCATTCTATAAAGTCTAATTTGGAATATTATAGTGCAACTAATTTATGTGTAAACCAAAACAAATTATAAAGATTTGTCCTTGACATATAACATTTTTAACATGTAGCATGAAGATAGTACTTTCAATTTCATTTAAATCTTTCAATTTAGGTTAGAAAGATTACTCACCTAGTATAAATGAGATATGAAAAGACTAAAGTTGATGGTAAAGGACTCCTAATCATTCAAAGTCACAAAATAGAGAGTTAAAGTTCATCTTCCTCTTTTTAAACTAAATACGTGGATTTCTCCAAATCTAAAAGAAAAATCAATGTATATAAAAACAATAATGTGAGAAGATGAGACGAGATACATATAAGAAGGCAAACAAAGAAAAGATCGACAAAAAGAAAAAAAAAAAGAAATGAGGAGAAATATATGAAACTTATAATTAAAATATCATTGCAACTCAAATGTAGATCTAATGTACATTTGGAAGTATTATTTGTAACTTATATAAATTCAAAACTTTTATACATGTCATTTGTTATTGTGAAAAAAAATTATTTTATGCTTAAAAATGTTTAAAAATATATATTAAACATTTTTTTATTATAACATCTTTTATTCAGCTAGAAAATAATATAGTTTCAATTAAAATTACAATTGAATCTCTTAAATATCATCAATTAAGTTTTAAAAATTATTAACAATAAATTAATGGTTAAAATTTAATAATTATCAAATTTAATTATTAAATAACTATGGTTGATTTTTTATATACCACAATGATATTTTTAATAAATTTTAATGAATTTTTATTTTAAAAAAATTAATGCAATGAATGAAGTATTGAATATTTATTAACCTTTAATTATTATTTAAAAAAAATTCAAATTTAATTCTTTAATAATTCTGGTTGACTGATTATACATCGATTGATTGTCTTTCTAAATTAAAATTATATTTTTATATTCAAAATTATTAATACTTTGATTTGATGAAAGAATTAGCATTTTTTGTATTTTGTGTTAGACGATAGAAAATTTTATTTCATTTAAAAAATTTAAAAATATTTCATACAGTTAAGTTATAATCATAATTTTTATTAAATTGAAAAATATAGTAAATTGAATAAGAATATATATTTTTTTTTAGTTTAGAATGTAAAATGTTTTAATATAAATTTATTATTGACAAAATTTTAATTAAAAAATAAAATTATAATAAATACAATTGATGATAATTTTTTTTGATTTTTTGGACTAAATTAATTATAATTTAAATAATTTATTAAGAAATAATCAGTAAAATAATCGTATTAAGCACAATACTTATGAAAGATTTATTAAACGGGAAGTTTCAAAAGAAAAAAAAACAAAAAGTTGTACAAAATTTTGACACAAAAAAGTGGAGAATGAAATAGAGAAGGTAATATTATATCTAAGTGGTTGCTAAAATTATATTACATGATGATATTAATATTGATTAGATTCTAAACTGCTGATAATGTATTTAAAGTAATTTTTTATTATTTAAGTTATTTAATGTATTTTAACTAAATTACAATTTTAATAATAATCATTTTGAGTAATAAATAAATTATTATGTTTAAAATGACTGAAACATCATATATTTGAGCTACCGAGTATGACAAGATCTATAGCTTAAATTTTATTGATTTAGTAATGTAATACGTGCCAAAAATGAAATCCGATATTAAGTTCTAAATATAAATAAAGGGCTATTATTAAATATAATATAATAGTGTAAATTTGTAAAGTTATAAAAGATTTGAAATTTAATTTTTAATCTAATTTTTTATACCTATAATATTTTTATTATTAATTTTCTTGGAGTTTTATTTAATCAGATTTTATAATTTATAATATATACTTATTATTCTATTATTGTAGATGCCACTTATTAAATGTGTATTAAATATATTTCAATTTTTTTCTAAATATATTTCAATTTTAATATTTTAAATTTAAAATTAATACATATTTATTGTACTTAATTTATTTTAATTAAATATATGCTCATAAACTTAATTTGTATTAAAATAAATATATTTTTTTATATTTATTTTTCTATTTTTTCACCCTTTCTTGTCTATTTCTCTGCATTTTTTCCTGAACTCCCCCCACTTCCCTTCCTTGTGCCTCCCTTCCCGTTCTTCTCTCTCCCACCTCAGACTGCTGCAATGGCAAACGGAGTTAGGGGTGGCGTCACTTTCTTAGAAGTTGTCAAGGATAACGTCTTCTCGTTAAACCAAATTTTAAAATCAAATTTGACATTATTTTGAGAAATATTTTTAAATTAACATCATTATGAGAGTTATATTATTTTGTGCATTTTGCACTTCAAAAAATCACGTTTAATATTGATTTGAAATAACAATATATTTACAATACTATTTTTGTCTACAAAAAGAAGTTATAATCCATATTTATTATATTGGCATAAAAAAACTTGTATCCTTTTATCATAAAATTTGATATGGAACATTCAACCCTAAATTATTTTACAGTGGTTTTCATTCTCACGTCCTTTGTCGTATACTTGACTTAACTCTTGATCAACATTATAAAAAAAGGGGGGGGGGATATTGTAAGTGCTATCAAGCAAACTAATGTGAAAGAATATTCGAATAATAATAATAATAATAATAATACTTATTTAAAAATTGAAGCAACGATGGTTAAGTGCCCAACTTTTTGCTTATCCAAAATTTTACCCAATTTTTTTTTTTTTTTTTGCTTATCCGATTTATTCTTTTAGTTGACGCGGACTTTGGTAGTATATGTAAAACTATATGTAAAAGTGCTTATCCATTATTCGTAGGCAAAAGATATATGCTCCATAGTAGGGTTATACTTTGATGACTCGGCAAAATTTGCATGGAAACATTTATTTTTAAAGTTTTGTGAAAAATGTATTAAAAGTAGTAGTTTTTATATAGAAATAAAATATTTTAAAAAAAATTTAAAAGGTAAAGTTGTAATTTTTTTGTATATTTGTTTTGCACAAAATCTATATATACTTATAAAATTTTATAAGAATTTTATAATATTTTATATAAAAAATTATAATTTTTATGAGTTTTATATGAATTTTTTCATAAAAAACTGGTAAAATTATTGGATTCATACGAAACGAAAATCGTTATGGATATGTTTGTTTATTATTTATAAAAATAACTTTTTGTTTTTAAAAATAAAAAGTTCTTGTTTGAAATTATATTTTAAAAACTACAATTTCAAATGTGTAATTTAAAAATAAAAATAAAAATAAGTTTTTAATATTTGTTAACTTATTTTTGTTCTTGATGTTAACTTTGCACTTAAATAAAATATTTTTTATTTTTTAAATTTAAAAATAATTTTTTTAAAAATAATTTGAGAGTAATTTTTAAAAATAAAAAGTATAAACATATTCAAATAGACTCCAAATGTTTTACATTGGATTTTGGAGTGGGAGAATAAATTTCAAAATGGTACTTTGGGGTGTAAGTAAGTCATGCAATATACTTGAAATTTATAATTTACTTATAGTCTAGTCTAATATGATGGGGGCATATCAAGTGAGAACACTATTTTTATATGAGAGTTAGATGAGTGAATTGTGATCATTAGATCTAGTATAAGTGAATTATAATTATTAGATCTAGTATTGAAGGGCTAGAATTAAAATATAAAATTATGTGATATTTTTTAAACAATTACATAATCTTTTTGAGTAGTTATGTAACTTGCAGTTATATTTTAATCTTAATCATCAATGCAAAATTTGATAGTCAAAAGAAAGCAACTTCGGTGCACCACTATGTATGGTGTACTAATTCATCTAAAGGCCCAGATTTTTTGGGCTACGCAATACTGCGCAGGTTGAATGAAATTTAATGATTTTAAGCAGTGATGCATCATATATCTTGGTGCGTCTTAGTTTCTACCTAGTCAAAATTCATTTCTTTCATCTCTCACATGAAAACAGTGCTCTTACTTGACATACTCTTTAATATGATCTATTTATTTAAATAAGACATATTAGGTTTTTTTAAAATTTGACTTATAAGCTTATCAGTCTAATTTATTTAATTATTAATGTGTTTATAAATAATAATGTAATATAAAATTATTTTCATTTATAAATTGTACATATATAATATAGAATAATTTAATACATAAATTTATATAAGTCTTAATACATAGATTTATGTACATAGATTTAATTAAGTTGTTGGAAAATCTTAATTTATTGACATATTTGAAAGTTTTTATGCAAGTAAGTTTCTAATTAAGCTGATAGATTAAGTCAAACTTTTTTAATAAAATATATGTAATTTGAATTTTAACATTACATAGGTTAATAGATCATATTTAAACCATTTCTTTAAAAAATAAGTTTAACCTATTTAAAATAAAATTTGATCTAAGAGACTTATTTATATCTCTATTCATACAGTAATATCATTTCCTAGTGTTAGGATTATGTATCCGAATTGTCTAAATCTAAATTTGTCACCCATAAAGTATATGATCAATTTAGATATTTTCACCTAAACCCAATATGCCCCATTACATTTGTAAGAATGCCTAAAATAATTTTGAGAGAAAATTGAGTTAATCATTTTCTTTTATGGGAGAAATTACAATACCTTATCACTATTTATAGGGCAATTCATCCCATCTTGTTCATCAAATAAAATGGCGACTCTTGTATTGCTGAATTTAAATAGTAGTTGATTTTATGCTTATAAGTGAATTTGCCAAATAGTCTCTCAGCATTTATTATTTTAGTTTGTTGCCTAAATTAGTTCACCTAAAAATGCTAGGCGGGACACTCCTCATTGCATTCTTGTTGTGTTTGGAGGTTATCAAAAGATGGATGAGGGTGCAAAAAAAAATTATAGTAATGTGAATGATAAATTATTTAACATATAAGTATAAGATATTTAATGTAAATTTAGAATATGGTAAATTACAATGAGGTGCTGCTTCGTGAACTTTATTTCAAAGAGTTGGTAGTGTTGAACTTTTTTCCAAATAGGTTCCGATTTTATGATTTATGAATGTTATATACCGAAATTACCTTTTTCTAATTGTGAGAATGCAGTAATGAATTAGAAACTTTAAAAAGTCATAAATTCATCATTAGTTAACTAATTTTTGTATATGACTACTTATTTTCAATCGTCTTCATATGCTCTTTCAACAGAAAATAAAAAAATATGAATTTGATGAAGTCTATTTAGTTAAAAATGTATAAATTGAGCTCAAAATTTTGTGCTTAATTGTTCGTTTTAAGTGAACTTTTTTTAATTTCATATAACTTTCGAGATCTACATACTTGCAAAACGTCAAACTCACTCTAGTTTGATAAAAAAATATTTTTTTCAATGATTTTTCTTCATTTTCTTATTATTTTTCAACTTTGATCTTATTTTTATCAATTTAAATTCATTCAAATCTCATATTAAACTTTTCTCCCTAACTCTTTTAGTGTCTAGTAGTACTATAATAATTTTGTTAACAAATACAACTATAAAAGAATAATATATTATTATTTGTAGACTAAATAGTAACATATTACTGTTTCATTTGAAAATAGTAACACTAACTAAAAATATTAAATAAATGGATAAATTAAGTTTAATTAATAATCAAACTATCAAAGAAAAGGATGTTGCTATTTCATTCCAAATAACACCCAGCAAAAACCCTAAATAAATGAATAATAGTATGTTACTACTTATTTTCTAGATAGTAATATATTACTGTTTTATTTTAAAATAGTAATATCAATAAACACACTCAAATAAATGGATAAATCAAGTTTAATTAATAACTAAATTGCTAAATAATAGCATATTACTATCTGTTCTCTAGACAGTAATATGTTACTGTTTCATTCTAAGCCTAATTAGCAACTAAATTATTAAAAAAGAGGATGTTACCATTTCGTTCCAAAACAGTAACACCAATAAAAAATCTCAAATAAATGAATAATAGTATATTACTATTTATTCTTTAGATAGTAACATGTTACTATTTCATTTCAAAATAGTAACATGTTATGTTTTATTTTAAAATAGTAACACTAACAAAAAATTCTAAATAAATGGATAAATCAAGTCTAATTAATAATCAAATTGTTAAATAATAGCATGTTACTATCTGTTATCTAGATAGTAACATATTACTATTTCATTCGAAGCCTAATTAACAACTAAATTGTCAAAGAAGAAGATGTTATTGTTTCGTTCCAAAGCAGTAACACTAACAAAAAATCCCAAATTAATGTATAACAGCATGTTATTGTTTGTTCTCTAGATAATAACATGTTACTATTTTATGTTAAAACACTAACACTAACAAAAAATTTTAAATAAATAAATAAATCAAGTCTAATTAATAACTAAATTGCTAAATAATAGCATGTTACTGTATGTTCTCTAAATAGTAATATATTATTGTTTCATTCCAAACCTAATTAATAACCAAACTATCAAAGAAGATATTACTATTTTGTTCCAAAATAATAACACTAATAAAAAATCTCAAATAAATGGATAAATCAAATCTAATTAACAATCAAATTGTCAAATAATAATATATTACTGCTTGTTCTCTAGATAATAATATGTTACTGTTTCATTTCAAAACAGCAATACTAAACAAAAATCCTAAATAAATGGATAATAGCATGTTACTGTTTATTCTCTAGACAGTAATATGTTACTGTTTCATTCTAAAATAGTAAAATTAACTAAAAATCCTAAATAAATGGATAAATTAAGTCTAATTAATAATCAAATTATCAAATAATAGCATATTACTATTTGTTCTCTAGACAGTAACATGTTATGTTTCGTTTCAAGCTTAATTAATAACTAAACTACCAAAGAAGACATTACTGTTTTATTCCAAAATAATAACACAACCAAAAACTCCAAATAAATAGATAAATCAAATTTAATTGATAATCAAATTGCCAAATAATAATATATTACTGTTTGTTCTTTAGATAGCAACATCTTACTGTTTCATTTCAAAACAGCAATACTAAGCAAAAATCCTAAATAAATGGATAGTAGCATGTTATTGTTTATTCTCTAGACAATAATATGTTACTGTTTCATTCTAAAATAATAAAATCAACAAAAATCCTAAATAAATGGACAAATCAAGTCTAATTAACAATCAAATTGCTAAATAATAGCATATTACTATTTGTTCTCTAGACAGTAATATATTATGTTTCGTTCCAAGCTTAATTAATAACCAAACTACCAAAGAAGAGAATGTTACTGTTTCATTTCAAAATAGTAACATCAGGAAAAAATCTTAAATAAATGGATAAATCAAGTCTAATTAACAATTAAATTTTTAAATAATAGCATGTTACTATTTGTTCTTTAGATAGTAATATGTTACTATTTTATTCTAAGCCTAGTTAATAACCAAACTATCAAAAAAGAGGATGTTACTATTTTATTTTAAAACAGTAACACTAACAAAAAAAACTCAAGTAATTAGATAAATTAAGTCTAATTAATAATTAAATTGTTAAATAATAATACATCACTATTTATTTTTCAGACAGTAACATGTTATTATTTAATCTCCAAATAGTAACACTAACTAAAAATCTCAAATAAATGAATAAATTAAGTCTAATTAATATCCAAATTGTTAAATAACAATATGTTATTATGTCTCTAAGTTCTTATTTATTTTTATTTTTATCTTAAATAAAAATTTATTTTAATTCCTAAAAAATTAAATTTTTATAAATATTATTTATAATTAAAATTTTACATTAATTTAATTTTTATAAAATTAAAAGTTTTTCAATTTTAATTCTTATAAGTTTTTAGTCTTTAATTTTTTTATTTGTATTAAATTAAAATTTCTCCAATTTTAATATGTGGCAAAAGAGGTTTTTTCTTTGATTCTTTTGATTTTTTTGAAACGCACTGTAAATATGTTATTTTATCTTTTGGGTATCATGGTAAATTTTCATACGCGATTACATTTAAATGCAAAAAAGTGAGCTTTGGGTATTTTGTTACAATAAATTACACTAAATGACACTGGCATGATTTTTTTCCTTTAGAGTATAACAAGATGAAAGCCCACAAAACAATACTAAATGCTTGCATAGTGACACAAGATTTATTATTAACGGATCTTAAATAGAGCACACGTTCAGCAAATCACAATTATCTAAATTATCTTATTTTTTCATAAAGTTTGTTGCCCTCTCTCTGATATTCCAACATGTAACAGACGTTTCATTTGCTAATATTTATATGCCTCGTTCTACGGGAAAAATAATATATTTCAAGTATAATGCAAGTTTTTATTCACATTTAATGGATTGCAAAGACTTCATTAAAATAAAGGTTTAATTTAAATTTTAGTTCTCATAAAATATAAATTATTATTTTATTATTTTAATTTTTAATTTAAAATAATTTATTTTAATCATATAAATATTTAATTGATGTAATTTTATTTTTATTTAATGTTTGTCGATTTTTATTAAGAGATACTAAGGTAAACTGTAACTTTCTTGTTGATCCAGAATCTATTATGTTAATGTTTCACAAATTTTTATTTTAACTAGTGGAGTGTCCATGCTCCGCATAGGATAAAATAAAATAATAATTTAATTATAATTATTTCAATTATATATAATTTATCATAATATTAAAATTTTATGAAATTATTATTATCAACTTTATTCAACAAATAATTTCGGTGGAAACATATTATATTAAGAATAGAGAAAAACAAATTTCATTAAATTATGTATAAACTAATTCATATATAATAGCTTTTTCTATAATTTAAAAATGAAATTACATCCAATGAATTAATCACTTGGTTTTATTCGTAAGCAATAATAAGATAATGCTTTTTACCCTGTCTTTTTATTTCAAAGAAATGACAAAGTTAAATGATTTGTAATGTATGAGATATATGATACTTGTTAAAATTCATAATGTAATTAAAAATTATTATAAATGTATTACTAAATATTAATTATATAATTCTCATTATATTTTTTTCTTATTATTGATATATATTTGTGTTAGTAATATATTTTTTTATTAATCTCTCTTTTGATCATAATGTTTCTAAACTTGTAATTTCTTAATTTTTAATTCACTATTAAAAAATGTAAAACAGACTTATATGAAGAATTAATATGTCATATATATGATTATTTTAATATATTTTAAATGAAGAAAAATATTAGTTAAATAATTAATATAATAAATAATTATTTCTACCAAATTTATATAATATAGATAATAAATAAATAATTTTTATTTTTATAATTTAACATTAAAATAATAAATAATAAATATGAAATAATATAATAGATATATATAATAAATATATATAATTTTATTTAGAAATAAATTTGTATTATAATTATATTTATAATTTTTTATAATTTATATATATGATATAATATTTAATATTTATTTAACATAATATTTATATAATATTCATTCTATTTGTTACATAATTAATGAAATAACTATATTTTACATAATTAATAATTATATTTATTATAATTTTTAAATAGTGAGAATGTTAAAATATTCATTAGTTAAGTAAAAGTAATTTTTGATTTTGTATCTATGAATAAAATAAAAAATTCTTTTTTATTGAGGATGTGTGTGAGTCACTTCCAATGATTTATGAAAATTTTCTCTGTTTGTTAACTAATTATCAATCAAACAATTTAAAGATTTTTACTTCTTAAAAACTCATACTTCATATCTTATTTTTACAAATCAAACAACCTCTAAATAGAAGTTTGAGTAAGATTTTAAATTAAAAATAAAATTTACATAATTTTTTTAAATCTTAAGGAAAGGTTGAAGTAATTTTGCCAAATAAAATTTATTTTTATATTATTAACTGTCACTTTATTAATTATTTTTTGTATAGTTGAATACAACCAAATTTTTTGCTTCATGCGTGTTGGTAGTCATTCTTGCAATATGTGAATTCCTAGTTTTGAATTGCAAATGGTTTTGCTCAATAATCTATGATAAATGTGCATCATGTTTGAGGAAATTTCATCTTGACCGTTAATTTTAATTTCTTTTGACTTTAATTTGCATCCAATGGCCTCCGTTGTCTGTTTCAGATAAGGTGGGTTGCCCTACAGATAGTGATAGGGCACTGAAGTTTCCCGCTTCTTTTATTCAATGCCACTCAAATCGGTATGCGTAAATGACCTGGTTTGCGGTCCAGGAGTTCGGCCATCAGGATGACAACTCGTGGCAAACACAGTAAAAGGAAAAGACTAATTGTTTTATAATTTTTTTAACAATCTAGTTAAAAAAATTAAGAAAATAGAAAATAAATTATTAATTTAATATTAGATATAAAATATATGATAAAAACAATATTTTTTATTTAAAAAATATTTTTTACTGTATCAATAAAAATTATATTTTTAATCAATATATACAAATAACATACTATTTATTTTAAAAAAGTAAATAAAAATTTTAAATGAAAATATTTTTTGATAAAATAAACGGAGTAAAACCCCGTTTGTTTTAAAAAATATTTTTATAAAATAAATAAAAAATAAAAAATATCTATTTATTTAATATAAAATATAAAAAAATTTTAAAAAATAAATTTTTATTTTTATCATTTTAATTTTAAATATAATTTTTTTAGGGAAAAAGACTTTAGTGCCCCGTTAAAAAACTGGTGTACATGCATCATTAAATTAAAGGTGAGGATTTATTAAAGCAACTGGTCCCACTTTGAATGACTAGCTCCAGAAAATTGTGATATATGCCCCAAAACTTTATTTAATTACTCTGGCTCCCAAAATACGATTTAGGCCGAATAAAACATCAGTTGATGCGCAGCAGTTCTGCTAGTTTTATGCTTGTGTACAAAAGTGCATGATTTTGAAGGATGTCATTTACAAAAGAAAAAAAAAAGTAATACTTATTACATCGATAAGATAAATATAATCATTATAGTTAAATGTAATTAATATTTTATTTTATAGATACTTCTAAATTATTGAATTACTTACTAAATTATTCAATTATCACACTTTTCAAAATTTATAAGTAATACTATCTGTCTTTTATTTTTACTTTTATTATGATTATTCATTCTTTTATTCATTTATGATATTAAAATAAAGAAAATATTAAAGGGGATAGTTGAATGTCACTTTAACAATATGCTTATTTTTATATTATATTATTTATTTTTACCATTTATTTTATTATTACAAATGAAATAAGGAATGAATAATTATAACAAAAGTAAAAATAAGAGAATAATAATGTAATTTATTAATTTTGAGAGAAATAACAATTATCACCTTTCTAAATAAGAGACTAAATATAATATTTACTCTGAAATAAATTAATTGCAACAATTTTACGTTTTTCATATCATAAAAATATCCTTTTTCTTTTCTTTTTGGGATCAATTGTTCTTTTTCTATTTAAAATAAGAACAAATATGAGTATTTAATTATAACTAATTATTTTACGATGAAAAATATAGGCTAGAATCTTAGGCTATTAAATTGTTATTATTGCTTATATTATTTTTAAGTGAAATAATATATTAACGTATTACCGGTCCTACTTTCAATATCAGTGTTTAACTTATAATTAATTTTATTGTTATGACTTAATATGTTTTGTAGAAAAAATATTTTAAACTTATATATATATATATATATATATATATATAAAGGATTTATATGTCAATATACACCTTGATCAATAATCATGATATTTATTACAAAAAAGAAATTAAAACATTTAGTGCCACGGTGGTTAGGAAAAATAACATCCTCTTTGAGATAAAATATATTATTTTTAATTACACTCTCTATATTTAATATTAAACAAATTAACAACAATAATAACAAGAAAACCTTATACCCCTAAGTGAATATTAAACAAATTAACATTAACATTTTCATTATTTTAATGTTTTACAATTATATTTTTATCAAAAGTACTTTAAAACAAACTTGTTATTGATTCCAAATGTATCACCGTTCCAATTGTATTAGGAGTGATTATTCTTATTTGGTAATTATTCCCTCAATTACTTTTATATGTTATTGAAAGTAAATACAAACAAATTAAATGGTTTGTATGATTTAGTCGACAATTTATATAGCTACTTATTATACTTCCTAATTAATAGAATCCAGTTATAACATTAGCAACGATAACTCAAATTAACACACAAATGTCCTCCGTAATAATTGAGTTTTAGTTTAACTTCTGCCAACAATTAATAAAAACAAAATTTGGATATGTAACTAAAAAATTCAGCTAATTGAGTTGAGAATTAAATTTTAATTATATATTTTATTATAATGATAAGCAAATAAAAATAACTATAATTTCGGACTAACGTAATTTATATATAAATTTTTCAAAGCATAACTTAAACTTTTAATCTATAAAAGCTTATTAATAAATTGTAAATATTTTCTAAAAATATTATTAAGATTATAATTATGTGGAGCTAAATTGAGTTCTAATATTATCAAGAATAGCTCAGTTAATTAAAAGTTACTCAAACTTCGACTAATAATAATATTTTGATTTAAATTCATTTTGATTAAAAATCATAAAGCAAAAAGTTTAACTCATATATACTCAATGAAATTTAATATGCACAGCAAACTTTAACAAATTCAAAATTTAATTCAAGTTTGATTCAATTTTAAAATAAATATTAATATTACAATAATAATTATAAGTCAATTATTTGAATAATTATAATATAATATAATTTTAAGAGAATAATGATGCATTGGAATTTTTCTTATGCTTTTTTTAAAAAAATTAAATATTATATATATTTATATATTATATAATTTAATATATATGATAAATATGGGCTGATTTAGTAGGCTAATAAATTAAGCATTAAATAATATGTTAAACTCATTTTGTAAAATGAAAAAAAAAATATTTACCCTAGGTTTGTTCTATTCTAATTTGCGAATAAATTAAACCAAAGATAGGCTGGCATATAGGCTAGGTGGTATACTCCCAAGCTCATGAATAACTAAGAGGTTGCTACAATGCAACCAACAAAGACAGAAATTGTTTTCACCTATCCAATAGTACATATATGTGGTGAAAATAAAAAGTGAGTTGTTTTATGCATTAAATTCTTACATATATTAAATATTTAATGATTTACATTAAAATTTATATATTTTTAAAAAATATCCAATTAATAAATTATAATTTATCAATAAAATCAATGTATACATATATTAAAATTTACTTAATATAAGATAGAATTTGCAATATATATATATATAGTCATACAAGTAGTAAAGTGTCCATTAGTCATTCATTCTCAACTTGATGGACACACTAATTAAAAATGAAATTGGTGAATTAATCACCGAAAAAAATTGGTCAAAATTTATATAATTAATTAATTTTAATACTTGTACTCCCTTCATTCTTTTTTATCTATCGCCATTAACCGATTTTACACATATTAAGAAAGTAGTTGAATTTATTTATTTTTAATAAGTTTTACAAGATTACTCTTTGTGTACAAAATTCAAGATAGTTGAAAATAGAAAGAATAATGTAAAGAAATAAATACAAGTTGACTAATAGTGTAGAATAATAAAATATTTATTAATGAAAGAGAAGGATAGATTTAAAAAAAATATTTAATATTTCATTAGAATTCTAAAGTGATAAATAAAAAAAATAAATATTTTTTAAAAATACGACAAATAAAAAAAAACGGAAGGAGTATTATGTAACAGTTGTAAGTTAATATCGAGTCAACCTAAGTGTATTTAAAGATCTTCATTAATTAATTAATAATTATGGAAGGAGAATTTATTATGAATTTATTGTAATTTAAGAATAAAAAATACGTATTCACCAGTTATTACTTTTTCTTCTTTTAAACCATTTACCGCTTACTTTTCCCTTTCTACTTACCTGTATTGTCTACTTCAACCAAAAGGTTTACCAATCTGGACAGTGATTTAAAGGCTAAAATCCAGGACGAGCAAATTGGCGCGTCCAACAAGTTGCGCAAATTGGCGCGTCCAACAAGTTGCGCATCTCAATTTGTGGCTGTCCATTTTAGTCAACCAAAACGTTGCACAATCTCAAGGGCTTGTATTCTGAGAAGCACGTGAAACAAAATTTCCCCGCTTTTTGGAAGCGTACTGCATTCAGTTCCTTTTTTTATTTTTTTATAATTACAAATTCGAGTAATATATTATTTCTTTATTAATATATATAATATTTTATATAAAAAAATACTTTCTAATAAAATAAACTTTGTATGAAAACAACTGTATATCCTGTTTACTGAAAATCTAGTTTCATGGGAAAGTCCAAACAATCATATTTACCAATAGTGGCAGGTAAAGTCTGCTTATGGAATTTTTTTAATTAAAAATATCATTTTATTTATATGAAGTAAAGGAATAATAAATCGCTTGTATACAATTGGTTATAAAATTGTAATACTTACTAATATAATAGTAAAAAAATAAATTTTTTTCCAAAATAACTTCCTACAGATTATGTTTTTGGTTAAAATAAATGGGCTCTCTGAATTTTTCTTCCTGGCCCAACCCAATTTTGTTAAGAAAACAAAGATCCAATGCATCTAATCATCCGCCCAGTCCAATAACATTTGTGGTCCATAATTCATTGAATTTAACTGCAACAATTGTGATATGCGGTCACGGCTGCGAATGCTCCTTATTTTTCTGAATTTGGAAAGATAAATGTATTTTTAATATAGAAAAATCAGAAGGTCAGAGAATATCTTAAAAAGAAAGATCGGAATATATTTCTAAAAATAAAAAAGATATAAATATAATTACATTTTAGAGATTTATTTGTAATTTATCCTAATTACTATCTATATCTCATAACAATTCCTTTTCCTCTCATCTCTCATGGTAATATTTTTCCCCCTTTCTGCTAATGGAAAGAGAGAAGTATCTCTCATCGTAATTTAGTGATACGCTCTAGGTTATTTTTTATAGTAAATCGTTACGGATTGTGTCATTATTTTTTTAAGGAAAATATAGTTTTATGTAATTATGATATGATCTGAATTTATTTTACTCATTTATAATTTAAATTACAAAAAAATAACTCAGTCATTTATTCTATTAATACTTTATACATTCAAAATAAATTTTCATAAAAAAATAAATTTGTATAGTTTAATCATGTAATCTTGCTCTCACTCGTTAGAGTCATAAAGTTAAACCAAGTAATCAAGGTATAGTAATGATGTGTAGAGCCAAAATTAAAATTTAAAAAAATACCGGTAAACATATTATGCTTATTATGGTATTCATTTAGTGAGTTTTGAAATTATTAAATTAAAATTATTTAATAATAATTTTTTTATCTTACATAAGAGGGGAGGAAAAATTATTCATTTTTTTAATCAATATGATCAAATAATTTTAATGTAATAATCTTTGAAATCATCATATCATTTCAAATTTTGTAATTCTTGAGCACCATAAAATTTATCACATATTATTTATTCAGCTTTGACTTTTATTATTTTGTCACTTTGATGTGAGGAGTAAAATATTTCGCAATAAAAACATACAAAATAGGTTCTCTTTTTTATGGAAAATAATTCACCTAAGTAAAGAAGTGATGAAAATTTACAAGCGGAATAATTTTAACATATTAAATTATCGGTAAATTTAATAATAGAAATGAACATGACCCATGTTCCGAATTTAATTAGAAAATGCGTCTTGTAGTCATTTTCACCGTGGATCTATAGGTGGAATTGTAGAATTTGCTTTCAAGGCCGCAACGAAGCTTGAACTCGTACAACTTCAAGAGTGATGGGCAGGTGGTGATAGGTTTCTTTTCCTTATTTCATATTATAAAATTATAATTACCCGTTAGTTCTTTTATAAAAATCATGTTAATTTGGAAACCGGCATATATTTGAACAAAGGTGGGAGGTGTCTTTTAACAAGCAAAGAAAATATAATATTTAATCCATCACTTTTATATAATGTTTAATCCTTCGCTTATTTATTTATAGAAATAGTGATTATTATATGTTGTAGATTTTATAATTAATATTATTAATTTTTTATTTTTATATTTGTTATAATTATTCATCCATTCCTTCACTAAAAAATGCTAAAATAAATAATGAAAAGAAAGAACATAATTAATTAGCAAGTATGTATTTAATATTGCTAAGGTAGAATTTATTAATTCACTTCAATATTTTTTATTTATTTTAATATTCAAATGAAAGGAGAAATGAATAATTATAGTAAATGAAAAAAAATAAGAGACTAATAATATTAATTATAATAGTCGTTATTTTTGTAAATGAGAGATTAAATATTATATTTATATTAAAAATGAAAGTAAGGGTTTCTCACAATAGAATTAAAACATGTGGAAGGTTTGTATTGGTATAATTCCATTTTTATTTCATATAAAAATATGTATTTATAGCCTAGGATTTGATGGGCTTTGATCCAAGTCTTTAAGCCTAGTTAGAGACGCAAACATTACTTAAGCCTAGAATTCAACCATCATTGCAAGTATCTCGGGAGTAAAGCTTAGTAGAATCCCTCATTGCAAGACTATAAACTTAGCCAACATTAGAGGTAGAGAGGCTGAACCTATTGGATTATCCAACAATCATGAGGTTTAAAGAGTATTGGAGGAAAACTATTATCTTCATGGTAGCCAAATCAACTCTAACTTTTAGCCTGGACTTGCAAATAACCTTCGATGCAAGCATGAATCAAATTTAGCATAGAATGGAGTTCAATCCCTTAGAATCCAACACACTGAACAACCTAAGGGCCTTGATAAAGGATTGGCTAAGGGAAAGGCCTCCTATCATTCTTAATTATACCTTAATTACTTGTTTCCTCTTTAAAGACTTTAAAATGAAAATTCTACTTTAGAATTATAGAAGGGTTGGAAATTAGAATTTTATGTTTGCTATTAAGGACCTTATTTCTTGCTGTCAACCAGATATGCTTATTCTAATTGAGACTAGGATATTTAGGGATAGAGTTGTTGCTATGTTTTCTTTGAAACCATTGGGTAAGCAAGAGAGATATAGGTTTTATAGGGAGATAACAACATTGATTACTAAGCTCTTAACTTTACTAAATAGGAAATCCATATTTCAAGGAAAAAATTCCAACTCTTAGTGGTTGATTTTTTTCTATATATGGTAGTCCTAGGATGCAAGAAAGGAAACTTTTATGGAGTAATCTTTCTTTGTTGGTTGGATTACACTTTTTGCCTTAGTGCATCCTAAAAGACTTTAATGATGTTTTGTAAAGTTATGAAAAATTAGGAGGGAGGCTTATTGATCCCTATAGAGTTCACCTTTTTAAAAATTGTCTTGATGTTTATGGTACAATTGATCTTAGGTATTTAGGGCTTTCTTTTACCTGGTCTAATTCCCAAGATGCTGATAACCTCATCCAAAATTGAATAGATAGAGTTTATACCAACTCAAATTTGATGTTACTTTACCCTAAGCTAGTGTTGAACACCTCTTTAAGATTCATTTAGACCACTATCCTATTCTCTTAAGTCTCTTCCTTACGGAGAATCTTTATCTCCCTAAACCTTTTAGAATGGAATCAATTTGGCCTAGACATCATTCTTTTCCCTAACTAGTATGAAGACATTGGGGTGAAGAAAATATAGATTTTTAATAAATTATCTTTAGGTTTGTTCAAATATTAAATTTTGGAACAAGGAAGTCTTTGGTAACATTTTTTCAAAGAAAAAGAGATTCTCTACTAGACTTAAGGGAATAGAAATGAAGTTGGCTTCTAAACTTAATAATAATTTAATCATTCTTTAGATGAAATTAAAGCAAGAGTACCAAAATATCCTTATTGAGGAGGATGAGTTTTGGCATAAAAAATCAAGACTACAATGGTTCCTTGAAGGCGATAGAAACACTTAATTTTATCACCTCACCATTCTTATCAGAAGGAAGGATAGTAAAATATATAAGTTGATGGATGTTAGTGGAAAGTAGGTTGAGGATTAACTAGGTGTTATGAACCTGATTAGGAATTTTTTTAGGGATCTTTAGACAATATACCTAAATTCGATGAAATATTAGGATTTACAAGGAGAATAGCCTATTAGTCTGCCTTCTAATTCCTTTAATGAACTCTTTGAGGTGCCTAATGAGACTAAAATCAAGTTTATCCTCTTTTCTTAGAGTGCTAATAAGTCACTAAGGATTAATGGCTTTAATTAAAGCTTTGTCAAAAATTTTATTTAGTGATAAAAGAGGTGATAATTACTGATATTAAATAGAACTTTGCCAATGGTGTTGTCCTTTCTTATCTCAATGAAACCCTTTTGGTTCTTATCCCTAAAATAGAAAACCCTTAATTTGTCAATTAGCTAAGGCCTATTAGTTTATCTACAATTGTGTACAAGACAATCTCCAAAATTATTGTTAATCTATTTAGACCTTTGTTAGTTGATATTATTTGTATAACACAGAATGCTTTCTTGCCTAAGAGACATGTTGTTGATAACATCATTATAATATAAGAACTATATCATACTTTTGGAAGGAAAAAGGGTTAAACTAGGATGATGGTGTTAAAAATTGACCTTGAAAAGGCCTATAACAAACTTGAATGGACTTTCATTGAAAAAATGCTAGAATTTTATAGGTTTTCCTTTCCTTTTGAAACTTTTATCATGAATTGCATAAACTTTTCTGATATTTATGTCCTTGTTAATAGAGGGAAAATGGACAGTTTTCAACCCTCTCATGGCCTTATATTGGGAGATCCTATATCCCTATACATATTCTTCTAGTGCCTTGAGTTTCTTAACTTAAAGAGTAGTTAATTAAAAAGACTAGCAATTTATTGCTACCTAAGATCTTGCTTTTTCTCATTTCTTTTTTTGCAAATGACATAAATTTTCTAGCACAAGCTACTCTTAGTAATAATGCTTGCATTAAGGATACTTTTTCTTTATTTCACTCCATCTTAGATTGAAAGCTAGTACTACTAAGTTTAAGGTAATTTTTTCTTCTAACACTTGCACACTCAATACAACAAGAAATTGTTTCCATCTTAGGAATGGAAAATGCTTAAACTTTAGGAAACTACCTTGGATTTCCTATACATACTTCAAGTAAGGAAAAATCCTTTAAATTTATCCTTAATAAATTAAGAGCCAAGTTAAGTGGTTAGAAAGCTTAATGTCTTAATCTTACTAGCAGAAGGGTGCTTGTTAAATCTATTTTAAAAAGCATTCCTGATCATATCATGCAATATGCTATCATACATAAAGGTATTTGTAAGAAAATTGATACCATTTCTAGAGACTTCCTTTAGGGTTCCTTAGGGGTGGCAAAAAAAAATACATCTTATGAGATAGGATAAAGTTACTCAATCCATTGAGGAAGGAGGATTAGGGCTTAAGAAAGCTTATTACAAGAATTTTTCTCTTCTAACTAAGCTTAACTAGAGGTTCATTATTGAAAGAGACAAACCTTGGGCCCAATGCCTCTATAGGAAGTATGTCTGGAGTAGAACTAAACCTAAAGCTATTGTTTCTCCTATTTAGAAAGGGAAAAGAACCATTAGAGAATATCTTAGGCAAGGAATTAGATGGCTCCCTTATAAAGGTTAATTTATAAATTTCTAAGAAGATAACCAGATAAGCATAGAAAATCATTGAGATAAATTTCAGTGGCCCTTAATTAAAGGATAAGAAGCATGGAAGGTGATTGATTTAGTTCTTTCCTTTAAGAATTAGGACTTAAGCAAGCTTAATTCTATGTTTAATCTTGTCATTGTATGCATAATAAGAGTATCCATGTCAATACTCATAGTGCACACAATGGTGAAATCATTTAAAGCCTTCCTAAGGATGGAAGTTTCTCCATGATTGATGTTTATAATTTTATCAAGCATGTTAATGAGAGGAAAAAACCTACACTTGGTATTAAAGGGAAATGGGTGTGGAAGATTATATTTCCTCTTAAGGTTCAAATGTTCATCTACCTCTTTCTAAAATATAGCATAAGAATTAGAGAAATTCTAAAATATTACTAGGTTATAAACAAGGAATCATGCTTTTTCTATCAAAATAATCGAGAAACCTAACCTCATCTATTTAGAGATTGTCTATACATTGTCAATCTCTAGAAGAAGGTTAGTATCCTAACATTATGGTTTAAAGTTTTAATGACTAGGTTCAAAGATGGATAAAAGATAATTATACTACTATAACCTTATATTAGAAAATAAAAATTCCATTGAGTGTTGTCTTTACCATGGGCATTTGGAATATATGGATTTTCAAGAAAAAAATTTCTCATTGGAAAGTCAATTAGCAATAAAATAATATTCAAATTAAATGCCTAACTAACTAGACTACTTTTGAAGCTACTAAAACATATGTTGCCCTGAATAAAAGAGCTTCAAATTTAAGGAAAATTCTTACCTGCCACTATGTAAAATGGGATCCCCTAGAAGAAGGATGGTTTGCATTTAATACTAATAGAGCAGTTGCTAAGAAACCCTGAGCTAGTTGGAACTAATGGTTTGATCAAAGGCTCTAATAAGAGATGGTGTAGTGGACTCCGCAAGGGTTTGGTTATTATGCATAGCATAATTGTTGAATTTTAGGGACTTCTCGAAGGCTTTAACTTGCAATGTCTATGGGAATAACCTATTTGCATATCCAATTAGATTCCTAAATAATAGTTAATTTGTTGCAAAAAGATGAAATTAAGAATGCTTTTCTAAAAACTCTTACTCTTAAATGTAGGAAGTTAATGTAGTTTTTGTAGGGAAAAACTATTCGTCACATATACTACGAGGCTAACTAGATTGTGAATCTTTTGGCAAAGAAAGGGCAACAATAGTAGACCTCTTTCCAAATTTTGAGTAACCCTTTAATACACACCGATCATCTTTTGTTCCATGATGTTTCTTTTACTATTTCCCCTAAATACTCTAGTTGTAATATGAACTCTGTTTAGTTCCATTTCTTGGTTAATAAAAAAATGTATTTGTAAAAAGTGCCCTGCTATGTCACATTTTTATTACTTATTCTATTTACTTTGTTAGCCTTTAGATTGACTATGTGTAGGTTGTAAATTTTTAATCCATTTAAATATTAACAACTATTTTAAATATAGAATATCAATATAAATAGTACACAAGACATAAAATTTTTGTAAGAAAAAATAAATTTATTAGTACATATAATAAATTAAGATGCAAATACTATAATTTTTTGTTCAACCTTTAAAATAATTTCCTCTATCAATTTTATTGATTGAATTTATTTTACTTTTTACTTTTATAATTATTATAGTAAGGCTATTTCTACCATCACTTTTCTTACGACCAAAACACAATCATTATGAAATTTCATGTGTACTAAACTATCTTTTAATCATATAAGTGAATCATATGGATTCATAAATATTTATTTTTATTTTATTCTTTGAAATAAATAAACCTAGAATTACTATATATCTTCATGGTTTACTTTATTAATAAGTTTCATTAATTAACTAAAATTACATTTATCAAAAGTAAATATGATAAACTATTAAAAAAATAAAAATTATGGTTAAAGAAATAAAATGAGAAAATACATTGATGTAAATATTCTAATTGGATCCCTCTTACTTAGTTGTTAATACCACCTAGGACTAATCAATGACACCTTATGAATAGGTCACCTAAAATGTTAAGCCACATAGACTTTAACAACTCGATCAGACATAGTCATGTAGACTTTCACCCAACATGACATTCAACATGAAATAACTAACAAGACATGTGTCTCACTCCTATTTAATAGGTTAAGTAAGCTAATTCTTGCAATGTAATTTAGAATCTGCCATATAAGGCTTATTTCCACACTTTTCATTTATTAACCAAAGGCTATAAAAAGCTCTAAGTTTCCTAAAAGAAGGGCTAGAGAACTAGCAATATAGCTTCTTATATTCCTCGAATATCTTGATTTTTAGAGAAAAAAGAGGAGTTTAACCCATTTTCACTATAAAAGTGCCATAAAACATAGTAAATGATATCAGATCATAATACATGCCCTTTTATCATCTTAAGCCATAATAAACTGAATGACTGCTTTATTAGACTTATTGAGAAAATGCTGATCTTAGTTTGTCTAAAATTCTTGATTTCTCCATCGATTGAATGGCGTGTGTCCTAACTTCATTATTAATTTGATTAAATTAAGGGTAATCTATATGAATCATGCTATTATGATTAACCCTTTTTTCACCTTTAGAATAATTAACCATAATTGCAGTAAATGGAAGTGGTTAAATCCTAAATGAATAAATAACTTCATTATTATCCAAATCAATAAAGTCTAGATTGGAATCAAAAGACATATCAAAGAACCTAAAGTCAAACAACAAAGATTAGAGGCAAAGGAGGATGATTAGATTAGGACACTTTTAAAGACAAAAGAAAGAAGAACAAAAGACAATCAAGGTAGAAAGCAAAAATGAAGATGAAATGGTAGAAGAAACTCGAAAACAAAAGTCTAAAGATAGGGAAATAATGGAAAAATGGGTCTAAAATAGCCAAGAGATGCTGGAAGCAAAAATTAGGAAATCATCACCACCCAAAAGCCATTGCGAATATCACAAATGAAACAAAAGAAAAACCAAGAAAAAATAAAATAACTCAAATAGGGGCATCACTAAATTAAAAAGCAGAAAAGAAAAGGACTTTGAAAAAAATAAAGAAAAGTACTTGGAAGAATAATGGATGGAAGAGCAAAAATTAAAGAAAAATTAAATTAAAAGCTTCAAAACAAATGAACTAGTAAAGCAAATGAATTGAAAAGATAAAAACATTATTAAAGAAGAAAGTACATTGACATGAATCCTTATTTAAACAATCTAATGTCTAATAAAGAAAGAAAAGAATGATTACTAGGAAATTGAGACCATCATGATCCTCTTTAAAAAGGTAAAAAAGCATTTAATAGTCAGATTACCTTAAGATGCAAAATAATGCAATAAATGAGAAGGGAGAAAGGTAAATGATATAAATATTTTAATTAAACCCTTCACGCTCAATCATTAATACTGCCTAGGACCTATCAAACAGACTTTATCGAAAGATCGATCACATAAAATATTTAGTTACATGAACTATAGTGACTTACTCAAACATAGTTATGCAAACTTTCTTAAGGATTGAATTTTTTACAAAAAGAAGCTTAGTGGATGGAGGTTAAGATGGAGCACAATACCTTCCTAGTATAAGTCCATTAATTGCAAAAAGAGTTGACTATTCTCTGTTGCTTTAAGTCCTAGGGAAGCTTGGTTTCTGAGCTAGAACACCCAACCTTCATTTTGGTGCCATTGAACACTTCCACCCTTACTAACTAGACACCACTACAAATACTTCCTATCGTTGATAACCTCATACACATTCCACCACATGCAGTAGCAAATACACCTTTCTTTGCTAAAATTATGACCACTAAAGTTATACCAAACTCTAGTCATAAGCAATAAGATCCACATTACCCAAACATCCATACCTTATACCACTAAAACTTGTATGTTGGCCATGCTTATCCATTCATCCTAAACATTATGACTATTTAATTATTTAAAAAATTTCAAACCAGTATTTTATCTTGAGGCATATGATAGGTCAGATGATCTATAAGAGCATTTCATGCAACATGCTCATGTCCAGAGCATTAGATGCTATTACATGTTAAGTTTTCTTAATAATGTTGAAATAAGCAAGGCTTTAATGGTTCAGTAACTTACCTTCAAGTTTGATTTCTAGCTTTAAATAGTTAACCAGTGCTTTTGCTGCTCATTTTGCCATGAGTCAAGACTTGAAGAAAATCTCTATTACTTTGTTAAATTTTTAGTAAGGCCGAACAAAGTCATTGAAGTAGTACTTAGCTTATTTCAATAATCTGGCTTTAAAGTTCCGATTCTTAAATAAAGGGGTTGCTAACTATCAAATAATTTTCGACTTACAATCCAACCTTTTTTCCTTATTACTTACTAAAAAACTTGTCCTAAATTTAGAAAAGCTTCTAGAATGGGTAGAAAAATATATAAATGCAAAAAGATACAAACAATCTAGAAGGATGATAAATTAGAGCAATTTTTAATTGAACAAATAGTTGAATAATCTTTATTGATCTCATAAGAGACTAGATATACCCCTTTCGAGGTTAGTTCTCAACATATCAGCCATTACAAGTGTTGTACTATGATATGATGTCTAGGTGTCCAATCTGATAATATTTCCATAGCAGAAGTGACGAAGGTTTCCTGCTTCTAATAAGTCAAGGTACTATAAGTTTCACAAGGATTATAGCCATGAAACAGATGAATGTATAACCCTAAAAGATGAGATAGAATGACTTAGAAGGATAAGACAACTAAGTTAGCATAAGTAAAATTAGGATAAGTTTAGATTGGAAGATAAAGAAAAGAATCATTCACCAAATAGAGAAAGCAATGAGCTAGTAGTAATTGAAACCCCCATTATAGGAATCATCAATATAATTGTTAAAGGCTTTGCTGGAAGAGGGGGTTTCAGAAATGCTCGAAAGAGGCACTTGCACCAAATCATGATTGTTGAATAAAAGAAGCACAGACTTACTTATGAAATAATCTCATTCATAAATAAGGACTTCAAGGACATTAATAAAAACCATGATGATTTAATGGTGATTTAAGCTCTAGTCCACAATTTTCTGATAAAGTATTTTGATGGATTAAGGAAGTTTTGTTAACATTCTATATTCTTATATAATAATTAAGATAAACATTTTATGGAGTATAATAAGGCCTTCTATAGCACATTGATAGTTTTTCAAGAAAGTAGGTACTTATTAAAGACACAATTATGCTGGTAGTGATGATCAACACATCTTTGTATACCTAAAATTTAGAAGTTAATTTCTTGATTGTGAAAACACCAAATTAGGCCTATAATACAATCTTAGGCTAACCATGTTTAGATAGAGCTAAAATTATAGTATCCACTCCCTAATTACTTATGAAGTTTTCTACGCCCAAAGGAATTGACCAAGTAAAAGCATATCAGTTGGCCATTAGGGAATGCTACATAGCCAATTTAGAATATGACCAATCTAGTGCAAGTGGCACAAAGCCTTTTGTAAATAATGCCATTATTAAAAAAAAAGAATGCCAAGTGATAGATTTAGTAACCCTTGATGCAAGAGACACTAGTGTAAGGCAATTAGAGTTATTATCCAACTTAAAAGATCTACACTTGTTCAGACATGGAGATGATTGGATAGTAAATATAATGGCTAATTTAACAATTGAATAAAAGGAAGATCTAACTCAACTCTTAAAAAAGCACACATAATTTTGCATATGGAAACCATTTGATATGCCATGGTAGACATTGAAGTGGCATGCTATAAGCTCAGAGTTAACTTGAGTATGAAGGTGGCTTAACAGAAGAAAAGGAATATCAAAGCCTAATGAAAAGAAGTAATAAAGAAAGAGGTGCAAAAAACTTTCTAATATAAGGTTCATTGAAGAAGTAAGTCAACATCACCTAGCTAGTAAACATGGTCATGGTAAAAAAAATGAATGGACAATGGTAGATGTGTATTGATTTTATGGATCTTAACAAAGCATGGCCTAAAGACTCATTATTATTTTTAGACATTAACCAATTGATGGTTATGCAGTAGGTTTTACTTGATTAAGCTTTAAGGATGCTTTCTCTAGGTATAATCAATTACGAATGCACCTAGTTGGTGAGGACAAAGTAGCCTTTATTACAAATCAAGTTGTATATTATTATAGGGTCATGTCATTCAAATTGAAAAATATAGGAGTAATATATTAGTAATTGATACACAAAATATTCTCCAATCAAATTGGAAGGAACCTCAAGGTCTACATTAATGGTATTGTGAAATCTCGAGACTCTAAGTAACATTAAGAAAACCTAGAGGAAGCATTTGAGGTTTGGAATATAATAAGATAAGGCTGAACTTAGTTAAATGCACATCTGAGGTCAGAGTAGGAAAAATCCTTAAGTTCATGCTCATATAATGAGAAATAAAGCCAAACCCATTAAAATGTTAAGCTACCATCAATATTGAAAAGCATATGAGAGGTACAAGTGTTGAATGGAGATTGGTTGTGCTTTCAAGATTTGTGTTCAAGTTAGATGACAAATATTTATCATTTTACAATTTGCTTAAAAATACCAAAAAACATTTTATGGAATGAATCTTATAAATAAGCTTTTAAAAAAATTAAAATCATACCTATCCAAAATAGCTAGTATTATTAAAGCCCTAAAAGGGGAAAACCTTTATACGTCTGCTTAGTAGCATGTGATAAGGCTGTTGGTTTGGTAATGGTAGTAGAAGAAGGAGAAAGTAAAAGCTTGTTTATTTTATTAGCAAGGTGTTGCAGGGATTAGAAAGGAAATACTAGAAAATTGAAAAACTAACATTTATACTTCTAACAACTCCAAAGAGGCTTGGGCCTTACTTTTAGGCTCATTAGATTATAGTCTAAACAAATCAACCTATTCTATAAGTTTTGTAGAAGTCTAATTTGGTAGGGAGATTGTTCTAATAAGTAATTAAATTGTCAAAATATGAGATATTATTTGGGGCTAGAAGAGCAATTAAATTAAATACATTGACAGATTTTATGGTAGAACTAACCAAAAATAAGGAAAATGAACTACAAAAGATATAAACATTATAGGTGGATGAATTTTCAAACAAAAGAGGAAATAGAACAAGAATAATCCTTAAAAAACCAAATAGTCTAACCCTAGAATATTCCCTGAAGTTTGATTTCCATGCCATTAATAATTAAGTTAAATATGAAGCTTTAATAGTAAAATTGCAAATGGCTAAAGAAATAGGAGTTGAATGAGTACTGGTGCTAAGCAATTCCTAGCTTGTCATGAGTTAAATCATTGGCAAATATAAAGTAAATGGGCCAATATTGAAACAATACACTAACTTTAATTACAAGGTTAGAATAATCCTAATAGAGCAAATTAATCAAGTAGATGCATTAGCAAAAATTAGCAAGAACAAAGATAGCCCTTAATAATCAAATAATGATACAAAAGATAATCCACACGTCAAGCACAAAAGTAGTTGAAATAACAAAAGTTGAAAAAAGTTATAACATGGATGACATTAATAGTGCAATACTTAATGGCAGGAACACATCTAATCGATAAGGAAGAATCCAGAAAGGTAGTCAGAAAAGTTATCTATTTCTTTATCCAAGATGGAGAACTACACAAGCTAGGTTTCTCTTTGCTAGTGCCAAAATATTTAGCACCTAGTGTAGTAAACTACATAGTAAAAGAAATCCATGAATGTATTTGTGGTAGCCATATAGGTAGATTAGCCTTTACCTTCAAAGTAATTCAATTAGGATATTTCTAGCTAACCATGAAAGGAAATGTACTTCATCTTATGAAAAGATGTGATAATTGTTAGAAGTACGAAAAAGTACCCAAAAAACCAATAGCAAACTTGAATACAATAACTATACCATAAGCATTTGCCCAGTAAAGGATCAACCTCTTAAGACCCTTTCTAAAGGCTATAAGCTAAAGGAAGTTTCTAATCATAGTAGTAAACTATTTCACAATATGAGTAGAAGCTAAACTACTAGCATTAATAAACATAGAAAATGCCAAGAAAATTGTATGGAAATTCATCATTTACAAGGAGAAAAACGTTGCATAACCTATTGACCCATATAACTTTTTATTATTTAGTTGACTTTCTTATCATTATTTGTAGATTTAGATTGCTAAATGAAATCATCATTGATAATAGGACTCAGTTCATAAGAAAAGAGTTCACTCAATTCTATGAAAGCCTAAGAATAAAATGAAAGTTCTCATCAGTAGAAAATCTTTAAACCAATGGATAGGTTAAACTAGCAAAGAAGATTATAGTTGAAGGACTAAAGAAAAAGCTCAAAGAAGGGAAAGGAAATTAGGCTGACGAGCTCTTGAAGTGTTATGTTCATATTGGATAATTCCCAAACGATTACGGGGGAGACTCTATTTGGACTAACTTACAAAGTTGAAGCAATGCTGCTAATAGAATTGAGTGAGCCATTTGAAAGACATACTTCATATGAATACAAATAGAATATGAAATGGCATGAAAAGGAGTTAGATTTACTAGAAGAGGTATAAGAAAATGCCTAAATATGATTTGTTAAGTACAAGAACAAAATAGCTCGATTATTCAACAAAAAGTTTAAAGAAAGATCATTCAAGGAAAACAATCAAGTCTTATGAAAAATAAAACAGGGCAAGATAATCAACTTAAGATAGTAAATTAGCACATGCCTAGAAAGGACTATTAAAAATCAAGAAAGCCCTACAAAGTGGAGCATATAAGCTAAAGATGCTTTTAGGGACGTTAATCCCTTAAACTTGGAATACAACCTATTTGAAACAATATTTCCCCCAAATATAACTATTAGTCACATAGGCACACACATATTAGAAGTTTAATATATAAAAATTATTTCTTTCTTAAAGCAAATAAAAAACCATCAAGCTTAAGTAGATCTTAGACCAAACTAATCAAGCCTAGGTAGATCCTTAGCCTAAACTAATCAAGCTTAAGTAGATCCTCAGCATAATCTATCAAGCTTAAGCAAATCCTTAATTAGATTTATCAAAATTAATTAACTAAAGATTATAATGTCAATCAAATCTATAGAATTGTAAGAACACTCATAAAACCTAATTGGCCATTAAAGCCACATAGATAGAAAAATAAAAGCTAATATATTAAATTCGAACGAAATAAAAGATATCATAAAAATCTAATTAGATATAAGGGTAACAAATCAAACTATCAAAAGTATGAAAAATATTATAAAAATTTCTAAGTACAAGGCCCAAAAGCACCTATGACAAACATGCAAGTCCCAAAAGTATAAGAATATATGTAAGATAAGCATTTAGTTAGATAGAGTCTAATTAAAGATCTTTGATTCGCTTCTCATCTAATACCTAAGAAAAAGTCAATGCTCAATCTAGGGTTGAGGAACTTTACCTACATAGATGCCTCATTAAAGCCCTGTAAGAACATCTCATATGAATACTCATCAGATCTATCAACCTTAACTTGAATGGTAGCTTTCTTCGGATGCACTTGGGCCATCTTTGCTTGAAACTTCTTTAATTCTTCATCTTTTGAACATATCCTATCTTCTAATTTACCTTTCTCAAATGTGAATCAAGACTTCAAGTTAGTTTTTTCTAATCAGATGGCCTTAGATTTGGATTGAATTACATCATAACAATCTTAAGCCTCCTTTAAGTTCTCTTGACAAGCTTGAAGATCACCTAAAGCTTTCTCCAAGTAAATTCATAAGTTACCAATTTCATCAACATTAATCTTTTTTAACTTAGCTAATTTCCTCTTTTGATAAATGAGCATCAAAACTAGAGAAAGTATATTTGATACTCCCCTAGCTAAGTTTATGATAGCCTTCCAATCAAACATTATAATGCCAATCTCATTTGTAAGAAACATATTTTTTTATGGTTTTCACCCAACAACATATGATCATAAACATATGTGGCTAGATCGACATCTTTGTACTTAAAGCTATCTAAATTCTTAATGGTGAGGTTGCCATCCTTAAGATATGCCATGAAAGGTTAATCTTCAAATGGGAACTTATGAATCAAACAATTTTGATTCTCCCTAATAAGGATATTAGCTATAGACTTAACTTGCTTCCTTTTTGAAACATCACTAGCCTTTCCAAGCTTCCTCTTCTTTGATCATTCATGTAAGGCAAATTGATTAAATATTTTTACTTCTATAGTATTAGATGGAGTCAATGGATCAGATAGTTAAGGAGTAAGGGAACTAACTTCATCACTGATCGAAAGAAGTGTCGAATTAGAAGAATTACCGCATTATTGATAGAAAAAGTTCTTTTTTTTCAAGATATTTTTTGTGAGCTCACAAATACTAATCTTTATTGACATTAGGCATATTAGTGGTAAACTTCTCCTTCTTAAGCCAAATAATTGTAAAAGAAATATCATAAGACACCAATCATTAGAAAATAACATAGTAAAATTGAAATCATACATAAATAAAATTGTTGGAGCATTTAGTAAGTTCAGCTCAACATTAGAAGAATTAGGTTGTAATCATCTAACAAGTATGTACCCGAAGATTGAAGTTTTTTATTTTCATTCCTTTTTTCCCATTGGACAAGAAAATTGCAAACCCCTTCATCAATTAGCCAAAATGGATGAATGTCATCTACCATATAAATCATGAAAAATGAATTTTTTAGAAATGATCAATTTGGTCGTTGAATAAATTAGGTCCCCTCACCAGATTAATAACTTAAAAAAGTACAAAAAATAAGAAATTATCTAGTTTGGGAACACATTTCCAACCTTAAACTATAGTTTCAAAGCAAATCATAAAAAACCAAGCATTCAACATTAATTGGGTCAGATGTACATTTGAACTATCAAGGATAGATTGATGAAATCGAGAAAAAAGAGGAGTCAAACCCATTTTTACCATAAAAGTGCCATAAAACATAATAAGTGATATGAGATCATAACAACATGCTTTCTCATCATCTTAAGCTACGACATAGCAAATGATTGCTTAATTAGACTCATCGAGAAAATATTGATCTCTTGGCTTGTCTAAATTTTTTTTATTTTTCCATCGATCAAATGGCATATATGTCCTAAATTTATTATTAATCCAATTAAATTTAGGGTAATATGCATGAATCATGCTTGCATGATCAACCCCATTTTCACCTCTAGAATGATTAACCATGATTACAGTCAAAGAAGATAGTCGAATCCTAGTTAAACAAATAACTTCATTATCAATTCAAATTAATAGAGTTTGAATTGGAGACTAAAGATATATAAAAAAAACCAAAATTTAAACATCAAAGGAGCATAATTAGATGAGGACACCTTCAAAGATAAAAAAAAATAGAAGGAACTAAAGATAGTCAAGATAGAAGGGAATAAAGATGAAATGATAAAAAAATAGGAAAACAAATGTTCAAAGACAAGACAACAATGGCAAAATGGGTCCATAATAGTCTAAAGGCATTAAAAGCAAAAATTAAGCTATCATTGCCACCCAAAAACCACCACAAATACTGCAATTAAAAAAACCAATGATAAATAGAAGAAAAGTCAAGAAAATAAAATAAAATAACTTAAATAGATGCACTAATAAGCTAAAAAGTAACAAAGAAAAGGACTTTTGGAAAAATAAAGAAAAGTAATTGGAAGAATAGTAGACTAGAAAAGCAAATAGCTGAAGAAAAATTAAGGAAGAAGCTTTAAAATAAAAGAACCAACAAAGCAAATGAATAGAAAAGATAAAGACATCATTAAAATAGAAAGCACATGGACACGGATCCCTATTTAAATGATCTAGTGACTAGTAAAGAAAGAAAAAAATAGTTAGGATTGACTTAAGAAATTAGGACTATTATGTCGAAGTAAAACAAGGTGATAGATGAGAAAGGAAGGGGCAAATGATATAAATATTCCAATTGGATTCCCTTCACTTAGTTATTAATAACACTTAGGACTATTTAATGACACCTCACAAATAGGTTGATTACCTAAGACATCAAGCTGCCTAGACTTTAGTGACCAGATTGGACATAGTCGTGCATACTTTCTAAGGGATTGAATGGACAAGGACCATTTACATAGATACAAGACACAATTTAACATATAATATCTTATAAGACATGTGTCTCACTCCCATTCAACAAGTTAAGCAACTCAATTCCTATGATGTAATATATAATTTTCCATATGGAGCCTATCTCCTCACTTTTCATCTATCATCCAAAGGTTATAAGAGGCTTTAATTCCCCTGATGAAGGGTTAGAGAACTAGCAATGCAACCTCTCATATTTCCCTAATATCCTAATTCTCAGAGAAATTATTATACACATTACACATTTGATATTTTACCAAATAACAAATTACCTCTTCAAATTTATAAATTACATATTTAAATTTATAAAAAATTTGCAAAGTATCTCCCAAAAATTTGAAACAAAACTATAAAAATTTTATTTTAATTAATTTTAAGTCTAAATAAGAAAATAGGTTAGATATAATTTGCATTTGTTTAACATAAATGGAAATTAAATTAGAAATATATAATTTTAATTTAATAATAAAAATGAGTTCCAAAATTATATGTTAAAAAAAGGAAGATTCTTGAACATATTTGTTTACCATACTCACTGTTACTCATGATTTGTAGACAATGTTCGAATAACACATGACAAGATGATGATTGTTAGATTTTAAATCCAATCCCTTTAATGAGCTTTGTTTAGCTTATTTTTTTAATTTTTGGTTGAATAACTCATGGCAATGGTTTAATTTGAGGTATTTTTTTTAATAATAATAAAAATATTTCTCTTTTGAGGCCTTCTCTTATTATTTTGATTAAAGTGCACAATATTTATCTCATGTGCCAAAAATCTATATTGTCTTAAAATGTGTAATTAAACATTTAAATTATACATATTGTATATAAATTTTTTTAAATATTGACCATAAGGTCCTCCAATTATATCATCACATCACATGTGTTTTAATTGCCTTATTTAAAAAAAATAATTAATACATTGATAATTATTATAATTATTAAATTATAATTATTAATAGTAATTAAATTGAAGAATTATAGTTATGTCATCATATGATTGAAGAACCTTACGATAAGTACTTGCAGAAATTTTACTTGAATTTTATCCTTTTTGTTATTATTTTTATAGTGTACTTAATTGTGCAAAAGCTAACTTTTCAATATCAACTTCACATCTAAAATTTATTTTAAATTAAAGACTCAAAGTAATAATTTTTACTTTTGAAGTCAGTATTTAAATATACCAAGTATAAGATACTATTTTGTAATCATTTTTAACTAATTATCCATAATTCATAATCAATTAGATTTAAAATTAATTCTTATACAAAATAACTTTAAAAAATATTTCATCTTTTGTTTCATTTTGCTACATCCTAAGGTAAGAAAATAACTGTATATGTAAAAAAGAAAAGTGTTCAAGATGAAACAGAATGAAACAAAAGATGAAAAATATTTTAAAGTTATTTTGTATAAGAATTAATTTAGTAATAATCATAAATTCACATTTCATATTTAATAATTTTAAGTATTAACTTGGGAATAAAAGTTATTACTTCTAATTTTAATTTAAAATCAATTTTAGACATAAAATAATTTTTAAAAATTAAAATTTATGGAATTAAGCATACTTAAAAATAATAATAGAAATCCTTTTATTGTTGAGGATCTGAAAGAACAGATAATGAATTAATTTTTTTGAACATAATTTAACTATATTTCAAAATATCATAAGGTTTTTGTACAAGAGATATAATATAAAAAGTAATGCGTATTTCCACTAAAATAATAAGAGATGACCTAAAAGAAAAATACTTGCACTATTGTTTAAAAAATACTTCAAAAGCAAACAATAAACAATTCATTTGCAGCCTTGTCTTGCAGCGTGGCACTCATTTTGTGCTCATTATCCTAGGATTACAATGGAGTATTGTAAACAAATGTACCCAAGAGTCACCCGAAAAATTAATAAAATAAATTAATATAATATAATATTATATTTATTTTTAAAAAAATTATTAAAAAATATATAATTTAATAAAATAATTAATTAAATTGACAATATATATTAATTTTAAATTTTATAAAATTTATAGAAATAACTTGTAAAATTTTAAAATAAAAGAAGATAAAATTCAATAATTTTACAATTAAAGTAAATATTTTATATTTTTTAAAAAAATTGTTGGAGACAATTGCGCTCAATTTAATTTAATGTACATCCTGACATAAGTACCGCCATGCGGAGAACGCTGCATTCCAACTAAAGTTTGCTATTGTCCAATATCGTTTATGCAACCGGGGAGGAACGTGAGAAAAGTGATCTCATTTGGGGCACTGCTCTTATTTTGCATCTCATTTAGGGCACCGTTTTTATTTTGCATCTCTCAACAAAACAACACTTTCATAAACAGTTCATGCTCCCATCACTTCAACTTAAGGGCAGAAATGATTTCAAATCCCTCTTAAGTTTCAAAACCTAAATCTTTGCTTGTGGTGTGGTAGAATTCCCTTGAATAAAATTGTTTGTGATTGGCCATTTCGACGTTAGTTTTTTAACTGCTACGGTAAAAGATTACAACACTAAATTTTAATTGAAAAATGAATTCTTTCTTTTCATTTTTTTCATAATACACCTTTTTTTTCGGTAAAAAACAGGCATAAAGAAATGGTACAAAGTCGGATTTTACTAAAATCCTAATGTCTCTTTTTTATTATTTTTTTAAAAAATCTAATTCTTTTGTAACATGCTAGTTTTTATTATAAAAATGATGTGAAATATTTACATAATATTTTTTTTCAAATGTCAATTTTTTTGTCTCTCCAAAGTAAAAACGGAATAAATTCAGTACCCACTACTTAAGATTGTAATTTCATCGATGTGAAAATTCAAAAGACAATAATAATAAGAGGAAAAATTGTGAAACTTACCCAAAAATAAAACTTCACCATTCAAGATGTAAATTATTTGTGAAATTCATACATGGAGAAATATAGTTATACAAATAACCACATGAAAGCAATAAAGCAATATCAAATATAACTTTAAAAGAGTAAAGAAAACACATTCTAATAAAGTAAAAAAAAAAAAAACTTCAAAGATCAGATGAGATTAGTAGACTTGATAATTAGATCAAAATTCTAATAGGATTAGTAGAAGATTTAATGAAATGATAAGTTCAAATTTTAGTTTCATGCGATCCATCTCACTAAAAATACGTATTTTGAGTTTCAAATTTTGAAGACAATAACTTTATACTTGATTATTTATTTGGAGTGTTCTTTTCTTATAACTTTTTCTAGATCTATCTAATGATAAATGTGAAAGGCAAACCCTTAAAAATCATGAAAATTGGTTATTTTGATTGACTTTTTTCAATTTTTTTTCATCTTATAGTTATTTGACCAGCTTTAGACTCAATCACATCATTTTATCAAATATATAACAAAAAATCAAATACAACCTCAAAAGTTATAAAATAAGAAATACAAACAAAAATCTTTTAACAAAACAATGCCCACAAAAAAAAGGAGAAATGGAAGTAAAAACTTAGAGAGAGAAAAATCAGCATGTAGGAAACAACATTACAAGAGATTAGAGACATAGAGGCAAAAGAGACAATTTGGAAATAGTGTGTAGATTTTCTCTAGAAGGACTCCAAAACCATTGCTTCAATCATATAAAGTAGGTCATAAATAAAAGCAAGAAAGATACCTCTTATATTTTGAATAAGGCATTTGGTTCATGCTTAATATTAGTTAAAGAAATATCAGTAACTAACTACCGTGTAGTGAAGAATGGAATGAAATCTACGATTTTACAAAAAGAGGTAGACAAAGATAGAAATGGGGCTTGAAACGAATAAGAGGAAGATTATGAGTAATACTATAAAAAAAGTCACCAATTTGTGAAAGAAAAATCTATCAATAATTTATTTAGTGACAAATTTAAAGCCATTAGCAAACCACATGTCGATGATTGAATTAGTAGTGAGTTTTTGTATTTGTCGCTAAAGTTACAACTACAATAACTTACAATTGACAACTATGTAGCAAATTAATGATAGGTAATTCGCTAATAATTCCATTAGTGATTATTCTTATTTAGCGATGGAATGTTTCTTCACTTATTTTAGATCAGTTGCTAAATTGAAAATTTCTGAAAAATTAAATGTGTCATTATTAAAAAATTTATCACTAATTCCATTGGTAATTTTGGATATATTTTTAATATATTTTTTTATTTTTATAGCAAGTTAAACAACAAACACTCTACCTTAATCAAATTTTATAAAATAAATATCCATTCAATAATCAAATTTTCAAATTAAATTTCATAATACAAATTGAATGTGAATATTTTATTTTTTTAAAAAAATTAAAACTAACTTAAATCTGATACTAATTTCAACATCTTTTTTCTTTTTGAACTTAAAACTAAGGCTAGGTTAAATCTAACACTAATTTCAATTCCTCTTTCTTTCTTAACATAAAACTAATTTTCAACAAAAAAATGTAAAAGTAAAAAAACTCAAACAGTTCATATAAATCAATAAAATAAATAAAATTAATCAATAAATTAGTACATTATCCACTAAATGACTTTCTATTTCACTTTCAAGTAATCATATCTAAATTTTAATAAAAAAGACTAAAAAAATCTTAAACAATTCAAATAAATTAACAAAATAATTAAAATTAATTAATAAATTAGCACATTATCCACTAATTGCTATCAATTTCTCTTCTAAATCATCACATCCTAATTTTAATAAAAAATAAAAAAATAAAAAAATCCCAAATAATTTATATAAATCGACAAAGCAATTGGAACTAATTTACAAATTAGTGTATTATTCCTTAATGCCTATTAATTTTACTTTCAAAGTTATATCTTAATTTTAATCAATAAAAACCCTAAATTTAAAAAACCCTAAATTAAAGCCAAATCATAAAAATTCACCAATTAAAACCAAGCTAGGATGCTGATGAAGCTATTGGTGTAGTGATGGGCACTGGTGACAAGTAATAAGGTCCTTAGTGCTCTTAGGAGATTGCGATTGTAGTGTGTAGTGGCGAAGAAGAGAAGAAAGAGAAGGAAAAAGAAGAAGTGAGAGCTACTATTGTGATTTGGATATATTTTTATGTTAATGATAGATATATATCCCTAAGTTCTTTTAGTGAAATAATACATTTCATTTAGTGAACTTAGCAATGAATATCTAAAATTTTGTCATTATTTTTGTTGCTAATTAATGTAAATATTTCAACCTTGCACCCAAAAAAATTCAAATTTTGGACAAGAAGTTTGTTGCTAAATTCTTATGGAACTTTAATGATGGAATTAGCAACGATCTTTAGAATGTTTGTCGCCAATTCCATTACTAAACTCAGAATTTATTACCAAATATTTTTAGGCTGCAAACTCATTTACCAACAAGTAATCCATCATTAAATTCATCACTAAATATATATTTTTTTATAGTGTGATATTAAGAAAAAAATTTAGCTCATGACTTTAGACATTAGTTCACTCAAAGGAACTGATGTTAAAAGTTAAACACATCATTTTTTTAAATCAATAACAATAATTTTTCTTATATTTATAAAAACACCACAAGTCTTATGACTTTAAATGTTGACCCATGACTTTAGACATCGATCATTTTAGGAGTCAATGTCTAAAGTTTCACAAGAATAATCATGTTGGTTTTTTTTCTTTTAAAGAATTAACTTCTAAAATTTTCATCATATTTATAAAGATGCCATCGATTCCAAGATTTAGATGTCTATCATTTTTAAAAACTAATGTATAAAGTTTCACTTGAATAAACATGTAAGTTTTTTTTTTTTCAAAATTAAAGCCTTAAGTTTCCTAATATTTTAAAAAATGACACTGCTTCAATGTATATTTTGTTATTCCTTTTAACTAACATGTATTAGGCGATGTTGATTCAACTTTTTATAATAGTTTTTTTATGTTTGTTTTGTTAGTATATATGCCCTAAAACCAATCATATTGGTGATTGTAATTTTGAATCATGTTATTTTAATGGCAATTCTAATTATTATATTTATATATATTATCTGCGTAATATATTCAATTATAATAATAACCTTAGAATAATTGTATTCTTAAATGTCCCTAGTCATATATCATTGTGGATTAGGTTGCTTTAATATGTTAAGACTAGCATGTGTGAAGACTTATATGGGATATTAAGTTTACACATGAGTACAAGTTAGAGAACTTGTATACTGGACCGACCCATATTAAGAACACTACATGGATCGTTATATGAGTGTCATAAGTGGTTTTAGTGATCATTATTAATATGGTCCTTTGACCTGAGATCACCAAAGTTCCCTACATGTGAGTTTCATATTTTGATACTATTCTATGTCACTAATGGTTAAGTGAATGCAAGGGTAGATATTGGATATGTCACATATCATGCGGAGGGGTTTGTGTGATCAAGATGGGATTTGTCCCTCCTATATAACAGGAGTAACATCTATGGGCCCCTTGATTAAGTAAAGCTGAGAAAATGCATGGCCATGCTCAGATGAATTGACATGAGATGTCGATTACATTTGTTTCTGTCAGCTTACTTAGGAATCAAGAAACCTTAAGATTGGGCTATACGGGAATGACACGGTCCATGTCTCATGCTCAATCTAGATGTATAGGACAAAAGAACATAAGTGATGATCACGTGTAAAGGTTTAGTCAAATCATCGACTTTCTCATTACTTGGGTAACAATGATGTGTTGCTAGACACCAATCGTTGTTTATGATCATTAATATGATTAATGGTCATTGCCAATGTAATGAGAGCCTGTAGAGTCTCACACTTAGAGCCTAGTGAATTTGGAATTAATGGACCAAATTGTTTGGGCTGAATATTTAGGAATTCATGTTATAATTATAAGGCCCAATAGTAAGCCTATAATTATACATGAAATAAAGCCCAAATAAGTTAAGTTTTTCTATGCACCTATTTAAATAGGCTTATTGGGTAATAATAGGATTACTATCATTATTCACGCACCCTAAAAAGGCATAGAAAATCCTAGCACCTCTCCTTGACCAAAACCCCTGAAGAGGGGTAGCTAGCACTACGAGGTGAAAGGAGATCAATTCCAACCGGTGTGTGTAATGGACATTCATCGGTGATTCACGGGTTCGTGTGGATACCGCAGAGGTGTAGCCACATAAACACTGCACTGGTGATCTAATCTTCTAGTTCCTATTCCGATTCGTGATTTGGAGAGTAGATTGGATTTGAAAACGGACAAAAGCAGATCGGATTTGCTGTGTAGCGGATAGAAGATTTTTGACCGAAAGGTATAAACCCTAATCCCTAATCTATGGTGTTCTAAATTCGCATGGATCCTTGGTGGAAATCGTGCAAAATTTTTTATTCCGCTGTGCATGTATGATGCGCGATTTTCAGCATGTTTTTCCTCTAAATTATTTCTCTCTTTAAATTTTTTTTCTTCTCACTTTGATAATTTAGGTTTCATTCTTTAATTTTTCAAAGGGAAAGGATTTGTGAAAAGAAAAAAGAGGGAAGGAAGTTTTTTATTCTAGGATTATTTTATGGACCAATGTAATTGGTGATAATTTGTGAAATTATATCAACAAATGAACAAATAACGTAATGCATTTGGTTAAGATCAAGTTAATGATTATATTATGATTAGATCCTATTTGGACAACTAGGCTCATGTGGGTGCTTTGTTTTGTGGATTTTTGTTCCTAGGTCTAATAAAATAGGCAAATTAACCCAATACGACCTACTAAGGGAAGGTCTCATGTCTTATATATATATATGTATATATATATATATATATGCATACACATGAACACATATATACTTGTAGCTGTCCTATTGAAAGAATTGAAATATATATTATAGTATGAAAGCTGGCTAACTCCCTCCTAACCTATTATCATCTTCTCTTTATTATTCATATATAGGGAATTTAAATGGATTTAAGATCTAGGGATATTTCATGATTAGAGAATAAATTAAATTAATTATCAAGGACATCATATTGAAATTAAATTACTAGTTTTTTTATCATAATTTATTTGTCAATTAATTATTTTTCGTAAATCCATATGCTATGTAGTATAATGAATATGATCCTATGATTGACTTTTTATTGTGTTGTTCCAATTTTTCAACATTTTGATGATTATGTGATAATTATGCAAGGGTCAAACTATAAACTTGGTCCACTTACTTTCACAATAGTTTCATTCTTGTCATCTATTTTTTTTTATACTTTTTCTCTTAACTTTTGAATAACTTACTCATAATTAGAGGTGTCAAAATGGGTTGAGTCTAATAGATTAGCCTGAGATTGGTACAATTATATTTAGTCTAGGATTGAAATTAATATAAAAAATAATAACAGTGACCTAACCTAATATGAGATTGGGGTTAATTAATCTAATTTGGTAAGGAAATAAGATTGGTAAATGTTAACTTATTAGCTATCAGATTAGGTTGTTAGCTTGATAATATATAATAAGTGATATAAGACTAATTGATTAATTTGTGTATGCATGTGTGTGTATATGTATATGTTAAAATTATAATTTTAATATATTATAAATTATATATATTCTAAAATAATATTGAATAATTTCTAATGTTAAAATTAATAAATTTATATGATTAATATTGTTATCATATATTGTAAAAATTTATTTAAAAATAATTAAATTTTATTTTAAATAAATAAATAAATAAATAAAGGCTTTACTTTTGACTTTGGACTTTTAGCAATTTATGTGTATAATGTAAATTATAATGTGTACTATTTTTATTTGTACCATAACAAGTAAGGTCATTATTAACTTATATATTCAAACAAGAAGTAAGGTCACTATTAAAATTATAAATATATAATATTAATATATATTAAAATAATATTAAATAAATTTTAATCTTAAAATTAAATTTATTTTTAAAAAATATATTTATTAAAATTTTCTTTTCTTTAGCAACATTTCTTCTTAAAAATAAAAAGCCTTATTATATTTACTAAACAAAAATAATAAAAAGGCTTGCTACTCCTTACTACTATGCCATTGTGTGTAGTTACTATAGTCATAATAATGCCAAATTGCCAATGGGTCAATCATTAGGCAATCTATTAATATAATAGTAGTGTCGGTCTGTTGGCAATTAGATTGAAAGAGTGTTGTTGGTTGGCAATGGCTAAGTAACTAGTCCTTGGTAATGCTAGCAGTTGAAAAATGGTTTCTTTTTAGAATTATTTTAATATTTTGAATCTTTTATAAATAATTCCTCTAGTCAAAATAAATTTACATAATAAACTTTCATTTCTTCTCTTCAATCTCTCACATCTTCTAAAATTTCCATCTACAATTACAAGTATTAAAGTTTCCAACTTAGTGGAAAATTGAAGTTGGTAAATGAAGAAATTCTAAATTGTTCGATTCAATTCTTCTCTCTAAAAATAATAATAATAAAAGGCCATTGGTGAAACTCTTTAGTCCTCTCTATTTATATTTTTTATAATTGTTATTTAATTTTATATTATTCAATTTTTAAAGTGTTATTATTGAATTAATAATTGTCATTTTTATTACGTTTTCTATTAGTAGTCCTTTTTCTTAATATTATTATATTATAACCATGAATTTGAATGATCTTAATGATATGCATAATTTTTTGAATAACTAAAATTTAATGTAACTATCAAATTTTCAAATAATGACTTTATAAATACTTCTTCAAGCAAATCCAAATTTGCATCCTCTCCTCTTCCTTCTCAATATCCTTCTTCTTTATAACATGCTTATAGTCGTGAGAACATAAACAATCTTTCATCCTTAATGAATTTAGCAAAAAGATTAAAAAATTTTTATATATGGAGTTCTTTTGATTTAAAAAAGAGTAGATGATGATGATGATGTAGATAAAGCATTTTATAGATATTATTTAAAATCCTATAATTATGACAGCTACATTGGTACTACTTCATTGAAATGTCATTATCTTTTTTAAACATATGGATATTGTAAATGTTAAAAGAAAAGAAAAGAAAAGAAAAGATCCTAATATACCTAACCACACTACAAGAAAAAAAAAAGCTATTTGTGATGGAACAATCCTGTGCTAAATGGCTATTTTCCCTTGTTGATTCTAATCTAGCATGTGATAGTTTCCTTAGCTAATTTTAATGAAAGGCCACTATCCCTCACTAAATGTGAAAATCCCATCACTAATTAGTGGACATGGAAATGATTCTGTAGTGTTTTGGCTAAAGAATATGAGGGAAATGTCCCTTGTTAAATTATTAGCAAGAGGCAATGTCCTTCACTAAGTTAGTTGTTAATGATATTGGTTTAGCTAACCCATTGTTTTGAAAGTTACTTACCTTATTTTGGTAAGGGATGTTCCCAAGTTAAATCCCTCACTAAAATATAAGTGATAAACATTTCCCTTGCAAATCACTCACTAATATTTTAGCAAGGGATAGTTCCCTCACAAGTCCCTTACAAATTATTGACTCTATTAACTAGAACATTTCATTAAAAACAGAATGCCTTTTTGTAACCAAGAAATAGAACATAATTCATAGCCTCTATTAGTAAGCCAAAATAATGTTCCTTGTTGTTTGATTCCTTTCCTTATTTTAAAAGTATACAACAGACTAAAATACTAAAAATTTCAATTTAATTAAAAGTAAATATATATGTACATAATATATAATATTCATGTACAATCAAAACTTACTAGCAACAATGAAACATCACCATAATGGTTCCTAAATATAGTGTTCATAATTAATTTCATTTTCTAAACAATAATTTGCTCCAAATCATTTCAAGCACCTTTGTTAGAAAGGGGATTGTTAGAAGGTGGTAAGACTTCTGCATTTGAGCTTTGGGTGCCAAAAGTTGTCAATGTTTATAAGAATTAAGATATTTGCTCTTTCAATTGGACCATTCCTTCCTTGGATTGAGCTTCATACTTAACTACTAAGCCTACTCATTTTTTGGCAATTTACTTTATCATATTTTTCAACTAATAAGCTGTAACAATATTATCTCTCATTTTGGGTTAGCTTGACTATGGTGCAATAGATGATCCAAAATGCTTTATAGATAAAATTGTACCTTTTGATCTAAGCATATATAGCCTCCCCTTCTTTTTTCCCTTTAACTACCTTACTAAATAGTGTTGCATCATCTTTTTCAATTTTTTTTGATAGTGTATGTTTAGCCCTATCATTTCCCTCTAAACCATTAGCTGTCGCACTTAATGAGGATTCTATAAATTTCTTATGTAACTCATTATACCTTTCCTTTCAATTTAACATAACTAAAATATTAGCAGTATGTATGAACATGTTTAATTTAAATACAACACCAATTTTGGCAATTTTGCCTAAGCTTAGAAATCAATTTGGTTAATAACTTAATAAATATATTTGATAAAGTTAATATTATGTTGTTTCATCAACACTACTTGTGTAATATAAGGAAATAAAATATTAAATAAATCTAACTCTCATAAAACGAAGTCTAATAGTAACTAGTGATGAAGACTTTAAAGCAGTTTATTTATACAAAAACCAAGAGAACACATCAAAATATTGAATTTTATAAGCAATTAATTGTTCACACTAAACCACGTCATCTGAGACTTCATACAGGAAAATTCCTCACCATCTCTATAGGTTTTTAGAAATAGTTATAACAATATGAGCCTTATCCTAGTTAGTCTTTCTTGCAACACAGTATGACAAAAATCAACAAAAGTACATATAATATAATTGAGATCATAAAAATAAAAATAATATTTTTCACATGCTTTCTTTAATGTTTGGTTATTGGCATTGACCTTCCTATGTGTAAAAAATGAGCTAGGCCACTATAATTAGAATTTTTGCTTTTAGTGTTTTGCTTAGATAGTTTTTTGTAGGTCTTATTTATCTATCACGTATTAAGCATTGCTTGCCATGTTGGATCACCTATCCATTTTTGGACCTTTTCTTCTCTTTGCATGCTTTTCTTACCTTGTATAGGAAGTTAGACAATTGTTTAGCACATTTAATCTCCTATACTTTTTGCATTCAGCTCTAGACTAGCATCCCATTAGTACACCTTCTACAATATTAAAATAAAAAATCCAATCATGCATAACATAAGTTTAGGATTAATTAGCTTAGCTTCTATGCAATGTACAAAATTCTTTTTTTAATGAAAATTAATATATGTGTATATCTATGTTTCATGTTTCACAAATAAATATTTTCAAAAATTATTATAAGGTTAATATAATTTATACAATTAAAAAAACATAATTAGAAAGATAAAAGATATATACATATTTAAATACACCCATTACATTCCCTTAAATTTTCTATAAAATTATTTGATTTTATGAAAAATTTAATGTAAGATACCAAAATTAATAATAAAATAAAAAAATTTATACTCAATACTATCAAATCTATATATTTTAAACTTGGCTTAAAAGTATAATAGTCACTCATTTTAGCAACAAACACATTATGACTTATTAAGCATGGACATTATAACAATTTACAATATGAGCATATACAAATAATTCATTAATAATATAACATATATTTAAATAAAACATAATTATTTTAAATTTTACAAATATTCTACCTAGAAATGATTTTAAAATTGGTATATTTAAAACATCAACAAAAAAGAATATTAGAAAAACTATAAAATGAAAAATTTAAAGTTTAATATAATTTAAAATGTAATGAGGAATTTATCGTAATAATTATTAAATTTAACTAATTGTATGAAATGATAGTATTATAAATAAAATATTTTAAAAATAAATTTTTAAATTAAAATATTTACTATAAATTAATTTAATTTTAGTAAAACAAAGAAGTAACAAATATGAAATATATGCTTATATAAGGAATATAATTATAATAATATTAGATAAATATGCAAGAATACTATAATAATTTACAATATGGATTTATATAAATAATACATTAAGAATATAAAATATATTTAAACAAAAATAAATAACTATAAAAATTTTAAATTAAATATTAAATATGATTTATTAGTAGATTATCAAAAAAATTTATTTATTTAAAAGATAATAAAAATTAAATAATTACAATATAATAAATTTGGAAAGAAAGTAAATTAGTTTAATAAAATATGAAAATAATAGACATTTCATTAAATGCTTTTTGACATGAACGCTTTTTTGTGGTTGTTTTGGGAGAATTTTTTTTTTCTTTTAAGAAGTGTAATTTGTAGGTGGAGGAATTTTAGATGAAGATATGGATATTTAATAAAATAAAGTGATAACAAATATAAAATATATATGCTTATATGATCATTATAATTATAATAATATTATGTAAATATGCAAAAGTGCCATGACAATTTATAATACGGGCATATATAAATAATTTATTAAGAATACAAAATATATTTGATTAAAAAATAAATAATTATAAGATTTTTTACGACAAATATTAAATATGGTTTATTGGTATATTGTGAAATTTATTTATTTATTTAAAATAAAATAAAAAATAAAAAATTATAATATATTAAATTTAGAAAAAATAAATTATTCTAATAAAGTATAAAAATGATAGATATTCTATTAAATACACTTTGACATGAATTTTTTTAATATTATTTTGGAAGGAAAATTTACAAGTATAAGAATTTTAAAGGAAGATATAGATAAGAATATTAGTGAAATTATAAAATTAATAATTTAAAATTCAATAATTTAAAATATAATAAGAACTCTATTATAATAATTATTAAATTTAACTAACAATATAAAAGGATAGTAATGTAAATAAAATATTTTTAAAATATATTTATAATATAAAATAAAATTAAAAAATATATATTTATTGTAAATAAAGCTATTGCCTAATTCAAAACGCCTACCTTGGGTTTTGTTCTTTTTTTATGGTTCAAATATTTATTGGACTTATTTTATGGCTTTATTAATATTCAAGCTGGACTTAGGCTATTATAATAAGAAATAGCCTAACTGATTTACATAAATTTATTTTTAATAATATAGTTATATATTATAAAAGATAATTATATTTAATTATTTTTAATATAAAAACTTAATTTGATGTAACTAAATATTTCACATATATAAATATTCTATTATCTATTTAAATGTTTATTTTTATATAAAAATTAATTTTTACTTAAAATAAAAATAAAAATAATCAAGTTTACGGATCAAATCTCAAGCTATGTATAAAATTATTCGGGTTGGGTTAGGGTAATTTTTTTTTAAAATTAAGTGGGATGGCTTGAGCTTGGGCCATGTATTTCATGCAATTATGCATGCAAGTTCGGTCTAAAGCTCCAAAGCTTAGCTTATGTACATCTATAATTGTAAATTAAATTAATTTTAATAAAATAATGCGGTAAGACATTAACAAGTCAAATTAAAATACATACAACTTTATAAGATCATTGAATATAAAAATTATTTTTATCAAAGTTGAACACATATAATTTGTGTTTGACATATCAAATTTCAAATTGAAATGCATACTCAATCAATGAATGTTATTAGCAATAAATTGATCATCATCCTCATCTCTAGTGTTAACACTATTATCCTCATGCTATCTCTTTATTCAAGCATTGCTTTATCTTTGTTTAAGTCACCATCCCTAGATGAGGAAATAAAATCAAGTTCATTATTATTTTCCTTTTCCATAACTTTGTCAATATGATCTAGATCATTTTTTTATATATCTTGACTTTCATTAGTATTGAGTGCCAAGCATCAAGGTATCATTTATATCTATGGTGGATGAATAGGTAACCTTATCTTCTTGGTAAGCTATGTTTAGGGTATCAATAATGCTTTTAGCTTTAACTTTACAAATAATCAACCAATCAATTCTCTCATTCTTTTAGGACTTATGTTCTTAGTTAAGGTATACTGCATAATATACTTGTTAAGATTGTTGTGCTAGAAGGAATAACTTATAATTTTGTAACCATCTTTTACTACAAACTTCAATTATACCATATTGATTATGAACCCAATATCCTTTACTCAATTAAGGATCAAACCATTGACATTCAAATAAAACAATTCTAGTGCATTTTGTACTTGGATTATGGTACTTTAACTCAATAATCTCTTTTAAGATACCATAGTAATCACTCTCAGGATTCTTATAGTTGGTACCTTTTATACAAACTTCCTTATTCATTATAGCTTTGTTTACTACATGGGTAATTATATGGAATATGTATCCATTTATATAATATTAAAACTATATATGAACTTTTCAAAATGGATCAAGTACCAAATCTTTTAATTAGTTATTGACAAAATTGTTATCTAGATCAAGTTCCTCAGTAAGAGTAAACATTATTACAATTAATTAATCTAAATGTTAGATTATTTTAACAATTTAAACATGATGGATTCTTTATATAGCTTTGTAATCAGGATGCAAATTTATTAGTAATCTTTGCTTCTATCTTTTCTAACTATATATTAGGATTTTTTATGCAATTAATTTTTAAAAATCTTACATCATTTAACAATATTAAAAGGAGGTAGAGAAGCAATTTGGAAGATGACCATAGCCTCAACCATAAAAAAAAACCTATTTAATATACTCAACAGAATGTTCAATCTTTTTATGGTTCGGCTAGATATATATGGTTGTTGCATTGAGCTTTATATATGTTAACTATTGTATTTTTCTTTACTAATTGCTTATTTTAGGTGAAAGAAGATGGTGAGAGCTCCGTCTAAACCATTAACCTTGCTTCCATCATCATTCCATTCCATTCCATTGTATTCAATTTTATTTGAACATGAGATTCAAGTAAAAAGAATAGAATGTTGAGATTTCCTCAATTATGTAGGCTTCTTAAATGGATTCTTCCATTTAAACTTTGTTCTTGACCTTATTTTTTAAATGATGCAAAAAATTGCTAAATAAAGGTTGAGTATTTCATTAACCATACAATGTGACAAGGATAAAGGTCTAAAAAAGTTCTATTAGTCTTAAGTTTTCATGTGATGAGTTTTGATGATGACAAATGAATGTTACATTAGCATTTTTTATTTTGTACTAAAGTGATCTATATTATACAAGCTTTAATAGATATATCATGTTATGGTTGATGCATATACATGACAAATAGGTATTTCAATAGCATTGTATGTCTTCATACTAAAGTGTTATAAAATCTTTAATAGACATGCTATACTATGGTTGAAATATCAATGCTTGATAATATGCTAAAAGAATGATATTTTAGACAAGTATCACTAAGTATATGATTTGTCAAGATACATGACATAATGATTATGCATGCTCTTATGCTAGTTTGTTATATACATGAATATTGCATATTAATATCTTGACATATAGATTGGACTAACTATATTATTTGCAAAGTTTATAAACTTGTATATAGGAAAGTCCAAAATAAAGAAGAGTGAGCATTGAAGCAAGGAAATGGAAAATCATATTATGCTCAACTCTAGAACAAGGAAGAAAGACAAGAAAGGAGATATGATCCATATATTGAAGGTTGAGAAGATTAAAGTGTTTGAAAGTTTGGAAGCATAAAGAAAAACCTAAGGAGTTGATTAGTATAGTTTTTCATCTTAAAACTTAGACTTTCTTATAAAATAGAGCTTAAACATATTTTTTTTCATAATATTAGCTTGATCAAAATATTTTAAAATGATAGCCCACAATCATATTGTGACAAGATAGTCTATGGGGACATTTCAAAAACCAATGAGATATGAGTTTGTGATGTTTTCAATATTGACCTTTAGTTATTCTTTTAATCATATCTCATAAAATAATCATGATTTGATTGTTAAAATTTTTCCATATGAAAATATACTTAAGGAGATTTCCATAGACATATCATTTGCTTAAAATGATTAATATATGAAATAGATATGATTTTGTCAAGTTAAATCTAGAAATCAATTTTTTGCAATCTAGTTTTTTCTGACCTTTGCTTGTCACTTTGATTGTATTTCGAAAACTACAAAGGATATGAGCATGAAATTACTTTTGTATGAAAATAGACTCAAATAGATTTTCATATATAGGTGATTTGCTTAAAATTACTAAGATATGAAAGAGTTATGAATTTTATAAGTTGAGTCTCAAAATTAGATTTTCACAGATTCACTATTTTTGACCTTTGCTTATTATTTTGAACATATCTAAAAAATGACATTATACATGATCATCAAATTAGTCCCATTTGAAAGTAGACTCAATTATTTTTCTAATGATAGGTTATTTGCCTAAAATGGACTTAAAATGATGAAGTTATGACCTTCTAAAGTTAAGTATACATTTTTATTTAGGTGAATCGATTCACCAATCGATTTCAGACATTTAGAGAGCACCCTAAACATTTAAATCAATTTACCAATCAATTCTGACTGTCTTGGTGCATGAAGAACAGCTAGTAATGGCTAGTTTTCATTTCTAACAACCCTAAATGGTTATAATACTCTATGGGTTTTATATATAAGCTAAGAAACATAAAATACAACAAAAAAGAGAGCCTGAACTTCATTTCTTAACATCATTTTACACCTTCTTTCATCAAATCATGACTTGAGCTCTAATTTGTGAAATTCTTCTATTTTTAGTACTCTATTTGTATTATTTACTCTTTAAGAGAGTTTGTATGAATTATTCTTCATCATATATCATTTCCTAATTGTAAAAGGTGAGGTATCACTTAGAAAAACTTGTAAAGGGTGAGGTATCCCTTTGGAATTCTTTCAAAGGGTGACTTTGTAAAGAGAATTTTCACTCAAGGAAGAGCAAGGATCATAAGGCTTCCTCAAGTGCCAATTGAAACTTGAAGAAATAGTGGATTAACACAAGCTTGGAGAGCTTGAAGAGTGGATGTGCACCTTGGTGAGGATATCCAAGGGTGGAACCACTATAAATCTTTATGTTTAATTTTTGTACCCTATCTCTTTATTGTTTCTGCACTTGCCTTATTTTCCTTGCTGTATATATTCTATTTTGCTATTGTTATTAATGTTGTATACTTTATTTTATTGCTGTTACTACTTCTTGTCATATGCTCTGGTTTTTGCTCTGTTTTGTTATTGCTGGTTGTTGATATATTATGATGTATGCCCTATTTTTGTTGTTGTTTATTGTTGAATACATTATGCTTTAATTTTAATCTTATTAGTTCAATAATTGAAAAAGAAATCAATATGTGCATTGGCTTCTTAATTTTTATCTATGCATAATTGATTGAGTTGCTTTGCACTAGTGTATTGAATTATTATATGTTATGTACAAACTTCTCTATTGAATTATCTTGGATTAATTTCTTGATAATTTATTTATGTATAGTGGAATAAGTTAGTTTGCACTAGTTCTTAGAATTATCATATCTTAAGTACAAACATCTTCATAAAGCTCTTTAGGAATTGGTTTGAATCAAAATCATTCTTATGGCTTCCCAAAATCAAAAGATTTTCAAAAAGAATTGTAAAAATAAGAAAAACTTTAAAAATACTCAATTTAATCCCCTCTTGGGTGTGGGTTGCCAAAACTAACAAGTTTGTGTTTACCTTTTAAAAGGATATATTCACCTATATTATATTACCCACAAACTCTTGCTTTATATAACAAGTGCATTGTTAAGTACTTTATCGAGTTAAAAAAAACTAAGTGGAAATATGATTTTCAATTTGCACAATGTCACATATTTAGCTTCATTTCTTCCACTTGATCAACTTTCAAGATAGAAAAGCATATGTCTTTAAAAAATAAGCTTATTTTAGTCAAGGTACTTCAAATTAGCTCAAGTAATAGTTCGTTCAATACTATTGGAAGGAGTCCTTTCATAAATGTGCAACAGTTATGACTCTTTATTCTTCATATCTTGCATTCTTTCATATCAACACATTTGGATAAGTTTAAGCAATATCTATTAAGAAAGTGTAAGTTTTTGACCATTCATATTTTCATCTTCTCTTTTCCTTTTTCAAGGTGAACATGGCTTTAGGTTTCATAATCTTAACATTATCTAACACTTTTAACTCAAAATGAAGATGGACAGAACGTAATGTTATGTCTTTCCTTACATTTAAATTATCTTTTATTTTTCCATTCACATCCATCATAATGTTGAATATGTTATCAAATATATATTTTTCAATATGCATTATATTAGGGTTCTACCTTATTAGATTTATATCCTAGTATGGTAAGTCCTAGAATACATTATTCTTTATCCAATTATGTTCATTCCTAAACCCAGGTAATTTGTCTATTCCTTGTTTTGCTAACCTTTGGTAAGTTAAAAACTTTATCCCTAATATCTATCCTACTTAACCTCGTTAGAAGAATTGATTTCTCAACTTTTCCTTAATCTTTTTAAAAAGGATGATCTCTATCCTAACCATGACAATGGCATCCAAAAAAGGTAGGTTTTTTTTCTTTCCTTCAAGTAGAAAGATTTAGTCTACTCTATACAAATAGAACATGATAAAACACCATGAGCACCTCATATAGATAACATATTGTGAGAAGAAAATTATTTATTACCATATTAAAGCAACCTGCATTTGAAAGTTTTGTTTCCTAAAGGCTTCATAAGTATAAAGTTTAGTTTCCCATAAGTCTTTTAACTCTTTAATTAGAGGTTGCAAGTACAAGTTGATATTTTATCCATGACTTTTTAGGTTGGGAGTTATAGTAGTTAGATATATGTATTAATTTTTCACATATAGTTAAGGTGGCAAGTTGTAAGGGGTGACAATGATTGGCTAACATGAATAAGGATGTGCAAATTGTTAGCCTTAAGGTTATATATGATGAATTTTGATGATGACAAATAGGTGTTGTAGTAGCATTGTATGTCTTGTGCTAAAGTAATGTATTGTATAAGCTTTAATAGACATACTATGTTATAGTTGATGCAAATATATGATATAATGAATATGGTTGTTCTTATATATGCATGATGACAACTAAGTGTTTGTAATAGTATTGCATGTCTTTATACTAAAATGTTATAAAATCTTCAATAAATATGCTATACTATAGTTGAAATAGCAATGCTTAATTATATACTAAAAGAGCTATATTGTAGACAAGCATTACTAAGCATATGAATAATCAAGATATATAAAAAGATGATTATGCATGTTTTTGTGCTAATTGGTTTTATATGAATTATGAATCAATATCTTGATATATTAGATTATACTAACTATATTGTTTGCAAAGTTTATGAACTTGTATATAGAAAAGTCCAAGATGAAGAAGAGTGAGCATTAGGGCAAAGAAATAAAAGATCACATGATGCTCAACTCAAGAACATGGAAGAAATACAAGAAATAGGATGTGATCCAAGCATTAAAGAATGAGAGAAGTTTAAGGTGTATGAAAGCTTGGAAGCATTAAGAAGAGCCTAAACACTTCAGTAGTATAGTTTTTCATTTTATGCTTAGTCTTTCTTGTGAAATAGAGTATTTCATAATAAAGAGCTCAAAAATATTTTTTATAATCTTATCTTGATCAAAATGCTTTAAAAGATAACCCACAATCATGTTTTTACAAGATAGCTTATGGAGACATTTAAAAAAACCAATGAAATATGAGTTTATGATTTTTTCAATATTGACCTTTGGTAATTCTTTTAATCATATCTCATAAATTACTCATGATTTGATTGTAAAACCTTTTCCATTTAAAAATAGACTCAATGAACTTTCTATGGACATATCATTTGCTTAAAATAATCAATATATGAAAGAGTTATGATTCTTTCAAGATGAGTCTAGAAATTAGTTTTCTGCAATCTGGTCTTTTCTGATGTGTGCTCATTGTTTTAATCATATATTGAAAAATAAAAATGATATGAGCATGAAATTATTTTTATGTGAAAATAGACTCAAATATATTTCCATGGATAGGTCATTTGATTAAAATAACTAAGATATGAAAGAGTTATGAATTTTATAAATTGAGTCTCAAAATTAGATTTTTAAAGATTTACTATTTCTGACCTTTTCTAATTGTTTTAAACATATCTCAAAAAATAAATTATATATAAGTATGAAACTAGTCCCATTTGAAAGTAGACTCAATTATATTTCTAATAATAGGTCATTTGCTTAAAATGGACTTAAAATGAATAAGTTATGATCCTTTAAAGTTAAGTTTGCATTTCTATCTGGGTGAATTGATTCACTAATAAATTCTGGACATCTCGAATTAATTCCCCAATCGATTCCAGTTGTTCTAGTGCGCAAATAATAGTTAGTAATAGCTAGTTTTCATCTCTAACAATCCCAAATGGATATATTACTCCATAGGCTTCATATATAAGCTAAGAAACATAAAATACAACCAAGAAAGAGCTTAAACTTCATTTCTTAATACCATTTTACGCCTTCTTTCATCAAATCATGAATTGAGCTCTACTTTGTGAAAAGTTTTTACTCTAAGTGCTTCATTTGTTTTACCCATTCTATAAGAAAGTTTTTTTAAGTTATTATTCATCCTTTTATCATTTCTTAATTGTAAACGGTGAGGTATCCCTTAGAAATTATTTGAGAGGGTGAGGTATCCCTTGTAAGAGAGATTTTGCTTAAAGAAGAGTAAGGATTTGTAAAGAGGCTTGTTCAAGTGCGCTATTAAAACTTGAAGGGATAGTGGATTGAAACATAAGTTTAGAAAGCTTGGAGAGTAGATGTATACTTTGGTGAGCATATCTAAGGGAGGAACTATTATAAATCCTTGTGTTTGATCTCTCTATCCTTACTCTTTATTTTTTTGCACCTTGTTCTATTTTCTTGTATATGCTCTATTTTGATACTGTCATTTGTTGAATATATTATACTTGAATGCTTATGTTAATGCTTGGATGATTAAATACTTAAAATAGTTGCATATCTATGCATATGCATCTTGATTATTATATCTATGCATAGTTAATGAAATTGTTAAATGAATTGTGCTTCAATGTTGATCTTATTAGTTCAATGATTAAATAGTTGAAAGAGAAATTAAGTTTATGCATTTGTTTCTTATTTCTTATCTATGCAAAATTAAATGAGCTATTTTGCATAAGTGAATTGAGTTGTTATATAAAATGTGCAAACTTCTTTATTAAATTATCTTGGATTGATTTCTTAATGATTTATTTGTGCATAGTGGAATAAGTTAGTTTGCACTAATTCTTAGTTTTATCATATCTTAAGTGCAATAAACATTTTCATAGAACTCTTTTGGAATTGATTAAATTAATATTATTCTTATGACTTTCCAAAATCAAATGGTTTCCAAAAAGAATTTGAAAAATAAGAAAAATTTTAAAAACACTCAATTCATCCCCTCTTGGGTGTGGGTTGCCAAGGTGAACACAAATTACCTATATAAAGTAAAATCATTTGATAAAAGTCCAAGCTTAACATTTTGAAGTTCTATGACAGAAAAAAGGATAGCTTTCATCAAAAAATTCTAATGCCTCTTTATCACATAAGTGGTAGATAATCCTCAACTCTTGGTTAGTGTCATTACGCCATGTCATATGTTTATGATTTTTAGAACTTGTATAGTTTTTGCAACCTTGGGGTTAAAAAAAGGTACTAAAGAACCTTGTATGGTATGCCTTTTTATTTCTTATCATTATTCTTGCTTGGTTTGTATTAGGAGTTGTAAAAAGTTAAACATTTAATTTTTCCTTTTTTTTTTGTAAAGGTTCATGCATCCATTCTCACAAACATCTCTCTTTTTATATCCTAAGCCAAGTTTATGAATCATTTACTTAGTCTTGTAGAAATCCTGGGGTAAATGAGCATACTTAGGTAGAAACTTATTTAATGCTTATAAAATATGGTTAAAATAATTTATATTCAAGTTGAATTTGGATTTGACGTTTAATAACCTTAACACCATTGATAATAGAGTGTGAGTTTTGCAACCTTTGTATAATGACTATTCCATAATTCATAACAAATAATGAAACTCTTGAATATCTACATTTGACTGATCATCATTAAAACTTGGTAAAATAGGTTCACCATATTAACATGTATCTTTGCTCCAGTCAAAGTTAGGGTCAAAATTAGGCCCATATGCTTTAGTAAATATAGTACAATAAGGATTAAAGGTCTTTCATTGTTGTATAAGTTTGCATGATTTGTTGTGGTAGGAAATCCATGGTTATTAGAAGAACTATTATTATTTTTGAAATGCTCTCCATAAGAGGTCCAATTGTGATAGTTAACTAAAAAACCTTACCTACAAAGATGTTACTTCACTTTATCTATGTCTAGAAATCTCCTATTTTCACACTTGAGATAAGGACATCTAATATTCCTATAAGACATAAAAGTTGGTTATGATTGAGCAAATTCAACGAATGTTTTAATACCATTTATGAAATCAAAGCTTAAACATTTTTCTCCTAAATGTCAGCTAGTGTACATCCAAGCACACTTTGACCTCTCCATGCCTACATTATACAAGCATTAAACGTATGTGTGTGTTTGCCTAGTACTTAAGAAGTGTTTTCTTAATTATAAAGAGTGTTTTTATTAAGAAGAAACAAACTGTACTTATAATAAGCCAAAGAGTGGTGGCATTTCACATTTCACTCCCTAACTTATTATTCTTAATTGTATCTTGTATATATGACATGAATATTGATAAGACAAATGTTATGGTAACAAAACATAAACTTTATTCTTAATTTATATTTCACTTAAGAAGTACCCCTCCATTTAAGGGAACAATACAACTTTTACCAAGAAAAACAAAGATAAAGAAACAATTATGGTAAGTGTTTTGAGTAAAAAAATGCATGCCTACAGAAAAATGTAATAGATTGTATGGTATTTTTTTAGAAAGTAGAGAGCGTACCACAAACTAGTTGATCCTAAAGTAATTTTTAACTAATACAACAACATGAAGAAAAACTAGACCATAAATCATTTTTAAATCCTTCTAATATAATGAAAAATAAAACAAAACTATAGAGGAGCATGATGAAAGACATGAATATGTAAATTTTATCTAAACAAAGACATGAACCAATGAATAACTTCATAAAAATAAAAAAAAAATAAACAACTTTATCTTGTTTAATTTGTATGTTGTTTGAGTGTAAACTTTCTCTAAACTAGTTTTGTAATGTTTTTATACATTTTGGTGTGGTTTGGTTTTAGCCAAGGATGGTATTTAGATATAGCATGCCTCGTTTGATCTTATTTATTTGACTACAAATCTTTTGTATTTTATAGGTGTGTGTGATTGTGTGTGTATATGTTTATGGTAAGAAATATTATACATGAATTGAGTGTATTATTCAGTGATGTAGAGAAAGTGTGTGTTGGTTACACTAAAACTTATAAGAAGCACATGATTATAATTCAAAAGTTAACAATATAAAGAAGTTAAGGTTTTAATAGATTTTAATAGAAGATTTTCATCCTAGACAATAGAAAGGATTGAAACTTGTTTTTAATAGATATGTAGACTATTAAAGAATCTATTAAGACCCTTATAGATGTAAAAATTATCTTAAAATGTCCTACCAGACTCGCAAACCTAAAGCATTGTAGAATTAATAGAAACTTTCAATATAACTTATTGCTTATACATAAAACATCTTTAAAGTTACTCACCCTTTTACTATTTATAAAAGATTAAGTTTTAAGATTTGAGAAAAACAAAATAAAACCTTAAAAGCAACCAAACCAATCCATTTTGCATAATAAATAGAACTAACATTAATTCCTTTTCTTTAATAATACTCTTATCATAAGAGAAAATCTAATTACACTCATTATTGTCAATATCCAAAAGTGTGGGTCATGTACAAGATTGCCTACAAAATGATGAGATTACTAACCATTCATAGCATACGACAAATATATAGTCTTTAAAATAGTAGCAACAATTTGCAAAACTTTCATAATAAGCAAAAGAAAAATGTAACTTATGTACCACTTTAGATTAAATAAAACTTAAGAAAAGAACTAAAATTCCTAAACTATAAAATTACTCCAATTAGTTTTTCTAAAAGCATATAGGATGAAATAAAACCATTATGGGTGTGAAATTGACTCAAAACAAATCATACAAACCAATACCTTATACTAGAATCCTAAATATCTAACTATGGTTCTAAAAAATCATTATTTTAATTTGATAATAAACTAATGAGGAATAGAGCATAGGTTTTTAAACTTAGATTAATTATATGGATCACAAATTTTTAACCTTAGAGAAAGGAGGAATATGAACATTAACAAAAGTGCTATTAATGATAATTGGAAGACTTTTACCAAGTAAAAATGTAGAATAACCCTATTCCTGAAGAAAATTTTCATTTCCAATCAAATAGAAACTTATGTTATCTTTTTCCATTTTAGGATAGCATAGATAACTTCCTACAATATAAATAGTAAAGCCTAGATATAATTTTAATTCTAGGAGCACACAAAAATTAATCCAATTCATCATTAAGCACAAACCAAAGAATTTGTTCAAAAATTCTAGTGCTCAAACAAAATTGATGTAAAAAAGTAAAATAGAATCCTAAAATTGAATAGAATAAACACAATATTGCTTTATAAAAATCACAAAATCCACTAGGCATCAATAATAAAGCATTCGAGCTTGGCTTTATGGAAGTACAATTGTCGCTATTGACCTCTTTTTACTACCAAAATGTTGTTAAAATTTATCTAAAATGGTGGATTTTGCTTGAGCCTTAATTAAAATCCTTTGTGCTTTTCTTTCTGATTTAGGTTTTTTGCCTTTGAATGAGACAAGAAACAAGTTTAAATTTTTTTTAACATTTTATGGAATTAGTGAGGCCAAGGTCCCTAGCCCATCCTTCTTTAAATAGGCCAAAAACTTGCCAAAATAATCCATAAAATAGGCCAATCTTATAACCAATAAAGAGGCAATTAGTAAGGTATAATTCATTTAGAAAGGGTTGTATCCCTAACTAAATTTCTAGCAAACTAATTTAAAAATCTAAAATAGGATTTTTCAAATTTCCTTTGCCAATCTCAAGCAAGTCTCTCACTAAACCTTTAAATTAATGAGGGAACATGTGACTCTTGCTAATTTCCCTTGCTAAATGACTATTTTCTTATAGTGCCAAGATAATTGTGAATATCAATTTTGTAAATAGATTTATCATGTTGAAATGCCTTTTAATTTAGCAAGTTGTTCAAAGTTTAATAAACTTCTTTATTACTCTAATCCCTAATGGCATAGTATGAGAAGAAACACTAGGGCTAATAAATTGAAAAAATTATTCGATAAAACAAATATGATTTTAGCAATTTTTTTGAAAAATTCAAAAGTAAAGTTGCACTTGTATTTAATATTTAGATATCACCATCCTAAATAGATTATGTTTATGTAACCACTTAATATATTGATGATAATTTTATTCTACATGAAAAAATTATTTAGTAAATATAACTTTTAATCCCTCATTAAAAAAATGGTGACTATTACATCCTTCAAATTTGATAAGTAATATTATTAGGCCCTTATTTTTACTTTTGTTATAATTTTTCATCTTTCCCTTCATATATGACACTAAAATAAATTGTAAAAAGAAAGAATATAACAAAAAAGTAAACATTATTTGACCTTGTTAAGGTATTATTTAATAATGAATTTTAATAAATTTTATTTATTTTAACAATTCAAGTGAATGGATGAATGAATACTTACAACAAAAGTAAAAGTAAGGAATTGATAATGTTAGTGATAAAATTTGAAAAACATAATAATTATTACCTTTATAAACAACGGATTATATGTTGTATTAACTATTGCTTTTTATATAGTAAACACTTGTAGGGAATACATAATATTCAATTAAATATTTTTAACTACCTTTGATAATACATCTAGTAATACTAAGGCTATTATAATTTTAATTCCATCTTTTAATCCTATTTTTAATGCTTATTTTTTTTATTCTAAATATGTATGTCATATTTTAAATTTAGTTGTTCAAGATCTATTAAATTTTATTTCTATGTTTGTTTAAAATCTTACAAATACAATTTTATTTATCAAATCATCATTTGCTAGAAAGTATGATTAGAAGCAATTATGTTTGCAAATATCCGGGAAACCTATAATGCCCTCACAAGATATTTGTACACGATAAAACTTTATTTATAATGTGTTAGAATTTTATTTAAAGTGTAAATATGTCATGAATTTTTATTTTATCAAAAATGTAAGGTAATCATCATCTTGAAAGTTCATGCCAAAGAGAAAAAACTTTGCTTACAATTTTTGCAAATATTTTATAGAGTAACAAATTTTTTATCTAGCTCTTATTATCCTATATTTCATTCAATGTTAGGAGTTTTGTTTATCTAAAATTTTGCATTCTTAAAATTTAAAGGTCTAAAAGTTTTGAAATTGTTATTAATGAATGCTTACTAAAATAGAATAAATATTTTATGAATTCTCTTTTTTATATATTATAGTTGCAATTATGGATCCTAGACCTAAACAACAAGGAGTGAAAAATATACTAAATAAATATTATACAAATATGTAATATGAATTTAATGTAGATTCATAAATGCATAATGTGAATAATTTATTACACAAGACTTTTTATATAAATATATAATAGTAAATTTAATTTTTCACATACATGCATAGATTTTTCATCTTTCTCATGAACATCCATTCTGGATGTTGAAAAATATGATAACTTTTTAGGTGTGACAAAAAATTCCCCTTTAATTAACACTAAGCTTAGATCTTACTTACTAGCTAATATGCCAAAATTTGATATTTTAGAATAGTGAAAAATACAAAAGGCATAGTATTTTCACTTATAAGTCATAATACAGTAACTTCTTGAGTGTCTTTAGTAGTATTAAAAAGTACATTTTCTCTTAACAAGTAAATTTTGGATGATAAATGTTTATCATTGAGTCTTCAGATCTTAAAGATGAATGTTTATTTAAAAGATTGATATGATGTGAAAGATAGATAATAAGATAATTTCAAAGACAAAGAATCATCATCCAATAAAGGAGGCAAAAATTATAAATTGTGATATATTCATATATTATGATTTATAAAGTTAGTTAGTAAAATATTTGTAACCATTTTATTTTCAAATAGTAATATATTTCTAGATTAGATTCCATGGTTTTTTACCTTGATGCTTAGGGTTTACTACTAAAAAATAATGTGTCTTGATTTATTTTCTTATAATTTTAATATTAGTTCTATCTTATAACAATAATAATAATTTATTATTAAATTTTTTTCAATATTTTATATTAAAATTTTCAAATAATAATTTTTTAATTTTATTATAAGTTTGGAATGTGATTTTCTAGAGAATGATCTCCCTATGACTTGTGGTTATTATTTTTTAAATGTAATTTCATTTTAACCCAAAAATAAAAACTTTATTTAAAATAACAATGACGATAACATTGATATTGAATTTCAATTAACTATTACTACTGATATGAAATTGATATTTAAGATATAAGAAGTTGTAAAATCCACTTGATAAATGTCATTTAGGACTAGAATTGAGGCTGGTATTCTAGCAACTCAATTTGGTCTTAACTAATTTAAAAAAGAATGGCTTAACTTGGTATCCTATTGAGCTAGTTTGATTTGATTTGGTTGGACCATTTTGACAAGCTTGCTTACAATCTTAACTTTAGATGCTTTGCTAACTAAGATTCCTTGCCAATTTCAAAAAACCAACTCAAGGTATTAATGAAAAAACATTGTAGCTAATTGAAATCTTTACCCTCCATTCCATCTTTCGTAGAGTGTGGATGAATGAAGGTTATTCCTTCTTGATAGTTGCATTAACTTCTAACGCCTATTATCCATTGATTGCAAGTCAACCAATTGAAAAAGTCCACACCCAATTTTTCTCCACAACAAAACAAGCAATGAACTTTGACAGAGAAACAAAAACCTTTAAATTAGAGTATAAATTTTTTTTTTTTCATATCTAGTTCTTGCAACTCCAAAATGGCTTGTTTGGGTTGGCCTTTAATTAAGATGCTAGAAGTCAAGCTCTTTCCTCACAATAATAGTAAAGCATTCTTCTCCTCAAGTTGTTTAAGAATGCTTGAGATATCATCTACTCCTTTCTTTCTTTCAAAATCCTACATTTGCAATGATTTGAAGTTTTGAAGGGGAAAAAGGAATTTTTCAACATTCAAAAAGCTCAAAATTAATTTTATGCCACCTAAAATATTGGTGTGTGTGCTACCAAGGATTTAAGGGCGAAGCCTCTTTGCATTGGCCTCCTAAAATTTGAATGCATTTTAGATATATATGTAAATTTTTATTAAAAATTTATCAATTTGATCCCTCTAAAAAGAAAATAAATATGTGAGATGGTATAATGAGGAAGGATGTCAGTATATAAGTGGATAGATTTGTATATAAAATTTGATTTTATATGTATGGTTTATTAATATTGAATATTGAATTAAGAAAAAAAAATTTTGAATTCATTCAGCACTTTTTTTTAATTTGATTTTGTTGGCAAATATTTTCAATGCTATATTTATTTTTGGGATAATAATTGAATACATAATATATCTCATATCATTTAAGGATTTAATCTATAAAATTTATGAAATTATAACAAAAGAATACTTTTGAAATTCTATAAAATTTTATAATAAAAATTTCCAACTATTAACTTAATTCAATACTTAAAATAAAAAACTATTTGAATATTGGTAAATTTTAACATTTAAAATTCAATGCCAAATATTTTAGAATTATTAAACACTTCTTAAGTGTTTCTGTGTTTTTCTTCTTTTTTGATGAAAAGAAAAAATATATAAAAGAGAAAGATAGCGTGAAAATAAAATTTCTTATCTTATTTTTTTATTGTTTTTTGTTGAAAGTTACCATTAATTAGATGTATTGGAACTTTCAATTAAATTTGTATAGTAGTCAAGTTCTGGATTTAATATTGTGAGGTTAATAAACTTGGGCTTTGGTTGGAGCTCATTTATTTTTATCAAATCTAAACTTGAGAAATAGATGCTCGATTCGACTTGCTTTATTTACATTTTCCGTCCACTAAAAGTTTTTTAGCAGTCTCTGTGCACGCCTAAAATAAGTCCCAACCCCCACAATGAATCTTCCGTTTCAAAAGCAGATATAGTTAGTGTTATGAGTGAGTTTGCATGCTTTTTACAAAATTAGAATGATAGAAACATCCAAAATAATTTTTTATGAGACAAGAATGAAATTAGTATGAAAATTAAGAAATAAAATTTACATTTTGGGCCTAATTTGGCTGTACTATTAACTTCATGGATGGAAAATAAATAAATGTGGGTATAACATACTAAAATTAAAATATAAGGAATCAGATGTATCTTTTTAAAGAGAAATAATAATATATGCACATCATCTAAAATATAGGGAGGTTCGGTGAATTTTAACTTAAAATTTATATAAAAACTAAAAGAAGTAAATTTTCTGAATGATTAAGAACCAAAATAAAATCTTGTTTTTAAAACAATAAAGCACAAAACCAGACTGAATGTGAAATTAATCTAACCAACTAAGCAATAACTTTTTAATCATAAAGTTTTTTTTTTCATGTAACAAATAAGAAAATCTACTTGCAATTTCCCTTACTCAAATCGTATTTAAGATCTCTTTATATATTCCAAAAGTCCAAATCAATTGGGTTGCTCAAATTTGATGGGTTGATTTGGTTTTTGAAAGTCTAACCCCAACCATGTATAATAATAAGTATGACATACCATACATTCAAAAAGATTTTCTCGGTCAAGTTCCTAAGAGTACAACTATCAAGCATTTTAAGTAAAAACCTCAATTGCCTGTTAGTTTCATATGTCTGACCAACCAAAGCACACATAACATTACAGCTCAAGACTAGACTAGTTGTTTGGATACGGGAATATTGATTAGCCAATGTGGAAGGAAGTTGATATCAATAACATGTTAATAGTGGGACCTTATTGGTAGACATTGTGCTCAATGGCATGTGCAATCCATTACACACAAAGAATAAATATCCTTAAATCCCTTTATTACATAAGATTATTTTATTGACTTGTTGGATTAGTGATCTGAGGTAAACAAATCAACATGGTCTTTCCATGTGAAATGAAATCTATTTGTGGATAAGTTAGTTGGCTTTGCTGTAAAAACTGGATAGTTGAAAAAAAATTCTCTTTTGTAATCAACTTTTTAATCTTTCATTCATTTACTTTGTGCCAATTTGACCGTTTCAAAGAAAATTTATTATCAAGTTAGAATCTGTTTATTTAAGAGGAAAATACTTTTTGATAATTATTTTCCCAATTTATATATTTTGGAGATAAAAAATAAATTTGTTAACAAAAAATAGGTTCTAATCAATAGAAAATGATAGTACATTCAGGATCTATTTGGTTTTGTGAAAAATAATTTTCTAAAAATTGTATTTCTCATCTTTTGTATTTGGAGACAATAAGAAAATTAATCAATAAAAGCCAATTTTTGATTTACAAAAAATGAACACATATTTAGAAGAAAACAAATTCTTATTCTTTTCTTTACGTCATTCTATTATTAGAGATGACAGAAAAATGGACCTCGATGCCTCACGGGATACAAATTTGATATAAAATTTTGTCTCATGGGGTAAGGTGTAGGGTATGTTTTTGATCCAGAATAATTGCATTGAATAAGACTATATTATTTTGCAGTATCCCAATTTACTTTGAAATTATAAATTATTTTTTATTCTTTATATTATATTTAAAAATATATATTATTATAAATTTATTTTTAGTAATTTTACAATTAAAAAATATTTATATTAATTATTTTATTTTAACTAATATTTATCTTAATTATTTTTTAAACTTAAAATTAGTTAGATAAATTATATATAATTTTAGACTAATATTATTATATTATGTTGAATATTAAATGTTGATTATGTATGTATTTAAAATTTATAAATTTTAAGCTTTTCTTAATTTTTTTAAATTTTTTAAAAATTTTTTGAATTTTTTACGGATTACCAGTACCCTGTAAATCACATGGATGAGGTACCAACTTATCCTACAATTAGGGACACGATAGATTATGACGACTTCAAGGTAGGGGCAGTATATTACCAATCTATCATTACCCCACTCTGTTGCCATCCCTATTTGTTACCCTTGCTTCTCTCTTATCCTTTTCTTTTTCTTTCTCTTTCCTTTCTCACCTTTATCTATTTGCTAATTCTTTATCTATCTATTCATCTATTAATCCGTTACTTACTCACTCTCTCTTACCAGTCTTTTGCCCCCTTCCATTTTTATGAAAGTATTAAAAATTATGTTGAGAAAAATATTTGAACAATTAGGAGAGTTAATAGCTATAATTATCAATTTTGGACAAAATCATATAAATATAAATTAATTTTATGAAGAAATGACAAAATTAAAAAGAAAGATTTAAATATTTTTCGTAGATGTTTTCTTTTTGTACAAAATACACTTGACTTTTAATTTTTACAATTAATGATTTGTTGACTCCTATTTTGGTAACATTTAAAAAATAAAATGATTGCTATATAACTTAATCTTAGAGATAAAAATAAAATGTATAATGATATTTCTCAACAAAAGGAAATAGCTTTCCTATGTTGCTCAAACAACAAAAAATTAATTTATTTTTTGGAAATGTAATTTCTTAAATAGTACCTTTCATAAAATTTCATTCTTCATTGAAACAAATGGATTGAAAGAAAGTATTTGAACAATTAGGAGGAGTTATCAATTTTGGACAAAATCATAGAAATATAAATTAGTTTTATGAGGAAATGACAAAAATGAAAAAAAAAAGAAAGATTTAAATATTTTTCATTAAATGTTATTTTTCTTATAAAAGTACACTTATTTTTTATTTTTACAATTAATGATTTGCTAACTCCTATTTTGATAACATTTAAATAATAAAATGATTGTTATGTTACTTTACAAAAGATTAAAATTATATATATAACGAAAATAACTTTCCTTTGTGCATCAGGTAAGAGAAGGTGTTTTCTCTTGTATTACTCAAACAACAAAAAATCAATTTATTTTTTAGAAACATAATTTCTTAAAATGATACTTTTTCATAAAATTTCATTTTTCATGAAACAAAAATATCGGAGGAAAGTGATTTCCTCTTTTAGTTAGAAAAGAAGGCTTTCCTGAGCCATTTTTTATTGCATTAGCTCACTCTTTTTCTTTACATTTTTTTGTCTCTAACATTTTTTACTTATCTTTCTCTTTCTACTTCTTTCAAATTTACTTCCTTCTCACTATCCTTGTTTCTCTGTTAATTCTCTCTGAGAAAATCAGAGGATTAGTAATATTAAATTTTTTGAGGGATTAGATGTGATGGAATAAGCGAAGGATTAAACTGATATTAAAATGTTTTAAAGGAGTAAATTAGTACAAAGTAAACTAATTAGGGATGTTCATTTCTTGTCCCTGTCATGTAGGGTTGGAAAGCCTGATTATATTGGTGTCATTTAATAATTAACCAACATGCATTCATCATTATGGCGAGTCTAATTAAATGCTCTTTTAATGGCAGACACTCAGCATGGATGGCAGAGTGCTTCATGAAAGAGAAAATTTCTCTGAAGTTATATGATTGTTTGCTGCTCCTGGTCATGCTCACATATCATTACAAACAAAAATTAAAAATTAAAAGATTTTGAAAAGCAACAACTTGAGAAAATAAGATGAGAACAAACCATTACTAAATTGAAATTATGCAATTGGAAGCTTAGTTTTCTACATCACCTCTATCTAGCTATTAAATTACAAAATTGTGTCATAACTTAAGTGGGTTTACTAAAAATCCCAACTATTTGGTGGGATTTAAACCCCAATTGACCTTGTATATACAAAATTAGAAAAATATTCAGTGCTACTTAATAACAATCAGGTCTCTCCCACCATACAAGAGAGGTCAAAATTGGTTTATATGACCAAACTGAGGTGATGCAAACTGGAGCTAGCCTTTTGTTCCCATGCCGATTTGGTCAAGTTTCAAGAGCATGGAAAAGATAATATCACTTACTTTAATTCATTCAGTCTCACTCAATTAAAAATTGGAGTTACTTATGGACCCCACACTCCAGATTTAATTAGATGAGACTTAATAAATAAAATTGTGTGACATTATCATTGTTCGGGTGAATAGGGCAGAGAAGGATTTGAATCCACGTCTCTCTTTTGTTTTATGTTTCTATCATATGAAAGAGACAGATAAGAAATTTTCACTGAATCCCATTACATATGAAAATTTTATCTGTCTCTCTCATAACAGTAGAGATAAAGGGGGGATTCAAATTTCGGTAGAGAATGATGTGAGGGGAAAGAGTAGGAATTAGTCAGCTCAGAATGACCTTTCTGCCCTTTGAATCAGTATTAGGACAATCGGTGCCCGAGATCACAAGCTTTCTCTTCTTGTTGAAAGAAGGATCAATGTTGCAAGAATCTTGAGGCAATAAGCAAGAAGTTGAAGAAGAATTAATGGTCACAGGAGGAATCTCAATGGAATTAAGCTGTGGAGGTGGGTGCTGCCACTGTGGGAGAGGTCCAGCTAAGAGTAGGGTTTGCAGCAAAGGTCCAGCTTCAATTACTGCCTTCAAAAGCTTCCCCTTTTCAGGCAATGGCTTCTTATCAGCTAACTCATCAAGAATTGCTTGCATTGATGGTGGTGCCTGCAGTACTGTTGAAACTCCACCGGGAGAGGCAATGTTGTTGCTTTCGTCGCAATCGGACGAGGCAGAGACCGCGGCCGCCGGCGGTGCAGAATTGCCTTCAATCTGTGAAATGGCGTCCCCTTTCTGCAGAATTTGCTGATTTTCCAGCTGCTGGTTCTTTTGGTGCTGTAGTTCTTGTTGAAGCTCCAGCTTTTCCGACATCAGCTTCTGGCATTTTGCCTGAGCCTCGTCTCTTTCCTTGATGACTCTGCTTAGAAGATCATTGAGCTGAAGCAGTTCACATTCTCTTCTTGTAAGTTCATGTCTGGCTGACACAATTGTTGCCTCTAGCTCCAACGTTGTGTACAGAAGAGAATAACGTTTTATGTCCTCCAAACCCTGGAAGAAACACATTACAATATTAAACAGGGGTTTAAAATGAAGTGGAAGTCATATTACAATCCTTGATACTAATTAACATGCTCTGCTATTGTGGTTATAATGCAGTTAGTCAAATGACATAAAACTGTGAAGAAAATGCGCATTGGATGTGCAAAATTGCAAAAAATTACAATTCCATAATGGTATATAATGCGATCGTGAAGTGCAACTTAAAACCTTGCTAATTAATAAGAAAAAAGCGTTTAATTATTATTGTTATTATTTTAAAAAGAGCATCCACTAAGCCATTTATGTATTTAACAAAGGAAATATGTCGGAATAGATACCTCTTCTTGGTAGAATTCCCAGCTAAGAGGGCTGCACTCATCTTCCATTTTGTTGCAGGAGAGAGAGAGAGAATATCTGTCCAGGATTTTCTAGTTAGGAATAAAATTGCAGTACTATCTTGATGCCTACTTTGCTTTTATTGTTGCCTTGGAAACTTTCTTTCATGGGACATGAGGTTGGAAAAAGACAGAAAAGGCCAAAATCAAAAAGCACAAAGGCCAAACGATTAGTGCATTAGCTTTATAAAAATAGGCGCAGTGTACACACGCAAGGACTGGAATTCGGTGGGGGTAGGATTTTCAGCGGCAAAACTTGGACCCTAAATCCCTCTTTCATATTGTGCCTTTTTAGGCAGCGGCGCACGGCACGTGTGCTACACGAGAAACTCGGAGTAAATTTGAGTGTGTGATGGAAAGCAGAACTGTTTTCACTTGGTTATAAAACTTAGTCTCAGAAAAGTGAATGAAGTAGTTTGGGAGCTTTTAACTTCAAGAAGATAGATATAACTAGTAATGGGAAGTTATCATATAGCAAAGGCGAACAGATTACATGGAAAACTCAATCAGTTTTAGATTTATTTTGTTAGTTACATTATAGTTATTTGCATTTATTTTCTTTTATATTTATCAAGTTTTACATTAGGTAGAATAAAAACTTTAAATTTAAAATATTAGTATAAATATGTTAAGCCATCCATTTCTTAAATTGTGTGAATGATTTCTAAAAAATTAGTACATTATTACATTTATGTATTTTATTAGAGAGTTTTGTTCATTCAACTTTCAATTAAAAATTAATAAAATATTTAATTCTAGTATTATTATTTATTTTTAGTGTGCTAGAAATTTTATTTTACCACTTTTACTTTCTATCTTACATCAAGTAGCATGATGTTGGCATTAGAGCTTGGTTAATGGGTTGAAGTTTAAGGTCAAAGGTTTAAGATGGCAATAGCAGAGATGGTGGCAAACTTTCCATTGATGGTGATCATGGGATTAAAGCCCTTTTGGGCATCATTGCAAGCTTAAGAGGAGAGCATGACCCACGAACTTCGTGAGATCTATGATATGCTCACCAACTTGGGAGTAGACATCAACAAGTTTCATGGATATGAAGATAAACATGCTAGAGATAGTGTCTTCGGCCAACCTATCAATCATTGCAAACTCACATATTCAAAAATGGAAACCATTAGTGAAGACTTTGAAAATGAAGCCAAAGATATTGAAGACATTTGATGAGTTCACAACCATATTCATGATAAAATTAACCATTATCAACAAAGGCTAGAAATTTGAACTTTGAATATAAAGACTACCTTGCAACAAGAAGACAAATTCAGTGACAACCTTAACATTAATTAGTTTATGAATTGTAGAGACAATGTAGAAGGTTTCTTCAATGTGATGAATGTTTTTGAAGATAAAAGGTGAAATTAGTAACAAAAACTTAAAAGAAAGAGCATTTATATGGTAGAATCGTCTATAAGGTGATAAAATGCATCAAGGAAGTTGATAATCAATGAGCATTTACAACATTAATACATTGTTTGAGAGGCTAGAGATGGCCATCACAGCCATTACCAATTAATCAGAGATGCAAGCACCTTGGGGATGATCAATAACAAGTTGTAGATAGCTAGCTGCCTAAGATTTTTATTTTTATATTTATATATATTTGAATGATGGATTTCATTAATTTTATTATTTTTTACATTATATAAATAAAATATTCTTGTTTAAATTTTTTTTTTATAAAATTTGATTCAAATATTTAATTGTTAATAAGGTTTAGGCATTATGAATTTTGATCATTGCAAGGTGTTTGGTGTTTGGCGTTTGGCTAGCTACAAAAATAGGCAAATACCTCAATAAACATATCCCAAATTTGCAAGCGAATTAATGATAAATTTTTTATTATAATACCACTAATTTTGTAGAAACTTCTCAATTTAGTATTAAAATTATTAATGAATCAATATTAGTAATGAAATATTCCATCACTAAATCATAGTTTAGCAATAGAATTATCCATCCTCTAAATTCTAGTATAGTGACGAAAATTTCATTAGTAACTATAAATTTAATGATGAACAAAGGTGTCACTAATACAATTCATTATTTGTTTCCTTCATTGTTAGGTGGCAAGCCTAGTGATGGATAATAAAATTTTGTCACTTATTGAATTACTGACACACTATTTGCTTATGCTTTATGATCTATAGCTAATTGTATTGTAAATTTTTTTAGCAATGAATTTTCCATCATTAATTACACAACTACAAAATTGCAATTTTATAATGGTTTATAGACATCAATCATAAGAAAAACTTATATTTATATTAACATGGTGGCATTTTTGAAATTATTAGGGCAAATAAAATAATGATTTCTAGAATAATAGGCATCTGTAATTAAGCAATGACATTGCATAAAATTCCAAGGCAACTTAAAATGACATTTAAATTAAAAACTAAAATCTATAATTATGTGGTGGCATTCTTGAAATTTCCATATGAACTTAAGATGACAGTTAAATGAACAGGTTACGTCATTTTATCATGGTTAACATGTTTGAAAATAAAAGTGATATTAAGACATCAACTTCTTTTACAACTGACATTATAAGTGAATGCAAACTATTATGTTTAAAGTAGCAAAGGAACTTAAGGCATTAATTTTAAGAAAAATTAATATTGAAATTGATTTCTTAATGGTATTTTTGTAAATAGTATCTTAACTTTATACATTTATTTTCTGTTAATTTGATATCATTTATTAAAGATGTTTATTTTTTTGTAAAAAGTCAATGTGTAATATTTTATCTACATAACTTTCATTTGTTCTTTTGTTTCCTATCGCTTCTGCTTTGTGAAGCCTACTTCCCTGGCATCACATTTACCATCAAAATTTTTTTAGTGAGTCCTAAGTCATTGTCATGTTTTTTTTGCACTTGAAGTTTGCTTTATGGTCATTTGAGTCACTAATAAATTTTGTTAGGTACATTTCCCTCTTTTATTTTCATTATATATTTGCATATTAAGTGATTAAATTTAGCTTTATCTAGTTAGGATATTTATATATCTATATAGTAATATTATAAGAGTCTTGTTCATCGCTAAGTTTAAAATTATACTATATGTTATGTTTGGTTATACTTTTAAGGTTTAGTTATACTTAGGTTACATGGTTATGGTATGTTCTATTGGTGGTAATGTCCTTACCATTTTTACTTATTACCTTTACTATTGTATGCTATTATGTCTTTTTAAAGCATCAAATTTATCATATATTTTAATGATTCTAATTTACTCCATAATTATGTAAATTAGTGGAGGAGTTTGTGATGACTGATGTGATTTTAATTTAATTGTTTGTCATGCAAGTTATATGTTTTCCCATGCAATTTAGTGATGCATTTGTTTTGAAGACCAATCTTATATTTGGTACTTTGTTCATCATTTAGTAATGTTAACTAAAACTTTATTATATATACATGTTTAACATTATTTTTTTGGATAAATATAGAATATTGAAGAGGCAGCTAACCTTATTAAAACAAACATAAGGGGTCCCACTATCTTGAAGCTTTATCATAACATGGACTAGGGATGAGAGATTGCCTATAGACTTTAATGAGAAATAACAATCAAGTGGAGAAAATGTTGATCAATTTGTCAGTTTTATTAAAGTAACTATATGGTTCAAAGTATCAATAGTTATTTCTCATTGGAAGAGAGTATCCAAAGGATTGAAGGATAACATTTGGGAGGATATTTTAGTATGTATACTTGATTTATATAAAATTATGCTATGTATGTAAAAATTATATTTGTAACATACTCACATATAATCTAATCTTTCACTTGTGTTTTTTTCTTGTAAAAATCCTATGATATTCTAAGTAATAAGTTAATGTGTAGCAAAGTGTTACAACATGTGGCAACCTTGTAGAGGGATTTTAAGTCAACTTTGAGTTAGGAATACATCAATCCTAAGATTGTGAAAAAAACTAACCTGAGACAGTGATAGAATTACCTTGACAAAAAATCATAGAAGAAATTTCAAAATTAATATGAGGATAAGTGTTTCAAGGAAAATTTTTTACCTTTTACTATCTAGTTCATTTCAATGTCTTGTTTGTATATCATTTATACTTGTGAACTAATATATTCTCTAGTCAGTAACTATTAAACAAACTTAATTGGAAGAATAAAAAAAAGAATATATATCCACATAAGCTCTTCTAGGGAGGTTATAAGAAGTTGGAAAAGGACTTGTTAGTTGATAGGCATGTTAAAGATAAGGAGGGCAAAGATACTAGTAAGACATCTTCCATTTCTCATGGAAAGTTATGAAAGCAAGAAAGAGTAAACAAGTAAAGGCAACACATTACCTTGAAAAGTTAAGCTATTGTGGAAAAATTTGTAAGTATTAAGATTCATACCAAATCATGTTATTTAATTTTGAAACCTTCATTTCAATCAAATTGTTTCTAATCATCTATTCTTTGTTAATTCCTACAAGATATTTTTACACTCCTAAGGTGAGTTTTAGCTAGTTGGAAAACATAACATCCTAATCATAGCTTTAGGAATTAAAGAGTATCTTGGCAGTGTTTAGGCTATAGGACATGGTGTTAGCTGTAAGGAGGTCTTTAGTTAAGCAAGGCGCTATCTAGTATGACAAATAACAATAGATTTAGAACAAATGGAAGTAACACTAATTGACGAAGTGATATAAAAACTAAATGCAAAAATAGAGCTAAAGCTATAGTAGATGGTTGGGAAGCACTTGTAGGAATATTAACTTATGTAGCAATAATTGCAGTAACAAGGCAATATGCTTTAGATCCTATAAGAGTAGATAGCTAACCAATATATCGTTTGAGTTTCATAACATTTTTCTAGACAACTGTAATATCCATTACTCCTAAAGATTAGGAGGCTTTTATAACCAGCTACTTGCCATTTGGGTTGACTTTTGATCATTAAGTAATACCGACCCCTTTTGCAACTAGCACTAAAAGTGTCAACCATATGATAGAAGAAATACTAAAAACTGTTCATAAGGTAAATGTCACATTTAGCCTAAAAGCCTTTTCATATATGTTTATGCATGAATCAAGTTTCTGATGGCAGGAGTTCACATTATACAGGGTGGAGCTTGATATGCTTTGATAGTGGTAAAACCACCTTAGCAAAAGATTATGAATAGGTGGATTTTGGTAAGTTGTTAACTACACCATCGACCATTATTTGACAAGTAAGTCAAGATAATGATCAACAGGCCTTTGATCTGCAAGTTTAAGGTACTAATGCTAAATGATGTGGTTTGGACAATGGATGAAGCTCACAAGACCTTTATCACATGGCCAATGATACTTAATGGTGGTATCAATATGTATTCCCCTATCTATAAAGTTTTTATATACTTTTTAAAGTTATTTTAGCATTATTGATAGGATTACTAATCATTGTTATTTATGTCTTAATAACCTTTTGATTGTACTTAAAATAAACTACAACTTCCTGATCTTGTTTGAAAGAAGTTGCGATAATGCTTTGATAGGTTTTGGGGCAAGATTCCTAAGTTGTGCTCTCAATTAGGGTTGATATTATGGGATTGGAATTTTTTATTTTCATTAAAAAAAGCTTCCATTGAGTAGCTGCTAATGTTCGAAAAGCTCAATATGACTTGGACCTAACTCTAGACTAAATAAGTTTATGTTTTTTTTACTAAACACAAATTAATTAAATTACAGTCTAAATATAAGTTTAGCTCACACCAATTCTTCTATAGGTGTTACTTAAACGTGTTGCCATTAATGAATGTTGCATATGGATTCCTAAATCTATATCAACTACTATCAAAAAAGGATAAAACACAAGACTACATAATTAAGACTTTATTACATCAACCTAGGAAAAACTCCTATTTTGCATTGTATCATGAAGGGTAAGTCTCATTTATGTTTCACTTGAGATATTTTTTTCTTAAAATAGATTTTAATAGTTACATTGTATCATAGTTGCCATATGCTTACTCTGATAGTGCCAAGGAGTAGGCTTAACTCCTAAATGAATTCTTTGTTAGGAGGAGTGCAATCCACTTTGAAAAATTCCTTAGAAGGAGCTATGACCAGCAAAGCTTAAAAATAGGGTTGGACAAATCTTTCAAATAGGAAAAAGTGCATATATATTGTTAATAATAAAATTATATCATATTTAACTAAGAAGATTATTTGTTAATGGGATTAATCTAATCTCTTATTTTATTGTAGTGCCCAAAATAGCCCAAAAATATAGAGTATGGTTATTATATCATGTTTCATATATTTGATTTATTGTTTGCTTGTAAACTCCCCACTAAGGTAATCACTTGCTTATTTGCAACTTTTTATATGTTAGATTAATTGATTGAATTAATCTTGTTGAAAACATGTTAATCGTGTATAATTTGCAATACTTGGAGGAGAAGGCCCAATCATACACTAGAGAATAACTTGATAAGGTTAGAGAGTTTTAGGTAAGATATTTCCTTGAAATTGAAGTTAAATAATAATGAATGGCTTTGGGTGTTACAAAATATTACTAGTAGTTGTAATTAATTAAATTATTGTAAATTAGTTATTGATAATTGGATTAATTATAAATTACGTGTTGTAGCTTGTGTTTTAATATATAAATAAGAGTTCAAAAATTTTGTATAAAAGTTTTTATAATTAGTTGTCCTGTTATTTTTTAATATTTTTGCAGGTGTTAATTGGTTGTTTCTTATGTGTAAATTAGTTTTGTACATTTAAAAAAATGATATGCAAAAAGATGTTAATTTTCTATTTAAAATTAATGGTTTTTAGTTCACAATGTTGATTGCTATATAAACAATTGACATCAATTATTTATTATTAGGAAAACATTGTTGCACTTTACATATTGATCTTTTAAAAAAAACTAATGTCTAAACCCAAGACACTAGTGTAAATTGGAAACAAAAGAAGTGGAGCAATGGTGCCATTTGCAAATTTAATCACAGACCTCTTCCAATCTAAAATTGATTCTCTCTTTAATGAGATATGCTTTCCTTCTAGCCTAAAAATTATTTTTTTCGATTTTGTCTTTTTTTTCACTAAATTTTTTTGTAGGAATGAATCCTTGTTAGTCACTAAAACTATAGGATTATGTGTTCATTGGAAAAATAGAAGATTTAAAGGTAAGGGTTTGTTTAGTTTTTATTTTTTTTCTTCGAATTTAAGTTTTAGTTTCATAATCTATCATATCTTATTGCCTTTCATTATGACACAAGTTTTATAGGTTTATATGAGTAAGAAATTTTATTCATCTTCTTCAAATTTTAGTTTTATTATCTACTATTTATTTATATGAAATGTATACTATTATTTTCATAAAACTTAATCAATGCTTATCATATTTCTAGGAATTGGATTCAATCATACTTTTTTAAAGAGTATCAATCTCATATGTTGAGCAACGAGCATCAAGACAATATTTAGTACATCATCCATCTATGATTGGGGTATTCAATATAATTTCTCAATTTTCAAACTTTTGTTACAAAATTTATTATTAAAAATTATTATCATTAGGATTCTTTTATTTAATATGAGATATTATCTTCCATTTTTGGGTATGACATTCTTGAAAGCTAAATATAAAGGACATAAGGATGATCTAGGAAGATTTACTAGCGAAAGAGGTTAAGGTTAGGAAAGAGGAACTAGAGTAGGGGGAGTGGGATAGATTAAGTAGGGGGTACAATATATCATGTCAATTATTAATATAGACCAAAGTGATATATCAAAATTAGATGTCAATTATTTATAAATGATTGACATTAAATGCTCTTTCCCATATCTTTAATATAAGATAAGACGTCAGGTTTCTTATCATAACCAACATTGTTGTAATATTTTATTACTCTTTTGAAATTGAGATGAAGTATTATTTACAACAGCACTTAATTACATGTAGGTCATTTTTTGTCATGTGACCCTTTAAATACATGACATCTATTAGCTATTTTGTAGTAGTGTTAGTATTTTTTTTATAGTGTATCTCTTATTTACTTGTTTATGATAAGTTATATAAGTTAAAATAATTTGTATATCCTTATATTTTAGCTCTATTTTTATATGGTTATTTGTGATCCTATATCAAATTTAAATATGATATGTATAAAACATCAAACTTAATTAACTATTTTGTCAAGTCTAAATATTCCTTTTAATCATGTGCCTAGCAAGATGTCTTGGATAAGTTAGATGTAGGATACCATGTGGTCGAAGCTAAAATTATTATATAGAAGTTAACCTATATTTAATCACTATAGTTATATGATTATGTAATTATTTTCATAATAGTTTAAATTATATATAAACCTAAAACTATTATTATATGTAACATAATATGAAGAGTATGAATATGAATATGGAGAGAGTTGAATAGGATAAACTTATTACCCATTCGATTTTGAAGATGAACAAAATTTGCATAAGAATATCTTTTTATGTTACCTATTTTTTAACCTATTTTCTTGCATTTAAAGGAGTGTTTGATTCGTAAAATATTTTTTTTACATTTATGATAATATTTTAGGGGAATATTACACTACCATATTTGGTTTAAAATTTTAAAAAACTTACCCGAGAATATAATATTTCTAAAAATAAGTTTTAAGGCCTAACTTTTCCTTTAAATATTCCCATGAGAGAAATGGGTATCTTAAATTATCATGAGATGTGAATATTTATACTAAAATAATAGAACATTCTATTCTTATTTTTCTATGTGCTAATTTATTTTGAAGACTTTTCATTTTTATTTCTCACTTTTTACTTATATTTCTCATTTTTAATTTTCTCATTATAACAAGCACAATTATACTAAATAAGCAATAAATAAATAAACAAGTAATTTCTAAATTCCAATCGTATTTTATTTTGAAAATTTTTCATTTTCACTATTTACTTTTAACTTATTCTCATTTTCAATTTTTTTATAATAACAAGTATAATTACATTAAATAAGTAAAAAAGTAAATAAGTAATTTATAAATTTCAATCCTATTAATTTATATACAATCTTATAATATATTAAAAAATATTCTTAATGTAACTTTAATATATTAAAATTTGATTTATATGATTATATTGATTAATATTGCATATTCACATGTAACATATGTTTTTTAAATTTTGTTGTTTACATAAAAATTACAATTAAAATTTATAATATTTTTATAATTTTTAATGCCTTACAAAGTAAAAAAAAAATAAAAATTTAAGTGTGTGAGTCATGTGCAATTAATATTCTAATATTAGAGATGATTTTTAGTTTGCTTATATAAATAATTATATAAAAAATTCAAATTCAAATTATTAAAATTCTAGTATTTTGTAAATTAAACTATATATTCTATTTTAATTGAAAAAATTAAAATCATTAATTTATGAGGTCTTTAAAAGTCTTGATTACATATTTTTAATTAAATCTATAATTTATTACAATTTATAACAAAAAATTAATAAGGATATTTTTTAAAAAAGTAATAAGATATTTAGAAATATAAACTATAAACCAAACAAGGAAATATAATATATTTAGAAATTTAAAAAAATATTTTTAGGAATTTATGTATTGAATCAAATATAGGAATGTTACTTTCTAAGGAATCACATACCTAAGAATATATACTTAGAAATTACATTCATGAGAATGTGCACTTTCCTTGGAATGTAAGTTTTCATGAACCAAATGCCCCCTAAATGGATAAAAATAATAGTATTTAGGGAATTAGCAATATAGGCAACTAGGAAATACAAAAAGATCAAGAATTAAAAAATATTTGGACATATATTACTCTAAATTTACCTTTTAATATCACCTCTCATATGATGGCACTTTTAAAAATAAGTATAACTTACCACGTCAGTTATAATAATACGCTAGCATTACAATGCCTTATTTTCCAAAGAGAAATAAAGGGTTTGACATAAGGAACCTTAAGATGATGGTTATATATTAAATCGACATTTAAAGGTATGTCAACAATCAATTAATATTTGTATTTATGATTTTGTTGGAAATTGTAAAGAATATTGATATCTTAAATGTTAATTGCACTTGAAAATAGAGATTTAAAAGTTATTTACAACTAATTAATGTTCGTATTTATGGTATTATTGAAAATTATAAAAATTATTTATATTTTGGTAATCTACTCATTAAAAATGCACTATGACATTCACAAGGTGAAGAATATGTTGATTTTTTTTAAATAACTAACATTTAAAAGTAATTGTACACATGTAGAACATCGAATTTTCAATTAATAATCAATGTAGAATGTTCCATATTGCCTATAAATTGCCTCTATAGTTTTTCCATTTCTGTGCCTCCTTAGTTTTCTTTTCTTTTCACTTTATTTTTTATTTAGGTGGCATGAAAGATAGTACATAATTGATGTTGCTTGACCATCAATTGTTAAGATGAAAGTTGCTACTCCTAGGTGTCATGACCTAATTTTTGAATCATTATAATTGATATAAAGATATCAATCAAATATCATTACAAGCCTTTTTAAGCCATTTTAATTTGCTCGAATTAACTTTTTTTTATGAAATATTACACGATATAGAAACACCAGGTTGAAAATTTTACTAAAGATTTTTTTTCAATCAATTAGAAACATCAAAATGATTTAGTAGTTTACTTTTCTAACTAGGAAGTAGTTAAAACATAATTTTGATAAAATGACTTAAAATTAAAAAATAATTATTTTCTTTCAGTAGGTTCTCAAATTAGTAAAATAAAAATATAGTTTAATTAAAACTTTCAAATAAATATCCATTGAAAAACTCCACTGATTCTTTAGAAAATCTGAAGTCCAAATCAAGAAACAAAACAATAAAATAGGATCGGATAGTAAAACTTAGAGAGAAATTGTATGATTCTACCTTCTATTTTTTAAAAATACTTTGGAGATAATGTTAAAATCAAATTTTGGATTTTTTCCTTTAAAAACTAAATAGAAATACCTTTTATGTTAAACCATGTATTTTTTGAAAACCAATTTCTTCACTATTGGTGAAAATCATTTTTCATTTCTTGTGAAAACTATTTCCATATTAATTCTGTATAATTCCTTTGAAAACCATAAACATTGAAAAAGCAAGATAAAACATGTAGTAATATGTCATATTGCATCACTATAATTATACATATACATTTTAGTTATATAAGTGTAGGGTTCTTACTATACTCGTTGATTTTCCTTCATTTACTATATGCCATTAGTTAGTTAAAATATACATAAATTTTCAAACAAAATGAAACTAGTTAACAACTATCAAACAAACTAGTTGTTAACAGAGATATCAAAATGTAAGTCCATATTGAACTCGCCAATAAGGCTATGAAATGGTGGAATTTGTGCAAAAAGTCTTGAAAGCATGTGTGGTGTGCGTTATATTGCTATTGGTACCAACATTGATACTGGTGGAGCTGGTGACTCAAGTAGAATAGGTGGAGTAATATATGAGTCTAGGACCAAAATAGCTAGGTTTAGACACGAGCTATCATAAAAGACATTTATGATTCCCTTAGCTAGAATAAGGTTATAGGTAGAGGCATTGAATAAGACATTTGATAACCTTACTGCTAGGAATATTGGTTTAATAAAAACTTGAATTAAGTTCAAATTCTAAGGAATAACCTATGTTACTTTGATTTAGGACTCTTGAGATACATTGCTATCCTCATGGACTATTAGTGTAAAGTGAAACTCTTGCTTATACATGCCGAACAAATTATGGTATAACTGCCACTATATATCATCAGTGATCTCATATAGGGCCATCTGGAGTAGCATCTACAAAAATATATTCATAAATAGAGTGAGAAATTTAATTACTTAATGAAGTTGGTACCATATAAATATTGTAATCAATTTTAATTAAAAAAATCATATATAAGACATATGTCAAAACATTTTTCTTTTTAGGAATATAATAAATAGTTTCATAGAATATAACATGTAAAACATCTAACAAATGACATGGAGGCATAAGGGTTCCTCCTTATTGCTCCTTACCAACTTTATCTCGCGCATATCCCAATCTTGTGCCTTTAGGTCAACCTTATCTCAATTATCCTTTTATGTGACTTAGAAGTTAGGGCATCGAGTGAAAACCAAACCACTCCACAATGTTTTTACAAAATCATATCATTATCACATATGACATTCAAGCAAAAAATTTCAAATACAGAATAAAAGCCAAAATTCAGCATTAAGCCATAGTATCATATATGGCACGAGACTAATTTCATATTGGAATCTCATTATCCCCAAAAATAAGTTAAGGCCAAAATGTCATTCAAAGCCATAACCATAATATAATATAAAACAAAATCTAGCAAAAAGAGTTTTTAGTTAACTTATTATATAACTAGTGACCACAATAAATTTTGGTGTTTTCATTTCTAACACTAAATTTAAAAGTTCAATAAAAATTAACATAACCTTTTATCAAAAGTGTTAATTTCATATAAACATATCAGTGAATGTACAAGTTAGAAGATTATTTAAATAGAATTTTTATGCACTAAACTTTCCAACATGGCCATGGTTTTCCTACAAAACCTTTAGAGTAATATTCATTTTTTCTCCATAAAATGCTATTGAAGCATTCAAGTAGGCATTCAAGCTATCATTATCACAAGTTATTCACACAAATATCAATGTGAGATCAACATGACTTTCTAGTTTTCACTAATAGAACTATGTAGTGCATCACTTAGTGATTCCAAGTTCCATAACTACTATTTTTCAAGCAGTTTCAAACCAACACTTTCATGTAATTTTTTTAAAATGTCAAAAACCATTTTTTCTCACTATTCAAGCAATTACACATGCTACCCAACAGCAAGAAAGTTGCCCATTTTTGTTCAAACAATAACATCTAAGTCAGAAATAGTCACTAACTTAGTATGTATTTTAACAATCACCTTTATAATTATAATTTCCACTAAAAATATAAAATATCATCCAAATTTGTGAAATATCCAAAATTTATTTTCAAATACTTAATAACCTCATTAAAATTTTTTAATGCTCAAAACAAGTCATACATAAATTCCCTTTATCTAGTAATACATTAGAAAATGACACTTTTAGCTTAAAAAATCCATTTTAAGTACCAAAATTTAATAAAAATTTTTCAAAAATTCTAGAATGAATGATAAGTCATGAAACATCATTTTGAACCATTTTCATGATTAAAATATATGATACATTCTTCCCACAACTTAAACCACTAATATGCTTTAAAAAAGGATATTTTGGCCTCTAAAATCCCTTTTTTGTGCAAATCTTTATGAAATTTTGTAAAATTTTCATCCAAGTTCAAGAGACTTAAAAAATCATTAAAAAACCATAATTAATCATAAACATGTCACATAAATAATTAAAACATTTTACAAACAAAACTAGCTAGGAAGAAATTGTTTTTCATTTGAAAAATACTAGTTTGGAAAATAGTTTTTCAACATGAATCTTTAAGCTTCCAAACATATTTTTAAACATGATTTTATCATTAAAAACTTATCATAAATATCAACATGCATCTCTAAAATAATTTAGAACTTGATGCAATAATTTTTCCTTGCAAAAACAAAATTTTTCCTTACCAAAGCATATCCATTAGCATTTTAATGTTGTCCAAAATGATTTTTTTCTCCTTCCCTTAGCTTAAAAAAAAGTGAAACACCTCAAGGATGTTCGCTTCAACTTTTTTCTTTTGTATATGAAAATCATGATTCCAACACCCTTGCAAATTTTAAAAGAAATTTATTTCAATAAAACAATTTTTTCTTCCCTTCCAAAATCCTTTTCTAAGTTCTAGGGGGAAAAGGTTTCACCATTAATCCATCAAGAAATTCATGGCTTCAACCAAACTACAAAAAATCATATATACACCTCATATATAATCATCTTCTAAAAATAGGATTAAGAAGGAAAAAAATAAGTCTTTACTCATTCAAAATTAACTTGTGATTTCTTGGATTCCTTCACCTATCAATAAAGTATATTACTAAAATAACATGAGATTAGTTATGGAATTTTTAACAAGAATCTTGAAGGAAATGAATCTATGGTAGGTTTAGGTACTTATACCTTTACTAAAAAAACTACCAAGGCTTCCTTCTACCACCAACCTTGAAGAATACTAGAGAGACTAGCAAAAATCCCACCAAAAACTTACTTTTCTCATAACTTTCTCTCTATACATGTGGGGAATTCTTTGTATGGAAAAAATGGTGTCTAACCTTGCTATTTATAGAAGAAAGAAGTGTGCTAGGTAAGCACAAAAGAGCTATATGATTTCCTTAGGGAAATTGGCTGGAAATTACACTTAGTTATTAATTAATTAATGTTAGTGCATTCCCTATTCCTAGTTAATTACTATTGTCATGAGTTATGTCATTTTTTGTCATCACCCTACATGTCATGCCTTGATTAATATCCTAAGAAACTTTCTAGAAACTTACTAAACATAATTAACCACTAATTAATTGATAATTATCATTGTTAAGGTTTTAATTAAAGACTTTCCTTAATTTTTCCATCTTTATCTATGGAAAATGATCATATTCCCTCCTTAGCCTTAAACTGTGTATACCCTTCTTGTGGTGCCCTAAATTTCATTTTTGCCATCCTAGATGTGTCATAGAATGCTTCTAAGTATAGCCACTAAGTTACTTTAAAGTCTTATCAACCATAGATTTTAAATAGTTTCATTTTTTTTGAATTTTTCTTAGAAAATATGTAGAGAATTCTTCTATTTATTAATTTTAATAAATATTTTTGCTAATATTAAGGGGTGCTTGTGCAGACTACATACTACTAATTATGATTTAACTTACCTTTATTGGATTTTGACTACTGGGTTTTTACCAGGTGTTACACTAGGCTATCATCCCAAACCCTAAACCATACGCTATCATTCTCTCTCACCCACAATCTATGTCAAGTTACCATTTTAAAATAGATAAAGATGACCTTATTTCTTTCCTATATTTCTAACTAAATGGAAAATCTAAGAGCACTAATAACAACAAAGAGCAAATACTTCTACAAGGGTTTACTAACAATGGCTAAAAGGGGAAAAATAGTTCCAATGAACATGAAAGCCAAGAACCATGTTTCTATCCTGTAACATGATGATGATTCTATTACTTTTTTAAGATAGAAATTCCTAGATATGATGTTGCACATTCTTATCTTAAAGAATAAGCATTTTGTTATTAACATTTAAGGTGACATAATATTTATAACCACGAACACTTTAAATGCTTATTGAAGAAAAGTGATAATCAAGTTTGTTCATTGATATATTAGGTTTATGTGATATCAATCTCTTGATCCCTATAACCTTATCTATTAATGAACAAACTTGACCATCACTTTTTTTAATAAATATTTAAAATGGTTGTAGTTATAAATTTCATATCTTCCTAAGTGTTAATAACAAAATGCTTATTCTTCAAGATAAGAGAGTGCAACATCAATGGATGTTTTGATGATTTAGTATAGTTTTTAGTTAGAAAAATGTCAAGAGGCAAGAGTTGTGTTTTATTTAAAAAAATGAGCTAAACAATGTCAATTATTTATTAAAATTATGTAGTCTAGCGAATGTCTAAAGGTACATATATGGCCAAATAACTTGTAATAAATATTTACCAAGGTGTGATAAATATTTGCAAATACAACGAAAATGGCATTTATGATATGCATTGTATTAGGATATGAAAATATGGATTATAAATATTAAGCATTTATCAATAAAATGTATTAAGAAACAACAAAAAATTATGATATTTCAAGTATACCAATAGTTAAGCTTTATAAAGTAAAATATGCATAATGTGTCAATTTCAATTAACAACTGATGTCTAAATCTTTGCATGATGTCTATAAATCTCATTCACATTCTCCATGTGAAACATGTATGAGATGCCTTATCAATAACGTGCAAAGTAATGACAAATTGTAATAGGAAGAAGTAATATTATCATTCTTGCATTAGAAGGCTTTGACCTTTTAAGTTCAATACAAATTGATCATACTACTTCTCACTATAATTTATCATCAGTTTGTAACCATCGCACCTTCCAAATTGATCTCTATTGTTCATGTTTCATCTTAAGATGCACAATTAGAAGGAAAATGTAAAGATGAGAAAACTGAAGAAAAATTATAGTGAGAAGAAATAAAATAACCATTTTTGCACTAAAAAGGCTTGAATTCATTGCAAAAATGGCTATTTTACTTCTTTTTGTGATAATTTATCATTACATTCTATCTATATCCTATAACTCAAAAGCATTCAAGTAATATAAAGAAATAATAGAAAGAGGCATCCCACTTTATACCTTTTTTGTGCAATAATCTTTTAAGTAAACATTTCTAGTTTATAGTTTCTGATCATTTATTAGTTTCTCATTAATCTTAACTAAAATTTTTAATTCATTATCAATTATAATTTTTCTTTTGTTAGATTATTCAATCTATTGCAAAAAAAAAATTTAATGCTATCAACTTGCAAAATCATAAATTTTTTTCTTGAAATATAATAAAAAAAAGATTTTGGTTTATAATGCCAGTTTTTATTTAATAATCAACATTTAAAATTTTATAATTGAATGATGTCATTTTATTATGCACATTAAATTTTTTTAACCCTAATAGACATGTAAACTATAAATATTGCAAAACCAAGAGCGTGAGATGAAAATAAAAATAGTAAAGTCATGGTGCTATATGCAAATTTTATCACAAAGTTCTTCCAAGTTTAAAATGATTCTTTCTCTAACAAGGTAAATTTTTCTTTCAACTTTGAGATAATTCTCTTTAATTTTGTATCTATTCTCACTAATTATTTTTGCAAGGTTAAAGCTCTATTGCCTATGATTAAATATGTAAGGTTTAGTACTCACTGAAAAACCATAAGACATATATGTAAGGATTTATTTTACATTTTATTTTTATTATTATAGTTTAATTTCTAGTTTCATAATTAGCTATATTTTGTTATCTTTCATTTTGATACATATTTTACAAGTTTTTACATGTAAAAATCTTGATTTCATACATCTTCTTTGACATTCAATGTAATATTGTGCATGAAATTTTAATGAATTTTTCTTATTGCATTTGTAAGTATTTGATATTTTTTTAGTAAGTGCTAATCTTATATATTGAACAATGAGTATTTGCAATAAAACTCTTATCTCTGACTAAGATAACATTTTACTATTTTCAAACTTTTTTTTTACTTCAAATTATTGAAATTAGAATGAAGATGTTAGTCTAGTTAGGGTATAAGAACTACAGGAAATAGGGAAGATGATAGCAAATTAGGGTTCAATAGAGTTTGGGGTAGGGGGAATGAATGACATATCATATCAATTATTTTTATCAACCAAAGTAATATATAAAATGTGACGTCAATTGTTTATAAATATTCATGTCATTATGTAATAAATTTTTTTTATATTGGATTCTTATGAAGAAATAATGACGGTTTTAGATATATGAAAATTGATGTTATTTTATTTTTCTACATTAATTTGAAAATTGAAATGCAATTGTCTATTATACAATGATACTTGTATATGTGTGAAGGCAAAATCAATGTTAAATCTATTAAGTAGCCAACTTTAAAAGGGATTTCAATAGGATCGATAGAGAAATTTGAGAATTGCCTAGTTGAACGCAATGCCTTTATTAATCTAAGATAAATGTTTGCCATTACTTTTCCTTGGCAAGAGAGATCTATTTGGTCAGACTAAACCCTAAAGTCTAGTTTAAGGAATGATTAAAGCCATCAGGTCTTAATTCCTTTTCTCTTTTGTGCATATTTGCTTTGATTTTTCTTTTTGACTAAAAATCTCGTGGCTTTATTTGTAGTTATTGTCATGCTATACACCATACTATATACTATAAAGCAAAGCATGTATTCTTTGCTGATCCCCACTCATCCCATCATTTTCCAGTCTTCACTCAAGTTGTCATCATGCAAAGTTGCATCCTCTTGTCTACGTTGAAAATGACCCCTCAAATTTCAATTTCAACCTATATATCTCTAGCCTATTTGAGATATTAGGCTTTGCTCTCATTTCATTTGTGCTAATTGGCAGTAAGTTTAAGTAAAAAAAAAAAAAATCATTACCATATGGTTTTCTGCAAAATTAAAATGATTTTAGAATCATCTCTTGCTTAAAGTTACAATCTCTCTCCAGCTATAATATTACATGACATTTCAATTGTGAAAATAATTTTAAAATTATCTATTGCAGTTGTGATATTGCACAATATTGTAATTGCATTTTGTTCAGTATGTACGGAAGATTTTTAATAATTTTAATTTAGGTTTAATTTTAATTTGATTCTTTTAATATTTAAATAATTGTATTTGATTCTCTTTTAATATAACATATTATTTTGATCCTTTTTATATGCAAATTAGAACATATAGAATCTAAGTAATTTTGTCAAATTGAACATAGAAAATCTTAATTACCACATAGAATTTTGATAGAACTATAACCTGGCAATTATTAAAAGAAAAAATTAATGAACTTTACCTTATTACAAGTTAGAAAATTGCAAATTATATTTGTGACCTAAATATGTCATGAAAACATCTTAATTTAACAATTAGTATAACACAATTAAATAATTTCTTTCACATAATTGCATTTGGTAGTGTATAATTTACCATAATTTTAAATCACAATATCTTTAATTTTTTTTATGTTGATCTATAATTATAGTTTTTCAGAACACTATCACAACTGCAATTTAAAGGCATAACATTATCTAGAAAAATTACGACTCTTAGTTTTTAGAGATGAAAGGTGAAAAATATGGGCTTAAAATCCATCAAACATTTTTTTATTGGCAAGGTTTGACACATGAGAAGAACTCGATTTTCAGCATTGCATGCTGTAATAGGTATCTGCAAGTCAGAGAAAGGAGCTGAGTTGATCAATGTTTTCACAAATAAAACAAACAAAAGAGGACCAAAGAAGATAATGGTGGGTCCTCATGGAGTAATTTTACGCAACAAAGCTCAACCATTTCAGATCAAAAAGGAGGGAAAGAATAACGGCTTGTCATTTGACCTCATGCATGCTTGATCTCACTGTTCATGGAAAGAAATTTTGGCCACTCTCATTCCAACCGTGTGGACCCTCTTCCCATTCCAATTCTCTGCACCAAATTGTTAAAATTCACTATTGCTATTTGTGGTAGATCATGGAGATTGAAAGCGACTTTTTTTTTGAACAAGTTATTTGTACGATTAGAAATGGGTGATGTTGGAGATCATTGATCTAATTTATAGTTATTTTGCTATATTTAATAAAATTACGAATAAATGTAAAACAAAAGGGCTATTGTGATGTAAAATTATATAATATCGTGATTGTAGTATAATTTGTAATAATATTGGATACAATATTGCATATTGCGCATAATATTATAATTATAAATTATAATTTGAAATACTATGAGAAATATTTTTCCTCACTATCTTTTGTAGGAATAGATCTCGCATAAAATCTAAAAAATTGAAACCTACTTCTTTTTTTTGGAGAAAAACCACTTATTTGCCTCTAACAAAGTTTTTAACAAGATCGTTACAATTTAAAATCCTATTAGAAGTATATTTGGTCACTATCTTTTGTAGGAACGGATCTCACATAAAATCTAAAAAATTGAAACCTACTTTTACTCACGTCTTTATCCTTTTTTTTTTTATATAGAAAAACCACCTATTTGCCTGTGACAAAGTTTTTAACAAGATCATTTGGTTTGTGTTAGAGTTTGGAGAATTCTACTTATATCGTTGAGGGGAGAGATCAAAATTTAAAACGTTTACAGGGAACAGCATTTAGGGATGGCACGTTTAGAGGATATATCCATATCCATTGCAGCAGATACAACTATAAAAATTAAGATAGAAAAATAAAAAAGAGGGTAAATTACGTTGATTACCTTTAAGGTTTGAATTGATTGCGTTTGGCATTTTTCATTTTTTAATAATATACACATCCACTCTTTGAAATATTTTCATTATTATAAAATTTAATGATGTTAAGTTTTTAAACTGTGCAATCTCTTTTTTAATGTTATCACTTGTAATTAAAAGATCAATTTTCTATATTTTTATATACAAATAAAATTTTTCTTTAAAGAATAATAATACTTCTCCATTTTATATATAATCATTTTGTGATATTTATATATAAAAATATAAAAAAATAATCCTCTAACCGGCCTTCTAAAGAAATAGAGAGTATGGATTTTGAAGGAATATATATATACATATATATAAGAATCATTTTCATATTAAAATAGTGAATTTCAATGAAAAATTATGAATCTCAAAATAAAAAATTATATATTTCTTTCTTTCTTAAATTAACAGAAATTAATAAATAAAAAAAACTAAGGAGATTAAGATCTCAAATACAGTGTTGCTGAAAAATACGGACGAGTATAGATGTGAAACGTGGATTCAAAACTCAAATTTAATATTTAATTAATCATACTAGTTACAGACATGGGCATTGCAAAAAAAAAATGCTTTTAGTGCACTACAACAAAATAGGCCAACATGACACTTTCAACAACTACAATTGTTGTTGATAAAGGTATTAAACTTTCATCGACAACAGTCATTGAAAACTGCCACAAATATATAGGCAAGAAAATTAACCTTTTAGCGATAATAATGTTGTTGGTGAAAATCAAATCTTTACCAACAACTCTTTTCATCGTTAAAAGGTTAGGGTATAAGTTCCCATACTAGCATTTAGCGATGACAAGTGTTATTGGTAAAACTTTAAGACCTTTACTAATGATAATATTATCGCTAAAAGTTATGGCACAATTTTTTGTGCCTTTATTCAGTGACGATAATGTTGTTGGTGAAGGTCTTGAACTTTTACTAACAATACTTGTCATTGCCAAATGGTAGCATGGAAACTTGTACCGCTAAATATCTCAATTTATACTAATAACTTTGTCATTGATGAAGATTTTGTCTTTTAGCAACGACCTTTTAATGACGATCGATAAAATTTATTCTTGTTGAAGGGTAATCCTATAAATACCCCAGTAGTGTCATTTTAGTCTCATATCGTGCAATGAGGAGGGAAAGAAGAAAGCAAGTGAGCAAGTGATTGAGTGAGAGATTGAAGTATGTAATTTTTTTTCATAATGTGACATGTTTTCTCTTTGTATCTTTTTATAATATAGTATAATTTTTTATGTATATTATTTTAATTTGTTAGTTATTGTTGCTGTTCATTATCATGTTAGGCATTTAGAGAGTGTTTGATTAGTAGATTTATTCCATTTAGGTATATGAGTTAAATTTTATAATATTTTATTTGAATATGCAATTTATGAGGTGAATAATATGACATGAATTTATTTAGTTTGATGATATGTAATGAATTTATTTAGTTTAATGATATGATTACTTTAGTATGAGATTAATGTTGATTGGTTTTATATGTTATAAATGTTAAATCTATTTATATAATTTTGCTTTCATGTACAATTTATAAATATAAATTTTGTTATTGTTATGTTACCAAGTAGAATTGTAGTTTTGTGTAATACAATATGTGTATAAATTATTTACTTAGGTAGGTGGAATTGTTATGAGGATTTGTTTACAAACCTTAAAATTTAAGATATAGTTTTGGAATACAAAGTTTCTAGTTTCATTGAAATAATGTAATGTATGAAATTAAAATGATTATATAAACATATCTTAAAAAAAATATTGACATGGGAATAAAATTTTAGGTATATAATTAAATTTTTTGAATATAACTTTGTAAAAGTATTTCAATGAAAACATATAATAAAGAAAGCAAATGTTATAAATATATTTAATGAAAATATTATAAATAAGATATTTTGAAAGTTTTAAAAATTTAAAACCATTATATATGTAAAGAACAAATTAGTATACTAAATGAGTTGAAAGTATTGAGATATTGAAAATAAAAGACATAAAAATATTGAATATACAAATAAATCATTTCAATAAATTAGAAAATTTATTATTTTTATATAATGACCAATAAAAGTTGATATTATAGGATATTGTATAAATACAATAAAACCTATTTGAAAATGTTTCATTTTAATATATGAATAAAAAATATCAAATTTTTGAAAATTAAATATATGAAAACATTTCATTTGAATATATGAATAAAAATATTAAATATTTTAAAATTAATTTTTTATATTCAATAATAATATTAGATATTGTATAAATTCATAATAAAGATAAAAAATACATGAAAATTATACATCGAGTAGTAATAATAAGATTACATATAATTATATATTTTAAGAAAATCACAAATCATAAAAATATCATAACAAAATATAATGATTATTCAATAATGATTATTATGTATTCAAATTCCCATGTATTCAATATTTTCATTGGAAAAGTAATAAAAATAAAAACTATTCAATAATGATTCAAATAGGTTTTTGTTGTAATTTTCATGTAATTTTTCATCTCTATTATGAATTTATACAATATCTAATATTATTTTTATTATGTATAAAAATAATAGCTTTTCAATATTGATTATTGTATTTATACAATGAAAATATTTTCAAGTGTGATATTATTTTTTTATACAATAAAACCTATTTGAAAATGTTTCATTTGAATATATGAATAAAAAATATTAAATATTTGAAAATAAAATTTTATATATTAAAAAATAATATTAGATATTGTATAAATACATAATAAAAATAAAAAATATATGAAAATTACATACAAAGTAGTAATAATAAAATTACATGTGATTATATATTTTAAGAAAATCACAAATTATAAAGACATTATAACAAAATATAATGATTATTTTGTCACATTATACATAATCCTCGATCTTTAACATGAAAGAAGAATTTTAATTATATGATTAAATATTGAAAAAATATAACTTAGTAATTATATTTTAATAAAAATATATAAATAAAAAATATTAAATCTTACAAATGTATTTAATGAAGATATTATAATGATATGAATATGAATTTCAAAAAAATTGCGAGAATTTAATTTTTTCTGTCATTAAGAATTTTTATACAAAATACAATCTATATCAATTTAACAATTATATAATAATAGAAATTTGAAAACTTTGAATGTTTAAAAATTTATCAATACTTATAAAATATATGTCATGTTAAAAGAGTTAAACTATGCATCTTATGAATGTGGTAGAGTATATTACAAAACTAAATTTCTAATTCCAAAATGTTAAATATAACAATTTATATGAATATTTAAAAAATTCAACAATGCAAACAATAGTACACTTGAAAAATAGTACTCATAAAATGTTGTAATGTAGGTTTAAAATTATTATAAATATATTTTTATAATAATTTAAAATAGAATTGCATTTATATTTGTATTATAAGCTTAAACTCGTTTAAAGGTTGGTTGATCTCTATACATCAACCAACTCTTGATTTGTCCCATAAAGTTAGATAGTTTAGAATATGTCTTGTAATTATTATTAACAATTTATTTAGCTCTCATTTGATATTGTAGAAATTTCTTAGCATCCTAATTGTTCTTTGAGTGTGAACTATACAGATATATAGTTTATACACTTGGAGAACTATGGAAAGATACTATTCAAATTTTTGCATTTAAGAAACAATAAATATGGTTAAGTTGATAAAATCATAATTATAGAAATATCTCAAATGGGATAAGACCCTACTTTTTAAAATTAGAGTGATATGGTAGATTTAGGGTACATAACAAACATTGATCATAACACTTAATTCCATAAGAAATTATCTTCTCCCTATTTAGTAGTATGATATCTATAGATAAAAGCTAGATTCCTCTATAAAATTATTTAGTCGAAATGAGTATTAGAATAGTGTGATGACATTTAGTTAAGAGAGCTAAAAACTTTGTTGATGAAAGGGATTTGGTGAGATACTTATGTAAGAAATGTGTGAATCTATTGTTTCAAACATTAGGAATGTTGGAGGCACATATTACAGATTATGAATTTCATCCATTATACACAAATTAGGTACATTATGGTAAAATGGATGTTTTGACTTTTAAGGGATAAGGAGGGTATCTCCTAATGATATGGATAAGATGGTGGATATTATACATGATTTCATCGGCCTTCATAGTAATTGAAGAAATAGTTTATGATGAAATAGAAGGGAAAGAAAACCCATCTAAGGGAGACATTGGATCGAATTATAATAGTTGCAATGACCTATTTGAACAAATGGAAACATAACTGTATCTGGGATGCACATCATTTTCAACCTTGAACTTTCTAGCAAAACTCATGCACTTGAAGGTGCTACATAAGTGAACTAACAAGTCATTTGATACTCTTTTGAAGTTATTAAAAGATGCACTTTCGAAGGACAGTAAATTGTTTGAATCATATTATAGTACAAAGAAATGGCTCAACAAGTTGGGGTTAGGATACGAGTTAATCCTATGTGTGCAAGAATGACTATACACTTTTCTGGAAAGAACATGTTTTGAAGGATAATTATCCGATATATGGGGAAAGTTGATGGGTAGATAAAAATACAAAAGGAAAAAAGGTGCATCAAAAAGTGGTTCGATATTTTTCACTAACTCCTCTGCTGAAGCAATTATATGGGTCGAGGCATATTACAAAGGATATAATATGGCATCATAGTAGAAGGTCAACAAAGAATGAGGTAATGCAACATTTTGTTGATGGAGAAGCTTGGTAGGAATTTGATAAGATGCATCCTAATTTTTTTGTCGACTTACAAAATGTTAAGCTACGCTTAAGTGTAGATGAATTTAATCTTTTTGATAATAAGAACTTGTCTAACAGTATATGACTAGTGGTTATGACTACCTATAACTTGCCACCATACATTTGCATAAATCAAGCCTTTTTCATGTTGACCTTGTTAATATCAGGGTTATAGTCACCAAGCAAGGTTATCGATGTTTTCCTAAGACCAGTTGCAGGAGAGTCAAGGTATCTTTGGGAGGAGGGGGTTAAGACTTAAGATGCTAATACAAATATGATGTTTAACTATGCAGGCAATTTTGTTATAGACTGTAAATGATTTTCTCGCTCAAAACAGTCTCTCTGGCATGGACAACGATACATCGGGATATCTACATCTCTCTTCTCCTTAGATTATTTTGTATATATAATTTTTTTTTATGTATAGACATTTTATATGGACCATGTATATATATAATTTTTTATTTATATATAAATATTATGAGTATTCATTTTTTTGATCATGTGATCATGTTACAGATTATTTTTAGTATTGTTGGCATATTTTATTTGTACAATTTAAATTAGATAAAATTAAATTAAAAAATATTAAATTAATTCAATTGAATTGAAATAAAAAATATTGTTATCTATACTATTAAATATAGTATATTTATTTAATTATATTTAATTATAATTATAATTTAAAGTATTAGATTCTTATATTTTTTAAACTTTTAACGATACATATTGTCGTTACCATAGGATTCAAATTAAAAATGCAAAAATATTAAAATTGCTTTTAGTAATGACAATATCATCTCTAAAAGGTTCATTTTATTTTTTAATTTATAATTTAAAATCTACAACGATGCTGAAATTAAGACTTTTAACGATGATATAGTTATCATAAAAATATATGATTATTTTATTATTTTCTGATAGGGAAATAATAGCAATGATAAAAATCCTCACTAAAAATTTAAAATTAAAAAAAATTTGAATTTTGAAAAGATTTTTTGCGACATTGAAGTTGTCATAGAAACCTTAACTTTTACTAATGACAAAAAAATTGTTAATATTGCCACTTTCACCTACAAACCTATACCAATGACTTTTGTATTCAGCGAAGACCGAATTTTCTATAGTAATAACAATTGTTGTCATCGAAAGTCATTTTTGTTATAGTGATGCTACAATACCTAAAAAATTAATGCTACTTTTATATAAATATTATTAAAAATATTATTTTTCAACTTAACAATAAATAATATACTTCACAATATTATTCTTTAAATGTACAACTTAACCATTTAAATTTTTTAAAAAAAATTAATTTCTTGCAAAACAAAAGATGAATTTTTGTCAAATCATATTATTAAATTAAAAAATAATACAATTGACAGTATTTACATAGAAATAATATTGAATCTTCAGTGATAACAAAGCACTGGAATTTCTTCCGTTCCGTGGGAGCAAATTAGAACAAATAAATTTTTATATGAATTTTATATTAATTTATATTTTTTAAAATTTGTGGTATTATTATTTTCTTTCTTAATTTTTTATTAAATAGAATCTATTAATAGATAAAATTATAAAAAAAAACTTTTGTACTGTATTTATATTGAATTGGTACTTTTAATTTTTGGATATCAATTAAATTGAAATAATATTTTGATTATTACAAAAATCAGAAAAAATGTATACTTTTTATCGCTATACTTTTTTCTGAGACAAAAATTCATAAATTTATTATTTTTTCATAAATTATAAATTTAAGTTTTAGTATTGAACGTAATATTCAAAGAAAATAATTTTTTATCATAAAGAAAAATAATATAATTTCCTTTACCATTTAATTTATATTTGTACTTTTTTATATTTTCAACCTATCTTTATTTTAATCTTTTGGGATTTTATTGAACTAAGCTTTTCTTTGTAATTCCAAGTGGAAGAATAATTATGTTTATATGAATTGCATAACGCATGATAATGATTTGATAAACGCAACTTCCGGCTTTTAAAATTAAATTTTAAATTTTTAATATTTATTAGATTGAATCTTATGGATTTGCCCTATTATCTTATATTGAATGATAGCTCTTAATTTTTATTCAAAACCCAATTTTAAATTTTATTTTCAGTACATATAATATTATTCTATAAATATATGTAGGATTTTATTAAAATTGATAGTTGATTAGTTTTCTTAATATTTGATTACATTTCAATTTCTTGAGGTGAAACAAAATCATAATAAGCATATCCAAAATTAATTATTATCAAACGAATTTAATTAAAATATCATATAAAATTATTTCTTAAAAGATATATTTTTCTTAATTTTTTACTAATTGATGCGATTGTCGCTTGTCGTAGAAAAGTATTGGTGTCTTTGGGATTTTTGAAATTGGCTTAGCTCGATTCTAACTAGCTAGATGGATTCCTTTTTTTTTTTTGGACATTCACATCTTTCTATTTCACTATTTGCAGATAGATATTATGTAGTATTATGGTGTATTCTTTGTTTTGGCAGTTGATAATACGTTGGTTTAGATAAATTCTCCCCAAATTTCCAAGTTCAAGTGAAATAATTTTTACAGATAGAATTTGATATGACTGGTATTCATCCTACACCTGCCGCTGCATTCAGAAGAGTACTCATAGCAGAGGCGAAATAATTTTTGCAACTTCCATTCTGCGTAATAGTGATGCTGCCATACTACATAACTTAGATGTGAAATTTTCAATTTCAATATATGTTAATATAATATACTTCACAATGTTATTAAATAGGCAGAATAGGAATGTTCACGTTTGTAATTCTAACAATTCATTATTTTTTTATAAATTGTAAATTTAAAATTTTGTATTGAATGTAATGTTCAAAAATAAAGAAAATAATTATTTATTAGAATGAAAATAATATAATTTGCCTTGTCAATTAATATATATTTGTACTTTTTTTATATCAACCTTTTCTTATTTTTCACAATTTGACTTTATTGAAGTAAGCATTTCTTTCTAATTTCCAATGGGAGAATAATTATATTTATATGAATTTCATAATCCATGAATCGGTTTGCAATAACATGAATGGAGGACAATGGTATAATAATTGCAATTTCGTTAAATATCATTTCTGTGTTTAAAGAATGTTTATTAACATTAATGTAAATTAATGCCTCTCTCTCTCTCTACGTGTGTGTGTGTATATATAGATATTTGGCAATAGCATAAATGGGGACAATAGTATGATGCATTATTTAATAGATTTCAGATTAATATATTATTTCATTTTATATGAATCGTGTAATCCATTGATCCTTTCCTAAAAATAAAAATGGGAGATAATAATATGATAATTGCACTATTTAATAAATTAATATTGATATTTTATTTTATTATAAAGTGTAAAATTGCTTTTATATGTACAGATGTTGAAGAAAAACTTTTCAAGAAAGAAGCATAATTGTGAACGATCTAATCATTGAATGGTAAATAAATAATTCGGATCATTTAAAGCAAACTTACCATTATTCTCTTGATGTGCATTTTCTTTGGATATGAATCTGCAAAACAAAGATAACCGTTAGATTGTATTACTGAAATTAATTTTGCTTTTACATATTTCACCATGCATGGAGTTTTTGTGTTTGTTCTGAGTCTTTTGTGTGAGATTGCACATTATTGTTCCACTATTACTTACGCTGCTTTGCTATTGTCACCAGAGCAATTGAATCTTTCAAAATAAATTTTGTATATTTTGAATTGCTTACTTCACAACGTTATTAAATAAGCAGAATAGGAATATTTGTGTTTGTAATTCTAATAATTTATTATTTTTTTCATAACTTATAAATTTAAATTTTAGTATTGAATGCAATGTTGAGAAATAAAAAGAGGAATTTTTTATTAGAAAGAAAATAATATAATTTTTCTTACCAAATAACATAATTTCTATTACCAATTAATTTATATTAGTATTTTTTTATATTCAACCTTTCTTTATTTAAAATTTTTTTATTGAAGTAATCATTTCTTTATAATTCCAAATTACGAATGGAAGAATAATTAAATTTATATGGATTGCATCATCCATTAATCATTTTACAATAATATAAATGGAAAATAATAATATAATAATTGCATTATTTAATAAATTTAAAATTATATTTTATTTCATTATAAAGTATAAAACTACGTTTTTATTATATATCAGAAGCACTTGTTATTCATGGAGGAGTATATATAGGAAATTAAATTGATAATAGTAACCAAATAATGTTAAACTAATCTTTTAATTGAGGAATATCGTATTAACACTCATAAGTTCATTATATAATATAAAGTTGATGACATTTCATAGATAAGTAATTTTAACTTTGATTTTCCATTTATCTTTTTCATCATTGATATCATGGAGGTAATCAAACTTGCTTTGTCATTCTAAAGCATAAATTTTGTAATCAAATTTTATTGATTTTTGCTTGAAATCATAGTATTTATAAGTTGCAAGATGCCTTTTCATGTTTCTTTATTGTAATTTGTACAATTTTCATACCCAAATAAAATTCAATGTTATTGTTATTATAAATTAAACTATTTCATTATTATTTTTAATGCTAGTTAATAAAACATTATTACCAACTTCTTTGTAGTTTTTTTATTTCTTTATTGTAACTTCAATTGTTTTAAAATGCATATAATTATTAATTAAAGCCATATTTATTTTATTTTTTAATTATTTCAATTAATGATAATAGTTTAATTATTATTAATACTAATTAATTTTTCATGATCACTTTTAGTACTCATTTATAATTGATTAAATGCATTAATTATTAATGATATATTAATTTTAATATTTTTAATTAAAAAAGTTGTTATATTCTTGCAATTAGGTGTGCAAAATCTATATACTATTAGGACACATGTTAAAAATTTAACCTTGCATACTCTTTTTATATACTTCCTCCATTTCTTTTTAAATGTCATTTATGGTTAATGTACAAAGATTAAGAAAAGTAATAAACAAACTCAATTTTTGGAAAGATGGGTTGTAATTTACAAATATATTCTCTACTAAAAATTAATTAGTAAATAAAGTTGTTAAGCATTTATTTAGATAGCAAGAGGAATATTTGAAAGAATACAATAATACTAGTACAGAATTGTAATTTTATGATAGTTGATAGATGTTAATCATAAAAAAAAACTTGATGCCTATATTAATGCAACAACATTTTTAAAATTATTAAAAAAATAAGATAACAACTATTAAAATAATCAATATCTATAATTACGTAGTGGCAGTATAGAAATTTTTATGAGAACTTAAGATGACAGTTAAAGTAAAAAACCAATGTTGTTTTTTTTGTGATTAACATGTTTGAAAATAAAATGAATATTAAGACATCAATCTTGTTTACAACCAATGTTATTAGTGAATGTGAACTATTATGTTTTAAAGGGCAAAGGATCTTAAGACATTGGTTTTTAAAACAACTAACATTGAAATTGATTGCTCAGTGTTTTTTTTTAATATTATCTTAACTTTATATGTTTATTTTTTGTCAATCAATGTCGTTTGTTAAAGATATTATTTTTCTAGTAAGAAATTGACATGTAATTGTTTTATTTGTATAACTTTCATTATCTTCTCTATTTCCTATCATGTTTACTTTGTGAAACCCAGTTCTTCGACATAATTTCCTCCATTGAAATTTCTTTGGCAATTCCTAAACCTTCACTATGTCTCTTCTACACTTTGAATTTGCTTCATGGTTATTCTAGTCATTAACAAAATTTTCAAGTATGCTTTCCTCTCTCGTTTTTGTTATTTTTTTAACATTAGGTTATTAAATATGGATTTGTCTGGTTGGATGTTTATATGTCTATACAGTGACATTATGAGATCTTCATTCATTGCTAAGTTTAAGATTATACTATATGTTATGTTTTTGGTGATGTTTTTAGGTTTTAGTCACACTCAGGATATATGATTATGGTATACTCTATTTGGTGATAATATCTTTGTCATTTTTACTTGTTGCCTTTATCATTGTATGCTATTATATCTTTTTAAGGCATCCAATTTATGATATATTTCAATGATTCTAGTTTGCGCCATAATTATATAAATTAATGGAAGAGTCTATGATGATAATATAATCTTGTTTCAGTTGCTTGTCATGCAATTTATGTATTTTTCCATGCAATTTAGTACCAAATTTGTTATTAGCACCAATCTTATATCTAATACTTTATTCATCATTAAGTAATGTTAACTAAAGCTTTATTAAATATATATAATTGATCACTTTTTAATAAATCTAGAATATAGATCATTCTCAAAAGACAGCTACGTTCACCAAAAGAAGCATAAGGGTCCCATAACTTTGAAGCAGCATGGTCTAAAGGTAAGAGATTACATGTTGAATTCAATGAGAAATGGCAATTGGATAGGAAAAATGCTAGGCAGTATGTTGATTATGTTAGAGTAAATGTACAATCCAAAGTATCAATAACTAGTCCTTATAAGAAGAAAGTACCTAAGAGGTTGAAGGATAACATTTAGGAGGAGGTATTGGTATGTACACTTGATTTAGATAGATTTATGTTATGTATGTAAAAAACTATATTTGTAACATACTTACATATAATTTGATCTTTCACATTTATTTTTTTTCCTTGTAGAAATCCTTCAACATTCTAAACAGCATGTTAATATACAATAAAGAATTATAGTACGTAGTAACCCTGTGGAGGGATTTCAAGTCAACTTAAAGGCAAGAATACATAAATCTTAAGATTACAACAAAAGCTGACTCAATATAGTGATGGAACTATCTCGACTAGGAATTATTGGAAAAGTTCTAAAACAAATGTAAAAATGAACATTTCAAGGTAAAATTTTTACTTTCTATCATTTAGTTCATTTCAATGTCGTATTTATATATCATTTGTACTTGTGAAATAATATGTCTTCTAGTCATTATGCATTAAGTAAGTCCAATTAAGAGAAATGAAAGAAGAATACATATCTACATAAGCTATCCAAAAAAAGCTACAAGAAGCTAAAAAAGGACTTGTTGATCAAGAGCTTTGCTAAAGTTGAAAAGGACAAGGATGCTATTAAGACATTTTTTATTTCTTACATAGAGTTATAGAAGTAAAAAGGAGTAAATAAGCAATGGCAATGCATGACCTTGGATAGATTCATACCAAAATGTATTGTCTAATTTTGAAATTTCCATTTCTATCGAGTTGTTTCTAATCATTTATTCTTTATTAATTGCTATAGGACACACACATAGTAAGCCTTCCATGGTAAGTTTCAACTAGTTATGAAGCATGACATCCTAACCATAGTTTTAGGACCTAAAGAGCATCCTGACCAGGTTCGAGATGCTAGACATTGTGTTAGTTATAAGGTGGTTTTCAACTTAGTAGATGCCATCTAGTGGGACATTTAATAGTTAATTTGACACAAATAGAAGTGAGGGTAACCATTAAAATGACATGAAAACTTAATACAAAAATAGAGGCAAGGTTACAACAAGTGGCGTAGTAGCACTTATAGGTGTAGCAATTTATGTAGTAATGGTTGCAATAGCAGGTTGATATGCTTCACATTCTAAATCAATAGTTAGCTAATTGACATACTATAGCTTTAAGTTCTGCAACATTTATCTAGTTGGCCCATAAGTCCATTACTTGTATGGATGAGGTAATTCTTATAACTAATGCCCTACCATTCATGTGGACTTTTGATTAGTAAGGTGTATTGAGCACTTTTGCAATTGGTGGAGAAAATATGGCAACATTTAAAATGTTAGCCATCGTAATAAAAGAAATACTGAATATTGTACTTGAGGTAAATGTCACACTAAACCCTAAAACTTTTAATATACATCTATATGTGAATTGGTTTTTTCTATGGTAGGGATTCATATTACACAGGCTGGAGCTTGATAGAGATCGAACCACCTTAGTAAAAAGTTGTTAATAAGTGAATTTTGATAAGTTATCATCTACATAATCAAACATTGCATGATAATTGAGTCAAGATAGTGGTTGACAAGCCCTTAGTTTGCAAGGTTAAGGTGTTGATACCAAACGATGTGATCTAGATAGTGAATGAAGTCTATAAGATCTTTATTGCATGGCTGAGGGCTTTCATTCAATACCCAATGAAGGTATCAACATGTATTTCACCCATCAATAAATTTTCTTTTGAAGTTATTTAGTATTATTGTGAGACACTACTAACCTTCTTCTTTTGTGTTTTAGCAACCTCTTAATCATGTTTAAAATGATCGTGCTTGATAAAAGCTACAATAGTGCCTTAATAGGTCTTAGGGTAAGGATTCTTAAGTTGTACTTGTAATTAGGATGGGTATGATGAGATTGAAAAATCCAATTTTCATTAAAAAGCTTCCATGGAAGAGCTCAATATGACTTGCATTCTTTTTTAACTGAATAAGAATTAATTAAACTATTATCTGAATATAAGTTTAGCTCATATCAATCCTTTTATAGGCATTGCTTTAACATGTTACCATTGATGAATGTTACATATGGATTCCTAGATCCATATCAGCTTGATGCGTAATTTGCATTGGAAATAAATGAAAGGTAGGATTATATTGTTAAGGCTTTACTATATAAGCCTAGGAAAAACTTTTACTTTATGTCATATCATGAGGAGTAAGTCTCATATATGCTTTAATTATTATATTTTTTTCTTAAATAGATTTTAATAGTTACATTGTATTGCAAATACCATTAAATTTTGACCCTTATAATGTTGAGGAGTATGATTATTTACTAAATGAATCCTTTGTTAGAAAGAAGTGTGATCCACCTCAAAGAATTCCCTAGACAATGCTTTAACCATAGTTTATAAGGAGGGCTTGAAAGTAGGGCTAGAAAAATCTTTCAAATAGAAAATAGTGCAAGTATGTTGTAAATAATAAAATTATATCATGCTTCACATGGAAGATTGTGTATTAATAGGATCAAATTGACCTCTTGTTTTATTACAGTGCCTAAATAACTTAAAAATATGGAGCGTAACTACTATGCCATGCACTACATTTTTGATTTGTTATCTACTTCATGAACTCTCCATTAAGGTAATCACTTGCTTATTTAAAGCTTATCATATGCTAGATTAATAAATTGAATTTTTCTTAATGATAACATATTAATTGTGTGCAAATTGTAGTACTTTAAGGAAAAGTCTCAGCCATGCACTAAAGAATAACCTGAAAAGGTTAAAGAGCTTTGAGCAAGCTATTTCCTTTTGACTGGAGCTAAACTATAAGAAATGAATTTGGGTGTTCTCAAACATTATTGGTAGTTGTAATTAATTAAGTTTTTGTAAATTAGTTACTAACAGTTGACTTAGTTGTAAATGACTTGTTATAACTTGTATTTTGATATGGAAAGGGGAGTCTAGAAACTTTATATAAAACCTTTTACTTCTCATTTTGTAATTGCTATTTAATATTTATGTAGATGTTAATAAGTTATTTCTTATGTGTCAATTGGTTCTGTGGGTATTAAAAAAATTTAGTACACAAAAAGACATTAGTTTTCCACTTAAATTTAATGTCTTTTAATTTATAACATCGGTTGTTGTATAAATAATTAACATCAATTGTTTGTTAGAAGAACAACACCTTTGTACTTTACATGTGAATTTTTTACAAGTAATTGATGTCTATATCTAAAATAATAGCACGAGTTGAAAATAAAAGGAGTGAAGCAATGACATCATTTGTAAATGTTATCCCGAACTGTTAATCTTAGCCTTATTAAGGTGGTTTTCATGATAACAAAATATTTTGATACTCTTGAATTTAGCATTTGATCAACTAGAATCCCAATACAAAAAGTGCAGGTTGAAGAAGATTAAAGAATAAAAGACATGATTAGTTAGGATTCTAGTTAAGATCATAAAATAAAATTATATAAGAGGAATTAATCAATGAGAGTTCAAGTTTTTCATGAAAATACTAAGATTAATCTTGTGTCAAAAGGCTTTTAAGAATGAGGTTGGATTATTTTTCAAGAAAGAAAATTGTATTTCAAAATGGCAATCTTTGAAAAACTAGAAAAATAGGGCATGAATTAATTGACCAATTGATTCCAAGCATCCAAAGAGCAAATTGATCAATCAATTCTAGATATTTAGAGAGAAAATTGAAATACCTAATTGATTGACCAATCGATTCCAGAGGTCTAAAGCGCGAGCGGGGCTAAATGAATCAATTGACCAATCAGTTCAACACTTCAAATTTTTAAAATTAAGTTTTACGAATCAATTAATATATTTGCCTATTGCCTTGCATTTTTATTCAAAACCAAAATTTTGAAATGTCAAAATTGATTGACCAATCAATTCTGAATATCCAGAATCGAACCAAGGTCTGATGAATTGATTGACTGATCAATTTACTATATATTAAATGCAAATTGTATAGCCAAGTGAATCAATTAACCAATTGATTCATCATAACTTATTCAAAAATTCATAAATAGCTTAAATTGATTAACCAATCGATTTACAAGGTGCCAACCACTCTGTAATGACTATATTTTATTTGTAATGAATTTTTTTTACCTTTTCAACCTTTATATAAAGGCTTCATTTCAATTTGAAAATATAAGAAAGTACTGTCACTATTATATAAACATAAGAAATTTCATTTTCTCTTATCTAAAACCTAAAAATCCCTAGAGCAAAATAGATTCAAATTCCTCTCCCAGTTCTTCATTGTGTAATCCAACTTTTAGAGTTTATGAACTATATTCTTAAATCCAAATCATACATTCATTGCATATTAAGGTAAGGTATCCCTAGGAACATCAAGAGTGCTAGATCTCTTGATAGATGACGTGCATGCTGTAATGCACTAAAATTAATTAAAAATTAATTACGAAAATAATAATGCAATATAATAGCATAACCAGGTCGTACCTCTAGCAATCATTTGATTTTATCCTTCCTAAAAGATTCCCTAATAATATATACACAATTGTTGAATTATTTATGCAATGAAAACAAATAAAATTAATGCAAATAAAATGATAATGCAACAAAATAGAATACTGTGCAGAAACAAAATTCAATGTGCTGAATGCTGTGTAAAACAGAATGCAAAATGAAAATTATGCAAAATTAGGAGGAGGGGTTTTGCACGAAATTAAAATGATAATAATGAAATAAACAAGCACAAAATAGAAGCAAAGCAGGAATAAAATAGAAGGATTTCAATATATGAAAGTAGCCGATTTAAGGATATAATAACGCTTATTGTGGATTAATCCTAGATCACTAAATATTTGATTGTTCCAATTGATTTTTCAACCTTGGATTATTTGAAATCCCTACAATAATCCGTGAATCCTATATGCTAGACAATCACCTAGAGTTTAGTCAATTAAGATTAGAAGATGAATTAAGCAATCGCCATAATCCCGAAACTAGATCGAAATTGACTTATAGATATAATTTAGTCGATTTAGAAATTAAATTCAAATATCATTGAAGTAACCTCCTAACCCTTTGCCCCAACATGTAAAACCATGATTAATCAATCATAATTTCACATCAAAACAGAAAAATAATAGAAATCACAAGATTAGGCACCAATTATATCAAATCAGCACTTAACACAAGCAATCTCAATAATTCAACATAAACAATTGAGAAAGAGGAAAATCAATAGGAAGAAATCAACATTACTAATCAAAATGTCATAATCCTTGAAGAAGAACTTCACAATCCTTGAATCAACCCAGATAATTAGCCTTCCATTAAGGAGAAAAACCTAAGAAAAATAGAAAACTATCAAGCTGTCTATCTTCTTTGTCTCTTTCACATTCTAACTCTACCCTTTATTTATTTACAATACTAGAAGAATAATTAGGAATGGACTTGAACTACAAACTTGTAGTATAATATCTTAGAAAGCTACTTACAAAATTCAGCCCAATCAGACATGCCTAGCTCAAGTTATAGCTAAAATACTACAAGTAGTTTAATCCAGTCTGAGATGAAATAATGAGCCATCAATCTATCTTCCTTGGCCTTCAAAATGACCCATTTTCTTCAAAAAGGCTTCATGAATGATTAGATATGGATTTCAAGAAGTAATTGGACTTGGCCTTGCATCAATTAGACATTTGTAGCTCAAGATATGAATTAATCATTGCAACTAGGTCGGGTCTGGGCTGGGACAGCAACTCTGCATCAATTTTAAGCTAATCTTTGACCTCCAAGATGGTAGAATTGGGTTCTCTGGTCAACATAAAGATTGTAGCTCTTCATCTTAGCTTTCCAACAGTGTATAAATCATCCAAATCCAACATCCTAAACTCAAGTTATGATCAAAATACTGAAATAGCATAAAAAATCCAGCATTAAGCTTGAAATTCAATTGAGCCCCAATTAATGCAATTAGTTTTAAATTAATGTAAAATTAATCCAATTAAGTATCATCACTTTCTAAGAAACCTAAATATAAGGAAAAATATTAATAGAATATTGTTCACATCAAATTCCCCCGCACTTATCTTTTGCTCGTCCTCGAGCAAGACAAATTTATTTAAAACCAAGACACAAAAAAAAACTTTACTTTCTAACAACTTCAATTTCATAAATTCATAAGCAAGAATCAAACAAAAGCAGCAAGAAACATAACACATCATGAAGAAAAACTTTAACAAACTTGAAACTAACCAACATAATAACTTCATTCAAAAAGAGTAGATTGAATTAGTAGATTTCTCATAAAATTCACTCTCTAACTCTTTTAAGTGTTTAGGGTAAAGTGTTTCACTCAAGTTCATTCCATGAAATTATTCTACCATAAGCTTGCTAATCATCTAATCTTCACTACTCAAATCACATGCACAATATAAATCAAAAAGACTTTATTCTTGGTTGTAATAGGGTTAGGAAAAAAGTAGGAAAAACAAGGATATGGAAGGTTAAAAACTAAAGAAATTAATAGAGCACTTGAATTAAAAATATATGGGCAAATCATAAAAAATTACAACTTAACATATCAATCCAAATTTAAATTCAATTTCAAATACTCATCAACTTCTTTATTATTTTTTCTTCTCTTCTTTTCTTTTCTTTTTTCTCTTTTTCTTTGTTTCTACTTCTTTTCTTTTTCCTTTTTGCCTTATTTTCTTTTTTTTAAAATTTTTTATTTTTTTTTGAACTTTGATTGAATTTTTTTTTCAACCAATCTTTGATAACAACTTTTCACAATACATAAACTCACACACTCCCACACTTATTCAAGAACCCATCTCATAAAAATTCAAATGCTCTACTAATTCCTAAGGTTAAGTAAAGATATTTTTTTTTCATTGGAATAATATACTCATGGGTTTATCAACAAAGGAAAGGTAATAAAAGCTCAAGGGACTTAACAAAGGTAAAAACATTAAGGTTAGCTTTATGGCTCTAGCTTAAAAAGAAAGAAAGAATGCCTTAATCATATTTGTGAATGCATATACAAAAATGTAATTTCAAAAAGATTCAAAGTAAGTTCTAAAGAAATAAATCATGGAAGAACATCGCACAAGAAGGAAAGACAATATCATGATATTAATTTTTAACAAAAGGCTTTAAATCTCATAAGGTGGGTCATGCTACCAAATTCAATCTACCAATTCAAAATCCATCACTACATCAATTAATTTCAAGAAGCAAAATCATTCATTCAATTATGTTATGAATCCTATTTAACTTCAATTGAATCCTACTTATAAAAATGTAAAATCTCCATTAATGGAAAGCAACTAAAAAGGACATAAAGTGACTTAAAACTAAGTAAAAAAACACATATTTTTTCCTTTTTTTAAAAAAATAGCAGAATTAAAAATAGAAATAGAAAAAAATAGAAACAACAACATAAAAACTAAAAATAGTAAAAATAGTAATGGAACAGTAACAAAATAGTAACAGCAAAACAAAAATAGCAACAGTAAAATAAAAATAACAGAATCAGTAACAGTAAAAATAACTAGCAGAAAATAATAGAAATAGTAGAATTAAAAATAAAAAAAATAAAAGCAAAAAATAGAAATAGAAATAGCAACAACAACATAGCAAAAATAGAAAGCTCCTCCTCCCTACACTTAAATTTTACATTGTCCTCAATGTAAACACATCAATATCATCAAAAATAACATTAAGAGAGATAAAGGGCATGAAAAATAAAAAAGGAAGGTAAAAGAAAGCAAATCTAAATTGCTTGGATTGCCTCCCAAGAAGCTGCCCTTCTTTAATGTCTTTGGCTAGACATCATGGCTTCAATTGCTTCAACCAGGATCTATATGAAGATAAACTACCTCCTTTGCTTCTAATTTGTGAAGCTTTACTTCATCCATCAAAGAGGTACTATGAAAATTTCAATCCTCCACCATAAGTTCTTGAAGTGCTATTCTTAATTTGTCCTTGCTTGAATACTCAAAGTTATTTGGTAAAACAAACTCAACATGATTAACAAAATGGCAAGAAGAATAAATGTGAAAACACTCATTTTCTTTTTCTAGTTCTTTTTCTTTTTCTTGTAAAAGTGAAATGCCTCCATCTTCAGTTTGTTTTTCTATAATTTTTGAATGAACATTGTTGTTTCCATCTAAAAATGCAAAAATTTCATTACAAATGGAACACTTAATAGCACCATCATTACAAGTGCATTCATGACTATCAAAACTATCCATGAATTCAGAAAACTCAAGAAACTCAGCAAGTAATTCATCACGGACAACATTAACATGTAAATTTGAATGGTTTACAGTAAAATCAAAAGCAGAAACGTGCAATTCAAAGATAGCAGAAACATCATTAGAAACAACAAAAACAGAAGGAGGAGAATCATGCATTAAAGGCTCTAAAATCCTTAGAAAAGGTATGGACTTATCTTGCATATCTTTAGAGATATCAAACTTGGCCACAACACCATCAAACTCTATAGTTAGTGTTCCATCTTGGACATTAATTATGGTTTTTGTTGTCTTAAGGAAAGGCCGGCCAAGAATGATTGATGAAAGAATGCTTGAATCCTCATTTTCCATCTTTAAGATGTAAAAATCTATTGGGAAGATTAGTCCATCAACCTGCACTAAGATATCTTCAACAATTCCTAAGGGATAAATGTTAGATCTATTGGCTAATTGAATAATAACCTTTATTTCTTTCAAAACTCCTAAATTCAAGGCATTAAAAATAGAAAGAGGCATGACATTTATGGATGCTTCTAAATCTAACATAGCATGCTCTATTCTTGTTTTGCCTATGATGCATGGAATGGTAAATGTGCCTGGATCCTTGCATTTTTATGATAAATTTCTTTGGATTATTGTAGACACATTTGCCCCCATACTTACTTTTCTCATCCACCTTTGATTTTCTTTTATTGATACATAAATTTTTCAAGAAGTTAGCATACCTTGGAACTTGTTTTTATCAAATCTAGTAAATGTGTGTTAACTTCTATCTTCCTCAAAGACTCTAAAATCTTATCTTCATTTTTCTTTTCATTCTTCCTTTGATGAAAAAGTCTCCTATTTGGAAAGGGGAGGGGGATAGGGAAAGAATCTACCTTACTGTCATCACCCTTTTTTTGTTTATCTGGTGTATTTTGACTTCCTTCTTTTGCTTGTTTCTATTGGTTCAGTTTTAGTTGCTTTCTTGGTTGGTCCTGCTTGTCATCTTTTGGTTGAATACTTCTCTCTGGTATATGACTTGTTGGTTGATTACTTACTGTTGAATGGTTTGATTTTGATTTTTCTTTTGTTGGTGTATCCATTTGCTTGCCACTTCTTAACATGATTGTATTCACCACTTCCTTATTCTTTGTGTTGTTGCAAGATGGTTGGGTTTATCTTTATGCCTTAAGCTCCCTTAATGTTGAAGTCAATTGGCCTATTTATGTTTGCAAATTTGTAATGGTGGCCTTTGCTTTTTGTTGGAATTGCAAGTTGCTTGCTGCCATCTGCTTGACCAATTTCTCAAAGGAAGGCTGAGAGGATGAATTTGTTTCTAGTTAAGGGGTAGCATTTGGTTGCATTCTGGTGTATGCAGGAGGATGATATTAGTTCTAGATAGGATTGTTGCCATATCTAAAATTTTGGTTGTCTCTCCAACTAGCATACTGATTATGTTGATGTTGTTACTATTGGTACTAGTTTAGTTGTGAGTACTGGAATTGGTACTAATTTTGCTGCTGATATTGTGGCTTTCCAAGGAAGATAGCTGCTACATATGCTGGAGGAAGAGGGCACTCATCATCTCGTAATGTAGGGCAACAGTTTATTGGATACATTAGGCAGGAGCAGATCTTATATAATTTTGTTGGAAAAGAGGCCTGAATTTTATGCTACTATCCCATTACTAACTGTCTAACCAGTGAAGTTAGCTTATCTATTCTATTCTCTAATTGTTGCTGGTTAGAGTTAGGAAAACTCATCTCATTAATGTTTTTGGTTGCAGAAGCCATAATTCTGGTTCCAAACTGCTATGAATTGGCTGCCATGTTTGCTATGAGGTCTTTTGTTGCCACTGGGGTCTTGTCTACTAGTGCACCTCCACTTGCTGCATCAATCATGCTCCTATCCATTGAAAGTAATCCTTCATAAAAGTATTGGATCAACAACTGCTCACTGATTCGACGGTGAGGGTAGCTTACACACAATTTCTTGAATCTCTCCCAGTACTCATACAGTGTCTCTCCATTCATTTATTTGATGCCACATATCTCCTTCCTAATTGTAGCTGCTCTGGATGCAGGGAAGAATTTCTCCAGGAATTATTGCTTCATGTCATTCCAACAAGTCACTGATCCAGGTTGCAGGTAGTAAAGCTAGTCTTTGGCAGCATCAACAAGGGGGAATGGGAAAGCTCTCAACTTGATGTGATTCTTTAAGATGCCTTGTGGCTTCATAGTTAAGCACACTACATGAAACTCCTTAAGATGTTTCTGTGGATCCTCACCTACAAAACTATGAAATCTTGAAAGCAAATGTATTAGACCAGACTTTAACTCAAAATTAGTATCTAAGGTAGGATATTGGATGCCTAAAGGTTGATATGTGACATCAGAGGCAACCAATTCCTTTAATGTCCTATTGTTTGCCATGTTTTCTAGATGAGAAAGGGGTTAGAAGTGTCTATATTTTTTATCCTACGAAGTGAATGAAATGTCTTATCAATCTCAGAATCAAAATCAAACAATTCAGGAGGACTTCTTCTTGTCATGCACAATTACTAAATAGTAAAAATAGTGAAAACAGAAATAGCATTAAACAGAAGCACTAAAACACTAAAACACTAAATACATGCATATATGCAACAACTGACCATAGGAACTCCAATTAATCTATTTAAACATTTTTTAAAATTTTTAAACCACCTCTATTTGAATAATTTGACCATAAGAAACCTAAAAATGTAATAAAAAATCTTTAAAAATTTTAAAAAAATAGAAAACAATGGAATTTGGCCAAAATATAGGGTACCTTAATAAGTTATTACTTATAACTATTAATCCTAAGGGTAGGTTTTACCTTAACACCAAGTTTGAAGTGATTCTAACACTAAAATTTTTCTTCAAAAATTTTTTTGGGGGGTCTAGATGACTGACCAAAAGGGCTTAAAATGATGGAACTAAGGCTTGGCATCCAACCTATAGGGTGTGGAGGGATGGGGCAAAAAGGTCATTTGCAAAAATAATGAAAAAAAATCTGAGTTGTAGTTCAAATGGTAATGAAAAATGCAAGTTAGAATGACCAAATGTTAATGAAATACTGCCAAATTTGGTGTGGAACTCCTATTCTACTATATCTAGTACCATGCAAAATTTTAGCTCAATCTAAAATGGAATTATACAAAATCATGCAAGATGAAACTAGGGAGGCAATGGAATAAGGGGTGTGCAGCTCAGATGATGATATGTATTACTTAAAATACTATAAAATGCAATGACATGTTAAAGTAAATGCATGACATGTTTGAATATGATGTATATGTGATGTTAGAATGAAATGAAAGGTTAGATTGCAGAGCTATGTGAGTTATGAACTACAATGTAAAATTGGGCAAAAATAACTTCAGTCCATGCAACTCGTGTGATACACAATGAAATACTATGAAATTGGTTATGACATGTAAATCTAAAGGCAAGATGAAGTTTAATATGTTGAATAAGGATAGAATGCAATGGCAATATGATCAAAATAAGAAGGATGCAATAGGAACTAGGAAAAGCAGAAAATTAACCAAATGAATAATGTTAGAAAACCAAGAAATAGATAAAAGGGAAAGCAATTTGACAATTCAACCAAAACTAATTCCTAAGCTTAAAATTAACTAATATATGATGTGAATGAGTGAGGTGAAGTGCTGGAATGTGATGATATAGTGCAAGACAAAAAATTAACAAAAACATATTAAAATCAATTGAAAGGGTAAAACACAATATGTTGTAATAGGATGCACTAACAGTAAACAAGAATGCAGAGAGAGATGCAATAGGAATAAATATAATATACAAGGAGTCTAGTATGCTGTAAACACAATTTGTAAACAATAGAAGAGAGTATATTGAAAAAAGTATATTTTAGTATAATGGTGAGTATTCCTGCCTATCACGTGGGCGACCTAGGTTCGATCCCCGACAATGATGCCAAAATTTTGACGTGCATGCTATAATACACCAAAATTAATTAAAAACTAGTTGCAAAAATAATAATGCAATATAATAGCACAACCAGGTCGCACCCTTAGCGATCCTTTAATTTTATCCTTCCTAAATGATTCCCTAACAATATATACACAATTATTGAATTATTTATACAATGAAAAAAAAATAAAATTAATGCAAACAAAATGATAATGCAACAAAATAGAATGTTGTGCGGAAATAAAATTCAATGTACTAAATGTTGTGTAAAATAGAATTTAGAATGAAAATTATGCAGAATTGGGAGGAGGGGCTTTACATGAAATTAAAATGATAATAATGAAATAAACAAGTACAAAATAAAGGTAAAGCAGAAATAAAATAGAAGGATTTCAATATACGAAAGTAGCCGATTTAAGGATATGATAGCTCTTATTGTGGATTAATCCTAGATTACTAAATATTTGATTGTTCCAATTAATTTTTCAACCTTGGATTATTCAAAATCCATGCAATAATCCATAAATCCTATGCTAGACAATCGCTTAGAATTTGATCAATTAAGATTAGAAGATGAATTAAGCAACGCCATAATTTTGAAACTAGATCAAAATTGACTTATAGATATAATTCAGTCGATTTAGGAAATTAAATCAAATATCATTGAAGTAACCCCCTAACCCTATGCCCCAACATTTAAAATCATGATTAATCAATCATAATTTCACATCAATAGAAATCACAAGATTAGGCACCAATTATATCAAATCAGCACTTAACACAAGCAATCTCAATAATTTAGCATAAACAATTAAGAAAGAGGAAAATCAATAGGAAGAAATCAACATTATTAATCAAAATCTCATAATCTTTGAAGAAAGCTTCACAATCCTTGAATCAACTCAGATAATTAGCCTTCAATTAGGGAGAAAAACCTAAGAAAAATAGAAAACTATCAAGTTGTTTGTCTTCTCTGTCTCCTTCACATTCTAATTCTGCCCTTTATTTATTTACAATACTAGAAGAATAATTAGGACTAGACCTAACTACAAACTTGTAGTCTAATATCTTAGGAAGCTACCTACAAAATTTTAGCCCAATCAGACATGCCTAGCTCAAGTTATAGCCAAAATACTACAAGTAGTTCAATCCAGTCCGAGATGAAATAATGAGCCATCAATCCGTCTTCCTTAGCCTTTAAAATACTCAATTTTTTCAAAAGGGATTTAGGAATGATTAGATATGGATTTCAGGGAGTAATTGGACTTGGCCTTCCATCAATTAGACATTTGGAGCTTAAGATATGAATTAATCATTGCAACTAGGTCGAGTCTGGGCTGGGATAATAACTCTACTTCGAGTTTAAGCTAATCTTTGACCTCCAAGATGGTAGAACTAGGTTCTCTGGTCAACATAAAAATTGTAGCTCTTTGTCTTAGCTTTCCAACAGTGTATAGATCATCCAAATCCAACATCCTAATCTCAAGTTATGATTAAAATACTAAAACAGCATAAAAAATCCAGCATTAAGCCCAAAATTCAATTAAGCCCAAATCAATGCAATTAGTTCTAATCCTAAGAGACTTAAATATAAGGGAAACTATTAATAAAATATTGTTCACATCAATAGACAAAAGCTTTAAGAGAGGATTCTTAAAGGAATTTTTAAAGTAAAGTAAAGATTCGTAATGCCTTTAAACTTGAAGAGATAGTGGATTAGAGTTCAAATCCTAGATCAAAAATACTTGGTAATGGATGTACACTTTGAAGTGTTGGATTTTCAAGGTTATAACCACTATAAATAGTAGTGTTGAAATCTCCTTTTCTCTATCTCTTTATTTACTTATATCGTGCTCTATTTTTCTAAAATATACTTGTTATTATGATGAATTTGCATCTACTTTATTACTAGTTTCATTCTTAAAATTATTTATTAACTCACATCAATATTTTGCAAAATGTTTTCTAACCTTAATTCGCCCCTTTTTAGGTAAAATATTGAACAATGCGAGCCTCTTCCAACCCTAAATTGATTCTTTCTCTAAAGAGGTATGTTTTTTCACCAACCTAAAAATGATTATCTTTAATTTTTAATATTTTTGCTCACTAAACTTTTTTATAGGAATAAATCTCAATTAACTTGTCATTAAATTTGTTGAGCTATGTGTTCGCTTGAAAAATAAAGGATTTAAAGATAAAGATTTTTTAATTTTTATTTTTATTTTTATTCTTACAATTTAATTTTTGGTTTCATTTGCTTTTCATTATGATACAACCTTTATAGGTCTGTACAAGTATAAAATTTGATTTCATTCATCTTTTTTTACTTGTGGTCATATAATCTATCTATTTATATAAAATGTGTACTATCATTTTTTTCAAAATTTAATGAATGCTAATTGCATTTGCAAGCATTGGATTCAGGAATTTTTTTAAGGAGTCCCAAGCTCACATGTGAGCAATGGAATCAAGATAGTACCTATCTATGATTAAGGTATTTGGTATAACTTCTTATAGTTTTTAGACTTTTGTTATAAGATTTATTATTTAAAATTATTGTCATTAGGATTCTATAGTTTTACATGAAATTTTATCTTTTATTTCTAAGTACAATGTTCAAGAAGATAGATTACAAGGAAAATAGGGAGGATCTGGGAAAAGGTATTGGATGAGGAGATTAAGGTTAAAGGACTAGAGTATGGTGAATGGAGTAAAGGTAACTAAGTTAGATTAGATGGGGGTATGATATACCACATCAGTTATTAATATAAATCAAAATAAGACATCAATTATTTATAAATGACCAATGTTGAATGTTACTTCCCAAGTCTCCAACATATGACATGAAGTTAGGTTTCTTATATCATAACTGACATTATTGTAATGTTTTATGATTGTTTTAAAATGAAAATAAAATATTTTTTATAACAATATTTGATTAAACATCAGTCGTAAACTGATGTCTAATTTTTAAAATAGCTAATGTCAATAAAGTATTCTATAGTAGGGTAAATGCAATCTTAATTTCTTAAAATAACTGATAAATAGAAATAAAATTTTTTCTCTAAGATGACACTTAAAAAGAATATTGGGATTATATAATAATGATGATAATAATAATAATAATAATAATAATAATAATAATAGATGCATAATTTAAATGAGAGTATACAGTACTCCCTCTATCCTGTATTAACTATCATATTTTGAAAAAAATTAAGTCTTTTTGTTTGTTGCTTTAGAATTTTAATAAAGCATTAATTTTTTTTCTAGTTTTACCTCTCTTTTTTATTAAGAAATGCTTTATTATTCTATACTTTCAACCCTCTTGTATTTATTCATCATATTTTTTTTATTTTCAAATATTTTGAACTTTATGCAAAAAGGATAATCTTGAAAAGTTCATTAAAATTAAATAAACTAAACTACTTTATTAATATCTATAAAACCAATTAATTATGATAGATGATAAGGGACAAGGATGGAAAGAGTAATACATAAATTGGTAGGGCATCAATGCTCAATGCAATGCACACTTTCTTTCTTCACAATGCTCTTGCGCCTCCATTAGCTACCATTAATTGAATATATTTTTAGGACTTGCGCCTCTTTTTTTTTCTTTTTTTCCTCATGAAAGAAATTCAATAACATTAGATGGACATGTGAGAACATTATGAAAGAATGAGTGTCTATATAATTTAGTCCAACGAAGGATAGATAAGTATGGTAAATAAAAAATGCTCATCTGCTAAGATAAAAGGATTAAAAGCATGTATTAAAAGGGAAGAAATCCATTAATTATGGGTGAAAATGTAAAGGGGACTAAAGTATAATATGTTAAAAACTCTAATGAAAATGTTTTAAAATTGAATGTTAGGGTTAAACCTAAATTTTCTTTAAAAAATGTTCAAAATTGAACAAAAATTTATGAAAATTTTCCAATTTTGGGGTGGCTAAAGCATCCCACCTTACAACAAGGCTTCACCTTTGCTATTAACACTTTAATTTCTAAAATGATTAGCTATCTTACTTCACAACTATAAATAAAAGATTAAAAATGCATGTATAAAGTTTAAATAATTATTAAGGATAGAAATTACTAGTTAATTAGAGAGTTATTTGGTTTTCAACAATAATATGAAAGTTCTATTTCTTGGAAAATAGAAAAAAAAATTATTTAGTTAATCATTATCTAACAAATTAAGAGAAAATAGGACTTTTCAAGAAGTTTTATTTCTTATACCATAAAGTATGAGGAATTACTTATCCACCTCCCTATAGACAAGTTTTACTTCTTGTATTCTTTATAAATATAAAAATAAAATTATCCTTACTTAAATTTAATTGAAGGTAATACTATAGGAGCTCCACCTTCTCAACAAGTTAAATATTTTCATCATTAAATTACCTTTAACATTGGAATTCATATTTCTTAATTTAATTCACTTACTTTGAGATTTGAAAAAAAATACAATTTAATGGTAGAAACACTTAACCTTTTAAAAGGTAGATCTCTTTATAGCATAATTCTTTATTTAATGACAACTAAAATTTATTAATTTATATTATAATAATATTAATAATATAATATTTATTTTATCAACACTTTGCAAAAAGTATAAAGTTGAATCAAATAAAATATAGGAAGTTACTTTCTAAGAAGTATCATTTTTTCAGTATCAATTAAATAATTTTAAATACTTCTTGAAAATATTCATATAAAAAGTTATTTCTTAATAAGTTCAACTTCCTATAAAAGCTTATTATTTGCATGAACCAAATAACTTCGAGGTTTGTATAAATTTGTACTATATGCATTAAATTAAAATGGGAAATTAATACTTAATTAGGTTTGTAGATTAATACTCCTTTAATTAGGTTTGTAGATTAATACTCCTTCTATCTCTTATTATCTATACATTTTAAAGGAAAATATTTCTTCTTTTTTATCTGTTACTTTAGAATTTTAATGAAATATTAAATATATTTTTTCAATTTTATCCTTTTGTTTTACTAGGTAATACAACATTATTCTTTTTGAAATGTCTTGATATATTTATTCAATCATATTTTTTCTCTCTATTTTTAACTATCTTAGACTTTGAACATAATAAAGGATTAAATGGTAGTTTTGAAAATTACACTAAGAATAAATAAATTAAATTATTTTTTTAATATTTATGAAATCATTTAATTGTAACAAATAGTAAAGAACGAAGGAGTATCAAATTTGGGATTGACTGCATTAAATGGTGTGGTAGTTGAATTAATAACCATATTTTAGGACTTGAAGTAATTTAGGTGAACTATATTTCAATAGACTGGCCACCGGCAACTTATTTCAATATACTTGAAGTAATTTGGGGGAGCCTTATTTCAATTAATAGTTAGTATATATTTAAAGTAATAAATAAATTAATTTATAATTTATTAACTTAATCAATAAATTATAAACTAATCTTTAGAAGTGAAGTACATTAATTTATTTAAAAAAATGACATTTTTATTTAATAAGTTTCATAAGATAATTTATCATTTATAAGCTAATTGCTTTTTAATACTTTTTCAAATTTATCTAATTTATCTATCTTCTTTAAATTAAATAACAAATTATATCCTAATTATGTAAATAAATATTTAACATATTATCATTAATTCAATATAAATAAATAAAAATGTGATGTCATAAAATATACTTAATTAAAATTTAAATTATTAAATTATTACTTTGGAAAATAAATAAATATATAATTTCATAAACATAATTAATTAAATTTTAAGTAATTATATTCATATTTTAAATACTTTGATTGCATTAATATATTTTAATCTTGAAATAAATATGAATTAATTTAATTCTTATATCTTTTTATATTAACATAATCTTTCATGTTATTTTATATTTTTAACTAAATTTCATCATATAGTTTCTAATACATTTAGTTAACTTATCAGTTATCAAGTTATAAACTTTTAATTATTAATTATCTTATCAGTTATTAATTAAATTATTAATTATCAATTAATTTATTATTTACTTGCACCAAACAAAAGTTAAATATAGATTAATTTTCATAAATATCATTGGCTATTAGAAATGGATATGATTATACACATATACTGTGTTTTTAGTCTCATTTATCACTGAGACTTTAGTATTACTATTTCCTCTATTTCGATAAGCTAAAAAATTACCTTTTTAAATTTAATATCTAATATTAAAAACATCTAACTGATCAAGTTAGAAGAAATGAAATCTCAATACTAAATTAAGATTAGTATATTTCATTCCCTTGTCCTTTGCATTTAACCAAAGAATTGTTTATGGCAATACAAAAATCAAATATTGGTGGCTGTTACCTGATCTCGTGATTTGTATAAGAAATGATTAAATGTTAAATGAGAAAGGTAAGGAAGAAAGTCCAAACGGGTCTCTAGAAGTAAAATTGAGAGGCTATCAATTATTCTTCAACTTGAAAAAGTGCTGGTGGTGCAAGCATGCATGAAGGAATGCAATCATTGTTTAACTTTACTTTTGGACCTCATAAGATTCTTAGATATTAGAGAGAGAGAGCGAGAGAGATTTAAATAATTTTAATAAAAAATATTAATTTAAAATATTTAAATCAAATTACATTCATTTCCTTTCATTAAATTAAAATAAAAATAATAAATTAAATATAATATTCTTTATTATTTTATTATCATAAATTCATTTAAATAAGAAAGCGAACGTGATAACCTTTATACACTAGCGGGGAGGCTGTATATGAGATTGCATGACGCATGCTGCATATAATCTTGGATTATTATTTTTTTTCCTAGGTGAATCGACAACCCAAAGCACATAGATATCAAATGTATATATATCATCAAGTTTCACCACTTTCTGCTATAATCACTCAGATTACTAATATGTTAACAAATAAAAATTGAAACGATGTATATAAATTGGATGAATACCACAAAAGATTTGTTAATACATAAAAGATTAACATCATATTTGAAATTTTCTTCTGTTACACCTGAAAGTTTTTAATTAAAAGCTAAAAATATTTGTACGAAAGTGCTTTTTTATAAAATATTACTTCTTCCATCATGTTTATAATTTGAAACATCATGAAATTAAACAAATAAAAAATTAAGAGCATAAAAATGTTGTTCAAATTTTTTTCATAATCATAAATAATACATGAAAATATGAATAAATTAATTAGAAATAAATAGAATTATGCAGTTTAATTTTTGAGAATAAGGTGCATTATCATTGTCTTCAGTTGACTTTAATCCATGGCATTATATATTTTTGAGAATCATAATAATATCAAGAATATGATTATCAAAAATATAATTTTTAAATATGGTATATTATTCAGTTTAATTTAAAATGTTTCTGAAAATGTTATAATATTATATGTTAACTAATTTTGTATATTTTTAAAAATATAGTTAAATCAATAAAATCATCATTAAAAATTGAAATAATCAATAATAATAATATGCAACGGTGAACAATAATAAGTGATAAATAGTGGTTAATGATGACAGCAATAGTGGTGCTTATTCAATTGCCAGTGGATAATAGTTATAAGTGAACAATAACAATAATTGAAAATAAAATAGATAATAAAATTTGGAAAGATAGATAAGAAAGTCATTTTATATTATTAAAATGTTTATGACACATGAATATTTATGGAAATATTTAGAGGGAAATATTAAATTAAAAATAATCCGGAGAATGATCACATTACTGGGCATATTTTATTTAATTTTGAACTAGCAGTCCAACACTGAAAATATGGGGGGGGGGGAAATTGTGAACTAAACATAGCGCAATATGTGAACGCATCTTTGGTGGAATTATACGTATTTGAGGCGTTCCCTACGGAATACAAATCGAATTCTACGGATACACACCTTTTTTATCTGTTTGATTACTGTTAGTTTTTATGTTTTTTAAATAAAAATTTATTTAAGTAAATGTTTATATAATCGGTTTTTAAAAGATTGTACTTTTAAATGTAAAACATAAAAACTAAAAGTTAGAAATAGGTTAAAGGAAAAAAATTATGTATTTTCTAAACTTATTTTTATTTTTTAATGAAAATTTTATAATTGAATGAAACATCTTTCTTGTTGGTTTCATCAATTACGTCCTATTTCAACTATTACACTTGGAATATAAAAACGATTTCTCAAAAAATAAATAATTTTTAAAAATAATAAGAGAAAAAAAAACGATATTCAGACGCCTTATCTTGCTGCATCGACGCTACATTCGGATTTAGTTTCAAGATATACTATAGGAAATAAAGTATAAAATCATAAATTTTAATGAGAAAAATTAACGGAACAGATAATTATAAATTTAAAAATATTTTTTAATTTAATATTATTTATAAAATTCAAAAGTTTTAATTTTCTCATCAATTATTATAATTTTATACTTTATTTTTTAAAATGCATCTTACACTTTAAATACTTTAAAAGAATCCAATCTATTTAACTCCTTTTTTTTTTTTTGTATTTTTATAAATTCTTACTTATCTCCTGAACACATAAATTGTATGCTTTAAATCATTAAAACATCACAAATAATTAAAAAAGATTAATTGAAGAATTAATTATTGCATTAATCAATGAAGTAGTAATATTTTGATAGTTTAAATGCATACAACTTATATACTTACTCGACAAGCAAGAATTTCCTTTATTTCTTCTCACTTCTTAGCATTAAATTGGGTAATTATGCGCTCGTAATGTGTAAACATGTCCCAGGTTACAAGTTTAATCATTCATAATGTACCATAGAGCCGATTGTTGATAGATCTAGAGAACCCTTATGGAAGAATGGAAAAAATCCATGGTGATTAATGGCCTATTCACCTTCCAAATTAGCCGTTTGGGCTCTTGATCCGTCGAGACACACCAGTTGATTTATTTATATTATTAAAACAAAATTCGGCTTTTGTCATAAGTCATCTTGCGATGATTGGTCCGTATCACGTGATTTTATACAATAATTTTTTTTATTTCTTTTAATTTTCTAATATTAAAAAATTAAATAAACATTATGATTTTTTAGAATTGAATTCTTAATCTCTACAATAAACTCATAAACTAATATTATTAAATCCTTGATAATTATTTTTTTTACTAACTTATTATGATTAATATGACCAATTATTTAAATTACAAATTTACAAATTTTTATTATAATAAATAATATATATTTAATATTAAATTTAAATTAATTATTTTATAGACAAATTATAATTATTAATTAATATTAATAAATACTAGTTTTAATTTCAATCTTACTTGAATCAATAGAAATTCAATCTCAATCTTATTGTAATAAATAAAAATAGAATAAAATAACATATTTAATTTCAAGTGATTTTTGCAGAATTCTCTTAATAAAAAATATCTAACAAATTTTATTTTCAAGTGAAAGTCATTTATTAGAATATATAATGTCAATATTAATAAATATAATTAAAAGTATTAATTAATTGTTAAGATTATAGTTAATATTTGATTTACTAAAAGTATACTACTCTTTACACTATCAATAAATAAAAAGATAACATATTAGTAAGAAGGTTTTGACACTAGTAATAAATTGAATATAATTTTTAGGGTTATCAATAAATATAGTAATACTAATATGTAAATTTTGTATATTTTTATAATGATTAATAATAGATAATAAAAAATTAACAATATCATAGGGATTAAATTTCATTCAATATTAGTGTAAAATATTTTACACTATCAAGAAAAGAAAATAAGATATATCATTAAAAAATAATAGTAATTAAAAATTTTTAACTACAATGAAGAATTTTTTATTAACATAGCAACACATAGGTGAGTGATAATATAAATATAATTTATATCAATAATGAATCAAATTTAAATTCAATATCATATTATTTTCAATTATTATGTAAAAAATTAATTAAAAATAAAATCAATGTGATTGAATTCAATTACAATATATAATTATACATGTTCAAATATGAACATTAAGAAGATATTAAGGACCATGCTTATAATAATAAATGCAAATCCAAAAAATGAATTTTTGCTAATGAATTAATGCATTTGACCAAAAGTTATTCAGTGGTATGCCTCTCTTTCTTAAATTTACATAAACATATGTATATTATTATTAACACTAAAGGGGAGACATGAATTTGTTGTACCAATTGTTGAATTATAATGTTAATTTAAATAATTTTATATCAGTTGCATTTTTAAATTGAGGATTAATAAAGTAATAGATCCAATAAACAAAATAATCAAAGAAAAGCAAGTAATATGGAAAGATTAAAAACTCATAAACTCAATTATTATTGTCATTAATATTTCTACTCTTATTTCATGTTTAGTTTAAAGTTTTTCAAATACATGCATTTCATTTTAAGAATAAAATAAAATAAAAATTTAGAAAAGTATATTTCAAAATCCAAATCCCTTACTAATAGGTTTACAAATATATATATATATATATATATATATATATATATATATATATATATATATATATATCAAGTTTTTATATATATTTAGTTTATTTATGTCTTTATCTTTTATTTTAAAGGCCCTATAATAATTGCTTGCTAGATTTATTATGTTTATATTTATATGTAATGTTTGATAATATAAATTTTTTATAATATTTATTAATGGGTCAAACCAATAAATAAATATTAAATAAATGAACATTGACTTAAATTTCATCTTTACATATATTACATAATATTATGAGAGTTAATAAAAAATTTTATTTTCATAATTATTGCATAATAATAATATAAGAATATAAATTTTATTCTATCTTAATTTTATAATAAATTAAATATTAGCCCTACACTAGTTTGCAATAAAAAGTAACATGAAATATCATTCATCATTGAGTACCATTGCATACATAAATTCCGATCATTATCCTAATTTATTTTATTACAGTTTGAAGACTTAAAAACCCGCCTTTCATTCATATGTTTTATATTAAAGTATGAAAAAAAAAAAATACAAGTCACTCTTTTTAATTTTGTGGTATTTATAATTTAATCTTTGATAATGGTCAAAATATTTGATCAAACCATGTCTGATTAAACACAATTGTTCTCACCAAATGTACACATAGATAAGTACAATCTCAATCCTTGTATTTAGTCACCTTAAAACTAATTCATAGGCTTATTCGCAGTCAAATTTATGCTTAAATATCCACAATTATTCTCATAAAAGACTCATAATATTCGTTAAGGCTCATAATTTCACATTATAACTCACACTTAATTAACCACCATCAACATTATGAGAGATCATTATCTTAAGCATGACTCATATCCATCTAAACTTACAAATGGTTAAGGTATGATAATTTGAATTCATCTGAGGAGTCTTGACTATTAATTTGCCAAAGTAACTATTAACTTAGGCATCATAATACACTATGGGCCACCCTGTTGCATACCTCTAACTACATATTTGTTTCCTTGTGTAGGTTTCTTGACCAATTAGACATCCTTCATAGGCCAATGGGTAAATTTCAAAGTTATCACTCTTAATTTTTAAAACTTGTAAATCAAATTCTCCAATTATAAAAAATTTACGATTAATATTCACTATTTACTTAATTAGTTTATTATATTATTTACCTTTTTCATTAAATTTTTAAATAAGAATATAATATTATTGTATATTATTTTATCACATCATTTTTCATATAATTTCGAAACTCATGTTCAAACATTTAATTAAAATTCTATATATCTAATCTAATTACTTTTAATTATATAATATAAAATCATGGATATAAAAATAATATAATAAGCCAATATATAATAACATTGTAATTCTTATTTAAATTTTTAAAAAATTATGTAATTTAATAAAATGATTAATTAACTTGATAATGAATATTAATTACAAGTTTTATATAATCAAAAATTTTGATTTATAGATTTTCAAAATTAGTGAGGTCACCAAAATTATTGAGAGTATTTTGTATTTTTCATCAATTATTTTAATTTTAAAACAAAATAGAGCTTGTGTTCATAAACTCTTGTGAACAATATAGTTTCTTCTCATTTTATGAATAACTTTTATGAATCTTTCGTTTCATTTTGAACTTGGATCCATTAGAGCCACTGTATCCTCATTGGAATTTTTAGTTTTTAATTTAACGAAACCTAATACAATTTCCAATTTAGTTCAATTTTTATATTTAAGAAATCAAAATAGAATGTTATACTAGAAAGAGCCAAATATAATCTATCAATTTATTATGGAAAGAGAACTAAAAATATAATTAAATTTAATAATTATTATTTATAATTTTCGTGCGGGGACGCGGATTCTAGTTTAGCTTTAGGATCCTGTGATGTAAAATCACGATCAGATATCTTGGGTCACTTTTCGCCCGTGAGGAAGCCAGAGATCATGGACCCACACATCGGTAAGTCTTTAAAATGTTATCATGGACTCATGTTGATTGTTGACAATGTAACCACAAATCTATTCACCGAACTTGTCATTATCAAGGACTGTGTTTTCCTACATGTTAAAAAGATAGCATTCGAAACGCCCATAAATAACCATTCAAGCAATTAAAAATAAGAATAATAATAAATTACACATATAATATAATATGGAAAAACTCTACCTTTCAAAAAAAGTAAATAAAAAATGACAAGAGATATATCATAAATCAAAATTATAGCATAATATATGAAAAGACTCTTAAACAAATCCTTGCAGTTGTATCCACTATTTTTATATCTTTCTCAATTCTTAAAGGAGATTCCTACATAACTCTTATAGGTACTCATAGCAATTTTCTCTCAAATCTCAATGTCTTGATTAACACAAATATTTATAATTCAAAATAGTTACTTAGCAAGTAATCCTAATTCTAATAAAATATCCCAAAAAAAAAAACACTTAACATGAATGGGGGTAAAAACTCACAATATAAAATAATCACTAATCGATAATAATTAGAATTTACATCAAATTTAACAATCTCTTATCTTAATATAAATTCCTTCATATTCGTCAATTTTCATGCCTCCCTCTTCACAAACAAGACCAATATAAGACATGAACAATAAGAGTTCTCTAACAATGCAATTTCCTCAAATTATAATAACCATCTTATTAAGTACTTCCATTTCAATCAAGTATCACAAGCTTTATTGAAATTTATCCATAATCTCCTCATCTACAAGTATTTCTATGATATGCAAGAACACTAAATCTTGCAAACACTTCCACAAAATCTCTTCAAATCTTCATTTCAACCATCAATTGTAGCTCTCACTTTTTTACCCAAGCCAAAACATTTACCTTCACTACATCAATCAATTATCCTCTGTAACTCACACATGATTAAACCAACTATCTCAACAACATGCATCATCATTCATCATTAACTCTAGGGATGAGAAAATGCCCCATACAAATTGTCCTAATAAGACTTAAAGGATGGTATATTTTTGCTTCACAAAGCAAGTCATAGAGCAATTTTTCTCCCTAGAAAAATGTTGGAATGTGGCAATAATATCTTACGTTATCTTGCAAAACTCATCTATTTGGAAATTATTTTTTTTAATACACATATACACTCCTACACACACATATATAATTTTTTTGTCTTTTAAGTAATTTGATCATTTAAAAAATAGAAGTATGTTAAGAATATTTCATTAGAAATGATGAAGGTAAGAAAAATATTTTATTAATTATTTATCAACTTCATTTTTTTAATTTTAAAATTTGTTAAATCGATTATGTATGACTTTGAATCTAGCTATTCATTATGTATGATTTACAATATTTAAAGGGAAAATTACTTTGCCCACCTCTATAGTTTGATCTAATTACACTTATCATCCCTTATTTTTTTAGAATTATCCATTTCCAACATTATGAATATATAATAGCAATAACTTTTTAATTGTGACTTCTTCTCTAGTATCATTCTTCACAAGCTGAAAGATCATTTTCCTATAGTTTTATGTAAAAGTATTGCAACACAATTAATCATCCAAAAAGAAAGATTGTTTTTATTTTTCAAAGAAATGATGCATTTGTACATCAAAATGTAAAGAAATAGTTTTACAACTATAATGGACAACATTAAAGAAAGAGTTACAATTTTAAGGTTAATACTAATCTATTTCATAATGGTCAAAGTACTTCAAGGGGTATGGAATTGTATAATTTTTTTTTAAAAAAAAGAGTGTTGGATGTAATTAAGCCAAGTCTTAGATAGGGTTGATATGATTTTTCCACATTTAAATCAAGATTTTTTTGTCTTTTTTATCATTTTTTTAATTTTATACTATTTTTTTCCTTGCAAGGCATTAGAGCACCAGGGGATACAAGGATATGGCAATAATTAGCATTAGAAGTAGGAAATAAGTATGGGATATTGGATTGAGTTATAAGGATAAGGTACGAGATGGTTGCCTCTAGGCTAACAATGAGTCAACTTAACTTATAAATAACTCATAACTTGATTTGAGTTTTTGCTTGATAAATTGAATTAACAAGACAAATGAACAATAAAAGAACTGTATCATTTAACTTGTATTTTGAATGAGTTAAGATTGAGCAGATAAAAACTAAGCTCCTTTATATCAATATCTAACTCTATATATAAACATATATATATAATAGAAGTTCAAACATACATATTGTAATTATTATTATATTTTTAAAAACTATTTAATTATATTTTATCCTAAAATCTAAAATCATATATATTTATTATTAATATATTTTTTCAATGATTTGTTAAAATTTTCAAATATTATTTTAAGTAAAAATATAAAAAATGAAATCAATAGTAATGGATAATTTTTAATTTATGTATTTATTAGAAGAGTGAAATTTAAAGAGCACAAATTTAATAAATAATTTATTATATATAAATCAAATAATTAAGTAAATAATTTTTATTTCAAGTTTTATTCTTTCGAATAATTTATTAACTTAACTTTTATAAGTTAAATAATTAAGGTTCATCTTTCAATTGTGATTTTTAAATAAGATTTATGATTGTTTGTAGCTAAGTATCACACCCTTAATAAAATAAATTTATTTATTTTATTCTATTTATTAATATTAGCATATACATGCTAGTTGCTAAGATTGCCATAAGGAATGTTTAAGGTGAGATTATGTCTAAAGAAAATGAAATTTTATAACAAAAACAGGAGGGATAGAATTTAATTTGAGTTAATGAATAGTTAGATTTGAGTAAAAATATAGAGAGGATATTTATAAGTCGTTTTTCCTGAAAAACCTCTGGATTTTGTGAAAATGACCAAAATGCCATCTTTTCCCCCTATTTTCCTCCTCCCTCAATGGACCCTTTCCCTCTCTATTTATCATTTCCAATTTCCTTCAACATTTAACAAGATTCAAGTACAGAAGATTAAGTATCAACTAGGAATTTTGGTCTAGCTAAGCCAATTCTATTAACTTCTTACTTTGATTAAAAAGTTGGTGAGATTTGGATTGAAATGGGAAGGTTGAAGATTTAAGTTGATAATATTGTTTTGTGATCAATAAGGTACATCAGCGACCATTCTACTTTCCCTTTAGCCTCCTTCATACTTGAGTAAGTAAATAATCTACTTTAGGTTATTGATTTATAAGGTTTATTTATTATTTGCACTTATGTTAATTAATATGAAAATCTTATGATTGTGGTCTATGATCTTCTTGTTAAATTAAGTTGTTTGTTGTAATAAGTTGGAAAATAAGAATGAATGCCAAATGTATAGTGACTAGTAAGATAGGTATGTGTTACAAAGATTGATGAGATAAAAATTTGAAACTTAGTTCAGTGAAATTCGATGAGGTTTTAGAAAAATATTTGAGTATAGTATTCAAACTACAAGCCTGCAAAAAGGTTGTATTCTAATACTATATTTGAATACTTTAGTATGGTTTCATACCTATTAACTAATATGCAACTACAATATTCGAAGAGCTTGGGTTTCAAGTAGTTGTAATCAACTACTGTAGTTGAGTATTCCAAAAATGAGTACTTTATGTCTCTAATTATTCAATTATGGTAGTTGAATATGGGCTCTTTGAAGCCCCTATATTCCTATATTCGACTATTATAACTTGAATACCCTTACTAAATCTCTTATTATACACTTGTAGTTTAACCTTATGCCATGAATAAAATATACTTGTAATAATAATGGATATGAATGTATGTACTGTATATATGTATGTGTTTATATATATATATAGTTATGAATGCCCTAATTATGGTTAGAATTTAGTTATAAACTATGTGATATGTGAAAATATATGATAATCCTATGAAATGTTAATTTAAAATGGGTATTGAAAACTATTTAGTATTCTTATATATGATAAAATATGATAGTGATTGTTTAAATTTTCATTTGTGTAATTTGGTGATGAATTCCTATAGGAAATGTGTATTGAATGAATAATGATGAATTGAAATAAGGATGATTTGTTGTTATGAATGTGTATCAAAACTGGAAAACATTGAGAGTGGATAAAGCAAGATTGAAAAGTTACAGGGTAAATCATTTAGGTATTATGAAATGAAGGGACTATTATTATATTTAAAAAGGATAAGGTAGGATATTTGTTATTATTATGATGTATGTGTGATACTAGAACCTAGATTTTCTTCATATAGGCATTGAAAGCTGAACCTTAGGAGCTCTTGAGTGTGTATAATGTCAAAATATGACTCTTCACCTTGAAGGCTCTTTCTTATAAGGGTTAAAGTAATTTTAGTAAATGCCAAGGGGCTATCATCTTGTATCTTATGACTAAGCACTTAGTGTCATGTCATACATCATATCCCACCTAGGTACTCATAAGGAGTAGATAGGCTAACCGAGTAAGCAGGATGAAAAATAATCCTAAATACTAGAGTTAGTTAATATTATATGTATTATTTACTTATACTTCTTTATGTATGTGAGTTATGTCTGTTATATGCATTTCTTAAGATTTCATTGTTTATATCGAACAATAACTGTGGCATGATAATGATTAATAAAAGCTAGGCAAAATGGATTATATAAGTGTCATCATATATTTTTCCTTATTGATTATTCCCACCTAGGTGCTCATAAGGAGTAAGCAAGTTGGCCGAGTAAGTAGGATGAAAGTAACCCTAGTACTAGAGTTGGTTGATATTATATGTATCTTTTACTTATACTTTTTTATGAATGTGAGTTGTGTTTGTTATATGCATTTCTTAAGATTTCATTGTTTATGTCGAACAATAAATATGTATGATAATGAATTGATAAAAGCTAGGGAAAATGGATTATATAGGTGTCATCATATATTTTCCTTATTGATTATTACATATTGTTAGTGAATAATAATGTTGTGTGACACTTCAAGTTAAAGTGGAAGATATGATGGTGGATTGCTATAATTGTATAGATGGATGATATAAAATGGATGAAAGTGTGATTATTTATGATTGTTAAGTAAGTTTTCTATTTACTGACTCTGTGACTAATTATTTCTTATTAAAATATTCTTATAAATAATCCCATGAAAACTTTACCTAAACTGGTAACTTATAAATGAAAGATTCTTTAAATACTTCAAATTGCATAGCCATTATTGGAATGTACTTAGAGTTAGTTTAAGCCTTGTAGGACTAATATTAATTAGTGACCATTGAAACTTTATTGTAAATATGTTCTTTGAAATTGCTTATTAAATTAATTTATTTATTGGTAACTGTATATTGATACCAAAACTAGGTAGTTTCAACTGGTAGAAATTAGGAGATAGGCTTCACACCAATCATTGTCAGGTTGATCGCGATAATAAATCAATAAAGTTATAAGTATTAATAAAAGAATTGAAAATTGAGACTAATTCAATATTTAAAATTTAGTTATGGTCCTATTATAACTTTATATTTTAAGATAAATTACCATTTATATTGCATTAAATATGATTATAATATATAAGTAATACTATAATAATGTAAAATATAGTCATTTATAATTTTTTTTATTTTATGTTGTTAAGTTGCTAAAAATAGTCACTTTCGCAAGTATTTTAAGCCATTAAATTTTTAACAAAATATTTTATTATTATAATTAATTTGAACTAATGAGCCAAATTAAACTTGCTTGTCAACTCAATTTAAACTAAGCTTTAAGCTAAAAAAATTAACTCAAATCAAGCTTAAGTCAAACCATGAGTTATATAAATTTGAAGCAAGCTGAACCTAAGTTTAAACTAACTCAACTCAATTTAACTTATTGCTAGTCCTAATTGCCTCGCCCCGCCTTATCTTATTATTATCCCTAACTTAACTCATGCTCGGAATCAAACTAACTATCTTGACATCATCATCATTGCCATCTTCATCAACACCACCATTATTATTAAGTCACAATCGAAACTAAACTAGTATCATCCTTAATAGCATCACATTCATCCTCATCAATTTTTATGTGATATCAAACTAGGCTCTTTCTTTTTGAAATCATTACTTTTAAGGACCAAGCCCATTTGTTCAGAAAAAAAATGTCACTTTTTCAAACATACAAGTATCATGTAATTAAAAATAAAGAATAGTACAATAAATCATATTGTTTAATTTAACATGTCAACCCTAAAATTTAAAGGAAAATATTACAGATGGAAAGAGATGTACTATAAATTAATATTATAAAATAATATATGTAAAAGCTCTCAACCTTAATTGCATAACTTCTAAACCACTATCTCTACATCTAAAAATGACAATGAATCAGGTTCTAAGTAGACCTAACTTCCTAAACCTAATTAAATACAAATCTATTAAGGATCCACTACTTTAAATCTATTAAAGATTTAAACCTAATTAAGGACCCAACAAAACTAAATTAAAAGGTCTAAAATGAATTCATTTGAACTTAATACAAATATAATTTTAAACTTTTTAATAAAAATAAAAATTATTCTTCTCTTATTAATAATAATTACATTTAACAATTATGAAACATATTCATTTATATTATCCATATTTCTTTCAGGATAAATGCAAGTTATATCAATTTTGACTTGATCAAATAAATGTCATATTAGGATCAATCATAAATAATTATTTATATATTTATATTATAATTAGATTAGATACCCACACATTGTACAAACTAAATATTACAATATATGAATAGTACAAAAATCCTTTACTTTTGTACATGTATATAGCATTTTTAATAGAAAAAAGAAATTTTTATAGAGAAAAGAAAGAATTCAGTAAGAGAGGATAAGCAATCCTCAAATTTTCATAAAAATTAGTGCTCAATTTCTATGTGAATCAAACAAGCTTAACCCCCTTAAAAATTCATTAGTTTTCAACCAAAGAGTAAGCAACAAATTGAAGCTTATCTCATAAAAGAATATTTGATTAAGTTTGTTTTTTAAAATTTCTAATATTTCTTTTCAAGAAAATGCACTAGGTAATTGAAAACAGCAAAATCCTAAGAAGCCTTCTTATCTTTATTTCCTCCAAAAGTCTTGAAATTAGTAGATAAAAAATAACCCAAATTTGAGGGGCACATTCAAATTCAAATAACGAAAATAAAATGATCCAAAGCTCCCAAGCCATCTCACAATGCAAAAATAGGTGATTATTGGTCTCTAAATTCTGGTAACACATCACACAAATATTCGAAGATAGTGCCTTATGAGACACGCACTTGAAATATATTATTAGAATTAATTCTATTTAAAACAGCAAACCAGACAAAGAATTTAAACTTAGAAGGAATTTTGACTGTCCAAAAAAGAATTGGAGAAAGGTAGAAATTGATTTGAAAGATTTCTGGCCAAAAACTCAAAAGAAATATTTGAATATTTGGAAGTATAAGAACCGGGAGTTAAAGACCAAGTACATCTATATGGAAAAGAAGGTCAAGGAAACAAGCAAAATCATCAAATTAAGCAATTAGGATTAGGATGTCTCCCTATCATTCAAATTCCCTGAAAAATGAAAGTTCCAACAAACATTAGAACCTTTTCGTTAAGCAAATAAGGAGGTGACAGCATTATGAAGAATGGATAAACATTAAAAATGTGAAAAATGATTAAAAAAAAAAGAATCTCTCCCAACCAAGGATCCTCCCAAAGATGTCAACAAAAACCATCCCCTATATTTAAGTAAATGAAATTTTCTTACAAAAGATTTGTATATCTTTCCAATAAACAAACAAAGCCTTAGAAGCCGAGGCTTTTCATTCAAGTAAGAATAAGACCAAGCAAACGGAGTCCAAGTTCAGAAGGGATAGAATAGTGCAACTTTGAACGGGAAGACTGAGAACTTAACATGCGATAAGTTCGTCGGCTTGGGTACTTGGGGTGCATTATACAAGGAAATAAGGAGATTGATGGAGATATTGCACCTAAGATCCAAACTTGGTGAATGAAATAGAAAAATGCTTCAAGGAAATTTGTGATCACGAAACACCCATCAAACTCGAGAAAGATTTATCCAATGCAACGGCTATAAAGACTAATGATACTGTAAGGTAGTGAAGAAGGCTCTAACCACTGGATGCCCAACACAGCAGGCCAAATCTTGGGTGTGGTATAAAGGGGCAGCAGTTCCAATTGTGTCCTATCCTTTCCCCTTCCCCCACCCCCTCCCTTACAACAAAAAGAAAAATGAAAACAAGGCTCTAAATTGTAATATATAATCGCAATGCTGCATGTAAAATTATTGACACAGATCACACCACATAATTTTTTGCCATTTTGCTTTGTAACAGATTGTATTTATAAAGGCGAGTGTGATGATGAGAGATAAGATAGATGTGCAAACTTACAAGATTTAGGATGAATGCATCCACAGAGAAAATGAAAAGATTACAGAAACAAGCTTGAAATGGAAGAAATTTTATATGTTCAAGGACTAAAAATTTCTTACTCACGATGCAAGAGAAAGACAAAAAATTACGTAGGTAACATATGGTTCCCTTACAAAGAGTGTTTAGTCTGTCAACTTCATTTTGTGTCTCTCACTCACTTCATAAATAATAATTTTCTTCCTTCTCAGGCTGGATAGAATGTTTCTTGAGATGGTTCGAGTGTGTGAGAATAAGACCTATTTATGCTTTAATAATAAAGGTGGAGACATCTGATCAGGATAGTCCCATTTAAAAGAGATAGAGGAACGACCAAAGAAAACTTTAGAAGAAATATTAAAACAACAATCATTTATTAAATGATTTTAAAGATAATGTGACCTTTGATAGATCTAGCGGCATCATTTGATCCTATGGAGCATCTAATGAGGTAAGTCATTGGTTGTTGTAATGAAGTTATAAGAAAAATCGAATGTGAAGTTTTAAGAGAAACCCAACCCAACTAACCATTCCCCGTCAAACTATAAGCAAATTCTCTTAACACCTGATCATCTGAGATGAAAGTTAAGCAATTTCATCAGTCTAATGGGACAATCAAAAGAGAAAACATCCACATAGCCAACATGAAGGCAAAGTATTACTGTATTTACAATGGGGAGTTGGGACTTACTTGGGGCCAACAATGAATGTTTCAAATGCAATTTGCTTGTAGTAATATTCTTACAGGGTAACCTGCCTCTTTTTCACCATCTTAGGGCAATCATAATAAATCACTATCAATTTGCAAGCTGTTGATATGTCAGAAACATGTATTGCTGAACAAGAGGCTTATAAGAAAAGGTAATACAACTACCATCATGCACCATAACAACAAGATGTATGTCATACAATGCTATCAAGTTTCAACTACATCATTGTTCTCTACAATATTAATATTTCTTCAAATAGAAACAGAAAGCAAATGAGTCACTCAGGTCTGCGCAACTTCACTTTAAGTGGAAGTTCCTTGTAGGTCTGAACCTTCTCAGCAGCCCGACGCAATGGCCTCCCAACAGACGATCTTCGACTTTCCACAAGCTCCAACTCATAGGCATCGTTTCTTCCTTTACTTTCTTGTTCAAAAGTTGCACTTGATGTAATTGGATTACTTATCACTACCTTATCATCACATAATGGGAAGACAGGAATGTTCTTGTCATCTATCTCAAACATGTCTTTGACCGGTTCAGGATTTTCAGGCTTGAACCTGGAAGATTGCCTTTTTAAATTCCACCTGTTATCAATACACAAAAAAATCTAAACTGGTTCTTTTTCTCAATTTCTTACAAATTCCAATTAATGACATCCAAATCCATTCAGCAAACAGACATATATAAGCATACCTCTTCTTGCTAATCTTCTTTCCATCATGAACTTGCTCAATAGCAGCAGGTTCCAAACCTGCAAGTAAATAATATGATCAATGGACTGTGATGTGTTAAAGTATGATTAAAAAAATATCTCTTGTAAAATTACATTGATTGTCTTCTCTGGCTTTCTTCTGGAACATGTTGCTCCTGATAATGCCAATCCATTTTCATTAACTAGATTTTCTAGCTTTGTTCATCTTGCTGATATTGTCTACCTCCAACAAATTCTCTGTTGCTTCTAGTTTTTCAGATTTAAACCTTGCAGATTGCCGTCTCAAACAATTCCTATTGCAAATTTGTGGTAGGCATATGAGCTGCCTTGTCCAGTTGTCCATGAGTGCGCTCAAGGTCAAACTTCTAAGTAAGTATAATTAGTAAGTAGACACATACCTCTGGGTGTCAACTTTCTCAGTGGGATTAACTTGTTCAATGGCTGCAGGTACAGAAGCTGCACATGAAATAAAGGCACAAAGGCTGATGATATCTACATTAATTGTCTTGCCTATAATACATAACATAGGTCCAGTACAGTATTTACATTTAGATGTAGATGCTCTCTTCCTTTTCACATTGCAAATATTTTTCACCCTGTCTTCGGTTTGAAAAGTGTGGTCCAACTCCTTGCTCCGTGATGTTCCTATCTTCATATTGACAAAGAAAAGGAAACAAATATTGCTTAATGTAGTAATGATCAATCATCAAAAGACACCTGTATGCTGATTTCTAATATACCTTATTTTCTGCAACTTCATCTATCAATTTTGATGAGAGATCCACTCCCTAGGAAATGAAAAATGCTAATGTCAAAGATTTAATTCATCTCAATTGACTAACTTGCAATTCATTAAGTTGGATATGGGTTAAACTGACCATGGACTCCCGTTTCAAGGCTTGGAGTATACCATTTTTGCATGCCAGTTCAAGCTGAAGTTCCCTTAGCTAAATATTAACATATAAAATAACACTGAATAGACCACAGGACCAAAATGGAAGTATCAAAAGCTACAATATACAATATGTACTAGATAGCAATTAGCTTTGAAAAGGCTTAACTCACCATCTGTCTACTTGAATTGACTTCCTGCATATATTAATGTAATAAACGATTTTAACAAGGGCAAACATAGATTACAAACTTGAAATTAATAGTTTAGGGATCTCAACAAGATTAAAAGATGAGTTTAAGAGTATTTATTTGTACCGCTAACATCTGGCTATTTACTAGGGCCAGTTGCGAATTTTGCTTCTTTAGTTTCTGGAAATTGCTTCGCAATTTGTCTATCTGTGCTTTACATGATTCTATAGACGCACTGTTAACAGAAGTTGAGGAACCTCATTACCTTAAAACTTTTACAAGCCTATTCACAATGATCAAAGAGAAGACCAAACAAAGAGCAAGTTTACATGGAGGATACTTTCTGTTAGCTAGAAGCTTCATCAACGTTGTGTTTTCCTATGAAATAGATTTAGAACATCCATGGTTATACTCAGACCAATTGAAGCAAAAATAGAAGGACCAAGTACAATGCCAACTGATAAAATTGAACATACCGTGATAAGTTTATCAACACAATTGTCAGATGTGAGGGAAGCAGATTCCTGTTGTAAGTGCTGGTTTGGAAGATTTCAGGCATTGCTGCTGCAAGTTAGTTATGTCACCCAGAATTTTCTTTGCGGCGCTTCCTTCTGAATCTCCCTTTACCATTTTCTTTCTCTTAGTATTGTTGCCTGCAAATTTTAATTATAAGAGGAACTAATATCCCCAACCCAACAATCCATATTGGTTTCGACAAGAATGAAATAAAACACACAGAAATAGCATCATACCAAATCCTGTTTGCAGAGTTGGATGCTTCTACTAATAGATAATTCAAATAAATATATCCAACAGCTTACTAGACAATGTTCTAACTTTGAGAGCATTCCTTATCACACAAAATAACACTAATTTCACACCCACATAAATTTTCAACTCGAAATAATTATCGAATGCATTGAAACATGAAACGGATGCACTAGAAGACAACATGTCGGCCACATACTATCATCGATCCTAAATAAATGACTGGGAGACGAATATCAACAAGCAACAATATTTGTAATTCAACCAAGAAATGTAAAAGGGCATTCCAATGAAAACCCATCCAAAAGCAGACGAATGTTGAAATTACAGAGAGCAAGTGAAATCAAGGGATAGAAAAGACGCTAGGGCAATAGGAGCGTACCAATGCCTCCAACGCAATGCTCCGAATGAAGCAAGCTTCCACCATCCATGGTAAATGATTCCGATCCAAAACCCAAAACTCCACACGCACCACTCAATTTTATGTAGTTGCAGTCACTGGAGGGAGGAGGAGCGAAATTTGAATCCAAGCAGGGAGCGAGGAAAACGGGTCGTCACATTGTAGAGGAACCTACGGCTCTCCGAAGCAAAAACCCGAACCTATTTTGACCTATTAAATTTCACCGAACCTAATTTTGACGAAATCCCAAAAATGATCTTGTAAGAATTTTTTTTCCTTTTATTTCAAATGAAATGAAATATGGCGTGGCGTGGGTCTAAGTTGTAATTTATGTTTTGTTATTGGTTAAAATTGCAATTTAATCTGCTTTGATTTATATAATTTAAGAAATTTGATTCAACTTCTTGTTAATTTTAATTCCACCTATTGAAATTTAATTTAAATTTAAATTTTATATAAGCTTGTAATTTTAGGCAGGTAATGTTATAAAGAATTCTACTTTTTAAGATGTTAAATATTTTTATTATTAAACTATATTTAATACATTAATATTTATATTTTTAATTTTAATTTATTTACTTTAAGATTTGAAAAAAGATAATTCAATGGTAAAATATTTAATCTCTTAAAAAATTAAACTCCTAATAGTATTATCATTTTAGGCGTATTCTAACCAAGATTTTAGACTTTCGTTTATTTTAATTAAAAATATCTTTTATAAAAATACGATTATAAACTATTTAGATATTTAATCTCTTAAGAGATGGAACTTCCCATATCATTACCATTTTAAGCATAATCTAAACAAGCTTCTAAAACTTTGTTTGTTTTGGCACAAAACATTTTTTTCCTAGAAATACGATTATAAACTATTTAGATGATATAAAATGATTAATATGTTTAATATTAAATATAATAAGTTTAGTGGAAAACTAATTTTCTCTTCTTCAAAGAAAAAGTTATTTTTCTCTATCATAGTTTTAAAGATAATCCTTTCATAAAGTATAAACACATATTATACTCATTATATATGAGGAAAAGAAATTTTTCTAGAGAAAAAAATAAATGGATAATAAAAATAGACCTATAAGCTAGTGTATTGTTGGTGGCAAGTATAAGATGCAAGAAAGATCTAAACAATATATAAATATTGATACAAATAATATCTATATTATGAGTTTGGTGTCCACTTTTTATTTTTCAAATATGGCCCTATTAAAATTTTACAAATTTAATATATGTATAGATAATTATGTACTAATACATTTATTTGCTATTAAAACTCTTTATTCCTAAATTGTTAAACAAATTTTAAAAAGTTTAAAATCCTAAACTTTTCATAATTCTCAACCATTATCAATTGATTTATATTCCTTATTCACATTATCTTTATCTATATCACCTTCTTATTCTTTGCATGTCACCATAAACTAATTTCAAAACTCATTTTGAAATTTTTTTTTTGCATGAAGGAGCTTCTTCATAATCATATCACTAAGTTTGGAAATGATGTGATATCAATAGATATTACAATTTTATTTTTATTTTCTTCTTCTTCTTTTTACATCTCTCTATATTAAAACTCTTCTTAATACGAACGACGAAAATGCATAAACTTCATTATTTGCATCATTTTTTAATTAAAGCTTTTCACTCTTTTATTTGATAAATTAGACTTGTGTTTTTTTATTTATTTTAAGATACATTAGTTTTATTTATTTCTTTATTTTCTCAATGGCTTGTGATCTAACTATTTCATCTAGTACATTGTGAATAACACATTATGAACAAGTTTAATTATCATTCTCCATAATTGTTTTAACAATCAACACTAGGTAAACCTATTGCAAGAAAATGAGTTTTTACAAAATAAGACAATTGTTCAATGTTTTAGATCTTCTTAGCATAGATTACATTATTTCTTCAATGAAAGTTGTACATATTAATCAAATTATTGTGTATTTGAAAATTTCCTTCTATTTTTCTTAATTAATTTCTCAAGGTCCCTTTCTAAGTAAGCATGGCGTAATGCTTTATGACTCATTTTTTTTAAGTATAATTTATGATTATGAAGTGAATTATTTGATTTATCTATCTTTTTATCATATGGTATTTGAGTGAACAGGTGAGTTTGGTGTCTACTTTTTATTTTTCAAAAATGCCCCTATTATAATTTTACAAATTTAACCTCAGTAAGAATAATTATGTACTAATACATTTATTTGCATTTAAAACTCTTTATCTCTGGATTGTTAAACAAATTTTAAAAAATTTGAAATCATAAATTTCTCATGATTCTCAACCCTTATCAATTGGTTTCTTTCCTTCATTTAAATTCTCTTTATCTACATACCTTCATGCTCTTTTTATGTCACCACAAATTGATTTCAAACCTCGTTTTACAAGTTTTTTTCTTAATTAAAAGAGCTTTTACATAATTATATCACTAAGTTTGGAAATGGTGTAATATCAATAAATGGTACAATTTCATTTTTGTTTTTCTTCATCATCTTTTTTTTGTCTCTTTATATTAAAACTTTTCCTATTACAAATGATAAAAATGCATGAACTTCATTGTTTGCAACATTTTTTAATTGAAACTTTTCACTCTTTTATTTAAAGAATTAGACTTATATTTATACTCATTTATTTTGATATACATTAATTTTATTTATTTCTTTTACTTTCTTAATGGTTTGCGATCTAATTATTTCATTTAGCACATTATGAACAACATTGATTATCATTCCTCATAACTATTTTCCCTGTATATATGACACAATCAACTCCATGTAAACCTATTATGAAAAAATAAGTTTTATGGAATAAAATGGTTATCCAATGTTTGAATCTTCTTAAAATGGACTACATTATTTCTTTAGTGAAGGTTGTACATGTGAATCAAATTATTGTTTGTTTGAAAATATCCTTTTATTTTTATTAACTGATTTCTCAAGGTCCTTTTCTATGTAAGCATGGCATAATCCCTTAAAATTCATTTTTTCTTTTTTTAGTCTAATTTACAATTGTTAAGTGAAGTATTTGATTCATTTGTCCTTTTGTCATACGGCATTTCAGTGAATAATTGAGTTTGGTATCCATTTTTTATTTTTTAAAAATGCCCCTATTAAATTTTACAAATTTAATATAAGTAAGGATAATTATATAATAATATATTTACTTGTAGTTAAAACTCTTTATTTGTAAATTGTTTAAAAATTTTCAAGAAGTTTGAAAGCCTAAACTTCACATAATTCCTACCCCTTATCAATTTGTTTCTCTCCCTCATTCACATTATCTCTATCTACATCAACATCTTATTCTTTGTATGTCACCATAAACTAATTTCAAACTTTATTTTACAAGTTTTTTCTTGCATAAAAATGCTTCTGCAAAATCATATCACTAAGTTTGGAAATGTTGTGGTAGCAATAAATGGTGTAATTTCATTTCTATTTTTCTTCTTCATCTTTTTCTATCTCTTTATATTAAATTTCTTTTCTCATTATGAATGACAAAAATGTAGGAACTTCATTTTTTATAGCATTTTTTAATTAAAGCTTTTTACTCTTTTATTTGAAGAATTAGAGTCATATTTTTTATTTATGTTAGTGATATATTAGTTTTATTTTTTTTATTTTCTCAATGGGTTATGATTTAACTATTTCATTCAGCATGTTATGAACAATATGTTATGAACAAGATTGATTACCATTTCTCATAACTATTTTCTTTATATGTATGACACAATCAACACCATATAAACCTATTGCAAGAAAATGAGTTTTATAGAATAAGATGATTATCCAATGTTTTGAATCCTCTTAGCATACACCATGTTATTTCTATAGTGAAGGTTGCACGTATAAATCAAATTATTGTGCATTTGAAAATATCCATCTGTTTTTCTTAATTAATTTCTCAAAGTCCCTTTCTATACAAGCATGGTATCTAATTTATGATTATGAGGTGAAGTATTTGATTAATTTGTCTTTTTATCATGTGGTATTTGAATGAATAGGTGACAATGGTGACATTGTACTCTTATCACATGATCTTAATTAAATCATAATTTTTTCGCTAATTTATTTTTATAGTTCTATATATGAATGCTTTCACCCTTTTATTTTTATGGTTCTATTTATTAATGCACTAACTTTTTCAATAGTTTCTATCCTTGATTTGTTGCAATACATTAGTTTAATATTTTAGTGATTATACCTCTATATTTGGAATCACATTGCTCATGGGGATGCAGTGGCTTTCATGATTACATAAAAAAGTATTTTTAATTATAATTATGGGATTAATTGTATCAAATGTGGGACTAAATCTTACTAAGTATTTGATTAAATCTTATTAAATATAGGGTTAAATTTTAATTAAATTATATTAATTATATAGTTAAACCTTATTAATTATTGTAACCATTACCTAATAAGTATGTTAAATTACATATTTATTTATTAAATAATCATAAAAATAATTATTTATTTATATGATTTTAAAATTTATTAAACCTAATAATGTTATTTTGAATTAAGAAATTAAATGACTTTATTTTTAGGAAAAAATAAGACAGTCTATAGGTTTTATGGAGCACTTATATTCAAAATTAAATTGTTAAAGATTGAATATTTGTATTAATGTGATCTAGGAGAAGGCAATCACAAAGAGCAATTTAAGAGAATTAAGGATGTGATTCAAAGAGCAAACTTAGAACTTATGGATGCTAATTTGAGAATAATTTAGGCCGTTAGGGCTAGTTGATGCTATCTTGGCCATTTTAGGCCTTAGTTTGCATTTTGTTATGTTTTGTTATATCATAAGACATACTAGGTTTTTATGTGTTAGTAACTTTAGCCCTATTATTTTTTACCATTTACCTAGAGCTATTTATCATGTTAATTATTATTTATTTGATGATGGTTAATTAGTAAGCTAATGAATATGTTAGTGTTAAGCCATCTAGATCCAAATAAGCACAATTAGTCTAAGTTGACTTGTTGACTTTTAGCCTATATATGAAGGGTTGTTCCTTATTGATTAAAATTTAAATCATTTTGAAACAAAACTAGCTAATGCCTTCTTTGTGATAGTGTGCTTTCTCTTGACTTCTAGAATAAACTTGTGACTTATTAAAGGAATTCAACCCTTGTGGCATCAATTTTCATTTATCAAAGGATTAATTCTTTGTTGCATGATTCTTCTGCATTTATGAAAGGATTTTTATCCTTTGTAGCATGTTTTTCATCACTTATCGCTCTTATTCTTTCTCTTTTGAAGTGTAGCATGAATATCCTTCCATTTTCATTTTGATTTGTTGAATTTTGGAATGATTCATTAATTGATTCACATTATCTATCTTTCGTGATTTAACCTATTTATAGTTTGACTATGTGAATTAGTCCATGGACGGGTCGAATTTGCCTATTTGATAACTTTGGGAAATATATCCCAAAAACTAGAGGAGTAAACTTAAATCCTCATGCATAATATGTATAGAATAAGGAAAGCATAAGGATTAAATTATTAAAAAAGTTAGATACAACCTGAGGTAACTAACATAAGGAGATTATAATCTCCTAAAATCAAAATGTCTCATATTTTACAATAAATTAAATTATTTTCTATTTAGTTAATATTTAATTGTATAAAGATTTAAGTTCTACATCTTTGAAGTTCATATCAACCCTATTACATGACAATTCCTAAAAGACACCAATAAAATTGGTAAGAAATAAACTAATAAGAATTAATTAATGCTATTGGCTAGAATTTCTATTTTCTCTAAAAGAGATAAAAAAAAAGTTTTAAGCATGTGAAAAATATTTGTAAAGAGGCTAGTTGTAATATCCAATAAAAACCCAATAAATATAAATAGTCAAAACTAAGTCAAATAGTAATTATTAGTAGAAAACAAGTAGAAATAAAGATTTTTATTAGTAAAATTATATATTGGAAGAAAATTTTATTTGCAATTATTTAAGAAAATCCTAAGAAATTAGGAATATTCAAGATCCAAGGTTGAGAAAGTTTGGGAGTAATTTAACATTTTTATTGAAGAGCATCCTAAAATAATTCTAAGGTGATAAAAATGTAAATTTGCCCGCATTTTAAATAGATGTACATAAGGGGGAAAAGGAGGGAATTTGGTTTAGTTTAAGGACCTTAGGGTAATATAACGTATCTTTGGGACATTAGAGTAATTTTTAATTAGCTTAGAATTTATTAGTAAATTGATAGAGAACTAAATAACAAAAACTTGGGCACAAAGAAAGAATGTGGAATTTTTTATGTAATGTGCTCATATGATAAGATTAAAAATAGAATATGTTAAGTATTGTGCTTGGGATTGAATATTACTTACATCATTCCATTTTAAAGAAGCTCAAAAAGCAATATACTAAGAATGATGCTTAAATAAGAATATTCATTGCATGATTCTAATTAAGATAAGCTTAAGGAAGAATATACTAAGTATCATGCTAATGAAAATTTAAAGTACTATGCTTAGGTAAGAATATTCTAAGCATATATGCTAAGGTGATAAGTTTAAGATAGAATATTCCATGAACTATGCTTATATTTTCTCTTACAAATAAAAGAGTATTAGCTTATTTCCTTTCATAAAAAATAAGAGCTCCCCATGGTTAGAGAGGGAATTAGATAGAAATGTCCTATTCTTGAGTGTTCTTGCTAATTTATGGTGAGATTTTACTAGTTCTTTGAGTGTTCTTAAAAAATAATTGGAAAAAAGGCACTCTTGATCTTCTATTAGAGGTAAAAGATCAAAAATTTCATGAATTCATTTTCTTTTCATAGTTTTTTCTTTAGATTTTTCACTAACGTCATGTTGTCTTGGATGCTACACTTTGAATTTTAAGTCAAGGAATCAAGCATCCTTAAACAAGTAGAGATACACTCATTTTTTCTTGATTTTCTTTCTTAATGATTTTTATATATAAGATGTATATCTACTTTTATGATAACTGTTGTTTACTATACTAAAACCATGAGTATTCATGGTGGATTAGTTGGAAAAGTTTTTTTTAAGTTTTATGATAAAATTTGAAGATTTTGATTTTGAAGATTATTTTCTTCAAAATAACAGTGTTGGATATATGATTTTACATAAAAATGAAAAAAAAAATTGAAGATAGGGCAAGTTGAAACTTTTAGATTTTCTAGGAAAAAAATTATGTTTTTATTACTTAGAAGATATTACACTATATTTTACATTGAATTAAAAGTGATAGAATGCATGAAAGTCAAGTTTTAAAATTAAAAATGGATTTAGTTTTACACAAAGAAGGCTCTTAGGTTCTTTGCTATTTTTCTTAGAAAAATTCTATGTTTGTAAGAAGATCTTGCTACCTTATGATCTAAACTATTTAATTAAGGTTATTAAATATTTTTACTAAGAGTTTGTAGCAAGAATATGATTGAAATCTCAATCAAAAGTTTATGAAATTATGCTAAAAAATATTTAAAAAATTAAAAGTTTTGAATAAATAATTAATCTTCCTACAAGTGGTTTTCACTCGTAAAATATTTTCAAAAATCTATATAACTTGTTTTATGCCAAATATGGATAATAAATAATGTTTTGAACTTGGCTAGAAATTTTCTAAAATTTTTGTAAAATTTTGCATTAAAACTTGGCTTTTTTTAAAAAAAGGCACTTTCTTTATTATAGTTTAATAGTTAGTTTAAGTACTAAGTAGTGTAACATATTTTGAGTAAGAAATGGGTTTGAAAATGTCATTCAAATGTTTATTTTTAATTTTATAAATTTTTAGAAATTTTCACAAATATAAAAGGAATTCTTTAAAACCAAGAAGTCTATTCTAAGATATTTTGATAGTTAAATGCGAGGGTAACTTTTGTAATATGAGGTTTAAAACTTTATTTTAATTATGAAAATTTTGAGAAAAATTTACTAAAGTTTTCTATTTTAAATGAAATCGCTAAGTATAAAAATGTTTGTTAAAACTTAGTACAATTTCATGACTATTTTTTTAACTTCTGGATGTTAATGTGTAGCGATATTATTTAGTTTTAATATTGATGAGCAGCATGTTTAGATGCTTGATTAAGTAAAGCAAAATAGTTGTCTTACTCTTTAGAATGATATATAAAGTAGAGGATCAAATCTACCTAAAAATAAAAGTTATGGAACTTGTAAAAATCTAAGTTTAATATCTCTAATTTATTGTAAAAACCATGTGATGGATATCAATCCTAGGTTGATATTTTAATTAGTGAATCAAATACAATTACATGAAATTATTGGCTTCAAAAGTATCCTTGGTCAATAATAAGAATTCTGTGAAAGAAAAAATACACATTACTCCATTAGTTTCAAAGTGAAATTATCAAATTAGTATAAGAATATCAATATAAATTATTCTATGATTTGTATATGTAGTAATGTGATGATATATATAAATATACAGTGAATGAGGCTCCATATTGATGAGCTCTTGAAAGTAAAACAATAACATTTGAATGAAAGCATTGATAATGCTTGTGGTCATTAGAAAAATGATAAGGTATACTTATGAATTCTCTCAATAGATTATTTTCATATTTTTTTATTATGGCTATGGTTAACATTTCGACCTGTACTCTATTTATGTAAAATAGGCCAATGAGCAGCTTATGTGAAATTGGCTTTATGTTATATGTAAAATTGTGGTTATATGCCAAATATGTGTTTTTATGTCATATCTGACATTATTGGCTTGAATACCATCTGTGATATTGTGACACAATTATATGATTATGAGACCTTACGAAAAGTTATGAAGATTGGCCTAGCACTTTATATTCCAAGTTGTACAAAATAAAGTGGTGTAAAAAGGAGGCATACGATTAAGAAGCATAGGATAAGGCTAGATTGGAGTAACAAGAAGGAACCTTTAATGTCTACATGACATTTGATAGTTATACTAATTTTTATATTATGTTATGGTTAAGTTATGATTGAATCATGTGACTAAGTTAGATTCTACTTAAATGTTTAATAGTGTAACTATGCAAATGTTCATAATAAGGAATTTTTTTTTTGTAAGAAAAGGTTTTTTAATATATCTCTTAGATAAAAATGTTATTAGGATTAAAACCTATTAGAATATTTAGTGCGATAGCTATCTCGCTAAGTAATTTTATTACTTACTCTACATGTGGATATGCTTTTCAAGATACTCTACCACTAATGGCATCTTTTAAAAGTATTGATATTTAGTGGCATAATTATGAAATTAATTATGGGAGGTTTAGATTTGAATGTTACTTTTGCATGAATATAGATGTAGATCGGTTCAAAATTAATTATGCTACAAATTTTGCTTCAATCCTTGAGGAATTAGTACAAGTAACTATACTAACATTATTGTAATAACCCCGCCGTTAATAGGTAACATAGGATCATTATAGCATGAATACATGACTAGATATTTTTGATATAAACTTAGAATTATCTCAAATGAGTTTAAACCATTTCTTTTCCAAATTATTGAGAGAAATTAATTTGATTTATACTATTGTTTAGCTTAGTTTCACAAATAAAGTCTATCAAAACTTAGAAAATTTTTATAGGTCAAGGGCACCTCCCTTAAAGAGTTATATAAAATATGCATTATTTAAAAATAAAAATCTCGGTATTAGTTATTCTTGTAATTTTATATCAAAAAGTAATTTTTAATAAATTTTTAAGAATTTAAAATGACTATTTTGAGAAACTATTATTTTTAAAATTTTTCAAAATTTGACATTTTGAACTAGAACTAAAAATCTAGATTTTTATTATTTAGAGTTTTAATTTTTTTTATATTTTTTTGAATCCAAATAGAGGGTATTTCCTTATTTACATTTATATCTTAAGTAAATAAAGAGTAAAATGACAAATGAAAATCGAGGACATTTACTTAAACTGCTAAAATGTAAATAAAGTGCTAAACAGTAACCCATATTTAATAAACAAGCCTGGACCCATTAAACTATGACCCAGAAATGTAAATAAGGTGTTGAACAGTAATAGAAATTCAGTAAACAAGCCCAAGCCTAGTAAACCATGACTCAAATCATGACCCAAACTTTAATATTAATATAATTCAGCCTCTTTCCCCTAAAAATGTCAATAAGGTGCTAAACAGTAACCCAAATTCAATAAACAAGCCCAAACCTAGTAATTTATGACCTGAACCGTGACCCAGACTTTGATATTAACATAATTCGACCCCTTTCCCCTAAAACACCACTAGTATATGCCTAAATAGCACTAAACAACATGAAACCCTATCCATTCACCTTTTCTCTTCTTCTTCTTCCTTTCTTGCTTCAAATAATTCTTTCTTCACATTCCTAAGCATTTTCTTCCACTTTCACCTTGTTTCTCATTGTTGTTTTTGTCATTTCGAGGTTTCTCTTGCTGGTTTAAGGTTTTTGAGATTTTGGGATTTCTCTTGCTAGTTTGTTGTTTTTGTTCTTTTTTTTTTTTGCCCAAAAAGGTAATCCCTAGCTTCATTCTCTTATTTGGGAGTTAGATTAGCTTATATTAACTAGAAGGTAGTAAAGATTAACTTATACTTAGGTTATGCCTAGAATAGTGAAATTTAGGGTTTTATAATAGGGAACTTAATATTACAAAATTAATGTTGATTTATGTTTGAATTGTTATTTGATTGTTTATATAAAGTCAAGGAACACTTCCTAGTGGCACTAGTGGTTCGTAAAGTAAGAAGGAATCGAACCTAGACATGTTAGCCATTTTATGAGTAGGTAATGTGTATTCTCATATTTTTATATATTTTCCAACCTTCTCTATATTTTAAATTATTAATTTCATTAATTTATTAATTATTTTTATTTTTTATGTATTTTAATTTCATATATATGTTAGAGCACTAGGTACTCTTATAACAAGCACCTTATAAATATTTTTTAAGTTATAGTGATACAGAATGGTATTAAAATAGCACTATGATGATGAAATTAATTTATGTGATTTACTTTTTAATGGTTTGTTACTAAAACTTTATTATATAATGTGCTTTGAAAGGTTATTGTGATGAAGTGATGATGCATCGATTTTTCATGTATGCTTGTAAAATTAATTTTTGATGAGTTTAGAATGATTTGATATTGGAAATATTGCTTACCATAATTGAAAGTCTTAATGAGCTATTCATAGTTGAAAAGAATATGGATTAAGATTGATTCAAACCATTGATATATGAAATTGTTTATTTCTAATGACTTTCTGTTAGAATTCAAATCAACATACATAACAAAATTTTAAAATTTTAATCCAAAACCTCCCTAGGATCCATGCAAAAATCAGAAACCAGTATTAGGGTTTTACCTTATTTATGCTTGTATTCTTTTTGAACAAATCCTTGAGAGATTGAGATGAATCAAATGTCGGCCGGAAGGTATAGCAGTCTCTACGGTATTCACACAAAGTGAACAACGACTTCTCCCCTCCACGAAGCTGGTAAGATTTGTTTCTCTCACTAGGATTGGATTTTGACATTTTCTAGAATGGTTTAGGGTTTGATTGAAGCCAATATGTGTTATATAATGTGCTGCCTTCAAGTCTTTTTATAGAATTAAGGCATATCACAATCCTAGTTCCACTAAGATAATGTTTCAAAAATCTTAATCACACTAAATAACTATCACTTTATCCTTATCTTAGAAAAAGTGAGGAGAGATAGAACTTATCTATTAATTATCTAATATTAGATAATAATAATATTATCTCATAATATAATTATCTAATACCTAATAATGTAATTATATGATATTACTATAATATCAAATAACATCACATAATATATAATATATATTACGTGAATAAATATATATTATATTAATAATATATATATGTATGAAAATAAGTCCAATTAATTTAATTTTAATCTATCTAAAACTTAATTAATTATTTTCTCATTTCTACTCCTTTTGTGTGACCCTGTAGGTTCTTATTACGTTGATAATGACTCATTTTTCGCTATAAATAATGAGCGGTGTCTAGCAATACATCACTGCCACTCAAGTAGTAAAAATGCCTATGATTTGACATTTACCTAATATATGATTAATATTTTGCATCATAATCCTTTTTGTAACAATATCTAAATCGAACTAGAGGTATGGAGTGTGTCATCCTTGTAAATGTTTAACTTATATTTCTTGATATCGAGTAGACTTAAAACAAATGATCAATATCACATATTGATCTAATTGAGCATGGCCATATATTTCTAAGTCTCACTCAATCAAGGAGCCCAAGGATATTTCTCTTTTATACAAGAGTAACAAAATCCCATCTATATCACTTACTTCCCTCTGCATGATTTGTGACACACCCAATTAACGTCCTACTTGTCATCCCGATTAAAGGAGACGTGGGATGACATCAAAGTGAGTAACTCCTCATTTAGGGAACCGTAGTGACTTCAGGTCAAAGGACTATGCATATTTATGATCATATAAGAATAACTAATGACACATTTATCTATGCAGTATTCTCATAATGGGTCAATCTAGTACATTGTTCACTAACAATGTACTCATGTATTGACTTGATATCAAATATTCATGATTCATAATCATCAGTTACTATACATGTTAGTCTCGATGTATTATTATTATCTTTTTCATAATAATACTTGACTAGGGCCATTTTAGGAATAGCAAAGCAATTCCAAGGATAATTATTATATTTAATTTATAATTTGTGTAAAATAAAATAAAATAAAATATAATAATTATATTGCTAAAATGAAACGTAATACATTGTGTAATATTGCAATAATCTCTATGATTGACTCTTAGGACACACACCAACACTTTCTTATATGACTGTACTTATATGTATGGTGTTTTGCTATTTTTATAAAATTATTTTGGGAGGAGACTAGTTGGGAACTATAGTTAACAGTAATGATAACATTAGCTTTGGTGAACCTTAGTTTGAACCCCAATTAACAAGGGAGCTGCTAACCCCATGTGTTAGCCAACACACATGGTGATATGAAATTGTGTTGGATCGTCCCAAAATTCAGCAAATCTAAAAATAAAAATAGAATGTTATTCATGACACACTTTAAAAGATGAAGAATAGAAGTGATAAGTGACAATGAACATGTCACAAAGAATGTAAATCCTTCAATAAGTGAAAAAGAAAAACATGCCACAAAGATGAATCCTTGATTAGTGATAATCAATGCTACAAAAGGTAAATTCTTTTGATAAGTCACAAGTTTATTCAAAAACTCAAGAGAGGCACTTAACCAAATTCTCTAACTCCCAAATCTCAAGTTTCAAATCTCAAATTTGAATTGCTATAAGGAACAAGCCTCGTTATATAACTCTTTAAAACCCTAATTGAAAATAAGTTCAAAAGATAGCAAACTAGCCTAAAATTAATCCACTAACCTAAACCTAATAAAAGACCTTTAAACTACTCATAGTAATATGGTAAATATTTTAAAGTAAAATAAGCCTAAATACATTCATCATTAACTAAAGCCTAAAATATTTTAAAATGACCCAAAATAAAATAAATACAAACTAAAGGCCTAAATGCTAGATTAAAGCCTAAAACATCAAATAATTAAAAAAATGAGCTGAAAGGGCGCCAATTAGGATAATGGTTGATGTGACATTGATATGACTCCATCTTTTTAATGATGTGGCAATTATGTGGATTATGGTTGATATGGTGCCATCTCCTTGATGATGTAGCAATGATATGACACTAATTTGATGATGATATGATATAATTTTAATCCACTTGATTAAGCTTTCCTCCTATCTCACTTCCTTATGATTGACTTCCCTTAGATTCACATCATATGGATTAATTTATGGTAACCTGATGGGCTACTTTAGAGTTAAGAGCTCTCTTAAGATTATTACTTTATGAATGAAATGCTTATGATTGTTATCTATGATTGGAAACCTCCCACCCTAAAAGTGTATTTTTAATAAAGAAAAAGAGAGAGAAACTTTATATTTATGTTATAGGGTTAAATTTAATAATTTTTTATTTTTAATTATTTATTTATCATAAATATATTATATTGATATTCTTACTATAATTTATGTCTATAATGATTTCCTATGTTATGATTGAAGAACCTATTATCTACTATATCAATTTGAAATTCATGTTTTAGTATTTTACTTCTAATAAATATTTCAAATGATGTTTTATCAAATATGATTGTATAACTATTATGATATCAATTTCAATTGGAAAAACTTGTGCCTTTACTTATCCTATTTCCATTAGGAATTCATATTATCTATTCATTGAGTTAATGACTCATTTTGTTTGTTGTAATTTTTTTTTCAAATAAGGATTTGGGTTTAAGTCTATCATCTGTAGCTCTTTAGAGAGAAAGGAACATTCTTTTGTGGTGAGCCTTGCACTTTATTCATGTAGGCTTGATGTAAAACTTTTGTATATTTTAAAAGTTATAAAAGTTTGAATACTCTTATATGTACTCCAATAAACCCATAAGCAGGGCATGCTTTTGTTGATATACATATATATATTTTGTTATAATTATGAAGGATTGTCTAGTTATGAAATGATATTGATTAACAAGTGAATGTTGAAAAATAAGAAAGTTTATGTGGGACTATATACGTGTGAAAAATTAGTGAATGTGTAATGGTCATATGCCCACTTAAGTTTGAAATGGATTACAAGTTATCTTATGATATTTTCAAATTACATAGCCTATATGGTTACATTTTTCCCTTAAGGTCATGCACCAGTCATGACCCTTAGTTTTCAATCGTGATAAAGTTGGTATTAGAGCTTTAGGTTTTCTTATGGTTAATGGAGCAAGTGTCCTTTAGTGGGGTCATGATTGTGAAAATGTTACTAACCTTTCTCATAATTATAACACTTCTAAAGGCGTGATAGGTTGTTAGTCCTTGTCCCATTCTTAAAGTTTGTCTAGTTGAGTTACTTATATGTCATAAATTTTTGTTGTGTTTTGATAAAGTTTGTTATTTTTATATAGGTGGAGATGCCACCTAAGACTTGTGCCTAAGGTAAATTAATGCCAATAATGCATTTGATGAGACATTTACTAGGCCTCACTTTCCAATCCATAGAAGTGGTAGTCATGGCAGTCGAGGTAGCTATAGTAAACCTCCTTTACATAAAGGACATCCTATAATTGATAGAAATGAAGGTGTTAAAGGCAATGTAACCCTAACACCTAATATAGTTAAGTTGATGGCTAGTATACAAGGGCTCTAAAGAATAGTAAAGACTTTAGTGGGATCTATAGTTAGCCAAGGTAGGCAAAGGGGTGAGATCCATGTAGAAAGAGGCCCTCAAGATAATGAGATCCAAATTAAATAGCAAACACCACCTAATGGTTAAGAAATTCATGTATCCTACTCTGAGTTTGTCAAGTTGCATCCTCTTATATTTACAAGATCTGATGTTTCTAAGGATCCATAACAATTCCTAGATGATATTGGTAAGATCTATAGAGCACTTAGTTGCTTTTCAAAAGGATCAGTTCAATGAGTAGAGTTTAAGCCATGAGATGTGGCCTAAACATGGTTTAATGATTGGTTAAGGGGAAGACCTCAAAGATTGCCTGCCCTAACTTAGGAAGAATTCAATAACTCTTTTATGGAAAGATTTCTTCTAAAAAGTGTGAAAAGAGCAAAGGCTAGAGAGTTTGAAATGTTAAAGTAAACCCCTAGTATGATAGTGATAGAGTATGACATTCGATGCACACAGCTCTCTCATTATACTCCATACTTGATTCCTATGGAGAGAATGAGAATAGAGAGGTTTATTAATAGATTGGTAAGGCCATTATATCAAGCGATAGCGCCCTAAATGAAGACTTTTCTTTCTTATGTAGTTGCAGTGGATTGTGCAAGAATGTTAGAAATGAATGAGATAGAGGGACATGCAACACAAGAGAAGCTAAAGACAGCAAAGACTGAAGGTAGTTTTAGTGGGAAAAAAATACAAGTAAAGTGTAATGGCCCCGCCATTAATAAGTAACATATAATTGTTATAACGTAAAATATGATTAGATAGTTTTGATATGAACTTGGGATTATTTCAAATGGGCTTAAACCATTTCTTTTCCAACTTATTGAAAGAATTTAATTTAATTTATACTATTATTTAGCTTAATTCTACAAATAAAGTTAAATCTATTAGAATTAAAAAAAAATTTCTAAGTCTGGGGCATTTCCCTTGAAGGGCTGTATAAAATATGTATTATTTAAAAAATAAAAATCTCAATATTTTTTTTCCTTGTAATTTTACATCAAAGAGCAATTTTTAATGAATTTGTAGAAACCTAAAATGATTATTTTGAGAAAATGCTATTTTTAAAATTTTCTAAAATTTGATATTTTGAACTAGAACTCAAAATCTAAATTTTTATTCTTTAGAGTTTTATTTTTTTTAATGCAAATAAGGTGTATTTCCTTATTTACATTTATAACTTAAGTAAATGGGGAGTAAAATGACAAATGGGAAATGAGGTGCTAAAATTGTGACCCAGAAACCCCAGTACCTAGAAAATAGATTTTTTTTCCTTGAAATATAATCAAAATTAGAAATAGAACTAGAATAACATAGAGCCATGATGAAACCCTCTTTTCTTTTTAGCTCTCCTTTTCTTCTTCCTCATCCATTACTAACCACTTAAGATAACTCTTTTTCTTCACATTTCTGTGCATTTTCTTCCACTTTCTCCTTATTTTTCATTGCTGCTATTCTTATTTTGAGATTTCTCTTATTGGTTTAAGGGTTTGGAGATTTCAAAATTCCCTGAAATAGACTCAAAATTAGAAATAGAACTAGAATAACATAGAGCCATGATGAAACCCTCTCTTCTTCTTAGCTCTCCTCTTCTTCTTCCTCATCCATTACTAACCCCTTGAGATAACTCTTTTTCTTCACATTTATGTGCATTTTCTTCCACTTTCTCCCTGTTTTTCATTGCTGCTATTCTTATTTCGAGATTTCTCTTGTTGGTTTAAAGGTTTGGAGATTTCAAAATTCCTCTTGCTGGTTTGCTATTTTTGTTCTTTCTTTTACCCAATAAGGTAATTTTCAAGCTTCATTCTCTTATTTAGAAGTTAGATTGGATTATATTAGTTAGTAGATAGCAAAGATTAGTTTATTTTTCAGTTATGCTTAGAATATAGAATTTAGGGTTTTTGTAATAGGGAATCTAATGTTGTAATTTGGTGTTGATTTATGTTTGAATTGTTGTTTAATTGCTTGCACAAGGTCAAGGAACATTTCCTAGTGGCACCAGTGGTTTGTGAAATAAGAAGAAATCAAACCTGAGCATATTGGTAATTTTATGAGTAGATAATGTGTATTTCCATATTTTTATATATTTTCTAACCTCTTTTGTACTTTTGAATTGTTAATTTTATTAATTTATTAATTATTTTAATTTCTATGCATTTTAATTCCATATATATGTTAAAGCGTTAGGTACTCTTGGGACAAGCATCTTAAGAATTTCTTTTAAGTTATACTAATACAGAATGGTACTAGAATGATATTATATTGAGGAAATTGATTTATGTGATTTATTTTGAAATGTTATATTATTGGAACTTTATTTGTATAATGTTCTTTGAAAGGTTATTATGGATGAAGTGATAATGTATTGAATTTTTATGAATACTTATGGTTGAAAGCCTTGATGAGCTACTCATAGTTAAAAAGAGTATAGATTGAGATTGATTTAAACTATCGATATATGAAATTATTTATTTTTAATAATTTTTTTATATAACTATTACTTATATATATACATAGTGTTTTGTGATTTTTATAAACTTGTTTTAGGAGAAGACTAGTTGGAAATTATAGTTAATGGTAGTGATAACATTAGCCTTAGTGCACTTGGGTTTTAACCTCAATTAGTAAAGGAGTTGTTAAACTTGTGTGTCGGCCAACATATATGGATTGGTTTATTGTAACCTGATGGATTACTTTAGAGTTGAGAGTTCTCTTGAGATTATTACTTGTGAGTGGAATGCTCATGTTTGTTAGTCATAATTGGAAATCTCCCACCCTAAAGTGTAATTTTGATGGTTTATGTATTTTAAAATTTATTAACTTTGATTTTGATTACTTATTTATCATGAATATATTGTATTAAATTTTTTTTACCATGAATCTATGTTCATGATGATTTCCTATACTATGATTAAAGAACTTACTATCTACCTTTTAGCTTGAACCTTATGTTTTAGTATTCTACTTCTAATAAACATTCCAATTGCTATTTTATCAAATATGATTGTATAGCTCTTATGATATCTTTTTATATTGAACAGCTATTTAATTCTTTCTAAGGAAAAACTTGTGCCATAGTTTTTTCCATTTCTGTTGGAAATTTATATTATCTATTCACTAAGTTAATGACTCACTCTTTTTATTATAATATTTTTTAGATAGAGATTTAGCTTTGGGTCTATCATCTATAGCTCCTTAGAGAGAGAGGAGTATTCTTTTGTAGTGAGCCACACACTTTGTTCATGTAGGCTTGATGTAAGCTTTTACATATTTTTTAAAGTTGTAAAATTTTGAATACTCTTAGATATGCTCCATTAAACCTACAGGCAGGGCATGCTTCTATTGATTTACATATATGTATTTTGTTATAATTATGAAGGATTGTCCGGATACAAAATGATATGGATTTTTTGTTAATTTATGGATTAACAAGTGGATGTTGAAAAATAAAGAGGTTCATGTGGGGTTATATGCATGTGAAAAATTAATGAATGTATGATGGCTATATGTTCTCTTAAGTTTGAAACATATTACAGGTTATCCTATGATGTTTTAGGTTAGCATAGCCCATATGGTTGTATTTTTCCTTTACGGTCAAGCACCGATCACAACCCCTAGTTTCTGATCGTGACATAAAGGGCCACAATCTCAAATACGACAAAATATGTTAAAATTGGGCTTAAAATCCACCAAGTAATCTTTCGTGAGTACATAAAGGATAAGGCATGATATGAGAGGACAAGGGCAAATAGGTTCCTAACATATAAGACAATTTAAAGGAACAAGAGTTCTATGTCAAACTTGTGGGAAGTTTCATTTAAGACAATGTTGTTGAGAGATAGGTATTTATTTCCAATGTGGCCATACTAGACATTTAAGGAAGGATTGTCTTCAATTTCATAAAGGCTTTAGTTAAGGGCCAGCACATACTTCCTTACCATCAACACCCATAATGACTTAACCTATGACATAATTTCTAGGTCAAACCAATAAAGGTGGTGGAGATAGAGGATCAGGGGATAAAACCCAAGGCTAACCAAGTGGAGGGCAAGCACATGCTTTCGCATTGACACCTCAGGATACCCAAGCATCTAATGCTATTATGATAGGTACTCTTTCAATTTGTTCTCATGATGTCCCAGATTTACATATTTATATGCATTTCCCTTCTTTGTTTCTCAGTTTAGTAGAGATCTAATGTTGTTAAATCAATCTTTCTCCATCACTACACCCATTAGAGAGTCCCTATTTATTGATCGTGTATATAGGTCTTGTGAAGTAGTTGTGACTACTAAGTAAACATTAGCTGATTTGATTATGCTTGATATAATTAACTTTAATGTAATCTTAGGCATGGATTGACTACCTATCATGTCACTCTTAATTATCACTTGAAAGTTGTTAAATTTGATCGTCCATGAGAACCATCCTTCCTAATCCAAGGTGATCGAAGTTTAGCACCTTATAATCTTATTTCTAAGACTATTGAGAAAGGGTTATGAAAGGCTTTTAGCAATGGTAAGAGATATTGAATCACAAGGAGAGAAACTTGAAAAAGCTCCTATTGTGGATAATTTGGTGATGTTTTTCCTTATGAGTTACTTGATTTACCTTTAGAAAGAAAGATTGAATTTTGCATTGATTTGGTTTTGAGCACATAGCCCATCTTTATAGCTCCATACCATATGGCTCTTGCAAAATTGAAGGAATTAAAGGACCAACTCAAGGATTTTCTAGAGAAAGGTTTCATTCATTCAAGTACTTCTCCATAGGGTGCGCTGTACTTTTTATTAAGAAGAAAGATAGTTTGTTGTGGTTATATATTGATTATTGGCAATTGAACAAGGTGACTATATGCAACAAATACCTTTTACCCTGCATGGATGATTTGTTTAATTAACTCGTAAGGTGCTCATTATTTTTTAAAGATAAATATTTGTTTAAGGTACCATCTGTTGAGAATTAGAAAGGAGGATATTCCTAAGACAACATTTAGAACTCATTACGGTCAGGATGAGTTCTTGGTGATGTCTTTTGGTTTAACAAATGCTCCAACCGCATCATGGATTTGATGAATAAAGTGTTTAAGTCTTTTCTTGGTTAGTTTGTTATTGTGTTCATAGATGATATCTTAGTATATTCCAAGATTAAGGAGGAGAATGAGCAACACTTGAGAATTATTTTACAAACCTTAAAGGACTAACAATTGTATGTAAAGTTCTTGAAATGCAAATTTTGGTCAAATAATGTGACCTTCCTAGGATATGTTATTTCAAAGGATAGTATCCAAGTAGACCCTAAAAAAGTTAAGGTAGTATAGCATTAGTTGAGGCCAAGTTTGGTGATGGAGTTACTATTGCCGATTTGTCAATGATTTTTCTAAGATAGCAGCCTTACTAACTAAGTTGACACACAAGAATATGAAGTTCCAATTGTGAAGAGAGCTTTCAAAGGCTCAAATCTTGTTTGACTACAGCTCTAGTGTTAGCTTTACCATTAAGATCAGGTGGTTACACAATGTTTTATGATGCTTCAAGGATTGGGCTTGATTATATTTTAATACAGCATGGACCAGTTATTACTTACGCTTCTAGGCAACTTAAGACACATGAACAAAATTACCCCATTTATAATTTAGAAATGGTAGCAATGGTGTTTGCACTCAAGATTTGAAAGCACTATCTTTATGATGACACTTGTGAGATTTACACTAACCATAAGAGTCTTAAATACATATTTGAGTAAAGAGATCTTAACCTCAGACAAAAGAGGTAGATGGAGTTACTCAAGGATTATGATTGCACAATCTTGTATCATCTAGGAAAGGCTAATGTGGTTGCAGATGCATTGATTACGAAGTCTATGGGCAATTTAGCTTGCATAGCTAAAGTAAGAAGGTCGTTAATCAATAAAATCTATAAGTTAAAAAGAAATAAAGTACAAATGGAAGTTATAAGTCTTGGAGTGTTGTTGACACATGTATAAGTTTGTTTTTCATTAATGGAACAAATCAAGGTAGCTCAAGCCAATGATCCATAATTATACAAGATAAAGGAAGAGGTTGAAAATGGAAAGGCTAGTGAGCTTGTAATTAAAGATAATAAAGTTCTTTGGTATGGAAACCAATTGTGTGTACCTAAGGTAAAGGAATTAAAGAGACTTGTGCTAAAGGAAGCTTATCATTCTGTATATACCATTCATCTTGGATTGACTAAGATGTACCAAGACTTAAAATAATTGTATTGGTGGGATGGTATGAAGAAAGACATAGCAGATTTTGTATCCCAATGCTTAGTTTGCTAATAGGTGAAAGCTAAACACCAACCGCCTATAAGTTTGCACTAAAACATTAAAATTCCTTAATAGAAGTGGGAAAGGATAAGATTCCCTTATACTACTAAGAGGTTTAACTCTATTTAGGTGATTATGGATAGATTGACTAAATCAATGCACTTCATTCCTATGAAGATCACTTATGGCTTTGCTCAACATGCTTAAATTTATATTGATGAGATTGTTAGACTTCACAGAGTGCTAATATCTATCATATATGATCATAGATTGTAATTCAAAACTCATTTTTGGAGAGTTTTTCAAGAAGCTTTAAGGACTAGAGTGGACTTTAACATCGCATTTCATCCTCAAACAAACAAACAATAAAAAATAATTATTCAAACATTAGAGGACATGTTACAAGCTTGTGTTCTAGACTTTAGAGGTAATTGGGATCACTACTTATCTTTAATTGAGTTTACCTACAATAATAGCTACCAAGTAAGCATTTAGATGACTTCTTTTAAGGCATTGTTAGGAAGGCATTATAGGTCACTAACCATATGGTTTAAGGTTAGTGAAGTTAAACTCCTAGGACCAGAATTGATGCAAAATTCTATAGAGAAGACTCATTTGATAAGAGAAAGATTAATGGCAGCCCAAAGTAGACAAGAAGCTTATATCAATCATCAAAGAAGGGACCTAGAGTTTGCTATTGGTGATCATATGTTCATTCAAGTTTCTCCTATGAAAAATATGATGAGATTTGGAAAGAAAAGGAAGCTTAGTCTGAGGTACATAGGTCCTTTTGAGATTCTTGAGCGAGTGGGTGCAATTGCATATTGATTAGCACTTTCACCAAAGCTTACTAACGTACATTTATTATTCCATGTTTTTATTCTTTAGAAATACTTGCTCAATCCTCTCATGTGTTGCAACCTCAACCAATTCAGATAGATAAAAATCTATCCTATGAAGAGAAGCTAGTGGCCATTATGGATAGGCAAGTTAAGAAATTTTATTCAAAGGAAAAGGCATTAGTAAAGGTGATTTAGCAAAACCATTCAATGGAGGAAGTAACATGGGAACCTGAAGACGTTATATGTGCAAAATATCCATATCTTTTCAACAATAAATGTTAGTAATTGTCTTAAGAAATATAAGGATGAATTTCTTTAAAGGGGAAAGAATGTAACGACCCTACCATTAATAGGTAACATAGGATCATTATAACATAATATACAATTAAATAGTTTTGATATAAACTAAGGATTATCTTAAATAGGTTTAAACCATTTCTTTTCCAACTTATTGAAAGAATTTAATTTGATTTAAACTATTGTTTAGCTTAGTTCCATAAATAAAGTTGAGACTATCAGAATTCAAAAAAATTCTCTAAGTCTAGGGCACATCCCTTAAAGAGCTAAATGAAATATGTATTATTTGAAAAATAAAAATCCTGGTATTAGTTCCTTTTTTAATTTTACATTAAAGAGTAATTTTTAATAAATATTTAGGAACTTAAAATGACTATTTTAAGAAATTGTTGTTTTTAAAATTTTTCAAAATTTCATATTTTGAACTAAAATCCAAAATCTAGATTTTTATTCTTTAGAGTTTTAATTTATTTGATTTTTTTGGAATCCAAATAGGGGTTACTTAAATGGAAAGAAAGTAAATAAGGTGTTGAATAATACCCATATTCAATAAATAAGCCTAAATCAAGTAAATCCTGACCTAAACTATAACCTAGACTCTGATATTAACATAATTTAGCCCTTTTCCCTGCTAGAAATGTAAATAAGATTCTAATAATAACCTAGATTTAGTAAACAAGGCTAGACCTAGTAAACCATGACCTAGACTCTAATATTAACATAATTTGGCCCTTTTCCTCCAAAACACCACTAGTACACACCTAAATAACACCAAATGGCATGAAACCCTATCCTTTCACCTTCTCTCTTATTCTTCTTCCTTTCTTGCTTCAGATAACTCCTTTTCTTCACATTCCCAAGCATTTTCTACCACTTTCACACTATTTCTCGTTATTGTTTTTGTCATTTCGGGGTTTTTCTTTTTAGTTTAAGGTATTGGAGATTTTTGAGATTTTGTTTGTTAGTTTGTTGTTTTTGTTCTTTCTTTTGCCTAATAAGGTAATCCCAAGAATCATTCTCTTGTTTAAGAGTTATATTAGCTTATATTAGCTAGAGGGTAGCAAAGATTAGCTTATTCTTAGGTTATGCCTAAAATGTGAAATTTGGAGTTTTGTAATAAGGAACTTAATATTGCAAAATCAATATTGATTTGTGTTTGAATTGTTGTTTGATTCTTTGTATACAGTCAAGGAACATTTTCTGGTGGCACTAGTGGTTCGTAAAGTAGAAAGGAGTCGAACTTAGACATATTAGCCATTTTATGAGTAAATAATGTATATTCCCACATTTTTATATGTTTTACAACCTCCTATATACTTTTAAATTATTAATTTTATTAATTTATTAATTATTTTAATTTTCTATGCATTTTAATTCCAGATATATGTTAAAGCATTAGGTACTCTTAGGATAAGTACCTTAAAAAAATTTTTTGAGTTATAATGATACAAAATGATATTAAAATAACACTATGATGAATGGAATTAATTTATGTGATTTATTTTGTAATGGTGCATTGCTGAAACTTTATTGTATAATGTTGTTTAAAAGGTTATTGTAAATGAAGTGATGATATATCGATTTTTCATGTATACTTGTAAAATTGATTTTTGAGAAGTTTGGACTGATTTGATATTGGAAATGTTGATTACCATGGTTGAAAGCCTTGATAAGCTATTCATAGTTGAAAAGAATATGGATTGAGATTAATTTAAGCCATTGATATATGAAATTATTTAATTCTAATGACTTTCTTATATAACTATTACTTATATTTATGGTTTTCTTTTATTTTTTATAAACTTATTTTGAAAGAAGACTAGTTAGGAACTATAGCTAACAATAGTAATAATGTTAACCTTAGTGCACCTTGGTTTGAACCCTAGTTAGCAGGGGAGTTACTAACCCCGTGTGTTAGCTAACATATATGGATTATTTTATGGTAGCCTAATGGGTTGTCTTAGAGCCAAGAGCTCTCTTAAGATTATTACTTCATGAGTAGATTGCTCGTGTTTGTTATCCATGGTTGGAAACCTCAGACCTTAAAAGTGTATTTTTGATAAAGAAAATGAGAAAGAAACTTTATGTTTATATTATAGGGTTAAATTTAATAATTTTTAATTTTTAATTACTTATTCATCATAAATATATTGTATTGATATTCTTATTATAAACCTATGTCTATAATGATTTCCTATGTTATGTTTGAACAACCTACTATCTACTTTATGAACTTGAAACTCGTGTTTTTGTATTCTACTTTAATAAATATTTCAAATGATGTTTTATTAAATATAATTGCATAATTCTTATGATATCAATTTGAATTGGAAAAAGTCGTACCATAACTTGTTTTGTTTCATTGGGAATTCATATTATCTATTCATTGAGTCAATAACTCACTTTGTTTATTGTAATGTTTTTTGTTCAAATAAGGATTTAGCTTTAGGTTTGTCATTTGCAGCTCTTTAGATAGAATGGAGCATTCTTTTGTGGGAAGCCTCATATTTGGTTCATGTGGGCTTGGTGTAAAACTTTCGTATATTTTAGAAGTTGTAAAAGTTTGAATACTCTTAAATATGCTCCATTAAACCCATAGGTAGGGCATACTTCTGTTGACATACATATATGTATTTTGTTATAATTATGAAGGATTGTCTAGTTATGAAATGATATGGATTAATAAGTGAATGTTGAAAAATAAGAAAGTTCATGTGGGACTATGTGCATGTGAAAAATTAGTGAATATATAATGGTCATATGCCCACTTAAGTTTGAAATAGGTTACAAGTTATCCTATGACGTTTTAGGCTTGCATTATTTATGTGATTGTGTTTTTTCTTTAAGGTCATGCACCAATCACGATCCCTTAATTTTCGATCATGATAATTACTAGCCATGCCATTTGCAACAATAGATGATTCACCATACTCTCTAGCACATGAAGACCTTATTAGCATCTAATAGCAGTCATATTTATCTATTTTTAAATTTATTTGACTCATTACATATCTGTATAATTATTTTAAATCTCTAACAATTAAGTTACTACTTAATCCAAGAATTTTTGTATAATGATGAATATGTGGTGCCTATTATTGTACATATATGGCTTTGACATTATTATGATTGTCTAATGGTTTTTTTTTTAAAAATAATGTGGTATAATAAGTTAGTCTTCATTGAATTTCAAAAGGAAAGGAAAAATGTTGTTCATATACATCAAAGATAACTCTATATTTCTAAGTTCAAAGATATTTATTAAAATAATAAATAGTTATGTATTTTGAAAAAGGCTTGATTTGAATAAAGTCATTTTCTACCTCGATTTCTAATTAGCATTATTTCCTAAACTTTTTAAAATAGAATAGGATCATTTGACTTTTCTGGGTTTATTTCCTATTGTAGTGTGTTCATTTCATGGTTTGGACTTCTATTTTTGAAAGAAAACTTAATTCTTTTAAAGATTCAAAAAATTTCTTCATAAGTCTTTTGGTTTTTTTGGGAAGAAAGTTTTATAAATCTATTTTTAAGTCTTCTAAATTTCTATTTGACAAATTATCATTTTTAGAATAGTTCCTGGAAAACTATCTATAGAGATATTATTGTAAAAGTGGAAATTACTTTCTAATAAAAAGTTATCTTTCTAAAAGAAGTTTGTATTTCATGGAGTTTTAATGTTTTAACCATTTCCAACATAGAAAAAAGAAACTTTTTCTATTTTGGCTTGAATTTTGACTCTAAAAGAAGCTATTGTATTCCTGCTTTTAAAATTTCCTTCAAAGAGAAAGAAAAGAATTTTCAAACATTTCTGACACTTAAGATGAGGTTTTCTTTATTAGTTTTTCTTACTATAAGGAATCTAAAACATTGTATCTCATCAACTGTCCAAAACTATTTTTGGATTCAATAAAAATATTTTAATGAAAATTTTAACTTTGTATTATCTTAATATGTATTTTTTATTAAAATAATTAGATTTAAAAAGTTAGTTAGGTATAAAAAGGCTTGCAAGGATGCCCACTTGATATCTTTAGGCTGGTCATGATGATCTAAAATTAGGTCATGATATAGGTGGTATCAGAACTTGGTTTGGGTGAAATTGGAAAATATAGTTTGAAAAACTATAAGACCTTCTACCATAAGCAGTCAAAATAGTGTCAACCATCAACAATGATCTCAATGGTTTCATTTGGAGTACCATGTATCTTTTATTTCTATTTTCTTATTTAAGTTAATTTATAAACTATAGTGAAAACTAAGGCAAATTTGGACGTGTCCAAGAAATGAAGAATTTTCAAACCCTTTAGCAATGAAATTAACTAGAAAGCCCTAGTTTAGATCATTGCTTTACGATAAACTCTAGAAAAAGTACATGTCCAAGGAAGTAGAAATAAAAATAGGCAAGAAAGTAAACAATTAACTTCTCCTTTTATAGCCTAAAGATAGGCTTTCCATTATTTATAAATTTCAAAAGCCAATATAAGAGAAAAATTTATTAAATTATATAAAGAGTTAAAACAAAATTTAGGAATAATGGGTTAGACAATAATAAAATATACTAAAAGCATGTGGAAGTTAGAGGTTAATGACAAAATGTGAATGCTAGCAAATAATATTAATATCTAATTAAGTTATAATGTAAAAGTTTTGAAATCAAGATCCCAGAAATGATAAGTTACATAAAGATTGATTAGGTGGTACAGAAAGTAAAGAGTTTCCTTACTCCAATTTGTAGAAATTTTGGTGTGCATGATTTTGATGATTAAAAGTGATTGATGGAAAACTTAAGGTATGCTTTTACTTTATGGTTAGTAGATTGTTTAGAAATACTGAAGGATTGAACATTATCTCATAGATTGAAAATGATAATCCTCCTTTTTGAAAATTTAGAAATAAACAAATGGAAATATCATTCTAGGAAGTTATTAGATAGCAAACCTTAAGGAGACTACTAACTCAAAGAAAAATTCATAAGAAAGTATGATTGAAGGAAATATATAGAATGACTAAGGTCAAGGTATAAATATATCAATGGATGGTGAATAAGGATTTTATAGGTTATAAGAAATCTAATGGAAATCAATTGTATAATTATACAACTTCAACTTGTGATGTAAATAGATATTAAAAAAGATGTTTCTATTAAAATTTTAAACATAAAAAGGGTACGTAATGGTTGATTGAAAACTTATTAGATAAGTGAATTAAGATAATTCTAGAAATAGAGAGAGAGAAGCTAGTGATAGAATAAGGACGGGGTGATGATCACTTATAATCTATGACACAAAGAATTTATATGCTAAAGAATTAACAAGTAAACTTTAGAAAAGATGAAACAAGATACATGGAATTTTAAGGAATGAAATTAAGAAAAATAGGACTAATGATAAATTAAATATGTGATATGAATGTATGTATTAAATCCTACAGAGGGGCTTGAACTTGGAAAGTTTGTGGGCTAAAATAATAAGAAATTGATGTGTGAATCAAAAGGTTTAAACAAAAAGTAAGATTAGACTCTTTTAGTCTATAGTAAGAGAGGATTTGATTGCAGAACATGGCATAGAAATAATAATAATTTTATTGAACAAGGGATTTTTAATATTTCTCATGGTAAAATAAATTATGGATATCAAAGATAATTAAATGAGTTAAGCTATGATCATTCATAATTTGTAACTTTAAGAGCAAATCCTTAAAATTTGGAAAGAAAATTTGAATTATGAAACAAATTGGAGAAAATTGATTAAAGTAACACAACAGAAGTGTGGAAGTAGCACAATAAGGTGAAAAGATCTCCTAGCATTAGTGATCCTTTACATTAGAGTTTAACATAAGTTGGTATCAATAATGACTTATATTATTGATTGTGACAAGTATCTAAAAGAAATTGTTTTGGTTTTTTATTCATACATAATAGAAGAAAGGAGAGTTGATATATGAAACTAAGGTTTAAAAAGATACCTCTAGTTAAGATGGCTTGGAAAATTATGGTACATATAAGATAAATGCCTAAAAGTGTTTAATGAAAGGGCTTTTTACAAGTTGATGACAATTTTAAATAACTTCATTATGGTTAGGTGAAAATTCAAGGACTAATTTCTTAAGAGGGAAGAATAGTAATATACAATAAAAATCTAATAGATAGAAATAGTCAAAACTAAGTCAAATAGTGTTTGTTAATGTAAAATAAGTAAAAAAAAATTTTTTGTTAGTAAAATTATTTATTATAACAAAAATCTATTTGAAGTTATTTAGAAAAATCTTAGGAAATTTGGAGTATTCAAGATCCAAGATCGTTAAGGTTTGGGTGTAATTTAATATCATTACTTAAAAGCAACCTAGAATAATCCTAAGGTGTTAAAAATATAAATTTGCCCTCACTTTGAAGGATATAGACATCTGGAAAGGGAAAATGGAGGGAATTTGGTTTAGTTTAAGGACCATAAAGTAATATAATTTACTTTTAGGACACTAGAGCAATATTTAATTAGTTTGGTATTTATTAGCATGTTGATGGAGGACTAAATAGAAAAAACTTAGGCACGAAGGAAGAATATAAAATATTCTATGGTATGTACTCATATGATAAGATTAAAAATAGAATATACTACGTATTATACTTGAAATTGAATATTCTTTACATCATTCCATATTAAAGATAAGTTTAGAAGGGAATATACTAAGAATGATGTTAAAGTAAGAATATTCTTTATTAATTCTAATTAAGATAAGCTTAGGAAATAATATACATAGTATCATGCTAATATATTCTAAGTATTATGCTTAGATAAGAATATTCTAATGTTTTTAAATTTGGACTGAATTGGCTAGTTTAACCGATCCATTGGGAAACAAACCTTGGTTCGATCTGAATGTTATTAAAAACCCAGGCAGTTGGTTCATCCCCTTTGAACTGGTCTCACCCATTGCTTTTATTTTTATCAACCTACTGAACCAATATGAATTGGTTTGGGCATGTTAACTAAAAATCCCCTTTATATCTCAATAAAAATGAAAGATTGCAAAGATGTCAAGTAAAGAACTTGAGACTCAAGACCACATGCCTTAACCATTGACGCTAACTCACTTTTTGTCATAGGAGCAACTTTTTTTAATATATAATGCAAATTAATTTCTATTTTTCAAATTTAATTTAATTTTAAATTTTTATGAATAATATATATTATATATTTATATTTTATATTATATAATTACATCATTCTTATTTAGAAAATGTTTAATTTAAATTTTTTATTATATTGAAATGATGTATAATTTTAATATTATAAAATAATACTAAATTTATGTCAAATGATTGTAATTATAGTAAAATAAATATTTATCTTTTTTATCTTTCAAAAATATACTTATATAAATTAAGTGCATTTAAATTTTTATATGTATATATGTAATATATAATTTTATAAATAGAAAAAATATATTAGCCAGCTTAGCCATTAAATTTAATTAGTTTGACATTAACCTAATCATTTTACTGAATCAATGATCAGACCAAGTTTGAAAATATTGTGATTTTTTATTATATTTGCTTTATAATAAAGTATATATTAGAATAATATTCTACTAGTATATTTAAACTTACTAAAATATAAATTTTTAGCAAATGATAACCTTACAATTTAAATACAAGCAACTATTTTAGAGATTTTTTTATATTAGTTTCTCTATCAATTATTCCTTCTACTACTATGTTATTCATAATTATAGTACGATTAATTTATGTTTTAAAAAATACAATAATAAACTTGTACTAATTAAATAAATTTATTTTCACACACACACACACACACACACACACACACACACACATATATATATATATATATATATATATATATATATATATATATAATATGTGATTTATTATATATAAAAATACAACAATTGATTTAATCACTCAATCTGACAGGTCAAATTGATTCGACTTAATCTACTCTCTTAGCTGAGTCAATGATTAGTCTAAGTTTAAGAACATTGGAATATTCTAAGCATATGTGTTAAGGTGATAGGCTTGAGATAGAATATTTCATGAATTATGGCCATTTTTTTTATATAAATAAGGGAATTTTAACTTATTTCCTCTTATACCAAACAAGAACTTCCCAAGGTTAGAAGGGAAATTAGAGAGGGAAAGTGTTATTCTTGAGTGTTCTTGCTAGTTTATGGTGAGATTTTACTAGTTCTTTGTGTGTTCTTAGGAGATAGTTAGAGAAAAAAGCACTCTTGATCTTCAATTAGAGATATAAGATCAAAATTTTCATAAATTCATTTTCTTTTCATAGTTCTTTCTTAATATTCTTTACTAACTCCATGTTATCTTGGATGCTATCAATTGAATTTTAGGCAAAGGAATCAAACACCTTAACCATCCTTAAGTGAGTAAAGATCTACTCTTTTTCTTCTTAGCTTTCTTCCTTGATAATTTTTATATATAAAATGTATATTTACTTTTGTAATGATTCCCATTTGCTATGTTGAAACCATGAGTATTCATGGTGGATTAGTTGGAAAAAATTTTCTAAAAATTTTTATGATGAAAAATTGGAAGTGTTGATTTTAAAGATAGATTTATTCAAAATAATGAAGTTTTGGAAATATGATTTTACATAAAAATTAAAGAAAAAATTTGAAAAGTGGATAAGCTGAAACTCTTGGGTTTTCTAAGCAAAAATTATGTTTTTATTACTTAAAAGATGTTACACTAAATTTTATTTTGAATTAAAGGTGATGGAGTGAATGAAAATCAAGTTTTGAAATTGAAAATGGATTTGGTTTTACACAAAGAAGGATCCTCGGTTCCTTGCTATTTTTCCTTAGAAAAATTTTATTTTTATAAGAAAAACATGTTACATTGTACTAAAAACTATTTAATTAAGGTTGTTAAATATTTTTACTAAGAGTTTTTAGCATGAGTATGATTGAAATCTCAATTGAAAGTTTATGGAATTATGTTGAAAAATAGTTTAAAAATTAATAGTTTTCAAGAAGTAACTAGCCTTATTACAAGTGAATTTCACTAATAAAATATTTTTTTAAATTTGTGTAACTTGTCTTATGGCCAAATATGGTTGGCAAATGATGTTTAAAGTGTTTTAAACTTGGCTGGAAATTTTTTGGAATTTTTACAAAAAGTTGCATTAAAACTTGCCTTTTTAAAAAAATATGAAACTTTTTTCATTATGGTTTGATACTTGGTTTAAGTACTAAGTAGTGCAACATGTTTTAAGCATGAAAATAGTTTGAAAATTCACTTAAATATTTCTTCTTAATCATGGAAATTTTTGGAAATTTTCACAAAGAATTACATATAAAAAGGATTTTTTGAAAACTAGGAAAGCATATTTTGAGGTGTTTTGATAGTCGAATGTGTGGGTAACTCATGTAACTAGTTTTGACTTTGAAAATAATTGAATTATGAACTTTAAAACCTTTATTTTAATCATCTAAACTTTGAGAAAAACTTATTAAGTTTGCTATTTTAAATAAAATTTGTAATTATAAGAATATTTATTAAAACTTATTATGGTTTTATGATTGTTTTCTTAACTTTTGGATGTAAATATGCAGTGTTATTGTGTAGTTTTAATACTATTGGGAAGCATGTTTAGATGCTTTATTAAGTAAGGAAAAATCGCTTTGTTACTTATTGCAATGATATATAATGTAAAGGATCAAATCTGTTTAGAAATAGAAGTTAGGGAACTTGGAAAAATCCAAGTTGAATATCTAATTTGTCGTAAAAATTGTATGATGGATATCAATCCTAGATTAATATTTTGATTGGTGAATCATATACAATTACATGAAATTACTAGCTTAAAATTATGATTGGTTAATAATGAGAATTTTATGAAAAAAAGGACATTGCTTGATTGGTTTTGAAGTGAAATTATCAAATTAGTATGAAAATATTGATATTAATTGTTCTATGATTTATGTATGCACTAATGTGATTATATGTGAGAATATTTATGAATAAGGCTCCATGTTGATAAGCTTTTGAAATTGAAATAGTAACATTCAAATGAAAGCATCAATAATGCTTGTGGTTACTAGAAAAGTGATAATTTAAATCTATGAATTCTCTTGATAAAGTATTTTCATATTTTAATTATGGATATGGTTGGCATTTTGATCCTAGCTTGTTTATGTGAAATAGGCTAATGAGAGCCTTATGTGAAATTAACTTTATGCTATATGTAAAATTATGGCTATATGTCAAATATGGGGCTTTTATATTGTATCTAACATTATTGCCTTGAATGCCATATGTAAAGTTATGACATGATTATGTGATTTTTAGACCATGTAGAGAGTTATGGTGATTAGCTTGATGCCTTTTATTCTGAGTCACACTAAATCACATGGGGTAAGGGGGAGACTTATGGATGGGATACACATAGGATAAGATTGGCTTAGGGTAACAAGGAGGAATCTTTTATGCCTCCAAGCCATTTGATAGTTATACTAATATTTATATTGTGTTATGATCAGTTATGACTAAATCATGTGATTAAGTTATATTTTGCCTAAATGTTTAATGGTGTGGTGTGCAAAATTGCCTAATGAAGAATATTTTTTAATAAAAAAATATTTTTAATATATACCTTGGATGTAAATGTTATCAGGATTAAAATCGATTAGAAATTTTGTGTGATATTTATCACACTAAGTAATTTTATTATTCATATTACTTATGGATATGCTTTTTAGATACTCTACCCTTGATGACATTCTTTGAAATTGTTAGTATTTGGTGACATAATTATAAAATTGCTTATAGGATGTTCAAATACGAATGTTACTTTTGCATGAATATAGATGTATGCTAGTTTGAAATTGACTACGCTATAGATTTTGTTTTGATCTTTAAGGCATTAATAGGAGAACCTACCCCAACATTACTAGTTGTACCACTAGCAATAATAGATGATTCACCATACTCTTTAGGACATGAAGACCTTGCTAACCTTGACTCTTAAATGGACTCTATTGATAGTTAGTTGTTGATAATTGTCATACTTATTTATTTTTAAATTTATTTAACTCACTACATATTTATATAATTATTTTGAAACTCTAACAATTTGGTTACTACTTAACCTAAGTATTTTTGTATAATTGTGAATATAGAATGCATATTATTGTACATATATGGCTTTAACATTATTCTAATCATCTCGTAATTTGTACAAAAACTGATGTGGTACAACAAGTTCGACTACATCAAATTTTAAAAAGAAAGGAAAAATGGTTTTCATTTGTTTCAATGGTAAATCTATATTTTTGAGTTTGAAAATATTTACTAAATTAATAGATAGTTATGTGTTTTTGAAAAAGACTTGATTTGGGTAAAGACATTTCTAGCATAATTTGTAAATTGATACTATTTTAAAAATATTTTAAAATAGAATAAGATCATTTGATTTTCCAAGTTTATTTCCTATTCTAGTATGTCCATTTCATGATTTGAACTTTTATTTTTAGAAGGAAGCTTTATTCATTTTAAAGACTCAAAAAAGTTCTTCAATGGTCTTCTTGCTTTTTTATTTTGAGAAAATGATATTTAATAAAATTTTATAAATCTATTTCTAAGTCTTCTAAATTTTCTATGTCCTAGAGTTTTTATATTTCTACTATTTCCAATAAGGAAAAATGAACTTCTTTTTATTTTAGTTTAGATTTTGACTCCAGAAGAATTTATTTTATTCTTGATTTCAAAAATTCCTTCATAGAAAGAAAAATAATTTTCTAACATTTTTTATATTTAAGATGAGATTATGTTTGTTAGTTTTACTTACTATAAGATATTTAAAATATTGTACCTTATCAATTATACAAAATTGTTCTCTAATTCAATTAAAAAAATTTAGTGAAAATTTCAACTTCATGATATTGCATTATGCATATTTTCTAAAAACAATTAAATTTAAAAGGTTAGGTGGGTTTAAAAAGGTTTGCAAATTTATCTAGTTAATATTTTTATACTGATCACTATGTTCAAAATTTAGTCATGACACTAGCATGTATTTATAGTCAATAATGATAATTGATGATAGGTCAAACATTATTGTTACAAAAGATATTTATAACATAATTAATATTTTTAGGTAAAATATATATCATTTTAAATAAAAGCTTCTAAGCACACATGGAAATGCATGTGAAGAGACTAGGATGAAGAAAGTAAATAAAATAGTAAGAAAATATTAATAAATTGAAAAATTTTATAATCCTTAATAAATAACGTGCATTTCTTTTATGAATGGATAATTTATATTTTAATTGCAAAAAATTGTTTAAAAACACAAATGAAAATTATTGTATTAAAAAAACATATAACTATAACGCAAGAAATGCAATATCAAAATGTGATTTTTATAGCATTTTTGCTATATAATTATTTATAAAAAGATGCATACTAATAAATTGCACATACATTTAGTTCCATTTTGATACATACAGCTAAAAGTTTATACAGTCTTCAAAATTTTAAAAATTAAAAATAATATATCATCACAAATAATATTATTACATATAAAAAATAATTATTTATAATTTAGAAACAAATTGAGTTCAAGTTTTCATCTCAAATTCTAAAACTAAGAATCGAACTTTTAAACAATAATTATGTTTGATTTTTAAATGAATAACATTTAAATATAAAATAATTATATTTTTAATTGATCGGATAAAATAAAGGAATTTCTATTTCTATTCTAATAGGAAATTGTTGGATGATTAAAACTGGTAGGTTTTTTTTTGTTTATTGTTTTGAAAAATAATTTTTTGTTTGAATGTCTTCAAAAATAAAATGGTATGCTTGTTTACTATTTTTAAAATTAATTTTTTATTTTCCTATTTTTAGAAACAAAGCTCTTGCTTAGGAACTATTTTTATAATCTATTTTTAAAAATTGAATTATTAAATATGTATTTTTAAAATATAAAAATAGAAATAATTTTTAGATTTTTTATTTTTTTAGTCTTGATGTTAATTTTATAATTGAATAAAATCTTTCCTTATTTGCAATACTGAACACCCTATATTATTTATTTCCCTTAAATTTAAAAATAATTTTTGAAAATAAAAAGATTTTAAAATATTTTTTAAAAATAAAAAATAAAATATATTTAAACATACCCAAAAACTCTTATTTGGTAAATTGTTTTTGTAATCTATTTTTAAAGAACTACAACTCAAATGTATAAATAATAAAAATAAAGAGATCTTTTAGATTTTTTTAACTTATATTAATTTTTTAATTAAATGAAATAATTTTGTAATTAAAATAATTACTTCATAATTTAACTCCTTTCCTTTTTATGAATTGAATGTAAATAATTCTATATATATATATAATTGCTTTGAATTTGAAAGATCCATCTATGAGGAAAGATTAATCCAAATATATGGAATTAGTTGCACATAATTAAAAACAAAAATTAATTATAAATAATTCTTTTTTTAGTGACATTTGATTTGTAAAATCTTTTTTACATTCTCAAGTATGTTTTAAAGGGATGTGAGATTTCCATATTTGATGCAAATTTTAAAAAAATATTTCCAAGAATGAAAGCATTTTTTAGAATATCTAATATTCTCTTAAAATATTCTTATGAAGGGAGGTGTGCATTTTACATCCTTATGATATAAAAATGTTTAATGATATAAAGAGACTATTTTGTCTACCCTATCTCTTACCATGATCAACCATCATTTATCATTACTCACTATTAATAACTATTGTTCATCATTACCTATCATTGATGATCACTGCTAGTAATTACCCATTGACAATGACTATCGCCAAACACCACTCATAATTAATTACTATTATTAATCACTGCCTATTGTCGGTGACCACAATCGGCTACCACCTATTATTGATGATTATTATTAATCATGACCCATTATTAGTGACTACCACTAGCCACCACATAGCCCTAGTGATCACTACTAACCATTATCAAATATGATTCACCATTAGTGACTTTTGCCAACCACTATCCATTGTTGATTATTATCATTCGCCACCACTATCACTATTATCTATTACTAGTGACCACTATTGGCTACTACACACAATTAATAACCACTCAATTTTTAATGATTATATTTTTTATAATTAAATTTTTTAAAATATTCAAGATAATTAAAATATAATATTATAATATTCCTAAAGCTATTTCTAATTAATCTAAATATAAGAATGTCATATTTTTAAGAATTAAATTCTTAAGAATCACATTTCTAGGAATATTAGGACTTGTAGGAATGTTTGATTCTACAAATTCAATGTCACCTAAGAGATAATTTTTTCCAAAGTATATCATCACAATTTTCTTTTTGATTATATGCAATTTTTAAGATACAATTGGTAACAAATTAGAATAATAAGAAAAAAAAAGGAATTATTTGTGAAGATTGATAGAACTACTTAGAAATAATTCAAATAAGAAATTAACTCAATATCTTACAAATAAATTTTTATAAATAGATCATTCAAATTTTTACAAATAGAACATATATGATAATAATCAAAGTAAATCTAATGGCAACACACTTGTTTTTTTATTCCTTTTAAAGCTATTCGAGTCCGCTTAATTAAAGCCATTATCTATTATTAATAATTCATAAATAAAATTAGATAATTCTATAGCCTATGCTGGAAGATGACCAAATTCATAGCTTATCCAAAGGAAGAAGTGAAGATTGTGAAATATTAGCAAACAAACAAACAAACTAAAGACAATTTAAAGCATGATAAACATAGATGGTAGCAAATTGACTACCATTATTATGACACTTAACTGTTATTGCTCTCACGTCAATTGGCTTATTGCAAATTATGTTATATGAGATGAATTATTTTCTAGCAAATCATGACCTACGTGGAAACATGATACAAAAATCTTCACAACCCTTTCTTAAATTTCTTTTGCAAACTTTTTCTATTTTCATCAAAATGCAAGACTTAAAAAGGTTTTTTAATGGTAAATTTATACACATACATGTACACTTCATATTTGGAATTAACTTCTAAAAACTTTAGTAGCTAATAATCAAGCGACCACTTGAAAAAAAACCATTGAGAATTTTTTAATCCAATTTGAAAACTATCTAGGCAACTATATTTCTAAAAAAAATTCTATAAGACATTGTGGTGTATGAAATTTCTACAAATGTAAATGTACTAGTTTATTGAAAATTTGTAGAGTTCTATTTTTTTAAAATGATTGAGTTTTCTTAAAACTTGTTTGAAATCAGTTAGAAAACATATGTTCATTTTAAAGATTGTGAAAGCAATGGTACTACAGAATCATTTTAAGGGGGAAAAAAGAACTTAGGATAGAACATTTTCTTGATATTGAATGAAAACCAATACTATAATGTTGTTGCCTCTTCTAAAAAAATGTGAGCTTAACTTGTTTAGAGGAAAATGCAAAGGATTTAAAATTTTTGAAGACAAATGTATATTAATAATAGATGAAAATATGATTTGTTTTCTTCCTTGATCATTCTATAAGAAAATTGTAACATAGGAGGAAAAAGATGATGGAATTCTATGATTTCACAAGGGTAATTCAAATTATAAAATAAATATTATAGAATAAGACTTAGCTAATAAAACTTAGATATTTAAATGATGAATAGTTAAAAATAGGATAACCTTTTTATTTTAAGGAATAGAGTCATGATTTATGGAAATGACTCCTTCAAGATTTTTCTTGTGAAAGTTATTTCAAATAAAATAAAAAATATTTATAATAGTTTTTTATAATAATAAATTGAGGAAGTTTGTAAAATCAATGTTATTAAAATCAAGATAAATTTGCATAAAACTTTTTCCTTTTTTTTCATTGTACACGTGATCATATGATAAGGTTCCAAAAATATATTTTTACGTAGATTATTCCAAAATTTATAGTTTCTATACATACATATATAATATTAGGGTACCTGTATAGAGATACATAAGTCATACATAGGCAAAGGCAATATCATAATATATTAGTGAAAACAAGTAGAAAATTATAATTTAGTTAAATAGTATGACATAGTCTAAGCATGCATAGGTTATGGGCCTTATGGCCCTATACAAACCAAGTTCAAATAATACTAGGCTTATAAGACCTTAGAATTACATGCTAACTTAATTCTTAAAAGCAATTTGGCTTATACTTTATTGACTAGGTGAAAGTTACTAATTAGGAGGAGGTAAATTGGATGGATTGCCACCTAATTATTTTGAATTGTCCATATTTATGGAATTCAAATTTAAGGTAGAAGGAAGTGATTCTAGGGAATTAATCTTGCAAAGGTGGCATATTGCAAACTAAAGGAGTTAACCAATAAAGGGATCCATAGTTCCAATTTACAAAAGCCAAATTGGGTATAGTGCATTTTAGTGATACAGTCATCAATTAAGATTCGAGAATTAACTGCTAGGTCTATTTAAGTGGAAGAGTATCTATAAAACAACCAAATAACACATAGTAAGTATAAAACATAGTAAAAAGCCACCGAACCCTTATTCAGTGGGTTTTGGCTAGTAAACTATGTTCAAAAATAAATACTTACAAAATATTATCCATAGAAGTTTAGAAAATTAACAAAAAAAAAAACCTTATTTTTGAAAACCAAATGGTAAATGGCCTATGGGTTACCACATTTCCCTTCAACAACTAACCATACCTTTTTTTCCTTAGTAAAAAATGATAGGACATTAGACTAACTTTCCCACAATTCATAGAATGGTGTGCCTCACAACATAAGAATATTATAGAAATCATATCCATTACAAGGCTTTACATGTCACATAATTACAATATAGTTTAAATACTACTCATGCCATGCCTTTTTATTCCTATCCTAAAGAAGCTTAATTAAAAGGTTTAAAATTAGATTTCAAAGTCCTTGTACATTGTGCAAGTGTCCATAAGTGCAAGTCCAAATGGTTCATAACCAAGTTAATTGCAAATTTCATCCAAGTTCCATATCTAAAGTCTAAAAAGTTATAGGGTTCAAAATAAGTCAATGGAATTTATTTAAGTCCAAATGAAAATTTGAAAACATTTATTATACCTTAAATATCCATATTTACACTTAATTATTATAATTTTTACAAATATTTTCCCTAGTTTTCCCTTGTGTGCCTGTAAGCCTCCAAGGGAAAACTTAAGGGTATTCATGAGAGAGCTCACGGGTAGGCTTATTACTTGTGGCCTTCTTCTTTTATTTTTTTAAAAAACAAGTTCTTTTTCTTATCCATTAGTTTGATTGAAACTTATAGCACCATTTTTAAGAAGATGAATCATGCTAGAAACACATGCATGTACATAACCTAAGCAATGTATAATTAATTCTTTTTGTTCTTGCTAACTCTTGACAAATCCTAATAGTTACTTCTAAGTTTTGTTAGAGATCATGTATACTTATTTTTATGTTAATAATAAGCATATAAATTCCTTAGAATAATTATTAGAATACTCTAACCATACAAAAGAAGTATAGTTGCATTCATCTAATCTAGTATGTTCAGATGCTCAAACCTTACTATATAGTTTCATAATCATCATTTGAGCCATAATCATGCAAACATTTCTTTTTCATTATTTTTTTCTCTAACAAAAACTTAAAAGAATAAGAGTAAGTAGTAACTTACTTGTAGAGCACTTAAGGTATGGTAAGAAACCTAAAAATTTCCATGGAACAACATTTCTTAGTAAAAACATGATTTTAATGCAAAATGCTTAAAATCTTTATTTTTCTCTTGGATTTTTAGAAAACATAAAATGGAAATAAGATAAAAGCATAAAGGAAAAAAATACCTTAGGTGCTAGTGTAGAAGGAAACCATAAGCTTTTAAAGGTTAAAAAGAATGATTTTAGCATTGGAAAGTTGCCAAGTATGGAAACAAAATTATGTTTCCCCATCTAAGAGTGAGGAGCGAGATGAGAAACAAAGGGGAGACCAGAATTGCAAGTGTGTAGCTAAGAAAATGAAGTGAAAAGAGCATTTGTGAAGCTTAAAGGGGTATTTAGTTTGTGGAATTCTATATTCTTGAAAAAGTGTACATTCTTAAGAATGTAACTCTCAGGTATATGATTCTTGAGAATGTAAAATTTTTATATTTAATTTAATATATATATATATATTCCTAGGAATATTTTTTCATATTTTTAGATATATTATATTCCTATATTTGGTTCACACTTTATATTATTAAGAATCTTATTACTATTTCAAAAATACCCTTTATCAATTTTTTGTTATAAATTATAATAAATTATAGATTTAATTAAAAATATATGAATAAAGGCTTTTGAAGACTTAATAAATTAATAATTTGAATTCTATTTGATTAAAATGTAATAAATAATTTAATATATAAAATATTAAAATTTTTAAGAATTTGATTTGAATTTTTCATTGAATTAGTTATATAAAAAATAAGTAGTTTTTGCATTTTTGACAAGAAGCTTGTGTTTCCATTGAAAAGAAAATAAGAGAGAAAGAAGAGAAATAATATCTTTTAAATTTAAATTGAAAAGAAAAGAAAAAATTAAATTTTTAAATAATTAAAATATAATAATAATATATTTTATCTTTAAATATTTTTCCTCCTTTTTCTTTATTCAAATAAGAGAAGAAATGAATGATTTATCTATTTTATTGATAAATATTTTTTATAAAAAATATTATTTATATATTTATAAAAGGATAATATATCATTTATATTATTGATTAAAAAATAATATCTAAAAATTTAAAAATAGAAAAAAATTTAAAAATAAATAAATTTTTTTAATTTTTATGTTTAATATTAAATAAATAAAATATTTTTTAATTTTAATATTTTATAAAAAATACTTTTGACCATAACAAATAGATATATTAATCCTATATTACGTTAAAAAGATATGCTCACATGAAACAATCACGTGTCTGGTAGAAGTTCATGTTACTGGAATGGTGTCTATGGCCTCTTGCGAATATATTTATAACTATTGAAATTGATATTAATATGATAGAACTGTGAGTGAGTGAATCACTTTATCACAACCATAATTTTCATCGTTTTACTATATTCTAGACTAGATGTCGATGAAAATCTCAAGATGAAAGTTCAAAATTTAATACAGAATAATCAAATATTAAAAAATACTATTTTAAGTTTATTTATATGAATGACTATTTCCAAAAAAAATATTTTAATTTCAAATTATATTTAATAAAATTATAGAGAATTCATTTTACTTATAAAACTCATTTGCACTTTTTATTTATATCAGATATAAAAAATATTATTTAAACTTAAATTTAAATTTTTTATATATAAATTAATAATATTAAAATTTAGAAATTAATTAATTTTTTATTTTTATTTATTTAGTATAATTATTCTTATTATCATGAAAAAATTAAAAATAAAAATATAAGCTAAAAGTGAAAGATGAAAATGAAAAAAATTTCAAACTAAATTAGAATTGGAATTTAGAAATTACTCTTTTTTTCACTTATTTAGTGTAATTATACTTGTTATTATAAAAAATTGAAAATAAGAAATATAAGTTAAAATTGAAAAATAAAAATAAAAATTTTTAGAATAAATTAGGGTATAGAAGAATATGGATAAAATTATCTTTTTACTTTAGTATTAATATTCCTATGAGTTGTGAATTTGAGATACCCATCTCTTCCCATAGAAATATTTAAAGGAAAAGTTAAGTTCTAAAATATTCTTGGGAATATTACATTTTTAAGTAAATTTTTTGAAATTTTGATCCAAACATGAGAATGTAACATTCCCATGAAACATTCTTAGGAATGTAAAAAGTATTCTGTGAACCAAATGCCTCCTAAAGAGTTTTAGGACAAAATAAAGGAAAGACTAGCCAAATGAGCTTCTATTTTAACTTCTTTTGGTGGATTGTTAGTTAGTTTATGGCTATTATTTTATAGCCAAATTTAGCTAAGTAAACTAAAGAAAGATGGTGGGGCAAGTTTTTAGTTAGATTTTCTATGTAGGAAAAATTGAGATACATTGCTTGTAAATGAATCGTGTACTAGAGGAAAGTTCCTAGTTTAAAAGTTTGGTTCAATTTTTTGCCTCCAAGGGAAGCATGTACAACCTTATAGGTCCAAGTAAGGCCAATGTGCTTAACTTTCAAGGCAATTAAGACTTAATTCATGTATTAGATTGTAAACATTTTGATTTGGCACAAAATTAACTCATAAATAGGCTAAACTATGAAATTTCAAAAATTTTGAAAATATATTTAATTTGAAATTTAAATTATTTCAAAGACATCATGCAAATTAATTTTTTGAAAATTCAAAACTAATTTGTGGGAAAAATTTGAAAATTTTTGTGATTTCAGAATTATCGTAAAATTGAGTAATTCATATAAATTGCCTAAAAGTTTGTTTAAGATTTTTTTTCAACTCCTATATTTTTTTATAGTGTTGAAAAACATAATTAGGGTTCAAAATATTTAATTATAAAGATTTTCAATTTAGAATTCATTTTCTAAACTTTTTTATTATAAATTTTAGAGCTTTCTAGAAACTAGATTCTATTATCTAATTAGTAAGCAAGTTCTTCTAATCTAATAGTCTAATTTTAAAGGTCAATGCATCAAAATTACCATTTGGTTAATCTTGACTAATCCTAACCTACTAGAGAAGACACCTACTTAGGTTTTGACACTTTTATCACTTTGGATCATTTTGCCTTTAGTTTAAGCTGAAATTACTTTTATGTCTAATAAGGAATGGGTCAAAGTTTGGGCTCCTATTGGATGGACTAACCAAAATTTCTTATCCAAGTAGGCTAAAATCCTCACTTGGATTAGGCTTTTGCTTATTTTTGGATTTTTTTGCTTACTCTTTTGGGGTTTTAGACAAAAAGTGGCTCTTTAAAGCCTTTTTTCAAAAACTTTTTGGCATTGGGTTTGTTTTAAAGATCCAATTAAGCTATTATTAACTTGATTGCTCACTCTAATTAGTAGATAATGGTTCCATTAGTTCTTTGGTTGTATATATCGATAATCTAAATAGTTAGGATTTTTGATAGATATCACATTATATCCTTTTTTACTTTTAAGGATCACTTGATCTTAACATGTTTTAAATCACTTATGATACCAAGTTGACTTATAACTGAAACATTTTCATAAACCATTGAAGAAGCTCTTGAACTAAAATTTCATTTGACATCATTCAAGCTAACAATAGATTGTCTTTATAACTAATAAAACATAATAATTACTCTTGTAAAATGGATTCATCTGTAGACTAATTTGTTCAAACCAAAAACAAACTAGACTAGATGGGTTTGAAAAAATTATGGACTTCTAAAATAGGTGTGTAAGTTCCAAAGTTTGTGGTCTATAGACTTTTTCTTTTTATATATATAATTTTAAACTTTTTAATATAATTTTAGGATAAAAATATTAATTATAAATTATAAATTAATATATTTAAGGCATTCTTAGTGCAAATCAACAATATAAGGCTAAATAAACTACAATAAAGATTAGTTAATTTTGAAATTATTAATTCAAGAATAAAATTATCAACTTACAAATATTTATTTAGGTTAGGTTGGATTGAAAGATGAAGAATTAGGTTTGCAAGTGAGTATTGGATTAGTTGGATGAAGATTCCTGTAGTGTGACTTTAGTTTAAAGGTGAAAATAGAAAGAAAAAAAAGAATAGGAACTTATATATGAATCATTCAATTTAGTTTGAACGGATCATAGACCCAATGATCCAAATAGCTTTACATCCACATTCAAATATAGTGATGGATCTATGTTATGTGTTACCCCCATAAAAAAAGTCACACACACTTGTATATTAATTGTAGTTATTTCCATTATAACTTATATAAGGTTGCCCTTTATAATTTTTTATCAATCTAAAAGGAAAAGTTTTACTTCAAGTAAAGGTGAGAGTATTTGAAATTTGACTTATTACGCACATTAATACATATAAATGAGAGATTGAAAATCAAGAGGGAAAACCTTTTTAGTTAAAAGAGAAAAAAATTACTTTAAAGGAAAATTGACATTGGATTTGCCACTATTTAAATAGACTCATTTTTTATAAGTCTTAGTTTGCATTTTTTGGAGATTTTCAAATCTATTCATGGACTTGAGTCAATTTCAATGACTCTAATAATAACAAGGTGCAAGGTTTATGAGTTTAAAATTAAGTTTTTCATTTACTTGATTCCTTTCAATTCAATGAAGTACCTTTTTTTTTTGCAAGCACAAATTTTACAATATATGATGTTAAATGTTAGAATGATTCTAATGGTCCTAAGTGCAAATAAAGTAATAAGGAATGGAAAATGAACCATATTGAATTGCAAAGAGCAAAGAAGCTCAGTCCAATTGAACATAAAATTTGCTTATGCAACCATAGGCATTTGATTTGGTTGATTACCTCTAGGTTGGACCATCCAACCTAGCATTTTCCATTAGAGGAGACTATAATATAGCATAATCAATGAAAATTAGTTCAAGATTGAAAGGAATTAAAATCGTATGGAAAAAATATTATTATCTCATAGGGGAAATAAGAGAAAATAACTTTAATAAAAGAGCACAACATGACAAGAAAAAAGAAAACTAATCAAATAGAATATGAAATAAAATGTATAAGTATTTCAAAATAAAAAAAATAACTTAATGATATAGAACTTTATTAACAACTATAAAATTCCTAAATCCTAATGTGACTATAAGAGAATAATCTACCTCACCTTAAACTACAAATGGAGAAATAAGATATTGTAATGATTGAATCTATTTTAAAATGGTTAATTAAAACCAATACTTATAGAGATATTGAAAGGCACTACAAGAAGTCTTACACTTTTTGAAGGATATAGTCCATTGAAAATTTGTTAAATAAAGACTAATGAAATTCAAAAAGTCTTACTATTTTTAATAAATTTATTTCCATCACAAATCTGTATAAAATCTACTAAAAACTAGTCTAAACATTGGCTTAACTTTTTATATTAAAAATATCTCTATTTTCGATGCAAATCTTTCAAAAAATTAAATGGTATGAAATAGTGCCTATAGCCTCTTCTCCTCATATTACCTTTTCCTCTTAGTGCAGCATTTGCATTCTAAAAATTTATTAAGCTCCATTTTCAGTTTAGTCACAAATTTAGAAATTATGAACCAATTAAATTGTTTCAAGTATTTTGGTTGCTCATTTTTCTAATTGATTTTAACATTTTTTTGGTGTTTTGTATAGTTTTGGCCTAGAGTACTTTTTCTTTTCACATTCTTCATGCTTGGATAGAGATTTGTAGTTTTTTTCATTTACTTATAAATGAAAATGTTTGGTTTATTCAATTAATTGTTTAGTTAATTTATTTTCTTAATTAGAGTAATTAATTAGAAATGTTTAGTTAAGTTTATTTAATTAGTTACATAGTTAATTAGAAATGCTTATATGTTTAATTAGTTTCATTAGTAAGATGAATAGGAACATTTAGTTAATTACAAAAGCCTAATTATTAATTAGTTTCTTAAGTAATTTGATCAGAATTATATTTAATTATTTATTTAGTTAATTTATTTAATTAATTAGAAATGTTTAGTTAATTTTATTTAATTAATTGCTTTGTAAATTTGAAAGGATTATATGTCAATTAGTCTTATTAGTAAGTTAATGTAGTACTTGGTGGAAACCTAATAAACTAAGATCATTATAATTAAATTAGAAATTATTTATAAGTGGATAATTAGTGAAGACCTCTTAATTTTTTATGGATGAAAAATTCATTAGAAACTATTTTGAAAAAATTAGGGTATTTCTAGAAGTACCTAATATTAAATGTGGAGTAACCTAAGTACTTTACCTAAAATTATCCTATGAAAACTCAAAATAGTTAGAGTGTGAAATTTTGGCAAAAACCTAGAAAGCTTGCATAGTTTTATTTAGGAGCCAAAAGTGAAATGATTCAAATTTCAAAAACCCAATAGCATAAATAGTAAGGATTTAACTATTAATTGTGCTAGAATATTGTGAAGAAGTCAACAACTTCTTAAAAGCCTAATTTAAAGGTGTCTCTAGGATTTTTGCCTAAGATCCTAGTGAGTTCAGTATTGTAGGAAAAAAAGGTGGTTTAACTTAATTAATAGTGTAACACTCACAAATATTGCTTAAATGGGTTTAAGGCTCTGTTTCACATAACAAATAAGTTAACTTATAACTTATTGACTTGATCAATAAGTTATAGGCTAGCTTATAGAGGTATTTCTCACATTAACTTATAAACTTTGATTTAATAAGTTACTTAAAGTAACTTATAACTTATAAGCTACTACTTCTTTAAATTCTTTCTAAATCTATCCTTATTTTTTTAATAATTTACAACCCATACCTTTTGTAATATAAATCTAAATAATTTTTATAAAATATAATTAATTTAATTTTAACATAATTATATCCTAATTTTAAATTATAAATGTATAAAAATATATATGTAAATAAATAATATCATAAAATATGATTAATTATATTTTAAGTAATTATAATTTTATAATAAATAATAAAATAAAAATTATATAAGTAAATAAATATATAAATTTATAAAATAGAATTAATTAAATATTAAATATTATATTTTTATTTTAAATTTTTAATTACATTAATATAATTTAATTTTAGATAAATATAAATTATTTTAATTATCTATCTATTTTTATTAATATATCTTATGTCATTTTGTAATTTTCATTAGTTTAATAGTTAATTTTATGAAATACTTCAGTTAACTTATTAGTTATAAACTATCAACTATCAGTTATCAATTAACTTATCAACTATTTGCAAGTAATTGAACCTAATTCTTGCCAGTATTATAGATTCAAGAAAATGGTAATTTATTATGAAAATCAAAGAGAGAATTTTAATATTAAATTTATTAGTTTTTGTTTCATTTTCCTAATATTAAATGGTTGAGCAAAATTGGTTTAATTTTGAAAATGTTTTCCTAAATCAATTTTTTTAAGGAATTAAAATTTGTAACTTGGAAAGCAAGGTTTTTTATTTAAACTGATTATTTTATTATATTAGAGCACATATTGGTTTAGAGGCCAAGCAAACTAGCTTAGGCTTTGTGATAAAGCTATAATGAGAAGCTTCCATGGCATTTGGTCATTAAATATGAGAATTTTTGCACATAAACATTTAATGCATGAATAGCAAAGAGAAAGGAGTAAGATTATGTGGATATTTACCTCTTGTTTGCAAACTAAGATTATGTGGAGATTTACCTCTTGTTTGCAAACCAACGTGTAAACCTACTTGAAGTGTAGGAAAGATGATGTTATCTTATCCAAGATGATGTCATTTGAAACCTAAACATGATTCAACTTTTACTACAAATAAAAGTGTTGTCTTTGCAAAGTTCTTACACAAAATTAGTGATAAGTCATGGCTTTCTATTGAGAGAAAGATAGAGAAAGACATTGGAAAGAGAGAGAGAGAGAGAGAGAGTTGTGAGGAAATGTTCTTCATATTTCTTGATAGTGTTCTTAAGTTCTTTGAGAAAAGAGTGCTCTTTGATCTACTAAAGGAAGGCAAAATCTATCTTATCTTGTTATTCTATTACTTTTTATGCTTTTTTTAGAAGTTTGTATTTGAACAATGATACTTGAATCCATAGGTGCCTAACCAAGTGAGCAAGTTCCAAAAGAGTGAATAGAGATCTACTCTTTTTCTAGATTTCCTTTAAAAAGATCTTATATATAATACATATACTTTGTGTGTGTGTTTCTTGTTTGATGGTGTGTTGAAAGATGATTTCATGGTGAATCTTGTTTCCTTGGAACTTGGAAAAGAATGTTTTTTTTAGAATTACATAAGCTATCATTTTGAACTGAAAAAATGTGGATCTTGGAAAAGGATGTTTGGATTTCTAACTTTGGAAAAGAAAGTGTTTTGAAAAGTTTTGATTTTTTTATACCATTCTATATTTTAAAAGTTATGCTATGATTTTGAAAAGTTAAATTTTTGAAAGCTACTTAAAAAAGAAAGGAGACCAAAAAGGTTTGAAGCAGATTTGGAAATGTTCCTAAAAAGAAAGTGAAAATGTTAATGGAAACCTTTGAAATGATCTTTGAAAATGAATTGTGTAAAAAATTACCCTATTTGGAATCATGAGTGGCTATCTTTTTTAAATATGCATTTCTATAAAAAGGGCAAAAAAAATTATGTTTAAAGAACTACATAGAAGCTACAGGTGTCAAAATAGATTGGATCTAATGAATTGGCTTAGGATTGGAATCAATTTGCTTGCCCTAGGATTGAGATTAGGATTGGTATAAAAAATGATAAAAGTGACCTAACTTCATAAGGGATTGGAATTGATTAATTCAATCTGGTAAAAAATTATAATTGATAAGTGTTAATTCGTTAAGTTATTAGATTAGTTTATTAACTTAGTAATATTAATAAATAATAAATTATTAATTTATTAATGTATGTATATGTGTGACTATGTTAAAATTATAATTTAATATATACATACATACATACATACATACATACATATATATATATATATATATATATATATATATATATATATATATATATAATGCTAGAAAATATATATAAGTAATATTAAATAAATTTTATGGTAAAATTGATGAAATTTATATATTTAATATTGTTGACATGTATTAAAAACTTCATAAAACTAAATAATTACATTAAAATTAAAAATATACAATATTAAAATTTATAATTTATATATTTGATATCGTCAATATATCTTGTAAAAAACTATTAAAATAAATAGTCATATTAAAATTAAAAATTAATAGAAATTATGGGAGAAATTAAAATTATAATTATAAAATCTAAAACTTAATAAAAATATTACAAAAAATAATTATTATAACTAAATATATATAAAATAATTACTATAGCTAAATAAATATATTAATTTGAATAATTAATTATTACAATTATAGCAAAATAGTGATATATATGTGTATATATTATACATTTAATTAGAAAAATATTTGTACCTATTTTAATTAATAGTAAAAAATTTTTAGACTACGTCTTGTAATTTTTACTCCCGTAATAAGAATTTCCCATATAAAAATTATTGTGCCTTGATTTTTTTTACTATTTAGTTGTATCTAATAATAATAATAACAATAATAATATAAGTTATTAAAAGGTAATAATAATAAAATATAATTATATTTATAATAATTGACTTTAATTAACTAATAATATGAAATTAATCATAAAAGACCAAGTGATAATGATGATGATGATAGGTTGTAAAATCCACTTGGAATCGCTTTATAAAAGTTGACCTTAGATTGAGACTAGTACTTAGATTGATATTATAATAATTTAACCTAATGAAAAAGTAGCATGATCTAAGACTAGCTCGATGTATAATTTTTTACCTATTAGCTTAGTCTATTTTGATAGGTTTACATAGAGCTATTGGGTTTCTCCATAAAACTATGAGCAAAGCTTTGCTCTTGTAAGAAAACTCTTCTACATTTGGTTTTAAACTCTATTTGGAACAAGAGGTAATACTTTTGTCTAAGTTTTTAAGCCAAAAGATGTTAAAAATGAAACCATAAAGGCCAAGGGCTTTTGCTAAAAAAACAACATCAAATTTATGAAACTAAAAGAGAAACTTTAGTTCTTATGATATTATTTGATAGTAGAATGTTTTGGTAACTTATGTAACAAAAGTTAAGCAAGAAAATGGTGAGAAAATGACATTAAATGTCATGGTTACAACAAGCATTTTTCTAAATTTTTGCATGAAAAGTTAGTTTTATAAGTGATAACTGTATATAAAAACCTAGGAAAGGTTTACGTTCAATTTCATGACCATTTGATGATTCAATTTTTTTTTTATATTTAAGTCATGATTTTACTACTATATATTATAAGTTAATCCTTGTGTTAGTAAGCAAATTTGGCTTTCTTATTTGACAGATTGATATGTGTAGTATAAGATTGAATGTGATTAGCTTTAAGAATAATGGAAGTTAAATGAGAAATCATGACTTGAGCTCCACAATTTTATACTAAAAAATATAAGCTTCTATGCCTTTTTAATGCATGAAAAGTGTTATAATTTATCTTATGAATTGCAAGTTTAAAGTTTTATGCAATTGTGAAGTTGTTACAAGGGTATTGAGGAGAAACCTCTAATGATTTATGAAAAATTATGAGAAGGAGTTAATGTAAAAAATCTTGGTCAATTGCATTGAAAATGCAAAAGAGTTCTTATTTGTGAAAAGCATGGTTAAAGTAGTTAAACCCTTGAAAATCTAACATTGAATATGAAGGCATGAATGATTGAAAAAGCTCACTTGAAACGTGACAAAGTAATTGTGGCACTTTTCTAAGAGATTATATGATGAATTTTATGGTTATAATACTATTTATATGATGACCATGGCAAAAAGTGGCATTCTAACTTTACCTTGTTGAATATAATAAATTGTGATTTGATAATATGGCATGGTGCCTTATGTGACAATGTGAAAATGAATGTAAATATGTGACATAAATGTGAATGTGAAATACATATGAAAAATATGTATGGAGATAATAAAAGATGGCTTGACACCTTATATTCTGATATCACAATAGGATAAGATTGGTTTGTAAGTAATAGAGTGGTAACCTTTTTATAACTCCTATCATTTTATTGTGTGATTATATTGAAATTATATGCTTGCGATTGTGACCGTGCTCAATTTACAATATTCTTGTATATTGGTAAAAGTGCAATAAATAGAAAAACTAAATGCATAAATAAATGGAAAAGTATTCTATTAAGAAAATGTTTTGATATATGTTATGTATATTTTTAGTTTTTTTAGCTAAAACTTAGTAGAAAACTAGTTTGATAGTAAGTTACTGAGTAACTCCTTATTCACTTTTCTTGTGGATAGATTTTTCATATACTCAGCTCCCAGATGGAGCTAATTGAGATTTGTGATATGTGATGACTATTGTGCAAGACTACCCATGGTTAGTTTAGGTTAGAGTTTCATTAGATATAAGGATAGACCACATTATGGCATAATTGTTAGCTGTGGCTAACATTATTAGATTAGAGCTAGGTATACCAAATCCTATATAACTGAATCTTGATGTTCATGCATCAAATACAATTTATCAAGCAACCTCTGAGTTTTTTTATCATTAGACTAGATAGTTCTACAAATAAGATCACCTAGTGCTACTTTGATGTACTACAATTCCTAGCCAATTATGCATCCCACAATCCCATAATGTCCTATGCATTAGCACCTAAGAATTACACATTTTGTGACTCTAATGATTCTATTGACAATTGGTTGGTTTGAAAACTAACATTAAAATTATCTACTTTTGAGACCTATTGTTTGTATAAATGTTTTCTAACTTATCTCACTACTTTTCACGGCCTATATAATATTTTATGACTTGTAGTAATTGGGTATAAGGTATAAACCCAATTATTTATGAAAAATGATGCATAATTATGTATACATATATGATGTATGACTTTTGGTATCATTTACTTATTATTTTCTAAATTTATTATTTTATGATTTTTACTAAATGGTTGTTTTTATGATGAATAGATATGTATATATGTGGCCCATTGTTTTCAAAAGAAAAAGAGAAAAGAAATAGTTTTTGACATCAAGATAATTTCCATAAAAGTGTTTGAGAAGCTATGGTATACTATTAGGTTTTAAAAATATTAAATAAATAATAGAAAGTCACTTTATTTCATAATTTGTTAAATGATTTATAAGGGAATTTTAGAAGTAGTATGTTACTCATTTGATTTCAAGGAATGAAATTTGATTTATGGTTTATAAAGAAAGTATACTATTTCTAAGGTGCTTTTTTATAAAGTAAATATGATCTTTTGATTTTTTGAGTCTTTCTAACCTAATACCTATTAATTTTTTTTTGATGATTTGAATTTCAATTTTAAAGATGGAACTTAATTTTTTTTAAAAGAATCAAAAGAGTTCTTCATTATTTTTTACTCTAAAATATCTTCTTGCTTTCTTGAGGAATTTTCAAGAAGAATGATGATTTCATCTTTTAATATCAATTTTGATAATTTCATAAGTTTAGTTTAAATGTTATCTTTTTTGGTTAAATAAAAGGAAAAATATATATCTAAATCTATACCTCAATTTTATCAAAATCCTCATTGAAATATGAAAATTTCTCATATGTTTAAGAAAGTTTTGTTTCCTTCAATTTAAACCCAGTAGTCTTTCAATCATGTTGAAATACTCTATAAGATTCTATAAACATTAATCATTCATTCCTTGCTCTAAAGTATTAGATGAAATATGAGAACAACTCACTTATCCTTGCTCCAAATTTAGAAATTCTTCAAATCTTATGGAAGCACCTTATCCATTTTTAGATGTCTTCTACTCTCAAATAGTTGAGAACAAAAGACATTTGAGAGTGGATGAGATGCTTTTATAAGATTCAAATCACTTATAAAAATAGGTGAGTTATGTTCAAATTCTAACCAATAATAAAAAAGAGTAAAAGTAAAATTTATAAGTAATATGAAAAACAATGGGCATTGGTTATTAGCATAAAACCAATATCCTATTTATTATCTTTTTCAAAATAAGTTAACAATTGCCATACTTTTAGATGTCAATCATTCCAAAACTGATGTGTAAGCTTTTTACATTTCTTAGTAAGACACTTCAAATGCCTTGTTAATAATGGTTATGTAGGTAATTGATGCTTTAAGTTTTTGTTGTTTCTTGTAACCATGCAAAAACCTAACTTTAGATGTTGATTAAATTTAAAATTGATGCTATAAGTTTTTTACTAATTTAAAAAATGTCATCACATCCAAATAGATATCATTTATAATTAATATCCAATATCATAAGTTCTTATATAATTTAAAAAATGCTACAATGTCAAAATAGACATTAGTGATAATGATAATTGGCATTTTTTTGTAATTTTATGGTAGTGATTTAAGGTACTTCTCTTGTTCCATTGGTTCTTTAATGGGATTGAGATAAATTGAATTTTTAATTATAATTATCTTAAATAACAAATGAATTATTTATTATCACAATTGTATCAAATATTTAGAGTATCATTATTTCAACCACTAAATAATTAATTACTTTACCTCTTGGAAATAAATTCATATATGGAGTTTCACTAAATGATATTTGAATTTAATTTAATTAGTTTTCAAAATTTATGATAACAAATTTAATACCTTACTCTATTACTCTATCTATATAACATGTATTAAGTATATCTTAATTTTAAAATTATGAATATTTGTTATATTTAATTTATATAAAGTAGTAAAAAATTTCTTAAATTTTGTTCATCTCAATTTTAATTCACTCTAATTACATAAAATTCTCCACTTTCTCTCTCGTTCTAGAAATTTCACTCATCATTACTAAGCATTCTTATCCTCACCAATAATTGCACCAGTTAAATGATATATATTTTGAGTTGAGAATTGGCAACTCATGTGACAATATTGAAAATGTGTAAGATAGTAATGATATAAACTTTGAATAATTTAGACCAAAAGGTTTCTTAAGCCTATAAACTTCTTTAAACTAACCCTATGCTTGGAGGAAGGGAAAGCAAAGAAAGATGGAAGAAAATTTTAAATTTAAAAATTTTCTCATGCTTGGATTATTAGAAAATAGAGAGAAAAGAAATGTTATTATTATTGCTTTCACATATCAAAATTTTAAGGTTTCACTTTTTCACATTTTCTCTTTCAAGTAACTTTCAAAAGTTTCTTTTCTTTCTTCCCATGTTCCTTTTCACCAAGTATAAGGCAAATGAGTGATAGGAATTATTTCACTTAGATATTTATTTTGCATTCTTTTCTCTCAACTATAAATTATTTTATTTCTTTTCTTTTTTATATTATTTCATATCACTTCTTTTTTATTTTTTTTTGTTTCCTCAAGTCCAATTATCATCAACCTTTAATTACCTTCATGTTGACCCCATCTTTTATAGTATCCATTCCTTTCTTCGTCAGCCTAACACCTTCCCTTACTTTGCTATTCCATCACCACTTAACTTGTTAGGACACAAACAAATTCACTAAACCATCTAAGCTACTAGTTACTCGTCGCAGTTCTTTTCTCTTATTATATGGCTCTACTCATTAACTTATGTTATCTTCCTTGTCAATAGTATGAATGAAGAAAGATATTAGAGTAGCCACTATGAACTTTTCAAAAGGGATTATTTCAACTCTAAACTTGGGTAACCCTAAATTTCTTTAAAACTTTACTACCATGCAAAACTTTTATTTGATTCCTGTGTTAAAATTTGAGAACTAGTGCTTAGATTTTTAATTTTTAGTTATGTTAAGAGAATTTCTTTTGTATGATGGATAACTTTAACCAGAAGAGATGAAATATAATTATGTTTTAGTAACCTTTATAATCATAACTTATTTTTTAAGATATGGGTAAGTTGTTTATGTTATTAGTTTTCTTATGAATGAAAATATTCTAGTTCTTAAGGAAAATAATTTTTAGATGTTACGTAAGATATCCTACTATAAATGGGTTTGAGAATTAGATGAAAGAATTAGGTTTTCATATGTTAGAAGTTTAAGAAGTTTGAAAAGCCTATTACATTATCTTAGAGCTTGGAGGAAACTTAATGAACTTGAATGTGTAAAAATGAGCTCATTGAGCTTAGAATAAATGACTAGATACTCTAGTTAAACTTGCAACTATGAGATTCAAAATTTTAATCTTTTTATTAAATATTTAGTAATCTTATTTTATAATATGTTTAAAAATTTAATTTACTTAAATCAAATTGCCATGACTATTTTATTGTTTCATATTAAGCTTAGGAAGTGATTTTTATATAAATTAACATATTGAAGGTAATTACTTGTTTGAGTATTAATTTTTTGAATTTTCTCCATGGTTTCTTGTTAAATAAAAATGGATATGATGTTGAAATGAATCTATGATAAATAGTTTTGAAATGTAATATTTTGTGATTTTGTAGAAAGTGGAATTGATGGTTTATGGTTTTCTGATATATAAAGTGAATAGATTTATGAAATAAATTTATTTTATTATGGATTATTGGTATTTTTCTTTAGAAAACTCCAGGTGCACTTAGATTTCTATATTGTCATGGCTATTATAGGAGGTATACAAGAATACTATAATGTGGAGCAATAAGGGGGAATTTGAATAAATATTGGTGCTTTTAACTAGAATCTTAAATTTGACCTTGATCCTAGAAAAGAATTTAACCATTTACACTTTTGACTTTTGACTAGGGTCTTGAAATTGACCTTAATCTTAGAAAGAGATTTGACCCTTTACACTATTGATTTTTGTACGTTTGACTATATGAAAATCTCATTGAATCCAATTAAGGAATGATATGTGTTTTGTTAAATGTAAAATTGTGTGTTTACCTCCACATTTTAAATTTCTATATATGATTGTAGTTTATACACAAGTAAGCTTTGATTATGAAACTACTACTTATATTGAACCAATTTTACAAGGAAGGATATTGTATTTTGGAAATTTGAGTTTAGAGTTGTTTGTAACATATCAATAAGCTTTAAAAATTAAATTTATTCCTTTCAAATTTTTTGTTTTTAAACATATGGAATCTAATATGTTTTGAAAGTTTTTGTAATTTTTGTGAGTTATGTTTTTAGGTTGTAAATTTTTAGTAGTTTATTCACTCATTAATTTTTTTTTAATTCACCCTTTTAATTTCAAGTTTTTCAAGCTTTGAAGTTAACCGGTAAACCTTTACTACTCATATGGAGATTAAAGTTATTACTAGGAGAAAGTTTAACAATTAAGAACAAGATCATGTTGGAAATATGTATCCATGCAATTGTCAGAGTTGACATATGTATATTTATTTTTGTACACATAGTATGATTTTTTTATTTACAAATTTTAAATTTAAGGAGTGTGAGCCATGGAAAATATATGAAAAATAAGGGAGATTATGCTCATTTTTCTATAAAATATAAAAGTATTTTTGAGAAATTTTGAGAAAATTATTAATTATATAAACTTTTAGAGTAATCACATTAAGTATGGTTTTAACGAGTCATAAACTAGCTTATAGGAAGCCATTTCATGATGGTTTTCCACCTTGGTCACATGCTCAAAATTGGTGCGTGACATTATCATATCCTTTAAACTAAGTCCTAGGAGTATTTAACTAGGACAACATACTAAATTTAAAATAGTAAAATTTTATTTTTAAATGAATATTAAATAATACATATGAAATATATGTATAGTTAAATCAACTGGTTTAATAGGTTAACAAACCATGCCTAAAGTATAATAGACTAAGTTTATTTATTAAATAAAAGAATATATTGACCTAAGTTTTATTTATATAATTAAACAAATGAGTCAAGTCAAATCTTTAACAATTAAGTAGAAATGCACAAGAAGTATCTAATTTGTTTCCAGCTAATCTCATTGATATAATTCTTCAAAATACTTTAATATCTTATAGAATCATTTGGTTAAACTTAATTTAGTGCTTTAAAATATTTAAGTTCGTTTCCGAAAAGAAAAGCTCTAATTTTTTCAATAGAAAACTCATTTAAGGAAAACTATTAAACCATTTTTTGTTGTATAACATACAAAAATTCAGTCATGAAAGGAGACTTATAGGTAATAGAAATGCATACCTCTTAGGGATGAGAAGAAATTAGTCACCTAATCCAAATCCACCATTTAAACATAAAAATAGGCACTTAAAGCAAATTAAGAAAATGCAGGCAAAAAATGATACAATTTTTAGTTCTTGTAGTGTATAGGTGAATATTAAACTAAATTAAATCAACACCCTACCAAGTAAGGAAACTTCATTTTTTATCTTAATTTTAAAGCTTAAGATCATACTCATCTTTCTTTTTATGGAAGCTTTAAAGTATCAATTTTTAAGATTTCAATTAATTTTCAAATCTTAAGTCCAAGCTTTTTGAAATCCTTCTGGATCAAATTGAGAGCACTAATTTTGAGAAATCATGAAAAAATACATCTTCATTTATTCTTTCATTTCATTTTACCACAATTCACTTACTTTAATGCTTTTTACTTATCTATGCCATTCCATTTTTAGTAACAATGATATGATAACCTCCCTTGTCATGACTTTAGCTTGACTGTGATCGGTGTGGAACTGGTCACTTGATTTCCACCAACACGATATAGCATACTTATCATGATTCAAAATAACGTATTAAAGAAGAAGTAGAAAGGAAAGTAACATTGGATTAAAAAGATGTATTTCATTAATTAACAAGGTTTTAGAAAATGTAAAGAAGTTAGATTTTCTTATAACCTTCTTAAGTTGAAGATAAGCCACTTTAACTAACCCAAATGGGATTTTAACTTTTAGATCCTTTACCTAAGTCAATATATAGAATGAGGCCCAAAAGATAATCTATATGTAAATATCCAATGCTACCATACAACCAAATCAATGGGCTTCCAATTAACCTAGCTCAAAGAGGTGGTAGTGAAAGTTCAACCTAAGAATCTACAAGATAAATTAGAAAGGAACGAGTTTAGGACTTAGTGAATGAATATTCCATTATGTCAAAACAATATAGTATAATAGCTTACCCATAGATCATTCTTCTATGAGCTTTATCACATAATCAATCACATTAGCAATTTAATTTCAAATAGCCTTTAAGTTTTAAACACATTCATTCCATCCTAGTACATCACATAAGAGCATTTTGGGATAATCATATCTTAGGGTCATATCAAATTTCAAGCAATAGGCAATGAATAAATACATACATCCACCATATGACTCCTAGGCCAACCATACACCGTACCTACCTTGCACTAAGAATTAATCATCTAGTGTTTATATCACCCTTTCCATATTTCTAATTTTACAATATACTCAAAGTATTCTATTCTCATAGTTATCCATAAGCCATGCTTATCATAATTATTATACAATACCATACTTCCATGCATGACCATAAATCACATGTTATTACACAATTGTATAAACAAGATCAATGATATCATTTACCTTATGTAACATTAGGTCAAAGTCTCATTTTATTTCATGAGTCGCATTGTAATTATATCCTTAATACAATTCATGATATATTAGCCATATATATGCTTGAAAAGGATGGAAACTATTATTAAAGGTCCTTATATCAATTATATGATCAAACATGCAATAAAGGACCAAATTTTGTTGGTTACATTGTTAAAGCATGAAACAAAGTTAGATGAATCGCTTTTAAAAGTGATTTAGGATGCATTTTTCAAATTTGTAAGGAAAGAATTAATTCAAAATGAAAATTTCACTTCTAGAAGAGGAGAATTGATTCATACATGAATTGCAATTCTAGAAACAAGAGAATCAATTGTGAAATTAATTCATATGTCTAGATTTGTTTCTAGATAAGGGGAATCAATTTTACAATTGACTCATATATGAATATATTCATTACTTATGAAAATTTTAGTATTCATTTGACATTAAATACCCTATTAACTTATTCATTACTCACCCACTTATCATCCATTCATAAATATTTATAACTAACATTCCATACAAGCTTTTTTTAGTATTAAACTCTTACCAAACTTTATAAATGAACATATTTCAGGAAAAATCATACATAACCTAATGTTTTTATAAGGAAAATTTTTACAAATTAATGAATTTAAGTTAGAATATTTAATCATCTAATATGGAGGAGAAAGATAATAAAGGTTGGATTTAATGCTCTTTTACTCAAATTACATCTAAATCAAATATTTCCTTGGTTAGAGTTCTAAAGGTTCATAGGACCAAAATAATCCTTTTTCCTATCAAATTCATAGAATATGAAAAGGAATTCAGATAAGGATGGAGTTCTTTCCTTGAGTAGATGAAGAAATTGAAGAAGATTTGCACTTACCTTATCAAATTGGATAAGAGAAGGAAGGGAGCTTGAGAGAATTGGGAGTGAAGGTTAAGGAAATTAGAGAAAATGAGAAGGAATAAGGAAAATGACCATAAAATAAGAAATAATGCCTTAGGTTATTTTTAGAATTATTTCCTAAATTTTTGCTAGGCTCACATACTCATTGATGAACACATCACAATGCAGCAAAATTAGTTAAAAATATTAGTTGCTAGAATAATAATGTCAGTAATGGCACAACCAAGTTGTACCCTTAGTGATCCTTTAATTTTATCCTTCCTAAATGAATTTCTAATAATATCTACACAATTGTTGACTTATTGATGCAATAAAAATGAAGGAAACTAATGAAAACAAGATGCAAATGCACTAAAATATAATGTTGTGCAAAAATAGAACTAATATGTTATTTGTTATATGAGATTATGCAATAACAGAATGCAAAATTGGGGGAAGGGGTTAGTTGCATGAAATTAAAATGATAATAATGAAATAAACAAGTACAAAATAGAAGTAAAATAGTAAGTAAATTGAAAGAATCCAATATAAGAAAGTAGCCGATTCAAGGATGTGATAGATTTTAATGTGGATTAATCGTAAATCATGAAATGTTTAATTTTTCTAATTAACTTTTCAACCTTGAATTACCTAGAACCCCTACAATAATTCATAAATCTTATGCTAGACAATCACTTAAAGTTTAGGTCAAGTAATATTAGAAGATGAATTAAGTAACCACCATAATCTCAAAACTAAATTGAAATTGACTTATAGATAGAATTCAATTAATTTAGGAAATTAAATTAAATATCATTGAAGTAATCCCCTAACCCTTTGTCCCAACATGTAAAAACATGATTCACTAACCATAATTTTACATTCAAATAACAAAAGAATAGAAATCACAAGATTGAGTACCAATTATACCAAATTAGCACTTAACACAAGCAATCTCAATAATTCAGCATAAACAATTGAGAAAGAGGAAAATCAATAAGAAGAAATCAACATTACTAATTAAGATCTCGTAATCCTTGAAGAGAAGAGCTTCACAATCCTTGAATTAACTAAGAGTCTTTAGCCCTCCATGGTTTGAAAACAAGAAAACAAAAAAGAAAAACTTTATTGTTGGGTTTAGGTAAAGTCTAAATGTGTTCTATCTCTTCAACTTTCTTGCCTATTTATATAATCTAATTAGCCTAAAATCCTATTAGATTAGGATTATATTACTTTTAGGATTATAATAATAATATTTTCCTAATTTCTAGAAGTCTAGACCTATTTTTTACAAATCAATTGAATCTAACAATTGCATCAGTGAATTCCCGTAGGTCAATCTTCCAACCTGAATTTTGACCACCAAATCAATGTAATTTGGAAGCCCATAAACATTAGACTTGTAGGCCTGTGTCTTGTAAGAATTTAGGGAGTTAGTTTCAAGTTAATTAGACCATTATAGCTCCAGATATAGCCCAAATACAAAAATAGGATTCAAGTTAGGATAGAGATAGAACTTTAGCTTCTCGGCCAAATAAAGGCTTGAAGAAGTCCAAATTGGGCTTTGACTAACATAAAATTTGTAGATCTATTTTTTAGCTTTCCAAAAATATAAAATTTGCCTCAATCTGACATCCAAAACCTAAGATATGATTGAAAAGTAGAAATAGTGTCAAAATTCAGTATTTACTGAATAAATTCACAATATTGTAAAATTAATCACAAATTATAAAATAAGGCCTAATCAGTGAAATTAAGCAAATATAGTACCTATGAGATATAAAATAGGAAAAAATTAAATAACAAATATTTTTCTCACCACTCATTTATAATAATTTAAAACTTTATACTTTATGATTTTATCTCACTTTTTTCTTCCAATTCTCATGGAACATATTTTTTCATATTTACTAAAATATCAAATTTTGTTTTATTTCATAATTCATATACAAAATTTTTAGTTTAATTGATTATATCGATTATTTCACTTATTCTTTTCACTAAATAAATTCTAAAATTTCTATATTTTAAAGAAAGTGTAACAATAGTTCTCCTTTCAAAAGAATTTGTCTACAAATTCTAGAAACACATGACATCCTACTAGTAAGATAGAATTATTCAAAATTAAATTCATCACTCACCTAAATAAATAGGAATATTGCTATCACATTTTTTATTCTAGTTCTTACATAACCTTTTACACTTAGCGATGTTCCTAATGAATCTTCATAGATGGTGCTTGCTTGGATCTGAGTTGCTAAACCTAATGATCTATCATCTTAATTAGTTATTCTTTATAGGATAATTTAGGGTCTAGCTACAACAATTCATCCTAAATTGTGTGAAATTTGTCTAATAGGTACTTTTGAAGCATTAATACATGGAATATATGATAAAAAGCTTGTAAACTATTTTTGGTAAATTTGATTGATAAGCTATAACTTCCAACATGCTTGAGATTTGGGAAGGATTTGATGACATAAGGTGATTATTTGCCTTTTTCCCTAAATTTCATCAGCCTTTTTTATAAGTGAGACTTTTAAGAGAACAATATCTTCCATTTAAAATTCTAACTCTTTCTTTCTTTTATCCATATATAACTTTTGTTGATCTTGAGCTATTTTCACCTAACCTCAAATGATTTGTACTTTTTTTAAAGCATCAGTTACTAAGGCCAGTCCTATAAGTTTTCCTTTTCTTAGTTTGAACCATTCTAGACATAAAGCATTTTATAAGGTATCATTTGGATGTTGGATTGGTAACTATTGTTGTAAGCAAATTCTACTAGTAGTAAGTACTTCTCCTAGATTCCTTCAAATTTCAAGGTGCAAGCTCTAAGTATATTTTCCAATATCTAAATGGTCTTTTTAGATTACGTATTGATCTATAGATGGAAGGTAGTAGTAGAAGTGAGATATAAATTGAATACTCTAATTTGACACGATGGTAACTAAGACTTCATGCAATGGCATATTCTTGTAAAGATACACTTGAGCATATTGAGTTGTAATGAAAGTAGTCCTAATAGAAATAACCTATATAGAATTGACCTTTTTTGTGTTTTCAGCAACCGTATTAAGAAGTCCATGATAATGCTTTCCTATTTCCATTTTGATATTAAAGTGGTTAGTGCATTCTAGTTAGGTGTTAATGCTTTGCTTTCACCAACTAGTAAGTAAGATATTTCAAGATTTAGTTTAACACATTTTTTGCATTTCTTTCCTTTAGAACCCATCATTTAGGTTATGATACATTTTCACTGCTCTAAGATGCATAGTGTATGAGGAATTATAAGCTTAGTGTTCACTTGTGGGAACCTAAATCTTTCATTTCGGTAATGTATTATTCCTTTTTGTTAACAGTTAAGTCAAAATTTGCTCCCTTAATTGTCTTATTTTCAAGAGTGAATAAGTAGAATCATCTTTTTGAGTGTCCTTTATCCTTTCTATGAAAGCTAATTGAACTACTGTATAGGCTAGTATTACTTTTGAATCTTTCAATGGTGCCTCCATTGCCTTGCTTGTGAATTTTCTACTAAGTACATATACAACTATAACCATTCTAGGATGATACATAATTGAATAATTGTAGTCCTTGTTAAGTTCTAACCATCTCTTTTGCCTTAAATTGAGATTCATTTTTTTAAAATACGCTTCAAGTTATTGTGATCCATATAGATTTCAGTGGTTTCTTTGTAAAAGTAGTGCTTCTACATTTTCAAAGCAAATACTATTATTATCATTTCCAAATTGTACATGGGATAATTTTCTCCTATTTCTTCAATTGCTAAGAAGCATATGTTATTACTTTATCATGTTGCATAAGATTACACTTAAGCCTAATCCTTAATACATCACAATACAACATATACCCTTTGATGCTTAAGGGTAAAGCCAACATTGATGCCAACATCAAATATGATTTCAACTTCTAGGAAGTTGTTCTCACATGCATTTGTCCATTTGAGTTTAACTCTTTTTTGCATCAATTTGCTTAACAATGTGGAGATATTGGAGAAAATTTTGACAAACTTTGGTATTATCATGTTAACTGAAATTATGAATTCTGATAATTAATGATGGCTTTAGCTAATTCTTTATTGCTTTATCTTTTTGAGGTTTCGCCTAAACTCTATGTTATAATAACATGTGCCTAAGGAATTTGATGTTGGTAGTCCAAAATTATATTTAGAGAATTTATCATACAATTGATATTCTTGTAAGGTTTGTAAGACTGCTTGAAGATACTAAACATGTTCCTCCTTACTCTTTGTGTACATTAAAATATCATTTACAAAGATAATGACAAACTTATCCATATACAACTTGAATAGGAAATTTATCAAGTCCATAAAAATAACTAGTACATTAACCAATCCAAAAGACATTACTAGGAACTCAAAATAGTTATGCAAAGTCCTAAAAGTAGTTTTTGGGATATCTTCCTTATATGCTTTCAATTTATGGAAGCCTACATGCAAAGCAATCTTGAAAAAGTATTTTGCCTATTGGAGTTGATTGAAAAGATCATTGATGCAAGGAATAGGGTACTTATTTTTTATAGTGACTTTGTTAACTTGTCGATAATTAATAAATAATTGCATTGACATGTCTTTTTTCTTTATAAAGAGGATTAAAGCTCTCTATAGTAACAAACTTGGATGAATGAAACCTTTATTTATCAAATCCTACAATTGCTTTCTCAATTCCTGTAATTTTACTAGGACCATCTAGTGTAGGGTATAAAAATAGGTCTTGTTCTAGGCATTAAATCAATAAAGAACTCAATTTCAAGATTTGGGGGTAATTCAAGTAACTTTTCCAAAAACAAATAAAAAAATTCTCTCTCCACTGAAAGATTACTAACTTTTGGAATAAGTTAGTTTAAATCCTACATTAGAGTAAATATGCAATACCTACTTTCTAAATAAACATCTAAGCTTTTATGCTTGAAATAATGCCAATGGGCCCAATAACCTATCTCCTTAGAATTCAATGGGCAAAGAGCCCTCTATGGAAAATCTAATAGATTTATCAAAATAATTCACATATGTATGATACTTAGATAAGCTAATTTATCCCTAAGATTACATCATAGTCACTTATGTCAAGCAAACTTAAGTTTACTAGCATTATATGATTATGGATTTTTATGGGGCAAGCTTTTAATCTATATGTAGCTAGAAGGGATTTTTCTATTGATGTCATTATAATTAAGAGCATATTCATTACTTTGGTAGGTTTACCTAAGATGGCAACAGATTTCTTTAATATAAAGTGTGGGTGGATTTAGGGTTAAACAAAACTTTAGTAAATAAGTTTTTAATATAAATAGTACCTATCATGACAATGTTAGAGGCATGAGCCTTTTTCGAGATTGACATCACTCATCTTTATCCTTTAGCCTAAAACATTAGCATTTCTTGAAGGTGTTGAAGGATTTCTTGAATATGGAGCTAGTGGAGGATTGAAATTATTTCATTGAGATATAAAATAACTTATGCCTTGGCTTGCAACATTACTAGGGCAATCTTTTTCTTTATGCCTAACTATTCACATTTGAAGCACTCTCCCCTAAAATGATTCCAAGGATTGTTATAGTCAAAATGACATTGTGAGCACCAAGGCTTTGAAAGCTAGTTTAGTTATTGGCTTAGAGGATGTTTAGTTTCTACCTTTGAGAATTATTTTCTAAAGAAAATTCACTTTGTATGCCTTGATAAGATGGTGTCCTTTTTATGGAATGACATTTACTATACACAGAAGTAGCTTAAAGAGGCATCTTTTTTATGATTGTGCTTGACTTGGTCCATCAGACTAACTTATCTTTTTATTCCTCTTTCAATCTTGCATCTTTTTCTTCTTATAAAACCTCAACTCATGTCTTAAAGCTTGATCTACTACCTTTTGATAAGTAGTATTCTAGTCAACATGGATCTTGTCATAATAGTTGTCCTATAAACCTTGCATAAACCTTTCTGTTTTGGATTTTTTAGTAGAGGATCAAATGAGATGCATATCTTGATAATTGAATGAATTAGGCATTTTACTTGGCTATAGTGATACTCTCCTTTTTAAGGTTCTCAAATTCTTGAACTTTCCTTTGATATATGTTTGATAGTAAAAAGTGATTAATAAGTGATTCTAGGAAGGCCACCTAAGATAGAAGCTCCAAGTATAGATATAGTCTTGCTATAAAATTTATGAACTAAAAATAGGTTATGTCATCTAGTTGGTAGCCTACCAACTCAATTAATAGAGGCGCGATGCTCTCTAGTATGTTGTGCATCTATGTAATGTGATCTAAGAATTGTTAAGGATTCATTGTTAATTAAGGCCAAAATGCCTTGGTAGAATTAGGCAAAGAAATTCATGCACAATCTAGAATTGATTTCTAATTCCTTTTGCACGAGAGGTGGACTTTCTTTCTCATTCTCCTTCTTAATCATGACTTTATCCATGATCACTAGGATTACCTAATTACTCGCCTTAGTTTATTAATGTATCATACTCTAGTTGCTAGGTAAGAATCACATTATCCTGATTTAGAAGATGTCGTAAGAAAGGTATAATCTAAGGTGGAAACTATTGATCATTCTCCCCATTAGCCTCTCACTCATCATTGTAAGTTTGATAGCCTTTAGATGATTCTTCATTTTTAGGGTGATTAATTCATGCATGACTTTTTGTATTGACCATTTCTTAATTTTTATAAATTTCCTCAGACAATTAAATAGTACTTTAACAACCAATGAGCAATTCATTAATCAATTTATCTGATAACTTATTGCACATCATATCATATGCAAGCTTTACCACCCATATTAATAGTTTAATAGGGTTCATAAAAATGGTACTCGTGGCATGCAATCCTTAGAACATACATATCATTGGTACAATTTTAGTCAACACCTATCATGCTACCATATGCATATAACTTAAGAGTCTCATCCTATTAGGAATTTAGACTATGCTTTGATACCACATTTGTCCTCCTATAAGGTTCATCACATAATCAATCATATTAGCAATTTAATTTCAAATAGCCTTAAAGGCCTAAATATATTCATTTCATCACCAAAACATCACATAAGAGTATTTAAGAACAATTATATCTTAAGACCTTATCATATTTCAAGCAATAAGCAATGAATAAATATACACATCCACTGTGACTCTTAGGCCAATCTTGTACCTACTCACTTTGCACTAAAAATTAATCATTTGGTATTCATATTATCTTTTTTGACCTATGTCATTTTGCAATATACTTAAAGCATTTCATTTTTATAATTGGCCATAAGCCATGCTCATCACAATTATTATATAGTATGATGCCCTCATGCATACCTATATATTACATTCCATTGCATAATTATATAAACAAAATCAATTATATCATTTACCATATGTCACATTAGGTCTAAGTTTTATTTCATTTTATAAGTCAAATAGCAATTCCATCCTTAATATAATTAATGATATATTAACCATACATATGCTTGAAAGAGATAGAACCTTTATTAAAGGTTCTTACTTCAATTCTATGATCAAATATGCATTACAAGGCTAACTTTTGTTGGTTACAATGTTGAAACATGAACTAAGGCTAGGAAAATCACTTTTAGAAGTGATTCAAGATGCATTTTTTAATTTTGGAAAAGGAAAATCAATTTTAGAATCAGCTTAGAATGAAAATTTCATTTTTAGAAGAGGAGAATTGATTTATACATAACTCATAATTTTGGAAACATGAGATTGATTGTGGAATTAATTTATAGGTCTAGATTTGTTTCTAGATAAGGAAAATCAATTCTATAATTGATTCATATATGAAATATTTGTTTTCTGCAAAAATTTTATTATTCATTTGACATTAAATACCTTCCTAACTTATTTATTTCTCACCTATTCATCATCTATTCTTAAAATGCTATAACTAACATTCTATACAAGCTTTCTTCAACATTAAATTCATACCAAACTTCATAAATCAATACATTTCAAGCTAAATCGTACATAACCCAATATTTTGATAAAATAACTAAATTTCAATAAATTAATGAATTTAAGTTAGAATATTCACTTACCTTTATAGAGGAAGATACTAGAGGCTAGATTTAATGCTCATTAATCTTAAGTGCTTCCAAATCAAAGATTTCCTTAGTTAGGGCTCCAAAGGTTCATGGGGACCAAAATAATACCCTTTTCCTTTCAAATTCGAAGAAGATGTAAACCAATTCAAATAAAATTGGACTTCTTACCTTGAGTTAATGTAAAAATTGAATAAGAATTGCATTTACATTATTAAATTGGATGATAGAAGGAGGAGATTTTAAGAGACTTAGAAGTAGAGGTTAGGGAAATTAAAGAAGACGAGAAGGAATGGAAAAGATGAACATAAAATGAGGAATAATGCCTGGAGGGCATTTTTGAAATTATATCTTAAATCTTTTTCATACTCACATACTCACTTATGATAACTCAAAACTTTATACTTGATGATTTTATCTAACTTTTCTCATCCAATTCTTATTGAACATATATTCTTATATTTACTAAAATATTAACTTTTATTCTATTTCATAATTTATACATGAAATTTCTTGTTTAACTGATCATATCGGTTATTTCCCTTATTCCTTCCACTAAATAAATTTTAAAATTACTACATTTTAAAAAGGGTGTAACAAGCCCATATATTATGACACAAATCCTTCCTTATCTACTTGTAAGTTATGGCCACCATTCTAGTCATGTATGTGCTCCCACATTATAGTAAACATAATTGTTATTTCTAAGGGGTGTAGGCAATCATACTCAAACCTTTAAAGTATGTGTAAGTAGCCATTGCTAATAAGGTAAAGAATGATATTTAGTTAAAAGCATTTTCAAAATTTCCTTCCATAATATGGCAAGAGTTATAATTAAGAGATATAAAAATTAGGAATATAAATGGCTATCAATTTGTTTGATTCACTAATGATTTGAATTAAGGATGGCAATATGTCAGGAATAGACTGATCCATAATAACCATAATGTAATAGACTCAAATTAGACCTAAGACTCGACCAAAACTAAAATGACCCAATAAGCATGACCTAACTTGCTTGAACCTACCTTACCCTTTATATAGTTATAAATTATTGTATTGAACTATGAACTAAGCTACTAAACTCCAAGTCATATGAACAAATTAGAAAAGTAACTAATAAGTAAAAAGATCTCAAATTTAAAGCTTAAAATACATACTACAAGAATATATTTTGGTTAACCTCAACTAACAATCTCTAGTACCTATATAAACTATTTTCAATGGTAGAATTAAAATTGAAAATGGTCTAGTCTCAAAGCAAAGGTTCTTTTGAATCTCTTAAATGAGACAAATGAAGATATTCATTAGTCTCTTCAAAAAATGAAACACTTTTATATGAATTCACACCACTAAAAGCAAGAAATGAAACACTTCTATATGTATTAGAACTCACAATACCAAAAGCAAGAAATGAAATACTTCTAAAAATTATGATGAAAATAATTAACTAACCCATGTATGCTACATTGGTATACCATAAAAAATCATCAAAATCTCATATTTACAATGACTAATGCATTAAAAATAGGAAAGGCAATGTTTTCCAATTGATCTAGGATTTGAAGCATAAATTAGAATAACATCTAAATGTGAGATAAGAATCAATATAATCCACTCACATAGCTTTTCACAGAATAAATCTAAATATCAACCCCAAAATACATAACATACAAATGTCTAATAAAAAGCTTACATCCATATGCGACTATTATCACAAAATCACTAATTCAAAGATCTTTATCTAGTAGGTTTCTAGTTGTATCATATAGATATGAAAATAGTTTTGGGATACCACTTCTAAGGATAGCACCTCCGTATCTGATACCTATACATAATCTTATTTGGACCAAATTTTAAATAGCATTTTGAATTTCGATAATGGCTAGAAAAAGTCCTTTAATCTTAATTAACAATTGATTCATAAAATATTAAGAAGTAACAATTGTATTATTTTGAAAAATGTACCAAAAACCCATTAGAACTAATATTAGAATTAGAAGTGCAACTTTGTTAAAATCCACAAATTGCTCAAGTTCTTAACTAACTCAAATACAAAAAGATACAATTACACTGCAAAATACTTGTCATGAGAACACAAAGAGAAAAGATAAAAAATAATTTGGTCATAATTGCATAAATTTAACATAATAACCATCTTGGAAAAAAGAAAAACAAAAAGAAATATATAGAAAATTATTATCCCCATGTATAAGAATGTTTAGGGTATTTCCATATTCATAATAGCATATAGCATGAACATCCTCATTTGCAGTTCTTGCCACTTCCACAAAAGACATCTTTACTTGTATATAGCCTATGCAATAAGGAATAGGGTTAGGATTGTGTAGCTCAATATGCTAACTTGAATTCCATAAAAATAAGAAACATGGACAATTAGTTTAGACCTCTATTAAAAAAGATTTAGAAAAGAGCAAATTTATTAGCATTTATCAATAAATAGAATCATTAGTCTAGTAGAAGGTAGAAAGTCTTCTAAACTAACCTATAAGTAATCTATATTCCAATTTTTGATATGTAAAAGCAATCAAGGAAGTGATGAATCTTATCAAGATTTGCACAAATAAGGTCAGGGATAAAGAATTATTTAAAAATGATCAATTAGCCTTTATTTTGAAACAAGTACAAGCATGAACAACCTAGAATTACATATTTTAATTTGCTTGTGTATCTCAATCAATTTAATAATTGCTTAAGTTAACAATTGATCCTAAGATCTATTGCTAGTGTAGGCCATCCATTTTGATTAAAGATGTCATTATCTTGTAATATCACATTAGACATTTACACTATCATAAAATAGCTAATTAACATTGGCTATTTAGTAAATTACACATCAATTTATGATCGATGTCTTATCAAGCATCATTATAAATAAGTTGTGACATCGGTTACATAATTAATATGAAAAAATAAAATAATTTTGGTTCCTATATTAACTAAACTATCATAATTTCTTTGTGCAACATATAACCTAATCACTTGTTATAAGTTAAAAATGTCATGTGTTACTAGGAGATCATCATTGAAAATCAAACTTCAATGGCATATCTATTTAAAACCCAACATGGAACATAGTAATACCATATCAGTTTTATTAATTAATTGACATTGTATTACCTTCCCCTTTAATAAAATTTATTCCCATTTGTCCACTTATCTTGTTTTGTACATCTTCTCTATTTTGTATAGTGTCCTCAAAAAACTTTCATTACATTACTCTTGACTTAAAATATATACAAAGCCCTTTAATGAAACATAATACTCTAACTTAAAATAGACATACACCTTAAATGAAACAAAAACAATGTATATTTCATATTATAGTACATAATTTCATATTCAATAAATATAATACATAATAGTTCTATTAAGAGAGAAGCCACATTTTCTATTACATTAATTATATATAATTTTAACATGGAATTAGATAATACCTTAAGATGTTTACACTATTGAATGACATATGACAAAACTATTTCAAATTACAAAGGAAAAAAAATAAGCACATAACAATTTAATAGTTATAGCAATTATAAAGAAAAAGTTTCTTGGTAAAAGCAAAATTACTTTTTAATTTATCTTAGATGTTTTTCTATCTAAGTATATTTAAGTCATTATTGATGTACATCTTTCATATTAGATCTACATTAACTAAATGTTTTTCATTAATGAAATGTAAACTAACAAGTAAGCAATTATATGTAAGCATAATTATAAATTAGAGGACATTACTACCTTGAACTTATGTTAGGAAATTTATCTAGTAGGATCATTAACCCATATCCCTTCACCATGATCTTTTTACATATAAAGTCCTCCAAATTTGCTTCATAATTAACTAAAGGTAACCTCAATGAGAAAAAAGGTATGTCATTAATATTGTAGCTACATCTTCTTTATTCCTACTATGAATAATTTATCTCTTCCCATGAATAACTATAAATTACTTATTATTAACCAGGTCGAACATATAAAAAAATTTATTTTTCTTGGGATGCCACTATGAATGACTCCTTTTTATGACCTTTCTTGCTAAGATGCATTAATATGAATTCTATCTTATCCATTTAGATGTTGTTGTTATTCTCCACCTACTTACTTTAAAAGACAAGTTTCCTAAATTAGATGTAGTTAAGCTTCCATATATCTTGGATAGCTTCATAATATGACATCATCATATAGATAAAATTTTTCTCTTTGGCCTTAGAGACAAGTATTGCTCGAGCCACTAGAGTGATACATTATTTTTCATGGTACTTCTCTTATCATCTCCTTTTATATAAAAAGAATATTCATTAATATTATATCCTAGATAAGATATGACCTCCATATAAGGCCTATTAATTAACCATATTATAGCAAAAAAAAACATTTGTATTTATGTCATTATGCTTCCTACCCAAGTATAAAACTATATGATGAATAAGCAATTATGTTTAGCTTATATCCCCTACCCATTCCTACTATAATGTAAATTTTTATGAGAGTAATGTGCTTATCCATGTAATACTCGACCTCTTCATTATTTTGCAACATATAGAGGTGTGCTTATGCTTATATTTCATAATCTATGCTTTTTATTCAAGTCCTTAATGTACTCTTTCTTGAAATTCTTCCTTTATGTTGAGGCTTGGTAAACCTAATAGTGTTCGTATTTAACATGTATCAATGTAAAACTCTATAACCTCTTCAATAATACATCCTTTAACGTTATATCCTTTTGGCCTATTCCAATTATGCATATACCCTTTTAGGATTTTCATATATTATTCCATCAAGTACCTCCACCTTAAGTAAATTGGTTGATAAATTTTTATCTTTCTCAATAAATGCACCATGATGTTAAAAATGAAGGTGGAAAATACATCTTTAGTATATGCCAACATCCTTCTACAAGTAATCTAAATCCTTTAAGTAAATAACTTTGGCACATATTATATTGAAAAAGAAACAAAATCTCATAATATCTTTTTTTATAGTTTAGATGATATTTCTTGAATGGTGACTAATAAAAGTTACTTCATCAAAATATGATAATCGTGAGATTATAAGCTAGTTAATTTTAGATTTTTCATTAAAGCAAGGCTTTTGAGGTTAGAAGAATAGGTCTGAGGCACTTTAACACTGTCTAAAAACTTATTTTCTCTTTCCTAGATAAGGTATGAAATTTCAAAGGTAAATACATAAGTTACCCTTTTTCTAGTACTAGTTCCTCTCACATGGCCATCTTTTGCAAGTCTAGCTAGACCTTAGCTCCATCCTTTGTCTTATCGGCATGTTCAAGAGCATTCCAAATAGACTATCACATATATTTTCTTCACTTGCATGATATCAATGTTATGCCTGACAAATAAGTCCTTCTAGTATGGAAGATAAAAAAAATATGAACCTCTTTTTCCATAGAATGTTGCCATTTACTGATGCATTAGGTTTGCTAAGCATGATGTTAACATTTTTTACCATTTTAGGTATGAATGGCTTTAATAGCACATAAAAGGCTATTTTTTCATTGGCTATGTATCTTCTTCCTTTTTCTCAGTCCTCTTGAAGAAATGATACACACATACACACACACACACACATATATATATGGATCCCCCATTTAAACTCTTTACTTTAGCTATCCAGCTGATAAGTTTACCTTACCTTAGGAGCTTAGCTCTTGTGCTCCAAGGAATAATTAGAGAAGATGGATAAGAAAGTAAAAATTCTTCACTTCATGTGACATAACTAAGCTCAGGTTTCACTAACTTTCTATTAAGTTCACTTTAGTGTTGACTGATAGTCTTTGAAGTGTTATCAGTAAATATCACTAGAAAACCCCCTTATGAAACCTCTTTTTCAATTAAAGGCCTTGAAGCTATTATTTCATCTAATAAACTATTGAAAGCCTTTCTTAGCCGTTGAATAGTTGTCTATCTTAGAATATTTTTGTATTTATTAGGCTTAAATTAATTAGGATCTTGGTTTGTGAAAATTGTTTAAATGTGTAGTACAAATATAACTTAAAAACCTAAATGAATAAGTGATCCAATTGATTAGGTTCCATCTCTTAGGCTTAAGTTCTAATGTATATTGGATATGATGTTTTAGTTAAGTGTATGCATATAATTGACAACCTTTATAGGAGGTTAGTTAATTATGTGAAAGATACATTTATAAGGGTAATTCTTCTCTGCACTCCAGAGAATGTGATATACACTACCTTATTGAAGTAAACATAAAGGATTGGATTTAAAGAAGTAAGGGTGATTTTCTTTCCTAATTTTTATGATCATTAATCAATATGACTAAAAGAGGCATGCAAATTGTATGATAAATTAAAATTGTGGTCTTAATTTAATATAATTGATCATACTGAATTTATTATTTAATACCTAAAATTTTCTTATATTTAGTATTAGAGTAGTATATATTGGATGAAGACTTTATTTATATAAATATATGAGAATGTTTAATTTCTTTCTTTAGATCTATTTCATTTATTTATGCATTATTTTTTATTTATTATATGGTTATTTTATGAATGATATCCTTTTGATTCTTTTAAAAAGAGTTGTAAATTATAGAAAAAATTTTGGATCTTTGTTTTTGGATGTAAAATGGGTTCATGATTTTAAAATTTTAATTTAACAAAATTATATGATTTTAGGATGCATTTTTCATGGGATAAAATGGGTTTAATTTTCCCATTAATAATATGAAAGAAAAGGCAAAATTAAGATGAATTAATAAGTGATTTTAAAATTATTTTTCTTGATTGATAAGTAGATTGGAATGCTAATTGAAATGAATTTTTTTTTCATTATCCACTAGTGGCAATGCTAGTAAGATTGCCTATAAAGGCTTGAAGCTTCAATTGAAGTTTCAATGGTGGAAGTCTTTTCTTTAAAGCTTTGTTGGAAGAATAAGGAAAGGTGTTTTGTGCTCCTTTTTTTTTGAAATAATGAGCCAAGTAGCAAATAAATAGCCTATTAATCAATTATTAAAAAAATTAACATAAATTATGAAGTTATTAACATAACAATGGAGCTAGTTGGAGCTATATGGACCAAGATGCTACTAACATGCATACTACCTTTTGACTAACTTGAATATATATTATGCATAATAATATCAATATATAATAAAATATTAGGAAAAGTGTTTATGAAGTTAAAATTCATTATGGGTAATTGTTTGATCTTTTGTCGAAAACATCAATTAATGAGATAAATTAATTAAAATTTCTTTTAGTGATATGTTAAGGATATTTAGATTATTTAATTTAAATCATTTAATCACTTACCCATAAGAGGTTATTATGTGAATTAATTTAAATAATTTGAAGCTTATGTAATAATCTACTTCTTAAAATCATTCTACTTACAAGTGTTAGTTTTTGGAATTCGTATATTAAATTAGCCTATTATTTTGGGATTACCTTGATGTATATTATACTTTTTGCCCACTGGTAAAAGTATAAATTTGCATCTAAGCCTTGAATATTGCAATTATAATTATAAATTTTGGTCCATTATATTTACTAAGGTTATATGTAAGTTCTAATTATGCATCAGTTGGATGTCTATTTTTTGTAATATTATTAAAATATGACGTGATTATATATCTATTAGTTTTAAGTTGTATTTTATATTAACTCCATCATACATATAGTCACTTGTTTGATTTTTTTCATATAATAATGAAATTTATTTATTTATTTTTTATGTGTTTATTAGGTGAAACATGAAATTAAGAGATGATAGATCACCAAACTCGAAAATTGATAATAGCTTCAATAATAACCTTATATGTTTTTGGTATGTAATTTCTTTGTCACTTTCACCTTATAAACTTCATGTGAATTTTATTTGCTTTACATATGAAACATATGCTTGTTTGAACTACATACCATGTATATTTATAAATGATCTTGATGAGATTCTTTAATTTTTTAGGTACTCTATATTTTTAGGCATGATTCATTAACTATAATTTGATGTTTGTATGATAGTTGCAATAATGAAAATTGTTTTATTTCTTAAGAAACATGTATATTTGAAATCAATATTGAATTATAACTAATTATAGGCTTTTGTTTATCGCATAGAAATTTATAGGTGATATAAATTATTATCACTACAATGGCTCACATACTAAATGTAAGGAATAAGCTCGTAAAAACAACTGACTTTTGTGAGTTATTTCATTTTTAATAGAAATAATTCTAACTATTTTTTGGATACTTATTTTACATAAAAATTGAAATTAATAAAGTTGTTATTTGTAGTGTATTGATAAAGTTGGATGCTTTATTAATGTTGTTGTAAATTTTGAAATATATAACTTATCTTGGTTATATAAAATTTACAAAGATACTTTGTATATCGAATAGGATCATAAACAAAATCCACATGACTATTGTCAAGAAAAATGAAATTTCAGAGGTATTAATTCGCTTTACTCTAAATCTTGAGTTATATATAGTTATATTCTTATAGATATAATCACTTAATCACATTTAAGTTGCAAATAAGTGAGACTCAATTATGAGACAATATACTTTATAACTAAGTGTTGATATATTTATTAAGAATATAATTATAGTATGATAATATAAATTTGGTAATATAATAGTCTCACTAGATTTTGGTACTTAATTATAAGTTTTAGGCCTAAGTACATCTGTTTTAATTAAATTAAAAGAAAGTCAGCTAATCATTAATAGAGAAATTAGTAAGTATTAAGATAAATTAAATTGAGTTATGCAAATAGCAATAAGTAAAGAATTAATATGGTATGGGAATATAGTTTAAGGAAATTGCCAGTTTTTTTTAATTTTTATCTGAATAAAGATGTATATAATTAGAGTATAGTTTTAATTTCATAGTGGAAGAATCATTAAAATTAAATAATTAAAGTATTTAATTATTTAAGAGCTAATTATATATGTATCCATAAGATTTATGGACTAGTTCAAGGCTTTACACATACTGCAGTTGGATCAAACTGATTAAGAAAAGATTATTAGACTAATTTATGGAAACACATGCCTGACGTAGTCATTGGGTCCATACATATGGCCCAGTATGGTTAGATGCGAGGAGTCAATTTTGAGAAATGCCAATTTCTAGAATATTCTCTCAGGTAATTATCTAATAGTCAAAGGTATGATTTGAATTATTTATTTTATTAAATAAAATCATATTAGGAAAATGACAAAAATAATATTTAATTTTTAATTATTTATTGGAGATATATTCCAAATAATAAATATCCAATAAATGAGTTTTAAATGAATCAAATATATTTCAAATTTCAAATATTAATTAGAGATATATTTTCAAATAGGAAATATTCAATTAGAAATATTTGAAATATAAAAATTGTGAAGTTTTATGATGTGTTTTAAACCTTAATAAACATTATTGGCCTTAATGTGTTGTCATGAATCTTAATGATGCATTATATGTCTTAATGAGATTTATTGGCCTTAATGAGCTATCATGAGCTTTAATGAAACACTATTAACTTTAATAAGACACTTGGCCTTATTTAGCGATTAATTGATTACATTAGTGATTAACTGATTTAATTAATTGTTAACTAATAACTAATTGTATTAACTAATTTGATTAGCTAATTGCATTAACTATTTGAATAAGAATATTTGATAAAAATTAACTGTTTATGATTAGTTGTTTGTATATAAAATAACATATAAAAATTTGAGTATATTTTATGAATTATTTAAGTATTTTATTTTAATAATTTTGATTTTATATATTATTTATTAGATTAAATTTTCTTATAAATAATATATCATTACAATTTATTATATATTAAATATTTCTCTAATATTAAATTAATATAATTTTTATAGTTAATCAATAATTATAATTATAATTTTTGGAGAGTAAATAATTACACTCAACGTATTTGTATTTTTTTCTAAACTAATATGTTTAACTATTTCAGCATGCTGGAGCAGTATTCCTTCAGAGGTTTGAGCAGTCTACATTTGTATTCACATGCTAGTGTTATATTATTGGAAGGATAGAATGGAAAATATAAAAATTAACTAGAGATAATTTAGTCTTTTGTTAAATCAACTTCTCCAAAATGTTGAATAGTCCAACATTTTTGGAAATGGCTAATTGACATATAATTAACTATTTGAAACAAGCAAAAACCAAACATAAAAATTGGCTAGTTCAAGTCAACCAACCATTTTAGTCTAACTAGTTAAAAGTTATCTAATAAGGTATTTACTAAACATGTCCATTATAAGCCTTTAGTGTAACATTATAAATGAGGATATTTTAAGATGTCAATGGACACAATTTCTTGTCCTAATTCTTCTCTATAAATAAAATCTTATGGCTGTAGTTTTCAAAGAAGGAACTTGTAAAGAGTTTTAAATCCATTGAAACTCTTAGGTTCTATTTTTCATAGGAATATGGAAAGAGTTTCAAACTTATCAAAACTCTAAACTTCTAATTTGCCAAAAAGAGTTTCAAACCTTTTGAAGTTCTATTAGATTTTAAAGAGAAAGTTAAAGAGTTAAGTGAATAATTTATTTTCTAAATTAATCTTGAAGCATAAGTTTGAATTTATTAATTTTAATAGTCTTATGTTCTTCTTATATAGTACTTAAAAGCTCATATACTGTGTGTTTATGCCTGAGATATAGTCTAGAAAATCTTATGGATGGTAGTTTGAAAATCTTGTGTTGTAATCTTCTTCAATAACACAAGGTAATCTCTTAATGTTATATCTTATCTTAATATATTATATTAGGCGTGAGTTGGGCCTTTGAAATTTTCTAGCCCATTACTATATATGAGCACGTCACTATTCAATCGTTTAAACAAAGCTATCTTTCAAAATTTAGGTTGTATGGTTGATCCATATATTCTCCCATCTCTTTAACCTTTCTTTTATTTTAATATTATTTATTATATTATATTTATATTATTATTTTTTCTTTTCTCCAACTGCCAATCCTATGAATCATGTTATTTCCATCATTTCATTTATTTTAATTTTAATATTATTCATATTTATATTTATATTTATATTATTATTTTTTCCTTCCTCCAACTTTTTTAATATTAATTTATATTTTTTCTTTCACCCACATTTATGATCATCTATGAATTAATTTTATTTTATATTTCATACATATTTTTACTATAAATTTTTAAATCCTCTTTTAATTTTTATCGTATAATTTAATTTATTTTTTATTTTAAGAATATTAAAAATAAGTTAAAGGATTAAATTAATAAATTTAATTAACTTATATTTTATTTTTAACCATTATCATTTTACAATTCACATATTGTATCTCTTTATTTTATTTGTTCTGCATCATTTTTTTAATTTTTTTCTCATATCCACATATGTTATTTATTAATCGAATGTTAATATTATTAAATAATATAAATATAATATGATATAATTTTATTATTATAAAAATATTTTAAATAATTTAAAATTTTAATTTAATAGAATTATTTAATTATATATGTTATTTTTAACTATTATTACTTTATGACTCACACATTATTATCCTTTTTTTTATTTGTAACAATGTGTATTTTTTTATGTTCATTCCTTTTATTTATAGTTCAGACATTAATATTATCGAATAATATAAATATAATATAATATAATATATTTTATTTCTATAACAAAAATATTTTATTACATATTTAATTTTTGACTTTTGTTTACAACTCATGCATCATTTCACATATTTTATTCTTTCAAATACATGTTTTTATTTTTTTTCCTTATATCTACCCGTATTGTTTATAGTTCAAATGCAAATTCCTTTTTAAGTATTTTTTTCGTACAAAATTCTTTTTAAAATTTTTGTTATATAACATATTATACCTCAAATACTCTTATATTCAAATATAGATATAAGCTATATTTGATTATATTATATAACTACTAAAGAAGTTTATAAGCAAATATTACATCTAAAAATTTCAATTAATCAATTTTTTAATATAAAAAATACTTGAAATTTTTACTGAGTATAAATTTAATTTTTAATAAAATATTTTAAAAATTTGAAAATATAAACATTTCTTCTATTGAAGGTACTTAGGGTTTAAAGTAATGATAATCTTTCATTGTGTGTGTGTGTGTGTAGTATTTATATAAAATAGGAATTAATTAAAAGCATATATATATATATATATACATTATATTATATGTTATTTTTCTGTATTGGTTAAAAAAATTTTAAATAAAACTTTTCTTTTAATATATTTACAAATATTTTTATTATAAAAATATTTTCAAATAATTTAAAATTTTAATATAAAAATTGAATAGGTTAATTACATTCTCTATTTTTTATAAAATAATTTAAAGAATTGAAATTAAATTTATTTATTTAAATTTTTTAATATTTTCTTGATAGTATATATTTTCATTTTGCCTTTGTTGGAAAAATTTTTTAATCAAATTCTTCTTTAAATATAATTTTAAAAATATATAATGGAATAAATAACAAAAGAAACAATGTGTTAGAATTTTAAAGTAATAAGAATAGGAAATAAATCTAACTTAGAATATAGCATTCAAAATTTTATATTAAGAAAATAATGATAAAATTTAAATAAATAATTTTTGTTCTAATTTTCAATTATGTTAGAAGTAAAATATATAATGAATTAATTTTTTCTATATAGAAGTTTTAACTTATTTAAAATATTTTTAATAAAAAATATGTTATATTATATTTATATTGTTTAGGGATATTAGTGTATGAGTTATAAATAATAGAAGTGAATTAGAGAAAATATGTAATAAAGAAAATAAAAATATGAGAATAAAATGTGAATTATAAAATAAATAAAGTGAAAAATAAATTATATTTGTTATTTTTATAATAGCATAGCATGTGAGCAATTTTGAAACATATTTTTCGTTTGTTGTGCTAGATTCTTTAATGAATAGTAATTTTATTACATTTAAACAAAAGAAAAAAGTAATAATGATTTTTACTAAGGAAAAATTTTCTCTACTCTTACCAAAGACTTTAGGTTAATTTTTCTAATAATTATTTTAGAATTTATTTTTATTAAGGAAGGGAGGTGAATTCATCAATGTAATAGTTTATATTTATTACTTTTGAATTAATTTTTTGGATGTAAAATTAAAAAAAAATAATATCAAAACACATTAATATAAAAATACTTGAAAGATGGAACTACCTTAATTGATTAAATAGTGTCATATATAACTAAATTAATTTGATTTACTATGAATTGAAAATCATTTATATTATTAGTGAATATGAGGATGTTATGTTATTAAGAAAAAAGGTAGCTAAAATTTTTGATAAAAAGTAGAAAAAAAATGGATATTTTCTCACAACATAATAATATATGAATAAGTGATAGCACAAAATTTACTTATATATTTAACTTCAATCTATTTTATAGATTTTAAAAAAATTGCAAAGATAGATAGCATATTTTTGAATATAAAAAATAAACCAATAACTATAACTCATTTTAAATAAAACTCATTAATTATGCAATGTGTAGGTGGAAAAAATTCTCTAGAAAAATTAAAAAAGTGAATGTAAAGTAGGTTTAACTACACTAATTCTATTCATTAATGTGAAAATAAAGTAATATTAACAATTAACCATTTATCTAATGCTAATATATAGTAAAATTAATATTTAATTAAAAAATAGTAGTAGTATTTATAATGTTCCAAAATTATATTTTTATTAAACATATTATTTTATTTCATTCTCATTCTTTTTTAATTTATTTTTATTCTAATTCCATCATATCAAATACATATAAATTCTTTCTTTTTATGATTATTTTTAACAATTATAATTATATTAGATACATAGTAGGATAATTAAAGCAATAAGAAAATACATATATAATTTAAAATTTAAAATTTCATTTTTATTTATAAATTAAATAAAATATTTTAATATATATATTTAAGTTATTATATTTTTTAAAATTTCATTAGTTTTTAATTAAATGCTGGGCACAGGCTTAGATTCTAGTGTGTGTGTGTGTGTGTGTGTGTGTATATATATATATATATATGCTTATAAGTGTTTAATCCTATTTATTTCCATTGCACTATATTTTAGAAAATTTGGTTAGAAATTTTGAAAGAATAAATTTTTCAAAACCCATTATCTAACAAAATTAGTTTTCAAAACTATTTTTCTAAATGGTAACTAATACTAAATATATATTCTTGCTATATACCTTTTTTGAGGTATAATCTTTGATTAGGTCTTATTAATTATTCCATGGGATTTTATTCGGAATGTATATGTCTACTAGTATGGTGGGTCTCTCACTAAACTAATGGGATTTTGTTAAAAATATTTTAGGATGTGATGTGATAATCAATTATAGGCTGCCTAGTAGGAGTTTTATTAGTGATAGTGAATGTGTGTCACCACAATAACCACTTACCAAACCAATATATTTTCCAATTGAATTTGAGGATGTGATATTCTTATTATTTGAGTTATTTTATATAATAGCCTACCCATAAGAGGTTATTATATAAGTTAGTTTAAGCAACATTGAGCTTTTTGATGATAATGAAAATAAAAAATCATTCTACCCGTAGGTGATAGATTTTTTATTCTTTCAAGAAAAGGTTATCTTTCTTTCCATAGTTGTTAGATTTTTTTTCTTAAAAAAATGTGATTACCATCCAAATAGCTTGTTTTAACTTTTCTCATTATTGATTGTCCATGATATAATTAATAATTTTGCCTTTGTAATAATTTTGCATGTTAATTGGACTTTTATTATCAAACTTTAGCCAAGAATTTTTTTAAATTATAAAAATATATAGAGATATTTTTGTTTGATTATTTTCCATGAGGAAATGTTCAATAAAATATCCATAAGTAGAAATATATACTTATTAATGTTCCTTGTTTTTGAGAATGTTAATTACATGTGCAAAATTATTGGACATGTTTATAATTTATGAGAAATATTATGACAACATATTATTTATTAAATTATAATTCTTTGAAAATTCATTTGGAATCTTTCATTACAATAATTTTTCACATGATACTTATAATAATTATATAAATATATTAGCCAAAAGAAGATATATGCTCAATAAGTAGTCATATTGATTGCTTTAATTGGATCTTTAGATCTTTATAAGCCTATATTTTGCTAACTACATAGTTATAAGCTTTACTTCTTGTCATAATATGTTTATTTCATTTGAATATTTAATTTTAGCATATCATTGTTAATATAATTACCTAGTACATGAAAATAAGAGAATGTGCTATTTTTAGCTCTGGAAGATATTTATATGTTCTTTGAAATTTAGCATGTGATGCAAATGTGAATATATTTAAGCATCATTATCATCATCATCATTATTATTATTTTCCTTTTTGGTGAGGAAAAGAATATTAAATGTTTCATATGGTAGATGGATAAATGATTAAAAAGCCCTTTGATACACCTTTAATTGATAATTGATTGCTTAATTTATAATAAAAAAGATATATATTTTTATATTAAATTCTTTTTTATTTTGGATTATGAGAAAAAGGAATAAGTGATTATAAAACCCCAAAAGTTTATTTATAGTAATTATGTGCAAATCATGGTACATTAGAGGCAATAGTCCACAAGTAATGAAGGTATATATGGGTAGAATGACCTAAGAAATAAGTTGATCCAAGTAAAAGAAAATAAAAGACTTTGGTACTAAGTAATTATGTATATATTGAATTATTGATTATTTTAAATATGTTATTGAAACTCTAGGAGAAAGGAAATTAGAAATATGAGGACCTAAATTTTGGGAAATGTAGAATATGATTATGTTAGAAAAAAATTAGAGTTGAGAAATAAGGAAAGAAAAGGAAATTAGAAAGGAATTTGGAATTTGGTATGCTATGTAGAGTTTTTGTGCACACAATGGTTATGTGCCTATAACTCAAGATAGAAAGGTCCAATTGATGAACCATTAAAACATTTGGAAAGTTAACATTTAGGGCTTCAATATGGATGAATTTCATAATTTAATTACCACCTAATTTATACTATAATTTTTTTGAAGTTAAGAAAATTTTGGACATAACAACACTGACCTACCTTTAGTATTTTCATCATAACTTTTTCTAAAGACATTCAATTAATGCAAAACTAGTTTAATTAGTTAAAGAATACATAAGGATATTATGTATCAAATTCCTATGTAAAAATTGCAAGTTATCCATGAGATATATTTTTTTCCCTAAAAATAAGGCTCTGAGCAAAGGGTATTTGAGGAATTAATGCTTATATCTATGAAAATGGCATAAATAAGAAAAATCAAATTTATAAGGATATGTGTGAAACATGTCACATGAGAATTCAGTCAGTAGAAAAATAAAATGGACTAAATGAGATCATTAAAGGTTTGTGGAAAAACTTAAAGGGAGACAAGTAAGGATAGGGTCTATTATGCAAGAAGGGTGACCAAGTGTGTGAATCAAAAGAAGGACCCAACTAGCCCAAATGAGGAAGTAAGACTAGTTAATCCATTGGGTTTCCTCTATGGAACTCAAAGATTTGTTAAATTTGGTTTTAACTTGGAGACTACATCTAAGTTAGCCCTATTGGTAACCTTAAAAAGACTAATAATCAATGCATGATGAGGCTTGGTCTTGATTTATTTAAAAATTATTATTTCATGAAAATTAATGTACCAATGGGATTGTGGTGGAAGATTACCATCCAATGTAAGAAAGATTAATTTTTAAAATTTATTTTAACTTGTCCCTATATTATCAGTTAATGGTTAATAGAAAGATGATCAAATATTTAAGGCCAATGAATGAGAAGTGAGTTAGAAGGATGAAAGGGTAGGCTTGTTAAATAGAAGTTTCATTAGGTTTAATGGATAATGATCACATGAAAACTCTTTCTTTTCTCTCTAGAGGTGTATGGCACCTTAGTAGCCTATGAATACCATTTTCTCTCATCTTCCCTTAGCAAAACCGAAGCCTTCACCTACCCACACCTATCTTAATCTCTTCCTTCACATTTTACACCATGATACCATAACTAAAAAGAAGGGGGAAAAGATTAACCACAAGAGTATAGGGTTTTGTTTTAAGTTAAGAAGAAAGAAGAAGTAAAACAACGGTTATTTTAAATTTTACATTTTTTCATTTTTTAGATTCCTTTTAAGAATTTTACTAAATTTTTTGTCACCCCTAAAGAGGAAGCCAAAGGATCCCATGGAAAAAAGTCTACCAAGTTTACCATTTAAGATTGTGAGTATTCTCTTTGCACTCTTTTGCTAGGGTTTTGTATATTATCCAAATAAAATTTTAATAAAGAATTTCATGTAAATATGAAGCATAAAAACATATTCATGCTAGTATAAAGAAGAGTTTGATAAGATGAATAATTAAATGGTTATGTTAAGAGTATGAATGAAAATAAAACATGCATGAATCTTATGATAAGGTGGTTAATTTAATCACTTTTACAAAGTGGTTCATGTGATTCAAGCTTATCAAGAGGAGTCTTAATATATTTTGTGAATTTAAGAAATTTTAAGGTGAATGATGTTATGATGTGTTGTCTTCTCATATCAATGAATGATGTGTACATGACAGGATTATAAATAATATATATAATATTCACATATGTGACTATTTTCATAAATTTATTTATATAATTTGTTTACAAAATTAATATACACACACATGATCATTTCATTAAGGAAACGATGACGTAAGTATGCGATTATGAGTAAATATGACAAGGTGGAAATAAATGTACGTACATGACTGTAAATATTATTATATACAAACTTGAGATTGTAAATGTTAATATAAAGAAAGAAATAAAATATGTGTTTGATTGCCTTATAATAAGAAAATTAAATGTATGTAATTTTGGATATTAACATAGAAATAAAAATAAAATGTATGTACATAACCATAAATATTGAGATAAAAGTGACAATATGGATATGTACATAGTTGTAAATGAGATTACAATAATATATATGTTAATAAAATAGCTATGTAGTTTAAGACATGATATAGGTCATGTCCTCAAGGCATTATCCAACCTTTTCATGTGAAGCTTGAATAAGTGATTCCCTTAAGATTCAACAGACTCATTTGTTCTAAGAACGTACCATCAAAACAGGATGCAAGTAATAAGAAATATAACCTAGCAAGGAGAAAAAGAGTATTTTTTAGAGGGAGCTATTGGAGGTGTGTTGCATGTAAATGAGAGAAATGATACATTATTTATAGGTTAGAAATGTAATCATTATATAGTCGTTGGAAATAAATGTGGGAAATAGATGTTAAAAATAAATCCATTGAAAATTATCTATTAAAGTATTAGATTTTGTAAGATAAAAATTATTTTAATTTTATTTTACAAAAATGGGCTTAGGTCTGACCTCACATGATATTTGCATACATGGGGGCAAATCTACCGTTTTACACTAGCTTTAACCTACCTCATGCACGCAAGCCTGCCATTTTCTTTCCTTATAAATTTATATAAAAGAGAGGTCACATATATAAGCCTTTTCTTAAGGTTTAACTTACTCGATGTGAGGCTTGGTCTTTTGAAATACAACACAATATACAACAATCCCTCATATATTTTAAAAGACTTATAAAAGAAAACTAAGAAATAGATAAAGAATCTTTGATGGGTTCTCAAATAAATATAAATCATTGATTAAGTATCTTATGGACTATAAATCGAACCTAGAAAGAGATAGATATAATTTACAAAGTTACTGGTGAAACATTTAGTTTCTATGAACTAATAATCTCTTATTGTAAAATAACAATCTAACTAATCAATATACATTTGTAAAACATTTTCCTATGTAACATGGTTTTGTGCTAGTAGGTTATGTGCATGCTTAGTAGTTCATAAGTACTCTAGAAATTTTACTGGTATCTTATAGGAGTGGCCTTACTCTATACTCATATAGGTGAATTTATCAAGTGTACACTGTAAATAAATACACCACCTATAAGGTTTATCAAATTCATTAAAAGTCAAGCTTTTGCTTACATATAATTTGTAGTTTAAAACACTAATCACATACACCATAGAAGGGACATAAATTAATTCTAGTGCTTTTAGAACTAATATTGACTTGTTATTATCCATATAAACCTACTTCATGGAATTACTAATCACATAGGTTAGGTTACCATTAATGTTAATTTCTTGAAATGGCTTTAGTCCCATTCCTCTCGATGTATGAATTATTTATTTTCTACCTAAAGGTTTCATAAAAGGATTGGCCAAATTCCTTTTTAGCTTCACATAATCTTTGGAAATTATTCTATCTTTAAGCAATTACCTCACAATATTATGTCTCAATTTAATATATCAATTTTTTCCATTGAAAGCTTTATTGCTTGCAATAGCTATTGTTAATTGGCAATCATAATGCATAGATAATAAAGGTTTTGGTTTTATGCCTAATGGTATATCAAATAAGAAATTTTTTATCCATTTAGCTTTGCTTCTAGCTACCTCAAGAGCCACAAACTCTAACTCTATGGTGGATCTAGCTGTAATTGTTTGCTTGGATGATTTTTAAGCCATTGCACCATTACCAAAAGTGAATAAAAGTCATTAGTGGAGTTGGTTTCATTTGAATCAGAGATCTAGTTTGCATCATTGAATCCTTATAATATAACAGGAAATATGCTATATAGAATACCATAATTTATGGTTCCTTTTAGATATTTCATTATTCTTATTGGTGCATTCTAGTGATTTTAGTTGGGATTATGGGTGTACCTACTTAATTTGCACATAAAATATGCTATATAAGGCCTAGAAAAATTCATTAAATGCATTAGACTCCTAATAATCTAGGCATACTCACACTAATTTATTGAGTTCTCTAAATTTTTCTTTAGTTGAGTATTAGCATTATAAGGAACACTAACATGCTTTTCCTCAAAATACCTAAATTTTTTAAGAAGTTTTTGTATATAGTATAGTTGAGTCAACATAATGCCACTATCTTTCCTTATGATTTTAATACCTAAAAAAATACTAGCTTCACCCATGTATTTCATGTTAAAGTTTGAAGCTAAGAAAGATTTAGTTTCATGCACAACAAGAAGACTATTGCCAAAAATAAGAATATTATCTACATATAAGCTAATGATCATACATTCATTATTTTCACATTTTGTATATACATTTTATATATACACATTTATCCACTTCAACATAAGAAAAACTATTATGTAAAAAAGTTTGATTAAATTTCTCATATCACTATTTATAGGCCTATTTTAAATCATACAAATACTTTCTCACTTTGCAAACTTTTTGGTCTTGTCTTAGGACCTCATAGCCTTTAAGTTGTACCATATAAATTTCTTCCTCTAAATCTCCATTCAAAAGGCAATTTTCACATCTATTTAATGTACAATTAATTTAAAAATAGAAGTTAAAGCAAATAAAATAAAAATTAAAGAAATACTTGTTACTAGTGCAAAAGTATTGAAATAATTAATATTTTATTTTCATGCAAAACCTTTTGCAACCAGTCAAGCTTTATATTTTTTACTTGGAAAATATTTTTTTTTAAAATCAGTTTACAACTTATTACTTTACTTCAGGAGGTAAGTCCATTAGTTTCCAAGTTTGATTTTATGAATCACAATGTGATATAAGCATGCTATATAAATACAAAATATAATTGGTTGTTAATGAGTGAAGGCTAATAATATAGTTATAAGATGGTATTTATTATGATATTTAGTTATCAATGAGTGGAGGGTGAAAATATAGTTATAAGAATGATATTTATTATAATATTAGTTATCAACAAGTGGAGGTTGGTAATGTGGTTATAAAGATGGTGTTTATTAAGATATTTGGTTGTTAACAAGTGGAGGCTAACTATGTGATACTATATTGTAAAATTCACATTGTATACTTCATTGCAAGACATATGCTTACAAATTATACATGATCATAATGACATTCTATATGTTTATAAGTTAATATTATGATTGTGTGATACATGCTTATAAGTTATGTTATGGCCTATGGTGTATTCTTTAGTACTGTTAAGGTGATATGTATGATTTGATGTTTCTATTTGATTTAATATGTGAAACATGAAAATTGGCATAAGATATATAAAAGGGTTGAAACAAAATGGTAGGTTGAAAGTAACAGCTAAAATAGAATTATAAATGGCCATGCATAATAGCCATAAGTAATGAAATAGGTTATTACTAAATGGCAAGATGAATTGCAAAGGCAACATTAAAAAAAGTGATAATATTTTATTTAGCGAGTATAAGGTTAAAACTTGAATAAAAGAAAATTTTCTATGGTAGGACAGATGGGGTGATGTGAAAAAGATAATAAAAGATTGATAATACAAATGATTAAGGCTTATAAAAAAGTGATTGGTATATAGTGTGAAAATAAAAGGCAAGGGATAAGAAAAGAGGAGACCCTAACTAAATAAAATCCAAGGATACTTTGCATGAAGTCTTATTAAATCTTTAGAACTTACTCTATTAATGATGTTTGTTTTTAGGTATTGATTAAGATAAGCAAAATACTTAGGTTATTGTGGTAGGCCATTTATAGATATGTAACTTATGAATAATTGTAATATGAATTGGAAACAAGTAAAAAAAACTTAACTTTTGATTTTCATATTAGGGTGTTATAGAGGTGGTATTAAAGCATGATTTGGGCAATGTCAAGAGTTAATGGCCAAAGTATCTTGCATGAGCATCTAGATTAAATAAAAAAAGAATGTTATGTGTAAATAAACATAAAAGAACATAATTCTTTATGAAATATTTAAATAAATAAACCATAAACAAAAAATATTTCCCTAATTTGTGATTTCTATTTATTATGTAATAAATGGTTAAAGCTTACTGGTTAGCTTGCTAAGTCTTGTCTAATTACAAGTCTCACATGAAGGATAGGAAGCATCAAGCAATGATGAATGGCAGCCCTATACTAGGTATAATTATGATGCTTTTCTTAAATTGTGGTCTATGTTAACCTTAGCTTCATTAAAGAGGTCTTGTTGATAACCAAACAATTTGATCTTCTTCGATTTGGTAATTAATCAATTGAATCCTAATGTAAAAGGTCAAGATTAAAGGAGATTAAAGATTGTAGAACATTATTAGCTTAGTTAGGATTTTAGTTAGGATCATAGGATAAAATTATATAAAAAGGATTCATTTAAAAAGGGGTTCAAGTTTGTCATGAAAAAATATTAACCAATAAGTTAAATCTTATGTCAAAAAGCTTTTAAAATGAGGTTAGAATGTTTTCAAAGAAGAAAACCATGTTTCAAAATGATTTTTTTTTGAAAATCTTGAAAAATAGGGAGAGAATCAATTAACCAATTAATTCTAAATATCTAGAGAGCACACTGGACATCCTGAATTAATTAACTAATCAATTCTGATGGTCAAGAGAGCAATTAGGGCAAAATGAATTAATTGACCAATAAATTCAATGTTTCAAAACTCAAAAATCAAGTTTCTTGAATCAATTAATGAATCCACTTGTTGCCCTGTGATTTTTATTCAAAACTAAAGTTTTCCTAAGGTAGAATTGATTGACCAATTGATTTTACACATCTAGAGCTAAACCAAGGTCTAGTGAATTAATTCACCATGTGTTGAGTTCAAATTGTGTAGCCTAGTAAATCGATTGACTAATTAATTCATTGTAACTTTTTTAAAAAATTCGAAGGCAGCCTAAATCGATTGACCAATCGATTCACAAGGTGGCAACTACTCTGTAATGGCTATATTTTCACTATAACATATTTCTTAACTCTCCAACCTTTATATAAAGGCTTCATTTCAATTTGAAAACACAAGAAAGTGATATCACAATTACCTAGATACAAGAAACTTCATTTTCTCTCATTTAAAACCTAAAAATCCCTTGAGTCTAGCTGATTCCTCTCTTTCTCTCTTCACTGTGTAATCCAAATTTCAAAGTTTGTAAGCTTGTTTTTTCATTCCAAATCACTCATTTGTTGTATGTTACGATGAGGTATATCTAGGAATATTAAGAGTGTTAGATTTGTTAATAGATAAAGGCTTTTAGAGAGGATTCTTAAAAGGAGTATATAAGAAAGTAGAGATTTGTATTGAGGCATTTTCAAGTTCCCTCAAACTTGAAGAGATAGTGAATTAGAGTTTAAAATCCAAGTTGGAGAGGCCTGCAGTAGATGTAAACTTTGAAGTCTTCGATTTTCAGTCTAGAACCACTATAAATAGCAGTGTTTGAATCTCCTCTTCCTTATCTCTCTATTTACTTATATTATGCTTTATTTTTTTGATAAGTATTTGTTGGTGTACTGGGCTTGCATCAAGTTGTTATTATTTTCATTCTTGAATCACTTATTAGCTAATTATAAAAGCTAAGCACATTGTCATTATTTTGTAAAAAGTTTTTTATACCTAATTCACCCCCTTTTGGGTAAAATACTGAACAATATTTGGTATCTAAGCTTGGCTCTTGGAACAAGATCTTATGATCTTAAGAGGATCCAATGGATGTAAATAATGTTAATATTTTACTTGAATATCCTCTATTAAACAAACCCTCAGGTTTCAATGGATAACATTATACCTATTAGAAATAAAAAAAATGAAAGATTTTATAGAAGTTACTGATATTGATATGTAGGATTTGATTGAAAATGGTTATAATTCACCAGCTAAAAGGGAAAATATTGTAGATATTTTGAAATTAAGATCCAAATGGACTGAAGATAAGATAAGAAAACATCAACTTCATTCTAAAGCTAAGTGGATTTTATCAAATGCTTTATGGCTTAATATGAGAAATATCAAATTGCTTAACTGAAAAAGAAATTTGGGATGTGCTTGAAGCAGCTCATGTAGGCACTATACAAGTTAAAGAAAGCAAGATGCATACATCAGTTAATCAATATGAATTATTTAGAATAAATGATGGGGAATCTATTGAAGATATAATGCAAAAATTTACTACCTTTGTTAAGCAATTAAGTTTTCTTATTAAGCATTCTGCAAATGGAGAACTTGTTCACAAAGTGCTTAAGTTATTAACAATTGAGTGGTAACAAAAAATCATTGCTGTCAAAGAAATAGTGAAAATTAATAAGCCAACTTTACAAGATATATTGAAACATTAGAAGAGTATGAACTAGAGCTTAAGAGATATGCTAATGATAGTGAAAGAAAGAAAAAATCTATTACTTTTAAAGTTAAAGCAAATGCATATGAGGATGAAATTGATAAAGATTGCTAAGAGAAATTACATGAAACTTCATTGGAAGATGACTTAGCTCTTCCTCACTAAGAAATATCAAAAGGCATTTAAAAGAATTAATGGTAGAAGAAGAATGCCTTAAGCAAACAGATATATAAGCAAAGCAGAAGCCAGCAAGTAAGCTATTCTAACCTGCTATAAGTGCAAAAAGTAAAGGCATATCAATTTTAATTATCCTATATACTTGAAGAAGCAATTAGAACTTGAAAAAAAGAAGAATAAAAGTGCTTATAAGAAAGCACACCTAGCTGCTTGGGGAGATGATAATGATAATGATTTATGTGATAGGAAATGACAAAGATAAAGAAGCTTTTTTATATTTGATAGCTTTAGGAGAACAAGATGGAGATGAGGTGTCCATCTTTAAATAATGAATTTAATTATGTCATTTCTAATTTAAAGTTTAGATTTACTTAAGGTCAAGAGAAATATTGAACTCTCAAAGTTAATCTCTTCTTTGGAAGATAATATTGAGTAGCTTGAAATAGGAAATGAAGAATTGGTTTAAAAACTAGAGAGCTTTAAGAAAATTACACAAAAATACACCTCTCGTGAAAATCTCAAGCAAAAACTTGATGATTTAACTAAAACTCCTATGTGTACTTCTTGAGAAGTTCATAAAAGGAAAAGATTCATTAGACACTTTTATTGGTCAAAAGACTAGTTTTAACAAAGAAGGTCTCAGTTACACACCAAACAAAAGGGATCATTTTTATAAGAACTTATTTGTAAAAGAAACCATGAAAAGATAATAAAAAATAACATATTTTTATTATGGAGAAAAAAGGCATGGAATTTACTCTTGTGCATATAGAAGAAATGCCTATGTTGGAATAAAGAAAATTTGGATTCCTAAAAGGACAAAGGTACTAGCTAATAGATATGGACCTAAAGTTATTTAGATACTAAAAGTAAAAAATTGATGTTTCTTTTGTAGGTATGTTTGAAAACTTAAAGTAAGATGTGGTACTTAGATAGTGGTTATTCAAGATATATAATAGGAGATATATCCAAGTTCATTTCATTGATACTTAAAGAAGCAGAAAATGTCACCTTTGGAGATAATTCAAAGGGAAGAGTCATAAGAAAAGGTAGACTGGGTAAGAATTCAAAATCTAGTACTGATAATATCTTATATGTCAAAAGATTCAAGCATAATTTACTTAGCATTAGTCAATTCTATGACAAAAGGAACAAAGTTACATTTGATTCCACCTCTTGCATTGTTGAAAATTAAGATGACAAGCAAATTAAGATGATTAGTAAGAGATGTGAAAATATCTATATGATAGATATTGATAATGAGTCTAATCTTAATTTTAAATACCTGGTTAGTATAGATGATGACTCTTGGATTTAGCATAAAAAACTTGCTTATGCAAGCATAGGATCTTATAGGAAAACTTTCCAAAAATAATTTGGTTAATAGTTTACCAAAATTGGAATTTGACAAAAATAGAATTTGTGATGCATGTCAAAAGGGAAAATAAGTAAAAGCTTCTTTTAAATCCAAAAATATTTTTTCCACATTTAGATCACTTCAATTACTACTTATGGATTTAGTTAGTCCATCAAAAATTTGAAGTTATGGAGGAAATCTCTATGTACTTTTAATTATTGATAACTATTCAAGATTTATATGGACATTATTTCTTCCTTCCAAAGATAAGGTTTTTGAAACTTTCAAAAGACTTGCAAAAACTATACAAAATGAAAAAGAAATGTCCATAGTAAACATTAGAAGTGATCATGGTGGTAAATTTGAAAATCTTGACTTTACTTATTTTTGTGATGACAATGGAATTAAGCATGACTTCTCATCTCCTAGAACACCTTAATAAAATGGAGTTGTTAAAAAGAAAAATAGGTATCTAGAAGAGATGATAAGAACTATACTTAATGATAGTTCTTTTCCTAAATCTTTTTAAGCCTGAAGTAGTAAGCACTACTTGCCATGTGATAAATAGAGCCCTTAATAGATTAATTTTAAAGAAAACCCTTTATGAGCTTTACAAAGCAAGAAAGGCAAATATTTCATATCTTTGTGTTTGTGGATGCAAATATTTTATATACAATAATGGGAAAGATAATCTTGGAAAGTTTGATGCCAAATCTTATTGGATATTCTTTTAATAGCAAAGCTCACAAGGTTTATAATAAAAGAACTTTGCTAGTAGAAGTATCCATACATGTTGTATTTGATAAATCCTTTATTAGCATAAAATATGTATTAAATAAAGATAAGAAGCAAGTTGACTTATAGGTTATTCAAAAGAATTTAAGTGAGGAGATGAAAGTTAAAGAAAAAGGTGAAGAAGACAAAGAAGTATCTCCATCCATAGGCAATGTAGAACAAGAGCCAAGTCATGGACATAAAAAAGAATGGAAAATAATAAGGAGTCATCCTATTGATTAAGTTATTGGTGATATGACTTAAAGGATAACTAGAAGTTCTCTTAAAAATATATATGATCATTTAGCATTTTTATCTCAAGATGAACCCAAAATCATTAATGAAGTAATAATTAATGAACATTGGGTCTTGGCAATGCAAGAAAAATTAAATTAGTTTGAAAGAAATGAAGTTTGGGAACTTGCACCAATAATAAATAATTATCCAATTATTAGCACAAAATAGGTTTTTAGAAAGAAGTTAGATGAAAATGGTATCATAATAAAAAACAAAGCTAGATTGGTTGTAAAAGGATACAACCAAGAGGAATGCATTGATTATGATGAAATATATGCACCAATAGCTAGACTAGAAACAATTAGTATGTTATTAGCATATACTTGCATGAAAGGATTCACACTTTATCAAATGGATGTTAAAAGTGCTTTTCTAAATGTTATAATCATATAGGAAGTGTTTGTCGAACAACCTCCGGGTTTTAAAAGTAATTTCTTTTCAAGTCATATATTTAAATTAAAGAAAGCCTTGTATGGCCTAAACCAAGCTCTAGACAAGCTCCTAGAGCTTGGTATGAAAGGCTAACTAAATTCTTGATAGGAAAAGAATTTTCAAAAGGAAAAGTTGATTCTACTTCATTTACAAAATGCAAATTTGAAGATATCCTTCTTGTGTAAATATATGTTGATGATATCATATTTGGTACTACTAATAAGTCTATGTGCAAGGAATTTGCTAAATTGATATAGAGTGGGTTTGAAATGTCCATGATGGGAGAGCTAAATTTCTTTCTTAAGCTGCAAATCAAATAATAGTGGTGGAATCTTCATAAGTCAAACTAAGTATACAAATGAGCCATTAAACAAATATAAGATGAATAAAGCCAAACCATCTCTTACCCTTATAAGTATAACAACTAAGCTAGATCTAGATGAAGAAGGTAAAAAGGTAGAGGTTACCATGCATAGAGGAATGATAGGATCCTTACTCTATTTAACTACTAGTAGACTAGACATTATGATTAGTATATGTATATGTGCAAAATTTCAAGCTAACCTAAGAGAATCTCATTTAACTATTGTGAAAAAGATTTTTAGATATCTTGTGGGCACACCTCATTTTAGTTCATGTTATATCAAAGAAAAATCAAATTTCCTAATAGGTTATTCGGATGTTGAATTTTTTGGTAGTAGATCAAATAGAAAAAGTACTGGTGGAGCATATCAATTTCCTAGACATTCACTAGTCTCTTGGTATAGCAAGAAACAAAATAGTATGACACTATTTACTACTAAAGCAAAATATATAGTAGTAGGTAGTTGTTGTGCTTAACTCTTGTGGATCAAGCAACAACTATCTGATTATAGAATGAATTTTAAAAATATTCTTAAAAAATATGATAATACAAGTACCATCAATCTAAGTAGGAATTCTATCATGCATTCAAGATCCAAACACATTGAAATAAGACATCATTTTATTCGTGATCATGTCCAAAGAGGAAACATTTCATTAGAGTTTGTCCAAATTGATTTTCAATTGGCAAACATCTTTACTAAGCCACTTAATGAAAATAGTTTCAATTTTATAAGGACAGAGTTAGGCATGTTGAATTTTCTTGAGAAGTAATTCATGCACTAATTTTATATTTTTCTTATCAATTTACTAACTTAAGCATCGGAGATATACTGAAGGCTTATTTTGCAAGTGCTACCCTTCATCTTTAGTAATCATAGCTTAAAATTAAGCTTTAATCATCCATAAAGTCAAAAGGTTACATAATAAATCATTTGAGAATTAGGATGATGAGATAAGAGTTTTCAGGATTCAAAGAATTAAATGGTCAATCGATTCTAAGGTGATGAATCAAGTGACCAATTGATTCGAGGATTATATGTTTAAAAGAAATGAATCAAGTGGTTAATCGATTCCAAGAATGCAATGTTGGTATCTGGAATTGTGAAATTAATTCATTAATTGATTGACAGTATTCGGAAGAAATTTTGAAATTTGAAATTTTTTTGCTATGAATCAAGTGGTCAATTAATTCACAGATAAACATATTCATCCATGAATTAATTGGTCAATTGAATCCATAAGGCTATATAAGCCTTGTTACGTGGTAATTGTGTCATTCGCCTCCTTTGTTTCTCTCTTTAATTGCTTGTACAGTTCTGCTCCTTCGCCTTACCATCCTAACCTTTGATCTTCTTCATTAAAAACGTCTAAATACACCATTTAAAACCTTCCTCCATCATTCCTAACACCATTCAATGCATCAAATCTTCAACATTGTCAAAACCCTAATCTAACCAATATCATTCTAAACCCTCTAACTACAAGCTCATTCCAGAACTTCCATTCTCCTATAAAAACATAGTGATAATAAATCACATAGTTAAGAAAAGCATGACAAGGAAGCATCCTTGTATTGAATCAAGTAAAGGGAAGGAAAAAAGCCATGGGTTCATCATCTCAACCCTTTCCATCTGTTGATCTAGTTTGAGAAAAAGTTTACCACTTTGAGGTAACTACTTTTGAAATATTTTTAGAATGCATGACTAAGGAGATAGAGCCAAAAAATGGTTAGGATATTGATTTCTGAGAAATGAGAACCTGAAGATATATCATATATTAAAGCATTTGAGTCTATTAAAATTTATTAGTCATTTTGTTGATACCTATCCTAGCCTAGTATATTAATTTTATGCCAATCTGAAAAAAAAGTGGCTAAGAAAGCTTTGTTGAATTAATAACCACTATGAAAGGTGAAAGATTTCTATTAGTGTTCATGAGTTAGCTGCCATCTTTGATATGGATACCAATAAACCTTTCATTAGTACCGGGAACATTGTAAGTTATTCTAAGGCTATTGCTATAAGATTATTCTAACCTTGCTCTCACCTAAAAATTATAAAGAATAAGTAACTGATCACAGGGTCGTCAATGAAAGATAGAGTTTTGCACTATACCATTACTAAAATAATTCTTCCAAAGAGTCATAATTTCACTCAGATTGATGATCATAAAGTATTCATGATGTGGGCCATCAAGCAGAATATACCAATTAACTTTCCTTATTATATATTACTCCACATGCATTCTCATGTTAATAGAGACATTCTTCCTTAGAAGATAATCATCACTAAGCTATTTAAGGTTTTTAGGATTCAAGTTGATAAGGAAGCCAAGGTGGAGAAGTCTAAGGAATCCAAGAGATTGAAAGCCAAACATATGAAACAAATATCCTTCCAAAAGATAAAAGGAGTTTGGTGCTTCATTGAAAGAGGAGTTATGGTTGAGGAATTTGATATATGGGCTTTATGAGATTATATCATTACCTTACATTAGGAGACATGGAAAGAGCTAAAATCCTACATTAATAATCAATTTAAGAAGCTCAAAGGAAAGATAAACATTGCTGAAAAGGAAGAAGATAGTTTTCTTGAAGAAAAAGAAGCATACTCCCCTCAAATGGAAAGAAGAAGTAAAGGGAAACAAGATGTTGTACCTTCAAAGGAGGAAGTATAGGAAGAAGGAGACTTTAAAGTAGTTAATTCAGACAATAAAGAAGTTAGGGACAATTTAGATAATATGGTAGGATGATTAGACATAATTGTTTCCTTTTCCCCATTATCCCTTTAAGACTTATTTTTATGTTTTAAACTATTAGCTCTTTTGATTAACTTTCAGATAGTTTATTTGTTATTACTACTACTTTACTAGATATTTTGCTAGCTTATTAGTAATGATTTACTACTTTACTATTCCACTTTTTAATTGATGCCAAAAGGGGGAGAAAATTTTAAGATCTTGAAATTAAATGCATATTTTAAGAGGGGTGTTCTAGTTAGGGGGACCTATCATGTGGAAAATTTAATTTAATTTTAAAATAGTTTGTCATCATCAAAAAAGGAGAGATTGTTGACCTTAGCCCCATTAAGGAGGTTTTAATGATAATAAAATATTTTAATCTTTTTGGATTTGGTAATTGATCAATTAGGATCCTAATGTAAAAAGTGAAGATTAAAGGAGATTAATAATTGAAGAACATCATTGGCTTAGTTAGGATTTTAGTTAGGATCATAAGATGAAATTATATAAGAGGAATTCATTTAAAAAGAGGTTGAGGTTTTTTATAAAAAAACATTAACCAATAAGTTAAATTTTATGACAAATAGCTTGTAAAATGAGTTTTGAATGTTTTCAAAGAAGAAAACCATGTTTTAAAATGATTCTCTCTGAAAATTTTAAAAAACAAGGAGAGAATTGATTAACCAATCAATTTTGGATCGATTCCAAGCATCCAAAAAGCAAATTAGAATACCTGAATCAATTGATCAATCGATTCCAAGCATCCAGAGAGCATACTGGACATCTTGAATTGATTAACCAATTGATTCTAAGGGTCTAGAGAGCAATAAGGGCAAAATGAATTGATTAACCAATTTATTCAGTGTTTTAAAATTCAAAAATCAAGTTCCTTGAATCAATTGATAAACTCATTCATTGCCCTATGATTTTTGTTCAAAACTAAAGTTTTCATAAGGTAAAATTAATCAACCAAATGATTTTGCACATTTAGAGCTAAATCAAGGTTTGGTGAATCAATTAACCAATCGATTTAGTGAAACATTTTTAAAAAAATTCGAAGGTAACCTGAATTGATTGACTAATTAATTCATAAGGTGCCATCTACCTTATAACGACTATATTTTCACTGTAACAGATTTTTTAACTCTCTAACCTTTATATAAAGGCTTCATTTTGATTTGAAAATATAAGAAATTGCGATCACTATTACATAGACATAAGAAACTTATTTTCTCTCATTTAAAACCTGAAAATCCCTTGAGTTTAATTGAGTCAATTCCTCTCTTGAGCTCTTCATTGCGTAATCCAATTTTCAAAGTTTGTGAGCTAATTTCTTCATTCAAAATTACTCCTTTGTTGCATGTTAGGGTAAAGAATTCCTAGGAACATTAAGAGTGTTGGATCTCTTGATAAATAAAAGCTTTGGGAGAGGATTCTCAAAGGGATTATACAAGAAAGTAGAGATTTGTATTGAGCCTTCATCAAGTGCCCTTAAACTTGAAAAGATAGTGGATTAAAGTTCGAAATCCAAGTCAAAGAGACTTAATAGTAGATATACATCTTGGAGTGTTAAATCTTTAAGGCTCAAACTACTCTAAATAGTAGTATTTAAATCTTCCCTATCTCTCTATTTACTTATATTATGTTCTATTTTTCTAATAAATATTTAATGCTATGTTGGGCTTGCATCAAGTTAGTTATCACTTTCATTCTCAAATCACTTATTAGCTAATTATCAAAACTAAACATATTGTCATTATTTTGCAAAAAGTTTTTTATAACCAATTCACCCCTTTTTGAATAAAATACTAAACAACATTATGAAATTAGAAAGGCTTACAAAATTTTCAATGTGGTCACTTGGAAAAAAGTACCTTACATTAGACCACCTGAAATGAAGAAACCATCACTAGATTGGGAAAATAATGGGCAATTTTCCAAAAACATTTAGTAATGTGGAATGATTAGTAGTAACAAGGTTTGAGGTCTTTAACTATTTTTATGATTTGAGTATTTAAATATTATGTGATTGAACTAAGTTTTAAACTTTTGAAGTGTTTCACTTATTTCGATATGCATTAGTTAGAATGAGTTTGATTATGAGTAATTTTCTTTTCTTAGATTAGATACCATTGTAGAAAGAGAAGTATCATAAAAGGAAAATTATGAAAGAAGAAGAATATGAAAAAAAAGCAACGCGTTTGATGATGAAGGACCACTTGAAAGAAAAGGAACATGTTGAAGGTATCATGTAACTAGTACCATTTGAGTGACATTATGAATGTTAATACTAAAGGAAATATATAAATAAGTAACTAAAAGTCTATAATGTATAATAAGAGAGATTGTATCCTAAAATATGAGAAAGGTTCAAGCCCTATTATAACACCAATGAACACAATTGAACCATTGGTTACTACAAGTGAGCCCATATGTAGACATGAGATTTTGTGGATGGATACCATATATAAGAAAGATGTAAAAAGGAAGAATCTAAAGTTTAATGTAAATAACAGAAAGCCATAGAAGAATACGACATATAGGAATGTTAAGAGTTTGGAATAATCACGACTTAAGTAGCATAATTCACAAAGAGGTTATGGATTGTAGAACACTGTTGGTTTTGATATTATTTTGCCAAAAGAATTTGAGGGCTAATTTTATTAAGAGGGAGGGTTTGTAACACCCCAAAAGTTTATCTATGATAATTAGGCATAAATCATGGTGCATTAGAGGCAATAACCTATAAGTAATGAGGTCTAGAAGGGTGAAAAGGAGAACGACCCAAGAAATAAGTTTATCCAAGTAAAAGAAAATAAAGATTTTAGCAAGGAGTAATTATGTATATATTGAATTATTGATTATTTAAAATGTTTTGTGGAAACTTTAGGAAAAAGAAAATTAGAAATATGAGAACTCAAGTTTTGAGAAAGGTAGAATATAATTATGTTACATAAAAATTAAAGTTGTGGAATAAAGAATAAAATAGGAAAATTAGAAAGGAATTTAGAATTTGGCATGCTATACAAGATTTTTCATAGCTAATAGTAATTTGCCTATAACTTATAATAGAAAGGTCCAATTGATGAACCGATGAAAGATTTCAAAAGCTAACATATGGGACTTCAATATTTATAATTTTGTGATTTAATTTCCACCTTGTTGATATTAGAATTTTTTTGAAGTTAGGAAAATTCTAAACGTCATGGTACTAACCTACCTTTAGTGTTTTGGTCATAAATTTTTTCCAAGGATATCTAATTGATGTGAAACTAGTGCATTTAGTTAAAAAGAACATAAGGATATTTTGTTAAATTTTCATGTAAAAATTTCAAGTTATCAATGCGATATGATTTTCCCCCTAAAAATATGTGAATAGTACTCTAAAAAGACTATATTTAAGGAATTGATGCATATATCTATGAAAATAGACTAAATAAGGAAGAGTAAATTAAATCATTCGATTCTTTGTAAATTTTTAGTATCAATTTCATCTCTTATATAATATTTATATATTATTTTTTTCTATAATTCATCAAGTCATTAACCCATTAATAGAATTATAAATAGATGTATCAAATTAATTAAATTATTGTTTATAAGGATGAAAATAATATAAAATATCAATGAGGAGAAAAATCAATACAATTGAAATTAATAAGGGATCAAAATTGGATTTTTGACTATTTTATATATACTTCTCCCTTAAATATAATTTACCTAAATATTTTTTAAATATAATGATTTAATTGTTATTAAATTATATAATTTTACATAACTATTATTTTCAATTCTTTTTAATGAAAGTTTTTTTAATATTACGAGGATGAATGTATATAAAACTTGTTATTACATATTTCTTAATTTATATTCTTTATCATCACATTTTTTAAGAATAATGTGACTTAATTAAAAGTACATCTTTTTATAATGTTTTGTACTCTGAATGATTTATTTTTGTTTAAATAATGTTTTAAAAATTAGATTGAATGATGAATTGGAAAAATTATTTTGTATGTACATATCGTATATATGTATAGGTTAATATTATTAATTTTTACTTTTAATATGTAAAGAATTTAAATTCATTAAGTTATTGTATAGCACTATCTTTAACATAATATAATATTTATTTTATTAATGTATATGAATTTTACTATATAAATTTAATTAATAAAAATTTAAATGATTGTTTATTATTTATGAAGAATTGTTTCATCCTAATATATAATAAATTGGTACATAAGTAAACAAAAATATTTAAAAGCTTAATAATTGAGCTCTCTCTCTCTCTTATATATATCTTAAGTATTAGGGTTTAAATCTTATCTCTATAATTTTAAGAAAAATAATAAATGTACATAATTGTACAATTTATAGATAGTTTTTTTACATACATTTTATGAGTCAATTGATTGAAAATGTTAGGTTACATAACTTTTTTTTATTTTGAATGATTAAGGGGTCAATCTGTTAATCAAATAAGTTAATTAACAAACATTTAGAGTAGTTGTTTAGCTTGATTAATCAATTAAAGATTCCTAACTCAGTTGATGAATCAATTATTTGCCAAATACCCTTAATATATAAATATTTATATATTTTTTATTGCTTTTTGCATTGTAACACATTGCACTTATTATAATTGACCTTTTTTGTATGTATATTTGTCGCATAAATGATATATTTGATTATGATTCTATCCATGGAATTAATTCATAGTATACGTAATATTTTGCTATAAGTAAAGTTTTTTAACTTATATGATAGAATAAACGATATTTTGCTATGAAAAATGTGTTATTGTAGCTTAGTTTATGGTATAAGTGATATTTTATCATGAATAAAATTTTTTCATAACATAAGTGATACTTTGCCATAAGAAATTTGTTCACATAGCTTAGTTCATGACATAAATGATATTTTATTATAGATAAAGTTTTTCTATGACACAAATTTTTAAATTTTTTTAATATTTATTTGAATTTTTTTATTCTTGTGGCAAGAGATAAAATTGCCATGATTTTTGAATTTTTGTGGCATAATTCATAGCATAAATGTGAATTTGTTATAGTGACGATTGGATTCATTCCTTGCAAACATGATAAGCATTCATTAGATTTTGAAAAAATGATAATACATATTTCATATAAATAAATAGTAGATAATATGAGTGAAAGCTGAAAAAAGATGAATAAAATCAAATTTTTTACTTATGTAAACCTATAAAAGTAGCATCATAATCAAAGGCAATAAGATATGGTAGATTATAAAGCTAAAAATCAAATTATACGAACAAAAACAAAAAGTAAACAAATCTTTAACTTTAAATCCTTCATTTTTTTAGTGAACACACAACCCCATAAATTTAACAATGGGTTAATAGAGAATCATTCCTTTAAAAAAAAATTGGGTGAGCCAAAATACAAAATTGAAGACAATCATTTTTACGTTGGAAGAAAAACATACATTGTTAGAGAAAGAATCAGTTTAGGATTGGAAGAGGCCTGGGATGAAATTTATAAATGGTACATTGCTTAATTCCTTTTATTTTCAACTCACGCCAATGTCTTGGATTTAGATGTCAATTATTTGTAGAAAATTGATGTATAAAGTATAACAACATCATCTTACTAACAAACAATCAATGTCTATTGTTTATGCAATAACTAATGTTGTAAACTAAAAGACATTAATTTTAAGTTGAAAATCAACATCTTTTTGTACATTAACTTTTTTTTAAAATGCATAGAACTAATTGACACATAAGAAATAACCAATTAACACCTACAAAAACATTACCTAAAAACAACAAATTTTTATCTTGCATCAAACTATAGAATATAATGTTTGAATATCAAAATTTATCACTTGCCTAAATCATATATATAATTATCAATTTAATTTACACAATACTTTATGTGATCAAGCTTAAAATTAATAAAGTGTCAATTACATAAAAATAATTAACAATAATTTGCAGGAATTCATCACATTAATATACAAATTGTGCTCTCACATATAGTTCCCAAAATAAATAATGTAATGTATAATTTGGAAGATACAAGTCATAAACAACTTAAAAAAATAATATTTCATTTACATGAAACATAATGAATCTCATCCTATATTGTAGTTTGAGTAATAAAATTTCTCAACAAAATTTCCACAAAATCAGTTCATATAATTAATGATATCATGTACTAAGCAATTTTAATTGCATCAACAAAAAATACAATAATCATCATTTAAGAAAGAGAAAATTTTAAGATGAAATATGAATAAATGTATTAAAAAATGACAAATTACAAATTCATTTTTCGAAATAGAGCTAATCTTCCATATGATTAATTAGCTTATTATAGATATAAAGTTAGCCTAAGTTAATTTAAAGCATGTAATAGAATAATGAATCATCATAATATTTTATTTTTAAAATTAAGTAGAAAATAATTAATGCACATAAATAATCATGAATTTAGGCATTATACATGAAAGTAAAATGTTCAAGTCTAAATTGCTATAAATTGTGACTTTAAATATAGCATAAGGAATAATTTTTTCTTTAGTATATTAATTATCACCATAAACTTAATTTCTAAATAAAGCAAAAAATAATTTAGATAAATCCCAAAATATTAATTATCATTAAACAATACATTTACTTTAGGTATGATAGGCATGTAGAAAATAATTCATACAAATCCTTAAAATATCGATTATCATAAATTTAATTTTTAAATAAAAATAATTTATAATTGTGGAAATTAATTTTGTCTTTTCATCATTCTGGTTATAACCGCGATCTCATGTCTAAACTCTTTTTATTATTTATGCATTTACTTTAGAAAATGCAATAGAATTATGAGGTAAGTTTTATATTTTTCATAAAAAATTTAATTATTGATGCATTTACTTTAAGGAATATAGTAAAACTAATTGAATGAATTTCATGATGTCTTATCAAAAGTTTATTAATTTTCCATAAGAAGGCATAAAATCAATAATAAAGAACCTTGGTAAGAATTATTGTCTAATGATCATATTTCTTGAGGTTGTTAAGGATAAGGGGATCCTTTTACAATAAGATATTTAATTTTGAATCTTTTAAGAAGAGATGAAAGAAAATTATTACCTTTGCACATATTTGCATATATTGATCAGATTCTAGTGTTTGTTGTTGGGAAATCATAGATCATGTAATCAAATTCTCCAAGGTCAATATTGCACATAATTTATAATTGAATTGAAGAGGTGTAAATAAATCGAGAATTCATAGCTTGAAACATTTGTGAACATAAGCTAATAAAGTGCCCTAATTGAGGGTTTAATGTGTTTGAAGACAAAGACATGTTACCAACTAATTAGTTTGGATAATAGCAAATTAGTACCATACTGATACTCTTTTGAATGAGAGAAATTGTAAGTAACCATATGTATATATGATTCTCAATGTTAAGAATAGAAAGACATTGTAAGTGCCCATCCTATGTCTTAATAATTCATAATTAAAAATAAAGTCCATGACATTTTCATTTTATAGACACGATATGTTAAAGATAATAATCATTCCATTCTTCTTGATTTCAATCATCATTTTGAGATATATGGTCAAAGTTTGTTATGAATTAATCAAAATGCTTATTTTTAAGTGAAAATTATAATGGTGAGAAGAGCACAATTCATAATATCAAGGATCTTCATCAGAGATATGCACAAATATAATGATACTGAAAATGTTCAAATGCCAATTATCTCCTTTTATAAAATACAATAACAGATTTAAACTAGAATTTGAAAAAAAAAAAAGGAAATGTGTACATAAATACATCATACAAAAATTGATGCACTTGTCATGATAATTAACACAATAATAAGTAATTAGTATTGAACATTTCTCACCATGTTTGGTTAATCATATTTGAAAATAATAATATCTCAAAAAATGTAACCATCAAATGTGGTAATTAAAAATTTACATTACTAAATAGTATCTAAGATACACCTATAGTTTTTTTTCCTCATAATCCAAAAGATTTCAATTATGCACTAATTTTACTTAAAGTATATAGAATATTATTATAAAAAATAACATAAAAATTAGCCATTTTTAAAAATTTTAATTTTATCATGATTCATAATTTTACTTGTTTCATAATTTAGTAAAAAATAACAAATATTTATTTCTAAAAATAATAAGATATATTAAATATGTATAAAATTAGTAAATAATAAAAAAAATAATCATTCATCAAACAAGCTTTTAAAAATATTTTGAAAAAGCAACAAACTAGTAGATAATGAAAATATTAAAACTTGAGAAAGCTTTTATTTACTTAATACAATACTTGATGTGCACTTGTATTATATATCGAAAAAGAGTCCTTCCATGGGCACTTAATTTTACAATTGTAACAAGCTTTTAACTTATTATGTACAGAGTATTGTTGAAAACACTTTTAGGTTCACAATAAAGACTAAGTTGCTAAAATCGTACATATGGAACATGATTAAGGAAACTTCTGGGTTCGCAATAAAGCCCAATCTACTAAAATCGTACATATTTATTATTCATAATAATAAATTGGTCAATTTATTTAGCAAAGCATTGAAAAAAAAGCACAATATGAGTACCCAAACGATACATTATACACAAGCTTTTCAAATAATATTATATTGCCATGTATACTTATTGACTAAACAACATGGAAGAATAATGAAAAATTGAAGATTATACCTAAATCAAAATGAGATAGACTTTCATGCTAATAATGGGTTATAAAACACTTAAATAAGATGTGAAAATATAGAAGAATATAAGAAGAGAAGAATTATTTAATTCAATTGTGTAGAGAATGATATTTACAATTCCATATTTATAGATCAAGTAGGTTATAAATTATAATATCATGCTAATGACTCATAATGAAAATTAAAACTTAATTAATTATAATGAGAAAATAATAATTCTATCAAAAAGAGGATAAAATATTTATGTACATTCATATCAATTATAACTATTCTTAACATTGTCTTGACATTCAGATGCTATTTTTAGAGCTCAATGTTGAACTATATTCTTAGGAGTTGTTTCATTTGCAAAAAAAAAAAAAAAATTATAGGAAATTAAACTGCCAAAGATATAACTTCTTATATGAATTCTATGAAAAGTACTCAAAATTATTTAGTTGACATGTAGAAACTAATATTTCTTAGGAAATAACTTTCTATATTTTATTTAATTCAACTTTCAATATCTTAAGAAGTGTTAATAAAATGACTATTATATTTTCAAAATTATTATAACATAAATTAATAAATTTTATTTATTATTAATTAAATTTAATAAGAATAATTTTATTATTATATTTATAAATAATATAGAAAGTAGAACTTAATTAGAGGTAAGTGGGTAAGTTATTTCTCATATTTTACGGGATGTAGGACTTCCCAAACAGTTCTATTTCCTCCAATTTATTAGATAATAGTCAATCAAATAACTTATCTCTTTTCTATTTTTTAAAAAATAGAACTTTCTATGCAATTGAGACGAATCAAATGACCTTTTAATCTTTTACATCAACTAATTTAAGTGTGCAAACTAGCTCAATAAAACTTAGGACATATCTCAATTGTATCATAATTCATGTCTACATCCACAAAATTAATTAAATATTCTTGGTCACATTTACATTCTTCTAGTGCTAATACCATTTAAAATTTGAATTGAAGATTTATCCTTCTTTTTTTTACAATAATAATAAAGAGGTCCATGTACAATAATTCCAATATATTACCTGAATTAATAGCTCTATTTAAAGATAATATTGAAGAGCCACATTAATACATAAGTCTTCAATGAGAGTTAATAATTACTAAAATGGAAATTAATAAGTCATGTAATACTAATAGTCAAATCAGGATCTTTTTTCATCTTAGATTAGTCATTTTATTCGTATGTTTTATAACGCAATTTTACTAATTTTTCTCTTAGATCCCTATTGAAAATTTGTGTCAGATTTTTTGTACTTCCTACCTAAATGTGGTCGAATATATATATATATATATATAATATGTGTGTGTGTGAAATGGATCAAAATAAGTTATTTCACTTAAAAGAAATTAAATGCACTTAAATTGTATATCAAGGATAAAAATACCAAAATTATAATTAAGAAACAAAATGAAGTTTTGAGTCTCATCATTTTATATTTATCAAGAAATTATTTATTCATTCATAAATCTCATTTTCACCTTCACAACCACAACGACTCTTGAGTTGGAATCACTGAGAAATAGCAGTGAAAACACAAGCATATGGAGCATACAGGGACCCAGTGTACAGCGTCCTGTTAAACTCGAGAGCATCACTAACTGCTTCAGTTCCAAATCCCTGAGCAAGGGACACAATTTCTAAAATCACGCCAGCCTGATTGATTCTCACTGCCAGAGGCAAATAAGAAGTTCTTGGTGGCGCCAACAGCCCCAAAACGCCGTTCACCGCCACCCAAAAGTCTCCGTTTGGATTCCTCCGGATATTGTCCGGGCTTCCTGGAAGCAACATGAATAGCTCAGAGGTATTTGCTCTTGGTCCTTTGATCCAGAATCTTCGGATTCTGTTTGCCTTGAACTCGCTGACGAGAACAAATGAACCATCGTTGCTTACTGCAACTCCAGATGCCAGAGCAAGACCGCTAAGCAACACTCTGGTCTGATTGGTTCTGGGATCGAATCTGAGTAGGCTTCCTGAACTGTCTGAGCTTGAAAGCAAAGCTTGCATATCTCTGCGCAAATTATTTGTCACTTTCAACTTGGACACAACAGCAGTAGTGTGTGTTTGAATTAAGAGTACATATCAAAGTTATAAGTCAATGTAGAAAAAGTAAATATTGTGAAATAAAATTGTGAAAATTTGTGATATTGTAGTTGGTAAACCGCAGTCTAAAGTCTTAATATTAAAATAAATTTTGAGTAAATCATCCCTTCAAAAATTGAAGTTACATTATTTTTTCTATGAAAATTTACGTTACATTGATTAATTATATTTTTTTTAAAAAAAATCTGATATAATATCTATTTTTTAGAAATATGTTTGGTGTAAAAATAAAAAATTTATAAATTTATATGACATAAAATATTAAAAAATTTGATATAACATTTATCTTTCAAAATAAATCTGGTGGCTTACTTACAAAGTTTTTCTTGTTGCACTGCGCCTTTTATGGTATGTAATGAGAGTTGATAGTAAAAGAAAACAACATCATTTCATTACATATTATGAAGAATAACCGTAAAGTAACAGAAAAAGTACATTATAACTGATAGAAAACTACACTAAATATAAAAATTGGAAAGAAAACAAGATCTTACTCAAATGTGTAACAACAGTAACTCAGTTACTGTTACTAAATATCGGGGAAATTAATAAAAACAATGCAACAAATAACTGGTAAAGAGAGGAACATCTATGATATTCTGAGAGTATCAAATTCACTATTTTTCTTCATATGAAAAGAACAGCTTCTAAATATCATACAATAAAATATTATACATACATATATATCTGCTTCACAATACTAATTTTTTAGTTAATGAATTATATTAAAAATTAAACAGGTACTACGATTCATCTGACATGAATACCAAATTTTTCTTCAGGAAGAAAGGAGGTAAACTAAATGGTATCAATAAATTTGTTGGGAACTACGGAGATCATACGCTACTGACAGGTTATACCCTAAGCCCTTAAACCTAAAACAATGGTTAGACTTGAGCTGAACAATGAAAAAATTAGTTGAAATTATTTAAACAGCTAAACATTGTGCTTACATATCATATAAGGTTTTAAATTATGGTTTGCAATTGTAATGTATGTATAATATTGTTATCCAAAATCAAATTACATACATGATTTTTCACAATTTACATTGCAATGACAACAGTTTTTCACATTTAATTTGCTGCAATTTTATTAATAACAAGTCACAACAGCGTGAGTTTAATTGCGACCCGAATTTACAAGCATGATATTGATTTTAAATTTAATGGACGTGGGCATTCACATACCTAATGAGGAAGTGGGCACTAGCTTCAGTGAAATAAACCAATCCAGTTACAGGATCTATATCCAAACCATCTGTAAACCGAAGAGGTCTGCCTTGTACGTTTGCTACAAGTTGAGTTGCACGCCCTCCCTTGGAGCACACTCTCATCAACCCGAAGTAAGCATCGGCTATATACAAATTGCCTGTTCGAGAATCGAAACCCAACCCTAGGGGCCTTCCGCATGTTGCTTGAAGTGCTGAAAAGTCAGCAATGCCATTGCAAATTCTTGCAGTCCTAAACCAATAACAACATATTGTAAGCAAGTGTTTAAAAGGAAAAGGAAAATAGTGGTATTTAGTGCTTTGCATGGCTAAGCTAGATAAAAATGAGGAGGAGACAGAAATATAAATGACCAAGAATTTATGGGAAAATTCAAAATTTGCAGTCTACGTGTATAGAAGTATAAAACCTTTGAGTATAATAGAAAGATCTTTTACAATTTCTAAGTTTGGAATGGCTAAATCCACCCTTGTTACTAATGAGACTTCCTTTCTAATATTGTGTACAATCTATCCCTTAGTATATATGCAACAAAATCTGAACATAAAAATTGAATATTTTAGATCTTATTTTTGAATGTGTTGCTGAGAGAGAAAAAATTCTTATGTACACTTGTTATATTACATAAAGTCATAAGTTATTCAACGTTTATATGAACAACAAATGAACATCTCTAAAAAATTTCCCACTACAACTTCAAAATCAATTAGTTTATAATACTTAGAAATTATATTAAATAGTTTAATGTATTAAGAACAAATAAGTGTTTTTATACTTTATTGATAATTGGTGAAATAAAATAAGTACAAACATTAATTAGGAAAAAAAAAGTATAGTGTTCCTTGATGGATACCATACAATGACGTACCTATTTGGTCCAGTATAAGCAAACTGAACAAAACCGGTATTTCTTCCTTGAAATTTAAAAATCCTTCCATCAGAGGCACCAGTGTAGGGTCCACCACCATTCGAATCAAATGCAAGGGTTTCAGGACCTGTCACTGGGGAAGGTAGCCGAAGCCGAGCAAGTAAGAAATTAGCCTTAACAATTGATGAAGAAGGAAGCAGAAATAGGAATATAGCAAAGAGAGCAATTTTGGTTTCCATGATCGGTAAGAAAGGTGAGGCCAAGGTTTCATACATCAGTCTTATTTATAATCACTAAAGCTTTTTGTCCTCTCTACCCGGTGCAGCTTTAACATTGCGAAAAGTATGATCGCCAACGAAGATAGACAAAGCAAAGAGCAAGAATGGCGTTTAAGGCTCCCATTTAGAAAGTTGCCAAAACCTTCTGGATTAAGTGACACTCACTGATTTTTTGGATGGATTTTTTTTTTTTTGTTACATCCCAAATTTGATTACAAATTCCAAAGGGTGAAGTTGTAATCAAAATTTTGGAGAGGTTAGAATATAATTTATTAATGATTTTAATGAAATATTTTAAATATTAGAAGTTACACATGAAATATTTTCAAAAGAAAAAAATTAATACAAAATCATAAAGAAATTATATATATATATATATATATATATATATATATATATATATATATATATATATATATATTTCAATTCTCAGGTGGTTCAAGCCACTCTAAAGTATTGTTACACTTCATCATCATTGATTTCAAAATTTCGTGTATATGAATTTAGTAATTTTATCTCTCTTATCGTAAAATAGGAGGGGAAAAAAAAAAGAAAGATGAGGAAATTGACAATTTGTTACAAAATTCAGTTTGCAGAAGTAGGGGAATGTATAATGTGAGGGACTCACGAGACTGAAAAATATGATTAACAGTTAAAGTTTATGGAATCTGTGTGCACTGCTAATAAAGTGATGTAAATTTTTACTAGAAGATTAACAATCCACATCTATCCAATTGAGAAATCTTGTAATAATTATTTTTTAAAATAATCTGTAACTTACATCTTATATGCAGAGAAAATGTTGTAACTTTCCATCAATCTAAAAGTAGAAGCCCAAGGAAAGGGGCTTTTTGGTGGCGGATTCTATAATATGACATCGGAAAGGGGCTTTCTTGTGCATCACTCTATTATGGGATATGGCATGATAGGCTAGAATTGGCTTGTCGCAGGCATGACTTAAAGGGTGAAAAGAGAGTGACAGTTAAAGTAGAACTTTGTCAAATTCCAGCTATACATTTTTATGCTTGAATTTTCTAATTGAAATTATCTTTAATTAATGAAGGTTTGCAAATGTTCGCTAAATTTGATATTTTAACAAAATAGAATTTGAAAAATGAGCTGAACTAAAGGAAGAAACATAAATGATTGGGTCTCCACCTTCTATAAAGAAAATGGTTCATAAAGAATAATAAAATCTCTGCATAAATTACAAATAGTTATCTTAATAATAATTATTCATAACATACAATGAATTTTATAAATATGTGTAGAACATATAGAGGGTGGAGACCTAAAGATTTACATTTTCTTCCCTAATTTCAGCTCATTTTTATTTCAAATTCTATTTTGTCAAAATATTAAATTTAGTGAACGCTTGCACACTTTCATCGATTAAAGACAATTTCAGTTAGAAAATTTAAGCATAAAAATGTATATCTGGAATTTGACAAAGTTCTACTTTAACTGTCACTCTCTCCCTTTAACACATGCCTGCAACAAGCCAATTTTATGCCTTATCATGCCACATCGCGTAATTGAGTGATTCACAAGGAAGCCCCTTGCACTTCTATATATAATACAGAATCCGGCACCAACAAGCCCACTTTTCTTGGGCTTTTTCAGTTTTTATATTACTTCTAGATTGATGGAGGGCACGTCATTTGCCCAATGAATGAAATGTAAGTTACGGATTATTTTAAAAATTAATTATTATAATATTTTTAATTGGATGAATATATAAATTTACACCATCTTGTTAGCAGTGCAGTACACAACAGTCCATTTCTTAAACTTTACCTGTTCATCAAAATTCATAGTGTTGCGAGTCCCTCACACTATACATTCCCCTTCTGCCAGCAAACTCTGTACTTATTCATAAAAGAAAACTTGAATTCTGTAACAGACTGTCAACTTTCTCTTCTTTCTTTTTTTTCCCCCTCTTTTTCTTTAAATACACTTTAAACCCTTAAAGTTTCATTTTAAAATTTCATTGAGTGATAAATTACCTTATTAAATTTTAAAAATCAACAAATTGCACTCTTAAATTTTAAACAAATTGCAAATTACTAGTTAGCTAATTTCAAGAAAATTATGAAAATGTTAATTAATGGCTTTAAGTTTTAATCCCTATCAAGTAACTGTGTTGCATAAATATTGAGATCTTTTTTTTTTCTTCGAAAAGGCACAAAGCTTCCACTGAATGTACTATTTATCCGAGCCTATATAGATCATACAACTCATAATTTAATGACAAAATGCCTAATAGTTGTAGAAACAAGCGTCTCAACATAATATGCAATATATTTGCTGGTTTTTAGGTATAATTAATAATTAATAACATCCTCATAATTTTCTTTAAATTTTAAGGTGCAATTTATAACTCGTTCTTAAGAGTGTAAAATGTTTTTTACTTTTTTTTTTAAATAATAGTGATGAAATCACTAAAATTAAATATATATGCAAGGTAGTAGATTCAAACTTGAAATGTAAAGAATAACAAAGCCTTTGGAGAACAAACAACCAAATGCCAGTCGGACACCAGCACACGGCAACTTTCCATTCTTTCTTTAACTGTGAACTTTAAATGCCATTCTTGCGTCCTTCTTTGTCTATCTTCTCTGGCAATCACACTTTTTATAACGTCAAAGGCATATGGGAAAGAAAAGGACAAAAAGCTTTGGTCATTATATATAAGGCTGATCTATGAAGCCTTAGCCTCACCCTTCTTCCCAGTCATGGAAACCAAAATTGCTCTCTGCTCTATATTCCTATTTTTTCTTGTTTCTTCATCAATTGTTAAGGCCAATTTCTTACTTGCTCGGCTTCTGCTGCCCTCACCGGTGACAGGGCCTGAAACCCTAGCATTCGATTCAAATGGTGGGGGACCCTATACTGGTGCTTCTGATGGAAGGATTTTTAAATTTCAAGGAACAAATACTGGTTTTGTTCAGTTTGCTTATACTGGACAAAATAGGTAATTTTATGGTACCTATAAAAGAAAGTTGTATTTTTTTTTTCAATTAATGCTATCTATGCTTATTTTATTTCAAACTATTGCAATACATAAAAATATTTATGTGTACTCAATTTAATATATGAAACAATTTAATCTAATTTTTAAGTATTAAACTAATTGATTTTTAAGTTCTAATGGAAAATTAATTTTTTACATGTTCATTTATTTTTAGTACAAATGTTAAAATTTTTTACACAATAAAATGAATGCACATCAGAATTTTTTCATTGAACAACACATCTCAAAATAAGATTTAAAATGACTCCTATATGCAGGAGGGAAGCTAAGAGAGAAATTTTGAAGGACCGAAATAAAATATATTAAGAGTTTTTATGAACATGCTTTAAATTTTGGGAGGCTGGACATAAATTATTTTTAAAAAATATTAAAATTGTAGGAAAATGTATGGAGTTTTTCCAACTTTAGCCCCCCCCCCCCAACCCAACAAGGAGGCTTGCCTCTGCTATACGTTCAAATTCTGCTACGTATGTACATGTTGTGCACAATAGCATAGACAAAACTTCATTAGCAATTGCGAATGCTTTAACCACTCAAACCTTTAGAAATCATAAAATTTTTCCATTATTATACTTGATGGTTTTTATTTTTTTTGGCATAAATTTTGTGATCATTCTCTTGCTTACAATATGTTGTCATTACTTTAGGAATGCAAGAATCTGTAATGGCATTGCTGACTTTTCGGCACTACAAGCAACATGTGGAAGACCTTTAGGGTTGGCATTTGATTCTCGAACAGGCGATTTATATGTAACCGATGCTTACTTTGGGTTGATGAGAGTGTGCTCGAGGGGAGGGCCTGCGACTCAACTTGTAGCAAACGTACAAGGCAGACCTCTTCAGTATACAGATGGTTTGGATATAGACCCTGTAACTGGAGTGGTTTATTTCACTGAAGCTAGTTCCAACTTCCGCCTCAGGTAAGTGAAGCTCTGCGTCAATAAAATTTCAACTACTCAAAAAATTTTAATTAACCTTTCATATCACGTAGTTCAAATTTGGTAGTTATAAATTTAGTCAGATCTGGGATGTAATGTTTGAGATCTGTGAAAAACTACTATATATACTATTAAACTTCTTTTTCCTATCGGCAGAGCCAAAGGGGTTTGGGGCGAGTAGTGGCTCCGTTCCTAAAAGTTTGATGTATCCATTTTTATATATAAGAATTTTAAATTAACCTATTATAAATTTAAAGGTTATATATATTTTACAAAAAAATTAATTTTTGACCTCTTGAAATGAAAATATTTTATTCCTCGGATGCTTCATCCAGAAAAAAATAAATACTCTCTAAAAAGCTTGGCATTCCAAAGTCATACGTCTAAGTTTATTTATAACAGATACCGAAAAGTTCTCCTTTTCATTTTATTTAATTCTTTTACTAGAAATTTGATATTCAAAAGTAAATATATAGTTTACTGGACAATATTTAGAAATTGTTCCTTTTCATTGGTAATGTAGAGAAAAGTAATGAATTTGACCCTCTTAGCATATAACAGATATTCTTTTTTTACATTCCATTTTTTTTTGCTATGTTATTATTAATTTCAATAATATTTGGCAAAATTTATATATGTTGTAAGGTTTGAATAAGGTTTATTTTTTAGCATTTTTTATGAACTACAACAGTACAACTAATTTTTTTTCTTTTTTGTGTTCACATACGATTATTGCAATTATTGTTCGCGATATGTATATATGTATATATATAGTCTCATTCAATTTATTTTACATGCCATATAAAGGTGTATTCGTATTGTACTATGTACGATACTCGTATGCGTACAGTACAGCATACGTAGAATACTCGTATTCCCTCCTATTAATTCAACGAGCACTTCTACTATGGTCTCCAAGTCAAAATTGACAAATAATTTTGTGCAGGGATATGCAGGCTTTGCTCTCAAGTACAGACAGTTCAGGAAGCCTACTCAGATACGATCCCAGAACCAAACAAACCACAGTGTTGCTTACCGGTCTTGCTTTTCCGTCTGGGGTTGCAGTAAGCAACGACGGTTCATTTGTTCTGGTCAGCGAGTTCAAGGCAAATCGAATTCGAAGATTCTGGATCAGAGGACCAAGAGCAAACACCTCCGATCTATTCATCTCACTTGCTGGAAGCCCAGATAACATCCGCAGGAATCCAAACGGGGACTTCTGGGTGGCGGTGAATGGCCCTATGGGGCTGCCGCCGCCGCCGCCAAGAGGTTCTTATTTGCCTCTGGCAGTTAGAATCAGTGAGGCTGCCACGATTTTGGAGATTGTGTCTCTTGCTCAGGGTTTTGGAAGTGATGCAGTTAGCGATGCTTTGGAATTTAATAGGACGCTGTACACTGGGTCTCTGTTTGCTCCATATGCTAGTATTTTCACTGCTATTTCTATGTGATTCCTACTCAGTTGTTTTTATGGATATGGAGATGAACATGAGACTCAAAAATGAATAAGGAAAACTTCGTGATTATTTACCCCCCTCCAAATAAAAAAAGAAAAAAAAGCTTGATACAAACAAAACGATGGCACCCAAAATTTCATTTTTTTAACTTAATTATAACTTGGGTCATTTTAATGCTCAATTTGATGGCATTTATTTCCCTCTTAATATAATATTTTATTTTGATTCCTTTAATATATATAGTTAATTAAATTTGGTTAAATTCGTAATTTGCAAAAAAATTAAAATAAAAATAAATGAAACATCTTCAAAAGGATTCCAAGTCCAATCATAAATAGAAAATTAGCGAAATTAATTAAATTTAGTTTAATGTTAATATAAAATTAATTTTATAATATCATCTTCTGATGTATTATTATATCCATAAAAGCTAACATTCTTATTATTAATAAAAATTAATTTATTAATGACTGTTATAATTTTTTTTAAATAATTTATGAAAAGTTTCATATTATGAATAGATCAAATTTAAACTTATATTAGAAAATGTCTGAATTTATTACTCATTTAAAGTGAAAAAAATATTCTAATTTAGCCGTTAACATTGCATGATCAATTAGTTTTTCTCCCAAAGATTATCAATTTGAAGTTTCATTAAATACTAGTTTGTCATTTAGGATTTTCATTCTTTTGTTTAACTTGAATTAAGGTTTATAATTTAAAGTTAAATTTAATAATATATTGATACTACTTCTCTTTAAACATTTAAATGATAGATTCTATCATTACCTAGAATGATGTCATAGTGAGAAAAAAATTATTGTTAAATTAGTAACATTACCATTAAAATTTAAAGGTTATTTTTAATAATTTATAAAATGTATTATTATTTTATTCAATAGTCTAATAAAATCAGCTATTTTTAATAAGTTAATCTAAAAGAATTGAAATCAATTTTTTTTATCTTTTAATTGTGTGTAGAGGCCTCCTAACATGGAATATATTCAAAGTTTTATTTCTAGCCGCTAAAATGACTTTTACGTACTTCATATATGGTAATACTGTAAATAAGTACGTTATAGTGACAATTAAATTCAACTGGTTTAATCATTCTTCGGAATTTTTATTATTCAATGACAAGAATATAGCGAAAATTTTCTTTAATCTACCAAGAATATTATGGTTGTAAAATAATTGAAAAATCAATTGTTTTTAAATTCATTTTCTAATTTAATTAACGAACCTGTGAATAATAAATTATAGTGACAATTTTTATCAAAGAAAGTGAGCTACCAACCCTATTGAAAAGAAAATTAATGATTCAAAATTTAATAAATGATAAATAATTAAAAATAAACCTTTAAATTTATAATTATCCACTCTCAGAATTTTTTACTAACTATCTTGATAATTTATTTTAATTTATTGTTTAAAATGGATCTTATATTTTAAAGGATTCAAATAACAAAAAAAAATTATATGTTCTTACTTTTTTTTGTTAGCCGTTATTACTTTACTATTGTAGTTGATATAAAAGCAATACTAAATATAATTTGCAAATATTACATTTATTATTTCACATGGATCCATTTCTTTTGATTAAAAAGGGATATATAATATTGAGATAATAACAGTGCTCTTACGTACCTCATCCATTTCCTAATCGTATATCATATATGCCTGTTAATTTCCTGAGATAATCAAGATCCTTGAGAAGACAAAAACATGTCTTTCTTCTTACCATAACATGAACACTGAAGTAAAAGACAAAAATACGCAAGTCGAGAACCATGCAGCTAGAAAGGTATGAATAAAAATACATTACTCCACATGTTTTACTGAGAAAAGAAAAGACTACACCTGAAGATAAGAACTTGTAAGACAAAATTATTTCCAAATTACCACTGGCTATAAATTTTAGTCGTTAAAACTTACCACGTCAATGAAATATGTCATTAAATCTAGGAAATAGGCAAGACCAGATAAGTAAAAGTATTGTGCGCAAGCATGAATTTATTTCAGTTTCCATCACACAAAATATATACGATTTGAAATATTACTACCAAAAGATCTTTATCTGAGGTATTTGTGTTATTTTAATCAATTTGATAACCAAGAAAGATTTATTAGATACTTTTGTACATACACATAAGCTGCATCGTAAATGAAGAGTAATGTTTTATTTTTACCTTCACTTTGAAGCTCTATTAATCTATTGTTGTATTTTGTTTTTCTTTATGGCTGTCATCACGTAAGCCTTCTCGTATACATCATTCAAGAACTTGAATTAAGCACATCTGCAAGATTTCTTCAACAATAATGGGCCACAAACTCCCTAAAACCCAACAATAAATCCAATTGCAATGCTAATATAAAGACCTAAGTTGAAAAGTGCATTACTGTCCTTATCATCTTTAGCATCAAACATGTATCTCCTTTCCAGAACATTTAGGAAGAGGTGCTCCTCATAGTCGTGGATTTCCCATATAAGCAGAAATAAGTTCTGGAGTTGGGTACCAATAAGGATTTCACCCAACAAATTATTATTCTTTTCATTCTTTTCTATCTATTATATTTTAAAGAAATTTTTTATTTTTGTCTATCAATTTTTTTAGAATTCCAACAAAATATTAATTTTTTTTTAATTTTATCCTTCTTTTTTATTAATAAATGCATTGTTGTTGTACACTCTCAATCCATTTATATTTATTTCATCATATTTCTTACTTTATTTTCAACTATCATTAACTTTGTATATAGAAGGTAATCTTGAAAAGTTTATTAAAAATAAATAAATTAAATTATTTTATAATATATATCAAATCAATTAACTGCAATAAATAAAAATAAATAGAATATGATAAATCCAATATGCTAAAATGATTTATTTGAGAAAGTTGAAATGGGATTTAGGTAAATCGTTCCTTGATAGATCAAGAAAATCTAATGACTTTAGTTGCCCAATAGTTGAAAATTTTTCCACTTAATTTGTTTCTTGAAATGTTTAATGAAATCAATCCAACAAGATTCATGATCTCATTTGGAATTTCTCCAATTAGATTATTGCTAGAGAGATCAATACTTCGCACTAATTCCAGCATATTTTCGAATTTTGACTCTTCACCTTTCCACGTGAGTGACGCCCTATCATCAAATGGTGAAACAAAAGCTAAACTTCGAATGTTTGCATTAACAATATATGTGATTCTTGCATTTGAATCAACTTGAGAGGCCATGGAAGTGAGATTCTTCAAGCAATTCGGTATTTTCTCCGGAGATATTATTCAATGAGAAATCTACGTTTAGCAATTACATATACTTAATGGCAAGTTCCCACGAATATGTGGATCGTAGAGTAAGGACAAGTAAATTTTGAAGTTCATCTCCGATCCAACTTGGTATTGGTCCGGACAAATTATTTTGAATGGCTTCAAAAACTTAGCTCCTTGTGGTTAATCAAATCCAATGGTGTTTCATCCCGTAAAATTATTGCTGCCCAAATGAAGGCCCTTAATACGGGATAAGAGCACATGGAAGGTGGAATATTTCCATGAAAATGATTATTTATCAAATCAAGAAATACTAATGATTCAAAATGGACCAAACAATCTCGAAACTCTCCTAGCAATTGATTGTATGACAAATTTTGATAAGCTATTGCAAAATATAGATGTGGGGTACACCCATAATGGGGACCCACATCTTATATATATTAAATAGAAAAAGAGGGAATTATTTAAATTCAAAAATTTGGAGGTGGTTATTCTGATAACCACCTCCCTTCCCCATTTTTAAAAATGAGTAATAACTGCTAGTGCAGTTATAAAGATATATTAGGAGAGAGACAATGAGATTTTGAAATTCAATTTTTTAGAAAAATGGTCAGAAAAGTCTCTCTGGCTTTCTCTCTCTATTTTTCTCTGTACGAATACATATTGGGAAGTTGGTGAAATCATCGTGAAAACAACAAGAAGTTCGGTGTGATTCTTGTTCACCGTGTGAATCAAAGCATCAACGTGGAAATCAGCATTATTTCTTAATCAAGTAAGTAATTCCGCATTAAATTCTTTGTATAAATTTTATTCTAACATTGGTATCAGAGCCAGGTTATTGAAATTAATGTCTGTGTTTCCCCATACATGTGCTGCATTGTATGAGATGCTTTGAGTTAAATGTATATATGAGATGTTCTGATGATTAATTTTGGCCTACATGAGATGTTCTGATGATTAATTTTGGCCTAATGAGATGTTCTGATGATCAATTTTGGCCTACATGAGATGTTATGATGATTTATTTTTGGCCTACAAAGATGTTTATTAATTTTAATTCTTTTGATGAAATGATTTGGCCATTGATATGAATTTTTATTTTTGGTTGTATAATTCAATTATTTCTGAAATGAAAATGTTAGGGATGAATTGAATAGTAATAAATACACATAAAACTTTCATAAAACATCCCCGAACATTAGAGAACAACCAAAACACATAAATTCCCATAAAATTCGTAATTTTCTAAATACTGGGTCCCTTGAAAAATTAATTTTTTAGGCCATAAAATTATCCTAGAATGATAGAGGATAAAATTCTGAGTCCGTAGGTTTTTGAATCACTCAAATCGGACCTCCGGATCAAAAGTTATGGCCATTTAAAATTTTTAGATCAATTGGGTCTCCTCACTCTCGGAAATGGCATGTGGGGCCCATCGCCATGTCATTTTGCCACATGTCACACACCAATGCATAGAGGACAAAAAATTGCACATTCTGGCATTTTCCAATGGTCGGAATCGTCGCGCAAATTTTGGCTATTTTTTTTGTACGTGTTGGTGCGTGCAAGCATGTGTGGCGGTATTTTTTACTGTCGTTTATTTTTAAAATTTTTAAAATATGAGTTCTATGGAATGGTATATTTTCTGAAATTTTTGAAATTTTTTTTGTGACGGTGGTAAATTGACATAGCTTTTTGACTAAAAAATTTATTTTTCAGTCATGGAACAATGGTTCTTGGAAGAATATGACCTGTATGGGTTTGTGGAGAACTATATTGAGGAACCGAGAGAATTTGATTGGGTAGACACACCAAGTGACCTTAGAAACATGCTTCACTAACTATATGAAAGAACCTCCGATAACTTGCATCCTATTAGTGCCTATTTGGGAGAAGTAAGAAACTTGAAAACAGACCTCAAACGAAGAGGAAAAGTGTTTCCAAATTACCTTTGGGTTCGTTACATGTTGGCCGAGATTCCAAATGACAATTTTTGGAAACCAATCAAGAAAACCATTTGGCTATGCAAGGACAACAAAACTGGAGTCACAAGACGTATGGATCTTGAAAAATGTATAGAAGAATTGAGATTGCAAGAACTCCGACAATTCAAAAACAATTGGAGTAGGACAATCCTTCTTTCACAATTCCCTAATATGAAAAGTGCACGATGAGTTGGTCACAGCACTCTAGAAAGGGGATTACACCTCAAAGGTCCACTCAAAGGCATGAACTCACACTTTTTTGGACAAGCACACTCCAGAACTCCACCCAAACTTTTTGGCCAATTTGAAGAAATGAAGAACCTAAGTTCTGAGTAGGAAGCTTGTCTAGAAACTTTAAGAATTAGTATTTAATTTGTAATTTTTTTTGGTTTGGTAGCAAAACTCTTTTATTGTTTGAATTAGCTACTTGAACTTATTTTTGTTATGTTTGAACTTAGTTATCAATCTATACATATTTATTATCTTCATTTTAAATGTGTATATCTTATGAAATTCTATATTTGAGTGGGAGCTCTTAGGTTGCGTTGTCCTAAGAGCGATATTACATTTACATGAGTACAATCTCGTTAGGAAATAATGATAATATTTAGACACAGATGCGATAGGGGTATGACAAACATAAACTCCCAACCATGAACTAAGTAGTATCATCATTGTCCTATACAAGAACCATGTAAACAAAAGACATTGTATACTCATAGGAAATGTTCATGAATTATAATTCAACAAAATGGCTAGCAAGAGTATAATTGCTAAGTTGAACAAGGGTGATAAGTTAAACGGGGATAACTGGGACATTTGGCATCGAAAAATTTCTTACATTTTAGAAGAGCAAGACGCTCTAGAAACCCTGAACCATGTCATGATTGAGCCTGAACAAGGGAACTCTGCTCAGCATAGGAGAGATGCTGAAGCTTATACTGTTTGGAAAAAGAAGAACAGTATTGCCCACATCACACTCTTAAGTGCAATGACAGACGACCTCATGTGTGAATACGAAAAATACCTAACTGCTCAGGGAATGTGGATAGCCCTGAAAGAGAAATTTGGTGGTACTTCAGCCTCCAAATTAAGAAGACTCACAATCAAGTTTGACACTTATAAACTTCGGCCTAATATGCCGATGAAACAACATTTAAGAGAGATGTCAAACATGATTTGTGAACTGAAAACAGCAGGCCATGCGCTTTCTGATGAGCAGCAAGTGCAAGCAGTGATAAGATCACTCCCTGCTAGTTGGAAACACATGAAGGTAAACTTGACTCACAATGAGAGCATTGTTACATTTGATGATGTGGCGCGACATCTGAAACTTAAGGATGAACGTTTGGAGGCTTATCAATCCTTCGGACAAGCCTATCTAACAAAGGGTTCAAGACCCTCACATTCTAAGCCTAAATACAAGAAAGGCAAGAAATTTCAGAAGAGAAAAATTGGACCCCATTCTAAGGGCAAGAAAACTTTCAAAAGAAGAAGGGAAGACATGGCTTAAAGAACTTTGATCTGAAGAAGATCAAGTGTTATGCATGCCAGAGAATGGGTCATTTTGCTCGAGATTGCACTCAGCAAAATGAGTAGAACAAGGTATTTCTGGATACTGAAAATTTACATTTTTCACATGTTTCTAGTGCTATTTTTCTAACTGAATCTCATCCATTGTGGATTTTGGATTCAGGCCCCACAGACCATGTGAGTAAGGATAGAGGATCCTATGTGGATTACCGTCGATTATCAAGTCATAGTAGGTGGCTATACGTTGGAAACAATGCAAAGATTGAGGTCAAAGGAATTGGGACATGCAAATTAGATTTGCGTGGAGGAAAGACCTTAATTTTACATGATGTATTGTATGCACCTGATATTTGACTGAATTTAATTTGTATTAGTTCCTTACTTTAATATAGTTTTTTGATCAATTTTCATGACAATATTGCAGATATTTTTAAAGATAATATATATTATGGTTCTGGTTTCATTTCCAATAGATTTGTCATTTTAGATATAGTTGATAATTCTGCTTATGATTGCTTTACTGCTTCTACTTCCAATCTAAATGATGATATGGATATTTGGCATGCTAGACTAGGACATATTAATCAAAATAGAATGATTAAACTAGCAAAAGAAGGCTTGCTAAGACCAATTTCAAAATTGAAAATGTCCTTATGTGAACATTGTTTAGCTGGTAAAGCAACTAGAAAACCGTTCGGAAAAGGAATTAGGGCAGAAACTCCATTACAATTAATTCATTCTAACATATGTGGTCCTTTGAGTGTGAGGGCAAGGCACGGAGCTTAGTGTTTCATCACTTTTATTGATGATTACTCACAGTTCGATCATATCTATTTAATTTCACACAAATCAGAAGCATTAGAATGCTTTAAACGCTATTTGAGTGAAGTTGAAAATCAAATGGATAAGAAAATCAAAGCGCTCAGAACTGACAGTGGACGTGAATACTTATAGGAACAATTCAAAGAGCTCTGTGAAGAAAAGGGAATAATAAGACAATTAACAATCCTTGACACTCCACAACAAAATGGAGTAGTTGAAAGAAGAAATAGAACTCTTCTAGACATGGTTAGGTCAATGATGGCGCAAGCAAATCTACCATTTTCATATTGGGGAGATGCTTTATTAACAGCCACTTACATACTTAACCGTGTGCCCTCAAAGTCCGTTATATCCACACCCTATGAACTCTGGACAAAATGCCAACTTGATTTGAGTGTGCTCAGACAATGGGGGTCTGCTGCGTATATTCATGATACTTCCCACTGATATGGAAAATTAGGTCCAAGAGGGAAGAAATGTATTTTTATAAGATATTCAGATCTATCAAAGGGTTATGTTTTTCATCGATGAAAATGAAGATGGAACAGTAACGAAACTTGAATCAAGAGATGCCACATTTCTCAAAAATGAATTTCCTAGCAGAGGTGAAATTGATCGTACTGTCTCATTTTATGAACAGCAAGATCAAATGGATAATAGCGAATCTTATCCATCTTATCCGAGTGGGAGCTCTCAAAGAGCACTTACTATTTCGAGTGGGAGCTTTGAGAGAGAGAAAGAAAACCCTATTTTTAGAGATGACATAATGCAGGGAACCCCACTACGGAAAAGTAAAAGAGGAAGTGTACCCAAGAAACATTCTTCGATTGAAGGATCAGCGTTTATGATTACTCCTTAAGATGAAGAAGAGCCTAAAATAATATAAGAGGCTCTGAGTTGCCCTACTAAGGAACAGTGGAAGAAGGCAATGGAGGAAGAAATAGACTCAATGACAACTAACCAAGTTTGGAAATTAGTTAACCTTCCATATGGCCGAAAGGCAATTGGGAACAAGTGGGTTCTTAAAATTAAAAGGAAAGCAGATGGATCAATTGAAAGATATAAAGCTCGATTAGTTGCAAAGATACACAATAGGAAGGAATAGACTATAAGGATACATTTTCACCTGTTGTGCATTTTAATTCCATAAGATTGCTCCTAACCATAGTAGCAAATTTAGATTTAGAATTACATCAAATGGATGTAAAAACCACTTTTCTTAATGGAGAACTGGATGAAGAAATCTATATGGAATAACTAATAGGTTTTATACAAAAAGGAGAAGAAAAGAAAGTTTGTAAACTTCAAAGGTCCATTTACGGATTCAAACAGTCATCCAGACAATTGTATTTGAGGTTTCACCGAGCGATAACCTCATTTAACTTTCAAATGATTGAGGAAGACCATTGTGTTTACATCAAGCGATATGAAGGCAATCTAGTAATATTATCCCTTTACGTGGATGATATACTATTAGTTAGGAATAATCTGAAATCGATTATGGTCATTAAGGAATGGCTATCCTCGAATTTTGAGATGAAAGACATGGGTGAGGAAGATTATATCCTTGGAGTCAAGATCATTAGGGATTGCTCCAAGAGATTGATTTCTCTTTCTCAAGAAACTTATTTATGGAGAATTCTTGAGAAATTTAACATGAAAGACTGCAAACCTATGGATACCCCTGTAAATAAGAGTGAGCTATTGAGTTAAAATATGTGCCCTCATAATGAATCTAAAAAGAAAGCAATGGAAAGAATTCCTTATTCCAGTGCGGTTGGTAGTCTTATGTATGCAAGTGTACAAGATCGGATATTTGTCATGCGGTCGGACTCGTAAGCAGATACCAGTTAAACCCTGGACAAAAGCATTAGAAAGCTGTGAAGCGAATACTGAGATATTTAAAAGGTACGGTTGATTACGCATTGTGCTATCAAGGCAAAGATTTGTGCTTAGTCGGATATTCTGATGCGGATTGAGCAGAAGATCTAGATGAGCAAAAGTCCACGTCAGGATACTCATTCTTGATAAATAATGGCGCCATATCATGGTGTAGCAAGAAGCAGACATGCATTGCATTATCGATAATGGAAGCTGAGTTCGTAGCATGTTCTGCAGCGGTACAAGAGGCTATATGGCTGAAAAGATTTTTAGAACATTTGGGAATTTGTGGAGAAAACTTAGATCCCATCCTGATATATTGTGATAGTCAGGTAGCCATCACTTATACAAAGGATCCAAAGTACCACAGCAAGACTAAGCACATTGATATAAAATATCATTTTATCAGAAATGCCATAGCACAAATGGATATCACCATTCAACACATTTCTATGCAAAAGATGATAACAGATCCATTTACTAAGCCAATACCTAGAGATGTATATATTGAACATGTAAAGTCTCTTCGTATGCGTAGAATGTAATCAAACATTTCCAAATTTGAAATGAACAAAGTATATTTCATTCAAATGAATTTATTTTTTTGTGTGTATAAGCATACAAATGTCTCGTATGTATGTCATACAGGTTGATAAGGTTGATTCTCTCACACGAACAACTGCCTCTAACACTCATGAGGAGTGGGTAAAGATGAGACATGTGTTCACCAACATGATAATATGAAATATTCATTTGGTAGAGAAGTAACACAAAATAAAATATGTCGCCTCCAAAGTAGAGATGAAATCCAAAGTACAAATATGGATCGTTTTGTGGATACTCCCACTTTCCATAATACCTGTAGCCAAATAATGAATTCCTCACATACAGACATCAAGAAAAGTTAATAATGTGAAAGAATTCAGGTTAGGTACTGTGTGTGCCTGAACTAAAGTCTGTACGGTATTATTAATAAAATCGACATGCGCCTTTATGCTAAAAGGGAAATACCGTAGCATGTGATTCATACCACATGTGTAAAAGAACCGCAAACAGGAAACAAGTGAAAGATCCCTGATTCATTGCTGTGTGAGTCCTAGAAAAGAAAATTCTTTTCATGGATATCCTTCGACTTTGACGATATCATGGATCCCTGATTCATTGTTGTGTGAGTCCCAGAAAAGAAAATTCTTTTCATGGATATCCTTCGACTTTGATGATATCATGGAAAGATGATACAGTACTCGCTACCTTAGTATGCATCTTATGATCATGATATAAACGGTCTAAGAGATAAAATACTAGGAAAGCAACTATTTTTCAAATTAAAATGATATGCAGGCGAAAGAAAGATTTTTCAACATATACACAATTATGCTAGTGTCTGAGACATGTCCATTATGAAGTTAATTTCGGTAACTTCATAAGTATGGATACTATGCATATGTGAATAGTAATATGAGCTTACATTAAAGCTCACGAAGGATCAGATTTACAAGTGGAAAGCGTATATGGGATAATCTAGGGCATCCGAGGCATTATATATACAAATGGAAAATAGGGTTGTTTTGTGCTAATCTTTCATCAGGATTTCTAGTACAAGAACACCCGAGAAGACGTCATCATGCTCACGCGGTCACGATGATGCACCAAGTATGAAAACCTAAAAGAGAGATGAAGGTTATATGATGTGGCTCATCCCATTATGTGCGAGTGGGAGATGTAAACTATAGATGTGGGTTACACCCATAATGGGGACCCACATCTTATATATATTAAATAGAAAAATAGGGAATTATTTAAATTCAAAAATTTGGAGGTGGTTATTCTGATAACCACCTCCCTCCCCCATTTTTGAAAATGGGTAATAACTGTTAGTGCAGTTATAAAGATATATCAGGAGAGAGACAATGAGATTTTGAAATTCAATTTTTTAGAAAAACGATCAGAAAAGTCTCTCTCGCTTTCTCTCTCTATTTTTCTCTGTATGAATACATATTGGGAAGTTGGTGAAATCATCGTGAAAATAACAAGAAGTTCGGTGTGATTCTTGTTCATCGTGTGAATCAAAGCATCAACGTGGAAATCAGCATTATTTCTGAATCAAGTAAGTAATTCCGCATTAAATTCTTCGTATGAATTTTATTCTAATAGCTACGAAATTGGTTGTGTGGCTTTGAGAACTAATTGTTAGAAAGGTTGAACTCATTGATCCTTGATAAAAATGATGGATTTAAGCATCGGAACATGTTAGAGCTCAAATCAACTGCACCCAGATAATGATTTATGGTTAAATCTTTTATTTCTCCTGAAAAATGACTTTGAGAAAGGGTAAGAAAAAATATGGTAAAGAATTGTTCCATAACCAATTGGGTATAGTTTTCTTGGTACTTGAGATGAAATTAAGTATAACCATTTTGGGCAAAAGTGGGGTCAACTTGCATGAAGCTAATGCAATGTAAGCTAATTGAAATGGTGAAATCCAATCATTACTGATATTAAAAACAAAGCTATTAAAGGACATCCCCAAAACAATAAGCTCACCAAGTTTTTGACAAATGATCTCTGAGATGATACATTTCAAAGAATTGTCACTAATGTCCAACAACTTCGATTTCTGTAGTTGTCTGATGCCTTCACTTCCAGTTCCATTTAATTGATTATTGCCGATCCTCCACACTTTAGATTAATGGGGAATTGAGAAAAATCTGGAACTGACCCTGTAATTTAGTTCTGGCTCAACCAAAGTGTTTGCAACGAATTATTCTCACAATGAGTTAATGTTGCTACAAACTTATTAAGCTGTCCACTTAACTTGTTCCTATCAAGATACAATTTTTGTAAATTGCATATGCCGGACAAGAATTTGGGTTTCTCACCGTCAAGATGGTTATGGGACCACTTAGATGAATAGGGGAAGGCTGGAAAGACTGCTTTTGTAATTCAGGAGCCAGAGGAATATGGAAGATGTTACATTGTTGATGAGAATCTAAGAAGACCCATGGAAGACAAAGGTCTGAAGGCATTGGAAGAGCTTCAAGGACCTATGATAAGAGCAAAGGCAAAGAGGATTAATGAAGATCTAGAGAAGATGGTTGCTGCCATATTTGAAAGAAGGCCCAATTTGGAGATAGAAGAGTCCAAGATGCTCAATTACGTGTATTTGGAAGACTTGGGCTCCAATGAATCCATTAGCATTTAGTTAGTTTAGCATTTTTGTAATAAATGGGCCTTATGGGCCAAGACTTGTTTTTAGATTTATTTTAGCATGAAGACTTGTTATTTTATTTGGATCACTTAGAATTGGGCTTGTTAGTGTACATGGCCCATTAAGGTTTGCTTATGGGGGCTGGTCATATATAAGCTCTTGTAAACATATTTTTATTAAGTTTTGAATACAATTTGAAATTTGAGAGCTTGTGACTCTTAGGTTCTTGAGTGAGCCGATTATCCTTGATCTTATTAAGAAGCCTCCTCTTGTGGCGATCGTTCCTCTGGCTTATCAATCCGTGATTGTGGCGCCCATCCTTCATCTTTTTCTGTTTTTCTTGTTTCAAATCCAATTCAAGATCCGTCTTATTTCATTAATTGGTATCATGAGCTTTGGTTGGAATTGGATTTGAGGGGCACTGTTCATCGTCTGTCACTGTTCATCGGCGTACTGTTCACACATTCTATTTTTTTCTGCATTTCACATTGTTCACGCGGTTTTGCACTGTTCATGCGGTTCTGCTTCTCTACAATTTGCACTGTTCACGCCGTCACTGTTCATTCAGTTAGGGTTTCATCAATTCTTGGTACAATCTTTCTTAAATCTTGTTGCAACACTCGTTTTATTGCTGGATTCTTGTTTCTTGGTAATTAGAATTGTTAAATTCATAAACAATTGTTAGTTTTCTGCACTTGTGTTCTTCGTGTTCATCACATGTTCTTGATTATGAATCTGTTCAATCTTGTGAAATTCTGTTAGTTTGGTGTTTGGTGTTAAATAATAGCTTAATTTAAAGGGAATTGTGAATACAATCAATTCTAATTCCTTGTTTACTACTTCTTTCCAAAATTCTGATTTAATTGGATTGAATTTATTTGCTACCTCAAAAATAAACATTCCATATTTTTGCTTGTTCTTGCAAGTTTATCAGTAATGGCTAATTAAAAATTGTGTGATTCAATTTGAAAAAGGGTACAACTATTGTGAAAAAAAAAGAAAAAGAAGAAAAATCTGTAGCAAAAAAAAATGAAAAAAAAAAGGCAAAAAAAAAATTACAGCACACAAAAGTGCTTCTTGAATGCCACTTTCTTACAATTTTCAGCTTGCTTTTGCTTAGTTTTTGATTTATTTCATACCAGAAATTTTTGGGAACAACTTAGCTATTATTTAACATTACATAATCTTCTCTAATTTCTCCATTCTTGTCTTGTTTGCATTCTGTTTTCCTTAGTGTGCTTATTCCTTGTTTAATTTTTCGTAATTATCTTTGTTGGCTTCCTTAGTTTTGTCTTAGAGTTTTCTTTTGTTGGCTTCACTTGTGTCTTGCTGATTGATTGTCACTTGGTGGTGGTTGATTGTGTGGATTGGAGGTTGACTTCCTTAAGAACTCTTGAGAACACTTGAGGGAAAAAGGCAAGAGAGAAATCCTTACACAAAATCCAAATTTGAGTAAAACACGAGTGAACATCTTTTGAGTGAAACACTTAGCGAGTGGAGAGGACCTTTTATTACATTAATATTTCTGTTTTGTAGACATGCCTTATAAAGGTGGATTAAGTAGTGAAAGCACTCTTCCCTCACCTAAGTCCTTGGCTGTTAGAAGATAAATTGAAGGGCTTGCACAAAGATTTGAAAGAATGTTTGAGAGGCAGAATGAAACCATAAGAAATATTCAAGAAACCATGACAAATAATGCAAGAAGGCAAGCACATGACCATTCTCCACATGCCCATGAAGATTCTAGTAGTTCTCCTAGATATAATGAAGAGAGGAGATATGATAGGAGGAGAGATAGGAGATATGATAGGAAGGATGATGAAGAGAGGAGGTATGATAGAAGAAGAGATAGGAGAGATGACAGAGAGAGGAGGAATGATAGGAGGAGGAGAGGAGGAGATGGAAGAGTGAGAGAAAATGAGAGGATTGGTGGAGTTAAAATAAAGATTCCTAGTTTTCATGGAAGGAATGATGTTGAAGCATACTTAGAGTGGGAGTTGAAGATAGAGCAAGTATTCTCATGCCATGACTATAGTGAGGAAAAGAAAGTGAAGGTAGCTTCCCTAGAGTTCCATGACTATGCCTTGGTGTGGTGGGATCAAATTCAAAAGGAGCGAAGGAGATATAATGAGGAACCCGTAGTCACATGGAATGAAATGAAGAACCTAATGCGCAAGAGATTTGTTCCTACATACTACAATAGGGAGCTTCATACAAAGCTTCAAGGTTTGAGGCAAGGTGGGAGAAGTGTTGATGATTATTACAAGGAAATGGAAGTTGCAATGATAAGAGCCAATGTAGTTGAAGAAAAAGAAGCAACAATGGCCCGTTTCTTGAATGGATTGAACCATGATATCCATGACATAGTGGAACTTCATCCCTACGTAAAACTTGAAGATTTGGTTCACCAAGCTATCAAAGTAGAAGCACAACTCAAAAGAAAGGGGACTTTGAAGAAAAACACCTCTTCCTACAACTCAAAAGGATGGAAGGAAGGAGTGAAGAAGGAGGGAACTTCAACTAAGGATGTGGCTGTCCAAGGTGGTAAATCCTCATCTAAAACTTCTTTTAATTCTACTAATGCTTCTGCTTCTTCTACTTCTCGACATAGGGAAATCAAATACTTCAAATGCCTTGGAAAAGGTCACATTGCATCCCAATGTCCGAACAAGAAGACCATGATTTTAAGAGAGAATGGTGAGATCTCAAGTGAGAGTTCATCTCCATCATCACATGCTATAAGTGAAGAAGATAGTGAGTGTGAGGCTTTTTGTCATGAAGGAGATTTACTTTTGGTGAGGCGTCTCTTGGATAGTTTGGCCAAGGAGGATGACACTACACAAAGAGAAAATATCTTCCATTCAAGATGCTTGGTACTTGGGAAGGTTTGTTCTCTTATTGTTGATGGTGGTAGTTGTACTAATGTGGCTAGTGTTAGGCTTGTTGAGAAATTGTGTCTTACTACTACTCCTCATCCCAAGCCCTATAAGCTACAATGGTTGAGTGATGAAGGGGAGTTGGTTGTTGATAGGCAGGTTTTGATTGCTTTTTCTATTGGCAAGTATAAGGATGAAGTCTTTTGTGATGTAGTGCCTATGGAAGCAAGTCATATTCTCTTGGGAAGACCATGGCAGTTTGACAAGAAAGCTATTCATGATGGTCATTCCAACAAGTTTACATTTGCACAAAAAGGATGCAAAATCACTTTAGTATCCATGACTCCTAGGCAAGTTTGTGAGGATCAAACAATTATGAGGTTGAAAAGAGAGCAAGAGAGAAAAGATGAGAGAAAAATTGAAAAGAAAAAGAGTGAGTTTGAGGGCAAACTTAAAAAGAAAGGGGAAAAAGTGAGGACGCTTGCAAGTGAGAAAGAAAAGAGTGAAAAGAAAAGTGAAGATAAAAGTGAGTATGAAAGGAGAGAAAATTTATTTGTGAGAGAAAAAGAAGTGAGGAAAGCTTTGTTGGCCTCTCGGCCTATGTATCTACTTTTGTGCAAAAAAAGTACTCATGATGAATTGATTGATCATTTTGCTAACAATACTTTACCTAGTGGTGTTTCTTCTCTTTTGTAGGAATTTGGAGATGTTTTTCCTAAGGAAGTGCCTCATAGTCTACCTCCAATTAGAAGGATAGAACATCAAATTAACTTGATTTCGGGAGCAACATTGCCCAACCGGCCTTCATATAGAAGCAATCCTCAAGAAACTCAAGAGATCCAAAAACAAGTAGAAGGATTGCTAGATAAAGGATGGGTGAAGGAAAGCTTAAGCCCTTGTGTTGTACCAGTCATCCTAGTACCCAAGAAAGATGGAAGCTGGAGGATGTGCACTGATTGTCGTGCTATCAACAACATCACTGTAAAGTATAGACACTCCATACCCCGTTTGGATGATTTACTTAATGAATTATTTGGTGCTTGTTACTTTTCTAAGATTGATCTTAAGAGTGGATATCACCAAATAAGAATAAGGGATGAATGGAAAACAGCCTTTAAGACTAAATATGGATTGTATGAATGGTTGGTGATGCCATTTGGATTGACTAATGCACCTAGTACCTTTATGCGTTTAATGAATCATGTGCTTAGAAACTTCTTAGGAAAATTTGTTGCTGTTTACTTTGATGATATCTTAGTTTACAGCAAATCTTTTGATGAGCATGTGTTACATTTGAGGTGTGTGTTGGAAGTCTTGAGGCATGAAAAGTTGTATGCAAATATTGAGAAATGTACATTTTGTAAAGATCATGTAGTTTTTCTGGGCTTTGTGGTTAATTCTAAAGGTGTGCATGTGGATGAGGAAAAAGTTAAAGCCATAAAAGATTGGCTAACCCCTAGGACCGTGAGTGAAGTGAGGAGCTTCCATGGGTTAGCAAGCTTTTATAGGCGCTTTGTGAGAGATTTTAGCACCATTGCTGCACCTTTAAATGAAGTTGTCAAGAAAAATGTGGGTTTTAAATGGGAAAAGGAACAACAAGAAGCCTTTGATATATTGAAGGATAAGCTTATGCATGCACCCATACTTGCACTTCCTAATTTTGCTAAATCATTTAAATTGGAGTGTGATACATCTAATGTAGGGATAGGGGCTGTTTTGATGTAAGAAGGGCACCCCATTGCTTACTTTAGTGAAAAGCTTAATGGAGTATGTTTGAAGTATCCTACTTATGATAAAGAACTTTATGCTTTGATAAGGGCACTTCAAACATGGCAACATTATCTTTTACCTAAAGAGTTTGTGATCCATAGTGACCATGAATCATTGAAATATCTCAAGGGTCAAGGGAAATTAAATAAAAGGCATGCTAAGTGGGTAGAGTTCCTAGAACAGTTTTCTTATGTTATTAAGCATAAGCAAGGTAAAATGAATGTAGTGGCCGATGCTTTATCTAGGCGTTATGCTTTGCTTTCTATGCTTGATGCAAAATTGCTTGGATTTGAACATGTAAAGGAACTTTATGTGCATGATGCTGATTTTGCTGGTTTATATGTGTTGTGTGAAAAAGGGGCTCATGATGGGTTTTATAAGCATAAGGGGTATCTGTTTAAGGGGAATAAATTGTGTGTTCCTAAATGCTTAATTCGTGATTTGCTTATAAAAGAAGCCCATGAGGGTGGTTTGATGGGGCACTTTGGTGAACCTAAAACCTTAATAATTTTGCAAGAACACTTCTTTTGGCCTGGAATGAAACATAGTGTTTATCAATTCTGTAAAAAGTGTATTGTGTGCAAGAGGGCTAAATCTAAGGTACAACCCCATGGCCTTTATACTCCATTACCTATTCCGGATTACCTTTGGACTGATGTTTCTATGGATTTCATTGTAGGTTTGCCAAGGACAAAGAATGGTAAGGACTCCATATTTGTGGTTATGGACCGCTTCTCAAAAATGGCTCATTTTGTTCCATGTAGGAAAGTAGATGATGCTACACATGTTGCGGACTTGTACTTCAAGGAGATTGTGAGGTTGCATGGCTTGCCAAGAAGTATAGTTTCAGATAGAGATTCTAAGTTTTTGAGTCACTTCTAGAGGACCCTATGCCAAAATCTTGGAACCAAACTTCTATTTTCTACCACATGTCACCCACAAATAGATGGACAAACAAAGGTAGTAAACTGTACCTTAACTACTCTTCTTAGGGCTATGGTAAGAAAGAATCTCAAATCATGGGAAGAATGCTTGCCTCACATTGAATTTGCATATAATAGGACATTTCATTCAACTACCATGCATTCACCATTTGAGGTTGTTTATGGATTTAATCCCCTCACCCCACTTGATTTGCTGCCACTACCTAACATTTCATCTTTAGTGAATAAGGATGGTAATGGCAAAGCTGAATTTGTTAAGAAGTTGCATGAAAAGGTGAAGGCTCAAATTGAAAAGAAAGTAGAGTAGCAAGCAAAATATGCCAACAAGGGAAGAAAGAAAGTGGTATTTGAACCTGGAGATTGGGTTTGGGTACATATGCGCAAGGAAAGGTTTCCCATGAAAAGAAAGTCAAAGTTTCAACCAAGAGGAGATGGACCATTCCAAGTCTTAGAGAGAATTGGGGATAATGCATACAAAGTGGACTTACTAAGTGAGTATGGTATAAGTGCTACTTTTAATGTTTCTAATTTATCTCTCTTTGATGTAGGTGATGAAGAGTCAAATTCGAGGGCGAATTCTCTTGAAGAAGGAGGGGTTGATGAGAATCTAAGAAGGCCCATAGAAGACAAAGGTCTGAAAGCATTGGAAGAGCTTCAAGAACCTATGACAAGAGCAAAGGCAAAGAGGATTAATGAAGATCTAGAGAAGATGGTTGCTGCCATATTTGAAAGAAGGCCCAATTTGGAGATAGAAGAGTCCAAGATGCTCAATTGCGTGTATTTGGAAGACTTGGGCTCTAATGAATCCATTAGCATTTAGTTAGTTTAGCATTTTTATAATAAATGGGCCTTATGGGCCAAGACTTGTTTTTAGATTTATTTTGGCATGAAGACTTGTTATTTTATTTGGATCACTTAGAATTGGGCTTGTTAATGTACAAGGCCTATTAGGGTTTGCTTATGGGGGCTAGTCATATATAAGCTCTTGCAAACATATTTTTATTAAATTTTGAATACAATTTGAGATTTGAGAGCTTGTGACTCTTAGGTTCTTGAGTGAACCAATTATCCTTGATCTTATCAAGAGGCCTCCACTTGTGGCGATCGTTCCTCCGGCTTATCAATCCATGATTGTGGCGCCCATCTTCCATCTTTTTCTGTTTTTCTTGTTTCAAACCCAATTCAAGATCCGTTTTATTTCATCAATTGTTGTACAAAAGATCAACATAAGCATGTCTAGAGCCAAAAACAACATTAGTGGAGGAAAGAGCTGAAGGATCAAGATCAAGAAGATTGGAGAAATGAAAATTCAAATCTTGAAGGTGAGAAAGATTGCTGACTCGTTGTAGCCAATTGTCTGTACTGTTGACATCAACATTTGGAAGGATAAGGCTTTGTAAGGACATAAGATTAGAGACCCACTTTGGAATTGATCTCAAATTGCTAGAAAAATCAATATACTGCAAATTGCGAAGGCTTCCCAAATTAGGAGGAATTATTCCAATCAATTGATTCCCACCAAGGTCCAGGTGCTTCAAAGATGATGAAAGATTCTAGGGAGGATAGATATCTTTCCAATCAGCTGATTATCACTAAGATCAAGGTGTACTGAGCTAGATAGATACCATAACTTACCAGGGAATTCTCCATCAAGGGAATTCTCCGCAAGATTAAGATATTGCAATTGGAAAAGATTCCCTCGTTCATTTGGTATCTTCCCAATAAGTAGATTTGCTTGAAGATTAAGATGCTACAATTAGGAAGATTCCGAAGTTCATGAGGTATTTTCCTTGCAAAGTTTGCAAAGGATAGATCAGTGCATTTGTTGGAAATAGCTAATTTAGAAAAAAAAAGAAACATTAAGAAATATGTCATATACTTCTGTCACATAAAAGAAAAGAGTTAGTTAAAGTGTGTTGTAGAAGAAAAGAAATATGTGTTAATTTTGGTTAATTTATAAAATATGAAATATTATATTTTAAGTTATAGTTGGTATGAATGTCTATAAATGAGCATTCTTCAGCTTTTTATAAATGAAGCTCTCAAAGAAAAGAGAGAATTCCCTAAGTGTAGCAACACTTGGCAAAAAAATATAATGTTATGATGTTTTATTGTGAACCTTTCTATTGCCATAGCTTTTTTGCATTTCTATTTTTGTTTCTATTTTCCCTATATTTCATTTGGTTTTCCAACATGGCATCAAAGTTTAAATGATCTTAGTGAGCTATGAAAAAAAAAAGAGAAAACTAACAAGACTTCCTCTCCATAAAAACCTTAAAAACAAAGTGCTTGTGTATGGCTTCAAACAACTTCTCTGCTCCATTCTTTTCTATTTCCATTGGAGTTAACTTCCTTTTATGACAGTTAAGATGAAAGTCTATTTAAAGGTTTGTGATACGTGAGAAGTAGTTGAAACTGAAAGATATAGCATATAAAAATGAAAAAGAAGCAACAGCAATGCCACAAGAAAAAAGAAAAGAAAAATGTAGAGAAGAAGTTTTTCAGCAAAAAGGATCTATAGAAGATGCTAATATTTCAACCAAAAATCTAACAACAAAAGCCATAAGGAACAAGATAAATACCTTTCCAAAATAGAGATCATGAAAAAAGCACATCTTGCTTTCAGTTGGAAGGAAAATTTGCAAATAATGCTAAGAAGAGAGTCTAAGGATTTGCTCCTAAGAGAGTCCAAGATTATCAGTTTTTTTTTTTTAGATTAAGGGAGAGTGTTGAAAATAGCCAATTTTGAAAAAAAATTAAAAAATATGTCATATACTTTCTATCAAATAAAAGAAAAGAGTTAGTCAAAGTGTATTATAAAAGAAAAGAAATATGTGTTAGGTTTGATTAACTTATAAAATATGAAATATAATATTTTAAATTGTAGTTAGTATGAATATCTATAAATGAACATTCTTCAGCATTTTATAAATGGAACTCTCAAAGAAGAGAAAAAACTCTCTAAGTGCAGCAACACTTGATAAAAAATATAATATTATGATGTTTTGTTATGAACCTTTCTGCTACCGTAGCTTTTTTGCGTTTCTGTTTCTGTTTCTGTTTTCCTTATATTTCTTCTAGTTTTCAACAGTATTTCAAGTGAGTGAAAGCAATGAATTTCGGAATCTCCATTTGAATCAAACCAGAGTAGCTAAGGTCTAAATAATTCAAACGATGCAAGTCAGTAAATGATAGGTTCAACGTAGTCAATGGACTGGAACTCACCACCGAAGATGATTCTCCAACACCACTAAGATTGAGTTTCATTACTTGACCGGTTTGATTGACACTGAACTCGTTCCCATTTGCAACATTCTTTCTGGTTTGCTCCATTTCCACACGAAGAGAGCTCGTTATTTGATATTGCTGGGAATTTCTCTAAGGTCAGGAAGTGCTTTTCTTTCACTTTCTTTGCATTTGACGATGGTGTTGTCTGACTGCATGTGGACAGCAAACACCTGTGAAAAGTGCCGCAGCAATGAGAACAGAATGAAAGCGTGCACAAGAAATCTAAGAAGAAAGCTCCCATCAATGTTGATTTTGGATATTAGAAACAGATCTTAGGGCGTTGATCAGTTTGAACTAGGTGATTGAACTTCGAACTTTAGTTGTATTTGTTAGATTTCATTGATGCGCAAAGTAAATAAAATTTAGTTGTTAAATTCAATGATATATTGATTGAAGATTTCTCCCCTCTAATTTTATAGGAGGACAAGATTTTGGGGCTGATTTTTTGAGTTTGTTAAGTTTAACCAGAAAAAAGAATTAATAATTAAATGTAATATAAAAAGTAGTTTTATATATAATATGACTCTTAATGAGGATAGACTTTTTTCCCTTTTTTTAAGAACGATTAGTGTTGAGATTTTTAGTGAGTAAAATATTATGATAAAATTGACTTGTTTTTAATTTTATTTTTCTCTCATTAAAATTATTTAACACGAATTATTGCTAGTAAGCATAAAATTATGGTATGTACTCAATTATATTAATAATCGATTATTCTATTATTACTCCAAAAAAGCTTTTAATATTCTAATCTTATAGAGGGGACGTGTTGAATTGGACAAGTGGCCTTGCAAAATTATTATTTTTTCTATTTTTTATTATCTATCATATTTAATTATTTATCATTTTAAAATTTTAATAAAATATTAAATATTTTTCACAAGTTTATCCTTCTTTTTCATTAATAAATATTTTATTATTTTACACCTTCAATCCACTTACAAATCTATCATATTTTTTAATTATTTTTAATTACCTTGAACTTTATGTATAAAAGATGGTTTTGAAAATTTTATTAAAAATAAATAAATTAAATTATTTTCTTAATATTTAGGAAATTAATTAATTATGATAGATAATAAAAATGAATCGAGTATTTAACAACATAAGTCTCATACGCACGTTTGCACAAATGCTTATTAATTTTTTTGTATTCATATTAAAATAGAAAATTTTCTAACATTTCGATAATTTTGATATTATTATTTTTATATTAAATTGTTCTTATGATAATTGTATATCACTCTCTCATATATAGATAGTGACACCACTCTTTGCATTTATTTACTACTTTGGATAGATTTTTCTTTAAAAGGAAATTTATTCAAAAAATTATTTTTTATTAAAAAATTATTTTAAATAATTTTAAATTAACTAATTATATATTTTAATTTTAATAATATATTTAAAATTAAAATAAATTTTATTTATAATTATCATATTTTCTTTGTACCATTTTTTTAAAAAATCAAATGAGATTTTTTGAAGGGCTTACAACTTAAATATTATTTCTGTTGTTTACCAGACAAATATTAATATTACTAGATAGTATAAATATAATATGATATATTTTATTTTTATTATAAAAATATATTAAATAAGTTAATTTTTTAATATAAAATGTAAAAAGTGAATGAATTAATTACAAATTCTATTTGGTAATAAAAATATTTAAAAATTACCAACAAGATATTGGTTCAATAAAAGCATGTTGGTTCTAGGCAGATTTAATCTATTAATGAATAAGGGTTCAAATTCTAGAAATAACCTTTATTAGGGAAGGACTAATCCGTTAATGCTCTAATTTCTAAAATAGTTGTCCTACTAGCCTATTTTGAAATTTACTAAAAAATATTTAAAAATTAAAATTAAATTCATTTATTTAAATTTTATCAATATTTTCTTTATATTATTTTTCACATGAAATATTTTAATATATATATATTAATTAAGATATTTTTATGATTTTATAACCCATTCATTATTTTTCTTCCTTTTGTCAACTTAATTACATGCTTTTCTTTTCTCTCCTGTTGATTCTTATTATTTATAGTTCCAATATCATTGAATAGTATTGGTATAATACAATATATTTTCTTTTTGTTATAAAATTATTTTAAATAAGAGAATGATTTTATTATATATATCTTATTTTTTAACTTTTATCACAGACAATTAACATAATATTTCTCTTCATTTTATTTGTTCAATTATGTGTTTTTCTTTTTCTCATATCCACTTATATTATTTATAACCTAAATGGTTATGATGGTTAGAAGGGCCATTTTTGTTCCTAATAAATTGGTCTTCTTTTAAGATAGACCATTTAGCAATTACTAAGGTGTTGAAAGTCACCAAGGATAGTCTCTTAGACATTCATTACCTTTTAAGTGTGTTTTTTAATCCATGCTTCTTTCTAATTTTTTTACTTTACTTCTGCCTTTTACTCCATTTTGATCATCAGCTTGTTAATTTACAGATATTTATCTAGCTAGAAGATCCTTCACCATTTATAAGATTGGAGACATAGTTAGTCAAAATAACAAGAATCCTTTTAAAGAAGCTAAAGGCAAGAAAAGAGCCTATGTCCACATGCTAATCAACATGATAGGAAAAGAGCCAATACTAACTGATCACTTAAACCCACCAAGAGCTAGGAGTAAGCTACTGATCTATCTAAGCCTTCTACTGGTCATAAAAGCCAAACTAATTAATTAGAACAAGAGAGGATTGATTTTCCTCCTCCTAATAAATCACCACAAAAGGTCACTTTATTTAATAGCTAGCTAGTTCTCATAATCATCAAAAAGGGAGAAGAAAATCCAACATAATAGGAAAGAAAAGAAGGAAAAAAGAAAAAAGAAGGGAAGAAGAAAGAAATGAAAAATTTTAGCTTCCAAAGATTCATCTTTAATAGCAAGAGGTGAAAATATAAGAAAAGTTACTACTGATGATACTGTTATAATAATGGTTACTACTAATTAGATTATTGGACCTTCTGCTCCACTACCATAAATTGAACCTCTAAGATCAATCATCCTATCAAACCCTTTGACTTTAATAACTTGACCTAAATTTTGTAGTCACAAACTTCTTACTCTTTAATATAAAGAAAAGATTATTATAAGAGAGTTATTGCCAATGTAGCCTCCATTACCTCTAGATCCCAACTAGCTAATATCAAGCCTTTGGACCTAAGGTTTAAATTACATTCCATATGGGGTTGGTCATTATTTATTCTTAAAGGATTCTACAAAGATGATGAAAAAGATTAAAAAGATCAACATGAGCCATCTTTCTAGTTAGAATTTTAGCTAATCACTTAAAATAGTCGTAATAAATCTTGTTTTATCCAAGAAAATCAAACATTTGGGAGATTGTCACAAAGCTCATAAAGCACATGATTGCTCCAAGGTAGAAGACCTTCAAAAGGAGATTATAAAATTGAAGAGTAATTGTGATAAATCTATACAGATAATGGTTAACTTAAAGGAATTAGTTAGTGAGAAAGATTGATTACTTACAAAGAAAGATAACATAATTAATAGTTTGAAAAAGAGATTAAAGAAAATGGAAGACCTTGTTAAAGCCATGAAGATAGAAAGGTCTAAAGGGAAAAAAATTTGAAGGTAAACAAAAACAACTAGAATTAACGACTAATCATAAAGATAAATTAAAGGAGGAGTGTGATCCAATAGAAAAAAAAGAATAAAGAGCTTGAGGTCAACTAAAAGAAAAATAAAGAAATTAATTAAGGAAATTCATGCTGAGAATGGTACTCTCTAGTCTTAACATGCCCATTTGCATTCTAAATATAATCATTTGAACAAGAAATATGATAAAATGACTAAGATGATTAGGATTAGTGGCTTAGATTCTTTTGATCTTGCCAAAAGACAAATAAAGTTTTTATATCTTGATAAAAGCTTTAGGAAAATAAACATTTTAAGGACTGTAGTTGACATGCAAAGGGATGACTTAGAGGATGCAAAGGATGATGAAATCTTTAATCTGGATAAAGGAGAAAACTAGAAAAAAGAGGATATGATTATCCCTCTTAATAATTACCAATCAATCTTCTAGGATAGTGTTTGCTAACAACTAAGCTCTTATTAAGATTGAGACTATTAATATTACAACTTTAAATGTTGTAATTTCCAATTAGTCCAATATAGATCTTAAAGTTTAGTATGCTTAATAAACAATTCCCTTATTAAAAGATAATGTAGATAATAGTTATAGTAAACCATTGTTATAGAATAGTTGTTAAGAGATAATGAGATATAAAGGATTTTCTTTGTATTGAATGATGAACTTATACCAATATTTTGGAATGATTAAATATCTTTTTTTGTTCAAATAAGTAGAAAGTAGAAATTCTATTTTCAAGTGTTGTTATTTTGATTAGTGTTATTGTAGCAATCAACTTATTTGTTTAAATTTTTTAGCTTTGGTATTTTATAATTTATGGTAAACTTGTGATAGTTGAAAAAGTAATCCATTTATATTAAGCTAGGTTTATGTTAATGAGTATTTGTGAATATAGCTATTTCTAGCAGTGTATACTTCTTCAAATTTTATGGTGTTTTAATGCCAAAATGAATAAATACTCAATGTATACTAATCGGTAGCAATTATTTTTTATAGTTAAATCAAAATATTTAACCTATATTTGCCAAAGTTATTAGGAATGAAATTAGCAGTGGGTGCTTGATCAATATATGTTAAAGCTAACTGTAATAAGTCAACTAGTGAAAATCAAGCCTAACAATATCAAAGGCCAAAATGAAACTTGACTAACATTTGTCAAGGCCAATTGTAATGATAACACAATTGATATTTGTTAAGGTCAATTGTATTGGAAAGCATGATTGACATTAGTCATGGTCAACTATAACGAGTGCACAATTGATGCCAATCAAGGTCAACTATATTATAAGCATAATTAAAACTAGTTAAAGTTAACTATAGCAAGATCAAAGTTAACAATAGTCAAGCTCAATTGTGTTGTAAGCATGACCAATGCCAATCAAGATCTAACTTACAATAAATGTAATTATTTTTGCAATTATCTTTTATGAAAAGTTTAAAAAGTCAAGATATGCTAAATACTTAAAAGTTGAGATATACTCAAATTTTCTTCTTTTTATTCTTCCCTTTCTTAGGGGTGATTACAATTTAATTACTTAAAAATCATTCTATTAATATGATAAAATATTCCCTGGGATGGGATACATTTCATGTTCTTAGTAGTAATTTTCCTTCTATTGTTGACAATCTATAGGATCCATTTCCTATATTTTGGATCACCCTAAATGGCTTTTCCTAAATAGGTTAATCATCTCGGCTACAAAATTCACTGAGACTTAAACCTTTATGGCCTTCCTAGGTTCAAAAGTAATACCATATTTAGCTCCATAGACTATGCTATTAACTGACTTGCTATATTTGGCTCATGTAGAATTTGCTTTATTAGTTAATCAATCTTAACCACAATTTAATGGGATTGGAAGTAAAACTTTAGTCTATGAGAAGCAATAATCAATGCAAAGGCAAGTTTTTCAATTTTCTGATACTAGAGTTCTACTCTATGAAGCACTTTGCTTACGAAGTAATTTGTTAGACATTTATTTATTTAATTAGTACTACATCAAACACTTCATCAGTTGTTGCTAAATATAAAAAGAGTCACTCCCTTTGATAAAGTTTAGATAGCAAAAGTAGGGAATCTAGAAAATTATTTAAATTCATGAACGCATTTTCTTAAACTTTTTCCTATATGAATTCTTTTAATTCTTTTAAATTCTTGTAGAATGGCAAGCACTTATTGGCCTATCTTATAAGGGGTCCATTTTTATTAAGCAAAATTACTAAAGAAATCTTATAGAAAAGACATATATTAATTGTAGTAATATTAGGAATACATTAGGTGTTTATTATGCCAGAAATATTGTGAAAGCAATGATACACCCGTTCTGTTTTTGAATTTCTTTTAAAATTTAGGCTTTTCATCTCCAGAATTGCCTAGCATTCTACAGGGTTAACCTCTATTCCTCTTTTAGTTTGCATGAAACCAAGGAACTTATCATTAGTAACACCAAAGGCAAATTTGGTCAAATTGAGCCTCTTATTTGACTTTTTCATTACATCGAAGACCTTTTTTAAGTCTTATATAAAGTATTTGAGGCTTTAGGACTTTATTAGCATATCATCTACATAAACCTCAAGACTAGAACTAATTTGGTCCTTCAAAACTTTATTCATCAATCTTTGGTAGGTTGGTTTTACATTTTTTAGGGTGAAGGGCATCACTTTATCACAATAAACTTTTTCATCTGTTATAAAGGCAATCTTCTCTTTGTTCTATAACCACATTAGAATATAGTTTTATCTTAAAAAGGTCTCTCCTATGCTAAAGATAACAAACCTTAAGGCTTTATCAACAAAGTAATCTATTTTTGGCAATAGGTATGAATCATTTAGGCAAACCTTGTTTAAGTAGTAAAATCCTCACATATTCTCTAAAATCCATTTGCTTTTTTGAACATGACCACATTTAAGAGCTAAGTGGTGTAGTGGACTTCCCTGATAAACCTTGCTTTTAATAATTCGTCAACTTCTACATTTATTGATGCAATTATATCAAGTCTATGTCTTCTTTTCTTTTATTGGACCAATTTGATAGAAAGGCCAAAAGCTAACTTGTAGTAGGTTACTTCTAGATTAGTTCTTGTCATGTCTATAGCAATTGCTTTGCAAAAGCTTTAATAACTTGCCTTTGAATTATATTGATAAGTTTTTACTAATCCTTACTGACTAGTCATTCTTTACATTAGACTAAAGATTCTTACTTTTTCAATGTCTAATCTAGGTTTTGGATTCTTTTCTTTACTTTCTTCTTTTAGATCTATGAATTCTATGGTTATCAATATTCAATCTTGATTAACTTTTATCTTTTGGCCTTTTTCATTTTTCAACCATAAAGTTTTTTTTTAATTCAAGTTATTCATGTAGAACTTTTTAGCAATTACTTAGTTAACTTTCATTTGATTGAGGCCTTGCTCTATAAAGAACTTCATCAAAAAGTATAGAGTTAAAACAATTGCCTTACCCTAGTTGAGAGATGTTTTGCCTAAGATAGCATTGTATGTAATGGATAGTGCATCAACAACTAAGAACACCACAACTATATTTATAATTTATGGCCATATTCCCTTTGTTAATCACAATTTCACTAATCATTCCACTAATACTTGCTTTCATGAAAAATTAACCAAATTGCTTCTACAAGGTGTGAACAAGTAAGCAAAAGTTATAATTTTATTTATGTTTTCAAGTATAATATGTCTAGTGAGCTATCTTGATCCACTAGGATATGCCTAACCTTGAAATTTTGTATAGTGGCAATGATAACTATAAGGTCATCATGATCTTGTTCAAAGTTAAGGGAAAGGTGATAATAAAAGAAGATGGATCAAATGAACTAACTTTTTTTTTATTTTTTTGTTGGCTATAACCAACTGCATATGCCTCTTTCTTGTATTTCTTGATAATCCTTATCCTATAAAGCTATTTGTTACAATATCAATGAGCCCCATAACTTCTTGTTATTTTCCACTCTTATGCCTTTATCAACCTATTTATAAGGTGGAGAAGAAGAGGAGATCTAGATCGGCCACACTTTTTTTTAACCTACTAGCCTTATGCTTTTGTTCTAGATTTCTAATCTAACTACTACCACTATTAAGGTCAGTTAGGCTTTGCATATTGCTTTTGATACCCTTCTCTTATTAATTTTTTAATCTTATTCTTAAGGATTACATAGTCCTTAGTTTCATAGGTCCATGATTAGTTATATTCGTAGAAGAATTTAGTTACTAGGAGTGGAAGTGGGAGGGACCTTCATGGTGCAATTTTGGGTTTGTTTTCCAATAGTTCCATAATTTTGACATCACTTAAAATCTTTCTAAGTACAATTTCAGAGGCATATACTCATCGAACTTTGGCTTGGCCATATACTCACTAGATTTTAGCTTAGCCATTTGTCATATATCATCATTTTTGTAATCATTTGTACTTTATTCCTTATCTCTATGTTCCCCTTATTATTTATTCATTTCTAGCTCTTACATATTAATGAACTTAGTAGACTTGGCCATCAAATTAGAGAAGTTTGTGGAAGGCCTTTTAGCTAAGGATTTTGAGAAGTCACCTAATATTAAACCAATCATGATGGAATGTACATCAACTTCCTCCTTTAAATCTTTTATTTCTAAAGCAGCTTGGTTGAATATGCTAAAGAAAATCCTAGAAGGTATTTATGAGGAAGGCCATTTTGTAAAGATAATTGTAATTGTATGGAATTTCTAACCAATATTGTTTACAGAATTGATGATCTAAATTTTCCTAAAAAATTATTTGAGAAAATAAAGGTCCATCTCTCAAAATGACCCTTATGGGTAAAATTTTTAATTAAATTTCAAGAAAACAAATATCATCATGAATTCTTTTGTGTTTAACAAATTACTAATAGATTAATATGAAATTAATTTGCTATACCTATGTTTTAGTGATTAAATTCTAGAAAATTGAACAATAGCATCCTTGAATATGTGGTTGTTAATTAGAAGAATTAGAAAATGTCTGATTGAGATGAATTTGATCAGAGGTAATGGTTTCTATCAATGCAAATCACTAGGAACAAGTATTTTGTTGGATACATGTGATTGAACTTAAAAAGAATCAAAATAAAGTGAAAATTAATCAAAAACAAGGTGAGATTCAATCATAGACGATGCCAAATGTTAGTTATACATTACCAAAATGGTAGTTTGAAGGTTGAAGATGGTAGGGATCACCAAAATAGAGTTTTTTTTATATATGTAAACAAGCTAATCCCATTTTGGCCCTCTAACACTTAAATCGATAAGAGCAATGAGTAAAGAAAAGAGCAAGTAAGTGAAAAAGTGAGTTAAAAGACTTATCTAGATTGATAATTAGTATTTATAGTCATTAACCTAATTAGGGTATAGTTATCATATCATAATATTAATAAAGGCAATTTAATCTTTTGGAGGAAGTAAAGGGTCCACTAGTGGTAATCATTTCCTTGCTTACTAACTACATTTGATACTATGCAATTAGTACTATGCAATCTCTATAATGTGTTTGATCATAACTACTTAATGAAGCACTTAAATATAGGTTATATGAGCTAGGTCGCATCTTATTTAGGTTGGTCGGTCCAAGTCCAAGGACAATCTGGCCTAACTCAATAAAAAAAGTATTCATTGATAATTAAATAATATAAATATAATATAATATTCTTATTTTATTAGTAAATATTTTAAATAAGTTAAAACTTTAACATAAAAATATTAAATAAATTAATTAATTTCATATTCTATTTTGAAAAAAATATTTAAAATTAAAATAAAATTTATTTATTTTTAATTGGGATTTTGTTAAGGGGTTACAACTCATGATTTATTTCTTTTTTCTTTTTTTTTTTTTTGTTGAACAGAAATAGGAGGGGGGAAATGCTAAATGCCTACGAGAGGCATATCCTCCCGAAAAAGACCAAAGTATCTTCAGGAATTGCATGAATTACCCTTCCCACAACAGCAGCTCCCAATGTCACCTTAGACAACTTATCTGCAACCTAGTTTTGCTCATGAGAGATCTAAGCCAGTTGAATTCTCATTCCATTGCCAATGCTTTTGTAATCTCCATTATAAAATCGTAACATGCATGAATATGAGGACATCCATACTCAATCAGCTCCAAAGCCATTGCACAGTTTAACTCAAAAACCAATCTCTTTAATTTGAAATTCCAAGCCATCTGCAAACCAGCAAGAATAACTTGCAACTTAGCCCTTAAAACTCTGCCAACACCCCCTTCCTCCATGAATCCTCTTATCCATTTGCCTTCATCGTCTCTAATAACCCCACCCCCCAAGCTATCACAAACCCTCAAGCAACACTAGCTCCATCTGTACTTAATTAGACCACCCTTGTTTTGAAGCCAGCGGCTTCCTACTCCCTTGAGAACTGCTCCTAAATGATCCCACCTTCTTCAACACCTACTTACCTGTGTTATATTCATAAACTCACCTATAGATATCTGAAACCAGATATCTATTTTGTGTTATGTCAGACAAGATAGTCAGATTTCTATGATACCGAAAAGACTAGTAGGTGAACTTAAAATGATTTTTGCACTCCCCTTCCTATTCTTTGGATAAATTAGAACTGAAATTCAATTGACTCTTGCAGCAAACAATTGAAGAATTCCGACCACTGTTATGGAAGAATCATCTGCTTCCAACTGCTTGAGATCACAGGGTAGTCCTTAACAGCATGAAGACTTGTTTCAGCACCCCTTGCATATCTCATATAAATATTGCATTCTGTCCATTCTCTGGCGACTACTTTCATTAGTGAGGAGTCTGTCTTTCACTAATAACCACAAACATTTTAATCCTTTCTGGTACTTGCCATTGCTAACTCCATCATTCCCATTCACTAGCACAGCATATGCATATTTTACAAAGAAGTTACCATCTATAGCTTTGGTCCACCGAATTTAATCTGACTACTCATTGTTATTCATCCCAATAACCCCTAACACATTAGGCCAGACTTTTGTTATCCCTCTCCATAGATTAGAAACCCATTGTTTATGATAAACTAAAGGGTTGACATCTTCTCCATTCCTATATTTACTCCTCATAATTTTTGCTTGTGGAGAATCTTTCTCTTTAATCAAATTAAAAGCAACTTTCATTAAAAGAGCTTTATTATTCATCAGCATTCTCCTTGGATCCAATCGTCCCACATTCTTCTCTGGACACACCTGGTCCCAGTTAATAAGATGGGGTTTTCTACTCCCTATATTATCTTCCCAGAGAAATCTGTAATCAACTGATCAATTGCATCAGATGTAGCTAAAGTCAACAAAGTTGTTTCATCGAATATACCAGAATAGAAGCTAAAACAGACTTAGAAAGAGTTAGTCTTTTTGCCAGAGAAAGTGTTCTAGCACTCTGATGAGATATGTCTCTTAACTTTCTTAACAATATCATTACACATCTCCTTATTAACCTTTGTGTGGTAGAGAGGAACTCAAAGGCATTTTCCAAGATCTGCTGTGGATTGGAATCCTAACTCCCTACTAAGTTGTTGAACTCTATTATGATTTACATTACGAGATAAATAAACTCAAGTTTTTTAAGTGCTAAACTTTTGACTTGAAGTGAAGCAAAAGATATCTAAGCAAATCTTCACTATTAGGATATGGTCCATCAAGGCTTCCAAAAATAGAATCAAATCATTTGCAAAGAATAAGTGTGGTAGTTAGGTCCCCCTCTACTTAATCTCATTGGCTTCCACTCTTCTACTAATACAGTAAGATAACCTTCTAATGCAAAGAACTAATAGGTATAGGGAGAAAAAAATGTTACAAAGGCTTCCTATTTGATAAAACTTGCATTGCACAATTGGAAACATATGCCAAGATAAGCTAGACAATATTCTCCAGGATACAAAAGTCCCTCAAATTGTGTTCTAAAAACTTTCAATCAAATCTATTATACTCCCTTTCAAGGTCAAATTTGATGGCCATCCATCCCTTAGTGTATTTTTTTCTTGTTCATGGAGTGGATTATCTTCTGTGCCACAATAATATTTTCTGAACTTTGCCTTTAGGGAAAAAAACTGCATTGGTTTAGAGATACCAGATGCAGTTTGTGATCATTTTATAGATCACATTACACGAACTTATAGGACAAAACTGTTTAATAGTATCCAGATTCTCCACTTTAAGAATTAGGACTAGGAATGTTTCATTATTGTTTCAAACCAAAAAAGGATTCTCAAAAAATTGCAAAAATTAACTCACTTATTGGTTTTCCCACTGTCACCAATTGGCTTTGAAAAAATATTGCATGAAGACCATTAGGACTTGGAGCTTTTAACAAAGCTATATACTAAATAGAGAAAATTTTATTTCCTCCATTAAAACTGGAGTTCCAATTTCCTTCATTATTGAGGAATCTAAAATTGGAAAAAAAAAATCTGTAGGGGAAACCATTGAAATTGAAGTTCTCCTCCAAATAAAGTTTCTAGAAGTAGTTAACCATTTCTTTTAGTTCATTCTCCTCTTCCACCCATTCTCCATCTTCAGATATCAACTTCTCAAAATTCTTCTTCTTTTGTCGACTCATTATTGAAGCATGGAAAATTTGGTATTTTTATCTCCAAACACAAGCCAATTGCTTCGAGAGTTTTGGTACCAAGTTATTTCCTCTTGCACTTGAAGTTTTTCATATTATCCTTATGGTTGTTTCTGGAGTATCTCAAGTTGATGGTTAGGACCCTAACACAACTTGTTATGAATACCTCTAACACGAGCCATCAACTTTCATTTTTGGTACGCCATATTCGCAACAAAGTTCTTATTCCATTCTATAGCCTTCCTTCTAAATTCTAAAGAGGCCTCCGTCCACCTTTTTCCCTGTTCTAGTAATCCCGAACAACTCCTGGAAGAGAATCATGAGTAAGCCATGCCACTAAAAATCTGAACGGTGTATTCTTCCTACCCCTTAGTTTATCCCTCATTTTAAGCAGGAGTGGCTTTTGGTCTGATTCAAGTGGCGGCAAGTGTATCATAGGAGCCATTTGGAATAATGATTTCCATTCAATATTACATATACTCCGATCAAGTCTCTCTTTCACTCTTCCGCTCTTCCATGTCAACCGTAGGCCCTTGTTTCCTAAATCAATTAGACCACATTGTGAGATACAATCATTAAACTGTTGCATGGCTAGCTAATTAGGTTGACCACCTCCCCATTTCTCCTCCGAGCTAGTATAGGCGTTAAAGTCGCCCAAAATATTCCAAGGTCCAGACAATGTTGGTGTAATAGTTTTCAACTTGTTCCATAGGTTGATACGTTCGTATTGACGTGGACTAGCATAGACAAAAGTCATATGAACTGCATAATTGCCCTCATAAATTGGTTTGAGTACTCCTGCACAGAAATCTCTACTTTTTCAGGATTCAATATCACCTATATGCCACATGAGTACCCTTGTGAGTCAACCTTCACTGAAGCTTTAAAACCTGATTTCTTTGTTCTCTTAAGAGCCCTCTCCACACGAACTCTCGGTTCTAGAATAGCCATTACTTGAACATTATACTTTTTTATCATCTCTCTCGCCAAACTTCGGAACATCTTAGCTCCAGTCCTCTGACTATTCTATGATATAATATTCATAAAACACACAAATATCAATGGAATAAAAATCCGAGGATGGAAACTAAAAGACTAAACTCCACGTGAAGCTTCAACACCAGACACAACACCACTCGTCCAAATGGTACGACCTCTCATCCTTTTTCCTCACCACCGGCTTGACAAATTGGTGATCTAGAGATTTCTCTTCAACATTAGTACTCTTCATCCCCTCCCTAGCTCTAGATCTATTTGAATAAGATTCTTAAGATGAGTTGCGCCTATAAACCGTAGGTTGAGATGAAGATACATTAACCGGTTAGGTATTATCCGACAAAATCTTCCTAGAGATATTAAGAGATTGAGTTGGACTCACATGGTTCTATCAGTACGTAATAGGTCTTTCTGGATTGATGTTGCTATCTCCATAAGAATATGGTTTTGTGTCCTTTTACTATTTTTTTTCTTGCCCACTCGTGGCCATTCGTTATTTTGGAGGCAAGTTAGGACCAGTCTTCTTTATAGGCCCTTCCGATTGTATTTTTCTGGTCTCTTGTAATCCTCCTTTGCCTCATGAATTCCTTTTCTTCAATCATAAACTTTCACCAGGTTCTTGCACTACTTGGCCACTTGAGGAATATCATAGTCAATAGCCATATCGTCATTATTTGTATCTTCATTTGCATCATGATACTCAGCTAAAGTATCAAAACGTAACCCATTATGTTTCATTCCACCATTCATCAATTCCACCAAAGGAGCCTTTCCTTTAAACACATGCCCTATTTGCATTTCCTGTTGGTACTTTCTTTACTGGCCTCCTGCCTTTTTGAACTATCATCCAAAGGCCGAAAATTTCCTCCCTTATTTTGATCTGGGTTACCTTATTCTACTTTTTATTTTATTTATTTATATTGTTCTGTATCCCCAGCCTCCAACTATTTGTTTTGACCATCCTGAGTACTGAGGTCTGGACAAAACTCATTTTTGTGACCATATTTGCCACATCCAAAGAAAATAGAATGGAGACCTTCATACTCCACACAATATAATCTATTCAACAAACGGAACTTTGGCAAAAATCTCTTCTGGAGATTGGTTTCCACACAAATTCATGCAAATTTGGCTCTTTCAATCAAATCACCATCCCCATTCTCCTTCTTTCTGAAGGTATTCGCATCCACTTTAACTGTGCTGCCAATCCTATTCCCTAATCTCCATAAAAAGTGTTGATTGTATAGAACATAATGAGAAGTACAGGTATATAAGCCCAAACTGTTGTCTTTTTAAAATCATCTTCATATGGATTAAAATTCTCTCTCCAACATTGAACGATCAAATAATGGTTAGCAATCATCCAAGGCTCCTCTTGAAGAACATAGTTTCTATCTTTAGTATTAGCAAACCGTATGAGATATTAGTCATTATCCATATTTATAAACGCAAAAGCGCTTTGAAGTGTCCATATCTTCTGTAGTCGTATTTTAATAAAATGCATACCCAGCCTTTAACCCAGTAGCTTAACTATTAGTGTCATTTTCCGTAGCTTACCCAAAATTTTCCTCTCCTCCCTTGAAACATATATTGTTGGGCAGACTAGATTACCAGCATCATTTGCATTATCCTGACAATTCCTACCATTTTACTCTTCTTCACACGTGTCCTCCTCTTCATCCATATTAACCTGCTCATCCTCCATGTATGTCTCTCCACCTCCATTAAAGCCTAACAATTTATCTTTATAAGAGATGGCCTGTCTTTCATTCCCTACCGTTGCTAGGGCATCAGTCTACAGGTGCTTGTTGTTCTCAGGATCATTATCTATCATATTTATGTTCTGTACATTTTGGGTTTATATTCTTCTTGTCCAATTCCGTTTCTCCTCCTCCCATCCTTTCATCCATCTATTTGTTCATGACATCAAGTTCTTTAACCCTTTTCTTGCTCCGAGTTAGCAAATCTTTTTCTTCTGCAGATTTTTCTGACGAGTCCATCTCTGTCATGGTTTTAGGATTCCTGAAAGAAGAAAAACCCTCTGTTTCTCTGATTTTTATCTCATTGCATATTATTCCTACCTTTTCTCTCTACCTTATAGCTTGAAGCACAACCGCCAATATCATTGAGTAATATCACATAACACAATATTCTTTATTCCTTCATTGTTTATTATTTCTACTTTATTCTATCTACCACATTATTTGCAGTTCAAATATCAATATTATTGAGTAATATTGATATAACATAATGCCTTTTATTATAAAATATTTTAAATAAGTTAAAATTTTACTCTATTGATTAACCACATATTCTACTAATGATAAAATATATTTAAAAAATAAAATCAATTTACGCATTTAATTATTTTTCATATTTTTTTATCAATTTTCAAATATTATATGTTTCAAATTAAATATACTGTGATCTATTCACCAAAAAAATTTATTGCAACCAATTAGAAATTTTTTATAAAATATTAATTCATAAAAAATATAAATATCATTATTATAGATTATCTTTCTGCATTTATCATAAAAAAACCTCTTCAAATCAAATTATTGTTCAAATATATTTCATAAATAATAGATAAGAAGCAAAACAAACTAGATAGTTTCCCATTATTTGATTTATTTATCCTATATTATACTTCTTTTTATGTTGAAGAATGCAAAGAACTTATATTTGATATATACTTTTTTTAATGATAGTAAGAGTAGTTAAACCATTGAATATACACATGCGAGAACTAGAAATCGAACCCTAATTACAATGAAAGGCACAAAGCCTTCAAAAGATATCAAATGTCATTTGAGCTAAACACTCTTGATTTTTTGCACTTTTAAAAATTGTAATTTACAAATCCAAATGTAAGATCGTGAAATAAATACAATAAACTAGATTTCAATCATTTTTATATTCTTCCTTAATAATATAAAAAATTCTAAAATTGTTATATAAATAAAATTTTAATTTAGATAAAAATTAATCTGCAACACCTATACTACATTAACTTACAATCTAATAATGCATATGTAATAAAATAATATTATAAAAATGTTAGAATCTAATTATATATAGTATTTATTTTATAATTATACATTTAGACTTATAAATCACAAATTATCAACATCCACATTTAGCATAAGTTGTATAACCTTGATAAAAACTCAATTAATATATATTTAATATAAAATTTAGAACTTGAAAATTGAGAATTAATATCACAAAAATAATGATATGCCTATTTTCTATATTATTTATATTTATATTTTTTCCATTCTTATACTACTTTATAGCTCATGTATAATTTCTCTCTTTATTATTTATTTCATTATATATTTTACTTTCATTATTTGTACCCTTGTTATTTATAGCTCCTACATAATTTACTTATTTGCATATTTTACTTTCTTTTTTCATATTCACTCCTATTATTATTTACGGATTCAAAATCTAGTGAACTTATACTTGATAACAAAAATCAATTCATTTTACCTACTTTAATTAAGCACAAAGTTATATATGTTTTAAATTTGTAATTTACAAACCCAAATGTATGATTATAAAATAAAAAGAAGTTATATCATATTATATTTAGTAACATTGGCATCTAAGTTAGGGTTGGCGATAAGTTAAGATAGTTCACAAGTGACTTATAATTTGATTCAAGTTTTGGTTCGATAAGCCAAACTCATAAAACAAACAAGAGATATATATAAATTGAATTAATTGACTTATGCTTTAAATAAGTCAAATTTGAACCGATCAAAACTCAACTTATTAGATTATGTGTTAGCTCGATATACAAACACATTATATATATATATATATATATATATATATATATATATATATATATATATATATATATATATATGTATATGTAAAACATAAATATACATATTAAATATATTATTATATTTTAAAAACTACGTAATAACATCATATTCTAAAATTTAAAATGATATATATTTATTAATAATATATTATTTCAATAAATTTTTTAAATATGTTAAATATTATTTAAACAAAAGTATTAAAATTAAATTAATAATGATCAATAATTTTTAATTTGTAAACTTGCTAGAAGATTGAAATTTAATAAAAGTTTTAATAAATAATTTATTATTTTTATTTTATATATATCAAATAATTAAGTAAAAAAAATTTATATTTAGATTTATTCATGCGGAATTTTAATTTTATAAATTAAATAGTTAAATAAATTAACTTAACTTCTAGTTTCAATCTTTCAAATAATTTATGAATTTAAATTTTATAAATAATTAATTAGGTTGGGTTGACTTTTCATTTGTAATTTTTAAGTAAGATTTATGATTATTAATAGGTAAATCAATAAAATTATGAGTATCAATTAAAAAATTAAAAAAAATAGTCCAATTCAATATTTAAAATCTAGTTATGTTCGTATTATAACTTCATATTTTAAAATAAATTATCATTTACATTATATTAAATACAATTGTAATATAAAAGTAATCGTATAATAATACTAGTAACTTTTTTATTTTATGCTGATAAGTTATTACAAATATGTAATTTTATAAGTATTTTGAGTTATTAAATTTCTAAAAAAAATTCTATTATTATAATTAATTTGTACTAAAAAGTTAAGTTGAATTGCTCGTGAGTTTAATTCAAGTTCAACTTGAACTAAAAAAATTGGTCTAGATTAAACTTGAGCCGATTTATGAGTCAAACAATTTTAAAGCAAGCCAAACATAAGTTGAGATTAGCTCAAGTCAGGTTAGCTTATTGCCAACCTTTTAAGTTATTAACTACAATGGTTAGCATGAAAAAAAGGGAGGGAACACACACACACACACACACACAAAGGAGGAAATTAGGAAAAGAGAAATTGTGTGTAACCTCAAAAGTAATTAATAAAAGTTAGAAATAAAATATGTATTCAATTAGATTAATTAAATTAAAATTTTAATTTACTGAAAATATTTTATCATAAAAAATATATTATATTATATTTATACTACTTAATAATATTAACATCTAAGTCATTAACAACAAAAATACATATAAAAAATGTAGTGGAACAAATAAAAAGAAGACAAATAGTATATGAGTTATAAAGAAATAAAATTTAAAAATAAAAAAATATAATTAAGTAATTTTATTAAATTAAAATTTAAGTTATTAGAATTTTTATTAAAAAATTCATGTAGTATTATATTTATATTATTTAGTGATATTATATTAATATTTAAGTTATAAATAACATACATGAAAAGGAAAAATAATATATGATAAAAATATATGAAAAAATAAAAACAGAGAAGAAATTATAATGAAAAAACTATGCAATAAGATGTTAAGGAACCAGGACAGCGAGAAATAGAAGAAAACAGATAATAAAAATGCTAACATCGACGTTCGGAATGAGAGAAAAATAATAAAAATATCCAATGAATCAAAGAAAGAAAATAATATAGGGATGCGAAAGAAAGCCAATAGGGAACCATTACAAAGTCAACAAAGCAATTGAGTCAGGAAAGAAAGCAAATAAAGAAGCAATGTAATACAATGGAGAAGGCGGCAAAACAAAGCAAGCATTGATAAAAATTTGGGTGGAAAATAATCTTCTGACGTGTGGAAGGCAAACTATGACGTTTAAGGAATTAAACAGATAGATGTTCTCGAATAAGATCCATGTTATAATTTTCTGTCCCCAAATTTCGAAGTCACCTTCAGCTTTTCTTCTGCTTCACCACATCCCTGTATGCATTGATAGACAGCAATAAATAACGAATAGTTCAAATCTTGAAATCAATTTTTTTTGTTATACATTAATTAAGTCTGTTCTATATTATATAAACATATAATACAGAAACAAAAATCGCAAGACTTTTTACTAAACATCAAACATTGGTTTGAATCTAGCTGTACCAACCAATCAGATACATAGAGAAACAAACAATGGGAACCGAATCCATGCATTTTACGAAGAAAATGAACAAGAGAGGACAAATAAAAGTATCCAGCCAGCCGGCTACCAATGCCTTGTTGGCTCAGCGATCGACTGACAGGCAATTATTGACTTCAATAAAATTTTCCGGTGAAGTTCATCAATCGATTGATTATACATCAAGTTAAATTATCTGATTTTTCAATTTTTAATATATTAAATAAAAATCATAAAAGTTATCTGATTTTTTAATGTATTAAAGTTGGAGTACAAAAAAAAAATTATTCTATCAATTGTTTAGGGGAGAGTGGACGATTGATATCATTGGATGAAAGACTTGTATACCATTTTATAACAAGCCATGGAAGATTATCAATTTAATGTATGATTAGATCTATATTAGTGGTGCATCATATAACAATTCTAGAATATTTAGTCCATCCATTTCAAAATAACTTAAATCTTTGTCAACTTAATTTACCCATAAATTAAGCTTAGAGAGAAAAATATTATAACATTGGAGGGTGAAGCTTTTGCCTTTATATCATTTTTTATTGAAAAAAGAAGTATAATCCTTCCTGGTCCATCCAAAAAAAAAATATGATGGATAACTAAGTTTACTCCAAAAAAATTGGATTGGATGTACAAAAGAATAAAAAATAGAGAAAAAGTTCTTTTGAGCTTTAGAAAAGAATGGAAGCTAGAGGAAAAATTAAATGGAAAATAATGAAGGAAAAAAAAGTTATCTCACTTAAAATTTACATTAAGATTAAAAAATTAAAATTAAAAATATGAAGAAAAGTAAAGTTAGATGTACTCAATTAAATTTATGTTTGCAATCTAGTAATCTATCATATCATAATTTTTGTTCTTTTAGTCAATTTCATCAGTGTATCAAGTTTTAGGCTAAAAGGATTCATGTTATATAATGATATTCATGCAATATCATCCTTTAAATTGCTTACTTTAGTAAATGAGTTAACATTTAACTTGTGAATATTGTCATGGATTTTCATGAACATGGTTACTTAGGCATCCTCCTATTTGATTATATTTTTTTCCTTATCTCAATTTGCAAGAACATAGTTATCATTGGAACTTTGTTGTGTTGTGATTGATTTTAAGCTAGCTATCATTGTGGATTTCAAATTCTATCTTCTATTTCATTTCCATGAACGAAAAACTATCTTGCTTAAGCACATATGCTTTGCTCTATCAAATGTAAAAGATTCACATTATTTGGGCTTATTGTAATTTATCAAGTTCAATTCTATAAGATAAGACATACAATAGATTTCTTATTAACATTAATTCCTTATTCTTATGTATTTAATTTCTTTTTCAATTCATTCATTATTGCTTCTCTCACTTCCTACCTATTAGTAAGAAAAGTCATCTCATCAAAACTTAATATTTCCACATTTGATGATACAAGTTCTTTCCAATTTGTTATTTTTGAAAAAGGGGTTACACCTTTATCAATTTTGGTGATGATAGGGATAAAAGCTAAACCAACATCCTTTTTTACTCTCTTATGGATTGCACTTAGTTTTCAGCAATGCAAAGCTTGTATTATTGGTTGCTAAGTACTATGCATAAGTGAGTTAAAGTATATCTTAAGTTAGCTTTTCTCCCTACCACCACCAAAGTCAATAGAGGTGCAATCTCTTTTTCAAAAGAATGAAATGGAAAAGAACTTATATTGCTAAATGTGAAAATACTAGATATTAGTAAGATAACTTTACATGGCAATAAGCAAGAAGTGAGCAAACCAATAGTAAATATATTAAAAATAAAACTAAATGTACTTATATTGTTGATTTTTAATATAATTTGTATGATTTATTGATATTTGCAGAGTACCTAACCATGTGCTAGGGACACCTATTAGCATATATTTAGGATTTAGACCTAGTTGAAAGTAGGATTTTTGTTATATTTGGAGGGTAACTTGTAAGTATTGATGTGGAACAACAAATTAAAATTGAAAAAAAGGAAAAAGATGACTTATTACTTGATGTGGAGCAATACATTCAAGCTAAAAAGAATGAAGTAATGCTTTTATGGTTCAAAGATCTTCTACACTATATGTAAGTTATAGATTATATATATATTTTTACTAATTTAGCAATATTTTAAATTACTTCATTATAATTATTTAATACTATCCCAATCATAAAAGGAGGGCACACTTCTACATACCTATTGCATAAGCAATCAAAGAGCTTAATGTAGATCTCAAACCTCTAAAGAAAATGTGCAGACAATTAGATATTCAAATATGGCTGCATAGTGAAGCAAATAAATAATGATGAAAATTGTTCTTATGGTTTCCTCGAAGTAGTTGCTTTTTTTTTATGTCCATGGTAACAATTTTTATCCTTAAAGCTACTATTAGCAAATCTTTTAGAAATACTTACTCTTTCTTACTATCAATACTCGCAAGGTTATCTTTGCATATTTTGAAATGGAAATTAGTGATTTCAAACACAAGTGACTAAGAAAGAATGACAAATTAGGAAGAATAACTTGCATCTTAGTAGTTAATAATCAAGCAACATGAGTACAACATCAACATGTTATTCAACAACTAGCGATCTAGGATTTTCATATTTTATTTTCACATGTACAAACCTTAGACATCAAACTATTAGGATATATATTGGAATTTATTAGTTTTATTATCCTTTTACCTAATATAAAAAAAATCCATATTCAAATTTATTTTATAAATTAATTCTATTTCATGAAATTCAATTCAAATATTTAATTATTGATATGGTTTGGACTTAATGAAATTTGATTAGATAGGGTGTTTGCTATTTTGATTGCTATAAAAATGAACAGCGCATTGACAAAGTGTATAATATTAGTGATAATATTTTAAAGATGATGCCACTAATTTTTCAAGAATTTCCTAGTTCAATGATAGATTTACCGTATCTATTACTAAATTAGTATTTAGCCATGGATTTAGAGACGAATTCAATTTTGCAATGAAAATATTTGTCTTTAATTCATGTTTCAAGGATAGAGATTCTATCAGTGTCCATAAATTTAGCAACAAATTAATATAGCACTAATTCTATCTCGTCATGGATTTTTTTTGTCATCATCTCACCAAACTACAATAGATTTAGTGACAAACAACATTGATCCATTACTAATTCAATTACTAATGCAATGTTTATTGATGCCTTCCTTTTAATCACTAGTTCCATTGCTAAATTTTTTAGCAATAGAATTTCTCTAATTAGAGATAGATTTTTCCATCACTAATTAGTATTTTTTTTATAGTGACAATAGGCTGAATAATAATCCAAGGAATAACGGTAGGGAGCTTACTAGGTTATTGATTAAAATGCCTCATGGAATGCCACAAATTGATATAAATAACAAGGTTATACATTATAATGGCTAAAATAGTCAAACCAAAAGATTGAACATATAGCCTACTGAAATGGCAAATGAGAATAGCCATGGTTTGGCTCCTCAAAGCCTAGCCATAATCTAGTAAAAATGGATATGAGCAACCATGACATGGTACATATGCTATCCTAGTAGATAACCAAAATACTAAGGTCAATTCTTGAAAACACAACTACAAGCGAAGCTCATATAAAGTAGACTTTGAAGAGATTGGCACAACATCTTAAATCTCAACAGTGTTAAACAAAGTTTAGAAAGAAAATAAGCTGAGATCGAATCCTTTGAGTTTGAGTATTTTAAGGCCTAAGTGCAGCCTAGAAAGGTTAGCTAAACATGGAAAATATATGAGAAAGCCTAGGCTGAATAAGCCCTAAAATATGAGTGCAAAGGATCATGCCCGACAACTAAACTTGAATGTACCAAACTATCAAAACTAAGTGAATCAATGTGATCAAGCCAAAATCAAGACCAAAATATACAATTCTTAGTCAAATGACTATTGAATTAGTTAGGTGGATAGAATACACTCCTTAACTACCAATGAGCCCTTCCAAAGTATATCCACTAAATTTACTCACCCCAAAGGTTTAAAATGCTAAAGTTTACTACCTTCTCTGACAAAGATAACTAATCCACTATTGAACATATAATCATATTTATAATTGAATGTAGGGAATTGGTTATTAATGAATTCTTAAAGTTAAGGCACTTCCTTATCTTTAACAAAGATTGTGTTCTCTTGCTACTCAGTCTTTCTACCAAATTTGATACACTTATAAGCCCAAATAGGGTGAATGGTCCATGACCAATTCTACCCAGAGGAAATGGAAGTTTAGTTAGTTGACTTATTCAACATGAAGAAAAATCCTATAGAGTTGGTTAAAGATTACCTATATAGATTTTGATAGGTGAAAAGTTGATATTTTACTTAAATTGTTGAAAGTAAAATAGTAAAAATAAAAATGCTAGGTATCAATTATGTCATTCATAAAAAGCTAGTAAACTAAAACATTGCCAACATGGAATAACTAATTGAAAAGGTTTGGCAAATGAAGCAACTACAATAGGAAAAAGATAGGAAGTTGCTATGAACACAATTTAGAAAAGAAAAAGTTTTATATGTCAAGATGAAATCCATCTAGTCGAACTCAAACTTGGCCTTCCTAACAAATGTTCCTTATTGAAAAATGCTAATAGAAAAGATAAAATGGACTACGTTAGTAAAAAAGTATATTCTTTCGATATTAACAAGGTTGATCAAATATTTAAGCTTCTATTAAAATATAAATAAATAAGAATTTGTGAAGGTCACAAGATTTTGTTAAAAAAGGAAATATGAGATAGAAAATATGCAAGTATGATAATACGTTCGGCCATATCGCTAAAAAGCATATCTATTTCAAGGAGATAAAAGGCCATCAAGCAAGGGAGACTAAGGTTCGCTAGCAAAGGTAAAGAAAAATAAATGTTGGTTAATAAGAGTGAAGCGTCTTAATGGCTTCGGGTGGTTAAGACACCTTAAAACTTAGGAAATTATAATATATTCTTTATGTTTTTCATATCTTTTTAGGTAAAATTCATAGTCAGTCACCCAAAAAATTTAAAGATTATTATAAAAGTTCATAACAAATTGCATTTAGCCTCTTTAACATTTTCTGCCTAACCTTGTCATTGCTAATTAACAAAAACCCTTTCTTAACTAGGTCAAACTATGTTGATTTCATAGATGATTTTGAGATGTTTGACATGGATGTGATTGTAGTGATCTATTATGAGTATGATAATCCTCTAGACACACCATTCTTCCCTAAAGCTTATCTAAAAAAAGGTGAGTTGAATATCAACTTCATTAAAAGAATCTAATGTAGAGGTTGAATTTTAATTATGTGCCTTTTGTGTGGGAAATAGTATGGTGAGCTAAGTATTATGATGTATGGAAAATGGTTGAAAGACCAAACTAACCTAAAGGTCTAGAAACTAGTTGATGAAAAGAAAAAGGCAATAAAGAGGGTTAAAGAGTTTGAAAAAGAAAAAAAGGAAAAAGAAATCACTTTTCACCAAGTTAGACTACCACCAGCATTAGTACTAAGAAGCTGAGAGGTGATGACCCTGAAGGGAAGTGGATCAAGAATGAGCCAAAGACAAATTTGGAAGCCAAAGTTCATAAAAGGAAGAAACAATGACCCTTATTTTAAGATACCTCTACCGACAAAGAATCAAAAAAGAAAAAAGCAAAAATGGGCCACATACAAGACAAAAAAGAAAAAAAGTTGTGAACCTAAATTATCATTAGGTCCAAGCAAGTCAGTGGCACTAAAGAAAAATAAAGGAAGAGTGAAAGCATCCTCTATCAATTGAAGACTTAAGGACAAAAGATGGACTTTAATGCAAATGTGGTAACCATTTTACCACCATCTTTTGCCACCACTAAAATAAAAAGTTAAAGAAAACTTTGATGATCACACCTTGATTATAGTGGTTAAGTTTAACAACAATGTATTTAGTGAGTTTAAAAGGCCGACAAAGCAATTTAAGAACCATTTAAGACCTCGACATGTTATGGCCCATGTAAATGGTTAACCACTTAATTGAGTACTAGTTGATGGAAGAGCTACTATTAACATGATGCCTAAAAACACTTTTGTTTGGTTAGGGAAACAATCAAAAGACTTAATGTCATTGAACATTATTGATGTGCATGTCATAATACACTAAAATTAGTTAGAATTACTGGTTGCTACAATAATAATGCAAATAGTGGCACAACTAGGTCATACCCTTAGTGATTCTTTAATTTTATCCTTCCTAAATGAATTCTTAACAATATTTATACAATTGTTGACTTATTGATGCAATGAAAATGAAGGAAACTAATAAAAACAAGATACAAATGCAATAAAATAGAATGTTGTGCAAAAACAGAACTTATATGTTGTTTATTATATGAAAGATTATGTAATAACAAAATGCAGAATTAGAGGGTTGGTTGCATGAAATTAAAATGATAACAATGAAATAAACAAGCACAAAATAGAAGTAAAATAGTAATTAGACAGAAAGAATTTAATATTTGAAATGCAATTAATTCAAGGATATGATAATTCTTATTGTGGATTAATCCTAAATCACTAAAAATTTGATTGTTCTAATTAATTTTTCAACTTTGGCTTACCTGGAATCCCTATAATAATCTATGAATCCTACGCTAGACAACTGCATAGAGTTTGATATATTAAGATTAGAAGATGAATTAAGCAACTACCATAATCCTAAAACTAAATTGAAATTAACTTATAGATAGAATTCAGTTAATTTAAAAAATTAAATTAGATATTACTGAAGTAATCCCTTAACGCTCTATCCTAACATGTAAAACCATGATTAACCAACCATAATTTCACATTCAAATAGAAAAAGAACAAAAATTATAAGATTGAGTACCAATTATACCAAATCAGCATTTTTCACAAGCAATCTCAATAATTTAGCATAAAAAATTGGAGAATGAGGAAAATCAATGAAAAAAATTAATATTACTAATAAAGATCTCATAATCCTTGAAGAGAAGAACTTTAAAATCCTTGAATTAACTAAAAGTCTTTAGCCTTCCATGGCTTGAAAATAAGAAAACAAAAAAGAAAGAAAAAAAACTCTACTGTTGAACTTTATGTGTAAAGTTTAAATGTAGAATGAGTCTTTCCCCTATTTATTTGACCTAATTCAGTTTAAAACCCTAATGGATTAGGATTGTATGACTCTTAGAATTACAATAACAATGCCTTTCTAATTTTTAGAAGCCTAGACCTATTTGTTGCAAGTCAATTAAATCCAATAGATTAATCAATGAATTCCTATAAGTATGACTTCCAACCAGATTTTAACCACAAAATCAATACAACTTGAAAAACCTATACATATAAAACTTGTAGGCCTATGTCTTGTGAGAATTCGGGCATTGTTTCAGGTTAATTAGACCATTATAGCTCTAAATATGGCCCAAATACAAAAATAGGTTCAGTCAAGACAAAGACAGAACTTCAACTTCTTAGCCAAATAAAGGCTTAAAGAAGTCCAAACTGGGCTTTGACCAGAACATAAAAGTTGTAGTTCTCTCTTTTATCCTTCCAATAATATAAAATTTACCTCAATCCGATATCTAGAGCCCAAGATATGACTAAAAATTAGAAATAGTGTAAAAATCTAGCATTTGCCGAATAAATTTATAATATTGCAAAATTGACCATAATTCATAAAACAAGGCTTAATTAGTGAATTTAAGAAAATATAACACCTAAGAGACATAAAATAGGGGAAATAAAATAATAAATATTTTTTTCATCAATTACTATAACTAATTTTAGTGGTAAGATGTCATCTTTTAAAAGGATGGTGTTAATTGACCTAAATTTGGCTCGAAAACAAGACCCACATTCTTTATAGTGGTATCTTCTAAGGCTAATTATAACTTACTACCTAATAAAGATTGGATACATGCAATAAGAGCAGTACATTTTGCCCTTTACTAAAAAATGCTTAATAAGGAAGAATATGAAATGATCAAATATGTGAAAATTGATGATAGCCCATGCTATATGCAATAGTGCAATGCAAATTTAAGATGTGTAACCCTAATGTACATCCATTGCATATTAACTATTCTGTTGACCCTTAAGCCATTGAGGTATGCACCTTCAAACATCCAAATTCAAAACAATCCTTAACATCCAAATTCAAAATAATCCCCAAGTTCAAAGCATCAAATTGGCTTGCAATCCTAATGAATAAATCTCAAAAATAACTTTCTCAACTAATGACCTATGTTGTTAAGAAAGCCAAAACAAAAGTCCTATGTTACATCTTTGATGATAGCTCTCTTAGATTTCATGAATTTTTAATTTCAATCTAAAAGCCCCTGTAAGAAATCAATATGGGAACAAAGGAAGATAAAAGGGTGATCTATACTAGTGTAACTCTATCAAAAGATATAAAAAGCCAAATAGTTGGTGCACTAAAAGAATATAAAAACTATATTGTCTAGAATTGTGATAAGATGTTGGGCCTAGAGACTTATGGAACAAATATTGCCAATATAGATGAATTTCAATTGTATAAACAACCTCCTCAATGCTTTGTAGCAAACATTATGTTAAAAATCAATGAAGAGATTCAAAAACTACTAAAAGCCAAATTTATAAAGACTATAAGATATACTGAATGGATCTCAAATATGGTTCCAATCATGAAGAAAAATGGCCAACTAAGGGTGGTGTAAACTTCAAGGATTTGAATAATACTACACCCAAGGATGAGTGTCTAATGTCAATTATGGATAGGTTGATGGACTCGACTTTAAGCCATATGGAAGTAAGTTTAATGGATAGAAATGCTAGATATAACTAAGTCTATATAGCTAAAAAAGATAAGTGAAAAATAGCCTTTCAATATCCCAAGGTAATCAATACATTTGAATGGGTAGTCATTTTAGAGATTGCTGAAGCCATGTATTAACATGTTACAAATACAATTTTCCATAACATGAAGGAAAGTTGATGGAAGAATAAATCAATGATGTGGTAGTGAAAGCCGATCCTCATAAATAATACCTAGAGAAGTTAAAACAGGCTTTCAATTGAATACACAAGTATAACTTGAAAATGAACCTTTTAAAATATGCATTCAGTATCTTAATAGGAAATTTCTTAAGTTTCCTAGTACACTAAAAAGAGATTGAAGTCAACAAGAATTTGACCAAAGCCATAATGGAGACTTCAACACCAGCAACAAATTAAATGTAAATGAAACAAATAAGAAAGCAAACAATGTACTTTAAAAATGTACTTTGCCATTTTATTTATTTCAATATCAATACATTGACATATACAATGGAAAAACTATTAATTACAAAGAATAACAAATGTTTATTTACAATAAGCATACATAACATCTTTACACAAACTAAAATGAAAAGTGGTTATCCTTTGCTCGTATTTCTTTCATATTGCTTGAAGATTTGTGAGTTGAAGTATGTAAATGATTGCAAATTGATGATAAATTATAGTGAAAAGAAGCGGCATCACCATTCATGCAATAAATGTAAGCTTATCAAGGCAAAAATGGCCACACTGCTTTTTTTTCACTACAATTTATCTTCACCTTTGTAACTTATCTTTGCGATTTCTTGATATAGACCAATAAAGGTGGCTTCTAAGATTGAAATGGAAGCTATAAATTAACAACATCTAGAATCCATCAACAAAAACAACCTTTAAGATAGAGGGTGTGGATCATTATATTAAGCATTACTGAGGCTATTTAAAAGGTCCTAAAATCTCTTGAAGTTTCTTCCAAGGATTTGTATCCATAGTTTACCAATATACACAAGGATTCTACAAAATATCTGTAAGGATTCTTGTCTAATGTCCTTCCAAATACCTCATAAAATATTTGTGTTCATGGCTAAAAATGGGAATAAGTCCTAAAAATGAACTTTAATTGATTTCAAAACCCCCTCCATAGCCTAATAATATAGAATACACTAGTTTACACCCAATCAATCAAAAGCCTTCATTTTTATGCATTGCCGATTTGATTCAAGATGGTAGGGAGAATAATATTTATAAGTCATAGGTAGACCTTATACATAAGTTACTAATATAAAATCGGTGTCTTAAGTTGAATCATTTCTCAAAAAAAATGGCAACTGTCATACTTCAAGATGTCGATTAAGTACCCACCATGTGTAAACTTTTGATGTGAACTTTCACAATGATTGAATTAGTTTAGTAATATTTATTTTAAAAAAAATTGACTTGTTAATTTTTCCTAATTTCACATACCCATGTAACTGCCATTCAATTATGTCTTTAAGTTTTCGAGCTTTCCTCATAAATTCACAACTGCCATAATTTTAGAATTGACTAATTCTACAATTATTTTTTTTCCTTTTTAGTTTTCCATTTCATCAACAAAGACCTTTGGAATATTTTAAAACATCTGTTATGTAAGCAAACAATGCTATGATGTCACAACTCATTTTTTAACCATCATAACCTGTATAAAGATATTAATCGAACATCTTTACAAGCCTTTCCAATTAAAACCATTTTGTAGAACTTATTATTTTCTAAAAACATGAAATATGCATAAAACCCAAGTTTGAAAATTTTCACTAATTTTATTTTTACTTTCTTTGCAAATTTTTTTCAAATATTTCTTGTCCAAACCTTTATCAAAAAATAACTTTTCTAAAATGGATAAGATTCAAGTGGCACCCGATATCCGTTGAAAGTTTTGTGCTTTTCATTGCATTCAAGGTTCGATCCCTAATTCTCACATGTGTACATTTAATGATTTAACCACTCCTACAATTACCTAAAAAAATGGATGAGATCCAACATTTTTTCCTATAAATATCTATATATGCAAGTTTCTAAACCTTTATTTAAAAAATAAACATTGTGAAATCTTGATAAATAACATTTCATGGATACTCCCTTTGCTTAAAAATAATTAATAATTCCATAAGCAAAACTTCTTGTTAATAGCATATACAATTTCAGGAAAAAAAACTACTTTTTGATTAAAAAATAAGTAATTTAATAGCACATAGCCACATAGCCACCAAAACCATCAAGGACCTTTCTTTGAAAAAAAATCAAATTAATAAAGCTATCTATTTTTTTATTTGAGTAAAAACATGATTTTTATTGAAGATTCCTCGAGAAAGCAAAAGGATGATTTAGAAACAAAATTGTTGAAGAATGATTCTGATTCTTTAAAAGAAATTAAGTTCCCTTTTAAGAAAAGAAGTTCAAACTATGAAACAAATATGATAGAATAGAACAAAATTAATAAAACAAAAAAATTGAAGATCCTATTCATAACATACTTTAGAGATAACACACTCTTTTTAAATTTAGACATCTGATTTCTTTCTTTTGAAATCAACTCAAAAATATTTCTTTGAAAATCATTTGACAAGTCTTTCCAAAATTAAGTAACTATATATTACTCAATTAGATACTTTCAAACTCAAAAATATATATTTCTATAATATAGTACGCTTTACAACTTACTTTGTTGATGATGATAACCATTTTTTCTTTCTTCTTTTTCCTTGGAAAAACTGCGTGGGTCAACTTATTATATATCATAAAATCATTCTGTTTTGTAAAAAAAAACATTAAGGTAATTAGAATAATAAATGTATACCATCAAAACCATACGCATACATAAATATGCATCATATATACAACAAGGTAAGCTACAAGGGGAGGCAGAATATTTTACTAAAGTCCTTTTATTAACAATCAATAATCTCATAAAAAAAATACGAATTATGTGGTACATTACATCTTATCCTTGTAAAACAGTATTTACATAATCACATGAGATATGATCTAGAATTTGAAGAAAAAGGAAAAGAGGAAAATATTCACAGCAGTTATCTGATTTAGAAAACTAGAATCTGAAGAAAAAGGAAAAACGGCAAATATTCACAGTAATTATCTGATTTAGAAAACTTAATGGTTGCCTTCAATACGCAATTAAATCACATCACATCATAGGACTGCTGGTGACACGAAGAGTTTAACTTTACGACGGCACTATGTGTGGTCTAATGATAATTAAGGAGATAGGATAATTTGTCAAAAATAGTTCATTTGAAACATTTCGTCATCAGTATATTAATAAAATTAAGACCTTAAAATTATATGATATTAGTAAAATAATTATAAATTATATAAAATTATAATTTATCTTTAAATAATAATTCATACAACAATTTGTTTCTTCATCTATATAGATAATTTTATATTTAAATTACTATACAGAAGGATGAAATTATATATACAAATTATTATTTATAAACAAAATTATAATTATAACTTTCCATAATACAGAAACAATTTTATCAATATTTCATGATTTTGAAGATGAAATTGTACATTTTATCTTGATATATTCAAAAAGAAAAGGTTGCACCTATAATTAAGCCAAGATTTTGGATATAAAGAAGGAAGTAAAATTTGGCCAAAATTACATGTAAAAAAGAGTATAGGAAACTTTACCCAATAAGAAATATAGAAGCCTTTTCATACAAATAAGACTTGCAAGCTTGCGAATCTGCATATCTTGCTGCTCATCACAACTTCGCAGATTTTACATAATTTACAATTTTTTCATTCATTTCAGGGCTTTTGAAAAGCCGCAATGATACATCCTCAATATAGGAAGATTCCCCCCCCCCCCCCCCTTTTCAGGAGTATGTAAAGCAACATTACGTAACCTCAATATAGGGAAAATTTTCAGCGGAACAAGCAGTGTGAAGGAGAGTTTCAGGCGAAGAAATCATATCACCAAAACTGTATCATCCCTCACTGCTTCTGCTGCTACTGCTACTGTTACTGCTTCCAACTTGTTCCACATAAACTTACGCTGCTCGTTCATTTCAGGAGCCCTGGCTTCATCCTCTGCATACTGTCTCAGGCACTGTTCATATAGCTCGGCATCCATCTCTAGAAACATCTTCAGATTCACCGACATCACATAAACTGAATGACTCCAATGGCCTTTGTTGTTCCTCTTCAGTACTTCAAAGATTAGTGGGAATATCACATGTCGATTCTGAGCTATTAAACCTATTATGTGCTCATTTTTCCATAAATAAAGTGCTTGTTCAGCAACCTGCAATGAACACAACACTTCGCACTTACACAAGTGGAAAAAAAGAAGTCTTTGTGCATGACTATTAAATGACGGTGTATGAATATTATATAACAAATCCCAATACAAAAAGGCCCCATTGACATTTTTCCTTAGGCTTTGGTAATCATTAATCACAGATAACAAATATATTGTCACCCAAAAGTAAAGCTCCACAAATCATTCTACAGTAGGAACAGCACAGTTCAGATACAGCTATCTGAGAAAATAATCCATATGCGTGTGTAAAACAAGAGAGAGAGAGAGATCGTTGAAGCTAAGCCAAACTGAAAAATAAAATCCTTGCAACTGGAGGCAAAAGAACATTATGCCAGACGAAAATAATCCATATGCGTGTGTGAAACACAGAGAAAGAGAAGAGAGAGATCGTCGAAGCTAAACCAGACTAAAAAATAAAATTCTTGCCAACTGAAGCCAAAAAGAACATTATACCAAGCTTAACCAAAATGAAGTAAGAACCAGTGAACAACTGAAGCCAAAGTAAACCACTTTGTGGCACAGTATTCCCCACAACAAGAAAACACAGCACATAGATATCCCAGCCTACACCTAACGGTCGGGGACACACAAATTTACTCGGTACAAATACAACACTAGCACAAACATGAGTTAGACAAGTACAGATTAATATATCAATTCGTTTAAGTATTTATATTAGATTTTTAAAAATATTATTTAAAAAATAATTAATAATTAAATTATAAATTGGGATATATAATAAAATATAAAATTTTTATTTTAATAAAATGACAATAAAAGTTTAAAATCGCATTTTTTTAATAATTAAAAATATCTTTTATGAAAAATAATAAGTAATTAAATTTAATAAATAATTTTAAAATATAAATTTTTATTAATTGAAATTATTAAATGAATTAAAATAATGATCCATTTTGACACATCTAACAGCGAAATTAACATAAATGATACGAACTCTCACCCTTACCTAATAGCAAAATCTCACTTTTTCCCTTCTACTATTTGAGATGAAGATATTATATTATTAATTTCAAGACAAAAATTCTATTTTAGTTCGTCAAAGAATGTTATCATATGTTTGGATGAAAAAAGAAAAAAAGAAGAAGAAAAGGAAAAGGAAAGGGTAATATGAAAGTTTTAGTAAGGGAGGAGAAGAGAATATGGGATTATGCTTAATCCTCCAAAATTTTCTAACTTCCTCCAAGACTAGTATTTTTTGTACTCCTCCAATCTGAACAGTTTTCAAGGGTTTTCTAAAACTTCCATATAAGGAGAAGGAAAGTCATCTCTCAACCACCCACTCTCCTCTCTTTTCTTACCTCCCATTCTCTCTTGTAGTCTTCTCTTTCCTTTCCCTCCTAACTACTGAACATATCATTAGTATTAATTTAGTCCTTGAGTTATTCTATTGACCTAATTAAGTCCCTCATGTTATCCTAGATATTTATCTATTCTATTTTTCCATTTTGGACCTATTTTGAGTATACGATGAGTTTGGGCAAAAGACTCAAAACCCACATTTTATTTTCATCTTTTTTTTACTATTTGAACTCCAGCATTTTTGACATTATACCAATTTCCTAACATTGCAGTAGTACAATCTTGAGTTGGTTGTGTATTTATGTGCCATACTAACAAGATAGTTACATGTAAAAAATTGTCAATAGACTCAATTGGCAGTAATCAAATTACTTAAGGATTAAATTGATACTAGAATTATTTGAAGAACTAAATTGAAATAAGCCATAAGGGCTTAATCTTCATTCAGTTCAATGTTTTTATGAACTTTGAACTTAGATAACATAGTGTTAGATCATGTACATAATATTAAAAATGGATATTCAGCATACTATTCTACAATAAACAATATGGAAAAGGGAAGTTAAAAACATATAGTTTATTCTCCCTCTATGCCTATCTTATATGCTAATAAGTTGTTCTGATGGCATTTCAAAAGTAGGTTTCATCCAAAATTAGGATGCATGGCAAACTTACCAAACAATTTTTTTCCTCTAAAAGTTAGGCAAGAAAAAAAAAATTTCCTACTTTCCAATCTTAATATTGACAGCTTATTCATTCACATAAAATATACAGCTTTATCCTTACTTTTTACTCATAGTTTTATAATATCTAATCATTCTTTTTACTATAAAGGCACTCAAAGTAATTCTTTTAACACATCAAACAACTTAGCTTCTTCCAAAAGTAAATTTAGCATATGCTCCAAACATAAAAAGTTGCATTCTTTTAAAAGTAACTCATCCAAAATTTTTTTAACAAATAGCTTGTTTCAAAGATGTTATCCAAACATAGGCTTATTGATATAACGCTATTTTTTCTGTGTGCAAATCAGCTTGAATTTACAAATAAAAACCAATAGAGTGCATCAAGTCTCAACATCTTAGTATCCCAAATTCAAATTATTCATTTCACACCATCATTTCTCTTTCAGACTTCAATTGTATGTTCCATCCTCCTTGAAACATGGCAAAGGTCACAAAGCCCATGACCTAATAATTTGATGCCATTTTTTTTTTTTAACCTTTTACGACATTTTGAGCTTACTTTGTATTATTTTATGTATTGGATCATTTTTAGAGTATTTTAGGCTTTGATTTAGGTTAATTATGTTTTCCCCATTTTATTTTAAATATTTATAATATTACTTTGAGTCATTTACAAACTGTTTTATTGGGTTTAGATTAGAATTTAGTTTTGAATCCATTTGAGCCCATATCCCTTAGGGTTTTCTAGTGAACTATATAAGAAAGCTTATTCTTTATGAGACAATAAGATTTGATGAATTGAGAACTAGCTTATGCCACTGAGTGAGAATATTTTCTCTTTAATTCTTGAGATAACTCTTACTTTTGTAGTGTCTATCATCACTTATCAAAAGATTTCTTTTTTTGTGCCATGATTCTCTATCACTTATCACTCCTATTCTTCCCCTTTTTGGAATGTGATGTGAATATCATTCTCCTTTTCAATTTGATCTATTAAAATTTGAAACAATCCAACACAAATTCTTTTCAATGTCCGTGCAAGAGAAAGAGTGATTAGAAAGTGCATTGTATTTGCTCTCTTAAAATAAAACCATTTTTGGGACTAATCGTTCAAGTAACACGTAACACCAGCTTATTTATTCTTCAGCATAACATTATTCCAAATTTACATGTTCAGTAATGCTGGTTATGACCTGATCTTTCTGAGCAAAAGACCCTCACAGTCCCCCCCCCCCCTCCAAAAAAAAAAGGAAAAAGGAAAAAGAGCAGGGGAAGATAGTTTCACTTATGACCAATCATAAGACTATGAGATGAGTAAAGGTCAGTGAATTAAAAAAACTTAATGAAGTAACTCATTGCATGTCTGCATGTCATCATCTATTAGGAACCTTGAACCCTATAAGGAATTAAGATACTGACAAGCACCAATCCATGACCAGTCAGTGGGGACATCGAGCCCTTGGATCACTATGTACCAACAGGCTTCTAAAAGCACATATGCTACCAAAGGAATTGATCTCAAGATGGCAGCAACTTACTTAAATCACCTCCACATTTTTCATATATAAAATGCAAATATATCGTAAGGCTAGGAAATGATTAATAATTCATGCATCTAACTATAGTTTGACATTTAGTCCAAAATGAGATTTCGTTTAATGGAAAAAGGCATCAATTGGCAGTACTACTAGCAAATAGATAAACAAAGGACAGCAGACACTTGTTCTGAACATACTCTGGTGCTGGTGAACAACAGCACAAGCATTATTTGGCTACTCCAAGGCGTAGAATGGAACTACACGTACTCTTTTTCTGAGTAGAAGGTGTTCCCTCCCTTCCCCGCCCCCCCAACCTCCATTTTTTCCCCCTTCTCCCCACACTCTTAACCATAATTTTTAAAATTAAACTAATCATTGATTCAACCACTCATAGGTTGAACTGATTTTAAATTAAAATACATAAATTATATATATGTACATACACCTAATATTATATATTTATAATAATATTTGGTTCATGATAAAAATAAAAAAGTAAAACAATACATGTTAATGACATAAATAAAAGAGCAACAAGGAACAATTAATACGACAATAATTTACATAAGAAATAATTAAAGAAAATAACACAAGTCAATTCATATAAAATTGTGAAGGTATTACAGCTTAATCATTGTAAAATTGTCAAAGCTTTATTTTGAGAAAAAACAATTGGAAAAAACTGGTCTGATCCACTAGTTTTGACAGATTCATACTGACTTACATGCATTTTTCTACAAGGTCTCTCAACAACCAGTCTGCTCTAGGTTTTAATAGATACCATAAATTGTGCTTTTGAAACTTGTTTACACCATTAAACGTAGATTGAAAAGGATGTACATATGTCAGATCAGTTTATTACACACACACACACACATATATATATATTATTTTTATTTCTTTTGCTATTGACTCTCAGTAGATCTTCCCCTCGTGCAAGAGCATCAAGCCCTTGAACAAGGAGAAACAATGACAAACATAAAACAATAATAAATACTGAACAAATTCTCCATCCATTACTTCCCTATACCAATCAGAGTAAAATAAGAAAAAGATATAGAAGGGTCAATAATTCCAACCCCCGAGCACCCCTACGAAATAAACTTAACCAAAGCAAGAACATGGTGCAACAAATGAAGAGAAATGAATGTGATGAATGAGTATTACGTGGTAAACTAGGGAAAAAAAAAATGAAGCTATGTAGGTAATATATCTCATAGATGGCAAGCTGCTGGTCATGGCTATCAAAACCAGCCCGAAGGTTATTAAAATGAGTTAGAAGTTGTTCACGACCCTGGAATTGAGGGCTGTTAAGGCAGCCGCCAATCTGCCTGAAGAGGGGAACCATACATTGTTGAAATTCAGCACACTGAGTGACCTCCAGGACCTCCTCAAGTTCTCGAATAAAAAATGAAATTCCTTCTGCCAATTTATGACAAACCAGTACTTCAATAAGCCCCTGATCACAGGATCTGCCAACCTGTTATCCTTCTCAACAAAATGAGTGATAAAATAAGACAGTTGCTGATGATATGTGGAAATACACTTTGGCTTGTGAAGATTGCCCGGATAATAAACAACCTATGCTCCTCTTTCATTGCAAACCCACTCATAATACTACCCAGAATCTCCAGCAGCTCAGCTATAGCATTATGTCTCTCTGTTTCTAATATAAACCGATAAAATATATTAATTATTGCCTTTCTGATGACTGGCCGGCGCACCATGAATTTCCCATATATAGCATGAAGGATGGTTTTGAAAGACTCGCTCTCGCAAGTCCTCCGAGTCAAACGAACCAAGCAATTTCAAAACAAAAATATGATCAATGTACCGCCTTGCAGTCTTTATATTGTGTCAGATGACATAATGTGCTTCAATAGAATCTCATACACAATCTGTAAATGGGACCATTACCAATCCTTATAAGGGTTATCATCTTCAGGATTCACACTTTCAATCCCTGTATTTTCATGGGACGCTGGAGGCAAGCACCTGAAAATATTTACTGAAACCATTCTAATCAGCTCGTCTTGCATAACATGGCTCAATTTCAATGATTCAGATTGTAAAATATGCACTAGATCATTAAGTGCTTGTCTTTTAATTTCTTTTAGCCGAACAGATTTCAAATTATCTGAAAAATCAAACAGAATGCTACAAATTTAAATTTTTCTCAGGAATATATTCGGGGCCTTCGAAACTTCAACTTCTCGCAATGATGGAAGTAATTCAATTACGCCTGAAGTGGGAGGCAGCACCGCCGGGCCACGTTACGTGGGTCCAAATTGGGGGTTGCAGAATTAGTGGCGGTTCTCGACGCATGGCTCCCAACGACTTCAGAAGATCGGTAACCACTTATATTTTCATCGACTTCCCATATCGATGATTTCTTATGGGCACGCTTGATGATTTTATTCAACATTTTCTCCGAAATTACACACGAAACACCAGAATTTGGTTCTAAGAGGAAAATTCTGGGAGTAAATCTTCATCCAATCGAAGAAACCAAAAATGTGTGAAGATATTAGAAAACTGAATAACAAAAGAGAATTGCGTGTATGTTTGAAGCGGAAATTCACATACCAGAAGTCCTGAATTTAGGTCTTCTGAGTTCAATCAACGAAACAGGCCATAGCCAACCGAAGCCGCAAAATGGTTCAAATTGGAGCTGACTCAGCTGAGTCAGCATTCGCCATTCGGATGGATGCTTTAAAATTTTCCAATTTAAAATGAGAAAAATGAGTGACAATGGAAAATTCCAAAATAACCTATTGAATTTTAGAATGGATGACTAACTTCAAAAATTGAAAAATTAAACTCTCAAGGTAGACAAGACTTGAAATAATTAGCATTACTTATCATTTTCAAGTTTTTAATTAAAATTTTTTATTAATATATAAAATAAAAATTATGTGCAAAAAATGATAAAAATAAACCAACATGCATTTAAAAAATTTATGAAAAAATTACATAACTTAATAAATAATTAATTAAATAAATGATACAAGTTACTTTCGAATTTTATGTAATTTAAGGGTTTGATTTTTTAATTATCAAACTTAGAAAAGGTAAAATTATATCACTTAAAAATTAAAAAGAATATTTTATATTTTTCCTATATAATATAGAATTAACAAGAAAGAAGAAGATGAATGTTGGGTAAAATTTATCACTTCTAAACAATTTTAGAAAAGTGAATGTAAAAATTAATAATAATGGATATTATATAAGATATATAAGTATAAAATGGAGGATTCTAAGGTGCAACGTAATAAAAGTGTTGCATCACATATAACTGATGAGGTGGCATGATGTTAGCCCCCATTTACTCTAACTTCTAACATTAGTCATTGGTTGCTAAACAATTTTGGAGAGATAAATGTAATAATTACGGTAAATTACATTTTGGTGGCATTTCATAAACTTGTTTTCAAAGTGGTGTTAGTACTAAACTTTCTTTCAAAAAGATGTCAATTTTATAAATTATAATTTTTATATTCTCAAAATGCCCTTTTTTAATTAGGTGTCATTCTAACCTATTTCATATGAGATATTCATACTTTCATCATGCGTTGTTATCACAAATTGCTAGAATTGAAGTCATTATTGATCACCTATATTTTTTCGATCGCCTCTGATTGGTCTGCTCTGTTTTTCCATTGTCGATTGCCTTTGTTGATCGTCTTTGTTTTTCTGATCACATTGTTACCAGGTATTTGTAAATTTGTTTTGTCAATGGAACAGTGTATGTTGCTCGTATGTAAGTGTAGGGTTGAAACTCTGGTAGTGAAGATTAATACTGGAATAGAATATGATGATTTGGTTCAGATGATGTGTGTGAATTTTAAGGATCTATTTCTTGATGATTTTTCCCTGTTATATTCTCTCCCTGGCCATCCTGTTTGTTTGTTGAGTAATAGGTCAAAACTAAATAATATGATTGACATGGTTAAAGTTCTAGAATTGAAATATTTGAATATGAGTGTTAATATTGGTTTGAGTTCTGCATCGCATTCGCTTTATAATGGTGTTTCTATTTCGAAGAGATAAGTTACTATTTCAGATGTTACTAAGTGTGATGCTGCTTTGATTCCAAGTTTGTGTTCTTCAAACAGTGAGAGGGTTTTATTGTCCGATTCATGGTTAGGTGGAGTGAGTCACATTAGGCAGAGGCTTTTTAGTGGTGTTATTGAGTTTAGGAATGCATTGTGCAAGTATTCAATTGAGAAAGGTTTTTCATGATTATGTTAGGAATACAAAAACGAAGGTGGCAACTGTATGCTCAAAGAAGCATTCAAAAAGTTGTAAGTGAGATCTTATAGCTTCATTGTCCAAGGTGAATAGGTATTTCTATATTAAGAAGTTAGTGAATTATCAGACTTATGGTCTTGTGTTAAATAGTTCAACTTCAAATAGGATGGGTTCTAAATTGATTTCTGAATTAATGGTGGATTTAGTTAGGGGATCCCAATCATTAATAGCCAGTGAAGTTGTAAATCATTTTCAAAACAATTATGAATTGGCAATTCCCTATTACAAGACATGGCGTGCAATGGAGAAAGTAAAAAGGTATGATATTTAGTGATTTTAATAACTCATTCAAACAAATTAGTTAGTATGTATGTACTATGAAGGAAGTGAATCCCGGTAGCTGCATTGTGGCGGACGTGAATAACAGTAACAGAAGATTCAGAAGGATGTTTATTGCATTTCGTGCTTGCATTGAAGGATTCATGTTTTGTAGACCATTTTTGTTTATTGATGAGATTTTTTTGAAGTCCAAGTTTAAGGAGGTTATCCTATCAGCTACAGGCAAGGATGACAATCAAGGTGAGCGATTTTTCAGTCAAGAATGATTTTATTTAGGTCCTTTGGTTGGTGTTACTATTTTGCAGGTCAAATCGTAACATGGCATCCCTTGTTCATGTTTGGCCTAGAAACAGTAAAATGGAAAGCCTTTTATTTTTTACCCTTTCTTTTGTTGGTATTTTCATATAGAATGTGCCTTTATTTAGATGTTTTATTATGAGTTTTTATCAATATTACTGTTTGAAAAGTAAATAGTAACATCAATAAATTTGATGAATTTGTAGTTTGTGTAAGTTGTATTGATAGTTAGATATACTGATTTGGCCGCTAGATTGATATTAATATTAGGAGAAGAAATAATAACATGGAAGTAGTGTGGTTTTAATGGCTTATGTTTCTGTTTGGTGTGATCTTTCCATTTCAGGGTTGTTTCTTCTAACTTTTGCTATGGTTGATTCTGAAAATCAAGAAAACTGGTTTTGGTTCCTTTCACAATTGTCCATTTTACTTGATGCAAACTGAAGTGTGACTTTTATTTTCGATCATAATTTAGGATTGCTTGAAGCAATGCCAAAGGTTTTTCTAAGAACACTACATTTCTTTTATCTTCATCATTTAAAATAAAATTTGAGGGATAAATTCAGTGGTACTGCATTCTCAGATTCCTTCAACGAGCATATAGTTCACTTATTTGGAATGTGTGCATATTCCCCAACAGTAGGTACATTCATTAAGAACATGGCAGTTTTCAAACGAAAAGGAGGTTAGAATGTTGAGAATTTTCTTACGGGACTTGCATTAGAGTGTTGGTTGAATACTTTCAACTGTAGTTATCGTTATTGTGAGATAACGTCAAATGCAGCTGAATCTTATAATTCATGGATTTGTAATGCGAGGGAGTTACCAATCACAAATATGATTGATAATATTCATTCGAAGTTAATGGAATGGTTTACTAAACGAAAGTTAGAATCAATATATTAGAATAATGTTATTTATCCGATTTGGTTGTTAAGATTAGAATTACACTGAAGGAAGTGCAGAGGTTGAGTGATTAGGAAGTCATCAGAAACTGTTTTTAAGGTGTTAGCATATCCAACCATGTGTGTAGATATTTCCCAATGCAGTTGCACTTGTAACCAGTTGCAACTGGATAGCTTTCCTTCTGTGCATGCAGTTGCTGGTGTATGAAGATACAAGATTTCTTTAAATAAGGTTATTGAGAATTATTTCCATGTGAGCACATATAGGAAGATTTATGAACATGTGATACACCCTGTTCCTACAATGTTGAAGCAGGAGGTTGTTGTAGGTGATGAAGTAGCTATCTTACCTCCAATTTAAAAAAACAAGCAGGCAGACCTAAAAAGATAAGGATTAGGTCAAGAGGTGAGTGTGTTAAGAAAATTAGGTGCGGAAGATGTCACAAACTGAGACATCACAATAAAAAAAGTTGCAACAAGCCAACTTGAATGAAGTTTGTTTTTATGGCACAATTGCATTCATTATGATTTTTTTTCTTTTTTTGTGTAAAAAGGAACAGTAATATGATTTAAATACATTAATCTAAGTGATTGTTGGTTAATATTAGTACTTAACATATTTTTGTTTGGTTAAAAACTAAAAACTACACAATTACTTGGATGTCACTATTTTGATTGAAAACAGTAACACCAAGGTAGACATTCATAAATATAAGGTAAATGAATTTTGAATGTTGAAAGTAGAACATGCTATGCTTTTATTAGTTTTAGTAGTAACATCAATGAAAAAATGACAAATTAGTTGCATGTTACTATTTTAATTCAAAATAGTAACATCAATGAAACTTGAAATTATTTGATTTCCAAATGTTAAAGGAAATTGAAAACTAGTACTTATTAGTTAATATTATTACTTGATATATTCCTGTTTGATTAAAAACTAAAAATTACATAATTACTTGGATGTTACTGTTTTCATCAAAAATAGTAATACCAATGTAGAAGCTCATAAACATAGGGTAAATGAATTTTAAAAGTTGAAAGTAGAACATGTTATATTTTTATTAGTTTTAGTAGTAATATCAATGAAAAAATAATAAATTAGTTGCATGTTACTATTTTAATTCCAACAATATTTTGTAGATGGCCACTTTATGTTGTAAAATAATAAGGTAGGAGTTCTAAAGATAGAGTAAATAAATTCTAAATGTTAAAGTAGACTATAAAGAAGAATATGCTTTGTTTTTATTAGTTTTAGTAGTAAAATGAACAAAAAGTAATACACAATTGCTTATTACTCTTTTGATCAAAAATAGTAACATCAAGGTAGAAGTTCATAAATTATAGGGCAAATGAATTTTGAATGTTAATATAAACTAGAGATAAGAATATACTATACTTTTATTAACATTTACAATTGAATGTTACATATAATTGAATGTTATATATAATTGAGTCTATGATTTACATGAATTAAATGTTACATATATGCATAATATATCAACTCGAGCTAGAAAGATTGAAATCCATGAGGAATTTAATAACTAATCTTGCTTTGTATTTCCTCACAGATTCCACTGGAAATTGTTCTTCAAACTCTTTATTATTGAATATATCCTCTATTTGTTTGTAGACAAAAATCCTACAATCTTGCTTGAAATTGAAATTTTGATGAATGAGTTAGTTTGGTACCTCCTAGTCATGGTACTTTTGGATTAGAAAAATTATTACTTATGATGAATGTTCATATTGTGGTGACCATTCATATAATATGATTTTAAAGGAGGTCCTATAGTGGTTGGTTCTACTCCCATGTCCATTTCATTCTTTTGAAGGATTTCATTCTTCTTTTTCTCGTAGTAGTCCTTCTATTATTAAATAAAGAAGTTAGGTAAGGTATCAAGTGAAAAAAGGAATATATTACTATCTGGTCTGTAAATAGTAACATCAAAACAAAAATTGAAAATGAATTCAGAAATCAAGCACCATTAAGAAGAAAATCGATAAAAAAATAACATGTTACTATTTTTACTTCTAGCAGTAACAGATCGCTTCTTGTTTTAAGATTTTATTGTTTGGTATGGAAATAATAACATCAATCAAAAAAATTAAAATAAATAGACAACTGAAGTTTGATTAACAATGAAATTGCGAAAAAAGAACGTATTAGTGTTTTCACACGAAACAGTAATGTCAAGCAAAAACAAAATATCATAGAGTAGCATCACACTTGATATGTTTTCTAGAAGGAAAAAACATGTTATTGTCTCTATACCAAAAATAATGTGTTTTTCTCATTGGACTAAGATGTTATTGTTTGGTTTGGAAACAGTAACATCAATCAGAAAACAATATAGATAAGCAAATCAATAATGGTTAGCAATGAAACTTGAAGAAAATAATAAATAGTAACAACACTTAATATTTTATCATAGTATTAATATTACTCACCACCATTTTGACATCACGAAAGTATGGATCTGGAGCCCTTTCTCTTCTCAGCCTCAATGAGTTGAAATGTGTCCACTTGCACTCCATGTTATTGAAGACGAGTAATGTGTAGTGATTGGAGTTGCTATAGTCATTGACACCCGTTGAGTTTACTGGGAATAAAACAATTTCTACAGCCATTACTTCTTCCATCTTTGCATCAAATTTGTATTGCCTAACTTCCTAGTATAGCTAGACCTTGCTCACAATATAAGACTATAAATATAGGTTGCATCAAATTTGTATTGCCTAACTTCCTAGTATAGCTAGACCTTGCTCACAATATAAGACTATCAATATAGTTTGAACACGAGTTAGTACCAAAGTATTTTCTATATTTTATATTTGGGGAATGGATTTAAGATCTTATCCAGCAGAAGCTATCGAATGCAAATATCTTATTTTTCTTGTATGTGGAAGTCAACCTTAGAGTGTAAACATGGCCATTTATAATTTGAAATTGAAGGATTAGTTCTTGTTAAATGATTTGATTAAGAAGAAGTCAAACTCCAAACAATAACATTAATATTCCTCATTTTTAACAGCATGAGTAGTTGCATATTATTGCTTGAACTCCAAACAGTAACATCATGTTCTTGAGCCTAAATAAACTTAGTGCTACCATGTTACTATTTTGACTCAAAACAGTAACATAACTATAAAAAGGAACGAGACAAAATAGTAACGTTGCAAAAGTTCAGAGCATACACACATTATTTGTTATTACATTGTCTACAAGTACATCCATTAACTCTTATAACATTATGAACATGTCCTGCTGAGGGGATGTCCAGGCCAAAGTCCTGCAAATGGTGATGTGGCATAAGAATGAGTTAAGGCAGTAAGTAATAATGGTAAGTTAATGAAAGGAATCAACAAGAAAGTAGGACATGACTTACGATAGGTCTCTTGCTTTTCTTATTTAAACCATTTTATTCTTGACATCTTAGGTCAGGTATTTTGTAACTAGTCACTTTGTAGTTTTTGTTGCCTTTTGAGTTTGTTTCTTTTTAGGCAACTCTGCTGCTGTTTCATCATAGATTATTATAGGAGCCTTTTTGCTCTTCCCAGTGTCCCCCTCAGTAGTTATTTTTTATTATCATGTTTTTTTTGTAAGCTTTTTTTGTGGGCCTGAATACGTGTAGTCTTCATCTCATTTTGTTTTCCTTATTATTGCTTTAATCTTTATGATAATCGAACTCTACTTTTTCTCAATCTTATTTCATTCTCCAACTTCTGTGGTTTTTACTTTTTTTGTTTAACCACCTACATATTTATTTCAATTAGTTATGCATTCAAGTGTTTATTTTGATTTTCCAATGTGTTGATAACTAATTTAAGGTTTTTTGTCTGCTGTATTTTTTTTGGACAATTGCTCTTGGAGCTATGTGTTTTTGTGTGTGAGATTTGTGATTGTTTCTTTATTTTGTTGTAATTGTTGCTTTGACCTTCAAAGTTTCTCCATAAGAGACTTCAATTCATCAGTCAATTCATTTATTCTGGTGTTTACAGTGAGAAGCTAGTCCCTCAACTATTGTACTTCATTTTTATCTTATTGTGAGTGCTCTTTGTGGGACAATGCAATATCTGCAAACTAGTCCAATTTTATTGTTCATGGTTAAATTATGTACTAGGTCATTCCTGTGTCATTATCACTTTCTGATTCCTCTGATTGGGAGGGTGTGATTTGTGTTTCTATTTTGTCATGGTATTCAACTAGTTGTAGTTTTATGTCAAAGTTGTAAAGGAGTTGTATTTCTTCAATTATTGGCTCTAGTTTTCTGTTGATGACTTGAAACATAAAAGTGGTTACTTGTTAGTGTAATTAGTCGATATGTTTCTGTTTTGGTGAGAAATAGTAACATAAAGATAAAAGACTAAGTGGTAGCATAATAGTAACATGGGTAAAGGATTAACAATGAAACACAATAAATAGATAAAATGAAGTATGATTAAAAAAACACTTCAAGAAAAAAGAATGTTACTATTTCCACCAAAAATAGTAATATTAGACGAGATATTATTGTTTTATGTGGAACAGTAACATGAAGTAAAGACTAGGAAAAAATTGACAAATCAAGTATAATTAACTATAAAAATCGATAAATAACATGTTACTGTTTTTACAACAAATAATAACACATTATTTTTTTCTAGTAACATGCTTCTGTTTGGTCTGAAACAGAACACCAACCATAAAACACAATAAATAAACAAGATGATGCATAATTAACAGTGAAAATTTGGATAAAACAACATGTTACTGTTTTATGTTAAAATAGTAACATCAAACAAAAATTGAATAATACAACAAATTAACCATGATCAACATAAAATGTAGATAAAAAATATGTTACTATTCTCAAAACAAACAGTAACATATTTTCTTGTACTGACATGTTTTTATTTTCAAAATAAATTATCTTTTTCTAAAGGTTACCTGAAGCTAGCAGATAAGTTAATCCCTTAGTTGGCATGTAAGGAGCTTTAGGTCCTATTTGAGGCATCTTGGCACTCTTTGAATATGATGCCTATTAAGTACATTTGTTGTCTCACACAGCTAATACTATTGACAATACATTATACATTTTGCCATATTAATTTTCAATGAAAGCTGCACTTAAGAATGGAGTAATAAAAGGGCACCTTTGATGTCATTAAGAAAAAAATCAGTTAAAAAATGAACATGTTACTGTTTGCAGAATAAATAATAACATGTTGCTATTTGATATTAATACAATAACATGTGCCAAAAATTCAAAGTAAAGAGATGAATCAAGTATGCAAACAGTAACATGTACCAAAAACTCAAATTAGTTAGAAGAATCAAGTGTCACTAATAAAAAAAACTACAAAGAACAAAATGTTACTATCTATAGAAACAAACAATAACATGTTGCTATTTAATATGCAAACAGTAACATGAACCAAAAACTCAAAATAAATGAACAAATGAAGTCACAATAACAACTAAACTACCAAAAAAAGTAGGGTAATACTTTACACACAAAACAGTTAGATATTACTATTTAGTGTCAAACAATAACATGAACGAAAATTGTTAAAAAAACGTTTAAAAAAGTGGCAAGAACATTCAATTAAATGAATAAAAATGAATGAATACAATATCAAAGAAAGTGACGCGAAGTAAAAATAAATTTGACAACTTTAACTTACTAAGAATAGCATGACACAGCCGGTAATATTTAAGGTTTGTCCCTTGTAATTGAACTCATTAATTGCTCGTATATATGTTGAAACCACTCATATTGTGTTATATCATTTACGTCCTCTACATATTTGAGGTATGACCAACCCAATGTGTGAGTCATGTTTGGTACAAATAGGATCACCAGCAGCATCAATGTTATAAGGCATGAGACATCCTGAACATCAGTCTCTGATGTTCCTCGCACTGCTCTTTCGAGTGCATTGAATATTGTTAGTTTTATCATACGTCCTTGGCCACAAAAATACCTTGTGTCGAAGTTTGATTATGGCCTTTTACCAGATACCATCTTAATGGGCCGAGCTCCATGTCTTATTCCAAAAATTAGCTTTATCGATGTTGATGTTATTCTCATATGTTTACCCCCAATTAGGAAATATTTATTCTTATCTGAGAAGGTTGCAGTTATTGACTATATTTCTTAATCTCTCTTTCGGCACATACTGAAATCAAGGTCCTTTATTATTATTGCATTAATTAGAAATCAAAATAGGTTTTGTTGCAGCACCATCTTATGTCTCTTATTGAATTGAAGGTTATCAATCTGTCATATACATGCCAGCAGATTAGACCTGTATTGTTGGAATTTTTGAGTTTCTTCTTCAGATTCTTTTGTTTGTTTGGATGCTTTGCTATGTTTCTGTTCAAATAAATTGATAAATCAAGCATTATAAACAATAAAAATTAATAAATAAAAATATTTTTTTATTTTTAGAACAAACGGTAACATATTATTTTCTTCTAGTGACATATTTCTATTTTGTCTAAAATAGTAACACCAAGTAAAAAAAATCATAAATAGACAAAATGAAGTATGATTAATAATGGAACTTCAAGAAAATAATATTACTGTTTTCTCAAGAAATAGTAACATGCACCAAAAATGAGATGTTACTGCTTTATGTTATTTTATTGTGGTGACATGCTTCTGTTTGGTATGAAACAGAAATACTAATAAAAAATTACAAGAAATAGACAAAATGAAATATGATTAATAATCAAACTTTGACAAAAACAAGGTGTTACTGTTAAAAAATAATAACATCAAATGAGATGTTACTATTTTATATGGAAATAGTAACATCCAACACAATGTGAGAATAAACTGATAAATCAACCATGATTAATAGCAAAATTGATAGAAAAGCATGTTACTATTTGGCATCAAAGGAGTAAAGTGTTTCTGTTTGTTTCTATGTGAACAGAATGCCAAAAAAATAAAACAATATGTATGGTGTCATGTTTCTATTTCTCATGCAAATAGTTATTATATAGGATTAGTGACAGTAATATACAATAAACTAGTGTGTGTGGCATGTTGATTGTTCTAACTTCTAGGGTTTCGATTCAATGTACATATATATACAAATCCACGTAAATAGTAATATTTTTCATCAAGTTAATTATAGTATAATGCTTATACTCGAATCAATATTAATAGGATGTGGGTTTACCTGTTGATTACTCATTTTGACGTTTTTTATTTGTGTGAAGTTACTGTTTGAACTAGTTTTAAGTTTTCAATGTCAGGAAATGCTAATTTTTGTTTGTTCAGTATCGTTTGACTTTTGTCTGGTGGTATTTTCCAGTGATTTATACAGTATCTTCGTTCGGTCTCTCAAGTTTCTTCACTGGTACTGCACTTTAATGGAATATGATTTATTGTTTCTATTTCGTGCCTTTTGTTCTTCCTAAAATGCACTACAGGTGCATCATCTCATCCTCTGATCATTATGTTTTGTTGTTTCGATTTCATGTCTTTTCTTCTTCTTGATTCATATAACAGATGCATCGTATTGTGTTCTAAGCATTGTGGTAATTTGACATTGGGGGTAGTACCTAAATGAAAGAAAGTTCAATTGCAATACTTCACTACAATAAATTACAGTAAATGGTACCTAAATAAATTTTGCCCTAAAAATTAATAGTAATGGATATTATACATAAATATCTTAGAGTAGTTATTAGAATTATCCTTATCTATTCCTAACATTAGTCGTTGATTGCTCAACATAGAAAGATTGGACAAGCTAGTAAGCCTTTTGATTGTAGGCGCCTTTTTATTACACTTGGAGACTAACTAGCAATGAATCAAATTGAGTTAGATTAGTCTTTAACTCCAATTTGATTTATTTTAAATTTGTTCAATTTATCAGTCCATTTAAGGTTAATTCAAATCAATTTTTTCAAGTTTGACTTGAATTAAATTTATAAGTTGCTCGATTAAATTCATTAACTCGAATCAATTATTGCAATGAAGTATTTATTCACAATTTAATAATTTAAAAAACTTATAAATTAAATATCTTCAAAAAATTAATAAAATAAAATAAAATAAAACATATAAATAGTTAAATTTAATATTGTTACTATTACTATTAGTTATATATTAAAAGTACATTTAATGAAATATAAGTTATAATTTATCTTAAATTATGAAATTACGTTATAACCAAAACTAAATTTTAAGTGATAAATTAGTCTAAATTTTTTAATTCTTTCATTGATATTCATAAATTTAATAATTTATGTACAAGTAATTATAAATTATATTTAGGAGTTATAAATAAAAAATTATCATTATTTAATTATTTAACTTATAAAAATATAATTAATTATTAAATTTTTACTCTTTGACTTTTCATGATAAATCCACAAATAAAAAATTATCAATCATTATTAATATAATTTTTGTATTTTATATTCAACATATTTGGAATAGTTATAAAAAAATATTAAAGTAATATATTAGTAATGAAAATATATATTATTTTATATTTTATAATATTTTTAAAATATAATATAATATATATTGAACTAACTCATAATTTTAATCAATTCAGATTCATTTACAATACAAATCAAATAAGTTAATCTATGTATCACTTATTTATCCTATGAACTTTGAGTTAAAATTCAAATTGAAGTATGAACCACGCACAAATTAACTTGATTCATTGTCATCCTTATTCTACACTATTGTTTTTTGAATTAAAAATAGGCATACCAATTATGTAATTTTGATGGATGGAATTATAAAGAAATTTTAAAATATGATTTTATCATCTAAATAATTATATATTATTTGAAATTAATGTAGTACCTATGCTATGTATAGGCTAAGAAAAACAATGAAATATGTTATAATTTTAAAATCAAAAACAATTTCTTAAATTAAAAGCTTTCATGTAATATATTATAAGAATAATATTTTATATTATAGGGCTAACTGAAGTATAGTTGATTAATGAAGATGCATACATATATTTAACATATAAAAATGAAATTTGTAATTATAAATTATACAAGTGAAATAAAAAAAAGGTTATTAAACATAAATTTAGTTTTAACTAATACAATAATATTCATTAGTTTCAGAAAGAATAACACAAATTATTCTCTTATTATAGTTATGTTTAACCATAAGTAACTAATAAATTAATTTATAGTTGATAATTTATAATTAATAAGTTAGTTAATTACATTAAAAATATTTAACATAATTAGTTATTGAATTAATTGAAAATTGTAAAATGAAATAAAAACTTATATTAATATATATAAAATAAATTAATTCATTTTTATTTTAAGATCAAGCTATTTTGATACAATAAATACATTTAAAAAAATATAATTACATGAAATTTAATTAATTATATTTTATGACATTACATATTTATTTTTATATATTTTTTGTATATATGATTTAAAATAAGGATATAACCAGCTAGTAACCCGTGTGATACACGGATTTAATTAATTTTAATTAAAAATAATTTACAAGATAAATTATGATTTTAAATTTTAAATTATAAAATATTCAATTGGATAATGTAATATATGTTATCATGTTTATATCAATTAAATAATTATAAAATTAATATAATTATATTCAAATTAAATAAAAAAAAGTATGATATAACTTATTGTCAAAAGATAAAACAATTATATTGTTGTAATATTACATTAATAGTGATCATTATCATAATCAGAAGAATGCATACATAATTAAATATTAAATTAAATTTAAAAAATAGCATAAAATTATATATATATATATATATATATATATATATATATATATATATATATATATATATAAGAAATAACATTTATTTATATAAAACAGAATATATATATCCATTCTTAATTCGATATAATGTAAATTGTGATAGATAATAAGAAATAAACATTGTCTAATTTACTAAATAATTTTTTCAAATACTTTTAAGTGAAGTATGTCTATTTGATCAAACACATTAGTCTCTCTAAAATTTACTTGTTGTTATGTAAATGTATATATGTTAAATATAGTTCAAAAATTAAAATTTAACCTACAATAGAAAGATGAATGCACATCAATCTTTGACAAAAATTCAAATGCATATATACTTTGATCTTTGACCAAAAAAAAATTGCATTGTATATTTTCTTGATGCAAAACATGTAAATATCTTTCATTTTATCAATCTACAATATAAATATAAACATATATGAGCCTCATGTTATGTCTAAAATTAAAAAAAAATAATTTGCTTTACTTAATGAAGCAAGCCACACATAATAAATTTGTTTTATATTAAAAAATTATATAAACTATAAAAAAGAAAATGATATTGAAAGAAGAAAATGAATGCAATAAGGAACTATTTTGGAAGAGATTAATACTCACTAATTAACAATCATAGTGAAGCAATGTATTGGAAGAAATTACCAAAGGTAGTAGCCATCACCTATTGAGATGACACCTTAATGATTCAATGGATAGGTATTGATAATAGTAAAATAATGTCGCTCATAAATTAAATGACTTGCATGATCGGAATTCAAACTAATTGTAAATTTTAGGGCTTAAGATTGAGAGACATGAGAGAGAGAAAGGTGAAGTAAAAAAAGATCAACAAAAAAGATAAGGTAAAAAGAATATCAATGCTCATTTGAAAAAAATTGATAACAACATATATAGACAGTAAGAGTTTGAATATTTTTCAATAACATAAATAGAGATGTAAAAATAGAAATGAAAATTAATTAGACATGAAGGTGTGACTTTTATCAAAATAAATAAATTAATTGCTAATGATCAATCGATACTATATAAAGGAAAGAAATTAGAAATCAAAGTGATTATGTAAATGTAATAAATAAGGAAAAGGAATAAAAGAGATTATACCAAAGAGAAAGAAAAATGCAAAAAATTAGAAAACTTAGAAAATTTAAAAAAAAATAGAGAAATTACGAAAATATAATAAATGAAGAAACGAAATTGAGAATTTTTTCCTTAATTTAATATAAATAATTATATATAAATAAAAGATTTAATCATTTATATTAATTACACAAGTATAACTACTACAACACAATATTTATTAAAAAATGATAAATTAATACATAACAAATTATAGGAATGACATATGGCATAGAGAGAGATAGTGAACATTATGGTTAATATATAATATAAAGATTTTATATTTATAATTTATTTAATATTTTATTTCTAAAATTAGTAATGATAATTGACCAAATATTTAGTACTAAAACTCAAATTTTAAACCAAATTTTATGTAAATAAATATATAATTCATCAAATTATTAATTCTAAAAATTTGAATTTAAATTCAAAATTGATTTTTTCTTTAATAATTAAGTACAATGTGTACATTGATTTCATTATATACTATTTTGAAATTTAGAATAAACAAATAGAAATTTCAACACATATCCAAAAAAGAAATTAAAAAATGAGGGTTAACGAATAATTCAAAAGACAATCATCTTCTTGGCCATTTTACCTTTCAATTGAGATACATCAAGGTATAAAAGGTAAACAAATAAAAAATATTTAACACATTATGAATAAAATATAAAATTATGAACAAAATAATTTAAGGAGTTACACAAATTAAGATATAAAATTATGAATAAAATAAAAATATTAAAAAAACCTTGTCTATACATAAATATTTAAAATTATTTAAATAAACAAATAGTTAGAGATTAACAAAAATTATCAAATAATTGTGTTATACTCTACTTTTAATGCAGTAATTAATGTTGCATTATATTTTGTAAGGAAACCATTAACCGTAGGATAGTGGTTTGAATAATATCTTGAAATGAGAAATAAAAGCTTAAAAGAGCAAGTGTTATACATGGCATTATTATGATGAAAAGTAGAAGATGAAATGACAAGTATCATTCACGGCAAAATTATTACTTAAGAAGTTATAATTAAATCATTAGAAGAATCATGATAAATATATTATATAAAGATTACCTAAAATTTAATTAATTACAATGATGTGAAAATGTCAATTAATTAAAAGAAAAAGAATGAATTTGAAAAAGAAAAAATGAAAATTTATAAGTTATCCAATAAAACTTATTAAATCATAATTTATTTATTTTGATAAACTAGATTAGTTTATAATTTATTTATCTAGTCAATGAAATATAAATTAACTTATTTATTGCACTAAACACTGCATATAACTTTCATAAAGTTTACAAATGGTGTTGTGTAATATATGAATTAAAGAAAAATATTTTGAGCTTCTCTAGGATATTGAAAATCTATACAAATCTTCTATCTATTTTCAAAACTTGTTCTTTACTCCAATTAACATAACTCCATTTTTTTTTAATTCCCTTGAAAATAAGATTCATTATTTTTAAAGATGAAATTACACCCAAATATAGCTTAATCACTTTATCGATTCATTTCTTCAGAATAGCCGAGCGTTGCTATTGTTTTTCTTTTTCATTTTTTTGTCTAATTTTCAAACGTGTGTAGCTTTTAATTTTTTTAATCGAGATAAAAAATTAGATACATCATATTTTATTCTTGGTTAATGAAAAGGATTCTTTTTAGTAGTAATGAGAAAATGATATTCATAATAAAGTATATTACATTTTATTTTTTATTAATGAAAAAATATTTTCTTAGTGATAATTGAAAATTGATTTTCATATTAAAGTATATTATATTTTATTATTAATTGAAGTAAAAAATATTAAAAAAAGATAGACCAAAAGTCTTTGTAAAACATACCATATATTTTTTATAATGAAATAAGGGATAAATTTTATATTTTTCGATTAAAAAAATGCCTTTTGATAATGCATTAACAGAAGATTCAAAGGCTTAACAATTGGAAACATGAAAAGGGAGAAAGTGCAGTCAAAACTAATTGTTCAGAAGGGGTTAGTTAAGTTTTTAAAATAAAAAGAGGGTCTGGTAATTTTTCGAAACTTTTCAAAGTATTTTTCTCAATAAATAAATATTTTAATTAAAGATAAAACTAACAAATAGGAAAATCCTAACATGCTTGTCATACATATACTATTTTATAATATTAGTACTAGTGTGTCAACTGTATAAGAGTTAAAAATAAAATATGAAATTAAAATAAAATATTAATTATTTAAAGTATTTAATAAAAAAAATTCTGTATCCCTACTATTTAATGTGCTAGTATTTGGGTTGTAACTAACAGAAGTAAACATAAAAAAAGGGAAAAAATTCATGTTAAATATTCAAATAAAAATAGAAGATATAAATCAATAAGGATTAGAAGTAAAATATATAGTTGAGTAATACAATTAAATTAAATTTTTTTCTTTTCAAAATATTTTTATAAAAAAAATATTGTGCCATAGATATACTATAGTTACACCAATGTTCGAGCTATGAATAGTAAGAATGAACAAGACAAAAGGGATATTAAATGGAATAGATGAAAAGAATGAAAAAAAGCTTGCTAATGTATGTTCAATTTGAATTACAACACTTGAAAATTGATACCAACAAAGTAGGAACTCCTCACAAGCCTTAAATAAATAATTTTAATTTTAATTTTTAAATATATTAAAAATAAAATTTATATTTTGTTAATTTAGTTAATAATAAAATTTTAACTTATTTTAAATATTTTTATAATAAAAAATAAATATATCATGTTATATTTATATAATTTAATGATATTAGCATGTACGATGTAAACAACAAGCATAAATGTAAACAAAGGAAATAATGAAGTAAATAAAAGAAGGAAAACAATATATAGAGTGCAAAGCAGTAAAGCCTCAATTTGCACATACACGTAAGATCTAATAAATTAGGGTTTATAAAACATTTAAGGATTTTAAATAGATTGTATGGTTTATTCAAAAATTTCATCTTGTATGTTTAGAAGGAAAATAACAGTCGAAAGTATAGTGTTAATATAAATATTAAATTATCAAAATTAAAAAAAATATCATTATTTCTCTCATTTATTAGAAAAAGATTAATTCTCTCTCTCTCTCTCTTAATTATTTATCCCTCTCTAAATTATTTATTTTTTAAACTTATAAATTCTATAAAATATGACAATAAAAAAGTGACAAGTTGATTTTATATGAATCTTCATTTTATATAATTACAAGCCAAACATTGTATAGTACACCATGTTATCATATATAATACTATACTTATTATTCAATAATCCTTATACTATATTATACAATGTGCTAAAAAAGGCTTAAGAGTTAAAAATGGAATATATATTTAAATGATTCAATTAAATTATAATTATAATTTATTTAAAATATCCTTATAATAAAAAATATATTATATTATATCTATATTATTGAGTGATATTGGTATCTAAATTATAATAATAGAAGTGAATAAAAAAATGTAATGGAGTAGATGAATGAAAGAAAAATAATGCATAAATTGTAAAACTTTGAAAAAATCACAATTAATATATTGTGAATTCTTTCAAAAATTTTGATATAAATAAATTATTAAACAATTAAATAAATTGTTTTAATTTTAAATATTTTTATTTAGAATAAAATTTAAAATTAATTAATCCAATTAAAACTTTCAAAATTAAATTTTAATTTATTTAAAATATTTTTATAATTTTATAATATAATATAATATAATATAATATACTATATTTATAGTATTCAATGATATTAGTCGTTAAATTATAACCAATACTGTGCCTATAATAGTAAGCTCCAAATGAAATGGTTGTTGTTAATTTCCTATTTTTATTTTTGAAAGTTTAGGTACCAAATTATAATTTCACCTTTTCATTGCTAGTTTTCAAACCTTTTAATCCAGGTGTATTTTACTTTCAAATATAAAGGGATTCATGTGTCAATCAAACATTGGCTTTAAGTGTGTTGCATCACATGCAACAATTGAATATTTGTATTGTAGAAATTCTGTACATAATATATAAGATATTTATATGATATAACATTCTTTACTCTTTATTCTTTATTCACGTATAAGTATATGAGATGTGATTTTTCAATAAAAAAGTTGCCCCAAATGAAAATGTGAAGAATACTATTATCTTCCTTATATAAAGATAAGATAGAGTGCTAATTATTTATTACTATTTATTATATTAAGTCTCTTCTCAAAGATCTACTTATATAGCAAGTACTTTCATTATTCTTTATTCTCGCTAGTGGTATCGTTTTTTCCTTTTCATTTTCTCTAAATAATTTTTATTTTTTAACCTTAACTTCCATAGCCATGATCCTCGTCACACTTAGAATATCTATTATTGTCGCATCAAAATTTGTTGCTTTCAATCATCACCTCTATGAATCAATTTCCATAGTAAAAATAATTAAAACATCCTACTATTCACTCTTTTGTACAAGAACCGCAAAAAGAGTTGTTATGAAGATTTAAGATTTGCTAAAATGCTTTTTATGTACCGCATCGCTTTGTCCTTGGATAGTTAAATGTAAGAAAAGGCTTTTATAGTTGTAACTATATTTCAATATTCAGATATTACCATTGCCAATAATTGTAAATAGCAATAAGAAGATGATGAACAACGATCACTATAAAAGGTTGCTTTACAATTTACAACTCTATCTCTCACAACTACTTGTTTTACAAATTATAATTCTATTTCTCACAGCCACTAGTGTGTTCTTAGATGACATCTTTTATATTGTTTAAAGTTGTAACCTTTACTTATCCCTAAAATTTAATGATTTCATGAAAATCTTTGAATTTCTTTCTATCACAACTCGTACTTAATTTTGAGTTCTTATTACTTTAATTTTATTTATAATTATTAATTTCTTTATTCTATTATTATTATCAACAAAATGGTTCTTGTACAATTACCTGTTTAGAATGATGAAAAGGAATTTTAATTTGCTATTACTTTTGCTTTCTACTATTACTTATATTTGAAAATTTTTCAATATCTCTTTTTTTATTTTGATTTACATTGATGTTTTGTTTGAAATTTGCCTACTATGTTTTTGATAATTGTCCCTAGAAAGTATGAATGATTGGTGAATAAGTATTTCATTTCCTTACTTCCAATTTGCTATCGGAACAACTATATATGGTCATTTAGATACAACTGTACAATTATAAATATTTTTTCTTATATCTTTAAATAACTTTTCTATGAGAACAAAAGTATAACCGTTATTGTTGTTTTAAATCAACTTTTTGAAACACATATATTATCTCTAGACATATAATCATCTTCTAACATAACAAATCTTTGTCCAAAGCTTTGCTTGCAAAGGGAGTAACTTTTTTTTTCAACTCTTGCAAGTGATGGGTGATTTTTTAATTTTACACTACTATAGAATTGCAATTCTAAAAAGGTCAATAGACATCAATCTTTAAAAAATCAATATCTATATTAATGCAATATCATTTTTGAAATTATAGGAATAAATAAGATAACAGTTTATAAAATAACATATGTCTATATTTATTCAAGCACACTATAGCAATTTTTAAGGGAATATAAGACAATGTTTAATTTAAAAACCAACATCTATAGTTACATGGTAGGACAATTGAAATTTCCATGTAAACTTAGGACAAAAGTTAAATAAAAACTTGATGTCATTTTATCATAGTCAAAATATTTGAAAATAAAATAGATATTATGACATCAGTCACATTTACAAATGACGTCATAAGTGAATGTGAGCTGTTATATTTAAAAGTGGAGCAAGACTTACGACATCAGTATTCAAAACAACCAATGTGGAAATTGATTTTTCGCTAGTATTTTTGTAAATATTATTCTACCTTTATATATTTATTTTTTATCAATCTAACATCTTTTACAAAATATGTTAGTTTTTTTCATAAGAAATCAACGTGTAATTGTTTTGTCCACATAACTTGCATTTGCTTAATCACTTTTGTTTTATGAAACTCATTTCTCCAGCATCACTTCACCACTAAAATTTCTCCAGTGTCCTAAACTATCATCACATCTCTTCTGCACTTGGAGTTTGTTTCATGGTCATTCTAGTCATCAACAAATTTATCAAGTATATTTTCCTCTCTCATTTTCATTATATTTTTTCATATTAAATGATTAAATATAGCTTTGTCTAATTTTAATGTTTATGTATTTGCATAGTAAAATTATGGGAGTCTCAACCATTGATGAGTTTAGAATGATACTATATGTTGCATTTGTGATGTTTTTAGGGTTTAGTAGCACTCATGATATATGGTTATAGTAAGCTCTATTTGGTGGTAATGTCTCTACCATTTTTGCTTGTTAACTTTACCATCATATGCTATTATGTCTTTTTAGAGTGTCATATTTATCATATATTTTAATGATTACATTTTGCTCTATAGTTATGTAAATTAGTGAAAAAGTCTATGATGACTAATGTAATCTTAATTCAATTGCTTGTCGTGCAAATTATATTTTTTGCCATTTAATTTAGTGTCACATTTGTTATGATGACCAATCTTATATTTACTACTTTGTTTATTATTTAGTAATGTCAAATAAAACTATATTACATATATATGATTACCATTGATTTTTTTTTAATAAATCCTGAATATGGATCCTTTTCAAAAGGCTAATAACCCCACCAAGAGAAATACAAGGGGTCCCACTACCTAGAAGAGCATTATTGCATCACAGAACAAGGATGAGAGATTACTTATTCAATTCAATGAGAAATGGTAGCTTGATGGAGAAAATGGTGACTAATTTGTCAATTATGCTAAAGTAAGTATATAGATTAAAGTATCAATAGCTATTTCTCATTGGAGGTAAGTACCAAAAGGATTGAAGGATAACATTTAGGGGGAGATCTTAATATTACACTTAATTTAAATAAATTTATGCTATGTATATGAAAAATTATAGTAATTTAATCTTTCGCATGTGTTTTTTTTTTCCTTGTAGAAATTCTTTAATATTCCAAGTGACCTATTCATGCATAGCAAAGTACTATAACATGGGATAATCCTATGGATGGACTTCAAGTTAACTTTAAAGTGGAAATACATTAATCCTAAGATCATGAAAAAAATTAACTTAATACAACAATAGAATTACCTCGATAAGAATTATGGGAAAAGCTCCATAAACAATATATGGATAAGCTCAAGATAAAATTTTTACCTTCTATCATCTAGTTCATTTCAATGTTTTATTTATATATTATTTGCACTTGTGAACTAAGGCGTCCTTTGGACAATAGGCATTAATTAAGGCTAACTGAGAAAAGCAAAAAAAGAATACATATCCACACAAGCTCTTCTAAAAAGATACAAGAAGCTATAAAAGGGCTTGTAGGTTGAGAAGTGTGTTGAAAATTAGAAAGATAAGGATGTTGGTGTGTGTCCTAGGAACCAATCATATAGATGATTGAAATAATACACAATGTATTATATTTTATTTCAAGCAATATAATTATTATATTTTATTTTCAATTTTTGTGTAATTTATAACTTAATATAATAATTGTCCTTGGAATAGTTTTACTATTTCTAAAATGCTCCTAGTCAAGTATTATTACGAAAAGGATAGTAATAGTACATTGAAACTGGCATGTATAGTGACTAATGATTATGAATCATGGATATATGATATCAAGTCAATACATGAGTACATTGTCAGTGAACAGATGTATTGGACTAACCCAATATGAGAATACTATATGGATAAAACTTGTGTCATTAGTAATTCTCATATGGTCACAATTGCATTTAGTCCTTTGACCTGAAGTTACTATAGTTTTCTACATGAGGGGTTACTTACTTTAATGTCGTCTTATGTCACCTTTAATCGGAATGACAAGTAAGGCATTAATTGGGTGTGTCATGAATCATGTAGAGAGAAGTGAATAATGTAGATGAAATTTTGTTACTCTTATAAAAGAGATATATCATTGGGCCCCTTGATTTAGTGAGACTTAGAAATGCATGGTCATGCTCAAATGAATCAATATGTGATATTGATCATTTTATTTTGAAGTCTACTCAATATCAAAAAATATAAATTAAACTTTGACGAGAATGACACTCTCCACGCCTCCAGTTCAATTTGGATATTATTACAAAAGTGATTATGATGCAAAATGTTGATCATGTATTAGGTGAATGTCGAATCACAAACATTCTTACTACTTGAGTGGCAGTAATGTATTGCTAAATACCGCTCACTGTCTATGGCTTAATAATGAGTCATTATTAACATAGTAAGAACCTATAGGGTTACACAAAAGGAGTAAGAATAAAATAATAATTAATTAAACTTTAATTATATTAATATCCAATTAATTAAATTTATTTTCATGCATATATATTATTATTTAGAATAATAATATGTTGTTCACGTAATATATATATAATATTATGTGATATTATTTAATATTAAAGTAATATTAAATAATTACATTATCAGATATTAGATAAATATATTATGAATAATATTATTTAATATTAGATAATTAATAGATAAGTCCTATCTCTACTCATTATCTCTAGGATAAGGATAAGATGAGTTATTTAGTGCGATTAGAATTTTGGAAGCATTATCCTAGTAGGACTAGGATTGTGACTTTCCTAAGTTTTATAAAAAGGGGTTTGAGGGCAGCACTTTGAATACACGCTTATAAGCTTCCATAAAATCTTAAATCACTCAGAAAACATCCAATCCTAAATCCTAGAGAGAAAAATGCATTCTAGCAGATTCGTGGTAGGTGAGAGGTCGTTGTTCACTTCGTGTGGATACTATAGAGACGTTATATCTTCCGACCGGCATTTGATTCATCCACTTTCAAGTTTTGATTAGTAGAAACACAAGTACCCAATAGGTAAAATCTTAATCATTAATTTATGCCTTTTGCATGGATCCTAGGTAGAATTCGAATCAAATTTTAAATTTTCATTACATATGATAATCCAAATTCCCGATAAAGGATACTAACGATAATTTTTTATTTCTCATATGGAGTTATGAAAGCAAAGGAAAGTAAACAATTAGGGTAATACATAGCCTTGGAAAGTCAAGTTGTTGTAGAAAGAATTGTAAATATTAAGATTCATACCAAAATGTATTGATTGATTATAAACCTTCCATTATAATCAAGTTATGTCTAAGCATCTAATTATCTTTGTTAATTGTTAAAAGATGCTCTCATGCAATAGGCCTCCTAAAATAAGTTTTAACTAGTCAAGAAGCATGACATTCTAGTTGCAACTTTGGGGACTAAAAAGCATCCTAGCAATATTCAAGGTGCCAAATATGATGTTAGCCATATAGAGGTCTTCAACCAAGCAAGTTACCATCGAATAGCATAACTATATGTTTAATTTAGTGTAAATGGAAATAAAGGTCACATAGAAATGCAGTACAAACTTTGAGGCAAAGCTACAGCAAGCAATGGAGCAACACCTATAGGTGTAGTAGTAGTTGGAGAAATAGTGGGAGATGTTTTGCATCTTATAAGAGCAGGTAGCTAGCTAGCATAATACCATTCCAAGTTTTGCAACATATTCTTGCCACCCATTTCTCCTATGGATAAGGTGGTTTCCAATGCCTTGCTATTCGAGCACACTCTTTATCAGAAGGTGTGTGCTGACCTATCCTATGACTAGTCAAGAGGATGTGCTAACACTTAAAGTACTAGTCACCATGGCAAAAGAAATATTGAAAATCATATCCAAGGTAAATGTCAATTAACCCTAAAAATTTTTCATATATATATGAATTGAGTTTTTTATGGTGGGGGTTCATATTACACAAGGTGGAGCTTGATATACTTTGATAGTGGTAGGACCACATCATTGAAAAGCTATAGAAGGGTGGATTTTAGTAAGCCATCAACTACATCATTGAACATTACATGACAATCAAGTTAATGTGGTGGTCAACAAGCCCTTTGTTTGTAAGGTTAAGGTGTTGGTGCTAAATGATATGGTTCGGACAATGGATGAAGCCCACAAGACCTTCATCATCTTACCAACAACCTTATTCAATAACTAGTAAAGATATCATCATGTATCTCAAACTATCATCAATAAATTTTTTATATATTTTGTGAAGTTATTTTTAGTATTATTATATAAGGCTACTAACCATCATTGCTTGTGTTTTAGCAACCTCATAATGTAGCTCAAAAGGAGTTATAAGAATGCCTCAATAGGTACTGAGGTAAGAGTTCCTAAGAATTATTCTCGATTGAGGAGGATATGGTGGGATTAAAAAATCTATTTTTCATTGAAAAAGCTTCCATCGAATAGCTACTAAAGTTTAAGGAGCTCAATGTGACTTATATTCAACTCTAAATCATGTAAATTTATGTTACTTCTTTGACCAAACATAAATTAATTGAATTACAGTCTAAATTTAAATTTAGCTCACTTTAATCCTTTTACAAGCATTGCTTTAACATGTTGTAGACCAGAAGTATTGCATATGGATCCCTAGATCTATATCAATTTAATGCGTTATCTGCACCAAAAAAGGATAAAAGGCAAAAATACATTGTCAAGCATTTACTACAAAAGCTTAGGTAAAACTCTTACTTCACACTATACCATGAAAGGCAAGTTTTGCTTATGCTTCATTTGTGATTTTTTTTTTAATAAATTTTCATAGTTACATTGTATTGTAATCACTATTGGATGCTTTCCCTAGTAGTAATAGTGCTGAAGAACAAGATTATCTACTAAACAGATCCTTTATTAGGAGAAGTGTGATCTATCTTTTAGAATACCATGGAAGGAATTTTGACCAAAGCCTACAAGTGGGGCTTGGAAACTAGGCTAGGCAACACTTTCAAATGGGTTAAAGTAATATTATGTTTGTGTAGGAAGATTATGAGTCAATGGGATCAAACTAACCTCTTATTTTATTATAGTACCCAAAATAGTTTGGAAATGTGGAGTATGGTTACTATGTCATGTAATTCATCTTTGATTTGTTATCCATTCGTAAACTCTCCATAAGATAATCACTTACTTATTTATAACTCATCATATGCTAGATTAATTAACTAAGTTGCTTTTAATGATGATAACATGTTTACTATGTACAAAATTGCAACACTATGGGGAAAATTCCCAAGCATGCACTAAAGAACAACTTGATAAGGTTAGAAAGCTTTGAGCAAGCTATTTTTGTAGGATTGGAGTTCAACCACAATGAATGTCTTCGAGTGTTCCTGAATATTAGTAAAGGTTGTAATTAATCATGTTGTTATAAATTAGTTACTAACAATTGGCTTGGTTGTAAATGATGTGTTATAACTTGTATTTTGATGTGTAAACCAGAGTTTATCCACTTTGTATAAAAACTCCTACAATTGGTTATATTATTGTTAATTTTTATCTCATTTTACAGTTGTTATGTAATATTTTTGTAGTTGTCAATTTATTATTCTTATGTATAAAGTAGTTATAGTTAGTTATATGCTTCTTTTAAAAAAAATTAGGCAAAAAAAAAGACACCAACTTTTTACTTAAAATTAACATCTTTTGCTTTACAATGTCAATTTTTTATAAAAACAACCGACGTCTATTGTTTGTTAATGGGACAACATTGCTAAATTTTGTATGTTAGTTATCTTTTAACTAACTGACATCAAAACACACGATACTAGTATAAGTTAAAAATAAAAGGAGTAGAACAATGGCATCCTTTATAAATTTTATTATGGACTTTTTCCAACCTTAAATAGGTTCTCTCTCTAAAAGGTATGCTTTCTTTCCAACCTAATAATGATTGTCTTTGATTTTATGTTATTGCTTGACCAAATTTTTTTAAAAAAGTGATCTTTGTTAGCCTTTCACTAAATCTATGTAGTTACGCATTCACTAGAAAAATGAAAAGGTAAGGATTTTTCTTGTTTTTGTTTTTGTTTTTATTTTTACAATTTAGTTTTTGATTTTATAATTTATTGTAGCTTGTTACCTTTCATTGTGATATAGCTTTTATAGGATTGTATAGGTAAGAAATTTGATTTCATTCATCATTTTCAAGTTTTGATTGTATTATCTATTATCTATATATATGACAAGTATGCCATCATTTTCTCAAAATTTAATAAATGGTCATTGCATTTATAGAGATTGGATTTAACCTTATATACTGTGCAACAAGTATCAAGATAGAATTTAGTGCAATACTTATTGATGATTGAGGTAATCAATATAACTCTCATTTTTCAAACTTTAGTTAAAAAATTTATTATTTAAAATTGCTATCACTAGAATTTTATTGTTTTATATAGGACGTTGCTTTCTATTTTTAGATATGGTGTTCTAGAAGATAGAATATAGAGAAAATAAGGAGGATCTGGAAAAAAAAAAAAGCTACCAAAGGAAGTTAAAGGGAGGAACTGGGGTAAGGGTGAGTAGGGTAAATTATATGGAGGTACAATATACCGCATCAATTATTGATATAAACTAAATTGATATATCAAAATTAGATGCCAATTATTTATAAATAGTTGATGTTGAATGTTCCTTTAGACATCTCTACCATAAGATAAAACTTCGATTATTATATAATAAAATTGACGTTGTTTTGATATTCTATAACTATTTAGAAACCGACATAGAATATTATTTACAACGACACTTAATTAATCATCAATTATAAGCTAATGTTTAATCCCCTAAACACCATACATCTATCAACCATTCTATAGTAGTATTAGTTTTAAATTTTTATAGCAATCTCATTTCTCACACAAACACACATTCTACTAGCATAACAACTCATTTCTTCTCTCCCTTTTCTAACTATCTATATTTATGAAAATTTTCATTTCTTTTTTTATTATTGGATTATTTTTAATTCATTATAACTAACCTTATATGAAATTTGAAACAAGGCTTTTGTCTTTTTTTTAAATACTAATTTGTAAAAGGATAAAAATTAATTTTTAGAAGAAATAATATATATCTATTTAACTTTAAAAAAACATAATTTTTTATGATTGATCAAATTAAAAAAATTTATTAAAAAAATTAGCCTTTCCTTTTTAATTTTAAAGAGATATGTTTTTTTTATCTTTTAATTTTATATTTTTATCTTTTTAAACCACTCTCTAGCTTCCTTATCATATTAAGTAATATGAATTCCTAGAATCAGATCATCCTAAAATTCAAAAACCAAATAAAAAAAGAGAGATAATCCAAAATAGAAAAGAAAAGAAGTGATAAGTGAGAACAAATTATGCCACAAAGGAGGTTAATTCTTCAATAAGTGAGAATTGACATTATAAAGGTTGAATAACTATTGATAAGTCAAAAATTCTTGCTAGAACCATGAGAAAAAACACTCACAAAGAATTCTTTGACTTCATAAATGCCATAAGTTATGGAAATAAGGAACAACTCTCATAATATAGGTTCTAAAAGTCAAAAGTTAACTAAACTAATTAGACTCTAACTAGACTAATTAGGCCTAATTTAGAAATTAATTAAAACATTATTGATTATTCAAATAGAGTTGTAAAATAATGAGTCAAACTAATATAAGGCTCAACAATGACTTATGTGTCAAGATTCAAGACCAATAAAACAATTAGGCATGCATCAAGCTTCAATATTCGACTATAATATTTGAATACTATACAAAAACTTACAGTATTCAAATACTATATTTGAATAGTAAAAGGCAAAATTGAATTCCAAATTTGGTAGTTGAGTACTATACTCAACTACATATATGGAATTAGCCCAAGTTAAAATGCATAAAACCTAAACTCCTCTAAGCTCTTCCAATCTTGCTTCTTCATGCATCTAAGGTTTTTCCAATAACCTTTGAAGTCCCTCCTTGATCTTTTGAACCTTAGTTTTTTATATTAGAGCTCTTTTTCACCTTTAGAATTCACATTACTCCTTATTTCTTTCAAATGATTCATCCTCAAATTTTCAAATCCTACATGAGGAAAAGAAAGATTAGCAACATTAAAAGAAGCACAAATAATATACTCACCTAGCAAATCTAACTTATAAGAATTATCATTAATCTTCTTAACCATTTAAAAGGAACTAACTCCTCTTGGATGCAATTTGGTGTTCCTTTAAGTTGCAAATGTTTCCTTCCTTATGTGAATCTATATCCAATCACTTGACTCAAAGACAACCTTCATTTTCCTTTTGTTAAATTGTTTAGCATATTGTTCAATTTTCTTTTCTAGATTCCTTTGCACTTGCTCATGCAATTTCTTTATGACATTCACTTTTCTCTTCCTATCCAAACTTGAACATTTAACAATTGGTAATGGTAACAAATTCAAAAGGGTTAGTAGATTAAAGCCATAAATAATTTCAAATGGAGAAAAGTTAGCAATGGAGTGAACACTTCTATTATATGCAAACTCAATATGAGATAAATAGTCTTCCTAACTCTTTAAATTTTTTTTTTATTTAAGAAGCATAATAAAATACCTAAATTTCTACTCACTACGTTGGTTTGTCTATTAATTTGAGGATGACAAGTTATTAGAAAAAGTAACTTTATCCATAATTTAGCCTATAAAACCTTTCAAAAGTTACTCAAGAATTTAGTATCTCTATTTAACATAATGCTCATTAGTACTCTATGTAATCTCACAACTTCATTGAAGAACAAATTGGCTATATTTTTTGCATCATTTATCTTATGGCAAGGTATGAAATATGTCATCTTTGAAAACCTATAAAAAATAACAAACATAAAATCTTTTCCATTCTTTGTTCTTAGTAAACCTAGCACAAAATCTAGTCCAAGGTTGACTAGAAATTGGAAGCGGAGTATAAAAACCATATAGTAATACTCTAGAATTAGCCTCCTTGCAAATAATATAATTAGCATAATATTTTTCTAGATCATGTTTCATGCTAGGCTAAAAGAAATGCTTATTTAAAATGTTTAGAGTTTTCTTAATTCTAAAATGTCCCATTAAGCCTCCTCTAAATTCAAAAGGTATCAACAATATTATAATTATTTTTTTTTAAATTTGTTCAATAACACATTTTATGAAAGTCTTTCCCCTAAAAAAATAAAAATAAGAAAACTACTTTGGTTCCACCTTCACATAAAATTCAATTTAGCTTTATGGTGATTGAATTTCAAATAGCTTTAGGGTTGAAACTTGAAACCTTGATTATATAAAATCTTACAATAAAATCTCATTATCGGACTAATTAACAGTTTAGCTAATTATGCAATTTTTATATAACTTATTTAATTAAATATCACAATATGAATAAATATTAATTATTTTAATAAAATTTTCTAAAAATATAAAATTTTGAAGATTAAATTAGAGATGATTGAATAAGCACGTGTAAATCAAAAAAAAAAAATATGTGAAAAATGGCAAAGCAAACCATCATCTAATGATGCAGGAGTCTAATCCACACATCTTGGTATATCCATTCAATGCGGATGTGAAAGTCTGGTTAATTAGGTGGATGATTGCAGCAATTGTTTCTCCCAATTTTGCAACGATCAAGAATTCTTTGATTCATCCTTTGAATAACTTCATTTTTCTTTAGAGTGAGGGATATTGTATTGTTTGACTCAAAAAATCACGTAAAATTTATGTAATTAATGAATAATTAGTCAGGTGGGTGGTGATGGTTAGTTTTAAGGTTCTATACAATGTAAATATTCTATTGCAAGTTTATAAAAGTTGGTGAGATAAAAATTCAATCAACTTGAAGTAGAAGGAAGTCTTTTTGAATTTTTTTTCCTATTTTACAATATTTGCATTTTCTTTTGGTAATTTACAATATTTGCACTTTGAGTACCAAATTAAGGGCACAGGAAGAGTGGCTTCCCATTTAATGAAGGCTAAATTATGTGTAACTTTCTCAAATAATACTTCTTCCATTCTTTATTATTTGTTATATATTAAAGAAATTATATATAACTTTCTCAAATAACACTTCTTCCATTTTTTATTATTTGTCATATTTTAAAGAAAATTTTAATTGTTTTTATTTATCACTTTATAATATCAATGAAGCATTAAATATTTTTCTATTTTATCCTTCTTTTTTATTAATAAATATTTTATTATTCTATACTTTCAACCCATTTACATTTATTTCATCATATTTTTCTATTTTTAACTTGCATTTATTTAATCATATTTTTCTATTTTAACTATCTTAAAATTTATATATATAAGTTGCTCTTGATAAATATACAAAAAATAAATAAATTCAATCATTTTTTAATATCTACAAAATTAATTATCTGCAACAAATAATAAGAAACAAAAGAGGTAAATCTTATTTATGTCTTGCGATGTGAAACTCTTGGTTCTACCTCTCAAATATTATTTGGCATATGCAATATCTCCTTCTATCAATACAAGGAAATAGGTGAGTAGAACGTATCCAATGGTTTAGGTACACAATTGAATTTCAAAATATAGAGAAATATATTACTCGAAAGCTATTAATTCAAGAAAGTTTGTTGTAATTAAGTCCTATAGTTGACTTGAATGAATACCATTGTTACAACACACTTGTGGACAATTCAATTCATTTAAAAATAAGAGAAAAATCTACCCAAGAAAAAAAAAACGAGAAAAATACTCTAATCCTAAAAGAGTTACTGAAATTATTCAAAACTTCTACAAAGTTTCAAAAGTTACATAAAACTCATTCATAACGAAAAGTTACATGAATTCCATTAAAAGATAAAAATGATAATGCATTTAAGTCAAAAGCTGTACTTGACGCAAATAATTGATAAGTTAATTAATAATTAATAAATTAACTAATAATTGATAGTTAAAACTTAATAACTAATAGTTAACAAATTGATTGATTATATAAAAAATATTTCGTGCAATTAAATGTTTAATTAATTAAAATGTAAAATGATATAAAATAATATATCATATATATGTATACACACACACACACACACACACACACACACACACACACACACACACACACACACACACACATACATATATATATATATATATATATATATATATATATATATATATATATATATATATATATAATATAGATTAAAGTATTCATATTTATTTCAAGATCAAATTATATTAATATAATTAATTTATTTAAAATAAAAATATAATAATCTAAAATTTAATTAATGATATTTTATAACTTTACATGTTTATTTACTAACATAATTTTTATTTATAATAAAAATATAATTACTTAAAATATCATTAATTATATTTTATGATATTATATATTTATTTATATACACATTCTTATATATTTATAATTTAAAATAAAGACATGATTAACTAAAATTGAATTAATTTTATATACACATTCTTATATTATTTTTATTTATCTAGGGTGAGAATATAACAACTTAAATTTCATTTAATTATAATTTATGACACAATATTTATATATTTACTTAATTATTTTTATTTAATTTTATTTAATTGTTTATACTAAATTTAGAGGTAGAAATGAATGATTGAAAAATAAAATAAAATTAGGTTTACATGATTACGGCCATAGGTTTTCAATTAATTAAAGAGAGAAAGATAAATTAATAAATTATAAATTACTCAATAAATTATTAAATTAAAACTTATTTTTTCCATACACTACCTTGCAAAACACTTTTAAGTGCTAATTTATAACTTATTAACATGAGTAATAAGTTATAAACTATTTTATTTATTACACAACAAAATCAAAATCTACAATTTTCAATAATAGGGTTTACAACAATTTGAATTTAGTCAAAACTCATTTAACCCTAAAATATCTGAATTAACCTTATTAATTTAAACCTCATGGTTATATTTTTCATTTCACCTTGTCAACATGTTTAGAAGCCAAATATGAAATTGCTCAAAATTTGTCGGTTGCTGCGCTTGATATCTCTGACTGTTCTGAACTGATGCAAGGGAAGAATGTTGCTAATAAACTTACCTTTTTCGCACATTTTTGTAAAGCTCCCCAAGTGTTGTGCACTCATCTTCTTTCGTAGAAGATGTATGAAGTTTCATAAAACTAGAGAGTGCAACTCAAGTAAACTCGAGAATAATTGGAATGATGTTCCTCAAACAAAGCAAGTTTTAACTCCATAGCAGAGAATATTGGAATGACATTCATCAAAAAACCATGAGAGAAAAAAATCCCCGTAGCCTAGTGTGGAAGGTGGGGATCGTACAACTTTCCTGCTGATCCCATCACTCTCATGATAGGACCCACCGACTGCCATCTTGGCAGAACCCACCAAAATGGATGGTCAAAATCACTATCTTTATGGTACTATCCTTATCTCCACCTATCAACGATTAAGAACTAGGCGTCCCTCGATCACCTTGTGCCTGAAATCCAACTTCTGGAAGAAAACAAAGATTGAACAAAGGCAATTATTGCTTACAGGGCTGCTTCAAATAGATTTAATCACGACAGACACTGATATCGATGTACTTACTACTTTTTCTTTGTCTTGGTTTATTCAACAATATTAATATCATGCTAAGAATAAACTTCAAATATCTTCCATTCAACCATGCCTAGCATTGCTGTACCACAATTTTTTCCCACTGAACAGGATTGAAATATGTTAAACTAATGTGGAAACATAAAGCAATCCATATTTAAAAGATAGACATCCTGCTGTGAGAATATACCACAGAACAAGTCATATACTAGGGCATTCACAATGCAAAATAGCATAATTACATTTAAAACATACTGGTCATTAACAGTTAATTTCAAGTAAGTGCATCTTATCCAAAGCACGCAGGATGCACAGCTGAAAGTACTAGTCATCCAATCCTTTACAAAATCAAAATTGATAGAGTTCTAATAATTTACAAGTTATGCAGAGCCTAAGCATTAAGTTTCAGTAAAGGTTCTTATAGATTTGCGGATTAGCTACCAGTTACTTCCACCTTCTTTGTTCCAGCTGGAAGGCTCCTGGCTCCAAGTCCCTGATCCACCACTATTCTTCCACCCTCCAACATCATTATCTGCCCCTTTCTTCCAATCAGAGGACCCCTCCCCACCAGAATCCCTTCTGTCGTTCCAACCACCAGGTTGGTCTCTCCTTCCTCGGCCTCGCCCTCTGAATTGTCCTCTTCCACCATAGCCTCCACGCTCTCCTCTACCACCACCATAGCCTCCACGCTCTCCTCTGCCACTGCCATAGCCTCCACGCTCTCCCCTGCCCCTGTAACCTCCTCTCCCTCTAAAGCCACCTCGGTCTGAGTCATTCCTACCACCATATCCACCTCTCCAGTTCCCACTGCTTCCCCACTCACCAGAAGTTTCATTTCGATTTTCATTTTGACCAAACGACTGATCTGTGTTTGAGGCATTTCCCTGTTGCCAATTGTTATTCCTTCCCCAGCTGGTATTTTGACTTATATTACCAGATCCAGAACTCCAATTGCTACTTTTGTTCCAGCCGGGATCCTGATTTCCGCCATTTCCAGAGTTCCAATTATTTTTCCAACCACCATTATCTTCTACACCTACGCATTACAAAATCAATGAAGCATCCGCTACAATATTCACAAGTTGATTATAACAAGTGAACCAAAAAGCATGACATGCTTGACATACCTTTACCAGAACTCCAAGTAGAATTTACATTCCCCTCATCATCGGATCCATTTTTCCAGCCAGAATCCTGATTTCCACCATTCCCAGAGTTCCAATTGCATTTCTTGCCCCAATTGGAATCTTGAATTTCAGTACTAGCACACCCAGTTCTCCAGTTCGAGTTCTGATTTTCATCCCCATTGGGTTTATTTTCCCAACCACTATTATCATTTGCACCTAAACAAAAAAAGAACAATGAGGGAGTTGCTACACAAATAACAAAGTGATTATAAATTGACCAAGAACCATGGCATGCCTAACATACCTTTACCAGAAATCCAAGTAGGATTCATGTTCCCTCCATCATCAGATCCACCTTTCACACTACCCTTGCCCCACTCAGCTGCTGCACTTCTACCATGTCCAGAGTTCCAATTGCTTTTCTTGCCCAAATTGGAATCTTGAGTTTCAGCATCAGCCAGCCCAGAACTCAAATTGCTACTTTTGTTCCAGCCAGAATCCTGATTTCTAACATTTCCAGAGCTCCAATTGCTTTTCTTGCCCCAATTGGAATCTTGAATTTCAGCATCAGCAAGCCCAGAACTCAAATTGCTACTTTTGTTCCAGCCAGAGTCCTGATTTCCACCATTTCCAGAGTTCCAATTGCTTTTCTTGCCCCAATTAGAATCTTGAATTTCAGTATCAACAGCCCCAGAACTCGAATTGCTACTTTTGTTCCAGCCAGAATGCTGATTTCTAACATTTCCAGAGTTCCAATTGCTTTTCTTTCCCCAATTGGAATCTTGAATTTCAGTATCAGCAGGCCCAGAACTCGAATTGCTACTTTTGTTCCAGCCAGAGTCCTGATTTCCACCATTTCCAGAGTTCCAATTGCTTTTCTTGCCCCAATTGGAATCTTGATTTTCAGTACTAGCACACCCAGTGCTCCAGTTCAAGTTATGATTTTCATCACTATTGAGTTTATTCTCCCACCCACGAATATCTTCTGCACCTAAACATTAGTAGTACAATGAGGCAGTTGCTACACAATTGATAATAGGAGTGGAAATTTTTCTTTAACCTGATACTAACCGACTGTAACCTAACCACCCAATAATAAGTGGTCAAAGGTGAATTAAACAAAAGTTTCGGTTTGTTTTGGAATAGAAAATCAAAAATATTTTCGGGTTCGGTCGGTTGCGGGTGGAAGTGCCCTTACCATTACTAATCGAATCCAACCGAAAATTTTGCTAAAATTCTAAAAAAGATATCATTTTAAGAATATTTTAAATTTTTCAACTCAAATCATTTCTTCAATTTACATTTCTCATTTAATAATAAATCCAATCGAACCCATCTTTAACTGTTATAAACCGCCTTGATTGGTTAAATTCGGTTAACGAGTATTATTCGATCGGATTTAATTTATATTTTTTAGTGATTGGTTTGGTTCGGTTCAATTCGGTTGGGTGGAATTGGGTTGCTTAACCGACACCAACTGACCGATTTCCACCCCTAATTGACAAGTTGGTTATAACAAGTGCAATAACCATGAAATGGCTAACATACCTAACATACCTTTTTTACCAGAACCCCAAGTAGAATTCACGTTCCCTCCATCATCAGATCCATTTTTCGAATTACCCTTGCCCCACTCAGTTGCTGCTGTTTTGGGAGTATCCCAATTGCCTTTGCTCTCCCATCCAGATGGTTGGTTTCCATCCATGCTATTGGGTTTACTTTTCCACACACTCCTATCTTCTGCACCTACACATTTTAAAAGAACAATGCGGCAGTTGCCACACAAATAGAAAATTGTTCATAAAAATTTAACCAAAAACCATGATATGCCTGACATACCTTTACCAGAACCCCAAGCAGAATCCCCATTCCCTCCATCATCAGATCCACTATTTGAACTACCCTTGCCCCACTCAGCTGCTGCTGTTTTGGGAGTATCCCAATTGCCTTTGTTCTCGCATCCAGATGGTTGGTTTCCATCTGTGTCATTGGGCTTACTTTTCCACCCACTATTATCTTCTGCACCTACACATTACAAGAACAATGAAGCAGTTGCCACACAATTGACAAATTGTTCTACAAAAATTTAACCAAGAAACCATGACCTGCCTGACATACTTCTATCAGAACCCCAAGTGGAATTCCCATTCCCTCCGTCATCAGATCCACTTTTTGAACTACCCTTGCCCCACTCAGCTCCTGCACTTCCTCCAAATTGCAATGTTTTGGGAGTATTCCAATTGCTCGTGCACTTCCATCCAGATGGCTGGTTTGCATCTGCATCATTAGGTTTTTGATTCCACCCATTATTTTGATTTTCATCTGCAGGTTTAGCCTGCCCCCAACTGCCTCCACATTTGGCCCAGCCACCTGATTGATCAGGATCAGCATCAGTTCCATTGTTCTCCACTGCTGCACCCCAAGAGGAATTCTGATTTGAAGTGCTTTTAACCTCCCAAGCAGTAACTTCTGTACATGTGCGCACACATATATATATTACAAAAAAGCAGCTGCTACAAAAATAACAGATAGATTATAATAACAATAAATGGAAGAAAAAGAACATGTTCAACAAACCTTTATTACCAGCATCATCACCCTCATTTACAGTAGAATCAGGCTGCTGCAAAGCCAAAAGAAACACCAGTATATAAGAAAACAATGCAGCAAAATTATAATTACACTAATACTTTGGCACATTTATAATTGCCTGTATAATAAAGAGTATGACTTTGTAAACAGAACAAGTCAAATCAGGGAAATGAGAGGATGTTCTGCGGTGCAAACATACCAAGAAGTTTGAATGGCTAGGCCAAGCAGTCCTGCAAAAATCAGACAGTTAGAGAGAAGACGAAGTAGCCAAACAAACAGAAGGTAGAAACTAATCACGAGGGGTGAAAATTATGCTCCTTTACAATTATAAATTTCACAAGGATTTTTTAGTCTTGTAGATGATGACCAAAGCAATATCAAGAAACTAAGACAAATTCTAACAATCATTCAATTATAGTAATGCATAATATAAGATGCCCATGGACACCTAAAAGATATTTTTCATGGTAATTAAACCACATACAATTATCAATAAAGAAAGGAAGCCATGAATACAAAATAACAACCCAAACTCCCAAAACATCAGTCAAAAACACTCTTAAAGAAACCATGCAAATCACACCATGGGGTCACACAAACAATAATATCACAACTAAATGTCCAAAATGACTGCATTAATATGATCATTTGGGTCCAATTAAATGTCCAAAATGACTGCATCAAAAGCAAAATGCCATAAAGTTGCTTCCTTATTGATACCTAAGCCTTGCAAACTAATAGTACGAAGAAAGGTTTCAAACTTGAAGGACAAAGTCAATCTTCACTAATAAATTTACAATCTGTCAGAGATCCTTACAATGAATCTGCCAGAGATCCTTGCAATGCTAAAACAGAGGAAACCTCACCTAAAATGGAAGCACAACAGATGCAAGTACTAGGGGAAAAGGCTCTTCGAGGGCTACAAATCTGTATCATCTCACCCCATTTCTAATAATCTCATTAGAGAATGACGTCCAAATGGAGGATTTAACCTCTGTATGAATAGAATATCAAATGGACTTTTCAAGAAGATTTCAATCTAATCGATGAACAGGCAAGAAACTCAATACAAGGCTTTACAAGAAGATTTAGAAGGAAAATAGAATTTTTAATTGGACTTATCAAGAAAGAACTTCAACCTATTCAAAGAATGGGAGAGAAACAGAAAATGACTTAAAAAACACTTGAGTCCAAAGAAATGCCCTCCTATAATCATTGGAAGAAATATGACCTCAATGAAGTGAAATGAAGAATCAAACCCTCCAACCAAATACTTTCAATACAACGTAAGTAACCCCTTTGTAATCACTTAAAAATTTAGTAAGCCCTTTGTAATCACACCCAATCATAAGCATATCGAATCCCTTCAAGGACTTTAGCACAAGAACATAGACAGAAACAACCACCAGAAACCAAGAGGTACACCATCTGTTGTTTTGGTTTCTCCATGGACTGCAGGATGGAGAAACCCTAATTAGATTTATTTACCACATCTTTTTCATTTTTCATCTCTCTTCACATAATATTACTTCCATTTCTTCTTTTGGTCAAAAACGAGAAACTTTCCTTTGAATTATCACTCCACCCAGAATTTTAGTGAAAAGAGAGCTTTCCAACTTGTTTCTTTTGTTTAATTTGCTGCACTTTCTTTTTTTTTTTTTTTCCTTTACATTTTTCTCATAACACAGATAGCCATATCTAGTCTCTAGATTCCTCTAGCAAGTTCACCTGAAAGCTTTAACTTTTCAGTCCAGAACCCTTCCAATCTTAATTTGCAAGTTAGAGTTGGAGTATCTTGATTCCTGTAGCAGGTTCAACTGAAATCTTTCTTTTTGGAAGATCAAAGCCCCTTCTAAAGTTGAAGTTATTTTGTTTGGAAGGCTGTTTCGAACAAAAGCAATATAGGTCATGTTACAGGAGCACAGAGTCCCCAGATATTTGTTTGTTGTGTTCCAGAAGTTTGGGCACTAATTGTCACTTGTTTTAGCATTGTAATACGGCTTCGTAGTCATGGAATAAGCTTTTCTCTTTGTGGTTTTAAGCAAGGTCTTGCAACTTTAGAGAGCTGCTTTTGGCCTTCATAAGAACAAGGAAAAACACACTTTGGGAAATAAGATGTATTTGGTAATAATGTCCAATATCACCAAGAAATATACCTTCCAGCCGACACCCCTCCAGTATTCCATCCATTATTCCCCGCTGATGTCCCTCCTCCATCCATCCAACCTACAGAAGTAATCCAAAAATAGCAAAACCTCATTTAATATAATTTCAATGGAAAACATAAAAGCACAAATGTCAACTCATGCTCATGTTTATTGACAATGGTAACCCATGAAATGGGGAGAATTTTCAAATTTCAGCAAACAGAGAAAACAATTGCATACAAAAATAGAGATCATAGGACTCTTACCTCCTGAAGAGCCTCCTAAATCAAATGGTTTAAAAGAACTGGAATCTGGATTGCCACTGATATGCAAAGAATAATGCAATTCAGGCAATTATCACAGCCATGTTATTAATTTAAAAAACAAAATAGTGTAATGTACAGTTGTCAGAATTACCTAGTTGACATGGTAGTCCTCTTCCCAACCTCAGAAAGATTCTCACATTTAACTGAACCGAAATAATAGAAGGAAAATAGTTATACATACCAATCTTAACAAAATTTAAAGAACACAATGTAGACCATCCTATACAAACCTGTAAAAACCTTCTGTTGGGAATCAAGTTTCACAGTAACATCTGAGCGACGTATGGCAATCACACGGCAGATGTACCCCTTTAAAGGACCCACTCTAATTCTCAAGGTTTGACCAATAGTGAACGGTGCATCATTGTCACAACGGTTGACTGCATACAATCCACCAGTAAAGAATCAAACATGCATATCTACAGTTAAAATAGTGGCAAAAGGGCAGAAGACTTTACATTCACGATTTTCTCTTGCTTGCCATGGCCTTTTGGGTGATAAGGGGGATTTTGGTGATGATGGTGTATCTTCAAAAACTAACGGACCTGGTTCACTTCCCTGAGTATATATCATCATGACAAATATTAGAACCTAACTCAAGGAGTGAGGCAGCTCATCGTGTAATAACAAGATACTTTATAGGATATCAAACCTTTCCACTATAATCACCAACAGATAGCTTGATTTTCTCACACATATGAGATTTGCAAGTGAAGTAACCACCATTTTCTTCCTCACTTTCATCATATAAAAAGACAACCCCTCTATAGATATGCCTAATAATACCTTGTCTGTCCTGCAAGAATGGTACAAGATAGATTTAAAAGTTCAGTAAGACTCGAAAACTGCTATATTGACTACTGTATATAATAGGCATCAGACCTTAGATGGACCTTCCAGAACTCTAACAGTATCATTAACCAGTATGGTCTTCTTGTGCTGATCTTGGGCACTGAGCCTTATATCAAATGATCCACTCTTCACATCACGCCGCTCAACAGTCACAACGACAGGCCCTTCAGCACTCTCTTTTAGAATCTATGATAATAATCAAGAGAGCTAAGCAGGTAGAGATTTCCAATAAACAGCAAGTAATCTAGTTTATATGCTAATGCTCATAACCAATAACAATGTATTAGCTAATCTGTGTACCTTATAGCTATCATCTTTCTCCATGCCTACAATAATGCCAAATTCCTTCCTTCTGCAATAGCAAAAATGGAAGAAAATGGACATATGTTATGCGTGTAATATTTAGAATGCACCTGTGGGAGGGAAGGGGATTTTTTTTTTTTTTTGGGGGGGTTGAAGGGGCGAACTGGTTAATACAGCATCATGAATGCTAATTAGGTTAAACAGGGACTTACTTAAAACAGACAAGATCATACAGTTCAAAACTGTCTCCCATACCAGAACCAGATGAACTCTCCCCTTTTCCACCTACTTTATCATTTCCTATGATCCGCCTCTTTTTAGGCTCACGGTAAATTTGAGATAGCCACTCCAAATCATTTTCTTCATTGCTCTCAGATAGCCTAAACTTCAGGAGCTCCTCTTGTGTAGGCTCAACACCCCAGAGAATTAATGAATCTATAGCAACTTTTTTGTACAGATATCCATCCTTGAGCATCAGTCCATCAAGAATTTCATAGACTTTGCCTGTATCACGATCACGTCTGTATTGCATCAGAGGTCGGAATTCCCTGCAGTAACACAATTGAAACAATTGTATCAGACAATATATCTACTATAGCATGAAGATAAGATATGAGAGTATGCATAATTACTCAAGTTCACTTGAGCTGATTAATCTTGGTGCTGGTATTACACCTTTTTGGAGCCTATATCCTCCACCCTGTAACAGGAAAATCAAATGTACAGAATATAAATAACTAACTTGGGCAACTTTCTGATCACAGCTTGTTTGAAGAGTTAAGTACCTGGCTAACTTATAACTAATTTCTAAGTGAAACATTCTTTTAAGCATGACTCAAAACGAAGCATTGCAACAACTAGAGCTAAGATCAAGTGGGGGGAAAAAGCCTTATAAAAAATAGTTCTTGCTTCAGTTATTCAGAAATATTTGCTAACAACAAAAATGACAGATATACAGTCTAATAAATCAATAATCCTTAAATTCTTGAATTATATGTCCTGTTGACAGAACGTTGTAAGCATGGTGAACATAGTGGATGGCAAACATCTACCGCATTAGATATAAAATGTTATAAGTTGCACCAGTTTATCTGATATGATTTTTTTTTAATAAAAAGGTTGATGTGATGATTCATCCCTAGTTGTAGAGCAATTATTTACCTATCAGCCTTATTGCATGATGCAATACTAGGTATTAGTAGTACTAAGGGCAAAATAAAAAATTACAATCATCACTGATAACATAGATAGAGAAGAAGAGGGTGAGAGAAAATCATTTGATATGGTGATATCATTACAAATTTAGCAGCCATGGCTTGGAGATCAATTCTTGGAATAAGCTTCACTGTTGCCCTCCTATGAGCATTATTCACAGCCACAACCTGCAGAAATGAAAGAGAAAAAACAGGAATAAGCATTTCATAGATAACCAAAATACAACTCCAGAACAGCCAATTATGCAGTACCTGTGCTAGGTCACCCTTATATATACCACTTTTCACACGTACCCACATACCCACAGAAATTTCATTGCATCTACTCCGTGCATTGAACAGATGACAAACTTCATTTTTTGGAACAGGCTGCACGCGACTAACATAGATGCTAGAAAGTCCTTTACATGCCTGAATTTCCAGGAATGGAACCATTCCAAAACAATTAGGCTTCTAGAAAAAAAATTTCCAAGAAATTAGCATCACTAAATACATTAAAAATAGATCCCAAAGAACTAAAGTCACCTCATTAATATCACATTGCTTTTCAGCTTCAATGTAGATTAATCCCTTCATATGATCTACAGCAAATGCAGACACTATATTGATCTTAGTTCCCAATAATTTCAAGTCAACAAACTTCTGCATCAGACAGAAAGCTGAAAGCCTCTCACGCCCAACCTGCATCAGCAAAGCTTAGAAAAAGAAAAATATCTAAAAATAAATTTTGCATTTGCAATTTTAACCAGCATATATTACTAAAACCATGTTTCAGTTGCCATACTGCGCATTTGACTTTCCAGATGGTTGGACTTGGATCACTATGGGCGGCTGATACAGAATTTGGCTCAATCGTTTTGTCATCAAACTCATATCCGGCATATGCAACAAACCTGGAACCATCTCCATAACGTTCTTCCATCATCTTATCATACTCTTCTTCATCAATCATTTCCTCCTTTGGGAAAAGGGGAAGGTTCTGCCCCTTAGCAGGTTCATTATTCATTGTTTGCGCCATATCAATATCCTCTTCCACAAAATCTGCCCGTATAAACAAGCGGAAAAAAAAAAAGATAAAAAAAAGCAGCTCAATCCACACTAGTCAAATAATGTCATATCAAATACTTTTACCACCAGAGTCCAAAATTAAACTGAAAATCAAGATGGTTCATGTAAAGAACCGAGCACTGAAGTCAACATTTTACTAAATTTATGGCGGCAAACTCCTCAAACAATCACAACAAAAATAATGCCATTTCAGTCGCTATAATAGTCAACAACCAATACAAACAACACAAAATGTAATTTCATGTTCCATTTCATCTACATCACAAAAATAAAAAATATTCTTTTAACCCAAATTCAGGAATATAAGCAACTCTGACAAACAACAAGCAAGTCTCATTCCACCAAATGGGGTCAGATACAACATTGGATCAACGCCATTGTCTCTATCAAAAACCATTTTCACATAATTCAATCAGCAACCAAGCATTAAACCAGTGGCAAAAAATGATAGAAAAGGCCAGGAAATCACATGTAATAACCAAAAACAATGTCATTTCTTTCAAAGATTCAACAACTAACATCAATGACACGAAATATTATGTGCTGTTCTCATCTACAACACAAAAACCAGAGATATCCCTTTAACCCAAATTCAGGAAAGGAAGCAATTCCCAGTAAACATTAATGAAGCCTTATCCCTTTAAATGGGATCAGCTACATCATTCAATCAACGCCATTGTACTTCATCAAATACCATTTTTCCACTATTTAATCAACATCCAACCCTTTCACTAGAGTTTTCTGGAGACTTCTCTACCCCTCTTAAATTGACTACCCTCCGATAAAGCCACCAAAAGAAGCGATTCTCAACAGCATATATTTATCAAAGAATTCCAAACCATGATGTGTAATGAAGGACCGGGGGGAGAAAACAGAAAAGATTAATTGAGAGACAAAATTAAAAAGGCGCCAATATTATACCTGAAAAAATTTAAGAGAAAAAATGCAATGTGCACGATCTCACATCAACACCTTAAGGGGAAAAAAAAATGCAATGTGCATGATTCCACACCGACACCAAAATCCTGCAAAGGCATGAGCATTTCGAACAATACTCTCCGCAGAAATTGCTATATTTTTCATAAAATATTACAAACTCTAATAAAACCCTAGCCTAAACCCAAAAACACCCATATCAATCAAAATGACTTCGATTCCATAGATGTTAAAATTCTAACTCGGCTCTCGAGAATAAACCCACCACACAGAGCAGCAACATCTTCAAAATGTGAAAGAGTCGAAGCTCAAACTAGACACCAAAATGCCTTGAAAACCCTAAAATTTATCACGATAGATCAATCAGAGAACAGAATGTACGACCGGAAAAGAGCGGTGGAGGGTTTTCCTTAGTTTACCATCGCCGAAGTCACTGTAGTCACTCTCATCGGAGTCGTCAACATCGGCGGTGTCTTCGAAGAACTGTAAAACTCCCCGGTTCATCCTCTTCCTGCCACCGCCGAACTTGCCATCGTCGTCACCTCTACCGACAGGAGCTTTGCCCTTGCCAGCAGCTTCCTTGCCCTTCCCCTTGATCGTCATTTTCCGGGGACAATGCAGAACTTTGTTTTTGCAGAGTATGAAACCAAACACACGAATCTCATGCAGAGAATGCGAGAGTGAGAGTGAGAGTGAGAACTACAATGAGCGGGCTTTTGATGATCGAAATGACTCCTGGCACCGTGGCAATGCGTTTCTATATAGGGCGGAGTGTGAACTTACACTTGTATCCCTCACTCCCTGGCGCTGCAGTCTTGGTCAATGGACTGCCTTTTTTGTGCTTTACCTTTTGATGCGGCAATTTTCGAAATTTACAGGCGTTGGTAATATTGTTAGGGGTTGATTGGTAATTACATAAATTGAATCTTGTGCTTTTTGTTACGTTCATTTCTGGAAAAAAAAATGTAGAATTCCTTCTAAAATATCATAATCATTGCTGCTTTGTTTGGAACAAGCGTAAAGAAGGAGAAGAAATGAGAGAAGTGAAATTTGCAATTTCACCTTAGGTACAGGGTGAAATTCGAGGGGTAGAGGAACTAATTTAGAATGAAAAAGTTGAAGTCCATCGATGATATTTTCCCCCTTGAGATAAGGTGAAATTCAAATGAAAAAGTTAATTTTTTTATGCATTCCCAAGCTACCCTTCTACTGAAACGCAAGATTGCAAGCAACCTTCCCAACTACTATGCTATGAAACCACGTCCGATTCTACAATCAAAACTACCATGAGCAGCATTGCCAAACCACACCCTCTCCACCAACTCCAATGTCCCGAAGAACAAATATTTAGAGGGAAATGAGTTTTTTGGGTGCTCTGTCATTCTTATCTCTTTCTCATTTGTACAATGTCTACCACTTGAGGAAGATGAGACCGCATTGTTAATGGTGGAATTTTGTTCGCTGATGGATGTCCGCCTAAGCACCAAGAAGAGAGGACACCGATCTGTCTGTGGTGGCCGTGTTCAGTGGCTATAGAGGATGCAAATCTTCAAAACGATCCGAAAGCCTCTCCAACTGGGTCGGTCAACTTCGATCCAAACTTAACCCGAGACCCAAGTTGAAGAGGCTTGCCAACCCGACCCTAATTTTTTTTCACATAGACAAAAAAAAATTTTCTAGCTTCAAGTGGTAGGAATAATATGAAATTTTTGGTGAATTTTCATGAAAAATAAGTGCACTGAATGGCATAGAGATTCTATAAATTTGTATGTTACTAGTGACAAGCTAAGTTTTAAAAATTACATTAAATGTAACATATTAAGAAAGCTTCTATCTATCAATGATTATTTAATTCTATATAAATCGGATGAATTTTAGGGCACTTTAGATTCACTAAAAAAAATCTTACATTTGATTATTTAAGATATCTTTATTGGGAATAATATAGTTTACAATTCTTATACTATAATGTTAATAAAAAAAAAGGATAGCTTCATGCTAAAATTGCCCAACTTGAATCCATTGTGCTTTTCAATATTAACAATCTCTCATTGTCATCCTTTTACGAAGCAAAATACATTTAATTTATAAATATAATATATGTGACTCTCATTATCAAGGTCATTTTTGAAGCCAAAGTCAAAGTGGGTTAATATAACTTTTGAATTTCTAAGTGGGTTTGATTAAATAAACGGAGAGATTGCCTAGTTTTCACCATCTTTAGAACCTTCCTTTGAATTTTGGAACCTATTCCTTTGTTGATAATAAATCAAATCTAAATCCTTAGTGTTACACTTCTAATTTTTTATTTTTACAAATCTTTTTAATGTAGCGTGAAATATGCTTCTGATCACAAGTATCAAACTCATCATCTAATTTTAATACATTTTATCACCTTTTTTTACTTATCATGTTTCATATGAGTAATGTACCACTAAATTATAAAATAATCAAGGTTTTGGTTGTATTATTAAAAAAATATTTTTATTGAAAATCACATTTGCTTGTATAAAGCAATGGAGTGGTGTGTCATTTGCATAAAAAAAATAAAAAATAATAATGTGTAATAGTGTGATAGAAAAAAATATCTTTCCTTCGAAAAATAATATATTTTTTATCACATTCTTCACATTTAACATTGAATAAATATGATTTTTTTGTATAATATATATTTTAGTCAAATAAAAAGAATTATTGCAAAATTTACTATTAAAGGAGCAAAGTTTATAATTACATAAATATAAATAAACATACATAATGAGTTCACTTAATTTATGGAAGAATCACGTCATTAATCATATTTAGTCAAGATAGAATGAGGTGGTAGAATTAAAATAATGTATGAGTTATTTAATGTAAAAAAGTTTAGCTTTTACTCTTATTCTATCAACCTCATCAACATTTTAGGACCAAATAGACTCACTTAAAGAAGACCCTCTAACAAAATCTCATAGTATATTATCTTGGATTTCTTCAATCAAATCATAGTAGATATTAAATTCTATATTTAATTGCTATCAACAATTATAGGTTATTGGCACCTAAATATTTAGCTCTTTATATTATGCTTTTTCACACAAGTCATTGATTTCAAAGGATACTATTGCCGGTACTCAATTGTAGTGCTTCAAAATTAAAAGGAAGGATCCCTATCCAACTAATTTCGCCACAAATCCAATCTCTTTCCTCATCCATACAGGAGGTACATTCTCATTCATTGCAAAAATTTTCTCTACTTGTGTTTCTGGATATATGTTTAACTACTGTTTTCTACGTCATTGTATTATTTTCTTCATGTTAGTGTTCAATGAATTTCTATTAAGTACTTAAACATTACCTTCATATCATCGATTTTTACAAATGTCATTAGATCTAAGCCTTTGTTGTAGCTTCTTTTTTGCTTTATTCATAACATATAACTTAGTTGTCATGATTACCATTGCACTTATGTGTTCATTGGTTAAACCTTGGAAGTTTGGTGCAATTGACCATAGAAGATAATATGGATGATATATGTGAGGAGTTGTTGGAAGTAAATAGATTGACTAATGTTAACATAATAGAAGAGTGGGAAAGATTATGTGAAATGTGTATTATTCAATATTCAAATGATTTGCTATATTGTTCGTTCAATGCATCTGTTACAATTAGAAGTAAATACTATATAAAAGCCTATTAGTGATGGCATTGGATCAAGGGATCAAATGTGTCAATAGCTGTTACAAAACCTATTAGAGATTGATAAATGTCATAATCTAGTGTGCATCAGTCCCCACGCTTTCTATTGATTATGTGAAAAGTTAAAAGCAATTGGAGTGAAAGATTCCACATGTTCAATAGTCGAGGAACAAGTTGCTTAATTTTTGCACATGTTGGCATATAATGTTAAGAATAAGGCTATGTCTTTCTTCTTCCATCAATCTAGGGACACAATTTGTCGTCACTTCCATAATGTTTTACGAGCTATTATACTGGTTAGGGATGAGTACCTTTTGTAACCTTCAAGATTAGAAATTCCTCCGCAAATATTCAATAACAGTAGGTTTTATCCTTATTTCAAGGTATTGCAGTTAGTTATATATGTTTAAATACTTAATCCTATGCATAATTTAGGCAACAAAGTCTTTATATAATCTAATTTTCAAAAAATTAAAAAAAATAGGATCATGTTAGAGCTTTAAATAGGACTCATATAAAGTTAAGGTATGAAGAGAAGATACTCCTCGCTTTCAAAGAAGAAAAGATTACCTAACACAAAATGTGTTAGCAGTTTATTATTTTAATATGAAATTCACATATGTTTTATATAGATGGGAAGGAACTACATCTAACTTCAAATTTCTTAAACATACATTGAATAAAAGAGGGGATAGACTAAAAATACCTAAAGGTAAGGCAAATTGTAATAAGTTATTCACTTAAAAAGTAATATATCAATCATTCCTATAAGGTTCTTCTAATTATGATAGTGATGTTGTGATATATATATTTGCATAATTGTTATATATCCTAAGCAAAATCTACCTAAGAGATGCATGTTATCCTTTGAAAAATGGACTTCTAACACCATATAAAGGTGTTCGTTATCACTTAAAGGAGTACACAACATGTGATCTACAAAATGCAAAAGAAATTTTTAACCATCGACATGCTTTGCTGAGAAATATGATTGAAAGAGCATTCGAGGTCCTTAAAAAGAGATTTCCTATCATAGCTATTGGGACGAAACCATATTATTCTTTTGCCACCATGACAAATATTACCATTGGATATTGTGTATTGTATAACTTTCTAATGGATGTTGATCCCGATCCATGATTGATGGATGAAGTGGACTGTGAGCCATTATATAGTAACATAAAAGATATTAGGGACCACGAAACATGAAATACTGAGGAAGATTATAAGGAAGGATACCTCCTGAGAGAATGCATAGCCATCTATATGTGAAATGACTATGAACAAAATTTGTTATAAATAGAATTTTCTTTTATCTAGAGCCTTGTATAAGACCTAAAACTAATGGAATGTATCAATTACACTAAATGTGAATATCATGCTTATGTGTGTAAGTTATTTATGTAATGAAATTTACTTCTATGAATATGTTATACATTTGTCACAAATAGAGTTTTTATTTTTAATTAGCTTGTATATCTTATAAGGTGATGGATAAGATCATTGTGATATAAGTGGGATTCTCATCTATATTGCATATGTTGTCATACAAGATTTGTATAATTTATAAATTGGAATTTACTATCATGCATGTGATATACTCATAAGGGTTGTCTATATTAATTTATAATACTTGGTTATATGAGATTTTGTAGTTAAAGAATGCTAAAAAATAGGAAACCTGACAATAGGGAGAGGAATTATCGAGGGACACATTATGATGGATGCCAAAAATGGATGCAATGTTGTTGGATGCATTATTGAAAGAGATGCATAAAGGAAACTGACCTGATGGGACATTCACCTCCATGGCATATGCTATTGTAGCAACGAAGTTCAAGCAATCAATTGGTCCATTCTTCTGAAAGCATCATATAAAAAATAGGATGAGAACATTGAATTAGCACTTTAACGAGTGCTATGACTTATTTCACAAGTGGAGCCGAGTTATATGGAATCTAATAACAAGAATGTTTGAAGCTGAGTAGAAAGTGTGGAATAAGATTTATGCGATGATAAATCAAGTATCTTAAGCATTACATGTGATCCTAATTAATATTTATGTCACTGCAAGTTGGAAATCAATTCATCAGTGTTTGGTATAACCTACATGCATGATGATGTACTCTTTCACTTTCACCTATGTGATTGAAAACAAGTGTGTTTTTGTAGAATTTCTATGCCATGACATAAAACTTCTAATGGTTATTTGTTACTTATAGTGTTGTGTAGAAAATTATATAGTACGATATACCATACAAACATAGTTCAAAGGTATCTTCATTTTGCATGTTTGCACAATAACTTTGTGATTGTGTTTGTTATACAATTGAAGGTACTATATGACATTTAGTATTAACTATATAAGGGTGTTGCATCTTATAAATCAAAGTCAATGTTTATCTTATAAAGAGTACATTTTCAAGAAAAGCTGGAAGCTTAGAAATAGAAGCGCACTCCTATTTATAACTATGACAAGTTATTAGAGCTCTTGGCTAAAGATAGGACTATGGGTGTATATGTTGAGACTTCAAGGGACAAATTTTAGAGATGGGAGAGAGAAAGGTTAAACCTTAATGACAACTTCAAACTGATATTTAATTCTAATATGCAATGAGGAAGTGAGGCCCCCAATTTCACATAGCATCCTGATATATTTAGTTCTAAAGGTGCTCCCTTTAATCACTCTCAAGAGTATGCTCTTTCAAATCCCTTAACTTAATCACAAGACACTTCATCTTCAAAAGGTTCTAAAAAAAAGGCGCCCATGGTTGATGTGGTTGAAAAAAGGTATGAAAGATTGTACATAAGAATAAATAAGTTAACAAATATGATGAGAGAAGTAGGAGAAAAACATGTCAAGATAGCTAAAAGAAGTTTGTCAATTTTTAAGAGTAGCAAACCTCGTCATTACAGTAAGGTAGAAGTGTGGCAAGAGTTAAAGAACATATGAGTACCTTAGAACTTTCAGTTAAAGTGTTATAGCTTTTTGTGTGAAAATGAAAAGGCTAAGAATCAATTTTTTAGTGTTCCGTCATATATACGACTACAAATATTATACCAACTCATGGCAAATGCAAGAGGTGATTAAGCCATTGGTGATGGAACCAAATGATGCTTACTTGGAGAAATGTTTATTGGTAATATGAGCAATTACTGTTGTGTTATAGGATTGTTACTTGTTAAAAAGTTTGTATTTTATGTGTCTTGATGCTTACTTTGACATTACATTTATTACTTTTTATTCATTTTTATTATAATGATTAATTTTACAATATCAGCAGATTGATGAGTTTTAATCACATGATTTTTGCATTTTAGGTACTTTTGCTTTGCTAATTTATGAAGATGTGGTTGATTTGGATTGGTCCTTACATTGGATTGCTGATGTGACTTAAGGGATGGAACAAGCTAATTCAAGTATTCCAATGGATCAATTAAAAATTCCAAGTGGGCTTATTACAAAAGCATAGGCTACAAGGACCAAAGAAGCTTTAAATGGGCGTATTCAAGACATATGAGCTAAATAAAATTCGCCTCAACCTAATCTTAATACCAATCATGTGCTCAGCATTATTTAGGCTGGAAATGGAGCTAGCAAAGGAATTTTAGGCCAGAATAATACAAATTAAGGAGCTTAGACCAAGGACTATGCATGAGTACACTCAAATTAGGCTGAATTATGTTGTTTTGGGATGAAAATAATGGTTTATAATTAGCTGATGTAACTGCACAAATTTTAGTTATGTTAGGCAATATGTCTTTTTATTTTCATAATGGGCTGGGCCAATTAGTTATATTTCTAGGTTTTTCTTTTCCTAAGCTAAGTAGGTTATAAATACCACATCTCCACATCTTTTGTAATCAGACTTTTGTTGAATGAAAGTTATCCTTTTCCAGATTTGAGAGGAGTTTTCTCTGTGATTCTTCATTGAACTTTTGACTCATCAAGGCTTGATCAACGTTGTAGCATCATCAACACTTTGGGTCCTTATTTTTTGTACTCAATGGTTCAAGTGGATCACCAAGCTTGATTCTTAGTGTTCTTGGGGTGAGTATATTCAGATTGGCTGTGGGTTCATAGGTTTTATACCTTCTTGGGTTCGCACCATCTTGGTTATCAGAGCTTCGGACTAAGATCAGGCTTTATCCTTTTAATTCTCACTATGTAATTCTATTCTTCTTGTTCTGCATTTGTTCTTCCATCTCTATTCCGGATTTTGTTCCTTCTTTCTAGGGTTCTACTCTTTTACAATTTGGAAAAAAATGAAAAAAAAATAGAACGAAAAAAATTCAAAAATTTTGCAAAAAAAATTAAAAATCCTGAAAAAAAAGAAAAAGAGGATAAAAAAAAGAAAGTAACAGAGAACAAAAAGAAAAAGAATCGTGCTAATGGATTATGATTTGAGGTAGAACTCCAAAAATCTTATTTCAATTTCTTGTTCTGAAATTCCTTGATTTTTTTCTCTGAACATCTACTTTTATTTTACCCCTAAAGTTTTTTATTAAAATTCTACAAGAATTTCTAATAGCCTTGATTGAGTCTGATTAGTTTCTCTAAAGAACTAACAGAGAAGACCAAGAGTGGAAAAAGGCTAGAGAGTATGAGACTATTATTGTGAAAAAAAGCTTACTTAAGAGTGATACATGAGGGTTAAGTGACATCTCTTGAGGACAAACACGTGAGGGAGTGTGTGAGGAATTTATTTTCTAACAAATTGTCTTGCAACTTTCAAAATGGCAAATAGGGAGGAGACACCAAATGGTGGAGATCCACAGAACATAGAGTTTGCTCTAAAAGCCATGCAATAACAATTTGAACGTTTCAATTTGGTTTTTGGGGAAATAAGGGATAGGATGGATAAGCAAGAAGATTTGATTGTCAATTTACAAAAGGAGCAAGCTAATAGAAATCTTAATCCAAATAAACATGATAGGCAAGAGCAAAAGGATATGGATGATTTTGATTCTGAAAATGAAATTGGAGGTAAAAATGAGGAGGATTTTGATTCTGAATTTGAAATGGGCAAAAATAGGCATAAAGGAGTTTGGCATGAGAGGGGTTACAGAAGGATTACTCTAAGAGATCAAAATAGAAGGGATGGGAACCTTGGTAACATTAAAATGAAGATACCTTCTTTCCAAGGGAGAAATAACCCTGAAACTTATTTGGAGTAGGAGAAAAAGATAAAATTGATTTTTTATGATCATAATTACTCTGAAGCAAAAAAGGTGAAACTAGCCGTAATTAAATTTACTGATTATGTAATCATTTGGTGGGATAAATTGGTTTTGAATAGAAGGAGGAATGTTGAGACACCTGTAGAAACATGGAGGGAAATGAAGGCTCTAATGAGGAAGAGGCTTGGTCCTAGTCATTACTATAGGGACCTCTATCAAAAATTGTAGAGCCTTACACAAGGTTCTAAAAGTGCAGAAGAGTATTACAAGAAAATAGAGATTGCTATGATTAGGGCTGATGTCAAAGAAGATAGGGAAGCCACAATGGCATGATTTCTAAATGGGTTGAATAGAGAAATAACACACATAATGGAGCTACAACATTATGTGGAGTTAAAAGACATGGTGCATATGGCTATGAAGGTGGGAAGACAATTAAAATAGAAGAGGGCATTAAAGTATAATGTGGGTTCTGGTTCTGGTTTTTCTTACAAATCAAATTGGAAGAAAGAAGAAAAGGTTATTCAGAAAAGAGCTCCCAAGGGCAAAGATAAAGCTTCAAAAGGCAAAGGTAAATCTGATTCCCAACCTTTCAGAAATGAAGATATTACATGTTTCAAGTGTTTGGGAATAGGTCATATAGCATCATAATGCTCCAAGAAGAGAGTTGTAATTATGCATGACAATGAAGTGGTAACTGAAAGTGATAGTGATGAATCCATGCCTTCATTTGAAGATGCTAGTGATGATGAAGTTGAGTATGCAGTTAAAGAAGAAGCACTTATGACTAGATGTGTTCTAAATTCTCAAGTTAAAAAGGATGACAATGAGCAACAAAGGAAAAACATCTTCCACACTTGCTACCTCATAAACAAGAAGGTATGCAATATGATTATAGATGGAGGAAGTTGTACAAATGTTGCAAGTATTATATTAGTTGAGAAGCTGAACTTGCCTACCATTAAACACCCTAAACCTTACAAATTGCAATGGTTGAATGACTGTGAGGAAATTAAGGTTAAAGATCAAGTTTTGGTTTCATTCTTAATTAGTAAATGTAATGATGAAGTACTATGTGATGTAGTCCCAATACATATTGGTCATATGCTTTTAGGAAGACTATGAGAGTTTAATCGTAGGGTAACTAAAGATGGGTATACAAATAGGTACTCTTTTGTATTGAACAACAGATCCATTACACTTGCACCTTTGTCTCATAAGCAAGTGTATGAAGATCAACTCAAAATGAAGAAAGAGCAAGATAAAAAGAAGGGTGAGTTGAAAAATGAGAGAAGTAAAACAGAGAGTGAGTTGAAAAATGAGAGAAGTAAAATAGAGAGTGAGTTAAAAAATGAGAGAAGTAAAACAGAGAATGAGTTAAAAAATAAGAGAAATAAAAAGAGGAGTATGCAAAAAATTCAGAGAGAAAGAGATAAAAAAATAATGAGTGTGAGAATGATAAAACAGAGAGCTCAAAGATAGAAATTCAAAAAAAAGAAAAGAAAATGGAGAGAAAATAGAGTTTTTACGCAAAAGAAAATGAAGCGAGAGTTGCTTATTTTACTAGACATACTATGGTTGTTCTAGTTTACAAGGAGGTTTGTTTAAACATTAACTTTCTTGATCCTTCTCTTCCAAATGTTATTGATCCTTTGTTGCAAGAATTTAAAGATGTGTTTCCTAAAGAAATCCCTAGTGGGTTAGCACCTATTAGAGGAATAGAGCATCAAATTAATTTCATTCCTGGTGCAACAATTCCTAACTATCCAACCTATAAAAGTAATCCAGAAGAGATAAAAGAACTTCAAAGGCAAGTTGAGGAGCTCTTGGCAAAGGGGTATGTTAGAGAAAGCCTAAGTCCTTGTGCAATTCCAATTCTACTTGTTCCTAAGAAAGATGGATCATGGAGAATGTGCATTGAATGTAGAGCTGTGAACAATATCACGGTAAAGTATCATCATCCCATTCCTAGATTAGACAATATGCTAGATGAATTGCATGGGTCTAGTATCTTCTCTAAAATTAATCTAAAATCTGGATACCATCAAATTAGGATGAAGAAAAGGGATGAGTGGAAAACTGCATTTAAAACAAAACATGGACTTTATAAATAGCTAGTTATGCCATTTGGACTCACTAATGCACCAAGCACTTTCATGAGGCTAATGAATCATATTTTACGTGTATACATTGGGAAATTTGTTGTTGTGTATTTTGATGATATCCTGATATACAATAAGAATCATGATGAACATTTGAGTCATTTGCATTGTGTACTTGATGTGCTGAGAAAAGAAAAACTGTATGCTAACTTGAAAAAGTGTAGCTTTTGTATGGATAAGATTGTTTTCCTTGGTTTTGTTGTAAGTGCACAAAGGGTAGAAGTTGATGAAGAAAATGTAAGGGCAATAAAGGAATGGCCCACACCTACAACCATTACTGAGGTAAGAAGTTTTCATAACTTAGCTAGTTTTTATAGGTTTTGTGAAGGATTTTAGCACAATTGCTGCACCACTCACTGAAATCATTAAGAAATCTATTAGCTTTAAATGGGACAAAGCTCAAGATCATGCTTTTAATGTTCTTAAAGAAAAATTGTATTCTATGCCTGTGCTAGCATTATCTAACTTTAATAAAACTTTTAAGATTGAATATGCTGCATTAGGAATTGGTATAGGAGCTGTTTTGATGTAGGAGGGGTGACTTATTGCATATTTTAGTGAGAAGCTAAGTGGGGCAGCCTTGAATTGTCTAACATATGATAAGGAGCTTTATGCACTTGTGAGAGCATTGGAGACTTGGCAACACTACCTTTGGCCTAAGCAATTTGTGATTCACACATATCACCAATCTTTAAAGCACCTTAAGAGTCAAGGTAAGCTAAATAAGAGACATGCTAAGTGGTTAAAATTCATTGAGCCCTTTCCATATGTCATCAAATACATGCAAGGTAAGGAGAATATAGTTGCAGATGCCTTATCTAGAAGGTATGTTCTTCTTACTTCTCTTAATGCAAAATTGCTTGGCTTCAAATATGTCAAAGAATTGGATGAAAAAGACAATGATTTTGCTAAAGTATTTACTGCATGTGAGAAAAGATCAATTGGTAAGTTTCATAGGACTGATAGGTACTTATTTAGAGAAAATAAGTTATGTGTGCCTAAATGTTCTATGCGTGAATTGTTGGTGAGAGAAGCTCATGGGGGAGGATTAATGGGATACTTTGGCATAAAAAAGATTTTAGATGTTTTGCATGAGCATTTCTTTTGGCCTAAAATGAACATGATGTAGAAAGAATTTGTGGAAGGTGCATTCCTTGTAAAAAGGCAAACTCTAGAGTCTTACCATATAGTTTGTATACACCTTTACCTATACCTAGTGAGCCTTGGGTGGACATATTGATGAACTTTATTTTAAGGCTACCTAGATCAAGGGGAGGTCGTGATTCAATATTTATGGTTATTGATAGATTTTCCAAAATGACACATTTCATTCCATGTCATAAAATTGATGATGCTGTTCATATTGTAGATTTGTTCTTTAAAGAAATTATGAAGCTTCATGGTGTTCCAAAAAGCATTGTATTTGATAGGGACACAAAGTTTCTTAGTCATTTTTGGAAAGTTTTGTAGGGAAAGCTTGGCACTAAATTGTTATTTTCTACTATTTATCATCCACAAACTGATGGCTAAATCGAAGTTGTCAATAGAACTTTAACTCAATTGCTCAGAGTAGTTATTCAAAAGAATTTAAAGAATTGGGAAGATTGCTTGCCATTCATTGAGTTTACATATAACTAAAGTATTCATTCTTCTACTGATTATTCTTCTTTTGAGATAGTTTGTGGTTTTAACCCGTTAACTCCTATGGATTTATTACGAGTGCCTATTAATGAGAGAGTTAGTCTTGATGGGAAAAAGAAAGCTGAAATGGTGTAGCAACTTCATGAACGTGTGAAGCAGCAAATTGAAAAGAAAAATGAACAATATGCATCCAAAGCCAACAAAGGAAGAAGACGTGTTATCTTTGAACCAGGGGATTGGGTATGGGTGCATATGAGGAAAGAAAGGTTTCTAGCTTAAAGGAAATCTAAATTGGCTGTAAAGGGGAAGGACCGTTTTAAGTCCTTGAAAGAATAAATGACAATGCTTACAAGATAGACTTGCCTAGAGAGTATAATATTAGTGCTACATTTAATGTTTCTGATTTATCTCCTTATGATGCAGGTGAAGATTCGAGGACGAATCCTTTTGAAGAGAGAAGGAATAATGCGACTCAAGGGATGGAACAAGCTAATTCAAGTATCCCAATGGATTTATTACAAATTTCAAGTGGGCCTATTATAAGAGCACAGGCTATAAGGACTAAAGAACCTTTAAATGGGCTTATTCAAGACATTTTGGCCAAACAAAATTCACCTCAACCTGATCTTAATACCAATCACATCCTCAGCATTATTTGGGCTGAAAATGGAGCTGTTAAAAGAATTTTGGGCCAGAATAATACAAATTAAGGATCTTGGACCAAGGATTATGCATGAGTACACTCAAATTAGGCTAAATTATGTTGTTTTGGGCTGAAAATAGTGGTTTATAATTAGCCGATGTAACTACATGAATTTTAGTTATGTTAGGCAATATGTCTTTTTATTTTCGTAATGGGCTAGGCCAATTAGTTATATTTCTAGGTTTTTCTTTTCCTAAGCTAAATGGGTTATAAATACCACATCTCTACATCTTTTGTATTTAGACTTTAGCTAAATGAAAGTTATCCTTTTCTAGATTTGAGAGGAGTTTTCTCTGTGGTTTTTCATTGAACTTTTGACTTATCAAGGCTTGATTAATCTTGTGGCGTCATTAACACTTTAGGTCCTTATTTTTTGTACTCTTGTGGCGTCATTAACACTTTAGGTCCTTTTTTTTTGTACTTAAGGGTTCAAATGGATCACCAAGCTTGATTATTAGCATTCTTGGGGTGAGTATATTCAGATTGGTTATGGGTTCATAGGTTTTATACCTTCCTGGGTTCGCACTAATGGCTTATTGGCCATGGTAGTACTAGAGTGAGGTGTTTAGTTATGTCTTTTTCATATTCCTGTTACTGGCAGTAGCATATGAATGAACAATCTATATAATGCTATTTATTATATTTGTATGTAATTAGTAGAATTTGGAACTTAGCATGAAATGAGATTTCACCTATGGTAGTAAGTTATGTTTATGTGCCAAGTGCATTTCTTAATATGTCATGTTATCTTTATGTGGCAAGTGTATTGAAATAATGAATGCATAAAGGGAAGCATGCTAAATAAATAGGGAAAGAAAGTGCCATGGTGAACTTATATCATAGTACGTTGGCTTTTGCCTAAATTAGATAGTTGTGTCGGCCTTATGCTATTTATGTTTGATGCTTTTGTGAAAACCTGCAAAGCAGAAGGAATGACATAACTAGAATAGGTAAAGTTCCCATTAAGGCATTTAATGGGTCAAAATTATGCCATTTATGTCTAATGCTTTGTGTCATTCATTTTGCACTATGCACGTGCTTTAATTGATGATGACAATAATTTCTCCAAAAACATTCAACTAGTCAATGAAGTTATACTCTGGTAAGGGGAAGTTATTGTTCATATGATTAGGACTTATTTCATTTTATTGTAGAACATTTCAGTGCATCTTTCATACTTGAAGTTTATTATGAATCTTTATGGATGTTTAATATAGAAGTTATACAAATGATAACTTTTAATAAAAAATTAATAAAAAATTTGATTTTTCTAATATTTAAAGTAGTCAAGTCACATTTGACTTTTTTAAATTTATATTTTATTTTGACTCTCTTAATATTAAAATTGGATTAAATTAAATTCAAACCGATATATTTTGTTAAATTTAAGAAAAAAACTTTTATTTGACATATAGATCTTTAACCAAACTTTAGCTAATATTCATTGAAAAAATTGTAGTAAAACTAATCTTATTACATTAAAGGATGTAAAATGGCATGATTTATTTGAGGTTAAAAACATCTTAATTTGGTTGTTAACATTACATAGTTGACTGATTTTCCTTTTGTTGATTACTAATTTAGAACATTGTTAGAAATTTATGTGTTAATTAGATCTTTATTCTTCAATTTAACTAAAGTTATTAATGAAGATAAATATAATTCGTATACGTCTAAAGTCTAACTTAGAATATTATATTTAAAAAAGGATTAAATATAATCAATTTATATAATAGAGGACTAAAACCATAATTAAGTGTAAATAATATTTTTTTAAAAAAAATTATAAGAGTGTGTTACAAATAGTAAATACACCAAAAACTATCATCCCATTAATGTAATAGAATCTTATTATTAAATCTTATCTCTTCTTATATAATGAAAACATATTAATTAAGATGATGGTAGGATTGAGATTTGCATTATTTTGTTTTAACATAAATTATCTTCTATAATATATAGTTATAAAATAATAAATTAGAAAAATATTTTATTTATTTAATATTAAATATAAAAAATAAAAAAAATTATCAGTACATCATTAATTTTTAATTGAATTTCATGAACTAATATTATAACTATTTTCTCATAATATACTATGAAGGCATTTTAGTTATTTGACTCAATACTATTTTTTTCTTCCCTTATTTTCACTTATTCTAAACAAAAGAAATCAATTTCACCCCTATTTTCTTCCCTCCTATTTTCACTAATTCTAAACAATCTAAGGTAAAATCCCTTCACCTCTAATTTCTCCTTCCTCCATTACCTTTCACCTCCAATTTTTTTTCTCTCTCTATTTTCACCCCCATCCAAACACACTCTAAATCAGATTGACAGTTTAAATCAGTAAATTGATAATTGATTTCATTTAAGTTATATTATTAAATCAATTTTATAAATAAATTGCTAAAAAAATTAACTTAGTTGATATTTTTAATTGAACTGATTGAATCATTATATTATATAAAATTAGTAGTTTTTTAAAAAAATTAATTTATTTGATTTTATATAATTATAAGTTATTTTCTTTTTATTATTATATTTTAATGAATTATAAAATAAATTTATTTATTTTACTTATTTGATGTGTATTTTTATTTTTATAAATTTATTTTTATATTTTTATATTATAAATTATTAAACTAATGGTATTCATTGATTAAATCAGTGACATAATGAAGTAAGTTTTTCAAATTTTAGTCTAATTTCAATAACCATGTAAAACACTGCTGTTGACCCTAGTTAGGTGCTCCACGAGAAAGTGATGATTTGTACGATTGTGTGGATAATTATCAATTAACTTTTGACCCATTTGTGCAATCTCTAATAATTTTTAACCCAATCCTTATGCATGCAAAACAAATTCCCAGGATGCTTAATTTCATTATTTTTTTTAAAGTACACCTGATCACGGGAATGGTTAGGCCGTGACCAGGCGGTGTAAGCTTTGACTAGTCACAGGCTGGACCACATTGTGATTGGCAGGGCATAGTAGCCTTGACCAGTAATAGGATGGATCAACTCGTGATTGGTAGGCCTCCTTCCCATTCCTTTTTTATGTACATGCAACACACTGAGTTCACTGTGCATCCTTGCTTCACTACACCCAGCCGGAGACGTCCTTATTTGAAAGTTTTTTATGTCTCCTCGAATTTTTTGTGCAGAATATTAGCATTTTCAAGTAAGATTTTTTAATTATGAAAAAGCATTTTTATATGATATAAAAATGTAGAATTTTTTAAAATCGTAAAGGGTTTTTAATTATGTAGAATTTTTTTTTAAACCATGAAGGTTTTTTTTTATCTAGATACATATAATCTACACCCAAGTACTAAAAAAAGAATTTTGAAATATGCCACTTTTTATTTTCTATTTTTGCCAAGTGGTCACATTGAATAAAAAATCTTCCAACCAAAATACCTTTACACTTTCTTCTTTCGAGTTTTTGACTGCAATGCTTGCTTTGGGAAATCAAATTTCCTTGACACTATACAGTAAAAATATTTTAATTATTTTAATAATTTTTTTATAGTTATTAATTTTATTGTATTATATATATTACAATATTATGAGAGTTAATACAATTATTGATTATTATTTAAAATCTTAAATAATTAGTATCAAAGGAATATCCAAATTGTAAAAAATTAAATCAAATATAAATTAAGTAAAAATTAAAGATAAAATAAAAATAAAAGAACAAATTATAAGTAAATAAAACTTTAAAAAATTATGTCAAATTAAAGTAAAAAAATATAAATTAAATAAAATAAATAGTAAAAATTAAATGGGTCATGAGGGTGGCCCACAATTATCTAATAAAAAAAGTACAATCATAGTTATTACTCCTTTATCAATATACATCTATGATTTTTTTTCTACAAAAAATGTTATTTAATAAAAAAAGTATAGCCATAGTTATTAACCCAACATTATTTTAATTATTATTTTTTAGATATTAAAGTCAAATACCACCTTCAACTTACCATAAAATAATAAAATTTTACTCCGTTATATTTTAGAAAATTGTAAATTATTAATTGAATTTTAATATTCTCTTATTTAACATTCTGTTACCCTAATTAATTAAGTATTTTATCAAATGATATAAATTTTTTTAAGTAATAATTTTAATATTATAATATATCAATGTTTAATTATTTTGTTCCACATATATCGATTCTTTATTTTCAAGTATCAAATTAAATTTTTAAATGCATAATTTATTTTTATTATTTATGTGATATGAATATTACATGTAATAGAATGAAAATTAAATAATGTGTTATAATATTATGATTTTTCTTTAAAATTTTCTTAAAAATTTATTATCTATACGTAATTATTTTTTAAGTTAAATTGTAACATATTCTATATTAACATTGTTTACTAATAATATATTTATTTTCTTGACGTGGATTATTTTTTAATTACATGTTTAATTAAGGATTTTATATATACATACATTACAGTTTAATAAAACATTAAGTAAACATTTATTTTTATCACTTAAATCTTTCAATTAATAAGTTTATAAAAGAATACGTAAAAAATTGTTTTTGTTCAGGTAATAATTATTCCAATAATTATACGATACTTATTAATTTTATTATATTATGTGTTGTGTATGATTTTATGATTATTAATAACATTATTGATTATTATTTAGAATATTGGATGCATTGTATCCAATAAACATCTACAATATAAAAAATTTATCAAATTACAATTAAGTGAAAATTAAAAATAAATCAAAGAAAGGGTCACAAATTAAAATTATTACAAAATTTTAAAAAAAATGGGTCCAAATTGAAATAAATAAAATTGAATTCAAATTAGATAAAAAATTAAATAAAAATTAAGAAAAAAATTTGCTTAATTTGTATCCATAATTAAGAAAAAAAATAGATTACTTACTAATTTTATTATATTATGTGTTGTGTATAATTTTATGATAATTAATAATATTATTAATTATTATTTAGAACATTAGTTAATTTATATCCAATAAACATCTACAATATAAAAAATTTAATCAAATTAAAATTAAGTTAAAATTAAAAATAAATCACATAAAGGGTCACAAATTAAAAATTACTACAAAATTTTTTTAAAAAAAATTGGTCCAAATTAAAATAAATAAAATTGAATTCAAATTAGATAAAAAAAATTAGATAAAAATTAATAAAAAAATTTGATTAATTTGTATCCAAAATTAAGAAAAAAAATAGGTTACTCACTAATTTTATTATATTATATATTGTGTACAATTTTATGATAATTAATGATATTATTGATTCTTATTTAGAATATTAGTTAATTTGTAACCAATAAACATCTACAATATAAAAAAGATAATCGAATTACAATTAAGTCAAAATTCAAAATAAATCAAAGAAAAGGTCATAAATTAAAAATTATTACAAAATTTTAAAAAAATTTGGTCCAATTTGAAATAAATAAAATTGAATTCAAATTATATAAAAAAATAAAAAAAAGTAATAAAAAAAATTTCAGGGCCTGATTACATAAAGAAAACAAAAAAAAGAAAAGAAAAATAGACTTACCGAAAAAAAAATTGATCACGAGGGGTTCACTCTTGTCAGACTGATCACGCGAAGGCCTTTCTCGTGATGAATAGATTTTTTTTAAAAAAAAATGTTTTAAGCATTTGGAGAAATAGTTTTTGCAGCGCAACATTTTAGGCAAATCCTCTTTAGAATCAAGGATAACGACCATTTAGCCATTATTAATATAACTCGTACTCAAATAGTTTCAAACTCTTGGTACTTTCTCATAAATATTATAATTGCATTATAATACATAACAAATAAATAATATAAAATAAAGATTTAATTCTTCAAAGTGTAAGATAAATTTTAAATAATAAATAATAAATTACATAATGATAATCATTGATGAGGAAAATTAAAAAATAGATAATTATATATTTAAAAAATATAAAATAAAGATTTGATCTTACAGGGTGTAAGATACATTCTAAAAAACAAAATACATAATGATGATTGTCGATGGCAAAATTAAAAAATAAATAATTATAAATTTAAAAATAATCTTTTAAATATTAATTATTTATTTTTTTATTCTTAATTTTTAATTCTTTTCATTAATCATTATAATTAGAATTGTGTACTTTACTCTTCTTAAATGTACCTTTTAGCTGTCTCAATTTCCATAATAGGCAACAATAATGCTTCAACACGAGCTCTCTATGGTAGAGAAGATAATCTTTATACTAATTAGATGACAAATTATAACATTAACTTCTTTTGGAATATCCTCCACGATATGGCGGTAAGGGTAGAATTGATTCAAGATAAATTGAATTTCTCACATTAAATTCTCATTTAAAATAAAATACGGTAAGAGTGGAATCAATTCAAGACAAATCAAATTCTCATACTATTGAAATCGCTTATTTGAAATAAAAATAGTTTTAGTTAAGTAAATTAATATTTTTAATTAATTGAATAATAATTAAAATATACTTAAGAATATAATATTTAATATGATTATAAATATTGTTAGATAATTTAAATTTAAAATTCTAAAATTGAATTACATTTTCAATTATGTATGATACTATATAGATAAATATATAATAAAAAATTATTATGAAACTTCTTCTAAATTAAATAAGCCAAGTAAAAATCTAATTAAACTAGAAAATTATCAAATGGAATTAAGCAGGTTACTTACCTCGACAATATTTTACTTCTTGGTGTTATTTAGATCTTACCAAAAAGGAGGTTATTTAGTTAAGAATGACGAAGACTGTCAGAAAGGAACTACATGTGACTTTCAAGCAAGTCAAACAAGAGGTGGTGGTTTGCAACTTAAGTTTTTAGTGTACAAGTTAAAAAAGGGCAAAACTTACCAAATAAATAATAATTTCTTGGCAATTTCTAGAAAAATGTAAGTTATAACCAAGGATAGCTCCAGATTTCATTTCTAGATGCTTATACTTAAGTACATACTTTAAATATCCCAAAAAGTTACCCCTTGGACAAGCATACTTAAGTTTAACATCTATAACGAGTCTCAAGTTGCCAATACTTGAGTATAAAAGTTCAAATTTGATTCTGGAACCTCATACTTACTCTAATATGACCTTATTACCCCTATTAATCTAGTTATTGTAATTCTAAGGTTGATATATATTTATGTAGTAGTATTATTAGCACATATTTCTTAGGAATAATACTATATATAAGTGTGATAATGACATTGCCCTGGAAGAATATATTTTTGCTTGAATTGTATTATGAATAGATATTATGAAATAGGATGAACAACATATTGAGATATGAATTAGTACAAGATTTAGAAAATCATTTATGAGGGGTGTAAGATAAATTTTGTAACGATAATAATGGCGTTTGCAAGGAGTATAAGGATAACTTAAGAGTTCCGAGATAGTTTAATTATTTTTCAATGCTTGTTATATTTTGTATAATCATTTATAAATGGCACAAGACAAACTCTCCAAGAATGATAATGGCATTTACGAGGAGTATTAGGATGACTGAGGAAGTACAAAGTGGTTTAGTTATTTTTTATTACTTGTTATATTTTGTATAATCAGGTTATTATGCTTATCCTATGTAAACATTATTATGTTGAATATAAACTAAATCATGGAAAGGTATCCTAGCGAATTGTATGAATATTTATTTATTGAATAAGTAAATTAATTACTTATTAAGTTTATGAGTCACTTTTTAGTTTTTTTTTCTTTTTTTTAGATATTCCCATAGAAGCTTCCCTTCTACCACTAACTTCATAAGAATAAACTCTCTAGATCTTTCTATGATAAGTAGCTATAATCATTAGTAGATGTAAATAGTGTTAGTTTCTGAGCCTTGTATATATTTGGATCAAACTTTATTAGAAATCATATCATGTAAATATCTTTTTGAAATGTTTATAAAATAATGATTCTTTTAAACTTATGTGATGATACCAATTTAGGATTACCTTAGGTTAATGAAATTTGAGTAATGAGTTCCATGCTAATCATGACCTAGCAAGTCGTGATAACTGCTTTCACCACTTGGGTCTAATAAAATAAGGTCCTATAAAGGCCAAAAGGCTAACTAGCAGCTGTCCAATCATAAGGTAAGGAATGCTTTAATTGTAGGAATAAAGTAACTTTTTTCAACCTTTTTAGGAATATTTGGATTATGTGGCTTATAAAGATTGGAACAAAGGCCTCATTGTAATCTATAAAAGCAATGAGCATATCACTCTTAACCGTCTTTGATTGTATACCCTCTGGACCATGATGAGTCTAAGGGCCCCAATACTTAATAGACTATTGATCAAAACATAACCCTAGCGCAAAATCCACTTAACCACCTTACAAAAAAATACCACTACTCATATTACCAATTCCACTATACCATTACCTATATCATCACTTCCATTGTCACCATTAAAGACACCCATTACCCTATACCACATTGTACCTTTTATCCTTTAAATTGCTTATTAATTTGACCCTTTGTACCAAAACCATTATTTTCTACAACCTATATCCATGTTAAGCATTAGAATTCCTATAAATACCATTTCATAAGTCATAAGGAAAAAGGAAGGAAGCATAAGAAAAGATAATGTGCTCAAAGAAAAGCAATTGAAAGGAAGAAAACATTAACGAGAATGAGTCATATAAAAGATTCTAACAACCCTTAAGTACAACACACTCAACCTACCTATTCCTTAAAAGCTTCTGAAAAGTCCGTTCACTATAAGAAGCAAGCCCCTTTTGCCTTATTCATAATCTGGTTGTAGAGTGCATATTTTTAGTCCACCATTACAACCACTATCTTATACGCCATTAATATACTTACACTTCCAAATTAAAGAACCTATAAAACTCCCCTAGCAACATTTATGCATGTAGCACAAAAGAAAAAGAAAATAACTTATCCTTAAAATTGAAAATTCCATACCGTCCTAAATAACAATGCAAACATGCAATCTTATAGTTTTCCCATTCTTAATTTTACCAAACCTTTAGAACTACTATAAACATATTATTTTAACCATCTATTGAAACAAATATTGACTTAACTCGATTAATCAACTATAACTATCAGGCTAAAAGACGAAGAATAAAAAACTTCAATAAAAAAATAATCTTTTTACATTATTAAGGCTATTTTAGGAGTCATATGTCATGGAGATTCACTAAAAGTAAAATCTCTTAATGGAAGACTAATAGGGGAAAAACTACAATGGTTTTGATAGTATAAATAAAATGGTTATGGAATGTTTTTTTATTTTGAGAATAATATTGGAAAATCAACTACTGCACACCTTTTCTTCTAAGGATGTCAAAATGTCTCACTAGGATTGCCCCTATGGAGCTTAAAGATAGTATGATTTTTTGCCCTACTAGGTAAGGCATAAGGCAAGTTGTCACATTGAACAAAATGACAAAGATGGGCTAATAACACCATGCCTTACCTAATTGAGCCCTGCTATTATTTACTTATTTTATTTTTATCTTATACATTAATATATGTATATATATATATATATATATGCACACATATATGTATAATTATTTTAGCCAATTTAATAATTTATTTTTTTAAATAAAAATACATTAAGATTTCACTTAAGATGATGAAAGGAGAAAGTAATAATATTTTATTAGCTATGCATGAACTTAATTTTTTTAAGTTTCATATTATTTAAATTAATTATATATGACTTTAAACTTATATCATAACTTTTTCTTGATTATATATGATTTAACATTTAAATCTAGATTTTTTCTTACTTCTTTATTTATTAATGTTTAAGGTTACTTAGTAATTACATATAAATTTATAACCTTTAATATAGATATTTTTATTTTTTGGTAACTAAGATTTGTACTTTTTAAATTTATTTTATTTATTATCATTTCTTGCAAGCCTTCATGGAGCTCTATTATCTTGTGGGGCATAGAAATAGGGCAAATTTTATCCTAAAACACAGGGCACGGGGAAGAAAAAATTTTATTCCTAATAATGAGCCATAGGATAAGAAAAGGCTAATTTGCTCTTGTCTTACCTTATCACTATCCCTATTTTCTTCAATATCTATCTACTTGTAAATTAGGTAATCTACTTAAAATGAATTAGGACATTTCATATGCTTGAACATAGTTTAACTAAATTTGTAGACTCATTCATGTTATCCTTTACTTATAGATGTGCAATTTCGATAGGGCTTTCTCATTTGCTAGAATGGCATGTAAAATATGAAAGTAACATATTCAAGACTTTGATGTACACAATTTCTAATTCAACCACAAGGACCATTGGACCATTGCCATAAATCATAATATCATTAATTGCATCATTAATCTAATTCATAGTTCAGTTGATAGGCCAAAAGTTACAATGACTGATATAAACAACATAATTATGTATATTTATAATAGGAAAAACCTAGGAATGGAAATTATTGCTTCCTTTGCTTAAATGTTATTGATACCTAAATTTGTGATGTCTAATAATCATAAAATTATTTGAAAATATGGAGGATCAAGAAATTCATTAGATCTTATGAAGGAACTTAAGCCTTTACAGAGAATACCTTACAAGAGGACTACAAAAGTATGTATACTAGAAAGATCAAAGTGAGTTATTATCAAAAAGCCCAGATCTTTGTAAATGACCTTAAAAAGGTCCTAAAGGTTAAAAGATCGCCTTCACTTTAAAAAAGGTTTAAAAGAGTCAAAAGACCTCACCTTAAGTAAAAATCAAAATGGTTTAGAAGATCTGCCTCACATCTATATCTCCATAGAGGATTAAAATGAATTAAAAGAATTAGCCTCTAAAGAGATTCAAAAAGAATCAAAAGACTCTACCTCAAGTGAGGATTAAAATAAATTTGAAGATCCATCTCACATTTTCATCTTTATAAAGGATTAAAAGAAGTTAAAAAATTCCTCCCTTAAAGAGATCCCAAAAAAGTCAAAAGGCTCCATTTCAAATTAGGATTAAAATGGTTTAGAAGATTCACCTCACATCTTCATCTCCATAAAGTATTAGAAGGAGTCAAAAGACCTTACCTTTAAAGAGATCCAAAAAAATCAAAATACTCCATCTTAAGTGGGGATCAAAATGAATTAGAAGGTCTATCTCAAATTTTCAAATGTATGAAGGAGTTTGCAGAAAATTATCCCTTTCCTTATCCATACTTAAAGCCTAAAAAGGACTATTACTTTATCTTGGGTGTTACTTTTGTTGTAAAGGTCTAAACAAATAGAATCCTATAAGATCTAAAAAGTCAGCTACCAACCATTCAATCCTAGGGCAAGGATCACCTTAATTACAAAATTAAAGTAATTTTTTCACACTTTCTCAGGACTATTTGGATTATATAGCTTAGAAAGATTGGAATAAGGCCTCATATGATCTATAAAAGTGGTGATGTGTGTTGTTTCACACTAAAAATTAATATTGAACCTACTCTAACATGTAGATAGGATGAGTCTAGGTCAAACCCAAGAGAATAGAAATTAATTAGTGAAAATAAAATATAAAAATAAGGAATTTTGAAAAGCAATTTAAATTGAACAATAACAATAAAATCAAAATAGGTATAATAGAATATAAAAGTTCAATTCAATGAATATCACACTCCAATATATAAATATATCATTAACCTAACAACATTCGTAATTAATTCAACTACTTAATTAAAAATTACATTGACGTTGATAGTAATCATGAAAACTTCCTAATGATGATTAATCTAGAACGAGCACCTAAATTAACCTTCAAATACTAATTTCAATTCAAGACATGCACATAAATCTAATTAGTAATAGCATTAAACATCAAGAATAAAGTTAAGACTGTATTAACAACTTCACAAGCAAAAATTTCAAATTCATCCTTTATTTTTTTTTAAGCAACAAATAATTCACCTATGTATCAAATCAAGAAAGTCTAAATGTTAATGATTATAATCAATCACAACTAACTTATATGTGAGAATTAATTGCAATTAATTGTTTAACTATAGACTACAATAAACAATAAACTAATTAATCATTATTAGCAAAATATCTAAACAACCGTTCATAACAATAGCAAAAAAATAAGAAATAATTAAATCAAAAGTAAAATTAAGAGAAAAGTTTCAAAATTAAACCAAATTGAATCACTAATCCCTTGAACTACTATAGAAAATTAGCCAATCATGATGGAACCTAAAGAAAGGTGGAAGAATATGAGTTCCTATCTAGAGTTGTATTCTTTGCTTTTGGAGGCACAAAGACTCAAACTTAACTTTCTATCCTACAAAACCTAATGGGCCAAGTTAATATGTCTTTTAAGGTTACAAAGAATAATGCCTTACTAATTTTAGAAGCACATAGCCTTCCACTAACATTATTTTACTGTAGTAATTTTTATCACTTAAATTCCAACCTTTATTTGAGCATTAAAATGATGTAATTTCCTTAGATCCTAAATATGAAAGTTGTCGAGATGGATCTTAAGTAACTTTAAGCATTGGTTTCAACATAATTGGATCTCTAAAGCTCCAAATATAGCTTAAAAATTGAGATTAACTTAGCTTAAACAAAAATAGAGTATTAACTTTACAACCATTTTTTACCTTCCAAGTGTCTAAATTGTTTTCAGCTAAAATATGAAAGTTTTAGAGCTTCCTCAAGTTATAACTAAGAACTTGAAACAATATAAAAATTCAACATTAATTGAATAATTTCAAAACATTGAAAAACTAACACCTAATCATATAACAAGGCCAATTCTATAAAATTAAGCATATTTAACATACTAATAGGCATAAAATAGGAGGAAATAATATAGACAAATCTTGCATATCAAATTACCCTGCACTTAGGCCTTGCATAGCCTTAGGCAAGATATAATTTTATTCAAAACTAAAAATGAAAAACTTACTTTTTAAAGATTTTAAAATCATAAATCTACAAGCAAGAAACAATCAAAGCCATTAAGAGACATAACATATTATGAACAAAAATATTAATATACTTGAAATTAACTAATATGGAAACTTCACTCAAAAAGAGTAGATTAAATGATAGACTCTCACAAAATTCACTCTCTAACTCTCAAGTGTTTAAGATAAGTGTTTCATTCAAGTTCATTCTATGAAATTGCTTTACCATAAGCTTGCTGGTCATCTAATCTCCATTGCTAAAATCACATACATAATGCAAATAAAAAAAACTTTATTCAAGATTGTAATATGGCTAATGAAAAGAAAAGGAATAGAAAAATGAAGATATGGAGCATAAAATTAAAGAAATCAATAAAATACTTCAACTATGAACATATGAGCAATTTATGAATACTTATAAATTAACACAATAAACTAAATTTAAATTCAAATAGTCCTTAATTTCTTTTTTCTTACCTTATTATTTTTTTATTTTTTCATATTTTTTATCTTTTATCTTTTTTTCTATTTTTTTCTTTTTTTAATCTTTTTCAATTTTTTAACAACCTTTAAACTTAAAGTTGATAAATTTTCATAACATATATATTTACAAACACCCCTACACCTATTCAAAAACCTATGTAACAAAAATTTAATTACTCTGCTAATTCCTAAGGTTATGTAAAGGCACTTGTTTTTCATTAGAAAAATGTTCACAGACAAATCAACAAAAAAAAGGCAATGAGGTTCAAGAGGGCTTAACAAAGATAAAAATTTAAGGTTAACTATTTAGCTTTAGCTCAAATAAAGGAAGAATCTCTTTATTATTTTTATGCATGCATATGCAAATTAATCTTAAAAAATTAAAGTAAGTTCTAGAGAAACAAATATCATAAAAGAACATCACACAGAAGAGAGAAAATAGTATAAAATTTTAAAGTAAGACTCAAAATCTCACTAGAAAAGTCATGTTACCTAATTCAATCCACTAATTCAAAATCCATCCCTACACTAATCAATTTTAAAGATCAAAATCAATCATTTAATCATGTTATAAATTTTATCTAACTTTAATTGAATCTTATTAATGAAAGGAAGATGCAAAATGCAAAATAAATCCTAAAGTCCCCCCCACACTTAAATTTCACATTGTCTTTAATGTAAAGTATATTAATATTAAGAAAGATTAAAAAAAACAAGTTGAGTAAAAGAGAAAGGAAAGGAAATGAAAATTTGAAAGACTTGGGTTACCTCTTAAAAAACATCTTTCTTTAACATTTTTGGTTAAACATTATAGCTATTTTAATCCTCAATTCATAAACCGATGCCTAATTTGCTTTTAGAGCACCAAGTTTCAGGCAGTCTTATAAGAAATTCTCTTTAAAATCTTTGTTATCCAGTAAACTTTCTTTAAGGGTTATTCTTAAATTATTCTTATACAATTCAAAATCATCTTGTACTAGGAAATTAACTGTATCAGTAAGAAAAAGAGAATGATCTTTAGAAAAATACCTTTTTCCTTAAAAATATTAAACTATGTTATTTGACCATTAAATTTCATGGATAAGGTTCCATTTCAAACATTAATCATAGCTTTTGTAATTTTCAAGAAAGGTTTCCCTAAAATAATAGGTATTGGATTTTCTATAATCTTATTTTCCATAGTTAAAACATAAAAATTAATTAGAAAGATTACGCCATTCACTTACACCAAAATATCTTTAACTATACTTATAGGGTAAATGTTGGAATAATTAACTAATTGCATGATCGCAAAAGTTTCTTTCAAAGGTTGATAAACAAAAAAAAGGCATAACATTAATTAAAGCATCTATATGTAGCATTGCATGCTTAATTTTACTTGTGCTTGTAACATATAGGATGGTAAATATGCTTAGATCTTTATATTTTCTTGGTAATTTTCTTTGAATGATCATAGACACATTCTCCCCTATACTTTTTTTTCATTATTTCTCAATTTCCTTTTTTTAATGCACAATTTTTTATGGAAGTTTGCATGCTTAGGAATTTGTTTAATCAAATTTACAAGAAGTATGTTTACTTCTACTTTCCTATGAGTATTAAAAATTTATTTTTAATAATTTCTTTCTTAGAAGGAGTAAGTCTATTAGGAAAAGGAAGTGTCAAAAAATAAATGGAAGACTTAGATGTAGTTTTTACCTCAGCCTCTTTTTTCTCTAATTTCTTTGTTTTATCTCAATTTCCTTGTCTTTTTGTTACCTTTAGTTAGGGAGGTAGAGTAGGCTTAATTTCTTTGTCACTTCTAAGTACAATGGCACTAACATTTTCTTTAGAATTCATCATTTGTTAGAGTGCAGAAAGTAATATGCTTGTAAATGAGCTCTTTAACTTACTGAGAGATGTGATAAGTTGGACTATTTAAGTATCTAGGTTTTTTATGCTTGCTATGACATTTATTAATTTGAAAGGTTCATTATCTTAAAGGGTAAGGCTCATATTAATAAAATAACTAGAAGTAGAAACTTTGCCATACATTTTTGTAATTTGCATATGATTCATAACTAATTATTGAATGAGAAAGGTTAAATCTACTAGTTGCTTCTTTATATTGGATGTGGTAATAGCATTTACTAATTAAGGTGTGACATCCTTTCTAATGCCAAATTGCTAAGAAATTATTGCCATATTAGCAATAAGATTTCTTGCCTCTTTTGGAGTTTTATCAATCAAAGTTCTATCATTTGCATCATTAATCATACATCTACTAGTTAGCAATAAACCTTCATGGAAAAATTGGATGAGAAATGGATCATTAAATTAATGATGGGGGCAAGTTGCATGTAGCCTCTTCAATCTTATCTAATATTCATATAATGACTTATCATTAATTTGTTAGATTCCACAAATTTCTTTTCTTATGCTAGTAACTTAGGAAACAACGAAGTATTTTTTTTAGGAAAAGCCTTTACATGTCATGCCATGTGTTAATCAAACCAAAAAAAGGTAGTATAGCTAATCCTTTGTTGAATTTGCTAAGGAAAAAAAAACCTTTCAGCTTGATTTGATATTTTACAACTTCTTGAAGTTTCATGGTGGAGTAAACTATATAGAATTCCATAAGGTGTCTATATGAATCTTCCCATGCAAGACCATGGAAAGTAGGCAATAAGTGTATGAAACTAGACTAAGCTCAAAATCCACATCTAATTTAGGATATTCAATGCACTAAGACTACAAATTCAAATCAGGAGCAATAAAGGCTCTTAAAGTTTTATAAATCATAACCATGTTCACAAATTCAACCTAATTTAATCTTTTGAAATAATGAAATATCCTTTTAACTTTAGTTTCAATATTAAATATAGAAATATAAGAGGAATGAGTTATGCTTTAAAAATAACAAAAATTAAGTGAATACAAAAAAAAGTAAAATGAAAAAATCATTGAAAATTTTAAAAAATACTAAAAAATTTAAAAAAACATAAAAAAGAAGGATTTTGGCTATAAAATGCTAGGGTCAGGATTGTTTAGAATGCTAAAAAACCTTGAACTAGAGAGTTTCATCCTTAAATTCCACAATGTATTTAATAATTAGTACCATTGGGAAACATAAAAAATACTAAAAATTGAAAAGAAAAAGCTAAAAACTAAAAAAAAAAACAATTACACCATCTATTCCTTAATAATGGTGCCAAAATTTTTAAGCATGTCACTTCACACCAAAAATTAATATTGAACCTAATTTAACATAGAGATAGATTAAGTCTAGGTTGAACCTAAGAGAATAAAAATCAATTGATGAAAATAGAATATGAAAATGGGGGTTTTCACAAGTAATTTACATTAAAAAACAAAAATAAAATCAAAATGGAGTATAATAGAATATAAAAGCTCAATTTAAGGAATATTACACTCCAATATATAAATTTATCACTGGCCCTTAATAAAATTCACATTTGATTCAATTACTTAATCGAGAATTACCCTGACAATGGTAGTAATCATAAAAAGTTTTTGATGATGATTAATATAAAATTAGCATCTAGACTAACCTCTTAATACTAATTTCAACTAAAGACATGCACCTAAATTTAATCAATAATAACATTAAACATAAAAAATGAGGTTAGAACCAAATCAATGACTTCACAAGTGAAAATTATCAATTTATCCTTCATTTTTTTTAAACAACTAATGATTCACCTATGCATCAAATCACTAAAGCCTAATTACTATTAACTATTATCAATCATAACTAACATGCACATGAGAATTAATTGCAATTAATTGTTTAGCTATAGACTACAATAGATAATTAATGAACTAATCATAATTAGCAAACTATCTAAGTAATCTTTCATAATAAGAGCAAAAAATAAGAGATTATCAAATTAAAAATAAATTTAAGAGAAATGTTTCAAAATTAAACCAAATTAGAGTGCTAATCCCTTAAATTAATGTAGAAAATTAGTCACCCATGATGGAATTAAAAGAAAGGTAGAATAAGAAAAAGAAAAGTTACTATCTAGAGTTATGTTCTTTGCCTTTAGAGGCATAAAATCTTAAATCCAATTTCCTATCCTACAAAACCTAATGGGACAGTTAATATAACTTTTAAAGTTATAAAGAATAAGGCCTTATTAGTTTTAGAAGCCCATTGCCTAATTTATAATTTAATCTAATAACATCATTTTACTATAGTAATTTTCATCACCTACCTTCCAACCTATATTTAAGGATTAAAACAACATGCTTTCACTAAATTCCAATCATAAAAGTTGTTAAGCTGGGTTTTAGGCAACATTGAGCATTGGTTTTACTTTAATTAGACATTTGAAACTTTAAATATAACTTAAAAATCAAGACTAGTTCAACTTAGATAAAAATAAAGCATTAACTTCACAATCATTTTTGACATTTTAAACATCTAAATTAGGTTTTAGCTGAAACATAAAAATTTTAAAACTTCTTCTAAGCTTTCCAGAGATATAAAGATCACCCAAATTTGATAATAAAACTCAAGTTATAGTAAAAAATATAAAATAGTATTAAAATTCAACATTAATTAAATAATTTCAAAATATTGGAAAACTAATTTCTAATTACATAATAAAACTAATTTTATAAAATTAAGCATATGAAACATAGTAAGAGGCATAAATAGGTGGAAATAATATAAACAAAATCTTATACATCAAATGATAAAATATCATATCTAACCCTATTTGATTATGTGCCTTTTGGACCACGACAAATGTAAGGGGCCTCGTACTTTATGGTTTACCTACCAAAACATAACCTTAACACATAATCCCTTTAGCAATCTTGTAGCAAAAACCAACACTGTTATCACAATTTTACAGTTATCATGACTAATATAAAGATATTTAATTAGTGCTAGCATATTAAAAAGATATCTTCACAAGCCTTTATTTTATTTTGATTCTTTTATTGAAATAATGCTATTAAAAGAAAAGGACATAATATATGGAAATAGACTACATATTAGATGCTACAACCCCTTAAATAGATCCATTGGGATCGTATTCCTCTAGATTTGTCTCTATAGAAAAATAATAGGTGCCATTACTAGTTGTACCCTCAAGTATAGGAGCTTGAGTTAAGGAATTTATTATAATAGGACTAGGATCTAAACCTATTTGCTTAACTTCTAACTCATAATACACTCTTGTAGTTACAAGAGTAGATACTATTATATGCTGAAATACTATCTCATGTGTGCTATGAGGTAATAGGAAGGATCCTTAGTAAGTATCAATCTCCTACACTTGGTCCATGATCAAAACTTATAATTAATTTAACATAACAAAAAAGCAAGTATAAGATATACTCAGTGAATAGTTACTCCTCATCTTATTTAAGGGATTTTCATCATAAAGGATTCACTTTTTATTTATCTATAATCGCTAGTTAATGTTTTAGGAAGAAATTTTTCGTATAGATATTATTAGTGAGTGTTACTATAAAAAATAGCAGTGGTAGATATACAAGTTTCACGTTATATCTTTGGTCTAACCTTTTCTCTTACCACTTTAAGCTTTAAGCCACCAACTTTTCCTTTTGTTATTAACCACTATTCTTTTTCCCTATAAAAGATATTATATATCCCTTTCTTAATTCATAATAAGTAATAATAAGATGTCAAAATATAATCATTTTATTCATTTCCATATATATAGTCAAATACTAACCATGCCTTAAGTGTTTTATGTAGTATAGCAATGTATCATAGTTTGAAGCCCTCTTTTTAGTGCTCCTAAATGAACTCAAATTTTTATCACAATTTGTTCTAACCTTCCTAACATATTATTACATAAGATACAACAACAAAATTGCATAAAATACCTTTATGGATACTATTCACTTAGAACCCAAAGGATAATTCATGAACAAGATAGCATAGAAGCATTTATAATATAAGCTTCTTTTCATTAATCAAACAAAAGCCAATTATTTTAAAAATTTACCACAACATTCCTATCATATTAAATGAAGGATAATATTAGTGTTGTACAAATAATTTCATAGGTTAGCTAGTGTATCAAAGACAAGAACTTAGATTAGCTAACTTCAGACTGCATCAGAGCTATCGTGATAAAACTATCATTTGGATATCCAAATCAACTCTAATTACTATCAAAATTTTACACAAGCTTGTTAACACCCTAAGTATCATATTCTTAGAGTTTCATAATTTTTATCATTCATTTGATAGGTTAAATAAATGGAATCTCGAGACTAACCAAATAGGGATATGAAACTAGACAAATTTAAGTATCTCGCCTATAACTTAGGTTTTCATGTATATAAAATTTTCAAAAATTCCCAAACTTATCTATGGTAATCCTATCATTAAATATGACCTTAAAAATTCTAAGAATTTTATTTTTAACATTTTCTAAACCTCAATTGCATTAGATATTTAAAACCTTTAATTCTGCGTAATATAAGAGGACTTATGTTCATTTTCACAAATTCCTATCTTCCCATATCCTAAACAATTTTGATGAAACTTTTTTCTATCATTCTTAACCTCAATATACTAATAACATACCATCACAATATCAATTAAAACTTCAAAAGAAAAAAAAAGAACCAAGTAACAGCTTTTTACAATAGAATATAAAGAAGCATAACCTAACAACTTTATAAACTATTTCCTTTAAGATGATCCTAAATATAGAGAGAGTTGTCATTCACCTTAAATTCTTCACTTTTTGTCTCTTAATAGCTTTTTGAAATAGAAAGTGAATGGCATCATGGCAATATATTAAGATTTTTAGAAGTTTAAAAAGAAAGATTACCATAACCTTTGAGGAATTTGGAAGAAAATTTCCTACTTATCTTACAAAATATCAAGATGCTAAGTAAAAACCCTTCTGGTAACCCAAGAAAGCTTGAAATCCTTCTCCAAATTCCTTCTCTCGCACATGCCCTTTGCTAGCTAAGAAACAAAATTTTTTTGCTTCAATTGGCCAGCTTTCCTATTTATATAAATACTAAAACCTTAGTTATAAAAATTCTAGAATTTGTTTAGTATTATTTTTTGTTGGATTTTAAAAAATATCTTGGACAAATTCTGGTCTTTCTAGGTGTCCATATGGCTTAGGAATTTAGAGAATGATAACCCTAAAAACTAATAAAATTTATCCACTTGAAATGGGCAAATTGGGTTTACTACCATAGTCCTAAATTTACTACTTCCTTGTATTTTTGCCTTTAAACTTTTGAATATTTTTAGGCCTTTAAATTATAAAATTTCACACACATTTTGGGCTTTAAAATTTAATTTAGGTTGGCCTAAGGGTTTTTAAATTAATTTGCTAAGCTTTGGCCTAAATCCTTACTTTTCGATTTACCTGCATCTTGAAATTTTAGTAATTTCTTATGCAAAATTTTCTGAACTTGTTATTAGGTTTTTAATTAGGTTTTTACCTATTTTCATGTCAAATAATATAATGATTCTATTCGGGTGCACTTTGAAATTTCTCTTACAAATTTCTTAAATTTCACCTAATTTTCTTATTGAGTTTTTCTAATTTAAGGGTTTTCTAACAAGATACCTATTTGGATTTTCTATTTTGCTTAAGATAATTTCTAAAAATATTCCTATGGGCTATTACAACGATCCTTATCACTATTTTCACTATTATCATTACCATTGTCATTACTATTGCTATCACCACTTACTTTGTCATCATTACTATTATGTATCACCACCATTGTCACCATTATCGTTGTACACTAATACCACTGTCACCATTATAGACACCTCTTACTTCATACAAAATTGTACCTTATGTCCTTTAGATTACCTACTAGTCTAACTCTCTATGCCATAACTATTGTTTTCCATAGCTTATATCTATGTTAGGCACTTGACCTTCTATAAATACATTCTCAAGAGAAAAGCAATTGAGAAGAAGAAACCATTAATAAGTATGAGTCACTTAAAAGACTCTAGGAATATCTAAGTCCCTCGATTCACTTAGCCTTTTTACTTCTTAAAAGTTCCTAATAGGTCTATTAAGTATAGGAAGCCTTTTTTCCTTATTCATAGTTTGGTTGTAGAGTGTTTATTTCTTGCCCACGCTTACAATCACCATTTTGTACAATATTACTATACTTATGCCTTTTAATTAAAGAGCCTACAAAATTCTTTTAACATTTTAGTGACTTTAATAGGGAAATGTATACTACAATGGTATCTAGTGAAGAGGTAATTAAAGTTTAGGTGGAAATCACAGGTTAGCAAGCACCCTTACTAATAACTATACTTTACTCATAAATCCACCTAATCCATGTTTGTATCCTTGTGGCATGTGCATTCCTTATAATCCCATTGATGCTAATTATCAACAAGCTTAGGACGTTAGAATGATTATACCCAAAGATAGATTTTTTTGATGCTAATGCATTTGAAGATGTTAATGTTGAGCAAGTTACTTCAGTCTTATTCATTGAAATGTACCTTTAGTAATATCTTAAGGAGGAAAATTTTAAAGTGCTAGTTGACATTAATTTCTATCCTTTATTTCCCTACAATGCCTTTACACACTCCTATCTTTAAGGATACTAAACTCTTCCTTTTAAAAAGTTTAGTAGGAAAGGAAATGCCAAAGGACATGTTCACCAATTCATTAACAACTTTAGAATCTTTTGTATTGACTAGGATTTGTGACTATCCATATGGATACTAACTTTTTCCTTTTAGAAAGTTTAGCAAGAAAGGAAATGCTAAAGGACATATTCACTAATTCATTAATGACCCTAGAATCTTTGGTGTTAACCAAGGTTTATGACTAAAGGAATTTTTTAAATCTCTTTTCAGCAAGGCTTATTCTTAGTACATTAAGCTATAACTAAGATCCATTCCTAATTGGAGTACTACAGTCATCATTTTTATAACAAGTTTTTTATTTCTCAGGGGACAATCCATCTCATGGACCTCGATAGAACATGATTATGAAAAGGTGAAAAGGTAGTAGCTTTCATCAAAAGATACAATAATGAAGCCTAAGATTGTTAGGAAGAAGTCTCTAAATCTACTTTGGTTTAAAGTTGCATTACCAATGTAGATGACCTTGTCGTTGTGTATCTTGATCATAATAATATCCAAGTTTTTAATGACTTAATTGCTAAGGTAGGAAAATTGTCTAATCTTAAACCATTATACTAGAAAATGAAATCTTGCTTCCTTTCTTGTGTTCTATAGAGAAGGTCCCAATCATGTTAAAAGCATAGATATAAGACAATAAAGTAGAGTTTCCATAACTTAAAGTTCCTATCATTAAAGCCTAGTAGGGCATACCTCATTTTTGTCACTATGACTAGTGATTAACTTACATGACTATTAATTACTTTATGTTGAGGTAAATATTTTAGAATAGATTGATAACTAGTGAATTGCAACTTGCCCAATACAAATAAAATGAAGTTGATTATTAACCTTTCTTCAACCATTTCATGTTATTTCTTATTCATCTAACTCTATCATTAAAATGCTTATAGATAATCCTATAAGGAAGTAACAATTGATAAAAGCTTTCAATGATTCGTTAGCTAAAGCTTTAATCAAGATTCCTAATTTTTGTTAGTTCTTTGATCTTATAAAATCCAATAAGACTAAAAAAAATAGGCTTTCCTAGCAATGATAAAGATTTCACAAGATCAAATTAGTAGTTACTGTGCTGTGAGTGGTAATCTACAAAAGGTGGCTTGAGCTCACAACAATGTTATTATATTCAAAGAAGTTAACAAGCAAGTATCCTACAAAGATTATAACTAATCTCTATATTTAGAAACCATGGTGGAAGGAATGAGAGTCACCTAAGCCCTACTAAACAATGACTCAAAAGTTAATATTGTATCCACATCCTTATTAAGAACCATTGATTTCCCTAAAAGTTATATTAAGAAAGAATCAATAATTTCAAACACATTTTAGGAAAACCCTGATATGCACGTCACAATGTACTAAAATTAGTTAAAACTAGTGTGCTAAAGAAATAATGTAGAAAAATGGCACAACCCAGTCATACCCCTAGTGATCCCTCGATATTATCTTTCTAATTGAATTCATAACAATATATACTAATTGTTAAATTATTAATGCACTAAAAATGAAAGAAATCAATGCAAACGAAATACAAATGCAATAAAATAGAATGTTATAGCAATATGGATGCAATATGTTGTATGTTGTATGTAGAATATAGAATATAAGATTGGGGGGTTATTTGCATGAAATTAAACAATAGTAATAAACTAAACAAGCACTAAACAAAAGCAAAATAGAAGGTAGATAGAAAGAACTCATTGTAGTAAAATAGTCAATTTACAGAATTAAGGTACTCTAATTGGAGTAATCATCAATCAATTAAGATTTAACTTTTTTTAATTAATTCTTCAACCTTGAATTACCTAAAATTTCTACAATAATACATGAATTCTACTCTAGATAATCATGTAAGATTTGATTAAATTAGGATTAGTTGAATTAAGCAATTGCTATAACCCCTAAACTTGATCAAAATTGATTTAATGATAAAATTCAATTAAATTGAGAAATTAAACTAGAAATCTTCAATTTAATCCCTTAAGCTTTCACTCTTTTGTGTAAAACCATGATTTATCTACCACAATTTCATATCAAAATAGCAAAGAATTAGAAATCATAAGGATAAACATCAATGATATCAAATTAACATTAAACACAAGTAAATTTAAGAATTTAGCTCAAGTAAATGAAGAAAGAGGAAAATTAATTAAAGAAATTTGACATTACAATTCGTGATCTTATAATCCTTAAGAGAAGAGCCTCAACTCTTTAAATTAACTTTGAATTTAAGCTTAGATTGATGAAGAACAAAGAGAGAACAAGAAAAAGGATAATGAAACTTTCTACTGAGTCTGTATTTGTGTTTGAAAGTCTAATAAGTTATCCCTATTTGTTTGACCCAATTAAGCTAAAACCCTATTGGACTTGTATTGTATGACTCTTAGGATTACAATAATAAAGCCTTCTTAATTTTTAGAAGCCCAAGCCTATTTTTTACAAGTCAAGTAAATTCAATAGTTCTATTAATGAATTTTTGTAGGTTTGACTTCCAACTAGTTTTTGACCATGAAATTTATGTAATTTGGATAAGTCATAAACATTAAAGCTTGTGTCTTGTAAGAATTTAGGCATTGATTTCAGGTTAATCGAATTACTATAGCTTCAGATATGGCCTAAATATAGAGGCAGGTATAGTTAGAATATGAGACATGAATTTAACTTCTCAGCTACATATAACCTCCAAAATATCTGGACTAGGCTTAGGTCAAAATATAAAACTACTATAGCTCTCTTTAAGTTTTCCAACAATATAAAATTTACTTTAATCCAACGTCTAGAGTTCAAGATATAACTGAAAAATAGAAATAGTGTCAAGATATAATACTTACTGAATAAATTTACAATATTGTAAAATTAGCCTAAAATTATAAAACAAGGCCTAATAAGTGAAATTAAGTAAATATAACATTTAAAAGACATAAAATAAGAGAAAATAGAATAGTAAATATTTTTCTTATCAAATTCCCTACACTTATCCCTTGTATGTCCTTGGCAAGACACAACTTTATTTAAAACCAAAATGTAAAAGACTTCTTTCTAAAAACTTCAAAATCACATATCCACAAGCAAGAATCAAGTAAAAACTAGTGAAAGACATAACATCATGACGAAAAATCTTAATAAACTTGAAACTAACTAACATAGCAACTTTATTCAAAAAAGTAAATCAAATTAGTAGATTCTCACAAATTTTACTCTCTAACTCTCAAGTATTTAAGCTAATGTTTCACTCAAATTTATTCCATGAAATTTTACTATAAGCTTACTGATCATCTAATCTCCATTACTTAAATCACATATATAACACAAATCAAAAAGACTTTATTCATGGTTGTAATGTGGCTAAAGGGTAGGAAAAGTAAGGATATAGCAGGTTAGAAACCAAAGAAATCAATAAAGCATTTAAATCAAATACATATATATAGGCAAATCATAACTAATTGCAACTTAACACAATAAGTTAAATTCAAATACTCATTAACTTCTTTATTTTTTTCTTTTTTTTCTCTTTTTTCCATTTCATTTCAATTCTTTTTTTATTCCTTCTCTTTTTTTATTTTTCATTTTCTTCTTTCCTTTTCTCTTTCTTTTAATTTTGATTTTTTTTCTTTTTTTTGTAAACTAACCTTTGATGATGATTTTTCATAACACATAAACTCATATACCCCCACTTTTATTTAAGAGTCTATCTCATAAAAATTTAAATGCTCTACCAATTCCTAAAGTTAAGTAAAGCTATTTATTTTTCATTGAAAAATTATTCTCATGAGTTAATCAGTAAAGAAAAGTCAATAAAAGCTTAAGAGGGCTTAACAAAAACAAAAACTTCAAGGTTAGCTTTATGACTTTAGTTGAAAAGAAAGAAAGAATGCCTTAATCATGTTTGTGCATGCATGTACAAAATATAATCTCAAAAAGATTCAAAGTAAGTTCTAGGGAAACAAATCATGAAAGAATATCATACAAGAAGGAAAGAGAATAGTATAATTTTTTAATATAAAGCTCAAAATCTCACAAGGTAAGTCATGCTACCAAGTTCAATCTACTAATTCAAAATCCATCACTACATAAATTAATTTCAAGAAGAAAAATCATTTATTCAATCATGTTATAAATCTTATCTAACTTCAATTGAATCCTACTCATGAAGATGCAAAATCTCCATTAATAGAAAGCAACTAAAAGGACTTAAAATGACTCAAAAATAAATGAAAAACATAACTTTTTACTTTTTTTTGAAATTTTTTATTTTTATCCTTTTTTTAAAGCATAAAATTGAAAAGCTCAGAAAGTATTGAAAGAAGATATAGAATATAAAGAAAATCCTAGAAGTCTCTCTATTACACTTAAATTTATATTTTTCTCAATGTAAAGTATATTAATATCATAAAAAATAACATCAAGAAAGATAAATGATATGAAAAATTAAAAGAAAAGGGTAAGAGGAAGCAAATCTATAAAATAGCTTAGGTTTCCTTCTAAGAAGCACCTTTCTTTAATATCTTTGACTAGACTATGGCTTCAATTACTTCATTTAGGATCTACCTGAGGATTAATTGCCTCTTTTAGTTTTAATTTGTCAAACTTTAGATCATCCATCCAAGAAGTAATTTGAAAATTAGAATCATTCACTATAAATGCTCCAAATGCTATTCTTAGATTGTTTTTGTTTGAATGCTCAAAATTATTTAGTAAAACAAATTCAATATGATCAACAAAATGATAAGAAAGATCAATGTAAAAATATTCTTTTTATCCTAAAGGTAGAATGTCCTCATTATCTTATTTTTCTATAATTTTGGAACTAGAATATTTTCCTTCACTTAAAAATGCAAAAATTTTAGCACAAGTAGGACACTTAAAATCACTATCTTGATAAGTGCATTCATGGCTATCAATATAATTCATAAATTCAGAGAATTTTGGAAACTTGGCAAGCAGTTCATCTTCGATAACATTAGCATGTAATTCAGAATCAACACATGTAGAACTAATAAAATTAGAAAAAGAAAAGTCACAATTAGAAACAGCAAAAACAACAGCAGAAGCAATAGAATTAGAATGAGAAAAATCATGCACTAAAGCTATAAAATGTTAAGAAAGGATATGGAGTTATCATACATATCTTTAGAAATATCAAACTTAGCTATAACACCATCAAACTCCATAATTAATGTTCCATTTCAAACATTAATTATATTTTTTTTGTTTTGAGAAAAGACTGACTAAGAATGATTTGTGGAAGAATATTTGAATCCTTATTTTCTATCTTCAAAATATAAAAATCTGCTAGAAAGATTAATCCATCAACTTGCACTAAAATATCTTTAACAACACTTAAAGGATAAATGTTAAATCTATTGGCTAATTGAATAACAATCCTCATTTTTTTCAAAACTCCTAAATTCAAAGTATTAAAAATAAAAAAAGATATGACATTAATGAATACTCCTAAGTCTAACATGGCATTCTCTATTCTAATTTTTCCTCTAATGCATGGAATAATAAATACGCTTAGATCTTTGCATTTTCTTAATAATTTCTTTAAATGATTGGAGACACATTTGTCTCCACACTTACTTTTTCATCCACCCTTAGTTTCCTTTTGTTAATGCACAAATTCTTCAAGAAGTTAGTTGTAATATCCCAAGTTTAAATATAAAGTTATATAAATTTTGAGATTTATGAATAAATTATTTATTCATATGATATTGGTTTTAAATTTATTTTTTTGAATAAAGGATTTTGGATTAAATTAATTGTATTTTAAATAGTCATTATTGATTTAGAATTTATTTAAATAGTTTCTATAAAAAATCTATGAAGTAATTTATTTGTAATTGATAAATTATTTTTATAAATTGTGAAAATTGAAAATAATTTGAGTAATCATAGATATTGTTTATATTTGATAAGTTATTTGGGGAATTGTAAAAGTTTCAAACAATTGTTTCTAAAATTTTAAAAATTATCACATTATTAAAAAAATATATAAATATTTTTTATGGGAAAAAGATTAAAAATAAGTAAGCTAAGATTGCAAATAAAATAAGTACTATTAAAATTAAGTTAATAAAATATAGAGGTTCGGTGGAGTTTTGAACTTATAATCGGCGAGACGCATTGACTCAAAGCCGGTGGCTGAGTTTTTTTCTGCATTTTCTCTGTCTCGGGTTCAGCGCCCCTTCTTTTATATTTTTCTTGTTCGGACTCTCCTACTTTTAAAACAAAAGTTTTCTGCAGCATATTTTTATTTTATTTTTTATTGCATGTCATGCCTCTTTCCTCCATTTTCTTCCCGGACAGAAACCCCCTCTCTTGATTTCCGTGCGTGTCTCATTATCTCCGCTGCTGTCCCCTGTCATTTTTCGAGATTATTCCTTTTTGCTCCAAGAAAACCGACTTTCCCCCCAGCAGCTCTTTTTCCCCTGCGCACACATTTGGCAGTCTCTTTCCGGTTCTCTCTCTTCTTTTTAATTTCTTGCAGCTTCTTCGTCTTTCGCCTATCCCTCCTCCTCATCTCTCTGCCATGCCGCTGTGTGAGCTGTTGGACCGCTGCTTTCTGCTGGTTCTACCTTGGTGCATGACGCCTCCTCCTTTTTTTGGATGGCTTCGTTTCTGCGCAAAGTAGTTGCGAGACCAGGGCTGGATTCTGTTGGAAACCGAGAGCTCCGCGTCCAGCTCCTTTTTACACCACCCAAGCTCAGGCCGCCGTCGCTAGTGGCAAGAGAAGAGCAGTGGAATAGTAGACCACACCTCCGCCTTTTTCTAAATCTCCCCAGGTGCGGTAAGCCATTTTAGACATTAAAATCTTCACACTTTATGTTAGATTGAGCTGGATTAAAAGAAATTTATTTTTAGTTTGTCTGAAATGTTTGATAAGATGTATGAAAATATAATCTTCGGATGTTTGAGATTGATTCAGAAAGGATACACATAAAAATAAATGAATGCATAATTTTATGCTATAAAGTAATGAGATGCCATGAATAAAATTATTTTAGAGCAATATATATAATAACATGTTAGATGAGAATATATAGATGCGCGCGCGCGCGTCTTCTAGAAAATTCACATTATGAATAATTTTAGATATATAATGATGGGTCTTGAAATAAGATTTTTGCACTATAGATTATTAATTTGTTATGATGGGAGAATATTTAGAACATTATATTTTCATATTGAAGTTAATTTTAAAAAAACCCCATTTTACCGTTATGTTTTGGGTACCTATTGTAGAATCATTAAAAATGAGAATTTATACTTAAGAGTATTATATTAGTATAATTGAGAGTATAGTTATATCACAAAAACCTAACATTTCATTTGGTTTATACTACAAATTTGAAAAGTTGCCATATATAAGAATTCCTAATATCTCAATGATAAGTTTGAAAATAAAGAAATATGTAATACTCATGTAAGTATAAGTGATGCTTGTAAACCGTAAAATAGGAATAAAGGATGATTAGATATATTATGGAAGGTTAACATATTACGATTAAAAGCTAGAATAACAATTTGGGAAGAAAATAAGTGAACCTAATGTATTTATAAGATAGTCTTGTAATTTGTGAAATAGGGAGAAATGGAAGGTGAAAGCGAATTAGTTGTGAATTCTTGAAATAGTTGGACGATCTCACTAGGTGAGTATATGTCTCACCACTTCTTAATATCTTATTTAAAAATGATTTAAATATTGAGAATTGTATCTCTTTATTAATAGTTGAAATTTTATATTCATGTATGTATTTCTATACTTAGGCATAAATTTAGTTTCATAAAGTAGTTACAATTAATAAGTGATTAGAGTGCACAGCAAAAGCGTATTAATGGCAAAAACTATTGACAGATTGTGATTGAACTCAATAATATTGTATAGGAATGCCTATATTGCTATGTACTTGATATTATTCAGTGATAAAACTATGACTTTGTATTGCAATGCTATGCCTAGTTGCGATACGGGAGTTGAGCTCTCCTATGTTTATTATTTGTGGATCAATGCTAATAGTGGCATTGAAAATTGTGAATGGTGATAGATAGTGTGAAAGTCGGATGGAGAATTCTTGGTAAATCATCATGAAGGATATAGAATTGATTTGAAAGTCAGATTAGAAATTCCCAGCTAACAATTAAGAAGAATATAGGATGGATTTGAGAGTTGGATGGGAAATTCTTGGTTAATAGTTGAGAGAAACATAGAATTGATCTAGATACCATAGAACAGCTATATGTATATTTATTATATTTGAATATGTGACATAATATGTCTGTTTGTGATTAACTTCTACTAATGATGTGATTGTGATGATCTATGTGTATTTAAGCCTTAATGGTTATCTGTCAGTGTGATGTCTATCCAAAATGGGTAGTATACAATATAGAGTTCTAATAGAAAGTTGAAACTCCTATGATTGTGTTATAAGAAACAAAGTTTATGTTCATGTGTAGGTACACTTACATATCAGGACATGGTCACACACACTTCAAAAATTCAGAAAATGGGTTTAGTTATATGATTAATTTGTGATTATTATATATAAAATTGATCACTTGCAAGATAGTGGTAGTTATATGCTCACTGAATTTTTGTAAATCACTTTATTGTATTTTCAACATTTTTAGGTTATGGTGAGCATATTTGAACTTGTTGTATCTATAGAAATCCAAGATCGCCTTGCTAAAGAATTTTGATAGTTAGATTAGGAGCAGATATAAAGATAGAGTTTTGAGTGATTTAACCATTAATGTGTTGAATTGTTTAGTTATTTTTAGATTTGACATTGTCTAGTAACTATTTGTGATGATGACACTATCGTATCTAAAAATTAAATAGATTTTAAATTACAAGGTGTGTGGCTCTCGGGAAGTGTTCAAAAATAGAAGAGACTTTGTCTATTTTTTTATAAAAATTTGAAAGAAAATTTTAAATTCCCCTGAAATTTAGAAACTCCCATTAGGTAGAAAGTGTGAAAAATTGTTAAAGCTTATGGAAATTAATAATGGGATTCAAGTTAGTCATGAATAAGAGTGGGTCACAACATTAGCATACATCAAATTTTATTTTATCAAATCTAGTAAAGGTGTGTTAACATCTATTTTTCTAAAGGATTCTAAAATCTAATTTTCATCTTCATTTTTTCCATTTTTCTTTTGGTGAAAAAGTTTCCTATTTGGAAATGGGAGGGGGATGGAAAAATCAATGTAAGTAGGGGAAGAATTTATCACATTATCATTAAATTTTTACTTTTGGTTATTCTTCTCTGGTTGAATGTTGGTTTCTAGTTTATCATTTATTTTTACTTGATTGCATGCTGGTTCATTAGCTATTAGTTGATGTCTTGGTTTTGGTTTATTGCTTATCGATTTTTTTAGTTTATTTTGGTTTTTCTTTTCTAGTTCTTTTTATTGGTTCTATTTTGGTTTATCTCTCATTTTTTGTTAGTTACTTTTTGGTAGTTTATCCATATGTTTTTGCCACTTCTCAGCATGATTACATTCACCATTTCCTTTTTCTTTATTTTGTTGCAAGATAGTTAGTTGGAACCTTGTGCCTTGAGCTCACTTAATGTAAAAGTCAATTGACATATTTGAGTTTGCAAATTTGTAATGATGACCTCTGTTTTTTGCTGGAATTGCAAGTTATTTGTTGTTATTTGCTTAACTAACTTTTCAAATGATGACTAAGAAGATGTTGTAATGGAATCTAGCTAGCTGACAGTATTATATTGCATTTTGGTATATACAGAAGGATGATACTGATTTTAGCTTAGGTTATTGCTATATTTGAGATTCTAGTTATCTTCTCAGCTAGAATATTAAGCTTATTGTTAATGGTATTAGGTTAGCTGTCGCTGCTAGTGTGGATATTGGTTAAGCTGTTATTGGTATTGTGGTTTTCTAAGGAAGATGGTTGCTACATAAGTTAGAGGAGGAAGGCATTCATCATCTTGTAATGTTGGACAATAGTCTATTGGATGAGTTAAATAGGAGCAAATTCCACAAATTTTGGTAGAAGGAGTAGGAACTTGCTGTTGTTGTCTTATAGCCATTTGCCTTACTAAGTAGGTTAATTTGTTAGTCCATTCTCCAATCTCTACTGGTTTGAATTGGGGAGACTTTTCTCATTCATGCCTCTAGTTGAAGTAACCATAATTCTTATTCTAAATTGTTATGAATTTACTGCCATGTTTGCTATAAGATTCCTAGTTGCCATTGGAGTCTTATCTATTAAAGCTCTACCACTTGTTACATCAATCATACTCCTATTCATTGGAAGCAAGCCTTCATAAAAAATAATGGATTAGGAGTTTCTCACTAATTTGGTGGTGTAGACAACTAGCATATAACTTCTTGAATCTTTCCCAATACTCACATAATATTTCACCACTCATTTGCTTAATGCCACAAATTTCCTTTCTTATGGCAGTTTCTTTAGATGTACGGAAGAATTTCTCCAAGAAGAGCTACTTCACATTAGTCTAATAGGTTATAAAACTAGGTTGCAAGTAATACAACTAATCATTAGCAAATGAAAAAGGGAAACCTTTTAACTTAATGTGATCTTCTAAAATGCCTTAAGGCTTCATTATTGAACACACCACGTGAAACTTCTTTAAATGCTTGTGAGGGTCCTCACCTACGAGACCATAAAACTTTGGAAACAAATATATTAAACTAGATTTCAATTAAAAATTAACATCTAATTTTGGGTATTGAATACCTAATAGTTGGTATGTGTATCAGGGGCAACTAATTCCTTCATGGTTCTATTATTATTAGCCATATTTTCAGAATGATCTAAAGGTGTAGAAAGGAGAATAGGAATGCTAGAATTACTTCTATTTTTATTCCTACATGGAGAATGAAATGTTCTATTAATTTTAGAATCAAAATCAAGTAATCCAGCAGCACTCCTCCTTATTATGCACTAACACTACACTATATTATAATAGGAAAGCTATAGGAACATAAAAACATAAAGTTGGTAATGTATTATAAAAAAACAACCTAAACATATCTAATTAACTTATCTAGATATTTTTAAAAATTATAGGACCACCACAAAAAGTTTTCTCTAACCATGTAGAATCCAAAAATGCAGTAAAATTTTTTAAAAAATTGAAAAGGTGGTTAGAATAGTGGAATTTGGCCAAAAAACTTCATAAGCTAAATGTTAGTGACTTTTGATAAGAAAAATCAAATGTAACTCCTGTAAAAATTTTAGCTCAATTAGAGCTAGTGAAACTTAGGTACTAAACCTAGGGGTATAAGTGCAGAACTATGTAAAACTAGATTTCTTGAGCTAAAAACCTATGTTTCTATTGGATGATGTTTAATATGACAAAATATGATAAATTGAAGTGGATGTATGAAAATAAAACAAAGAATGCAATAGAATCCAAGAAAATGTAGAAAATTGTAGTCATCGTAAAATGCAAGAAACACAATTAACAAATATAATTACTAACTAAAATATTTAAATAATTGTGTAATATATTACTAGAAATATGTGGGAAAAGATAAATTTAAGAGGATCCCCAACAACGGTGCTAAAATTTTGATATGCATGTCACAATATACTAAAATTAGTTAAAACTAGTTTGTTGAAGAAATAATATAAAAAAGTGGTACAACTAGATTGTACCCCTAACAATCCTTTGATATTATCTGTTCTAATTGAATTTCTTGTTAGTAATTCGGATTATCATATGCAGTGGGAATTCAAATTTTTGATCCGAATTCTACCTAGGATCCATGCAAAAAGCATAAATCAATAATTAGGGTTTTACCTATTGGGCACTCATATTTCTACTGATCAAAACTTGAGAGCGGATGAATTAAACGCCGCCCGGAAGGTACAGCGTCTCTACGGTATCCACACGGAATGAACAACGACCTCTCACCTTCCACACATCTGTTAGGATGTGTTTTTCTCTCTAGGAATTAGGATTGGATGTTTTCTGAGTGATTTAGGATTTATATGGACGCTTTGAGCGTGTTGTAAAAGTGTTGCCCTCAAGTCCCTTTTTATTGAACTTAGGCAAGCCATAATCCTAATCCTACTAGGATAATGCTTCCAAAATCCTAATCACACTTAACAACTCATCTTATCAGATAATGGGGAGAGATAAGACTTATCTATTAATTATCTATATTAGATAATAATATTATCTCATAATATAAATATCTTAATTATTAGATAATTGCATATAGTTATCAAATATCAAAATAATATTATTTCATAATATATTTATCTAATATCTGATAACGTAATTATTTGATATTACTTTAATATCAAATAATATCATATAATATTATATATATATGTGTATTACGTGAATAACACATTATTATTCTTAATAATAATATATATGCACGAAAATAAGTCCAATTAATTGGATATTAATATAATTAAAGTCTAATTAATTATTATCTTATTCCTACTCCTTTTGTGTGACCCTGTAAGTTCTTACTACGTTGACAATGACTCATTATTGAGCCATAGATAGTGAGCGGTATCTACCAATATATTACTGCCACTCAAGTAGTAAGAATGTCTGTGATTCGACATCTACCTAATACATAATCAACATTTTGCATCATAACTTTTTTGTAATAATATCCAAATTGAACTGGAGGCATGGAATGTGTCATCCTCGTCAATGTTCAATTTATATTTCTTGATACTGAGTAGATTTAAAATAAATGATTAATATCACATATTAATCCAATTGAGTATGGCCATGCATTTCTAAGTCTCACTCAATCAAGAGGCCCAAGGATATTTCTTTTTTATACAAGAGTAACAAAATCCCATCTACATCACTCTCTTCCTTTTGCACGATTTATGACACACCCAATCAATGCCCTATTCATCATCCTGATTAAAGGTGACATAGGACAATATTAAAGTGAGTAATTCCTCATGTAGGAAACCGTAGTGACTTTAGGGCAAAGGTTTATGTGTATTTGTGATCATATGAGAATAACTTATGACACGTCTATCTATGCAATATTCTCATAGTGGGTCAGTCCAGTACATTGTTCACTAATAATGTACTCATGTATTGACTTGATATCACATATCCATGATTCATAATCATCAGTCACTATATATACTAGTCTCAATGTATTATTACTATCCTTTTTGTAATAATACTTGACTAGGGGCATTTTAGGAATAGCGAAGCTAATCCAAGGATAATTATTATATTAAGTTATAAATTGCGCAATAATAAAATTATAAAAAAATAAAATATAATAATTAAATTATCTAAAATAAAATATAATACATTATGTGTTACTTCAATCATCTATATGATTGGTTCCTATGACACACATCAACATTCCTAACAATATTTATACAATTGTTGAATTATTATGCATTAAAAATGAAAGAAACTAATGTAAATAGAGTGTAAATACAACAAAATAGAATGTTGTAGTAGTATGGATGTAATATGTTGTATGCTGTATGCAAAACATAGAATGTAGGATTGGAAGGTTGTTTATATGAAATTAAACAATAGCAATAAACTAAACAAGCACCAAATGAAAGCAAAGCAAAAGGTAAATAAAAAGAATTCAATGTAATAAAATAACTGATTTAAAGAATTAAGGTACTCTAATTAAATTAATCTTTAATTAATTAGGATTTGAATTTTTTCTTAATTAATTCTTCAACTTTTAATTACCCAGAATCCCTACAATAATTCATGAATTCTATATTAGATAATTATCTAGGAATTGATCAATTAGGAATAGCTGAATTAAATAATTGCTATAACCTTTAGGCTAAATTGAAATTGATTTATTGATAAAATTTAGTTAAATTGAGAAATTAAACTAGAAATCTCCAAATTAATCTATCAACCTTCTATCCTTTTATATAAAACTGTGATTTATCTACTATAATTTAATATAAAATAGCAAAGAATTAGAATTCACAAAAATGAAATCAATTATATCAAATCAACATTTAACACAAGTAAATTCAAGAATTCAGCAGAAGTAAATGGGGAAAGAGAAAAATTAATTAAAAAAAGTTAACATTACAATTTGTGATCTCATAATCCTTGAGAGAAGAGCCTCAACTTCTTGAATTAACTTTAAATTTAAGCTTCCATTGATAAAGAACAAAGAGAGAACAAGAAGAAAGAGAGTGAAACTATCTGTTGAGTTTGTGTGTGTGTCTGGAAGTCTAATGAGTTCTCCCTATTTGTTTAACCTAATTAAGCTAAAACCTTATTGGACTTGGATTGTATGACTCTTAGGATTATAATAATAAGGCCTTCCTAATTTTTAGAAGTCCAAACCTATTTTTAACAAGTTAAGTAAATCCAATGTTGCATTAGTGAATTCTTGTATGTCTAACTTTTAGCTAGTTTTTACCATGAAATCCATGTAATTTGGATAAATACTTGTAAGCCTATGTCTTGTGAGAATTTAAGCGCTAGTTTCAAGTTAATTAGATCACTATACCTCCTAATGTGGCCTAAATACAAAGATAGGTTTAAGTAGGATAGAGACATGACTTCAACTTCTTAGTCATATATAATCTCCAAAACATTTGAACTAGGCTTGGGTCATAAAAGTTATAGTTCTCTCTTTAAACTTTCTGACAATATAAAATTTGTCTTAATTTGATATTCGGAGCCCAAGATATAACTAGAAAATAGAAATAGTATCAAAATCCAGCATTTATTGAATAAGTTCGCAATATTGTAAAATCAACCTAAAATTATAAAACAAGGCCTAATAAGTGAAATTAAGCAAATATAACACTTAAAAGACATAGAATAAGGGAAAATAAAATAGTAAGTATTTTTTTATTAAATCCTATTCAAATTATCAATTACGTCCACCTTAAATTTGGCGTAGGATCTATCAAACTGAGCAATAAATTTTATGTCATCAAAGAAGTACTAAGTTACCATATTTTACTAGGACGATTGTGGTTACATACTCATAATTGCATTCCTTCGATTCTACACCTATATGTTAAAGCAAATTTCATGGGAAAAGGCATTAAGCTTTATATAACCAACACACTATTTGATAAAGATGAAGCTCACTTTACAAAAGTGATCTACTTTGACAAATTATTGAACTTAGGGATGAATGTGGTTGCTAAGCAACAAAGCATCCCATAAATATAAACAAGGATAAGGAAAAAAAGATTGTTGCAATAGAGGTGTCTTACCCTACAAGAGAGATAACCTATTTATAAGTTGGCTAATAATTTTTATAGTAAAGTTATTTGACCTCTTTCTTCTGATAAAGTCTAAAAATCATAACCACCCATTAAGAAGTCCAAATAGAAATCTCCAGTTATCCATTACACTGAAGGTATAGATGGAAAATTAATTTATCATTTCTAATGGGACAAGGGCCTTAAAGGGTTAGAAATAGAGTAACAACCATATGCACCAATGAAACCTTTAAGCCCTAAATTACTTTTAAACATAAAGATAGAGTCTCCATCATATGAAGAATAATTGAAAGAAATACCATCCATGCTACTAGATAACTTTAAACTCCTCGATGAAGAAATCAAAGCGGTAAACTTAGGAGACGAAGGTGAAGACTGATTGACTTTTATTAATATAGTTCTCACTATGGAAGAGTAAGATAAGATGGTTACACTGCTTAAAAAGTTCAAAGATATATTTTTATAGGAGTATCATGATATATTGATACTAGCCTTAAAATGGTATCTCACCACTTAGATGTTTGCTCAAATGAAAGTTCAATGAAATAGCCACCTTGATAATTCACTCCTAATGTAGCAATCAAGAGAAAGGAAGAAGTAAAAAAAAAAAACTCTTTAAAGTAGGATTTTTCAAACTGATCAAACACCTAACCTAGCTAGTAAATGTTATCCTAATTAAGGAAAAAAAAAGGCAAATTCACATTTTCATGGACTTTAGAAACTTAAATAAAACTTGCCCTAAAGATGAATTTTCCTTACCCCACATTAAACCACTAATTGATTCGACAATCAATTGTGATAGATTCTTATTCTTAGATGGCTTTAATGGCTATAATTTAGATCCTAATGTTTATTTGGGACATAATCAAGATTGCATTATGAACCCTTATGAGTAATTTTCAGTACACAATAAGCTATTTGGTTTTATGAACATAGGAGCCACACATCAATGTGCCATGACTATTATCTTCCATTACATGCTACATGATTTTGTAAAATCTACGTGGATGTTATTGTAATCAAGTTAAAAAAGGAAAAGGATTAGTTGAGCCACTTATGAAATGTTTTTTGAAAGATATAGGTAATATTATTTAAAATTTAATCCATAGAAGTATACACTCAGTGTCTTATCTTGTAAGTTCTTAGGGTGTACGATACAAAAAAAAGGAAATTAAAGTGGATAATGAGAAAGTAAATAACATTTTAAAAATGCCATAGCTAACGATGCTCAAAAAATTAAAAAGGTTCTTAGCAAAGGTCTTTTACATTTGAAGGTTTATATTGGTGCTCTTAAAGCTTATTAGCCCTTTTAAGCCATTACTTAAAGAAAAGAACCCTTTCTTTTAGATTGAAAAGCATTAAACAACCTTTGAAATAATATTGAGCACTCTAAATTCTACTCACACCATGATTGTTATACAATGCACCTTACCCATTATACTTTATCTCATCTCTATAGCTAAACCCATGAAAGCTTGCTCAAGAAGAAAATGGATTAGAGAAGTTGGTGTATTACATGAGTAAATTACTTAGAAGGCTAAAATTAAATTATCTTCCTATAGAAAAGCATTGTTTCACCCTTATTAATAATACACAAAATTTTAAGCATTATTTTATGGTGCATCCTATCCATTTAATTACTTAATATGATCTATTAAGTTTTAACTCAAAAAGCTCACATTGACATGTAGGATGGCTTGGTGGATGCTACTTATCAATAAGTGTGACATCATCGTAGAAGCTTTTAAAGGAATGAAAAACCAAGCTTTAGCTAATCTTTTAGCACAATTCTCCTTTAAAGAATACGAACCAATATTTAAGGATATTTTTGGAAAGATCCTAGAAAGTGATGTATGGTTTGGATGACTAAAGCATCTAGGATATTATATTTCAATGGATCTCCATTAGCTCTAGAGAGGGGTTTAAAATCATATCAAGAAGCCCTACAGTGAGTCATATTCTTATCCTACAAGCTAAGCTTCATATGCACCAATAATGAAGTAAAGTTTGAAGCCTTAATCCTTAGTATAATGATAGCTAAAAACTTGGGAGTAGAAACTCTTTCTGTATATGGAGATTCAATACTTGTCATAAAGTAAATAATAAAAGATTAGGAATAAAAGAGCTTGTGCTTATAGCCTATAAGGAAGTTGTATAAACTTGGGCTATGAAATTCTAAACAATTACTTTCCATCGCTCTTAAAAAGAAAGAAATTGGTAAGCAAACATGCTAGCTACCTTAGGGGCCAAGCTTTTTATAAATGAAAAAAATCCTTCAAGTATTACCCTAAATTTATACCATTAAATAAGAACCATACCAAACTTGTAGCCCTCTCAGTTAAAGGAAAATGATTAGTGGTACTCATGGATTTAAAAGCTTTTTAACTTTACCACCATTTCAATCAAGACATTGAAGTAATTTTATATGCATAAAAGAGCTCCTTATAAAAAAAGAACTAATAAATTATTAATGAAATGTGTATCAAAGGATGAAAGAAGAAGTTCAATGTTTAAGGTACAATAGTACACAAAGAAACTTATGGCAATGGAAGGCCACCTCTCCATAGGAGGCTATGGTGGCAAAAACTCTACTAGCCAACTATGAAGAAAAGGCGCAATCAAGTTCAAGCCAATTGTTGGGAATATATATAGGAAAGAATGGAAGTTAGTATGTAGAAGTAAGGGATAGTAGAAAAAAACCATGATCCATTACTTACAAAGTGGCATCCTTCTTACTAATTCAAAAGATGGCAGGAAAGTCACAATACAGGCTAGTCGCCACTTTCTCAAGGATGGAATCCTCTTCCAAAATAATAAAGGTAATACACCAATAAGGTGTTTGGACAAAGACAAACTACTAGTGATAGTGATAGAAGTCCATTAAGGGGAATGCAGAGAACATTAGGGTAATAGAAAACTTTATTAAAAGTTCCTACACCTAGGATACTATTGGTTAACTATGGAACTAAATGCTAAAGCATTTGTATAATACTACCAACCTTATTAATTACATGCAAATGTATAATCATGCTTTCACTTTAGAACTGTAAGACTCAATATACCTTAACTATTCTATGCTTGGGCATTTAATCTAATTAAACTTATCAAGTTAGGCTATAAAAGAAAGGTATGTATTCTAGTTGCAATTGAATTATTCATGAAATGGGAAAAGGATATTTCTTTAAGGAACACACATAGGGTAATTACTATAAATTTCATTAAAGAAAATATCATTTATCATTTAGGAATCCTAAAATGAATCATTTCCAATAATGGCACACACTTTGTGAGCAAGTCAATCATGACATTATTGAAAAAAAATACAAGATTAAGCATGATCAATCTAGTTCCTACTATTTACAAGAAAATGGTCAAGCTAAAGCTACAATTAAGATGCTTTGAAAACTCTCACTTGAATGGTGTATATTAAACCTAAAGCTTAAGCTAATTATTTACCTCTCACTCTTTGGGCACATCAAATGACCAAAAGAGGACCGACTCAAATAACCCTTTTCTTTCTAGTACATAGGGCTAACATAGTAGTAGTTATGGAGCTACTTATCCAAACTTCTAGAACTATCTTGGAAAATGACCTTGAGGCTAACCAAAGATCATAGCTTAATACAATTGAAGAAATGAGATTGAAGGCTCAATATATGCATATTATCTATATGAATCGCATCGCTAAAGCCTACCAAAAGATTGTAAAGCCATGACTTTTTATGGAAGGGGAACAAGTTCTCTATGCCAGCAAGCACATCCTTAAAGGATTACATTTTTCAAAGTTGACCTTAAAATTGGAAGGGCCATACATGGCTAGCAAGGTTAGTATAAGTGGTTATTGTTCCTTATTTGACTTAAAAATTGAGTCAAAGATAAGACCATTTAATTCTAAGCATATTAAGCAATATTACTTATGGAAAGGTAGATATTATGTATTGTAAAAAAGGAAGTAGAGAATAAAAAATGCACAAATTTGGTTCCATAAAAATGAATACTTAACTTTATATATAAGAAAAAGGTAGCATATGATAAAAAAAAGGAAAAATAGGGATCAAGCCTTGCATGGTAAAATTATCCCTTATAAGGAAAAATAGCTTCTCTTGATATGATTAATTTATACATCCTTTTAATTTTATAATATTCAAGCACCTTTTGCATATTTTTTTAGTCTTATTTCCTCTAAGTTTGTGAAAAAAAGGTTAAATATAAAGACATTGAATGAAGCTTCCTAAACACATTTCAATAGTGATTAGGATTTTTATCTAATATCATAATGCTATTTCATTAGCCAAGTAGGCAAAATTGGGGCGAGCTGCATCTATTGCATTCCATAAGGTGACATTAGCTCTTTTTGAATGATAAGGTATTGGGATAGAAGGTGCCTTTTATAGGATTAGATAAACTTTCCAATTATTCACTCTTTTGTCATGATTATCACCAAGTTCCTCCACTTTGATGACAAAGTCCAAATAGAAAGGATATTCAAGAATTAAATAAAGAAACAAATAAGGACATCCACTCAAAAAGTTTATGTCATAAACAATATTATGAGCACCCAAGCCATAAGGTATCATTTGTTCCTACCAAAAAGTGAGAGCTTAATATTGTTAAAAAGTTTAAGCAAGATTAAAAGGCATTTCCTTGTCTTCCATTAGTAAAAGCAATTGCACCAATAGTAAGCGCTAGTCAGGGTTGTCACTATAATGATGGATGAAGGGTGAAATTTATTGAGCTTCATGATAATTTTTAAAAAAAATGTGATATGAATCTTAAGGGCTTAATGATAATAGTTAAAACTAAGAAGATTAAAGAGGGACTCTAAAGGCTAATGGAAAGAGCTTGGATACATGAAAAAGTAAGATAGGAAGAGATCAAAAAAGTTTAGGTTATATGTATTTTAGTTTTGATTAATTCCATATAAGTACTAGAGTGTAGTACTCAAGTACTAGGCTTGGGATTTAGTTCTCTCTTCAAATACTTAAATATAACATTCGAATACTTGTGGATTTCTACATAATACTTAAATAGTGTATTTGAGTATTAAAAGCTTGATACATGCTTAATTATCTATTTTGTCTTATTTCTTATTGCTTAAGATATCATTGGGCTTTGTATTAGTTTTACCTATTGATAAATGCACAATTGCACTTAATTTCTATGTGTTTCATCACATATTTACTTAGTATCTTGTGCAAATTGATTGAAAAGGATACTTAGATGCTCGATATTTTGTTTTCAGGCTTTGAAATGACATATTTGAGCATTAGAAAAGGATCCGGAGGCAAAATCATGCAAATTATGGAGAATCAAAGCAAATTTGCCCACCTGACAAAGAACACGGGGTATGGGAACCTCGTGTGGAAGGCCGTGTATCCTTCTGGAATGCTTCGAGGCTTCACTGAACTGCTCAGAGAAGAACACGGGGGTCAACACGGGCCGTGTCATACCCCATGTATCATACTGCCCTTCACTTCTAAGATAAACATGAGAAGTGTTGTACCCCGTGTATCATGCTGCTCAACTTTCGCTAAGAAACATGGGGTAGAACACGGGCCATGTCATACCCCGTGTACATTTCCCATATAAGTTTTGCGCGAAATTTTGAAAGGGAAGGAGGAGAAACTAAAAAAATTAAAAGAGGAGCTGCTGGGAGAAACCTTAGGAGAGACCCAAACTCACCAAGGGCAACTTCTAACGTAGATTCAAGCAAAGGATTAAAGATTCAAGCAAGGAATTTGTAGAGCTTCATGAATTGTTTGAATTCCTTTTCTGTTTTTTGGTTTTCTTCTAATTTTGTAATGTTTTCACACTAAACCCTTGTGCTCAGTTTGGGTGAACTTGTTCATGGATTTATGGAATTGAATTTTATATAATTTAGCTTGATTTACTGTTGATTTATGATTTGATTATGCTATTTTGTACTTGAACAAACCAGTACTTCCGGAATATTGAATTTTTGTTATGGATTAATTGATTCTAGGTTGAAATGACTAATTAATTAATCGGACCTTGCATGATCATTGGGAATATCAATTAGACTTAGGAATTAAGCTAATTGGATTCTTTTGCACAGGATAAAATGTCTAAAAATGGATTCTAAAGCAATGTTAATGCAACCTAAATGAGTGATTACTAGAGAAATTCTGGGCACTTAATCTTTTGGCTAGTAGCTAGTAGCCTTGCAATGAAGTATAGCTTATTTTTGGTAATCCAGCAATCTAAATTAACAGTAAACCAAGTTAGAGGATTACCTTCATTCCATAATGAAATGTACAAGGGAACCTTAAGTTGAGTACGCTTTCATTTCATTGAATTAAACCTTTCTTTTGATAACTAAGCTCTGTTTTACCTTTTATCCTTAATTCCCATTATCAATCAATACGCCTAGATAATTTTCCTTGAAATTCAGTTAGTATTCAATGTTCAATCCCTATGGAGACGATATCTTTTATACTATAACTCGACTTAACCCGTGTACTTGCGGGATCACGATCACCTATTAGTTTTTAACTTTATTTAGATAATTAATAATGTTTTAATTAATTTTTTAAGTTAGGCGTAATTAGTCCAATTAGTTTAGTTAACTTTTCACTTTAGAGCCTATTTAAGAAGGCTTGTTCCTCATTGTTACAACTTTTTTGGCATTTGAGAACTCTTGAACGTTGTAGAAACTTCTAAAAGCTTCCAAAAGATACTAGAAATTTCTAGAAGCTTCTAAAGGATTCCAGAAGCTTCTAGATGATTCTAGAAATTTCCATGAATCTGAAAACTCTTTAAGAGCTTTTTCTTTTCATGGTTCTAGCAAGAACTTTAGAGTCATCAAGGTTGATTCTACTCTGATAGTGTCAAATATCACTTATCAAATGATTAACATCCTTTATCGCATGATCTATTCTCATTAATTACTTTTATTCCTTCTCTTTTATGAAACATGTAATGATTATCCTTCTTTTTAGGTTTGCTTCTAAAATCTAGGATGATCCTTAGGAATTCACATTAGAATGGTATTACAATTTAAGAAAAAAAGCATGTATAAGGGAAAATTTCCCTCATTATCCTATTAGGAAATTAGTCTTGCAATCCTTGACATTTATAGGGATCCTAAAAAATTCTATTAACAAAATGGTAACATGTAAGAGACTAATTAAGTTTGTAATATTAAGCTTAAGTTATATAATAAGCTTGCTTGTTTTGCCCTAAAGTCTTAAGGCATTTGAGTATTTTATATTTTTTAGTAGTTCTATATAAATAGAGTATTAAGGTTATATCAGAGTTTCCTCATAATTATATAGCTTCTTTTTAATGTTTCTCCCTCTAAATCTTAGTCATAATTTTTAGCATGGTATCAAAGCAGTACCATCCACTATGAACCTATGAGTTATACTACTACCAACAACCTCGAAGAGGTTAAACTACCTACAAAGTAGAGTTTAGCTTTATTTATTTATTATTAAGTTCATTGATATTTAGTTAAAAAAAAGAAAAAAATTAGAAGAAAAGAATATATGGATTAGAGTTGTTGTCATTAGATTTATTTATTTTTTAGTTATCATTTTTTAACTTTTAAGTGAGAAAAAGGAAGAAAAGAAAAAGTAAAAAGAAAAAGAAAAAAAGAGGAGAATTTTGATGAGGAAAAAAATAAAGTTCTGGTAAAAATAAAAGAAAAGGAAGTTTTGGTTGAAATAAAGAGAGTTTAGATAAAAAAAATAAAAAAAATGTTTTATGTGTGTGTGAGTGCTAGTCTTGGGTATTTCTATTGTGTTTGATTGATTTGGTTTAGGTATGCCATCGTTGTTTAGCATAAAATTGGTGATATGGTTGTATTTTTTAGAATGCTAGATGACATTAGAGATCCAAAGTAGGATCAATAGTTGTCTCTTTTTTGTTTATAGGCAATGACAGTTATGTTCTCAACTTATCCTCATTTGGTTCATCACCCTAATGGTAGATAAATGGAGCAATTAGTTGCATCTCACGATATACATTCAAAAGAGCAATGCATTCATTCTCCATAAAATGAGTATAGAGACAAATCTCCTTAAACATCTCACCTCTAAGTTGCCTTGACAAACTTCTACATCGATAAGGATCTTTAAAGATTTTGCAAAGAAAATCATTAAACAACTTTAGAAAATTTAGCTCTAGTTTACTAAAACCCCAACATTAGTTAAGTCGCTTCCATGGCAATAAACAAAAATGAATGAAGAATAAGGAGGTAAAAGGAAAATGTTTGCTTTCTATAGGCTTCTAATAAAAAATTTTGCTTAATGAAGAAAATAAGTTTAGAAGTTTAATTTTTATAGCACTCCGTGTATATTGCAATCAATTTTTTTACTATATAGGGAGATGATAACATTAATTATTACTTTTTATGGATTAATTAGTACAATTGGAAGTTAGAAGGAATTGGTCAGTCATAATGCATTAAAGGGGAAGATGAGAAGATAAACATGTCATTTAATTTCTAAATAAATTACTATTACTAAAAGAAATTATTACAAAAGGACATCGAATATCTTGAAGAAACACAAGAGATCTCAAAAAGTGAAAAAGTCCACTATTTACTCTTGGTACTTGTATAGTGATAAATGCACAAATGCACCTAAATTCTATGTGTTTCATCACTTATTTATTAAGTATCTTGTGCAAATTGATTGAAAAAGGATACTTAGATGCTATATATTTTATTTTCAGGCTTTGAAAGGACACATATGAGCATTAGAAAAAGATTCGGAGGCAAAACCGTGCAAAGCGTGAAGAATCGAAGCCAAGTTGTTCATCTGACAAAGAACACAGGGTATGGGAACCCCGTGTTTATGGCCGTGTACCTTTCTGGAATGCTTCGAGACTTCACTGAGCTGCTCAGAGAAGAACACGGGGGCAAACACGGGCCGTGTTAGACCCCGTGTATCATACTGCCCTGCAGTTCTGAGGTAAATACGAGGAGTGTCACACCCCGTGTAACATGCTGATTAGCCTTCGTTGAAGAACATGGGGTACAACATGGGCTGTGTCATACCCCGTGTACATTACTGCCTGACACTTCGAAGAAGAACACGGGACGTGTCGCACAACGTGTATCGTGCTACTCAACTTTCGCTGAGAAACATGGGGTACAACACGGGCCGTGTTGGACCCCGTGTACATCACCAATATAAGTTTTGTGCAAAATTTTGAATGAGGGGGGAGAAAAACTGAGAATTAACAAGGAGAGCTGCTGGGAGAAACCCTAGGAGAGACCCAAACTCACCAAGGGCACCTTCTAACGTGGATTCGAGCAAGGAATTGAAGAATTAAGCAAGGAATTTGAAGATCTTCATGGATTGTTTGAACTCCCTCTCTGTTTTCTGGTTTTCTTCTGATTTTGTAATGTTTTCACACTAAACTCTTGTGCTCAGCTTAGGTGAACTTGTTCATGGATTTATGGATTTGAATTTTATATAATCTAGCTTGATTTACTGTTGATTTATGATTTGATTATGCTGTTTGTGCTGGAACAAACCAATATATCCGGAATATTGGATTTGTGTTATGGATTAATTGATTCTAGGTTGAAATGACCAATTAATTAATCGGACCTTGCATGATTATTGGGAATATCAATTAGACTTAGGAATTAAGCTAATTGGATTCTTTTGCACAGGATGAAATGTCCAAGAATGGATTCTAAAGCAAGTTAATGCAACCGAGATGAGTGATTACTAGAGTAATTCTGGGCACTTAATCTTTTGGTTAGTAGCTAGTAGCCTTGCAATGAGGTATAGCTTAATTTTAGTAATCCAGCAATCTTAATTAACAGTAAACTAAGTTAGAGGATTACATTCATTCCATAATGAAATGTACAAGGGATTCTTAAGCTGAGTACGCCCTCATTCCATTGAATTAAACCTTATTTTTGATAGCTAAGCTCTGTTTTACATTTTACCCTCAATTCCCAAAATTAATTGATTCGCCTAGTTAATCTTACTTGAAATTTAGTTAGTATTCAACATACAATTCCTGTGGAGACGATAATCTTTTATACTATAACTCGACTTAACCCGTGCACTTGCGGGATTGCTAAGGTCATATAGTATCCAAATTCCAAAGAATCTATTCCTTGCTAAAAAAGCCCATAAGGATTATCATGTCCAAACTAATAAAGGGGAGTTTTTTAGTAATCCTTCAAGCTCTTGGCCTATCCAAGTACATTTTAGTAATAATTAGAACATAGAACTTTTGCCACACTAAGATTTGGTTAATATGCCTTCAAAATTAGAATATAGTACATTTTAGGCATTCCAAACCCTAATATGGATAATAGAAGGACCAATGACAAGACTTGTTAGACTGTGAGTTTAGAATCCAAAGAAAAATGCCACACTTACCTAATTTCATCTTTCCTATTTAGATTGAGGAAGAAATGCATTTTTGTAGAAAGATGGATCAAGTATTGGAAATTGTAAAATATAGGTCTTCTTTTGTCATATTGAACCATTTACCAACTTCCATCCAACACCACAAGGATTATTCACAAGTTCCATCTCCATGTCCTCTATGCTTCAAGTTAATGAGGTCCTATAATGGAAAATATTTTCCATAATCCTTATCCACAAGAATGTGTACTAGACTTACCAAGTTATCCTAATCAGCAATATTATGTGCATGTTATATTAATGAAGTAAGCACTTCTATTCTAGACTCTGCATCCAAAGGTGCTATTTTGCCAAACTTATTACTAAACTAATAAGGATGAAGCTCACTCCATGAAGTTTTGTGGAAAGTTGCCTTGCCAAATGCCTAAGTTCACCTTTTAGATCAGCCATTATCTCATGAAGAATTTCTCTAGACACTATCATGAAGTGATCATTATAATAAAAGTCCCATACAATTGAATATTCATCGATGGAACTATTATTAGAACTAGAAGCATAATGATTCATAATATTTTAAGGAAGGCTAAAAAGAGATGACTCCATTAGTAAAAGTATGTGCTTAAAAAGTTGATTACTCATTCATGAGCTAAGTGGAGGTATTTATAGCACTATAAATGGCTCTCCATTAATCATCATAATGACTTAACATTAATGGGTGTATTACATTCAAAGTGTATGGTCTTTCATCAAAAAAATCAATACATAAGTTATGAATAAAGAATTAAAGTAATATAACTACTCATTGAAGAATTCAAAGTACAACTTTAAGGAAAGGGATTGAAAGTCTATAAATAAATGTGTTTTAGTAATGCTTGTTACAATTACAACGAGATAGAGTCCTAATATAAACAAAGTAAACTAGAAAAATAAGAATGGTAAATACAAAATGCCTCTAAAGATTCCAAGCATCATCAAGAGATGCTATGTGATAGTTAGGTATTTATCCTCACAATAGGAACATTTCTATCCTAAAGTTCCTAAGTGCCACTAAAGAAGCACTCATTTTTTACTATTGCAATATTAGTATAATGTTTGAAAGGTAACTCATTAGCAGTGTCCTCCACCTTTAGTTTGCTTAAGTAAGTTTCAATAATGATGAAAGCATGGAACCGATGCTATGTCAAGATCTTATCAATAAGATAACTAAAGTTTAGATGTAATATCCTATAAGCATTTTAAATTCCAATACGAATACTACCATTAAGATCATGATAATCACCTTTAGAAACCCACACTCATCCAATTCCCATCTTTTCTCAATCCAAGTTTATGGAAAATTATAGAGTGTAGTTCTACACTTATTGTAATTTGCTATCTATTTACCACTATTAGAGTTGTTGAAATAGACTCAGGTCCACAAGCCCAAAAAAATGTAGACTAAGACCTATAAAATATAAGTCCATTTACACATGGACCTAGTAATCTAGTCTACTGAGTCCATGATTTGCATGGACTGAATTGGAAAAGTCTATATTTTTTCTTTTTATTTATTTTTAACAATTTTACTTTCAAACTAAACTAATATACTATACAAATATTCACCCATTAAATCCATTACTTAATCCTAAACTTAATTCTTTATCTTTTAACTCAACCTAATCTAGATAAATTATTTTCAAGTTAATAATTTTGTTTCTAAATTAATAATTTCAAAATTAATAAATTTTTATTATAGTTTATTTTATTTTGAATTATTGGTACAAATTAAGAATGCATTAAATGTGTGACATTTGAATTTATAATTACTATTTTAAACTTAAAATTATTTTTTTAAAAAAGAAAGAGTCTATGGATATATGATGTGTATATCACATTGCACCAAAATTAGTTAAGAATACTAGTTGTTCAAAAATAATAAAGATAATGGCACAACCAGGTTGTACCTTTAGTGATTCTTTGATTTTATCTTTCTTGAATGATTTCCTAACAATATATACACAAATTTTGAATTATTTATCCAATGAAAATAAAGAAAACTGATGCAAATAGAATAATAATGCAGTGAAACAGTATGCTGTAATAGAATGCTATATCAGAATGCAAAGTGCAATAATATGTTGTATACAGAACAAAATTAGAATTTGGGGTGGTTGGTTGCTTGTATTAAATAATGTAATAAGCACAAAATTAAGCATAAGAAAGAAGCAAAACAGAAATAAAACAGAGGAGAATTTAATGGAATCAAATAGTTAATGCAAGGAAATTGAGAGCCCTAAAGTGAATTAATCATAGATCAATTAACATTTGACTTTTTCTAATTAATTCATCAACCTTGAATTATTCGGAATCCTTACAATAATTCATGAATTCTATGTAAGACAATCACCTAGGATTTGATTAATTAAGATTAGCTGAATAGAGCAATCGCTATAATCCCTATGCTAGATCGAAATTAATTTATAAATAGAATTTAATTGATTTGAGAAACTAAATTAGAAACCTCTAAATTAATCCTTCAACCCTCTGTCATGATGTATAAAACTATGATTTATCAACCATAATTTCATATCAAAACAACAAAGAAATCATAAATCCTAAGGGTGAATATTAATTATATCAAATTAACATCGAACACAAGGAATATCAAGACTTTCAGTGCAAGTTAATAGAGAAAGGAAAATTAATTAATAAAAGTCAACATTACAAATCATGATCTTATAATCCTTAAAAGAAGAGCCTCAAACTCTTTCAATTAACCACGAATTTAGGCTTCCATTTGTGAAGAACAAAGAGAGCAAAGAGAAGAAGAAGGCTGTTTGCTGAGTTCTCTGTGTGTTGTCTAAACGTATTAATCTTTTTGGCTCTCTTGCATATTTATATAACCTAATTATCCTAATACCCTATTAAACTAGGACTAGATGACTCTTATGATTATAATAATAAGGCTTTCCTAATTTCTAAGCCCAGACTTATTTTTTTACAAATTAATTAAATCCAATAGTTGCCTCAAGGAATTCCTATAGGTTTGACTTCCAGCCCATATTTGGCTGTGAAATCAATGAGATTTGGATAAGTCATGTGTTAATGTATATGCCCTAAAACCAATCATATTAATATTTGTAAATTTGAATTGTATTATTTTAATGGCAATTCCAATTATTATATTTATATATATTATTTGCGTAATATATTTAATTATGATAATAACCTTAGAATAATTGTATCTCAAATGTCCCTAATCATATATTATTGTGGATTAGGTTACTTTAATATGTTAAGACTAGCATGTATGATGACTTATACGGGATATTAAGTTTACACATGAGTACAAGTTAGAAAACTTGTATACTAGACCGACCCATCCTAAGAACACTACATGGATCGTTATATGAGTATCATGAGTGATTCTTAGTGATCATTATTAATATGGTCTTTTGACCTGAGATTGCCAAAGTTCCCTATATGTAAGTTTCATGTTTTGATACTATTCTATGTCACTTATGGTTGAGTGAATGTAAGGGTAGTTATTGGATATGTCATATATCATGCGGAGGGGTTTCTGTGATCAAGATGGAATTTGTCCCTCCTGTATAGCAGGAGTAACATTTGAAGGCCCCTTGATTAAGTCAAGCTGAGAAAATGCATAACTATGCTTAGATGAATTGACATGGGATGTCAATTACATTAGCTTCTTTTAGCTTACTTACAGATCAAGAAACCTCAAGATTGGGCTATACGGGAATGACACGGTCCATGTCTTGCGCTCAATCTAGATGTTTAGGACAAAAGGACATAGATGATGATTACATATAAAGGTTTAGTCAAATTACTAACTTTCTCATTACTTGGATAATAATGATGTGTTGCTAGACACCGCTCATTATTTATGATCATTGCTAACGTAATGAGAGCCTATAGGGTCGCACACTTAAAGCTTAGTGGATTTGAAATTAATGGACCAAATTGTTTAGGCCTAATATTTGGAATTCCATGTTATAATTATAAGGCCCAATAATAAACCCATAATTATATATGGAACAAAGCCCAATTAGTTAGGATTTTCTATGTATCTATTTAAATAGACTTATTAAGTAATAATAGATATTATTATTCACACATCCCAAGCATAGAAAAACCTTAGCACCTCTCTTTGACCAAAAACCCTTGAAGAGGCGTAGCTAGCATTACGAGGCAAAGGAGAACAATTCCAATCAGTGTTCGTGTGGATGTTCATCAATGATTCACAGGTTCGTGTGGATACCTCGGAGTCTTCAGCCAAAAGAAAGTTGAAGAGGTGATCAACGACCGTGTTCTTAAGTCATCATTAAAGGTATTGAATGAATCATTCTTCTAATTTAACATTTTACATGGATCCGTTGGCTAGAATCGGTTTATTCCACTATGCTTGTTTGGCTCTTGATCTCAACATCATGAACATCAAAGTTGTAGGCCTATATCTTTTGAGAATTTGGGCATTAGTTTAAGGTTAATCGGACCACTACAGCTCTAGATATGGCCTAAACATAGAAGCATGTTCAACTAGAATAGAAACACGACTTTAGCTTTTTAGCTAAATAAAGGCTTGAAGAAGTCCGAAATGGGCTTTGACTAAAATAAAAAAAGTTGTAGTTCTTTCTTTCAGCTTTCCATTAATATAAAATTTGCCTCAATTTGACATTCAAAACTCAAGATATGATTGAAAAATAGAAATAGTATCAAAATCCAACATTTACTAAATAAATTCACAAAACTGTAAAGTTAACCATAATTTATAAAACAAGGCTTATTCTATAAAATTAAGCAAATGTAATACCTAAGAGACATAAAATAGGGGAAAATAGAATAGTAAATATTTTTCTCATCAAATTCCCCCACACTTATCCCTTGCACGTCCTCGGGTAAGACATAATTTTATTTAAAACTAAGACACAAAAAACTTTACTTTCCAAAAACTTTAAATTCACAAATCCACAAGCAAGAAATCAGTTAAAACTAGTAAGAAACATAACACATTATGAAGAAAATCTTAATAAACTTGAAACTAATCAACATAATAACTTCATTAAAAAAGAGTAGATCAATTAGTAGATTTCTTACAAGATTCATTCTCTAACTCTCAGGTGTTTAAGGTAAAATATTTCACACTTAAGTTTTTTCCGTGAAATTTTCTACCATGAGCTTGCTAATCATTTAATCTTCATTACTCAAATCACATGCATAACATAAATCAAAAGGACTTTATTCAAGTTTGTAATGGGGTTAGGGAAAAGGGAAGGAACAATAAGGATGAAAAAAGTTAAAAACTAAAGAAATTAATAGAGCACTTGAATCAATAATCATATGGGCAAATCATAGATAAGTACAACTTAACACATCAACCTAAATTCAAATTCAAATACTCATTAACTTCCCTTTTTTGATTTTTTTTGCTTATTCTTTTCTTACTTTTTTCACTTTTCTTTTTTTTTATTGGTTTTGTTTCTCTCTTTTTTTTTCTTTTCTTTCTTTTTTTTTTCAACCAACCTTTGATGATGACTTTCACAACATAGAAACTCACACACCCCCATAGTTATTGAAAAGCCTATTTCATAAAAATTTAAATACTTTACTAATCCCTAAGGTTAAGTAAAGATATTTATTTATTTTCATTAAAATAATGTGTTCATGGGTTAATTAACAAAGAAAAGGCAATAAAAGCTCAAGGGGGTTTAACAAAAGTAAAACTTCTAGGTTAGTTATATGGCTCTAGCTCAAAAGAAAGAAAGAATGCCTTAATCATGTTTATGCATGCATGTGCAAAATATAATCTCAAAAAGATTCAAAGCAAGTTCTAGATAAATAAATCATGGAAGAATATCATACAAGAAGGAAAGACAATATTATAGCATAAATTTTCAACAAAAGGTTCAAAATCTCACAAGATAGGTTATACTACTAATTTGAATCTGCTAATTCAAAATTCATTACTACATCAATTAATTTCAAGAAGCAAAATCATTCATTCAATCATGTTATGAATCCTATATAACTTCAATTGAATCTTACTCACGAAAGTGCAAAATCTCCATTAGTGGAAAGGAACTAAAAAAGGCTCAAAATGCTCAAAATCAAGTGAAAAACACATTTTTTTCTATTTTTTTAAAGCATAAAATTTTGAAAGCATATTGAAAGAAAACATAAAGCATAAAGTAAATCCTAAAGTCTCCCCTCCACACTTAAATTTTTACATTATCCTCAATGTAAAGCGTATCAATATCATCAAGAATAATTATCAAGAATGATAAAGGACATGAAAAATAAAAGAGAAAGTTAAGAGAAAGCAAATCTAAATCACTTGGGTTGCCTCTTAAGAAGTGCCTTTCTTTAATGTCATTAGCTAAACATCATGGCTTCCTTTCTTCACCTAGGATCTACATGAGGATTAACTACCTCCTTTGCTTTCATATTTCCACCCTTTACTTTATCCATTAAAGAAATGCTATGAAAATTTGAATCCTCTACCATTAATTCTTAAAGTGTCATTCTTAATTTATCTTTGCATGAATGCTCAAATTCATCTAGTGAAAAAATTAAACATGATTAACAAAATGGTGAGAAGAATCAATGTGAAAACACTCTTTTTCTTTTTCTTTTTCCTATAAAAGTGAAATGTCTCCATCATCATTTTATTTTTTTGTAATTTTTGAATGAACATTGCTGGTTTCATCTAAAAATATAGAGATTTTAGCACAAATGGAACACTTAACAACACTATCTTTATAGGTGCATTCATGACTATAAAAAAAATTCATAAATTCAAGAAACTCAGCAAGTAGTTCATCATGGACAATATTAACATGTAAATCTGAATGGTGCACAGTAAAATTAAAAATTGTAGAATTGAAAATAGCAAAATTTGAAATAGAATCATCCACAGTAGAAACAATAAAAATAATAGTAGAAATAACAATAACAAAATGAGGAGAATCATGCACTAAAGGCTTCAAAATGCTCAGAAAGGATATGGAGTTATCTTGCATGTCTTTAGAAATATTAAACTTGGCTATATAAAACCCTATAGTTAATATCCCATCTCGAACATTAATTATGATTTTTGCTGTCTTGAGGAAAGGTTGGCCAAGAATGATTGGTGGAAGAATGCTTGAATCCTTATTTTCCATCTTCAAAATCTAAAAAATAACTAGAAAGATTAATCCATTAACCTGAACTAAAATATCTTTAACAACTCCCAGGGGATAAATGTTATATCTATTGACTAATTAAACAACAACCCTTGTTTCTTTCAAAACTCCTAAATTCAAAGCATTAAAAATAGAAAAAGCATGACATTTATAGATGCTTCTAAATCTAACATGGCATGCTCTATTTTAGTTTTCTCTATGATGCATGGAATAGTAAATGTACTTAGATCTTTGCATTTTTCTGGAAGTTTTCTTTGGATTATTGTTGACACATTTGCCCTCACACTTACTTTTTCATCCACCCTAAATTTTCTTTTATTAATGCACAAATTTTTTAAGAAGTTAACATACCTTGGAACTTGTTTTATCAAATCTAGTAAAGGTATTTTAACTTCTATTTTTCTCAAGGATTCTAAAATCTAATTCTCATCTTCATTTTTCTTCTCATTTTTCTTTTGATGAAAAAGTCTTCTATTTGGAAAAGGGAGGGGGATAGGGAAAGAATTCATCTCACTATCATTATCTTTTTGCTGTTTTGCTGGTTGCTTCTGGATTTTATCTTTTAGTTTATTCTTGCTTCCTGGTTAAATGCTTATTTCTGTTTGACTACTTCCTAGTTTTTCTTGTTTTGGTTCATTCTAATTCTTTTGTTTTGGTGTATTTCTTGTTAGTTCTTCAAGTTAGTTTTGGTTGATATCTTTTGGTTAAATGCTTGCTGGTACATGATTTAATTCTAGCTGGAAGGGTGAAGTTGTGTTAATTTCTCTATCACTTCTCAACATGATTGCATTTACCACTTCCTTATTCTTTGTGTTGCTACAAGATGGCTGGCTTGATCTTTATGCCTTAAGCTTACTTAATGTAGAAGTTAATTGGCCTATTTGCGTTTGCAAATTTTTCATGGTGGCTTTTGCTCTCTACTAGAATTGCAAGTTATTTGCTGCCATCTGCTTAACTAGTTCCTCAAAGGATAGCTGAGAAGATGATGCATTTGCTTCTTGTTGTTGGAATGGATTAAGTTGTATTCTGGTATATGCAATAGGATGATACTGATTCTAACTTGGATTACTGCTAATTTGAAATTTTGGTTGCCCTTCCAGCCAAAATATTGAGCTTGTTGTTAATGGTATTGGATTGGTATTGATATTGGTTTTGTTGCTAAAATTATAGCTGTCTAGGGAAGATGGCTACTGCATATGTTGGAGGAGGAGGGCACTCATCATCTTGCAATATGGGGTAGCAATCTATTGGATGAGTTGGGTAAAAGCAAATTCCATATAATTTTATTAGAAAAAAGGCTTGAATTTGCTATTTTTGTCCTATTACTAATTACCTAACCAGTGAAGTTAACTAATCTATTCTATTCTCCAATTTTTGCTGGTTTGGACTAGAGAAATTAATCTCATTCAAATTTCTACTTACAACAGTCATGATTCTTGTTTCAAACTATTGTGAACTTGCTGCCATGTTTGCTATGAGGTCTCTTGCTGTCATTAGAGTCTTGTCCTCTAAAGCTCTATCAGTTGTAGCATCAATCATGTTTCTATCGATAGGGAGAAGGCCTTCATGAAAATATTAAATTAGCAACTACTCACTAATTAAGTGGTGTGGATAACTTGCATATAACTTCTTGAATCTTTTCCAATATTTATATAATATTTCACCATTCATTTGTCTAATGTTATATATTTCTTTTCTTATGGTAGTAGCTCTAGATGCAGGGAAGAATTTCTCTAAGAATAGCTACTTCATATTAGTCCAGCGAGTGATAAAACTAAGTTAAAAATAGTAAAGCCAATCCTTGGTTGCATCAGCTAGGGAGAAAGGAAATGCTCTTAGCTTAATATGATCCTCAAAGATACCTTGTGGCTTCATAGTAGAGCAAACCACGTGAAACTCCTTCAAATGCTTATGTGGATCTTCACCTGCAAGACCATAGAACCTTGGAAGCAAGTGTATCAGTTTAGACTTTAATTCAAAATCAACATCTAACTCAAGATATTAGATGCCTAAAGGTTGATATGTGACATAAAGAGCAACTAATTCCTTTAATGTTCTTTTGTTAGCTATATATTTAGAATTATCTAAAGGTGCAGAATGGGGGTTAGAAGGGCTAGAACTACCTATATTTTTATTCCTATGAAGTGAATGAAATGTCTTGTCAATTTCATAATCAAAATCACACAATTCAGTAGGATTTCTTCTTATCATGCATATTACTACACAAAACAGAAGAGAAAAGCACTATAGGTGTACAAAAATACTAAAATGAAAAAGCACTATGAAAATTCAACTTAAACATATCTAATTAATCTATCTAGACAATTTTAAAAATTATGGAATTAACACAAAAAACTTTCTACAACTATGCAGAACCTAAAAATGTAATAAAAAATCTTTAAAAAAATTTGGAAAAGTGGGTTAAAATAATGGAATTTACCTAAAAAATAGGGCACTCACAAGCATTTGGCTAGTGAATTTTAATGAGAAAAATAAGATCTAGCTCCCAAAAAAATTTTAGCTCAATCGAAGCTAGGGTGACTAAGCATGCCTGAAACAAGGTATGAGTGCAAAATTATGTAAAACCGAATTTCTTAGGCCAAAAACCTCTATTTTAATGCTTGATGATGTTAATTATGATAAACTATGATGGATTGATATGGAAGAATGATAAAAAATCAAAGAATGCAAGGAAACACATAAAGATGCAAGTTATCGTAAAATATAAGAAACACAATGACAGATACAAAAACTAGCTGGAATGCTTGATCAATTGTATAATATATTGCTAGGAATATGTATGAAAAGAAAAACTTAAGAGGATCCCCAACAACAGCGCCAAAATTTTGATGTACACATCATAATGCATTAAAATTAATTAAAAATACTGGTTGCTGAAAAATAATGCAAATATTAGCATAACTAGGTCATACCTCTAGTGATCCTTTAATTTTATCTTTCCTAAATGATTTCCTAACAATATATAATTTTTGAATTATTTATGCAATGAAAACAAACAAAATTGATGCAAATAGAATGATAATGTAATGAAATAGTATGCTATCATAGAATGCTATATCAGAATGCAAAGTGCAATAATATGTTGTATGCAAAACAAAATTAGAATTTGGAGGGTTGGTTGCACGAATTAAATAATGTAATAAGCACGAAATTAAGCACAAGGCATAAACAAAATAGAAATAAAATAGAGGAGAATTCAATGGAATCAAATAGCTGATTCAAGGAAATTGAGAGCCCTAAATTGGATTAATCATAGATCAATTAGCATTTGACTTGTTATAATAATTCTTCAACCTTGAATTACTCCAAATCCTGTAATAATTCATGAATTCTATACAAGACAATCGCCTAGGATTTGATCAATTAAGATTAGCTGAATAAAGCAATTGCTATAATCCCTATGTTAGATTGAAATTGATTTATAAATAGAATTCAGTTGATTTGAGAAATCAAATTAATCCTTTAACTATCATAACCTATTTTTAAGTATTATGACCGGTGTAAAGATACCTAATTAGCATCTGACTAATCAAATATCCTTACAAGCTTGATTTCTACTTCCACACCTTATTAAGATTGTATATGCCTTTTTGAAATCAATAAGTAAAAATAACCAAATAATAAAGCATTGCACGTGTAATGAAAACCTTTTACAAACTCATTTTATAAAAAAATAGTATAAAGTTTTACAACCATAATAGACTCTCAAACTAATTTTATATGTACATAAACTTTTCTTACCCATGGAGGTCTTCATGCAAAGTAGTGTGCATCAATCACCAGTAGGAGCTCCATGATCCTTATCTGCAAAAGAAAATTTTCACAAAATAGTGAGTATATGAATACTTAGTGAGTAAGCACTCATCTTGTAATCCCTAAGAATTTTCAAGATCTAATTCAAACTTAAAGTTTAAGCTATCTTACATATGTTATTCTACTATCATAAATGGCTAGTATGGTATGGGGTTCCCCCTTGTTTCTCCAGGTCCAACCTTATCCCACTCGCCTCTAACCTTTTTCCTCCAACTCTTACCACTCCTCTCCTTTATATAGAAGGATGTTGCAGGCCATAGGCCAATCTCCCTCACACATATTAAGTAACACAAATGAGCCTTTGTAGGCTTTTGTGCCAATTAAGACAAAATCATATCAATCTAGTATAATAAAGGTATAGTCAATACCAACTAGCCATTAGGATCCTAACTTATTTTTCTTTATCTATGAGACAAGTATAGATTTCAAGTTTAGCATTAAATAGTGTCAATCATTGCATATTCTTATAATGTATCACAATATTAATACATTTAATATTTCACAATTCAATCTATTTTATCACTATACTCTATACCTTTTAAGAACATTCAAATAATTACAATAATTCATCACATTGCTCCAATCATATTCTAATATCAACACAATGAATTTTCAAGCATAAAATATTTAGTGTGTTTCACAAATATTTATTGAACAATACTATCCATGTGCAGATTTCCAGAACAGGGCAGTAGAGGGTGTATTACAACAACGGACTTTTTATGACTTCTAAAACATCTCCAAAATTTTGAAAATAAATATATGATGTTCACAACATGTTAATTGACAAATATGAGCCCTTAGGTTTCATAATTAATTAATATAATCTGCCCAAAAAATTCGTAGATGAGGCTCTTCTAAATCAGTTCTAATACTGGACAGCACTAGAGTTGCAAAATATAAGGATTTATTTGACTAAGAAAATGAACTTCAATTACCACTAAATTTCTTTAAAATTTGCCCAAAATATTGAAGGGTTTTCAACAATTTTTTCAAAAATTTTCAACACTTGTAAGGGCATCAAATAATTCAATTACAGAAGCAAAAACTATTAATGTTCTGTATAAGACCTTGTTTCATATTTCTAAAAATATTCAAAAATTCCCAATAAACTATACATTATTTCTAACATCATAAGGAACCCTAGAATGGCTACAATCGAATTTTTAAAGTCTCCTATGAGTCTCACCAAATTAAGTATCTCATTTTGAATTTTCCTAAATTTTTAGAAGGTTATCAGTATACAGTAATGTAACAATTTTTGCATGAAGGCTTATTCTAAGGCCACTTAATTTCATTACTAGCCTTTCTATTAACTTAATTACACTCTAATAACATTAAAACACATATCCAACCATAAAATTCCAAAACCATGCCTCCACACATGGCCACACACTAACAATCCATAAGTTGACAATTTAATCACCCAATCTAACATTCTATTGGAATAAAATTCATAAGGGAAACAAGTGAGTTGCCACTCACCTTCAAATTTGTGTTCTTTAACCTTTCAAACACCTTCTCGAAGGCCTAGGGTTCTGATAAGTGCACAAATACACCTAAATTCTATGTGTTTTATCACTCATTTACTTAGTATTTTGTGCAAAATTGATTGAAAAAGATACTTAGATGCTCTATATCTTTTTTTCAGGCCATGAAATGAAACATATGAGCATTAGAAAAGAATTCAGAGGCAAAATCATTCAAATCATGAAGCATTGAAGCAAGATTGTCTACTCAGTAAAGAACACGGGGTAATGGTAACCCCGTGTTCAAGGCCGTGTTCCATTCTGGATGGCTTCGTGACTTCACTGGGCTACTCAGAGAAGAACACGGGTGTGAACACGGGATGTGTCACACCCCATGTATATTACTGCCATTCGCTTCTGAAGAACACGGAGGGTGTCACACCCCGTGTAGTATGCTGATCAGTCTTCGCTGAGAAACACGGGGTAGAACACGGGACGTGTACTACCCCGTGTACATTGCTGCTTGACAATTCGTAGAAGAACACGGGGCGTGTCACACAACGTGTTCCTTGCTGCTCAAACTTTCGCTGAGAAACACGGGGTACAACACGGGCCGTGTTGGACCCCGTGTACATCAAAAATATAAGTTTCGCGCGAAATCCTGCGAGAAGGGGAAGAAGAGAGGAGGACGGAGAGAAAGCTAGGGAATTAAGAAGAAAAACTGCTAGGAGAAGCCGGAGGGGAGACCAAAGGCGCCTTCTAACACGGATCCAAGCAAGAAATTGAAGAATCAAGCAAGAAATTTGTAAATCTTCATGGATTGTTTGGCTTCCTCCTCTGTTTTCTTGTTTTCTTCTGATCTTATGATGTTCTCACACTAAACCTCTGTACTTAGCTTAGGTGAACTTGTTCATGGAGTTATGGAACTGAATTTTATATAATCTAGCTTGATTTACTGTTGAATTATGATTTGATCTTGCTGATTTGTTTTGAACAAGCCAATATATCCGGAATATTGGATTTGTGTCTTGGATTAGTTGATTCTAGGTTGAAATGACCAGTCAATTAATTGGATCTTGCATGATCATTGGGAATATCAATTAGACTTAGGAATTAAGCTGATTGAATTCTTTTGCACAGGATGAAATGTCCAAGAATGGATTCTGAACAGAGTTAATGCAACCTTGATTAGTGGTTACTAGCGTAATTCTGGACACTTAATCTCTTGGTTAGTAGCTAGTAGCCTTGCAATGAGGTATAGCTTAATTTTGGTGATCCAGCAATCATAATTAACAGTAAACCAAGTTAGAGAGTTATATTCATTCCATAATGAAATGTATAAGAGATCCTTAAGCTAAGTACACTTTTACTCCACTGAATCAAACCTTATTTTGACAAGTTAATCTCTGTTTTTGCACTTTAATCTTGAATTCCACTATCAATTGATCTGCCTAGATAATTTTGCTTGAGATTTAGTTAGTACTCAACCTACAATCCCTGTGGAGAACGATAATCTTTTATACTATAACTAGACTTAACCGTGCACTTGCGGTTTTTAGAGGTCAAGTTTTTGGCGCCGTTGCCGGGGATTGTTTCTAGTTGATATTAACAGCAAATTTTAAGTAAATTAGACTAGGCAATTCTTTTTCCTTAACTTCATAATTCATCTTGTTTTGATTTTTCTTACTTTTACAGCATCTCTTTCTCACCTTGTTCTGTTTTAGTGTTACTAAATCCTTCTGCCGACCATCTTTTATATGCGACGGAGAAGTCTTGACGGGATTCTTGACTTGGATCCGGAAATTGAAAGAACACTGCATAGGAGAAGGAGGGAACACAAGTCAGTTCACTTTCAAGAGGAAATCTGCATTGAACCAGCAACTGCACACATGGATAATAGATCACTCAGAGAGTTTGCCGCACCCGATGCCACTGGTCTTCAATCCAGCATAAGGAGGCCTGCTGTGGAGGCCAATAACTTTGAATTGAAGCCAGCTTTGCTGTCTATGGTGCAGCAAAATCAATTTGGTGGATTGCCAATGGAGGATCCTAACCTCCACATCCAGATTTTCCTGGAATATTGTGACACAATAAAGATTAATGGGGTACAAGCTGACGCCATCAAGCTTAGGCTCTTCCCTTTCTCCTTGAGAGATAGAGCAAGAGCTTGGTTACACTCCTTACCAGCTGGGTCAATTACAACATGGGAAGAGCTGCTGAGGGCTTTCCTATCAAAATACTTTCCTCCAAGCAAGACTGCCCAATTGAGGAATGAGATCACTACCTTTTCCCAAAGAGAAGGAGAATCCCTTTTTGATGCTTGGGACAGATTTAAAGAGCTATTAAGGCTATGTCCACACCATGGATTGGAAAAATGGCTTGTTCTCCACACCTTCTACAATGGTTTGAATTACAACACTAGACTCACTGTAGATGCCGCTGCTGGAGGAGCTTTAATGAATAAAAGGATGGATGAAGCCTATGAGCTGATTGAAGATATGGCCTTGAATCACTATAAATGGTCCAATGAGAGAGGACCTTCAAGGAAACCAGCAGGGAAGTATGAATTAGATGCCTTTAGTCATTTATCTGCTAAAGTAGATGCATTAGGAAATTTAGGTAGCAAGGTAGATGCTCTAATGGCTAAATTTGATAAATTTCATGTTAACAGTGTGAATACAACAGGTGCTACTGATAGTTCCTGTGAGATTTATGGTGTTACAGGGCATGTTGCAGCTGAATGCACCTTGGGCCAAGACTTTACTGAGCAAATGAATTATGTGAATAATAGTGGGTTTGGACAGAGAAATTCCAATGAGCCATTTGGAAATACTTATAATCCATCATGGAGGAATCATCCAAACTTCTCCTACAAGCCTACCCAGCCATATCACACACAAAACACCACCAATAGACCACCACAACCTGGTTTCCAAGGTCAAAGATCATACAACCCACCTGCCCAACAATCTTCTACTGCCAAATTAGAAGGCCTCTTGGAGAAATTTCTTATTTCTCAAGAGAAGACCAATGAGGAATTTATACAACATGGAAGACACATGGAAGATTCAATCAGACAACTGTCTTCTAAGGTGGATATCTTGGCCACTCATGGAAAGATGCTGGAAACTCAAATTGCCCAGCAAGCCTCCGCATCTTCTTCAAGAGCTTTTGGCCAACTCCCTACCCAACCAGAATCAAATCCAAGGGAGCATTGCAAGGCAGTAACTCTTAGGAGTGGAAGATTATTGAATGATCCTATTGCCACTCAAGAAAGTGAAAAAGAGACAAGTGTGGGGGAGAAGCAAATGGAAGGCAACAAGGCCTCAAATACCACTGATACTGTAGAGAATGAAGGGGCACTACCAGAAAAATCCAAATATATCGCTCCGGAACCTTACAAACCGCCTATCCCTTATCCTCAAAGATTAGCCAAGGCTAAACTGGATAAGCAGTTTGGAAAGTTCTTGGAGGTGCTGAAAAAGCTATACATCAATATCCCCTTCACAGATGCACTCTCACAAATGCCTTCATATGCTAAATTTTTAAAGGACATTCTCTCCAACAAGAGGAAGTTAGAGGAGCATGAAACTGTGGCTTTGACTGAGGAGTGTAGTGCCATCATTCAAAATAAGCTACCTCCTAAGCTAAAGGATCCCGGAGGCTTCTCTATACCTTGTGTTATAGGAAATGTCCCTATTGATCGGGCATTGTGTGACTTAGGAGCGAGTGTGAGTCTTATGCCACTGACGGTTGCCAAGAGATTGAACATTGAGGAGATGAAGCCTACTACGGTTTCACTTCAATTAGCTGACCGGTCAGTCAAATATCTAGTAGGTATTCTTGAAGATATACCTATTAAAGTTGGTAAGTTTTTCATACCAGTAGACTTTGTTGTTCTAGAGATGGAGGAGGATGCTCAAATCCCTATTATCTTAGGTAGACCATTTCTTGCTACTGCTGGAGCTTTAATTGATGTTAAAAATGGTAGACTGTCATTATCTGTTGGGGATGAGAAGGTTGAATTTAATTTGAATAAATCTATCAAATTACCTGTTTGTGAAGACTTCATATGCAAGGTAGATGTGCTGGATAAAGCTGTCAAAGAAAACCTTCTAAAGGAGAGCATCCAAGATCCTCTAGAAGCATGCCTGGTTACAAAAGAGGTGGTTGAAACTGAAGAAACTGCTGCATATCCCTTCCCTGAAGCAGCAATTGAAACATTGGAGGTGGAGTCCAGCAAAACCACCACTGAAGAAGACACACCACCTAAGGTAGAGTTGAAACCTCTCCCATCTTCTCTAAGGTATGAATTTCTAGGACCCCATTCTACTTATCCTGTTATAGTCAATGCCAATCTAACTGCTTTGGAAACAGAAAAATTACTTAGGCAGCTTAGATCTCATAGGAAAGCTTTGGGGTATTCCATTTCTGATTTAAAGGGGATTAGTCCTTCTATATGCATGCATAAGATATTGTTGGAGGATGACAGTAAATCCTCCATTGAACACCAAAGAAGGCTGAATCCTAATATGAAAGAAGTTGTGAAGAAAGAAATAATGAAACTGTTAGATGCAGGGGTAATTTACCCAATTTTCGATAGCCAATGGGTTAGCCCGATTCATGTTGTGCCTAAGAAAGGGGGGCTAACTGTAGTGAAAAATGAAAACAATGAGCTAATTCCCACTAGGATTGTCACGGGGTGGAGAATGTGTATTGATTATAGGAAATTGAATAAGACAACCCGGAAAGATCACTTCCCTCTTCCCTTCATTGATCAAACTCTAGAAAGGTTAGCTAAGCATTCACATTTCTGTTATTTGGATGGCTATTCTGGTTTCTTTCAAATCCCTATCCATCCAAATGATCAGGAAAAAACCACTTTTACGTGTCCTTATGGCACATTTGCATATAGAAGAATGCCTTTTGGACTGTGCAATGCTCTAGCTACTTTCCAGCATTGTATGATGGCAATCTTTTCTGATTTCATTGAAAATATCATGGAAGTCTTTATGGATGACTTTTCTGTGTATGGCACTTCCTTTGATAACTGTTTAACCAATTTATCTCAAGTGTTGCAGAGATGTGAGGAGGTAAATCTGGTTCTCAACTGGGAGAAATGCCATTTTATGGTAAAAGAAGGGATTGTTCTTAGCCATCAAGTATCTGAACATGGCATTGAAGTAGACAAAGCTAAAGTGGACATCATAGAGAAATTGCCTCCCCCAAATTCTGTCAAGGGAGTGAGGAGTTTTCTAGGACACGCCGGCTTCTACCGACGTTTCATTAGAGATTTCTCTAAAATTGCTAAACCTTTGACTAACTTGCTAGCTAAAGATGTTCCTTTTGATTTTGATCAAAATTGTTTGGATGCCTTCTGCAGGTTAAAGCAAGCCTTAATTTCTGCCTCTATCATGCAAGCACCGGATTGGAACCTGCCATTTGAGGTGATGTGTGATGCTAGTGATTATGCAATAGGAGCTGTGCTTGGCCAAAGAAGGGACAGAAAGGTTCATGCAATTTATTATGCAAGCAAGACTCTTGATGAAGCCCAATTGAAATATGCCACAACCGAAAAGGAGCTTCTTGCAGTGGTATATGCAGTTGACAAGTTCAGATCTTACTTGGTGGACTCTAAAGTGATTGTTTTCACAGATCATGCAGCCATTCGGTACCTTCTAAGCAAGAAGGAAGCTAAACCTCGTCTCATCAGATGGATTCTTTTGTTGCAAGAATTCGATCTGGAAATTCGAGATAAGAAGGGTACCGAGAATGTTGTAGCTGATCATCTCTCTAGGCTGAAGCAAGAATTAGGAGATGAGGAAGACAAGGATATACCAATCAATGATGCCCTTCCTGATGATTATTTGTTGGCTGTCTCTTCTTCCGACATCCCTTGGTTTGCCGATTATGTGAACTACATTATGAGTGGAGTTCTACCTCCGGATGCGGGATATCAAAAGAAGAAGAAGTTTCTAGCTGAGGCAAAACATTACTTTTGGGATGAACCTCTTCTCTTTAGGAGATGTGCTAATGGGCTATTTAGAAGATGTGTGCCAGAGGAGGAAATTGCAAGTATCTTGTTCCACTGTCATTCCTCTCCATATGGGGGACATTTTGGTGCTTCAAGAACTGCTGCCAAGATTGCTCAAGCAGGATTTTATTGGCCGACTCTTTTCAGAGATGTTCATCATTATGTCACTTCTTGTGATCAATGCCAAAGGGTTGGCAGCATATCAAAGAGACATGAGATGCCCTTGAATAACATTCTTGAGGTTGAAATCTTTGATGTTTGGGGAATTGACTTCATGGGACCATTCCCACCTTCTTGCAGCAACAGATTTATACTAGTGGCAGTTGACTATGTCTCCAAATGGGTGGAGGCAATTGCAACTCGGACTTGTGATGCCAAGGCTGTGGTTCGCTTCTTCAAGAAGGTGTTATTTCCTAGATTTGGCATACCAAGAGCTGTCATTAGTGATGGAGGATCTCATTTTATTGCCCATCAATTTCAATCACTCTTGAAGGGGTATGGAGTAACTCATAAGATCTCTACTCCATATCACCCCCAAACCAGTGGGCAAGATGAGCTTTCCAACAGAGAAATTAAGTCCATCTTGGAGAAGACAGTGTCTAGATCAAGGAAGAATTGGGCACTTAAGCTGGATGATGCTTTGTGGGCCTATAGAACTGCCTTTAAAACTCCAATTGGAATGGCACCATTTAGGCTCATCTATGGGAAGAACTGTCACTTACCAGTGGAAGTTGAACACAAGGCGTATTGGGCAATTAAGTTGCTCAATTTTGACTTACAATCTGCTGGAGAGAAGAGAAAGCTCCAACTTCTTGAGCTTGAAGAATTGAGGAATGAAGCTTATGATAATGCTAAGATCTATAAAGAAAGAACAAAGGCTTGGCATGACAAGCGAATTCTTAGAAGAGAATTTCACGAAGGAGACTTGGTGCTCTTATTCAGTTCGAGATTCAAATTATTTCCAGGAAAGCTAAAAACCAGATGGACTGGACCATACCTTGTGAAGAAGGTGTATCCATTTGGAGCTGTGGAAATTTGGAGTGAAAGCACCGGCAACTTCAAAGTAAATGGCCAAAGATTGAAGAATTACGTTGTGGGCCCACTAATGATGGAAGCACCAGATTAATAAAGAAACAGGGGTCGAGCTTATGACCTTAAACAAGCGCTTCTTGGGAGGCAACCCAAGTTTGTTTCTTTGTTCTCTTGCCTATTCATTCTTAGTTTTCTACTTTTTAATCTTAGTTTTTGAGTAGTGGAGGAATTTAAGCCATTAAGTGTTGATGTTGAATGCTCATTTTTGCTTGTGGATTCTGTCTTTGAGGTAGATTAGGCATGAATTGATGACTGTTGTCTGTTTTCTTGAGCAGAAAGCTTAAAATGAAGTCCAGTGAGAAACACGGTATATAACACGTACCGTGTACTACCCCGTGTTTCCCACTGTCTGATTCGTCTAAAAACTTTTGTGATTTTCATCGCTATTCAGAGAGAAACACGGTGTTCAACACGTACCGTGTACTACCCCGTGTTTCCCACTGTCTGATTCGCGTAAAAACTTTGTGATTCTCATGGAAGTCCAGAGAGATACACGGTGTTGAACACGGGACGTGTCCATCCCCGTGTACCTCACTGATTGAACCTATGATGAGGACTCTTGAACTTGAGACTTCCAGAGAGAAACACGGGGTACAACACGGGTAGTGTTATACCCCGTGTACTTCCGCGCATTTTGTTATTACCATTCAGAGAGAAACACGGGACAAAACACGGGACGTGTTTTATCCCGTGTACAATTGCGAGGATTGTTATCTTCTTTCAGAGAGAAACATGGGGTGAACACGGGGTATGTCAGACCCCGTGTAAATTTTTGAAATCCAGCGCGCTCATCCGCATAAGAACACGGGTTCAAACACGGGTCGTGTTCAACCCCGTGTTCCTGTGCGAAGGAGCTTTTAATCATCACAAAACCAGATTTTTCCAGATTTTCCCCCATTTTCTTCTTCTTCCTCGCTGCCCCAACATTTTTCCTTGCATTTTCGCACTCCATACTGCCAAAATACACCGATCGAAGTGCTTCATTTTGCCATTTAAGCTTGTTTAGCTAATTGATTTGTGATTTAATCGGTTGAAAAGCTGTGATTTGAATCCTTCTTCTCATTTCAATATGAACTAGGGTTTTTGTTCATCATCTCAAGAGGTTAGTGCATTTCCTTTGAAATCCTTGAAGTTTATTGATATTTCTAATGATTACTAACTTCCATTACATGTTAGACTTCATGGGAATGTTGAAATACTCTGAAATTGATGTTTGATAGATTGATTGAATGAGTTTACAACGTACTGAACATGGAAATTCACTTGTTTGCTTGATTGAAGCTGCTTCTTTGTTGCTTATTTGATCAAAATAGAATCTTAGATTGATGAATTGAGTTTGAATCTTTCATTCATAGGCCTTGTATTGTTGAATTGATGGATGAGTTTGATTAACTGACCTTAATGATCATCACATTTCACTGATTGGATGTTGATTGATGGCTTGCTTATGTGTATTGAATCTTTACCTGTTTGAATTGGAATGCTTTGATTACTTGGATTGCAAGCTTTAGAGGATTTCTCTGATTCCCTGCTTTACCTCATTGACATGATCACTCCATTGCATATATGGCATTGAACTATTACCTTTTGATCTGCTGACTGATCCATTGTTGATAAACTTGACATTTATTGAATATTGAATGATTGGATGCTGACTGTTGATAAATTTTTGTTCTTAGAGTTGCTACTGGCTGATATACTCTTGATACACTCTCTCACCCTATAAATTCCTTTTGCAGACAATGTCAAAGAGGCAAAAGACTACAGCTAGAAAGACTACCAAAGGTAGTTCATCTAGAGGAACATCCTCTAGAGGACCCACGCATCCCTTCTTAGAGTTTCCTGAAGAGGCTTACATCCAAGCTTGCGATAGGCACAAGGATAAGCCAATTGTAGAAGGAAGATTCTTAGATTGGGGAGTGTTGAGGGAATTTGGGCTAGAGGAAGAGATACGCGAGCTTATAAGTGTGGGAGCCTGGGAGACCTTCTTTGAGATTAGGGAGCCCACCTACAGGGAGCTCACCTTGGAGTTCCTCAGTACATTCTATTTAGAGAGGTATTTTGGGAGGGTGGACTCCCCTGATATAGTTCAGTTCAGGCTCGGCGGCATTACTTACTCTATGAGTGTCACCCAGCTGTCTGTTCGCCTGGGACTTTATTCTATGGATTTTGTGACTACTCCGGAGTACAAGGACATACTGGTCGGACTGCCACACGGGCTCCAGGAGTGGCGCGTATGGACCGATATAGCTACTGGGCATACATATGATCCCGCTAAGAGTAAGGCGTCTAGCCTTAGGAAGATTTCCTGGAGGGTCCTTCACTCCATCTTCAGTCATACTCTGAGCGGGCGAGGGCACAGCCATGGCGTTGTGAGCAACGCTGATATTCTGTTCCTCTATAACATGATTGAGAAGGTGCCTATCAACATTGGAGGAGCATTCGCTCACTTTTTCTCAGCTCAGGCCACGGATAGGAGAGTTGGTAGTATAGCTACTGGCCTATACATTACTCGACTAGCCAGACGGCTAGGAGTCTTCGACCGGCCTTATGGTTCTCTTACCATTGTATCACACATGGCACCCCTTCGAAGGGGCATTCTTATAGCCATGGGGATCCATCCGGTAGAGCCACAGCAGACCCAGGCAGAGCAGCAGCAGCAGCAGCATATCCCAGACGATAGCACAGTTCCTGATGCTGGTCCTTCTTCTTCCACTGGAAGCAGAGTTCCACGTGAGGCGTATTTCAGGGACCTCTTCTCTGGGCAGCAGCAGATCTTGGCGGAACTCCGTCTGATGTCCGAGCGTCAGACGCGGATTGAGGGACTCTATGATGACTTGGACAGACGCTCCAGGCATATAGAAGGCATGGTGGAACCTCTGTTCCACCTATTCCACTCTTCTTCCCCTGCTGACCCGGATCCCCCTACCCAGTAGTTTAGTTTGATTACTACATTGTTGATTAGTTATTCTGTTTTTCTTTTTACTTATTCTTCATATCTATCCCCATTTATCTGGTCTGTATATATATTGACTTTGCACTTGTTTTACTCTTTATTATATTGCTTTCTTCTCTTTTATTTTCTTGCACTTTTGATGTTAAATTTCTATAAATACTAACAGCATTTCTTTTCTAGTATTTTATCTGCTTTCTTTTAGAGTACCGGTTCTCTTTCTCTCCCACCTCGTCTCTCCTTCTGGATCTCCCTGCGATATATTGGACAACCATCATCCGCATGTCAGGGAAGTTTCAGTTCCCCATATGTTTTCTATCTCTTTTCCCATTTACTCTTGTGCACATTGAGGACAATGTCCAATTTTAAGTGTGGGGGAGCTGTGCTTGCAATATTCTGCACTTGAACTTGTTTGATTGACTGAGAGAATTTTGAGTACTGAAATTCGCTCCAATTTCAATAATATATATATAAAAAAAAATAATAAAAAATTTGTAAGACAATTCATTGAATAAAGAGATTGATCATGCCCTGCTTCCTAAATGAATATTTTGCAACTTGATAAGGAAAATCTAAAGTTTGAAGCTAAGAGAAATGAGCATGATTAACCCTTGTGAGATTTGAGCCTTTTGAGCTATTTACTCATTACAAATTAAAGCTCATTTCTTTTCTTCTTGAGGGATTATGTCATCACTCTTGTCTTTGTGCTCTAGAACTTGCATTTTCTCTTTTTGAGGCTACATTTTATGTGCTTTGCATGTCAAAAATGATGAGGCCATGTTTCTTTACCCTTCTTTTTACTTGTTTGGCTTATTTGAATCCTTTTCTTTAATTTTCCCTAAAACTTTTCCCCTAGTTAGCCACTTTGAGCTTTAGACCTTCATTTCTAGCCTAGCCATACCATATACACCCCAAGCCACTGCCCAAGGTGAACTTGAACCTTAGAGTTTGAGGGAGCCTAGACACATTATATGAGTTTGGCTATTTTAGAGGTCCTTACTTAGTGCTGCTAGTTGGATAAGTTTTGGTTGTTTTAAAAAAAAAAAGAGAATCAAAATCAAATAAATAAATAAATAAAAAAAAAAAAACACAAAACACCATAAAAAGATGGTGTCAAATAAATAATTTGGGAAGAAGAAAAGGGAAGAAAAGCTTGTTGGGAATAAAAAAAAAAAAAAGAGAAGAAGAAGAAAATGTGTTGTGTTTGCTGAATTATCTGTATATATATAAAAAAAAATGATCATGAAAATCAAAAGGAGAAGAAATGAGGTTGAAGCAAGGGTTGATGCAAAGAATTATGTTAAGCTGAGTATTGGAACTTGACAATGGTCAAATTCATGACCATTGTGTCTTTTTCCTTCAAACTCAGGGGTTCAATCACTTCTCACCCTTTGTTGTTCCTATCCCCTATCCTCACCTTTTTCCCTAATAAAGTCCTCTGATTTGCATGCAATTTACATTATAGTAGTGGAGATTAGAGTTTGTGCAAGCATATGGTAGCATTAAGCCATGAGATGATTGACTTGAGAGTAAACACAAGCCTTGTTTTGAGAGTGAGAGTAAACACTTTACCTGTGAGGCTTTTCTCTTTTGCTTCTATGCTAAAGATTTACTTGTTTAGTTGCTTTATTTTCATTGAGTTGCTTGGCATGACTTGATCCTAATCTTTGATTTGTTGAATGATTGCATGATATAAAAAAAAAAAAGAAGAGAAGTGAATAAAATTGGAGTAGATTTTCTTGTTCTTTTACTTCCTTGCTCGAGGACGAGCAAGATTCAAGTGTGGGGGAATTGATAAGTGCACAAATACACCTAAATTCTATGTGTTTTATCACTCATTTACTTAGTATTTTGTGCAAAATTGATTGAAAAAGATACTTAGATGCTCTATATCTTATTTTCAGGCCATGAAATGAAACATATGAGCATTAGAAAAGAATTCAGAGGCAAAACCATTCAAATCATGAAGCATTGAAGCAAGATTGTCTACTCAGTAAAGAACACGGGGTAATGGTAACCCCGTGTTCAAGGCCGTGTTCCATTCTGGATGGCTTCGTGACTTCACTGGGCTACTCAGAGAAGAACACGGGTGTGAACATGGGATGTGTCACACCCCGTGTATATTACTGCCATTTGCTTCTGAAGAACACGGAGGGTGTCACACCCCGTGTAGTATGCTGATCAGTCTTCGTTGAGAAACACGGGGTAGAACACGGGACGTGTACTACCCCGTGTACATTGCTGCTTGACAATTCTTAGAAGAACACGGGGCGTGTCACACAACGTGTTCCTTGCTGCTCAAACTTTCGCTGAGAAACACGGGGTACAACACGGGCCGTGTTGGACCCCGTGTACATCAAAAATATAAGTTTCGCGCGAAATCCTGCGAGAAGGGGAAGAAGAGAGGAGGACGGAGAGAAAGCTGGGGAATTAAGAAGAAAAACTGCTAGGAGAAGCCGGAGGGGAGACCAAAGGCGCCTTCTAACACGGATCCAAGCAAGAAATTGAAGAATCAAGCAAGAAATTTGTAAATCTTCATGGATTGTTTGGCTTCCTCCTCTGTTTTCTTGTTTTCTTCTGATCTTATGATGTTCTCACACTAAACCTCTGTACTTAGCTTAGGTGAACTTGTTCATGGAGTTATGGAACTGAATTTTATATAATCTAGCTTGATTTACTGTTGAATTATGATTTGATTTTGCTGATTTGTTTTGAACAAGCCAATATATCTGGAATATTGGATTTGTGTCTTGGATTAGTTGATTCTAGGTTGAAATGACCAGTCAATTAATTGGATCTTGCATGATCATTGGGAATATCAATTAGACTTAGGAATTAAGCTGATTGAATTCTTTTGCACAGGATGAAATGTCCAAGAATGGATTCTGAACAGAGTTAATGCAACCTTGATTAGTGGTTACTAGAGTAATTCTGGACACTTAATCTCTTGGTTAGTAGCTAGTAGCCTTGCAATGAGGTATAGCTTAATTTTAGTGATCCAGCAATCATAATTAACAATAAACCAAGTTAGAGAGTTATATTCATTCCATAATGAAATGTACAAGAGATCCTTAAGCTAAGTACACTTTTACTCCACTGAATCAAACCTTATTTTGACAAGTTAATCTCTGTTTTTGCACTTTAATCTTGAATTCCACTATCAATTGATCTGCCTAGATAATTTTGCTTGAGATTTAGTTAGTACTCAACCTACAATCCCTGTGGAGAACGATAATCTTTTATACTATAACTAGACTTAACCGTGCACTTGCGGTTTTTAGAGGTCAGGTTCTGATTTACAGCAAGGAGAATGATGCCTTCAAGTTTTGGAGGACTTTTGTTAGGATTCTAGGAGGAAGATAAAGGTAACTTAATTTCCTTACAAGATTTTAGTCCAATCCTCTTATTCTTTGCTCTTGGAATTGGCTTCAAAGCTTGGTAGGTATTGCAATGGGGGTGAATAATTTCGTTCAGGGTTTGGAGGGGGTGAAGTGCTGATGACAAAATGGAAGAGTCTAGATTTATTTAGAGAAAAGGACCTTCTTGCAATTTCTAGGAAATATCTTTGATATTTTTGCAAAAAGGCTCTTGATATTTGTTGCAAGGACTCACATGGAAAGTTGGTGGTTTCAGCCTAAAAATATCCAATTTAACCAATAAAAATAAGACAAGTTAAAACCTTTTAAGAAATATTGCACTTTGGCCCCAAATCTTCTCATAATTCCACTTTTTGCCATGTTCCTTTAGGCTTTTTCTTAGGTTAAATGAGCTGCACGTTTTTGGGCCTCTTTTTAATTAATTTTAGGCCTTTATAAAGTTAACTTAATTGGTCTAAAAGGAAATTTGAAGAACCAAATCAAACTATTACATTTTCAAGCCTATTTTGTCAAATTTCGGCTCATTCGGGTTCTAAAAATTTTCGCCAGCTCTACTAAAAATTTTCTAATTAGTTGAATACATTCTTAATTCATATTTAGATCCTCTCATCCATTCCAACTAAGCATGCTTAACTACAAAATATTACTAAATTTTAGTATTCTAAGATGTTACTACTAATATACCACGTAGGAGTATTACATTAACCCTCTATCCCTATGTATAAAACTATAATTTATTAACCATAATTTCATATCAAAATAGCAAAGAAATTAGAAATCACAAGGATGAATATCAATTATATCAAATTAATATCCAATATAAGAAATCTCAAGACTTTTAACACAAGTTAATAGAGAAAGAGGAAAATTAATTAAGAAAAGTAAATATTACAAATCATGATCTCATAATTCTCAAGAGGAAAGTCTTAAACTCCTTAAATTAATCATGAATTTAGGCTTCCATTGATGAAGAACAACGAGAGTAAAGAGAAGAAGAAGGCTTTCTGCTAAGTTCTCTTTGTGTAGTCTAAATGTATTAATCTCTTTAACTCTCTTGCCTATTTATATAACCCAATTAGCCTAAAACCCTATTTGACTAAGACTAGATGACTCTTAGGATTACAATAATAAGGCTTTCCTAATTTCTAGTAGCCTAGACCTATTTTTTTATAAATCAATTAAATCTAATAATTACCTCAGGGAATTCCCGTAGGTCTAAGTTTCAGCCCGTATTTGACCATGAAATCAAGAAAATTTGGACAAGTCATGAAAACAAGTCATGAAAATTAAAGTTGTGGGCCTGTGTCTTTTAAGAATTTAGGCACTAGTTTTAGATTAATCGAACCACTACAACTCCATATATAACCTAAATACAAAAGCAAGTTCAACTAGGATAAAAACACAACTTCAGCTTTTTAGCCAAATAAAGGCTTGAAGAAGTTTGAATTGAGCTTTGACTGAAACATAAAAGTTATATTTCATTCTTTTAGCTTTCCATCAATATAATACTTGCCTTAATCTGACATCCGAACCCCAAGATATGACTAAAAAATAGAAATAGTGTTAAAATTTAGTTTTTACTAAATAAATTCATAAAATTATAAAATTAACCACAATTTATAAAACAAGGCCTATTCTATAAAATTAAGCAAATGTAACACCTAATAGATATAAAATAGGGAAAAATAAAATGGTAAATATTTTTCTCATTAATATAATCCATGATTTTATGGTTGACATATGTTAGGCTTTAAACTCTCTAAATAGAAGTCCACAATTTTTGTGAATTGGACCCGATTTAGTCCATTTATAGCTAGTTTGTGCAAATTGGTTCTCGAATAGATCTATTTAATAGCTATAACCACCATCTAACTTCATTTAAATCACTTGCATGTGCCGACTCAAAGCTATATGTGCTTCAATACTATAATTCTGCCCATTAGGGAAATGAATGCATAACCATGCTACCTAAAAAGATACAAGGGATGGATTATAATAATCTAGTCTAGAAAATTATAAATGTGATGGACAAATGAAGGATATAAACATGACCTAGCCTTTATGCCTAAAGGTCCCACTGCTAGTGTATATGCCCTAAAACCAATCATATGGATGATTGTAAATTTGAATCATGTCATTTTAAAGACAATTCCAATTATCATATTTATACATATATTATCTATGTAATATATTTAATTATGATAATAATCTTAAAATAATTATATTATTAAATGTCCCTAGTTATATATCATTATAGATTAGGTTGTTATGATATGTTAAGACTAGCATGTATGGTGATTTATATGAGATATTAAGTCTACACATAAGTACAAGTTAGAGAACTTGTATACTGAACTAACCCACCTTAAGAACACTACATGGATCATTATATGAGTGTCATTAGTGGTTCTTAGTGATCATCATTAATATAGTCCTTTGACCTAAGATCACTAAGGTTCCCTGCATGTGAGTTTTATATTTTAATACTACTCTATGCCACTAATAGTTGAGTGAATACAAGGGAAGTCAATGGGTATGTCATATATCATGCGAAGGAATTTGTGTGATCAAGATGAAATTTGTCCCTCCTATATAATAGGAGTGATATCTGTGAGTTCCTTGATTAAGTAAAACTAAGAAAAATGCATGGCCATGCTCAGATGGATTGACACGAGATGTCAATTATATTTATTTTAGTAAGCTTTCTTAAGAATCAAGAAATCTTTGAATTGGGCTACACAAAAATGACACGGTCCATGTCTTGTGCTCAATTTATATGTCTAGGACAAAAGGTTATAGATGATGATTACATCTATAGGTTCAGTCAAATCATTAACTTTTTCATTACTTAGGTAACAATGATGTGTTGCTAGATACCGCTCATTATTTATGATCATTAATATGATTTATAATCAGTACTAATGTAATGAGAGCCTGTAGAGTCGTATATTTAAAGCCTAGTGGATTTGAAATTAATGGACCTAATTGTTTAGGCTTAATATATGGGAATTCCATGTTATAATTATAAGGCTTAATTATAAGCCCATAATTATACATGGAACAAAGCCCAATTAATTAGGATTTTCTATGCGCCTATTTAAATAAGCTTATTAGGTAATAATATAAATTATTATTCACACATTCCAAAGTATAGAAAGCCCTAGAAACATTCCTTAACCATAACTCTTGAAAAGGTGTAGCTAACACTACAAGACAAAGGAGGAGAATTCCAATTAGTGGTCATGGACATTCACTAATGATATGCTAATTTGTGTGGATACCTCGAAGTTTTTGATTGAAAGGAAGTCGAAAAAGTGATTAATGAATGATTCCTTGAATCATTAGAAAGGTATTGACTGAATCTTTATTCTAATCTAACATTTTGCATGGATTCTTTAGTTGGGATTGTTAATTTCCATTGCATTTGTTTTACTCCCGATCCTACCATTCACTTTGCCACTTCCCTCAATATATAAGTATGGATGAAGGCTATGCGATAACACTTATGAATAAACACCTGGCTAATGCCTAGTTTCCCCAGGGTTAGCGGTAATTATGGTAAGAATATCTTAAGGCATTCTCACAAAGTGGTCAACAATATAAAAACCCTCAACAATGACATTATCTAGAAAGTCATTGAAATTGGAATCATTAGAGTCACTGGAAGTGCTAGAGTTAGAATTAGAAAAATTCATAATGTTTTAAAGCAAGAAAAAATTTTCTTTACTAATGAAGATATATGTTGATTACTTATCTACTATCAAGACTAAGTAACCACTCACTAACTATATAATGTCTTAGAATTTACGAAGATGTCTAAAATATTATTTGCTAATGAATTCAAGGTAAAAGTCTTGAAAAGAAAATTAGAGTCCATAATATAAGGGCATTTCATTACTATAATATGTGATTATAAGCATTAGGAGAAAAAACCTATTATAACATTAGAAAGATAAAACAAAAAGAAAACAAGGAAAGCAAAAGCGACATCATAAACCTATAAGTTTAAACATCCTTCGTAAATGATATCCTTGCACAAATTAAGTCTTAAATATAAGAGCTATGTTAGAAGTTAACTTTGATTTCCTCAAGATCTTATAACATCCAAACACTATTAGTGAATCCTAAAAAAAAACCACTTTTTCTTCAGGCAAAAGAAGTGCACTCACAATTTTAACTAATTTGATCCTAGACATTTGCATTTGTAATAAGATTAAAACCTTTAAATCTTGCTTTTATACAAAATCGGAAGTTAACTTAATGAAATCAATATGTGGGATAAATCAGAGTAATGTTTACCTAGCCTACCATTTGAAAAGAAAATTGCCTCTCATATGTCTTAAGTCCACATGAGTATTCACAAGCTATATGCTATGGAGATTAGGCTTACCCATTTTGTAGGTTATTAATAGTGATTCTTTGTTCAAATCATACTTGGTAATTCATGTAAAAGACCACCACTCTTGATAAATAGCTATATGCCTTGTATCTTAAGGGTATAGAAATTCACACTCTTGGCTCTCTATTTTTGAGAAAGTTAAGGGAGACTCTATTTTTCCTATTATGGATGATCCTATGCATGACAAAAGGTAACGGAATTAATTAAGCTTCTTCATGATTAGATGAGGCATATTCATTACAAGTTAGCAATAATGATAATAAGCAAACACATCTATGCATGTCAAGTTATAACTTATAAGTGATGAATTACCCCATTTAAAAGATTCATTGCTATTAGTCTAAAAAATCATTGGTTAACTTGAAAGCATGACCTTTTTAATGAAAACCTAGGTTATCTTTGCCTCTAAAGGACTTACTTCTTCGATGTTCCTGTATGAAGAAGCTTAACGATAATAATCCATGATTTTGAGATAAAAAGAAAAGACAAGTTAATTAAAGGGGTAAACATGAAAAATGAAAAAGGGGAGTTTATTAATAGGGATGAGTAAAATGAAAGGATAAAATAATGATATGACTAACACATATAGCTATTAATGTAACAAGATAAAGCATATAGCTTTTTTAAAGCAAATGCACTGCTAATGTACAAGATTTTATCTATGTTAGTTTCTCTTATCTTATACTTTTTAGTATATTACATATGGTTAATTTTATAGAATTGACCTTATTATGGGACTAGGTGTTAGTTTTCTAATGTTTTAAAATTGTTTGGTTAATATTGGATTTTTACACTATTTTATTTTTTTAACTATAACTTGAGTTATGGATATTAGATGTAGATGATCTTTATATGTTTGGAAAGCTTAAAAGAAGCTATAAAAATTTCATGTTTTGGTTGAAACTAGTTTGGATGTTTAGAAGGTTGAAAATAGTTGTGAAATTGGTGTTTTATTTCTATCCAAGCTGAACTAGTCTTACTTTTTAAGTCATATTTGGGGTTTTAGAGGTCCAATCAAGATGAATCTAGTGCCTAAAGTTGCCTAAGACCCAGTTCAATAACTTTTATTTTGTGGTTTAGTGGAATTACATAGTTTTGAGGGGTTTTACGATGGTTAAAATTTTGACTTATGAGATTTTATTACAATAACTCTTATAGTGTATTGTTTTGCAAATTAGGTTCTACTTTTTTAAAATTTAGCAAGGCCCTATTCCTTGTAATAGGCATATTAACTTAGCCCATTATGTTTAGTAAAAGAAAAATCAAATTATAGTGTTTGTGCCTCTAAAGATAATTCAACACATAATTCTAGATAGTTTTCTTTTCACCTTTAAGTTTCTTTTTTCTTTTTATTGAATGGAAGCCTAATTTTATAATTGATTCAAGGAATTTGAGATTTATCTCTATTTGTATTATGAAATCTTAGGCTTTAATGTTAACTTTTGCTAATTGATTTTCCTTTTTCTCTATTACTCTTATTTGATTTTCTAGAATTGCATAAATTAGATTCTAATTTGGTATAATTTGCATTCATTTATATGATTTATGATATCTATTTAGTTTTAGTTAAATCTTGGTTATTTAATTATCATTCTTCTTGTAAGAATAGAGGAATAGATGATTAAATAGAGATTTTTGGTTTAATATTTCAATTTAGCTAAATTCTATTTTCAAATTAATTTAAATCTAGCTTTACAGATTATGATGATTCCTTAATTTTGTTAATCTAACTTAATCAAATCGTAAATGATTATCTAATAGAGAATTCATGAGTCATTATAAGGGTTTCAAATGGTTTTAGGCTAAAAAATCAATTGCAATTATTAAATATGTTTTGATTTGTGATTAATCCACCAAAAAGTTCTCAATTCCTTACATTAATTGATTTTCTATATTGATTTTTTGTGTTACTTTTGCATTCTATTTCTAATAGTACATTTTGTTTAATTTCAAATTAAACCCCACCAATTTAGTTCTATTTACATTCTTGCATCTTATTTGCATACTATTTGTTTAATTGTGTAATTCTATTTCCATTTACCTTTTTATTTTTTATTTATTTAATTTAGTAATCATAGTTAGTAATTAAATGTGAAAGGGTGTATCAAATGGATCATGAAGCATTCAACCTAGTTTGTTACATTATATTGCAAAATTTTCATCAAACTAATAATTTCTAATTTTAATTGGATTTGATAGCCATCAATTGCTTAAATACAAATTCATTAATCAAAAGACTTTATCCAAAGTATGGAAATGATAAATGAGGTGTCACTATAATAAAGAAGGATAACTAATGGAACTTCTACTAGAAAATAATAAAGAAGATAGATGCAATACATGTACATAAAATGGTCATTTCATTAACATTTTGATGAAGTTTTAGTACAAGGGCTACATTAAAAGAATTCCAAAACCCTTTTATTAAGTTTCTCCTATCACAATTGGAGTTTAACTTTTCTAGTTTCTACCTAGCAATAACATACTCATCCCTTTTAATACGACACTTGGCTTCTTTAATGTGACATTTTATTCCCATAATAACATGCTCAGCTTTCTCAATGGTGCGGTTTGATTCTTTAATAATATGATTGGTATCCTTAATATGATGCCTCGTTTCCTTAATACTGGAGTCAAAGTCACATATGGATCTAGAATATTCTTGGATTCTAGATTCTTTATATAAGCTAGCACCTACACAATGACACTTGATATATATGGTCTTTGAAAGAGCTAAACAAGGTTTTTGATCTCCTAACAAAAGTTGAACTCTTTCTTTCACAATAATTAGATTGTGTTCTTTTTTCTTCATTTTTCCATGAATAAAGATGGACTAATAAATGCCTTAACTATTCCTAAATTATGATGACAAAAATCAAGTAGGAATAACTTAGGATGTTGGTACTATATCCTCTTTAACATTTCTAAGGTAGTATCACATATCAAAATAGAAATGGTAAAATGGATGGTCGTTACCTACAAATTTAAATGCACATTAGTTATTTCTTCATTCTATAATGGGACACAAAAAATGTAATCAAAAATAATTTCAGTGTCAGAATTAGATAAGATAGATGAATATGGCATTATGAGAGGTTGTCCCATGACAGGTCCTTAACTATTTCTTATAACTTAAAGCTAAGTTGATAGGGTTAGTGACATGAGGATCAATGCCTTCTCATTTATTTGAAGATGACAAGTAAACAACAAGGAAAAAAAAAGCCATGAAGCAAGGAAAATAAAAAAAAGATAAAACCCATTAGTCGATGGAGGATTCTTACCCTATAAGACAGCATAAGTATATAGAATATCTCCACAATCCTTTTTTATCACAAAAAAGAGGGGGCAAGTTAACAAAGAAATAAAAATAGTAAAAGGTTATATAGAAGAAGAAATTAATATCTACCTTCTAAAGGATTCTTTCCATCCTATTAGGGGTTCCTTTGGAGTGAAAGGATTTTGATGAAAAGGTACTATCATTCCTTTTATTATTCCATCCTCACTATAATGATTAGTTTCTTCTTAATTCTGAACTGCACCCAAAAAAGTTTCTTTAGCCTTCTAGGTTTCTTGTGCTCTAACTGAAATATCTTTAATTTGTTCCAAATTAGTACGTATGATCATGTTAAGAAAGGCTTAAATTATAGGATCAACCTTTATAGGTTTTGGCCATATAGCTTGTAAGGACTCACCCTTAGTCGTCATAATTGCTAATGAGGATTCCACTCTGACTATTGCATTGTTATGATTATTTTCTCTTTATAGGTTTACATTCATGTTAAACCCACTAAGTTGTTTAGAAGTTTCTAGTTATAATTTCTTAACCATCATGTCTATGGGAAAGGGCTTGGACTTTGTTCAAATTTACCTTCCCATGCACCCTTAGACATATCTATTACTTTAAAAAGGCCATTAGTCTGCTTTAAGTTCTTTTACTATACTTTCCTAGGAGGAATATGTATATTTAAAACTATATTGGTATATTTTTGTTTGGACTATAGTAAGGACCTTTATTATGGTAACTTTAGTTTTACTTTTTATACCATACAAATTAGGTATGCCATTTCTAAAAAACATAGCTTTCAAACGTTTCTTTTTTTTTTAAGGCACTCCACCCATCTTAGGAAAAATCATAATTAAACTTTGTTGAACACAATAGTGTTTTACCTATATAAGGACTTAAAAAAGAGAGAAAAATAATATATATCAAAGGAAAAAGCATAAATGTTAAAAGTCAAAAAATACAAGCAATTATCCAAAAAGGAGGAGCACCTTGGTTTGTGGTAGTAGATAGCGTAGCAAAATAACTATTCACTAAATCAACTATTGAGTTTAGCTCTTTCTCATCATGAAGACTCCTCGTTATCTTTTTATCAGATAACTCCGCCTATCATGACTTTAGGATAATTAAAGTAAGAAAGACAAACACTCAATGAGGGAGTCTCTAATATTTAGTTTTAGATATATAAAGAAATAGAATTTATACCTCTAAATAGGATTTCAATGCATGATAATCAACAACTGTTACCTTTATATTCTTCCTAGGAAGAAGGTAGGCACCCATAGTAGAACTAGTTGCTTTCTTACCTAAGTTAAATTTCGTTTTTAGCATCTTCCTTTGAGATTTTGATGCAACTTTTTTAGCTCCTTTTTTTGATGAAGAGGTCTTAATATTCTTAGATTCGAATATCTTGGAATTTTTGAATTTAGACTCAATAGAAGCAATTTCTTTCCTTTTCCTCTTCTTCTCAAATCTAGATTAGGAAAAGGTAACTTTCTTGCCCTTCTTCTTCTTCCTAACCTTTAACTAGGAAGCAATAACTTCTTTCTTTTTATTATTTTAGCTTTTAATTGAGGAGCCGAGCTATACAGAGGGTCTACCTTTGAAATTGACACTAAGTTATCCTTACAAACCCCTATAGGAACAACAGAAAGGATAATCTCTCGCATTGTATTTGCTAACTTCTCTAGCCATAACTCTAAACAACTTGCATCTAGAATAACATAGATGAGGAAATTAATCAAATACACTATTGTCTCATAAAGGGATTGAAACCTTTTAAGAGTAGACCACTTAATCTTGTCTTCAGCTTCTAAAGGAATAGAGGTACCTTGAAAACTTTAGGTAAGCTTAAGCTATTATGACACCTTGTCTAAGTTGTAATTATAGTAGAACATGCCTCCTTCCCACATTGGAAAGAATATATCCATAAGAATGAATTTTATGAGTACACTTAAGGTAATAAACATTAGCTAATGATCAAGGTTACCCTTAACCATAACCTATCATTAAAAGAATAATTAGTAATTTGTTATATACTCTTAAGGCCTCTTTATATATATTTTTGGTTTGACATTACTTGAACTACAAGGCTTGAAATAAGGTTTAAATTAGAACTTAGAAATATTATCAATAAGATTTAAAATCAAACACCCTCTTATGTGATTTACCCATCTTCAGATGCATGGACAAATTTCACTAATAAGAATAGTCTTGATTCTTGAATGATAGTCATGGAAGTGTTCCAAAAGAAATAATTGTAAAAATGAAAAATCTACGAAACTATTTATGTAATACTTTCTATCAGAACACTAAATTTGCCCTTGGAGTTGGTTGAGACAAAGGTATAAGCTTGCAAAAAAGGCTAAAGCTAAAGTTAGTTATTTTCTTGATGTGACATAATCTATGATAAGGAAGACATTAAGGTTCAAGGACTTAGCTAAGAAAGATGAAGTGGTAAAGATAATAGGCTAAGAAAATAGGAAAGAAAAAATCTTTATCCTTGTTAGTGCAAGAAGTCCTCATTGTGGATAGAAAATTCTTTCTTATCCTTGCCAATACTTTTCTTGGGTTGTTGAAAAAATATTTCATCTATTTTGAAATGGAAAATTTACCTTTCATCATGTTTGCACTTTTGCTAGACTTTTCAAGAAAACCTTTCAGTTAAGACATAATACTATGTTCATCTTTTTCCTAGGAAAGTTGCATTATATCTACCTTTCTAAAAATAGAAAGCTAGTATAAGGTAAAAATTTCCTCCAAAGTGTAAACTTTCCCTGTTTGGTTATAAAAACATAGATTTCATTAACCTATCTCTTGACAAGATAACATAGATCATCTACGTTTCTCTGCACCTACAAGTTAGTAGAAGTTTTAATTATATCCAAAACACCTACATTTTCTAGAAACCTTGAGTACTATATGTTTTTAGAATTGTTAAATTTTCAAATAACATAAATTTTCATTTTAAAATAACTTCATATTTCAAAAAACATTATTTTCAAGGGTTATTAAAACCTTTTAAGATAATTTGTTACTTAATTAGATAATACAAATAACTATAACAAGTTCATCTCTACTTCTTTAGTCTTGTGCTTTTACTTCTTCAATTAAATAAAGACAAACCTCCTTAGACTAAACTTCATCTCTAGCCAGTTTGGAAAGTAAGATATGGTTATAGTACTTAACCTTATTAGATGCATCATTTTTTGAATAGCGGTATCTGTTGGGAATTCGGATTATCACATGCAGCGGAATTTTAAAATTTGATCCGAATTCTACCTAGGATCCATGCAAAAAGCATGAGTCAATGATTAGGGTTTTACCTATTGGGCACTCGTGTTTCTACTGATCAAAACTTGAGAGCGGATGAATCAAACGCCGGCCGGAAGGTACAGCGTCTCTACGGTATCCACACGGAGTGAACAACGACCTCTCACCCTCCACGCGTCTGCTAGGATGCATTTTTCTCTCTAAGAATTAGGATTGGATGTTTTTGAGTGATTTAGGGTTTATATGGAAGCTTAAAACGTGATTATTAAGTGCTGCCCTCAAGTCCCTTTTTATAGAACTTAGGCAAGCCATAATCCTAGTCCTACTAGGATAATGCTTCCAAAATCCTAATCACACTTAACAACTCATCTTATCCTTATCCTAGAGATAATGGGAAGAGATAAGACTTATCTATTAATTATCTAATATTAGATAATGATATTATCTCATAATATAAATATCTTAATATTAGATAATTGCATATAGTTATCAAATATCAAAATAATATTATCTCATAATATATTTATCTAATATCTGATAAGATAATTACTTGATATTACTTTAATATCAAATAATATCACATAATATATATATATATATAAAACGTGAATTTATTATTCTTAATAATATATATGCACGAAAATAAGTCCAATTAATTGGATATTAATATAATTAAAGTCCAATTAATTATTGTCTTATTCCTACTCCTTTTGTGTGACCCTGTAGGTTCTTACTACGTTGACAATGACTTATTATTGAGCCATAGACAGCGAGCGGTATCTAGCAATACATCACTGCCACTCAAGTAGTAAGAATGTCTGTGATTCGACATCCACCTAATACATGATCAACGTTTTACATCATGACCCTTTTGTAATAATATCCAAATTGAACTGGAGGCATGGAATGTGTCATCCTCGTCAATGTTCAATTTATATTTCTTGATACTGAGTAGACTTAAAATAAATAATTAATATCACATATTAATTCAATTGAGCATGGCCATGCATTTCTAAGTCTCACTCAATCAAGGGGCCCAAGGATATTTCTCTTTTATACAAGAGTAACAAAATCCCATTTACATCACTCACTTCCCTCTGCATGATTTATGACACACCCAATCAATGCCCTACTTGTCACCTGATTAAAGGTGACATAGGACAATATTAAAGTGAGTAATTCCTCATGTAGGGAACCGTAGTGACTTCAGGTCAAAGGTTTATGCGTAGTTGTGATCATATGAGAATAACTTATGACACGTTTATCCATGCAATATTCTCATAGTGGGTCAGTCCAGTACATTGTTCACTAGCAATGTACTCATGTATTGACTTGATATCACATATCCATGATTCGTAATCATCAGTCACTATACATGCTAGTCTCGATGTATTATTACTATCCTTTTTTCATAATAATACTTGACTAGGGGCATTTTAGGAATAGCAAAGCTATTCCAAGGATAATTATTATATTAAGTTATAAATTGCGCATAATAATAATAAAAACAAAATATAATAATTAAATTGCCTAAAATAAAATATAATACATTGTGTATAACTCTAATCATCTTATATGATTGGTTCTAGGACACACACCAACAATCTCCCACTTGGACTAGAGCCAATCACTCATGTATCTAATACCAAGTGACATAGTATGACCATCATGCTTTTTCTGCGCTAAAGGCTTTGTCAGTGGGTCGGCGATATTATCATCTGTTGGTACTTTACATATCTTCACATCTCCTCTATCGATGATTTCTCGAATGAGATGGAAGCGCCTAAGTATATGTTTGGATCGTTGGTGAGATCTGGGTTCCTTGGCTTGTGCAATGGCTCCATTGTTGTCACAATAGAGATCCACTGGGTTTGCAATGCTAGGAACAACGCCAAGTTCAGTAATGAACTTTTTGATCCAAACAGCCTCTTTTGACGCATCAGATGCAGCAATATACTCAGCCTCTGTAGTAGAGTCGGCCACTGTTTCCTGCTTTGAACTCTTCCAGCATACAGCACCACCATTCAGGCTAAATACATAACCCGACTGCGATCTAAAGTCATCCTTGTCGGATTGGAAACTGGCATCAGTGTAACCTTTTACAACAAGTTCTTCCTCTCCTCCATATATTAAGAATGAATCCTTAGTCCTTCTTAAGTACTTAAGGATATTCTTAACGGCAGTCCAGTGAGGTTCACCTGGATTTGACTGGTACCTGCTCGTCATGCTTAAAGCATACGAGACATCAGGACGAGTACATATCATGGCATACATGATAGATCCAATTGCTGACGCATATGGTATCTTATTCATCCGGTCCTTCTCATCTTGTGTCGAAGGACACTGAGTTTTGGACAAATTTATGCCATGTGACATAGGCAAAAATCCTCTTTTAGATTCTTGCATGTTAAACCGTTTTAACACTTTATCTATGTATGTACTCTGACTTAGGCCAAGCAATTTTCTTGATCTATCTCTATAGATCTTAATACCTAATATATAGGCAGCTTCGCCTAAGTCTTTCATCGAGAAACAATTCCCTAACCAAGTCTTTACTGTTTGCAGTGTAGGGATATCATTTCCGATGAGTAGTATGTCATCCACATACAATACAAGAAAAATAATTGTGCTCCCACTAACCCTTTTGTAAACACAAGATTCATCTTCATTTTTGATGAAACCAAATTCTTTGATTGCCTCATCAAAACAAAGATTCCAACTCCGTGAAGCTTGCTTTAATCCATAAATGGATCGTTGTAGCTTACATACCTTTCCAGCAGTTTCAGGAATGACAAAACCCTCGGGCTGTGTCATGTACACATCCTCAAGGAGCTTTCCATTAAGAAAAGCAGTTTTGACATCCATCTGCCAGATTTCGTAATCATAAAAAGCTGCAATAGCAAGCAAAATCCGGATGGATTTAAGCATGGCAACTGGGGAATAGGTCTCATCATAGTCTATACCATGAACTTGCCTGTAACCTTTTGCGACTAATCGTCCCTTAAAGGTTTGCATGTTACCATCCATGTCAGTTTTCTTCTTGAAAACCCATTTGCACCCAATGGGTTTTACCCCTTCAGGTGGATCAACCAAAGTCCATACTTGGTTAGTATACATGGAATCCATCTCAGATTTCATGGCCTCAAGCCACTTCTCAGAGTCTGGCCCTTTTATAGCTTCTTGGTAAGTTGTAGGCTCATCTTGATCCATGAGCAAAACATCGCCATTTTGAGTTACAAGAAATCCATATCTCTCGGGCTCATGGCATATCCTACCAGACTTACGTGGGCCTTGTGTTACTTGAGCTAGTTCCTGACCCACAACATCTTGTGGTCCTTTTCCAGGCTCTATTATAGGTTCAGTGTTACTTTGTGGGTCTCGTACTTCTTTGATTTCTACTTTTCTCCCACAGTTTTTCTTAGAGATAAATTCTCTTTCCAGAAAAACACCAGTTCGTGCGACAAACACTTTGCCTTCAGTAGGATTATAGAAATAGTATCCCTTAGTTTCCTTAGGATACCCCACAAAGTAGCACTTATCCGATTTGGGTCCAAGCTTATCAGAAACTTGACGTTTTACATAGGCCTCGCAACCCCAAATCTTCATAAAAGACAAGCTAGGACGTTTCCCAGTCCATATCTCATATGGAGTCTTTTGAACCGTTTTAGAGGGAACACGGTTAAGCGTAAAAGCAGCTGTCTCTAGAGAATGCCCCCAAAAGGAGATTGGAAGATCTATATGACTCATCATAGATCGTACCATGTCTAACAAGGTACGATTTCTCCTTTCTGAAACACCATTCCATTGTGGCGTTCCAGGTGGAGTGAGTTGTGATACTATACCACACTCCTTTAGATAGTCATCAAATTCTTGGCTTAAGTATTCTCCACCTCGATCTGATCGAAGTGTTTTAATACTTTTACCAAGTTGGTTTTGCACTTCATTCTTGAATTCCTTGAACTTTTCAAAGGATTCTGATTTGTGTTTCATAAGATACACATATCCATATCTACTGAAATCATCAGTAAATGTAATGAAGTACTGAAAACCTCCTCTAGCAGGTGAACTAATGGGCCCACATACATCAGTATGTATGAGACCCAATAGATCATTAGCCCTTTCACTGTGTCCAGTGAATGGTGTTTTAGTCATTTTTCCTAGCAAACAAGATTCGCATATTTCATATGATTCAAAATCAAATGAATCCAAGAATCCATCCTTATGGAGCTTGGATATGCGCTTCTCATTTATATGGCCCAAACGACAATGCCAGAGATAGGTTGGATTTAAATCATTTGATTTAAATCGCTTAGTGTTTATGTTATAGACAGGCATTTCAAGATCAAGAATATAGAGCCCATTGAACATTTGTGCACTGCAGTAAAACATTTCATTTAAATAAACTGAACAACTTTTGTCCTTTATTATAAATGAAAAACCTTTCTTGTCCAAACAAGAAACAGAAATAATATTCCTGCTGATAGCAGGCACAAAATAACAATCCTCTAATTCTATTACTAAACCAGAAGGTAAAGATAGATAATATGTCCCTACAGCTAGCGCAGCAACTCTTGCTCCATTGCCAACTCATAGGTCCACTTCGCCTTTAGCTAGAGTCCTACTCCTTTGTAGTTCCTGCACATTTGTACAAATGTGAGAACCGCATCTGGTATCTAATACCCAAGATGTAGAAGTTGAAACATTAATTTCTATAACATAGATACCTGAAGCGGAAGTCTCACTTCCCTTCTTCTTTTTCAGATCTTCCAGATAGACCTTGCAGTTTCTTTTCCAATGTCCAGTTTGACCGCAATGGAAGCATGTCCCTTCCTTAGCCACACCCCCTTTTGGTTTCAGTGCAGAGGATTTAGACTTGGGCTTGCCTTTGGATTTGGAATCCTTCTTGTTTTTGCCCTTGCCTTTTCCTTTTCCTTTGCCCTTTTGAACCATCATTATGGTATTAGGCTTAGTCTTCTGCAAATTTTGTTCAGCAGTTCTTAACATGCTTAACAATTCTGGCAGTGGTTTGTCAATTTCATTCATGTTGTAATTCATGATAAATTGACCATAACTCTGTGGCAACGATTGCAGAATTAAGTCAGTGGCCAACTCTTGACCTAGTGGTGCACCCAATCTTTCAAGGTTCTCAACATACCCAATCATTTTGAGTACATGAGGCCCAACAGGGTTTCCTTTTGCCAGTTTGCACTGAAACAAGGCTTTTGTCACCTCAAACCTCTCATGCCGAGCTTGGCCTTCATAAAGCTTCTTAAGATGCTCAAGCATGTCATAAGCTTCCATGTTCTCATGTTGCTTCTGAAGCTCAGAGTCCATGGTAGCCAACATGAGACAACCGACATCTAATGCGTCATCATGATGCTTCTTATAAGCATCCTTTTGAGCTCGAGGGGCAGTAGCTTCAGGTTCTTGAGGAACAGGTCCCTCTAGGACATACATTTTACGCTCATGTTTGAGGACTATCCTCAAATTCCTGTACCAGTCCAGGAAGTTTGTTCCATTCAGTTTGTCCTTCTCAAGGACCGATCGCAGTGATAAGTTATTTGATGTATTAGCCATTTGGTTATCTACGACAGAAATATGCAAAGTAAGTATTAAATTTAAAACATTTAATAAGGTCTTTTATTAAATGTACCTCCCACTATTTCATTCAAATTAATAGCCCTCACTATTAATTCGGAAAGTCATAGTATTTAAGCTTTCTAGTGGGCCAAGATCCATATTTCACCAAGCTTTAAGTTAGCTTTGGCTAATCACTTAAAACTTAGTTATTTAGGTAAGCAACACTTGCCAATTGTATCATATACAACTCTTGGATAGTTGGGTGAACAACATTTATCCTAGTTCATCTTATGAACTAAAGCCCAACTCTATGCCTCTAGGTCTCAATCCTATTGAGATATCCTAGTTAAGTCGGACCCAATATTTGACATTCGGATATCACTATTATCCAGTCGCATCTCACCAAGATAAACGAGGTACCTTGCTTTGGCAAACCTACCTTATGTTGATCGAGGCCTTGATGAGTGCCAAATATTGGAAGGCATCATTAATTATTACTGACTTAATATTTTGAATGAGGGATTTCAACTTAATTATTATCAGATCTCACCATAACTAGCCTATTTATTCATGCAATATATCTAGCATATCTCATATATCATATAAAGTAAATGAATAAAATAGACTACCATATATCATATATCATGCAATGAATAGAACTATCACATAGTAGGAACACATTCTATCACATAATAAATGCATGCTCATCAATATCATCACATAATAAAGAAATCAAAATGTCGCATAGTATGGCCCAAAATTCTATTTTTCTAATGACATTCCTAACTAACTCCTTAGCTTCTTCTTGTCTCATAGCTCCTTAGCTTCTCCTTGTTCCAAGCAAAGAATACTCCATTGCAATTACAAATTTACAACAGAAATCCCGAGTTACATTCGGGGGGAATTGAGACGAGAAGAGAATATACATTAGAGAAATAGAGGAAGACACGACACGCAGGTCGTATTTTAAAATCCATCCATTAAAAAAACTCCAAGGGCCATACTATGCAACACATTCATGCATCATATGTAATAATTGCTAAGAAATATATGTAACCAAGATAAAGAGGATGATTGACATATATATATATTTCATAACATCTTTATCATAAAAAAAAAATCATGTTTTAAAACGGCGCCTTAAGAACAAAAACAATTTTTGAACGCTACGCAGAGTTAGCACGGCGGTCCCGCTAGCCGGTTAGCGGGCGGGGGTCAAGGGGGCAGCACCCCCTTGCCGGGGGGTGTGGGGGGCGGAGCCCCCCGGGCCAAAATTTGAATACATTTGACATTCAAATTTTGATTCATTTTGCCAACAATTGACACACCCCAAGTCGAACAATTCGACTATATGATTGACATTCAAATCATAGTTTAAAATAGGATTTACGTCCTAAACACTTTGAATAATTTTAATCATATCAAAACAGATCCAGCCATATTCAAATAATTTAAAGCATACATATACCTCATAGACCAGATTCAACTTAATCATATTAAACGAATTTAAACAAGTCTTTACAGATTCAGAATTAATCACATCAATTCTATGCTGACTAGGTTATATGCTTTAAATGCAGAGAACATCACATGTTCAGAACAGATTCTACGCATATATGAAGCAGAAAAATGCATGATCATATTCATACAATTAATCTCATCAATTGATAATCTGATTCAAAATTCAAATCATATATATCATATATATATTTACGAAATCAGAATCATACACGAGTAAACATATATCACATATATATCTAGTTTAAACAGAAACTGATTTGATATTAATTTATCACATAAATATTCATCAAAAACGGTAAAACACATAATCAGAACTATATATTTTTGCAAGAAGCTCTGATACCACTGTTGGGAATTCGGATTATCACATGCAGCGGAATTTTAAAATTTGATCCGAATTCTACCTAGGATCCATGCAAAAAGCATGAGTCAATGATTAGGATTTTACCTATTGGGCACTCGTGTTTCTACTGATCAAAACTTGAGAGCGGATGAATCAAACGCCGGCCGGAAGGTACAGCGTCTCTACGGTATCCACACGGAGTGAACAACGACCTCTCACCCTCCACGCGTCTGCTAGGATGCGTTTTTCTCTCTAAGAATTAGGATTGGATGTTTTTGAGTGATTTAGGGTTTATATGAAAGCTTAAAATGTGATTATTAAGTGCTGCCCTCAAGTCCCTTTTTATAGAACTTAGGCAAGCCATAATCCTAGTCCTACTAGGATAATGCTTCCAAAATCCTAATCACACTTAACAACTCATCTTATCCTTATCCTAGAGATAATGGGAAGAGATAAGACTTATCTATTAATTATCTAATATTAGATAATGATATTATCTCATAATATAAATATCTTAATATTAGATAATTGCATATAGTTATCAAATATCAAAATAATATTATCTCATAATATATTTATCTAATATCTGATAAGATAATTACTTGATATTACTTTAATATCAAATAATATCACATAATATATATATATATAAAACGTGAATTTATTATTCTTAATAATATATATGCACGAAAATAAGTCCAATTAATTGGATATTAATATAATTAAAGTCCAATTAATTATTGTCTTATTCCTACTCCTTTTGTGTGACCCTGTAGGTTCTTACTACGTTGACAATGACTTATTATTGAGCCATAGACAGCGAGCGGTATCTAGCAATACATCACTGCCACTCAAGTAGTAAGAATGTCTGTGATTCGACATCCACCTAATACATGATCAACGTTTTACATCATGACCCTTTTGTAATAATATCCAAATTGAACTGGAGGCATGGAATGTGTCATCCTCGTCAATGTTCAATTTATATTTCTTGATACTGAGTAGACTTAAAATAAATAATTAATATCACATATTAATTCAATTGAGCATGGCCATGCATTTCTAAGTCTCACTCAATCAAGGGGCCCAAGGATATTTCTCTTTTATACAAGAGTAACAAAATCTCATTTACATCACTCACTTCCCTCTGCATGATTTATGACACACCCAATCAATGCCCTACTTGTCACCTGATTAAAGGTGACATAGGACAATATTAAAGTGAGTAATTCCTCATGTAGGGAACCGTAGTGATTTCAGGTCAAAGGTTTATGCGTAGTTGTGATCATATGAGAATAACTTATGACACTCTTATCCATGCAATATTCTCATAGTGGGTCAGTCCAGTACATTGTTCACTAGCAATGTACTCATGTATTGACTTGATATCACATATCCATGATTCGTAATCATCAGTCACTATACATGCTAGTCTCGATGTATTATTACTATCCTTTTTTCATAATAATACTTGACTAGGGGCATTTTAGGAATAGCAAAGCTATTCCAAGGATAATTATTATATTAAGTTATAAATTGCGCATAATAATAATAAAAACAAAATATAATAATTAAATTGCCTAAAATAAAATATAATACATTGTGTATAACTCTAATCATCTTATATGATTGGTTCTAGGACACACACCAACAGTATCTTATCCTATCACCATTGATAACTTGCTTCTTAAAAAATTCCACATCCTTCAGATCTTAGAGGATGACATTGAAAATATTGTTATGATCACATTCTTCTATCTTTAGCCTCCTTTCATTAGAAAAAGAAGAGAAAGGAATTAGCACATCATAAACAAAAACAAGCACCAAGGTCTTCACCATTGTAGTAGAATATTAGCTTCCTTTAGATCTTTCAAATGCCATTATGAAAAGTAGAAAAAGGGGCTCAAGGTTTAATAATGATGAAAGAAACTAGAATTTTTAGGAGAAAAATTCTTAGATACTAGAAAGGCAAAGTGCAAATTAAAGAAGGTCAAAATTTAGCTTTTATAGTTACCTAATTCATAAAATAATCAAGGGATCTTAGTAGTTCATCATATAATAGTTTCAAGTGCTAAGATTAAAGACATTTCATAGCCATTTGATCAAATAACTCATAAAGCTATACATATTTAGAAAGGTGTCAGACCTAGCATCAAACAATTTCATAAGGTAAACTCTCATAAAAAGTTTTTTATAAAAAAATATTAATGTTTAGAAAGATTGTAATGCCTTAGTGAAGATGCATGAGGCCTTGAGGTAAAAGTCTATGTTTCACCATGCTTTTTCATTGTAATGGTTCATATGGAGGGGGCTTATTATTGATACTTAAACCTATAAGGCCTAATAATCAAGAAATTATTCAAAAATATAGAGGATCAAGAAGTTAGTTGGGTCTTTATAAAGGAACCTAAGCCTCTATAGAGAATACCTTACTAGAAGAATATAAGATACATACTTCTAAAAGATCAAAATGGACCACTACCAAAGTGCCATAACCTTTGTAAATTACCTCAAAATGGTCTGAAAGATTAAAACACCATCCTCACCTCAAAAAAGTAAAAAAACTTCACCTTAAGTGAAGATTAAAATGATTTAAAAGATTCATCTTACATCTTCATCTTTATAATGGATCATAAGGAGTTAAAAGACTTTGCCTCTAAAGAGATCCAAAAAGAGTCAAAAGACTCCACTTTAAATAAGGATCAAAATAGATTGAAGATTTATCTTACATTATCATCTCTACAAAAGATCAAATGGAGTCAAAGGACCCTACCTTTAAAGAAATTCAAAAAGAGTAAAAAAAAAAAAACCTTATCTCAAATATGGATAAAAATAAATTAAAAGATCCAGTTCGTATCTTTAAATATATGAAGAAGTTTATAAAAAACTACCTCAATTCCTTATTTATACGTAAAGCCTAAAAGGATGTCCTACATGTTACTTTTATCATAGGGGTCTTAAAAAATAAGTCTAAAGGGTTGACTAGCAATTATCTGATCCTAGGGCAAGGATTGCCTTAATCATAGGAATAGAGTAACTTTTTCCTATATTGGAATATCTAGACTATACAACTTGGAAGGATTTAAATAAGGGTTTTATCATGACCCATAAGAGTGGCAAGCATGTCACACTTAACTTTTTTAGTTATAGCCCCTTAAACCATGATGAATGTAATAGTCCTCGTACTTGATGGACTATTGACTAAAATATAACCTTAGCACATAATCCTTTTAGTCGCTTTGCAAAAAGAAAAAAAATGAAAAAACTATTACCTTTATCACTACTTCCATTATCATTACTACCGTTTTGCACCACTACCTTTGTCACCATTAGGGATGCCCACTACCTTATACCATGTTGTAACTTATGTGCTTTGGATTCCTTACTAGTTTAACCTTTCATGTTGAGGCTATTATTCTCTACATCTTATATCCATGTTAGGCACTTGAGCTTCATTAAATACTTCTTCATAAGTCATAAAGAAAGGAAGGATGAAGCATAAAAAAGAAAACATACTTAGAGAAAAGTAATTAAAAGGAGAAAACATCAGCAAAAATGGATTAATAAAAAGATTCTAGAAACCTTTAAGCCCTTTAGCTCATTTAACTTTTCTACTCCCTATAAATTCCTAAAAGGTCCATTAAGTGCGAGAAGGATGCCTTTTTACCATTACATGATGGCACATGTTGAAAATATGCATTATTTATAAGATGAAATGTATTAAAAGAATTAAAGAAACAATTAATCCTTTTTTGATATTTCAATTTTTATAGATTATGTAATTTAATGCATTGTATAATGTTGATGTAAAGCTTTCTGATGATAAACATTTCTTTTAGTCTAATTAATACTACACACTACACACTACACATTACTTTCTACATCTTGAGCACATAAAGCTTTCACACACTTTCATGTTCAATTATAAAACTTATAGCAAATTATACATTAGAGTATAATTATTACTCAATACAAATCACTAACATAACCAAGATCAAGTAAGTAATAATATAGAATTTAAAATTCAAATCAATGTATAGTAAAAAAGAAGTATAGAGAAAATATATAGTTAAGCAACCTTCAATTTGCAAATCCTTTTGCTCAACAATTCAAACTCAAATGCTTGGTTTTTGCATATAAATTTAGTGAAATATAGAATAATTTAATCATAAAATTATAAAAAAATTGCCAAGTAAAAGTAATAATAAAAAAATGAAATTTAGTTTTTATGTTTTAAGCACATTAAAGTTTTAAGGAAGGTTACAACCTCTAGATAAAGCTCCAAGGAGCATGAATGAAGCTTGAGGGAGCTTCAATGGGCATAAGAATGGAGCTTGTAGCTTAGGCATGAATCCAGCTTCTCTACTAGCTAGTGATTCAGCAAAATTAATCTAAATGTTTTTCACTTAATAGATACTTTAGCAATGATTAAGCATAAACTTGTTGCCAACACAAAAAGTATAAACATCAACTATAAATACATGTTGGTAACTTTCACATGCTAATGGTAATTACATAAAAATCACTTCGATATTAATAAAAAAATAATGACATGTAGGTTTGCCATTGACATTACAACAATAAACATTCATCTTGTTATATGAATTGGATTACTTTGATCAAACCATATTAAGCAAAAGTAACCATAATAGTGCTTAATTAAAATTTAACAGAATTATGAATATAAGACAAAACCTACTGATAATAAAAGTTAGAAGAATTTAAGAATATATATATAAATATATATATACATATATATATATATATGTATATATATACATGTATATATATATACATGTATATATATACATATATATATATATATATATATATATATATATATATATATATGTACCTAGGTATGTTATAATTCACAAGCACAATTAAATAATTATTTGAAAGTTTAAACAAATATCTAAATATCTTCTTCTAAAACTATAAAATAATGATATAAGTTAAGAAGGTCTATCTTGCACTATAATGATTGAAACCTCATAAGAAACTTATAAAGAGCATAAAGAAAAACAAAGGTTATGTAATACCCAAAAAAAACTTGACAAATAAAATTGCTAGAAGTGAATTAGAAAATATTCATAAATGAGTAATTAATAGAAATACCCATTAATTCTAATAGATAAAAAATCTAATAGAATTCATTTTGGAAAATCTGATTGTTTTAATAGTAATTAAGATCCAAGGTTAATAGTATCTGAGAGTAACATAGGGATTTTACATAAAAGCATCCTATGAAAATCCAAGTAAATAAAAGTACAGATTTTTTTAACAAAAAGAAGGTGACTACATGGTCACACTTTAAAACCAAAATTAGAATATTTGATTTTGGAAACAAATAGTTTTTGTGAATGATAGTTTAATATAAAGTTTAAATTCCATATTTTCTTGAAATCTTTTATTAAAAAGAAAATTTTCAATTTGATTTGATTTATTGAAGAATTAAGTGTAACACTGACTAGTATTGCTTGATTAGTACTATAGATTCTAGAGTTTAGATAGAATTCTAGCATTTGAATTATGAAATTTGATATCATTTTTCAAAGGAAATTATCAAAAAAGGGAAGGAAATTATTGGTATTTTGGAAAAGTAATAGGATCGTTTTAGTATTTTCCTAAATAATGCCTTTAGAAGACATGGTGTGGAGTAAGAAATATTATATTATAGAATTTAGAAACATATGTTTAAATTAGAGAACCATTAAGAACTTGCTTTATTATCCATGTGAGAAAGAAAGACTAGCATGTGGAAGCATTTAATGAAGGAATATTGCATTGAATTTTCTAATATTTTATAAAGATATCAAATAGATGATGTACATTATTTTATTAAGGAATTAGGTATGTGAGAAAATATTAGCAATGCTGAAAGGAATATTGTGAAAATTTTGTCTCCTTAGTAGAGTAAAACTATAAATTCTTAGAGAAAAAGGGAGATGGTGCAATATCACAAAAACCTTTGAGTTTTGCTATAAATAGGAGTAAGAATTTCATTTATCCTCACCATTTAAGAGAAGCCTACATTATTTAAGAGAAAAAGAAGTGAGGAGGAAATTCTTGAGTTCTTAAAGTGAGTTTTAGAGATAAGAGAGTGAGAGTTCATGAAATTCTAGTGAGAGAAATTCTTGTTCTTCTTCAAAGTTCCTAGAATTGTTGGAGTTCTTGTTCCTTGGATCCTTAAGAAGGTAGAAACTCTTATGTTTTAAGTGGTTTCATTTTTTTTTCATAGTTTTTTCCTATAACTTATACTAATTTTATGGTATTCTGTGGATGGTGAACTTGAATCCATATGGTTGTAGAAAAATCAAGCTAGCATATCAAAAGTGAGTGGAGATCTACACTTTCTCTTCATGATTTTCTTTGAAGATTTATATATATATATGAAGTATATGTTTATGGTTATTACTGTGTTGAAACCATGATTTATCATGGTGAAATTGCTTGAAAAATTTTCTTTAAAGAGTTTTAAAAGAAGCATTGAAGGAAGAGTTAGTTTTTGGAAAATGATTGTTTAGTTTCCATTTTTAGAAAAAACAAAAGTCTTTGAGAAGTTTTCTTAGAAGATGAAGCAAAGAGAATGTTTTCAAAAAAGGGGATTTATTAAAAAGTGATCTTGAATGAAACATAAAAATATTTTCTTTAAGATATTACTCAAAATAATAAAGTTAGGAACATGTTTTCATATAAAATGAAACAAAATTTTCTTTGAAGAAAGCATAAAGAAGTTTTTAGGTACTTCATGTATTCATGGAGCAAATATTTGATTTTCATGTAAAAATTTAGTACATATTATTTTAGAATATATTACAATTATTACATCAAAGTTTTAAGGTAAAAATCTATTTTGAAACCCATCGAGGAGCTCTCGTGTTCTTTGTATTTCCAAGAAGAGAATTTCTAATTTTCTTACAAAAACTTGTTACATTATATTTTAAACTTATCCTAATATGTTAATATACATTTATACTAAGATTTGAAAAAAAATCATTAGGAAAAATGGGAGGCAAATTTTAGTTTTGGTGCTGTCCAAAAACACAAAAACTTCTATTTCTATGTTAAAGATAGTTTCTTACAAAATGGTTTTCAAGGCAAATGGTTTAAGTAATTGATGTAACACATTTTGAGTATGAAAATGCTTGAAAAAAATGATGTTTAAACACATCAATTGTTTATTGTAAATTTTGGAAAATGGTCCCTAAAATTTTATGGAAAAATGGAATTTTGAAAGCTAAAGGTGTCTTTTTCAAGGAGTTTTGGTAGTTTGATGTGTGAGTAACTTATGCAACTTATTTTAAGATTGAAAAATATTGAAAATTGAAGTTTATAAACCCTATTTTAAATCTAGAATATTCTAGGAAAATTTAATGAAGTTTTATGATCAAAATGTGATTTTCAAGTATTGGAAGCTTGATAAAACCTAGAGTAAATGCATGCTTGATTGTGTGAGATCTTGATGTAAATGTTTGGATCCTTTGAGTAGTTTTATTACTAGACCATGAGCTTTAATGCCTAAATTAGAAAGATAAAATAGTCTCCTTTCTTGTTAGTATCATATACAAAAGTATAGGTTTGAAGAGATGGAAATAGAAATTATAGGAACTTGGAAAACCAAGTTGCATGCATTGGTTTTCTAATTGAAAATTTAGAAAATATTAGTTGATTTTCAAGGAAAACATTATTTGAATATAGTACACAAATGAATGAAATTAGTAGCATGAGTTATGCTTGAAAGAAAACATGTGTTGTTCCATTGGTTCTTGTGAGTAATTTGTCAGCCTGATAAATGTTTTAATCCTTAATTGAGTTATGAAATTTATTTATAAATGTACTAATGAATTGTTATGCAAAGGTAAATGTGAATGTCTAATAGATCTCATGTATAGTATGCTATCTAGCATATAAAAGCAAGAATGTTTGTATAAAGTCACTCAAAGTGTGAAAAGGTAAATGTGAATTTTATCATGTTAGATTATGAAATATGATTATGTTATTGTTATATGCTTGTTTTGGCAATGAATGGCTTTTTACCCTACCTTATTTTATGATATGAGAAAATAACACTTTTATGTTGTATATGATTAAAGGCTAGAATGCCTATGTGGAAATTATAGCTTAAAGGCCATATGTGATTTAATGGGTAGAATGCTTATGTGATGATGCAACTTGATTATATGATATGACTACGTGTCACGGGACCTTGTAGAGAGTATGGAGACTTTGGCTTGGTGCTTATAACTTCTAATTCGCATGATGTATAAAAGGTATAATAGTCTAAATAATGTTAGAAAACATGTAGTAAGGTTGGTTTATAATAATAAAGAGGAACCTTACATACCTTTTTTGCCATTTATAACACTGCATAATTATATTGCTTCATAAATATGTTTGAATTATTGCTCAATTTAATTGAGAATATTTATAAGTGCAAAAAAAATGATATTATGAAATATATGAAAAAGTATTTATAATAAGAAAAAATATTTTTAATATATGTCTTGTATATAATTAATTTTCTTGGCTAAAATCTTTTAGAAAATTAATAAGATATCCATCTTACTAAGTAATTTATTACTTACTTTACCTACGGATATACTTTTTAGATACTTCTCTAGTTAATAGCTCCTATAATTATCACTGGTATTTAGTCTCATTCTTATAAGATTGCTTACAAATGGTATTGGTTAAAGTTTTACTTTGGTTTAAGTATTGATCATATTGATGTATAGCTACTAAGGAAGAGTAGTAAGATTAGAACTAAAGGTTTTTAATTTATTTTTGGAGTACCTTATTGCCTATATAGTAAGAGGTGCATATCATGTAGCCTTAGAGACTTCAATTCTAGCATTTGCCAATTATCTTGCAAAATCTATGTCTTCTTTAATACTTTTGTAGACCTTGTAGTAGTTGCTGCACTAGTAGCCACATCACTAATAGCAGTTTATGAGCTGCCACCTATCCCAGCCCTTAAGGATTACTAGTCTAACCTTTCTATGGACATTTCTAACAATTAGTTACCATGATAGCTATCATGACTATCTTTTAATATGTTCAATTATTATTTAACTTTCTTGCATTAATTGTATAATTTTTTTAACTTCGAAGTAATAGGTAGGTTATGATATAACCCAATTATCTTTATATAATTGCCATATATATATATATATATATATATATATATATATATATATATATATATATATATATATATATATATATATGATGCATATTTTGCTATGTGTTAATTGCATATTTACTACTTTGATTTTTATCATGTTTTAATTAAAGTAATGTTTTTGTGAAATAAAGGAAGGATCCATATTTTTATAAAGGTAATTATTTTATAGAAGCATTATTAAATACATTTGAAAGTATCTAATACATAGCTACTTATTTTTTTAAAGTACTTATTATGTTATTTTGATAATACATGTTTTAAAAAAATGAATAAAAATTTAAAACTTGGAGTTATTGTATAATGAATGTTTTCAAAAAATAATAAAATTTGAAAAAGTTTGTAAAGATGTCTAATTGTTATCTTTACACTAATCATGATAATCTAGATCATGATAGGCTAGCAACTTGATTTTCCCTCCCTTTACTCCTCTTTTGATTCTAATGTTAGTATTAAGTGATGTAAACTTGACAAATATAGCTTATCTTTAAGCTTATAGTGAGTGGAGAGAGGGGTACAAAGTCATCATATAAAGCTTCAAATGATTCCACTCATCAAAGAGTCATGACTTTTCTACTTTTTTCCATTAAATTCGGAAACCCTATTCTATTATTTCAAATGACTCTTCAAGTGGAAAAATTACTCATTTACCCTATTAGGGAAATATAAAGAATATATATTAACCTTGGTTAATGAGCATCACTCCATTTTAATATGGAAATTACATGGCTTTAGCCATGATCATTTGATAAGTAAATAAGTAATTTGATATACATTGTAAAATAATCTTATTAAATAATGGTTACAATGATTAATAGGATTTGACAATAAAAACATCAATCCTTCATGTGGTTTAATAAGGGTGTCAATAATGGAATTAGAATTCCAAATTCTAACTAATTAGGCTAAAATTTAAGGGTTTGCTTGGATATATTTTCAATTTTTTTTGTTTTCAAGAACTATTCTAAACAATAGTTTTTAAAAGTTATTTTTATGTTATTAAAAATTGTTTCCTAACTTGAAAAAAAATAAAGGAGTATATGGAAGTATTGCATTAATGCTTAACTTATAGCATAATTTTATGAGAGACTTGCATGAGGTTATAACCTTATGTAACTTTTCATGAAATGCTGAAAGATTCTTTAATAAATGCAATTATATAGTTTATAAAGGAGTTAATGGATTTTAGAAAAAAAATTGCACAACTTTTATGTAAAATTTGTAGAACTAAAAAAAAATTATTGCAATTAAATTTAGTTACAATTTTTTTGTCATGTCAAGGATTTCAAATAAAAAAGCAAAACAAGTAGAAACATAACAAAACAGATAGTAAAAGTATAAGACTAAAGAAGTAAGGATGAATTTTTTATGGTTATCTAATTAAGTAATAAATTATTTTATAAGGTTTTAATAACCTTTGACAAAAGTTATGTTTTTTGAAATGTAAAGTTATGATTTTTGAAATGAAAAATTGTCTCATTTCAAAATTTAACAATTATTTTGATGAAAAAATATTTGTTATTTTATTTTTCCCTATTTTATGCCTTTTAGGTGTTATATGTGCTTAATTTTACTAATTAGACATTGTTTTATAATTTTGGATTGATTTTACAAATTTGTGAAATTGTTCGATAAATGTTGGATTTTGATACTATTTCTATTTTTCAATTATAACTTGATCTCCAAATGTCGGATTGAGGCAAACTTTAAATTGATGAAAAGCCAAAATAAATATCTATAACTTTTATATTTTGGTTAAAGCCCAGTTCAGACTCCTTCAAGCCTTTACTTGGCTGGCAAGCTAAAGTCGTGTTTTTGTTCTAGCTGAACCTATTTTTGTATTTGGGCCATATCTGGAACTATAGTGGTTCGATTGACCTGAAATTAGTGTCCAAATTCTTAGAAGACACAAGCCTACAACTTTCATGTTTATGGATCTTCTAGAATTCATCAATTTTATGGTCAAAATTGAGTTGGAAATCAGATTGGTGGGAATTCCTGATGTTGCTTCTAGAAATTTGACAACTTCTAGAGATTTGATTTAAATAGGCTTGAGCTTCTAGAAATTTTGAAAAGCCTTATTATTGTAATTCTAATTTAATTCTAAGAGATATCTAATCCTAGTCCAATAAGGTTTTAGGCAATTAGGTTATATAAATAGGCAAGAGGGCTTAAGAGAATAACACAACTCAGAATTACAAATAGCATTCAACCACCTTCTTCCTCTTCTAGCTCTCTTTCTTCTGCATCAATGGAATTCTAAATTCGTGGTTAATTCAAAGAGTTTGACGGCCTTCTCTTAAGAATTATGAGATCATGATTTGTAATGTTGACTTTTCTTAATTAATTTTCTTTTTTCCCTATTTACTTGTGCTGAATTTTGAGATTGCTTATGTTGGATGTTAATTTGGTATAATTGATATTCTTCCTTGTGATTTTTGATTTCTTTATTATTTTGTTAATGAATTATCTTTGGTAAATCACATTTTCACTCATAGGGTCAGAGGGTTAAGAAGTTGATTTGGAGATTTCTAGTTTAATTTCTTAATTTAATCAAATTCTATTTATAAATTAATTTTAATCTAGCGTAGGGATTATAATAGTTGTTTAATCGGCTAATATTAATTGATCAAATCCTAGGTAGTTGTCTAATATAGAATTCATGTATTATTATAGCGATTTCGGGTAATCCAAGGTTAAATAATTAATTAGAAAAAATTAAATCCTAATTAATCTATAATTAATCCAATTTAGGGGTCTTAATTTCCTTGAATCAGCTATTCAATTCCATTGAATTCTCTTTTATTTTATTTTTTTTACTTTTGTCTTGTGCTTTAACTTTGTGCTTATTACATTTTTTAATTCATGCAACTAACCCCTTCCCCCAATTTTAATTCTATTATGCAGCGCATTATTGCATTTTGCATCCTAATTTTGATTTTCATTCTATTTTTGCACAACATTTTGTTTTGTTACATTATATTCTATTTGCATTAGTTCTTCACATTTTTATTGCATAAATAATTCAATAATTATGTGTATATTGTTAGAAAATCATTTAAAGAAGATAAAATTAAAGGATCACTAAGGGTACGACTTGGTTGTGCCATTATTCTACATTATTTTTTAGTTACTAGTTTTAATACAATTTTGGTGCATTGCGGTGTGCACATCATATTTCTATTTGCATGTCTTTTTGCTAAAATGTATTTGTAACTTTGTAAATAGAAGTATTGTTCTTTTATTAGATAAGAAAGTTTTATTCCAAATTCTTATTAGGTTGATTTTGGTTGTGAGAATGGGAGAATCACAATCTTTTGTTCTTAGTTAGGTATTGTATCTTGGGGCTAGAATTTCTATAAAATCGTATGGATCTAAATGGTAATATTACTATTACTATTTTAAAGATCGTTTCCTGGAAATGCTTTGCCTATCATTTCCTTCCTTGATGTTTTTCTCATTTATTTATTTTCTCCATTTTTTTGAATATTCCTTAATAGTTTTATGAAAGTAATCATTTTCCAAATTAAAATCTAAATCATGGAGAAAAGTTCCAAGGTTATGTTTTTGGAGAAATTTCAAAAAGTTGAATGTACTACATCAAAAGAAAAAAAAGAAGAAAGAATGTAAGTAGAAGAAATTCAAATGAATGTGAATTTCATGAATCTTTGTGTGAAAAATTTGATGCGAAGATTTGAATTTTTAATGAAACATCATAAGATAAGTTCAAGTTTTTGAATTTATTTATTTTCATATTATTTAAAGTTTATTTTTTTAATTCAATTAGTTTAATTTCTTTTGACAAGTATTTGACTTGAATTACATTTAGTTTAAATGGATATAATTTTCTAATTCCATGTTGTCATTGAGAAAAAATCCTATCTCCAAACACATCAATATTGATTAATTAAATTAACTAAAATAGCACAATAACACATATAAATAATTTAACATGGGATAAACCTAGACTTTTGTGAAAAAGTCTGGAATGAGAAAAGTTCCACTATAACAAAAAGATTATAGGATAATATGTGTGAAAGTTCTAAATTTTAACTCTATAACTTATTGATCTCTATTCTTACATTTCTTACAAATTTCTATAAGAGTTTTTACATAACCCTTATAGACACTTATATCATTTTTCTTTCATACCTCAAACCCTTAGCCAACACAAATATTTATAACCTAGAAATACTTTTTTGATAAGAAATCTTAATCCTAATTTAACATAAAACCTAACTTGAGTAGAAAAATAACCCATATTAGGAAATAATTATTGATTGATTGCAATTTGAATTTAGTCAAACTCCATACATTTCTTTTTGATTTGTGTGGTCCTTGAATTTAAAGGGGTCAAGAAAGGTCACTAAAATATAAAAGATTATATCATCTTATAGGAAGATTTATATTTACAAGGTCTTCAAAACATTAATGATATTTCACAATCATTTCTTGTTTTGGAATTTGTAACAATGAGTTAAGTTAATTATTTTTTAATTTACTATTATGCTAAACTAATAAATTTATGTACCATTATGTTTCTTAACGATTGAAAATTTGAGATTCTCTTATCATATGTTCTATTCTATTTATTTAATTTAAAATGGAGATTTTCCATTAAAGTTTTGATAGGAGAAATTTTTATTTTTACAATGCTAGAATAAAACATAAACATGGGATTTTCAAATTAATGATGCCTTTCTTTTTCTTATGCTATAATATTAATCATAAGGTTACATTTCTAGTACATTAAATATATAAGAAGTAATAGGGGTAAATATGTTCCTATCAAAGTCTCATATTTTGGTTAATGTACTATTATATCTATAATAAGAAAGGTTAAACTTTTGTTCTTAAAAAATTCATAGCTTAAGTGGGGTGCTAAAGTGATTGTTGACATCCTTGATGAGCACATAAGTGAGAGGCCACATATTGAAAATTATTTGATAATATTGATGATGTACTTTTTACTATAGAATTATGATACAATGATGGCCTACCAATAGCAGTAAAGAGTAAACTAACAGTAGTAACGAGCAAACTAACCTATAAAATGGCTTAATGACATTTTTTAAAATATAAGTAACTTAATACATTGGCTTTAATTAAATAGCCACATTGTAAGACCATAAAATCTTTCTACATTAGTTGTTAGAGAACTAACATTTAATGGTAATTGTAGAGTTAGTTCAAAGAATGGAGATAAAGTTACCATGTTAGTTTTTTTAATATAACCGAAGTCTAAAATGATGCCTTAGAAATTGAAACACCCTAACACATTAATTTCATATTAATAACTGACATGGTTAGTGTACCAAACAACCTTTAAATTTCATGTTCTGCACTCAACCTCTCTTATTTTGTTAAAATAATTTCTAATGAAATCTCTTGTTTAGAATCTTGTTGGAGGAAACCCGTCCATTTTTTGCCATTAAGTGTAATATAATGTATGAGATGTTTCAATAAGACTTACAATAACACTTGATGAAATTTTAGGGAATTTTCTAGTTTGAAATTGTATAGAGCCACCTCATCCATTCTCTAAAGTCTTTGATGAGCTTATAGAATTGGTTAGGCATTTTTATAAGATTTAGAACTAGAATTATTTTTTGAAACTCTTTATGGGATATTTCTAGTTCTAGCTCTTGATGAGAATCTTATTATGGCATCCTATCTATTCTCTAAGGTGTCAACAATCTTACAAAATGAATGAGAAATTTCAATAAGATTTACAACAAAATTAATGATAAAGTTTTGAAATTTATTATAATATACGATCTTTATCATATTTTCATTTAATCTTTACCTTCATTTGTGAATTTGATATTTATTGTATAATGATATCATTGTCTGAAGTTTTAAAGATTTCATTGCGTAAGATTATCTTTGGTGTTCATAATAAATCTTATTAAGCTATAGCATACTGAATTGAAAAAAAAAGCAAATAAACCATGTTGATTATTTAATAGAAATTGATGTAAGTATCGGATTCCACCTTATTACATCTACTTTTAAATATCCAATGTTGAAAGAAATATAAAATGTTGTATTTGAAAGTTAGTTTGAACATTAGATATTATTTGTATATAGAAATGATGTTAAAAGGTATATCTACAACTAACTAATTATCATATTTACGAGGTTATAGGAATTCACAAAGACTTGCCATATTGGTTCATGTTGACAACTGACATGTAAAGGTATGTCAATGGCTAGCTCATTAAACTACACCATGATATTCATGAGGTTATAAGAAATTGTGAAAATGTATAATGTTAATTGTGTAAATAATCAATATTAAAGTAATTTAAGGTGCCACATGTTAAATTGCAAACCCTTTATATAATAATGTTTAACTTAACTAATGTCCAAAAGTATATCAACAACTAACCTAAAGAAAAAATCATATATTAAACATTGGTTATGGCTTCATAATTAATGTCTAATATTTTGCACATTACCTATAAATTTTGCTTGCATTGCTTATTCTAAACATTTTAGTGATACTTTTATCTTTATTATCTAATTGAAAAGTTTAGGTTAAATTTAAAGATAACTCTCATTCCATCTCATCTATATTTAGAAATGCTATAGATTTTTTTGAAAAACTTGCCTTTTCTAGTATCTTATATTTCACAGTGTGAGAAGAATCCTTTAACAAACTTACATTGTCATACTTTGAAGTCTAAGATGTCAAAGGAGGTAAATCTTTTGACTAGAATTACAATATTTCTAAATGTAATAGATGAGATGGAAGGGAAGCTATCATTACATTTGATTTATACTTTCTTAAGTTGGCAATATAGGCAAATGTATTACTTGGACTTGATAATGGCTCACACCCTTACTTCTCCTTGAGTAAAGCCTCCCTTAACAGAAATTAAATACAAAAGAGCCTAATTTTTCAATTTTTCATACCATATATATAGTATATAATAGACTTGATAGTTTAAGTTACCTTTGAGAAAAAGTGTAATTATTGTTAATGAAGAGAATGAGTATATATATATAATGAAAAGTTAGCTATTTATTGTTTTTGTTGACATAATGATGTACATGAAAATAAATAAAATTGCATAATATATTTTCATAATTATTTAGTGTCTTATTTCTCATATATTTCTTAATTTACTTTCTTTATTATTTACATTTAATTTTGCATTTGGATAATTCTTTTTTTTATAAGCATAACTCTCTTTCTATTTAAAGTATTTAAAAATAACTTTCTTTTCTAGTTATAATAATATTTGATTTAAAATTTTAAATTGTTTGATATGATGATTATTTTCTAACAAAAAAATCATCCAAGAGAAACTACATCTATTTTTTGCTTATAATTGACTTTTTACATTAAGATATTGATTTGTTATCCAAAACTAATGTTAAAAATAAGATAATCCACATTTAGATACAATGTCATTTTTTCTATAGGAAACAACATTGATTTATTATAAAATTGATATTACAATTACTACAACAAATTATCACTTGTACCATAGTTATCATAACACAAGATTAAATTTTCTGTGGTTCTGTTGTTTAGCCACAAAAATACTGGTTGAATGGTTTTGTGACATAAGTGAGTGTGGCAAGGAAATTGTCACGGGAAAAAATGTCTTGTAATATAAATAATTTTTTTACCACAAGTTCACTTGGGGCTAATATAATTTTCTAGTTATGAGTATAAACGTGGTAAGAAAGGTATATTCATGACTAGTAACTCATATTGTCAAGAGTAAAATCATGGCAAAAAATAAAATAAAATTAATACAAAGACTAATGTAGTTAGCTAAAATATTTTTTATATATTCAAATTAAATCAATTATCTAGTCAATTCGATCAGATGCTATTTTATCATTTTATTTATATATTTATTGAAACTTGTTAATGTTTTCGACCCTCAAGCTAGTTTAAATTATTAAAACTTTATTCATCTAAAAATTGTAAATTACATTTATAGAGAATTGAACTTGAATCTCCAAACTAATGAATATCAAACTTTATCATTATGTTAGTTTGCTTTTTTTGTATTATAGTACAATATATTTTATATAAAATTTTAATTAATTGATTAACTTAAAAAATAAAACTACACTTATGTGACATTAATTGCATAATATTAATAAAATATTACATAGACACATATAATAAAAATACAATAATGCTAAAAAACTTTATAATTTTATTTTAAAAATGATTTTGTGTAGATTAAATTCCTATTTATTTTGTTACTAATTTTATTTATATCAAAATTATCTTTTACAAATATTTTATATCAATTTTATCACTTATAAATAATTAATTACTTCTTTTTATTTTTAATATTTTTATTAATTATTATTAATTGATTTATTACAAGATAAAATTAAAATTTTTACTTCTTTCAAGCAATTTTTTATTATTTTCAAAAAATTTCTTTAGTAAAGGTTGAATTATATGAAATAAATATTTATATAAATCATAACTTTGAACTATCATGCATATTTAAGTGTTAAGTATAAATTAAAATTTAAATTATTATTCATTATTTACTTTTATTTTTTATTTATAATATATATTTTTATTCACAAATATAAATTAAATCATTCAACCTTTTAGAAATTTTTAGTATTAATTTCACCCTTTATATATTATATATAATTAATTTTTATCTTTCTATTTATCAAATCATTAATCTATTAATAAAATTATAAATAAATAAATTAAATTAATTATATTATTATTTAGAAGGAAAGAGATTGATATAACTAAAATTAATAAGAGATAAAAATAAAATTTTAGACTATTTTATATATATCAATGTCTTAAATATACTTTACTTAAAATTTTTAATATAATAATTTAATTATCAGATTATATATAATTTTATATAATTATTATTTTTAATTTTGTAAAAAAGTTTCATTAATATTTCAATAATAAATGCAAAACTTGTTATCATATATTTCTATAATAAAACTTTTTATCACTTATCTCGTGAATCATACTATTTATATATAATATAATCATTTTATTATCTTTATAATATATATCTTCTTTGTTAACACATTTTCAAGAATAATATGATGTAATAAAAAAATATTTTTTATAATATTTTATACTTTGAATGATTTATTTTTATTTAAGTAATATTTTAAAAATTAGATCAGACATTGAACTAAAAAAATTATTATAATATATAAAGAATTTAAATTAATTAAATAATTATATAATATAAATTTTAATATATTATAATATTTATTTTCTTTATGTATATTAATTTTATTATATAAATTTAATAAATGAAAAGTTAAATAGTTATTTATTATTTATGAAGAACTGTTATATTCTAATAGATATTAAATTTAGTATATATAAGTATATATATATATATATATATATATATATATATATATATATATATATATATAACAAAAATATTTAGGAGCTTAATAGTTAAGCTCTTTTTTACATATCTTAAGGTTTGTGGTTCAATTCCTATTTTTACTACTTTAAAAAAATAATAAATGTATATAATTATGCAATTTACGAGTAGTTTTATCTTTTTATATATATTTTATGAATTAATTAATAAAAAATATTAGATTCTAGGCTTTTTTATTTTGATTGATTAAGGGTCAATGAGTTGATTAAATAAGTTATTTATTAAAATTTTAAAATAATTGTTTAACTTGGTCAGTTAGTTAAAACCCTCTAAGTTAAGTGATAAATTGGCTATTTACCAAATACTTATAATATATAAATATTTATATTTTATTTTATTGTCTCTTATATCATAGCATGTTGTACTTTTTATAAATAGCCTTTTATATGAATAGTTACTAGAGAAAAAGTATATTTACCTATAATCTTATTCATAGAATTAATTCCTGATATAAGTAATACTTTATTATTGATAAATTTTTTTGACTTATATAATAGAACAAATCATACTTTATTACAAGGAATGTATTTCTGTAATTTAATTTATGGCACAAATGATATTTTGCCACAAGAAATATGTTCTCATAGCTTGGCTTATGACACAAGTAATATTTTATGATGAATAAAGTTTTTCCATAATATAAGTTATATTTTACCATAAAAATATGTTTCCATAGCCTAGTTGTGGCACAAGTGATATTTTGCCACAAGTAAAATTTTTTATAGTACAAGTGATACTTTATCATAGGGAATGTGTTCTAGTAGCTTAATTTATGGCAGAAGTGATATTTTACCATGGATAAAGTTTTCTCGTAGCATAATTTTTTAATTTTTTGTATATTTATTTGAATTTTTTTATTCTTATGGAAAAAGATAAAATTGCTACAATTTTTGAATTTTATGGCATAAGTGTTAATTTGTTGTAGTGAATTATCTTCATATAACCTTTTTTTTTCTAAACTAACATACCAATTAATGTGAAAAGTTATTAAAATGATAGTTGTTACAAAGCTGACATATTATATTTGATTGTTAACATTTTAAACATAATATATTGGTATTTAATGTTAGTCTTAGTATATAATTAACATAAAAAATGAAATGACATCATTTTGGATTTCACTAATCTTACAAAAATAGTGGCAAGAATTGAAATAGAAGGCAAGCTTTGTCTTAATGCCAAAGTATGGAGTGTAAAGTGAAAGCATCATCCTCATAAGATTCATTATACCCTAAGGAGAAATTTCAACCAAAGAACACTAAAGCTCACATTTAACCTTTAGTTTGGTTTTAACTTATTGAAGTTTTCTTCTTATCATTAAGGTGCATTTAAATGCCTTATTTTTCCTCTAAACTAAAGGAAGAACATCTTGATGTTTTGATTATATACCTTTGTATTTGTTTGGATTTTGCATGACTAATTTCATTTTTTAGGGTTCTAGATGCTGTAAGTGTTGATATATGCATACATTCTCCATAAAGTAAAAATATTGTACATATTTAGCAAGTTATATATTGTGTTGATGAAGGAGCATATTTGATAAAGTTGTTTAATTTAGTTTATATGACACTGAGGTTATTAACTGGAACTTGTAATTTGGAAAGTTAAATATATGAGTTCAATGTCGATATTAAAAGCAACAAACTTAATTAAAATCCTTATATTAATCACATGTTAGTGTATTTTTTTATTTATGGATATTTCTTTATATTTGTTGCATGAGATTTAGATTGGGTAGTCATGAACTATGAATAGATGTTTGCTAGGGTGGTTAATGAATTTATTAGATTTGTTATAGACCAAGAAAAAGAAATTGGTAATAAGCTTATTAGGTATTGTTATGTGAAATGTTATTGTGTTAAGATGCTCAAACTAGTAGGGATAGGGGATCATTTATTTTTCCATAACATTGACCAAAGTTATACATGATAGATATGATAAAGGAAATGTAAGTTGTCCAGTTTTTTTGTACTTATAGAGGTAAAGGAGTCAACAAAGATAACAATATTAATATGGAACTAGATAATTAATTAGATGATATGATACATAATATTGAAGATAGTTTCACTTAGCTTTTACATGTTTTTAATAACTTTTAAGTGATGTAGAAAAGCCTTTGTATTTTACACCCAATTTACAAGACTATCTGCTATGTTGAGATTTATCAACTTCAAGGTAAGGAATGATTAGAATGACAAAAACTTCTCAACATTATTGTAATTTTGGAAAGAAATGGTTCACTAAGGAAATAAGCTACTAAATTATATTTATAAAGCTAAGAAATTCATTTACCTAATGGCTATGGAGTACTAGAAGATACATGCTTGCTTTAATGACTAAATACTATACTGAAAGGAGCACATAACTTCACAGGTGTGTTTAAAATGTGGGGTACCACATTAAAAACTAAAGAAGAATGATGTCATTAATGGTAAAGATGCTTTATTTAATGTGTTGTGGTATTTGCTAATAATTCTAAAGTTTAAACATTTGTTTGCCAATGCAAAAGATGCTAAAAGCATAACATGGTATACAAATCAGATACTATCTTATAGCAAGCTTCGACATTTAATTAATTCTCATTAATAGTGCAAATTTGATACATTATTCCATGCATTTAGTTGTGAGCCAAGAAACCTTATATTTGTATTTTGCATTGATAGAGTGAATCTTCATGTTAATATGAGCAACAAATATAACACATGACCTATTATATTGGCTATCTTCAATCTATCTCCTTAGTTGTGCATGAAACACAAGTACATGTTATCTTTGTCGATTTTGGGCCCTAGACAATTAGGAAATGACATATGTGTTTTCTTGACACCACTTGTTAAAGACTTGAAGATGATGTGGGAAGAAGGAATCTTAGTCTTTGATGCATATCTTTAAGAGTCTTTTATTTGGTATGTTATACTTTTTTGCATAATCAATGACTTCCTAGCATACAATTTATTTGGATAAGTCCCAAATGGTATAAAGCATGCCTTATTTTGTGAAAATGGTACTTATTTTTCTTAACTAAAGTATGGTAAGAAGATAATATATCCCGATCATTAAGGATTTTTGTCCTATTCCAACCTATATCGTAAGATAAGAAAGGCTTTCAATTAGTTATTGAAAAAAGCATTTGGTCCTATGCTTTTAATTAGAAACGAGATTTATGAATGGGTTAGAAATATTAATGTCATTTTTGGAAAACCCTACAAGTCTATAAATGGAAAGACTCCATGGAAAAAGAAATTTGTATTTTTCAAATTTCTAAATTAGAAAAAGATGTTTGTGAGATATAATATTGATGTCATATATATGGAGAAAAATATTTCCTATAGTTTGTTTGAACACTACTAAACATGCTCAGGAAAAGCAAAGATGGAGTTAAAGATAGGTTGGACTTGGTTGAAATATTGATTTGGAGCAAACTAGTATTAGAAAGAAAAGGTTAATGTACATATCTTTCATTAGCTTGCCATACTCTATCTAGAATGGAAAAGATAAGTTTCTATAAGTGTTTACTTAATATTAGGATGCCATATGGATATTCTTCAAATCTTAAGAGCATTATCTCAATGAAAGACTTGAATCTAGTTAGTTTGAAGTCTTATGATTGCCATACTTTAGTGTAATAAGTGCTACTAATAGTTATTCGATTAATTTTGCTTCTTTTTTAGTGTAATATGTAGTAAGGTCATTAATGTTGAGAAGTTAGACAACTTACAAAGAGAAGTTATGATTACATTATGTTAGCTTGAGGTGTACTTCCTACCTTTCTTCTTTAACATCATGGTGAATTTGGTTGCCCATTTGATGAGAGAGGTACAACTATGTGAGCTAATTTACTTAAGGTGGATTTGCTTTTATAAGTGATATATGAAAATTCTAAAAAGGTATATAAAGAATTAACATCGACAAAAAGGATATATTGTTAAAGGCTATATGTTTAAAGAGGTGACTGGTAGAGGCTATGGTGTTAAGTGCAAGTTGTGAAATATATATGTAAGCTCACTTTTTCATCAAAAAATAATGAAAAAGTTTATTCTTATGTGGACAAGCATATGACCTTTGTAAGGAAACTAAATTATGGAAAGAATGATCAATAGGTCTAAATTGAACACAATCAATCATTGCTCAATAGATTCTAGAGTTTAGTTTATTTTCAAATAGCACAAGGCCTATATGTGATTTCTAAGACCATAAGATGACTAATTCATGAGCCACGCTAGATTTTATCTTTCATTATAGATATGATATTAATGAATATCCTTTTTATGCAAAAAGCTAGGATAACAGGAGTACTATGCAAAATAATGGCATTACTTTGGTAGCTTAAGCAATGCATGTGAGTAGTTTCAAAGATAGGAGCCCTGTCTATGCTAATGTGTCATATTATAAAGTCATTGAAGACATTTAGGAGCTTAATTACATTATATTCAAGGTTCTTATATTTTGATGTAAATAAGTTAAGAATAAGAATGATATTTAGGTCAATAAGTTAAGACATATGCTAGGAAGGTTATAAATGGAAGCTATTTATAATGACCTCCTAGGAAAAATATTTTTTTTTATATCACAAACATTCAATAAGAAGTGACATGTAGTTTTATTAAGAAAAATATAGGTTATCAATGATAAGGACAAAGAAGACATGGGAAATGATATTGAAGACACTCTTCCTTTCTCTATAGAAATATCTTTAGTGGACAATGAAGGTGATGTGAAGGAATTCTATATACAAGATGATCATACTGAAAGGATATAGGTCGAAGGTTCTTTTAAATATGTTAGGAAAAATTGAAGCTACTTAGGTTTATATTTCTCATCCTTATATTCTATGTATAATTAGTGTCATTTTCTAAATTATTAATTTCTAATAGTTTTTAACATATTTTAATTTTCTAATATGATATAAGTTTTATATGCTATGTTGTGACTTCTCTAGCAATCACAATCATCTTTATCCTAGTAGTAAGAATAGTATTCCTTGACTTTACATGCAATATATACTTACTACTATAAAATTACCTTTTAATGTTGCCATATTTATATTAGTTAATAAGAAAATTGATATATATATATATATATATATATATATATATATATATATATATATATATATATATATATATAATGGTATAGTGGCATTTTTATAAATAAATTCAAATTATAACATTAATTTAAATAAAAAGCTAACATAATAAAATCTAATTTTCTAAAAGGAGATAAAGTGTTGAGCATAGGTAAATTTAAGATGATGGTTACATAATAAATAAATGTTTAAAGTTATGTTGACACTTATAATGTCAATTTTTTAATTAGTAATCGATATATAATGTCTTGTATGGCTTATTAATTGTATCTAAAGTTTCTTTTCTCTTCCACTCCTTTTTTCATTTATAGTTTCACTTTATTTTATTTATGTAGCATGAAAGGACAATACAAGATTGATATCACTCGATCATCAATTATTAAGATGCAAGTCATTATTCTTAAATGTAATTATTTGTAAGTCTTGTACCATTCATATAAGAGTACTAATAGTAAGAAAAATTTATTTACAAGTCTTGCACACTCATATAAAGGGATAATTTGCTAAAATTTGCTATGGATATGAAAGTGATGGGAAAAGACTACTTCATAGATAACATGTAGTGTCTTGTAATACTTATAAATTGCATCTAAAGTTTCTTTTCTCTTCCACTCCTTTTTTCATTTACGATTTCACTCTATTTTATTTATGTAGGATGAGAGGACAATATAAGATTGATATTGCTTGATCATTAATTATTAAGATACAAGTCACTATTCTTGAATGTAATTATTTGTATGTCTCGTATCATTCATGTAAGAGTACTAGTAGTAAGAGAAATTTATTTAAAAGTCTTACACATTCATATAAAGGCATAATTTGTTGAAATTTGCTATGGATATGAAAGTGAGGGGAAAAGATTGCTTCATAGATACCATGTACACATTCGTTATTACTTTTCTTTAAGGTTACGAGATCAAAAAATTAATTATAATGTTACTATATAATATTTACTAGTTAATATTGATATTGTTGTTAGGACAATAATTTGTAATTGTACATGTTTTTAAAAAAATGTTTAGATGTAAAAATTATAAAATATAAAAAATAAATAAATCCCATTAATTATTTATTATAAAAATGACGTTGTTATAATTGGGATGATACCACTTCATTTATTTGACCAAACCGATATATAAAGATATAACATCCATCACCTAACTTCAATAAATGGTGACAATAAGTATTTACCCCAAGCCACCTAACTTTAATGAATGGTGGTAATAAGCATTTACCAAAGATAGCATTTACAAGGTACCAATATACGACATTGATTTTTTTTAATAATTAATGTATAAAGGATGGTTTTTTCCTTCATTCATAGTAGGTCAGTATATGACATTAAGTTTCTATTAAAAATTGATGTCTAAAGTTGGTAAATTCATTTCAATCATCATGACAGTTTATCAATAGTTTGCGTATCATGATGGTTCATCTCCAACTTGCACATTGTGATGCTTCATCAATAATTTACACATTATGATGATTTATTAGCAATTTGCTTTTGACCTATAAATAAGGTTGTCTTTGCCTATTCGAAACAATTATCAAGATAACTCTCCTTGAGGTGCTTGGTTGCTCTAATTGTTATAAGTATCTAATTATTTCTATGTTTTAATGTGAGAATTGATATGATGATTGTTTTATGTGTTATATCAAACATTAATATACATAAAGCAAGTAGTATTATTTTTGCACTAAAAAATAGGAACACTCAAATGCTTAATGCAAATAATCAATCAAGCACCTCAAGGTCATTAGATATAAAATTATTGTGTCAAATTTTGATGGATTACAAAATATTGATAAATTATTGTGAGAAGAAATAGCATCTTCAGTCTTGCATTAGTAAGCTTGAGTATAATACAAGATTCATAATGTTACTTTTTTATTATAATTTATCATTAATTTCCATTTAGGTTCCATTAATGACATTTATTAGAGATGTCAATAAAACACAAAGATAAAAAAATAATGAGAAATTGTAGTAAGAAGAAGCAATATATCTATTTTTGCATTGGAAGGCTTGATTTCATTACAAAAATAAATATATTACATCTTCTCACTATAATTTATTATTAGTATGCTGCCTTATATATCATGCAACTTAAAAGCTCTCAAGTAATATAAAGAAATTATAAGAAGAGGTATCTCGCTTTTTTTTCTTTACAATTTATTGTTCATTGTAAATTATTTTTTTTTATTTATTAGATTATTTAATCTATTGTTATTTTTATCTATATATTGTAGAAGAAAATGTTTTATTTTATGAATTTTTTTATCTTTTGCATTGTATATATTGTTATTTATTAGATTATTCATTTAATTTTTTTTTAGTATCTATTGCTATTTGTGTTTATATAATTGTATGAGAAAAACATGATTGGTCAATGCAACAAAAAAAACGCAATTTTAATACCACTGACTTGTAAAATTATAGTTTTTCCTTCAAACATATTTTAAAGAAAATATTTTGGTTTGTACTATAAATTTCTATTTTTAAATTAAAAATTGATATTTAAAGTTCTATAGTTGAACAATATCATTTTACTATATACATTAATTTTTTTAGGAATTGATATTTAATATTAAAATAGTTCAAATAACAGAGTATGAGATGAAAATAAAAAAGGCAAAGCAATGATATTATTTGCAAATTTCATTATGAAGTTTTTTCAACTTTAAAATGATTCTTTCTATGAGGGTATGCTTACATTCTAATTTTAAGATGATTCTCTTTAGTTTCTTTTTGTATTTATACTCCCTAATCATTTTACAGTATTAAAGATTTATCATCCTGTTAATAAATTTGTGGGGCATTCACTAGGAAAGCATAAAATATAATTGCAATAACTTTCTTAGTTTTTGTGTTTTATTCTTGCAACTTAGTTTTTAGTTTCAAAATCTTCTATATTTTATTATCTTTCATTTTGATACATGTTTTATAGGTTGTATAGGTAAGAAACTTAATTTTATTCTTTTTCTTTTGACATTTAGTGATATTATCTACTATTTATTTATATGAAATGTATAATATTATACATCAAATTTTAATGAATTTTTATTGCATTTTCAAATATTAGACTTAATATAACTTTTATAAAGAATGCTAACCTCACATATTTGTTGGATATAAACTTTCATTATTTTCGTTTTTTCTTATAGTCCTTAAAATAATTGATATTAGGATTTTGAAGTGTTATTGGAAATGTTAGGGTTAGAAATGACCTGTAATATCCCCAGAAAGTATTTCAAAAATAATAATAAAAAAATATATTAACATATTATGGTTAAGCGAGCTTAGTCTAGAAAAATATTATGAAGGGTGACCTATTGGAAAGTTGTTCCAAAATGATTAAGTTAATTAGGAAAATTATAAGATAGTTCAAAACAGAATTGGATTTCCAAAAAAAAAGAAAGAAAAGCCTAAGGACTAAATTGAACAATGGCTAAAGGAAGTTAGAAAAAGTGGAATTATGAAAAATTGTGGGGCCAAACTATAATTTTTCCTAAAAGACTTAGCTTTGCCCAAATTTTTCCCAAATTTCAACAAAAAGTTGAACATGGATTAGCCTAAATTTTGCTGCTGACTTCAAGAAAATTCAAGAGAAAAATCTTAAAAACTCTTGAAAATTTCCCACAATTCTTAAAAAAGGCCATTCTTTATATAAATAGAGATTATCTCTTGAAAATTCAAGAAACTCCAATACCATCTTCTCTCTTTGAGCCAGCTGAAACGTCTGCTTCCATAGGAGGAAGAAATCAAGCTTCCAAGCCAATCTAAATACACAAATAAGAATATTTAATCATAAGATTTCAAGGTAAATCACTTTACTACCTTCCTTTTTTTAATTTTCTTGCAAGAATCTTTTTGAAATTGAAAACCTCATCTCCTTCCTCCTAAAACTAGAAACCTATCTTTGTAGAAGAGAGTTTGAAGCTTAGAAGATTGCAAGTTGAAAGTAAGTGGCAATTTTTCTTTTACCTTCAAGTAATTTCTACAAGTTTATCTAGCTAAATACCACTTAGAATTGTTTATGGTGGATTGGATAATTATGGCCATGCATGGAAGGCATGGTTCTGAAATTTTTAGTTCTGGAAGCTTCTTGATAATAATAGGATGATACTAAGAGGTATGAGTGGTTGAAACTTTGATTAAATAGCCTTATGTGGTGATTGATGGCAAAATCTAGAAAGAACAAATTTGCCGATAGTGTTTCTAGAATTGCTGAAGTGCAAAGTCAGAAAAGTTTTTTTGATAAAGCTATAGTTCCTTAAAAATTCTAAACCATTCATTTTTGAACTTTAAATGATGTTAGGATGCATATAGAAATTATTGAGAATTTTCTGAAATGATTAGAAACTCGAAATAGGAACCTTCATGTGCCTAGGTCTAGACCAGTTAGAAACAGAATGTTGAAAATTTTAATTCTGTAATTGAATTAATTGAGGCCCTTACAAGTGTTAAAAAATTTTGAAAAAATTTATGGAAAACCTTCAATATGTTGGACAAATTGTAGCAAAATTTTGTGCAATTTAAGTTCATTTTCTTAGTCAAATAAATTCTTAGATTTCGGAATTCCAATGCTGTCCAGTACTGGAACTGATTTGGAAGGGCCTAATCTACGAATTTTCTGGGCAATTTTTCCAGAAGTTTTGTGAAACCTAAAGCCTAAATTTTATTAATAAACATGTTTAGGACATCCTATAATAATTTAGTGATTTTTAGAGTTGATTTAGATACCATAAACGGTTCTCTATTATAACATGTCCCATATTATCCTGTTCTGGAATACAATACTGAACAATGGACTAGAGTGAGGAAATATAAGAAAAGCTTGATATTTAAAATTTTGATGGTGCATTGTTGTGTTATTAGAACATGCTTAGATAGTTGAATATTAAAATGAAATTAATTGGATATTATACAAAATTTAGAACATGACATTAAAGTAAGACTCCTAAGTATTAGAATAGGATAAATATAGAATTCCTTAATACTCAATTCTTGTATTTTGTTTGAATGAATGTTTTGCATGTATGATTGTTATTGTGTGTAATGATTAGAAATGGATATTATCTAAATGACTAGTGGGTGCATTGGACTATACCCACTTGATATGATTATGTATATGCCTTGAAAGGTTAGTAGACCTTGAAGCATTATTATGCTTCTAAGTCTTGTTTCCTATGATTTATGAGGGGGAGTACTACATCTTTCTGAATGAAGGAAAGGCATGGTAAGGGTTGGAGGGGTAAGGTTGGGGGCTTTGGCCTTGGTGGCGGGGGATAAGGTTGGACTGGAGATAAGGAGAAACCCAATACCTGATTAGCCATTTATTAATATCTAGTCTAATTATTCCTTACTTGTATGCTTTAGATGAGGTTATTCGTAGATGATACTGAGTAAAAAGAAATTAAATATTTAGTTATAATTGATGATCCTGCAATATAGGAATAGTACAATAAAAGAATAATTGTTACTCATTGAGTATTTTAAATGCTCATTGCTTGTTGTGTTTTCTTTTCTTTTATAGAGGATGAACCTGGACCCGCATGAATAGTTTGGTACTTGCTTAAACTCTTGGTTGTTACCATGAGTCAGTAGTTAACTGCATGAAAAGTTTTGGTATGCTGTACATATGTCCTGATATTCGTATGCATAAATATTTTGTGACACTATGTGTAATACTAGTAGTATGTGTATTACAATATTTTCTTATATATTAAAAATTTTTAGAGTCAATGTGATAAAATAAAATTTATAAAGGTATTTAATTGATAATATTTTATTAGTTAGATATCTTTACGCCAATCATTATGCCAATCACAATGGCTATAAGAACAAGTTGTGACATGACTAGATAGGGAGGAAAAGCAAAGGGAAGTGTTAGGAGGGAGGATCTATACAAAGGGAGGAAAAGCAAGGGGAAAGCCATACCATATTAGTTATTTAAAATAACCATAATTGAATATACTCTATTTTTACTACCGAAGTTGTAAAGAAATGATAATGGTTATTATTTATATAAAATTGATTTTACTGTATATTTTTTTCACATTAGTTGTTAATCAACATGAAATAGTTTAACATATAATGATAATTTTATAATCAACGTTGAAAATGAAAAATAACCAATGTTAAAGGAAAATTTTATAGTTATGATCAAAGTTTGTTAACATAAGTCAAATAATAAATTTCGTTTCAATAGAAGCATATAGTACTAATGTTATACTTATAATATCAATTATGATTTGCTTGTACTCTTATTTTGTCATTGTGAATTTCACACATGGTTTTGCCAATAGTCTTGTCATTAGAAGATAATGTAATTTCCTTTTTTAGCATTTAGAGGTATTACTGTCAATTTTTGCAACACATATATATTATTCATTATTTTAATGTCTTCTATTATTTGGGATCTAATTAAATATATAAAATTATTGTTATAGGGATTTTCTTGTATTGGAATATTTTTTTGACCATAGAAACATTGAGATAAGACTTGAATACTACTATTTGTAATAATACTGTTTGTATAATAATATGGTTGGATGTTGTTTGTAATCAGATTTGGGCGAATACTACTTTAGGTATAGTAGGGTTTAGAAGGAAATAAAATACACACTAGTTGTTTTAAAAATTTGGCATCATGTGTTGAACATTACATGTTGATTATTTAAGACAATTAGACTTATGATATGAAATGTATGATATAAAAGAACATCAATTTTTAATAGCAATTCATAAATTGATACTTGATATAAATAACCATATTAGTTATTAAACTAAAAAATAACATTATAACTTATTTTCCACATTAATTCTGATTATTTTCACATTGTTATAAAACTGAAATCTTATATTAATAATTAATAATTCAACATTATATAGGCACTTAACATGTCAATTTTCCTATAAAAGATTAACGTTGTTATTATTTTCCATGTTGACTTAAGAATTGACATTGAATCATCAAACATAAAAACATCACTCATTTATATGTCGGTTCATTACTTACATCCAACCTATTAAATAACCAATGTTGTTTAGTATTTTTGTAGTAGTGACTTAGTAAGTTAAGATGAGAGCAAGGCTAATATAAATAATGTGCTGTCATTCTAGAATCATAAATCATTAGGTTCATATTCAATTCAAATGTTCAAACCATGATTACCTTTTAGACATACATTATGCAAATACCTAGTAAATTCCCACGCCATAATGTCGTGCTATTATTATTGTTACATTTTAGTAATTCTTGACAAAATGTGTGTTTTTTAAAATGTAAAGTTATAATTTTTGACATATAAAGTTATGACTCTTGAAATGAAAATTCGTGTTATTTCAAAATTTAACAATTGTATTTATTTATATGTCTTTTAATCAACACGTATTTGCAGCTCTATAAATAGAATTATTATTCTCTTCTTAGGAAGGAAAATTTGATTCCAAATCCTTATTAAATTAATTCTAGTTGTGAGAATAAGAGAATTATAATTTTTTATTTTTGTTTAGATATTATATTTAGGAGTAGAAATTTTTGTGAATTTATTTATAACTAAGAAATTAATATTATAAATATTTTTAAAAATACCCTATTTAATATTTCCTTCCCTAAAACATTTTCATTGATTTATATTCTAACCATTTTTTTAAATATCCTTCAATAGAACCAAGGATATGTCACAACTTTTTTATGAAATGGATCAAACTTTTTATAATAATTGCAAGTTGCATAATTTATGTAAATTTTTATAATAATTGTAACTTGCATAATTTAAATAAAGTATTATGGGTATTTTTTTTTAAAATTGCATAATTTACATTAAATAAATTTTCATTACAATTAAATATAGGAAATTTTTTTTCATAAGATATTGTTTCTTTTTTTTTTTTTTGAAAAGTTGTAATTGCAATATAAAAATTTTGATTCCACACTTTTAATTTAATATCAAAATCAAATGTCAAATCACAAAAGTGAAAGGAAAAAAAAAAGAAAGTAAGATGGCTAGGCATACTACTTTCAGCCCTTTTTAAGTAGTAGGGAAGTAAATCTTAATTTTATAAGAAGAAAAATATAAATTACTCCCACTAACTTTAAGGTAATTGTATTTTATCCCCATCAATTTTAGAAATTTGTAAATCAAAACCTAAATTATAAAAAACTTATAGTTAACACTCATCATTTATTTATTTAATCATTTTATTTAATAGTAAATTTTTTATTAACTTTATAAACAAGAATTATAATATTATTATATATTATTTTATTACATATTTTTTTGAATATAGTTTTGCAAATTATTTTCAAGTATCTGATTAAAAATTTATATATTTAATTTAATTCTATTAATTAAAAAGCTTAGAAATTAAGCCAAAAAATGATGTAATAAGTTAATATATGATAATATTGTAATATTTATTTAAAGATTTCTTAAAAAATGTAATTTGATAAAAAAATAATTAAGTACATTGTGGGTGTTAATTGCAAGTTTTTCATAATTTATGAGTTTAATTTATAAGTTTTTAAAGTTGATGGAGGTAAAATACAACCACTCTAAAGTTGGTGGTAATAATTTGCATTTTTCTCTTTTATAAATATCATTTGCTTCTGGTTGCACCGAGAGGAAAATAACAAAGCTGATTTTCTTCTAATCACTATCAGAGTAACAACTTTTCTTCAAAATTTAAATTGATCAGATTTTGATTTATCATAGTAAAATCTCTCTGTAGCTAGTAAGTAATTAAAAAACAAAAAGGTAAATACTGCTACCTTTAATAGATTAATAAATTTGAAATTGACTTATTGAAAAATAGTATTTAACTTGATTTAAAGACACTCATTAAAACTTAAACGGCAAAACGTTACATAAAAAAAAACTTAAATGGAAAAAAATATAAAACTTCAACTCTATGGCAAAAGATGTATGTGTTAATCAAATTAACGCAATTTAGTGATAAGGTATAAAATTAGTGCCTTTTCGGTATTTTGTGAAATTAGACAAAGATATCAGTAATTGTACTTTTTTAAAAAAATTAGAACTTAATTTTAGTAATTTTTCAAAACTAAATTGAAACAAAATAACAAAGGAATCGAGAAATATTATATTACTTCTAAAGTAAAGAGCAATTCTTACATTAGAAGAAAGCCAATAAAAATAAGAGATTGAATGTTCTTATATAAATAAACTTATTTTAACCCCATTTTTTATTTTTATTTTCTCTAGCCTCCTAAAGTAAGGAATTCGTTTTATTATAGAAGTAATATAACATTTCTCTTTTTAAACTCAGATCCTAGTTTTATTGGTCTTCAAAAAATTTTAAAATAATTTTTTTCTATACTTTATTTTTTAGGTTTTCTTTAAATAAATCATTTATAAACCACAGAAATTAAAATATTTTGATGAAATTTTTTTCCAATTTATATTTTACCATCCCAACAATTTTTTTCCAATTTTTTCCTCTATGAAATCAAATATATAGACCAACTTAAGCTGAAGTAATGAGCGGGGAATTAGCATTTTAAAAGACTTCTATGACCATAGCGAAGCTCTCCACATCCACAAATGAATCATGAAATGTTTGAAAAAGAGATTTCCCGTAAGCTGCATTGTCAACAAAAATGTCGGTCGTTGATCCGTTGAGGCCGATTACCACTTTTGGATTATGTGGAAGGCATAAAGTGGAATTCACGCAACGTTTGCAGTTCTATACTCTGAAACAAAAACGGGAGAAAAAAGAACAAATGCAAATAATAATTATTTGGTATAAGGATATATAATAATTTAAATCGATAATCCAATAACGTAGAAAATAAAATTATCTTAGCTTTTTGAATGGGGCCAAAGGAGAGAAAATGGGACTGCAAATATTTTTCCTTCTTTAGATGGAAAAGAAACAAAGTTGAAGAAAAGCAGAGAAAAAATGTGGCTCCAGGGCCTATAGAAATTCAGGAAAAATATGGTAACTTAACATCTGTATGTATTCACCACAAACTATTCCACTAAAATATATTTATAAATATTAAAATAAAAAAAGATGTTTTATTTATTTAATGTTTGATTGTGGAGAGTATAATAAAAAGTAACATCCTTTGTTCCGTAGAGGAGGTTATTATTATTTTTTAATTACTGTAACATTAGATATTATAATTTTTTAATAAAGTATATATTTAATGAAAAATATCTTTAATAAGAGTATAATTATGAAATATTAAAATAATTAAAAATATTTTATTTGTTAGATAACAAATGTGGAGAGTGCAGTAGAAATTATTATTTATTTGAATGAGAAAATTATTTCCTTCTACTATCATAATACTAAATATCATAATTTTTTAATTAATGTATATAAGTAACATGTCTCTCTCTTTTAATATATATATATATATATATATATATATATATATATATATATATATATATATAATTGAGACTTTTAATAAAAAATATTTTTTGATAAAATAAATAGAATTTTACTTTGATAATATTATTCTTTTTATAAACACGTGTATAAGCTGATGCTAATTAGTTTGACATTTCAATTAACTTGTGAGAATTTAGAAAAGATTACATGATACATCCTAATCATATGTTTAAATTTACTTCTACATTGATTTTCTTGTTTAGTGGGAAATCTTTCTAACTAAAAATCATTTTTCTAAATTAATGAAATATAGTTTTTAAGGACTAATTTAATGTTAATTTTAATTATTTCGAAGATGAAATCATGAATTAGAGAAAAGGGTATCTAACCTCCAAAGTGGCAGCAAGTTCAAGCCATTGGGCAGTAACATTGGCCCATATAAAACTCCGTGCTGTATTGGGGTTCCGAGTAAAATTCTTCAGACGTAAACCCAATACGTCCCAACAGGTTCCCACCATAACCATTTGGCACACCGTAGTTTCCAAGTCAGCAAAGTGACTAGCTCCCAGTGTCCCATTTGGATTCAGTCCAAAAATTAAAAGTAAAAAATAAAAATGAAAGGTTTTTCAATGTGTATATTAGTATGTACTTGAAAATTTTGGGAATTATCATGAAGTTTTAAGATAAAAAAAAAAGTTACAAATTTATGCAGATTATATGTGTAATACTGTACGTGTAATAAATATATAAAAAAAGTTGTTAATTGATAATTCAAAGTTGTATAGGCAATTCTTATTTTTATATGAAAGTATAACCTTGATTGAAAAGGTTATAAAAAAATTTAAAAAAATTATAATATTATGTATTCTTTTAGTGGAAACTAAAGCCTAATTCATTAGCTACAACTTGATTTAAAAGGTGACAGATATATGAAGATACCAGCCAATCCCATAATTCTAGTTTGAATGAACTGTTTGAAGATAGTAACATCTCCAATAGGCAATGAATCTCTTGCGTTTCCAGCAGCACCAACATGGACAATTCCGTTTACGTGATCATGTCAAATAGATCTACCATTTATTGGGTCAATGCAGCAACATTCACCTAATGGACCGAAATTCAAACTTACGAGATGTGAATGATCAACATTCCATTTACGTGATTATATCAAATGGATCTACCATTTGTTGGGTCACTGCAGCAGCATTCGCCAAATGGACCCAAATTCAAACTTACGAGATGTGAATTATCAACGGATTGATGTTGAGGTACAAAACTTAATTTTAAAATAGAGGCCAATAATAATAATGATAAATTTAAAATTGATATATTATTAATATAAAATATTTTATATTATTAATGAATAAAAAATACATATAATTAAAAAACTAATAATAATTAAAAAAATTTACTAACAGTTAAAAAATTTTAATAATTTTTTTATTGATATAATGATATAAGAATAATTGATAGTGTCAAAATTTACACCATCTCAAATTTAAATCGAATAATGATCCTTTTTAGATTTGAGGAGAAAGATAAATATAATATTTATGTGATCCACTAACACGTGCACATAACATTTTGCATTTTTTTTAATCAAAAACACACTTGAATGCACCTAATTGTACTAATCATTTACCTTTTCATACAACAATAAACTAATTCAATTATTATCTATTACGCATTTTAACTTACTCTATGGTGTATGGGATAATCTAATTTGAATTATACTAAAATTAAGTACATGATCTTAGGAGAACCAATTCTTTTTTTACAAAAATTAATATATTTTTCAAGTTAAGTATATCTTATAAACACTATAGTCGAATTCCTTCTTGTAAAATTAACTATAACTTTAAGGATTTAAATTTGATGCACACTTATTATAAATTAATTTTATACTATTATTAATTTATATATTACCATGTCAATAAAAATCTATTAAAAATCTTTTATTACCGTTAAAATTCTCAATTATTATTACTTTCTTAATAATATATCTTCTTATCTTTCACAAATAGCATAAAATATTTTATACTGATAATGTTTTAAATTTGAACTTTAATTTTAAATTGTTATAATATAAAAAATTTTACACTATTAATGAATCAAATTTTAAAGATCATATATAATAAAAAAAAGTTTTATACTATCAATTAGTAAAATTTAAATTCATGTATATAATTAATATTAATTAATTTGACAACCATCATAATTACACTTTAAAAAATATTACATTATCAAAAATAAAATTAAAAATTGAATTTTACATTCTTTATATCATCGGATTAAATTTTACAGATTTGTCCCATCATCTTATATTTAATGACAATTATTAATTTACATTCAAAATTTAATTTCAAATTTTATTTTTAATGCGTACAACATTGTTGTTACACATCATATCTTACGTGATTGCAATTTTCTCCTTATGAAAGGCAATTTCAACCATAGATAATAGATAAATACATATAAAATGAGTGAGTATTTCAAAATATTAAAAAAATTAGGTAAAACAAAAATCACCAAAAAAAAGTTAGGCAAAATAAATTACTACCAAGATGAAATGCCATTTTAGTATAGGAGGCCTTAGATTGTAATTTTCAAGCTCTTCCAAATCATGCGGTGCCAATTAATTTGGACTACATGAATACAATCTATCACAAACTCAAGTAAGGCCAAAATAACAGAAGCCACAACAACACACAAAAGCAAGTAAAGGAAATAATTGCATTGCGATGAAGGCAAAGCGGTGGATGATACAGGAACATGAATTATTCCCCCACCACAACTCACATAGATCACTTTGTCGCCATAAATTTACGCCCCTCTGAACCGTCTCCCTGCCGCAGCCAATTCTTGTCAAAACATATTATAAAAAGTGTATGGATATATTTGTTTCCTACTTTTGAAAATAATTTTTATATTTATATTTTTAAAAATAGAAGTTCTCAATTAATATCTGTTTTTAAAAATTGTAATTTTAAAGTACTATAATTTAAAAATAAAAAATAAAAATGATTTTTAAATACTTTCATAATTTACTCTTTTATTCTCGGTATCAATTTTATAAATAAATAAAATATTTTTTATTTATTTTTCTAAATTTTTTATTATTTATTTTAATTAAATTTAAAAATAATTTTAAAATAAGAATATATCTAAGCAGATCCTACATTCAAGCCAACATATCAGATATCAAAACTGCATTTTTTTTTATACCCATACCAGCATGAAAAAAACGTTAATTTCATAAAAAAATTGTGTTAAAAAATTTCATATTTTATTTTCCTATTCATATTACAATTTTATAATTACTGCAGGTGTGATAACTGCATTCTTCATCCACATTATAAACAGAAGAATTCACCTGAGAGAATCACAAATGGCTGCTTCGGATCAGCTTCGAACGCGCCGGAATTGAAGAAAGCTTCCTCTTCAGCGTGGTACCAAGAAAAGGACCTTGCTTGTTTACTTCTTTGACTAAATTCCATGAGTTCGGTTCAATGCCACTGCAAATTCCGGAAATTGTAGTAAACAAATGGCTAAAACAAGAAGCAGGCATTGTGAAGATAGTCTTGAAGCCGTGGCTGAGCAGCTTGAACTCAATGAAGTTGCTGTCTGTGTAAAAATGTCTTTTGCTTTGTTTTTGGAACCGTGAATCAGCAGAGATCTCTACCTGCTGGTCAACAGCATGTGAACTGGATTGTAATTTTCACCTAGAAGCATATCGAAGTTATCTTTTTGGGTTTTGTACCGAATTGGGTGGTGTAAAAAGCAAAATAATATTCAACATCTTGAAATTGAAATTAAGTGATGCCACGTGCACATTCTATTATATTCATTAAAATAAATTACTCTCACATTGCTTAAAATTAAGAATAAATATATTCCCACCCTCTCAATTTTGAAAAATGCCGAATACCCCCTCCCAGCAAACACAGGATAATATGGTGTGTGCTTAAAATTCTTATGTCTAAAATACCCTTACTATAGAAACCACTTCCAGCTAGAAAGGGCCTTAGTGGTTTCTCAATTTAAAATGATGGTCACGAACAAGTCCATCCTCTTTGCATTAGTTGCTTCCTTAAATGACATCAAGGGTTCAATTATGAAAACAGTGCTCGCTGCAAGAACTTGTTTTATTTTAATTACAAAATTCAGATCATGGCTTTGAATCATGATATGAGACAAAGATGAAATTCATAAACATAGAGTAATATTATGATAAAATTGTCATAACAAATACTAGGATTTGTCATTCATAACTACACTTACCAATTGTGGCTTTTGATAAACAATTATGCAATTCCTCCTTTTTACCGATCCTTAGAATCCCAACCAAAATGTGACAAGGTTATAGGATTACCTTCTTTTAGCTAAAACTCTCTTAATGTATCTGTGAGAGAGAGAGAGAGAGAGCAAAAACAAAACTTAAGGTTTTTGGTAAGATAAGGATCCCTCTTAACAAATATAACCAGCTTAAGGATCTTATTGATCATATAATCTATGCTTGCTAAATTAAATGAGTTTGAGCTTAAATACCAAACACAAACCTAATATATTATTGTTAACAAAAATTTAGTATAGTAAATGATTATTTACAAAGTAATATGAGGGCCCAACATAAAATTTTTAACAATTTCCTACTTACGTTTATATTATGTCACAATCTAAATTTTGGACCATCATAATTCACATAAAGATATCAACTAAACATCTTTACAAACTTTATTAAACTGATCCAACTTTTAAATTTGATTATTTTCTAAAGATATACATGATTCAAAAACACAAAGTTGAAAATTATACTGATTTTTTTTTACTGAGTTAGAAATTACTCATACACAATTGATAAGATACAATCTTTTGAACATATTTTTTCTTTTTCTAAAAACAGTTAGTAAAATCATTAGATAGATCCTTTTCCCTTTTTTCTTCTTCATTTGGAAGGAAAGATTATGAATTAGATATGTGATAATTTCTTTTAGAGTTAAAATCCAAGTCAAATAGAAGGAGTTTTCTTTTCCAAATTAGGAAATAGTTGAAACGTAATTGTAATACCTTAGGTTAATATTTAAAGTTTTATAAATTTCAATATTTGTGAGTATTTATTTTATTTATTCAAATAATAATTGATTTTAAATTTTCATTCTTTTATTTAATTGGCCAAAATTGGTTCAAGGTTTGTTTAAATGTTTTCTATAAAGATTTTTCTTACAAGTTGGGAATAATTTTAGTGATTATAAGTATAGAAATTTATAAAATTGATTGTTTGTATTTGATAATTTATTCATGGGAAATAGATATATTTATTTTAGGACTTATAAATTTACTGGATTATTACACATACTTTTTTATTATTGAGGGAAGATCAAAATAATTGAGTCAAAATATTAGTTTTATAAAAATGTGAGTATTAAGATTTTATTTATTAAAAAGTAATAGTAAAATATTTTATTGAAAAATGTAAAATTTTAGAGTGTAGAAATTATGAAATATATTAGATATGTTGAATGACCTTCACTTATAAAATTGTGAATTGTTATGATATTTTAGAATTAAAAATTGACGAATGATAAATTTCATATTTACATGTATCAATATATATGAGATTATAGAAATGATTCTTTAATAATTATGTGTATATCAAAATACTCACATTGAATTTTAAAGTTATTTGGAGAAAGGATTATTATAAAGTATGAAAATTTGATAGCCAAGATGGATTTAATTTAATTAAAGGGATGAGTTTATCTTACATTAAGAAGTGTCAAAAATAAACTCTTAGCTTCTTTTTTTTTTTTACTTTGTTCTCTTCCCCCCTCTTTATTTTTTATACTATGTTGGCACCTTTGTCATTATTTTACTAGGTTCCCTTTCTCTCTTGTTACTCTCACCAATCGAGTTCTTTTTCTCTTTTTTGCAGCTCTTTCTTGGCTAGCCACTGTTATTTCTAATATTGGTGGTGGCCTCTCACCGAGATGCCTTCATGTTTAGGTTTTATAGGAGAGCATGATAGCATGGTACAAGTAACATGGCTTTGTTTCTTTCAGTAATCTTTTTCTCCTTCAGTTCTCAACTTGGTGCTATGGCACTTTGCTTTTACTAGGCGTGGCTATTTCCTTGGCTAACTATCGCCATTGGTGGTGCATAAAAGCCACATGATCTGATGTTGGACAACAACACTAGCACAGGAATTGCAATTCTTCTTTGATTCACTAACGTCTAATGCCATCTCATCGTTGGTGAGCTCCCACATGTTCTTTTTGGTGTCCCTCCTCCACTTATGGTCGTCATGAGTTGCTATTGCAAGGAGGACCTACTGGAGTTATGGAAGGCAACAATAGAGCTCATGGTTTTTCAAGTTTTCTGGTGAGCCTAGCATTTTTTTGGTGTTGGCGAGCTACCATTGGTTCCTTTAAACAATGGTAAACCACTCTAGATATGGAAATTCTTATATTTTTACTATTTTAAGCGATAATTCAAGAAAAACCTATTTTTGGAGATTGTGGACTCTTACTAATATTTTTGAAAAATAGAATTTTTACTCTATAGAAGGATATAATATTTTAATTAAAGCTTTTCTAGAATATTATCTTTTAAGATTATGGAAAATTTGAACTTGAATCCAAAAACCTTACCTTATCATGTTATTTGGATACTTGATATAACAACAATAAAATAAGTATTTTATGCTTAAGAGTTTTAGATTAGTATATTTAAAGTATATCTATATCATAAGAATCTAATATTTTTTTTTATTTTTAGACTTTGATTTGGAGATTTCCAATAAATTGTGATTTTTTCTATTCTTTAAAGAAGAACTAAAAATATAAGAAAATAAGTGTATAGTTTTATACACAGATTTGAGTAGAACCCCTTTAGAGATTGAGATCTTAATATTTTGATTTGGAAAACCTACTAGATAAAGAAAATGATGGTCTAGGATAATAGGTAATAGAAAACAAGCATTTTTAGTGCTTTAAGCTCTATTATTTAAATCTATATAATTTTGATTTGAAAATTCCTAAGCAATAATATATTTGAGTTAAAAGTTAATCTTAGGAACTATGAATATAAAGAGTGAATAGATACTTTCTATGACATTAAGTTCTAATATTTTGTCCACACAGTTTAATTTAAGAATCTCCACATTATGATACATTCTTGGTTTCTTATGATTAACCTAAGGAAAGATAATAAAATGCATTATGGGAGATTAAATGTCATGAATTAGACCTCAGATAGTAAATTGGGAAGAAACTGAGTAAACTAGATGTATTTATAAGTTATTCTTGTAATTTGTGAATTAGGATGGACAAGTGATGAGTGTAGATAATTCAGACTTCCAAGAGTGAAAAAGTGTTTTCAAGTAAATATATATCTCTCCCTTATCTAATATTTTAATAAAATATTGATCAAATGTCATAATTTATATTCTTATTGATGGTACAAATTATATTTACATACTCTTATGTGTGAGTTTCTTTATGGTATGTGTAAACTATTATTAAATTATCCTTGTAGCTATACATAAGCGATATGGGAGTGGTATTTGTGGTAAGTAAGCAGTTATCTGTTTAAGTAAATGTGAAATTACCATGTTAGTGAGGCATGATGGTGCTATTATTGTTTGTTAAATGATTATGAGAAGATTATGGAGGTGAATGATATAGTTGTGTTGTGAATGACTTTATACTATTATATATGTGTTTGTCACAATTTGTCCCGATCATGACCAGTGTGCATCCCATTATCGGTTTCCATATGCCTTAATAATTTTTCACTCTTTTTATCTATAGGAGTTTCTAAATTTTAGAGGAACTTAAAATTTTGTGAAAAAATGGACAGAGTCTCCTTTGTTTTTGGATAACTCTCGAGGGTCACACGCCTTTATAATACAAAACCTATTTTATCCAGCTACGATAGAATCATATTTATACACATAATATAGTAAAATGTTAATTTTACACATATGCAACGATCCAACTTGTTATAAATTTCTATTTGAATGCAAGTTGCATTCCTAATTGTCAAATCTTTTTTAATAAGGTGGTCTTTTTCTCCATGGATGTAATAAGCTTAAATATACTCACAAAAACCTAAAAACATTGAATATACAACAGAGTGACTTACAAAAATTTAGTAAGCATATATTTACCTATATCTTGTAGGCGGTCAATTTTATATATAAAATAATCACAAGATAATCATATACTAAATTAGAAAATATCAACAAACCCATTTTCTAAAAATTTGAATATGTGTAACCATGCCTTGAAATGAGAATTCACTTGCACATAACTTAAACTTTATTTCTTTAACAAAATCATAGAGGTCTCAACTTTCTGTTAGAACTCAATGTCATATACTACCCATTCCGAGTGTGCATCACTCACACAAATAGCCATTAAGGCTAAATGCAAACAATTCGTCACAATCACATTAAGACTATGTAATCATGATAAATAATGACATCATCTCACAAACAATTTCAACATCACATCTAATTTCCAGGTTGATACTATATTTTCCTCAACTGTTCATCGAGAATTTTCCATTCAACTTTTAGATCAATCTTTTCCATTCCATATCTATTTATCGAAAATTTCTCATTTGTCTATTACATTATCCCTTTTATCATAGATCATGATATCCGATGTCATTGCTTTACTCTATTCAACAATTATGGGTAATCAAAGCATAAAACACTATCACAACATGATCTATTGCAACTCTATCACAATCAATCAATCAGTATCTAATAACAATACTATACTTTCGATGTGCACTTTGTTCAATTAACATTAACTTAAACATTTATCTATTATTATTCTATGGTAGTGAACTTACACATGAATTTATATGCATGAATAGGAAATCTATACTATCAAATAAAAGGATATAATTCATAACATTTAAATTATCTTTTATTAAGATATTAAGATATATAAGATATATACTCACCTAACAAGACATGTTCATTGTAGAAACTTAAGAGTGGGTGATATCATTCTTCTCTCAACCTCCTAATTCACCACTATTTATAAGAATATCATGAATATGAGAATATTGTTCTTGTACTTCTTAGCATAAGCTTATATATTTAAATACCATATTTTAAAGATTACTTAGGATAACTTTAAATACTAAGTTATTAACTTCATGAGATAAATATATTCTAAGTATAACAACTTAGTATTTTAGTGCCTCACCTTTAAATTTTAAATTCACGACAGCCACACGATTTCATATAACTATTCACTTATTTCTTACTCTTATTCAAATCATTCATAGGAACCATTTCAAAATCATACATATAAAGTAAAGAGGGTTCATACCTATCATTTTGGCATTTCATATTTTAAATTAACTTTAAGTTGTCAGAAATCTTAAGATGTATTACTTTAAAGATATTATTAGTATTGCTTCAATAAAGTGATAAAACGAGGGTTTCTGATTCGAATAGGATACAATCGAAATACTAAGACGTTATGTTATAAAAATATCATATTCATATCATTTTACCATTTCACAATATAAAAGCCATATCCTTCTTTTGTCTCTTCATATATCCCAAAATACTTGTGAAAAATAGATTTCCTAAAATACATGACCCTTATTGAAAATGTTGTAGTATAACACTTCCTAGTAATTATGTCTATGCTATTTAAACACTTAATAGTACAAAATAGCCACATAGATACATTTTTACAATATCATCAAATACCCAAAATATCCATAATCGATTTCCTTTTAAATAATCTAATATCCATACATATATTTTATTCATCTTATTTGACATTTTCTATAATGTAAATTATATTTTTCTTGTGCACCATACTGTATATAAACACATAAATGACTTTATCCTAAATCAATCCTAAATAATATTTTAATGATTATGAACATAAAATCTAATAATTAAATACCTAAATTTCTATGGCATAAAAATGCTATTTATTCATTTTAAACTATCTTCTCAAATATCATAGCCTCATACTCAAAGATATCATAATTCATCAACTTCTCCCCACTTCACTCTAAAATGTTGTTAATAGCTTTTCACCACCAGTAAAGGCAGCAGACACTGTCGAGGAAGGAGCAGCAATAACTCCTCTGCTTCTGCCACACTAGTACTGTTCCAGTTCTGCTTTGCTGATAGATGTCAAAGATAAATAAATGCAAAGGTAGCTTGGGGCTATTGGACATGTGCAGAAATAATAGTTAGCTTCCAAAACAATAGCACCAAAACCAGCAAAGAGAAAGATAGGCGTAACATGGTGGCTATTTGGAAAAAAGAAAATGCGTGTTGAGAGAGGAAGACAAGAGGAGGAGATGGAAGAGACAGAAAAGGGTAGTGGAGGTTCCAAGAAGAGAAAGTTGTTACTGCTTAAATAAAAATAGAAGAAGGCGATGTAACATGAAAACTCAAGAGAAAAAAAGTTATGTTGTCAAGAAAAATATAAAAAAGAAACCTGAACTGTACTTGAATCTAGAAAAGAAATAAAAGAAAATAATTAAAAGAAAAAGACAAGGGCGGTGGAAGCAAGAGAGGGAAACTGATTGAGATTGAAAGAAAAAAGAAAATGTCCAAAAAAGTGTAGAAAAAGAGAGAGGACAACAACCATACTTAGAACTTGAGAAAAGAGAGAGATGTTTGAAAATTATAAAAGAAACAAAAAAAGAGAAATACAGAAATTCAACTTTAAAGTTTTCATTGTATATTGCTGAAGTACTCACTCATTTTACACTAAACATTTCAACCCTTAATCTTAATTACTCAGCTCTCTTTTACTATATTCTAGCCATTCATATTATAGAGCTTGTTTTATTTAAAATATTACTTCATGTATTTTTAATCCTCCTCCCATATATATACATATAAATGCATATATTTGTATTAGCTAGACAAATTTAGAAGTCCTATAAGAAATATTTCAAACATTCATTCATATGTATTTATTTTTTTATACTTTATTCCATATGATTTATTCCATAAACTTTACCCCTACAATTACTAAAATTATGTCTCAAATCATGAAAACTCGCACAATTCCTAACAATAATTTCTTAGATATAAATGTTTCATAAATCCTTGCATTCATAAATAATTATTTTCAACTTATGGAAAAGTTCTTGCAAAATCATTTTAATTTGATCTCAATTCAATAATTATTGTAAAATAAATATATGTTAAGCACTATCATCACTATTATTTTAATATTTCAAAATCCTTTAATTTGAAAAATAAATTGAAAACTAATATTATCCAAATTAATAATTTATCCATAAATTTTGAAATTATACAATTTTATATTTAAATTGAGGATATTATAGTATTGGAAAGTGTAATATGAATTGTAATGTGATGACTAATAAGTACGTTGCAAGGCACTAAAATTAGATTAAAAATTAGTTTGCTATAATAATATAATATAATGAAACAATCAAGTTGTACCTCTATTGATCCATTGATTTATTTTCTCTAAATTGACTCATTGACAATGTTTACACCATTATCTAATTTATTATGCACTAAAAATGCAAGAAATTAATGCAATAAATGCAAATAAATACAAATAGAATGTAATATGAATGCAAATAGTAGTGCTAAATTGAATGCTGAACATAATAGTATTATGCAGAGTGTAGTGTGCAAAACACAAAATTGCGGGGGTTTTATGAATTGAAATTGAATTGAATATATCAAACAAAGCAATATGCAAAATAAGTAGTAAAGAAGAAAACTAATGTAATGAAACAACCAATCCAAGAAATTGAGAGTTCTAGTTTGGATTAATCATGGATCAATTGAAACTTTACTTTTCTAATTAATTCTTCAACCTTAATTACTTGGAACCTTTACAATAATTCTTGAATCCTATGCTAGATTACTATCTAGGATTTGATTAATTAAGATTAGTTGAACTAAGCAATTGCTATAATCCCTAAGCTACATTGAAATTGACTTAAAGATAAAATTCGGTTGATTTGAGAAATTAAATTAGAAACCTCCAAATTAATCCATCAACCTTTTTTACCTTATGTGTAAAATCATGACTTACCAACCACAATTTAATATCAAAACAACTAAATATTAGAAATTACAAGGATGAACACCAATTATACCAAATCAACATCCAACACAAGTAATTTCAAGAAATCACCACAAGTAATTAGGGAAAGAGAAAAATTAATTAAAGAAAGTCAACATTATAAATTATAATCTTATAATCCAATAGAGGAGAGCCTCAAATTCCTTAAATTAACTCTAAAAATTATCTTTCCATGGTTGGAGAACACAAGGTAGAAGAAGAATAAAAAAGTTATCTGTTAAATATGTTTCGAGTCTCTCTTATCTAATGAGTTTTCTCCTTTTATTTGACCTAATTAACCTAAAATCCTATTGGACTTGGATTGTATATATCTTAGGATTACAAGAATAGGGTCTTTCTAAGTTTTAGAAGCCTAGACTTATTTTTTATAAGGCAATTAACTCTAATAGTTATAATAATGAATTCCTGTAGGTTTAACTTCTAACTAGTATAAGACCTCTAAATAACGTAATTTATTAATTTGTAAACATAAAAGTTGTAGAGCTGGGTCTTATGGAAATTTAAGAGCTAGTTTCATGTTGATTGGACTTCTGTAGTTTTAAATATGACCCAAAAATTGAATTGGGTTAGTTGGGACAAAGATAAGGCTTTAGATTCTCAACTAAATAAGGGCTTGAAGGAGTCCAAACTAGGCTTTAACTAAAACATCAAAGTTGTAGATCTTTCTTTAAACTTTCCAAAGGTATAAAGATCATTCTAATCCGACATCTAAAGATCAAGATATAATTGAAAAATAGAAATAATATCAAGATCTAGCATTAACTGAATAAATTTAGAATATTATAAAACTAACTTTAAATTATAAAATAAGACTAATTGGATGAAATTTCACTAAGAGATATGAAATAGGTGGAAATAATATAGTAAATATTTTTCTCATTAATGATGAAATTGCTACTTGTGCTGGAATTTACATTGAACTTGTGATATGTAGAGCTAAGCTCTAGTAAAATTTTTATATTGCAAATTATTCCATGAATGTGCTGGAAATCGCGCATCATACATGCATAGCGGAATAAAATTTTTACACGATTTCCACCAAGGATCCATGCGAATTTAGAACGCCATAGATTAGGGATTAGGGTTTATACCTTTCGGCCAAAATCTTCTGTCTGCTGCACAGCAAATCCGATCTGCTCTCTAAATCACGAATCGGAATAGAAACTCAAAGATCAGATCACCAGTACAGCATTTATGTGGCTGCACCTCTGTGGTATCCACACGAATCTGTGAATCACCGATGAATGTCCACTACACACACCGGTTAGAATTGGTCTCCTTACACCTCGTAGTGCTAGCTACGCCTCTTCAGGGATTTTTGGTCAAGGGGAGGTGCTAGGGTTTTCTATGCCTTTTTGGGGTGCATGAATAATGATAGTAAATATATTATTACCCAACAAGCCTATTTAAATAGGTGCATAGAAAAACTTAACCTATTTGGGCTTTATTCCATGTACAATTATAGGCTTATTATTGGGCCTTATAATTATAACATGAATTCCCAAATATTAAGCCTAAACAATTTGGTCAATTAATTCCAAATTCACTTGGCTCTAAGTGTCTAGCAACACATCAATGTTACCTAAGTAATGACCATTAATCATATTAATGATCATAAATAATGATTGGTGTCTAGCAATACATCATTGTTACCCAAGTAATGAGAAAGTCGGTGATTTGACTAAACCTTTACATGTGATCATCACTTATATCCTTTTGTCCTATAGATCTAGATTGAGCACGAGACATGGACCGTGTCATTCCCGTATAGCCTAACCTTAAGGTTTCTTGATTCCTAAGTAAGCTGACTGAAACAAATGTAATTGACATCTAATGTTAATTTATCTGAGCATGGCCATGCATTTTCTCAGCTTTACTTAATCAAGGGGCCTATAGATGTTACTCCTGTTATATAGGAGGGACAAATCCCATCTTGATCACACAAACCCCTCTGCATGATATGTGACATATCCAATATCTACCTTTGCATTCACTTAACCATTAGTGACATAGAATAGTATCAAAATATGAAACTCACATGTAGGGAACCTTGGTGATCTCAAGTCAAAGGACCATATTAATAATGATCACTAAGAACCACTTATGACATTCATATAACGATCCATGTAGTGTTCTTAATATGGGTCAGTCCAGTATACAAGTTCTCTAACTTGTACTCATGTGTAAACTTAATATCCCATATAAGTTTTCACACATGCTAGTCTTAACATATTAAAGCAACCTAATCCACAATGATACATGACTAGGGACATTTAAGAATACAATTATTCTAAGGTTATTATTATAATTGAATATATTACGCAGACAATATATATAAATATAATAATTGGAATTGCCATTAAAATAACATGATTCAAAATTACAATTACTAATATGATTGGTTTTAGGGCATGTACACTAACAGAATGGCATTGAAGTGAGAATTATAACAGACATGATGATATGAAAGCTGGATGGACCTAGTAAATAGTTGTGAAAGATATATGATTAACCTGAAAGTCAAAAGGTAAATGCATTTATATTATTTATTATAAATCAATATAACATTGAGATCTATTTGAGCTTAAATGTTACTATTTAACATAATTACAAGGACTTAATTTGATTGTGATTGAGTCTTAATGATTATTTGTGAATGTGATGTCTACTTGGAATGAGTTGTGTGTGATATGATGATGATATCTTGTAGTAGTGAATGATTGAGATTACTATAACTTATGTTATAAAGTATGAAATCCAAGCTACATGCAAGTGAATATTCAATCCTAGGATTCATTTTGTATATCTAAAAAATCTAGAAAAATGGTAGATATATGCTTATTGAGTACTTGTAGTTCATCCCATTTTATTTTAAATGTTTTCAAGTTGAAATAAGCGTGTTTGAGCTTGTTGCATCCATGGAGAATTAAAACTACCTTGTTAAAGAATTTTAATAGTTGAAATAGGATCAGAAATAAGATTATAATGATTCAATATTTGATGTGTTGAATTTTTTATATGTATATATATTGAAATTGTGTAGTAATATGTATATATATGATGCTGTCATATATATTGTATCTCATAATATATATATTTTGTATTTTAGGGCGTGTGGCCCTCGGGAAGTGTTCAAAGATAAGAAAAACTTTGTCTATTTTTTTGTAAAATTTTAAATATAATTTAAGTTTTCATGGAAATAGGAAGACTTCTATTGGATGGATAAGAGTGAATAATGTTAAAGCTTGTGGAAATCGGCATCGAAATTCATGCCGGTCATGATCGGAATTAGGTTGTGATAATAATGACTTTTGAAAGGTAGAAAATACTAATGAAGGGATTTCAAATTTAAAAAATATTAAAAAGTTATTACTTTAATGGATTCTCAAACAAAAAATTTTTAAGGAACTATTTCAGAAGTGATGAATTATCAAATAGTATTACAGAGGACTTAAAAACCCAAAGATATGAAATTTGTCTAAATAACATTTTCTCTAAAATTCCTCAAGGAACTAGAAAGATATTTCTGAAAAAAACTTTTAAAAATCTAATGATGGATTTATGTAAAAGTTCAAACCGTGAAACAAATGCTATAAAATTTCAAAAGTGCAAATCATGAAACACATATAATAGGATAGGATCATGATAAAATTTTTGAAAAAATTAGAAGATCTAATTTTAATTTAAAATACTTTAGAGATAACATTAAACTCATGAAGTAGATCTAAAAACCTAATGATTCATATTTGATGAAATACTTAGAAAATACAATTTAAGGGAATTCTTAGAAAATACCTAGGAAAAGATTCATATTTACCTTTGATAAGGATGAAAAACCATTTTTCCTTCTATCTTCCCTTGTAAAATCATATTTTTTTTTTATAAATTATCAAACAAATCCTTTGGTAGAACTATGAAATTGTTAAGGTAAATAATAGATGATATGCATCCAACTTATAATGTGCATCACATAAATAATTAAACATACATAGCTAGGTTATATCATAACTCGATAGTCATAATTTATAAAGTACTCCGTAGATTAAATGATAATGATCATACAAATAATTAGAATAAATAAATCATGGTAGTTATCATGGAGATTAACTATTAATGGTATTCATATTAAGGTTAGATTTAGTGGTTAGAACATAGAGAAATGGCTTATCTACTGTTGCTATTGGGCTATTTTGCTAAATAGTTATTTATAAGCAGTTCCTTCTACGTGCCACTAGATCTCAACAATTTTAATGGGTGTCATCAGGAGCTATAGTATCTAAAAATATATATTCACAAGTAGAATGAGTAATAAAATTACTTAGTAAGATAACTATCACAAAAAAATTTTAATTACTTTTAATTTTGTCAACCTTTATATACAACTCATATATCAAAACTTATTTTCTTACTAGAAAATGTTTTCTATTAAGCCATTATATATACTGCATTAGTAATGCATAGACAAATTATGATTTAGTCATATAGTTCAATTACGAATACAACATAAGTATTTAATAGCATGGATGCATAAAAGGTTCTTCCTTATTACTATGAACTAACCAAAATGATGCGTATCCTAGCCTTATGCCTTCCCTTCACCCTATATCATTCTGTGTGACTCAAAATACAAAGCGCCGGGTCAATCTTCATAACTCTCTATGAAATTTCATAATCACATAATTATATTACAATGTCACATATGGCATTTAAGTCAATAATGTCAAATATGACATAAAAACCCATATTTAATATATACTCATAATTTCACATATGACATAAAGTTAGTTTTATAGGGAAGGTTTTCACCAACCCATTTCATATAAACAGGGTAAGGTCAAAATGCCATCCAAAGCTATAACATATAGTATAATCTAACAAAATAGATTTTAAAATTATCTCATCATAATTCTGGTAACCATAAGAAATATAGATGCTTCTATTCTATATGTTATATTATTGTATCACTCTTAAGAGTTTATCAATATGGAACTTCAATCACAAATACTTTCACATATGAATATACTAGTGAATATATGAATCATAAAACAATTTGTTACATATCATGCACTAATCATATAATAAACATATAGTTTCACTATAAGACCTCTAGAGCAATGTCCATTTTTTCCACATAATTTTTATCAACATTTAAGCATATTCTTAACATATTAGTATGCTATTAGACAAGAAAGATATCATTCCAATATAGTTACTAATTCACAATTTTTGCAATCAAAATTATAGAGTTATCAACTTAGGTTTTCCAAGTTCCATAATTTATATTTCTAAATAGATTTAATTCTTTACTTTATATATTTTTCTAACGAGTAAAAAACTATTTTTTCTTAACTAATCAAGCATAAACACTTGGTGTTAATTAGTGTAAAACTACAGTAGAACACCAAATGATAACATTCAGAATTTAAGAAAATAGTTACAAAACCGTACTAGGTTTTAACAAAACATTCTTATATCTAGAAATTTCATTTGAAATAGAAAAACTTCATTAAAATTTTTTCAAAATTTTCATATCTTATATTTGAACATTTAATATCATTTTAAAACATTTTTTATGCTCAAAATAAGTTATACATGATACCTTTAGTAACCATCTATCAAAATAAAACACCTTAAAGAAAGGCACATTTAGTTTTAAATTTCCTAATAAAATGCTAAACTTTAATGAAATATAATAAAAAATTTTAAAATTAATAATAAGTCATAAAATATCATTTTCAATCATTTTTACATTCAACACAAGTTATAGAAATTACCCACACATCCAATTATTAAAACACTTTAAAGTGGGCTTAGTTTTTCAGTAATCTATTTTACTTGCGAATTTTTATGAAACCTTTTAAAAATTTTCAAAATTTAAATGAAATTTGCAAACCCTCTTCATGCTTAAAACATATTGCACTCCTTACTACTTTAAGCAATTATCAAAACTACTCAAAATTAGTGCACTTAATTTTAAAATTCTTTTAAAAATATTAAACTTTAATAAAATTTCATAAAAATTTTCAACATTAATATTTAAACATAAAATAACATTTTGTAATTATTTTTAGTTATAAAATAAGTTGTAAAGATTGCATAAAATAATTATTATTTAAAGAAACTTGTAGTAGAACCTTATTACTTGAAAACATTATTTTTTTTGACATTTTTCCATAGCTTTTAAAACATGTTCTTAAGTACATTCTTACTATACACCCTTCATATAATTATTTATAAATATTACTATAATAGTTTAGAACATAGTACATTAAGTTTTTCTTAAAAAAATCAAAATTTTTTCTACATAAAATCATTAAGAGTCTATAGGCTCTACTTGTTGCTTTTAAAGTGATACTATAACATTTTTTACCTACGGTGATGTTAAATTGGCAATGGCAAAAAAATCATTCCCTAAAACCATAATAGGAAATGGTTTTAAGAATGTTGCCTTTTCCTTAGTCATTAAGCAATGTTAAAAAATTGTTGTCTTTTATCATTGACCTATGGTAACACAAAATTTTGCAACAACTAAAAATAATTACTTAAAACTTCAATAGGCAATAGTTTAAAAAATGTTTCCTTTTCCTTTTAATTTAGGAAATGCTAAAAAAATCATTGCCTTTTATTGTTGAATTAATTACAACAATATAAAATTTAGCAATGGCTAAAAAATAGTTGCTTAAAACTATAATAGACATTAGGTCTAAGAATGTGGCCTTTTCCTTTTAATTTAAGTAACACTAAAAAATCATTTCCTTTTGTTTTTAACTTGCAACAACACTAGATTTGACAATAGTTGAAAAACAATTACCAAAGTTGAAATAAACAATAACTAAAAATCCTTTTTCTATTTTCTATCATACTTGGCTCAATAAAACTAACCCAACTCTTACCTTGACTCAACTTGGTTCCCTTAGAAAAATAAACAACTAAATTCTCTACCTATTGTAGATAATAAAGTTAAGCGCCAGCTAGCCTATAGCCATGTGCTACTACTTCTTTCATCGTTAGTCAATCACTAGCTAATTGGCCACTCAAGCAATTGATTTCTTCTCAATTTATTATCAATCAGCCCTAGTTCCTCCATTCTTATACACTTATTTTCCAGTTCCTTCCCCAAATATTTATCGTCAACTTTTTGGAACGAGATGCTAATGTAAGTTGTTCTTCCTAACCTTAACTTGCACTCCTAACCCTATTGTGCACAAACCAAGTTGTGCAAGCATATTGATATTCCTTTAAACAGAATTATCTTTTTTCAATGCTCAATTTTGCATATCTGATTTTCTAGTTTCCAAATTAAAAATGTTGAAGTAACATTGAACAAGACCAATATTCTCATGTTTATACCTATAAACATTGTTTTAGAGTCTTTGCAACCAAGTTAACATATGAATAGGCTTCTTAAATCTCTCGTAAGTCACTCAAAACTTTTCTTTTTTTTGATAATTCAACTTGTTTTGTCAATCCTTGTAATTTCATAGTAACAATATGATTTAGAATTTAGATCACAAGAAGTTAATGGCTTTTTATTAGAGAGATGAATGGAATGGCATGCTTTTTCTAATTCTAAGAGAAAGCTTTACACTACTACCTATACAAAATATAGAATTAATTTTCTTATTTCAATAAGTCATATAATTTTGGAAAATTTCTTATTTAAATGAGTTTATTATCCTTCAAAAGTATTTTTTGTCAATGACCATTCTTGTTAACATGTCATCCAAGCATTTCTTAAAGTCCACCCTTGAAAAATTTTCAGAATTCTAACAGACTCAATTTTATTTGTGAAATTAAGTTAAACAAGAGCATATATCAAATTAAATCATTTCAACAAGTTAAAAAAATAGTTTAAGATCATTTAAGGTAATTCCAAGTTCATATCAAAACTATTTAACCATATTTTACGTTATAACGATTCTACATTACTTATGAATGGCAGGGCCGTTACATCAACGGACAGCTTGAAGAAGTTTGATCTTCAATCAAAGGTTAAATCTTCATAAAGGTTTCATGCTTGAATATGAATTTGGATGAAATCTTCAACTTAAAACAATCATTCTTGATTGTAGTTGAAGACCTTGAATGTTTGATCTTTGCTAGTAAAACTTTGGGGAAATTTCACATTTCTTCCTTTGATGACTTATTAATATCCTTAATGGTACCAATGAGCTTTCTATTTATACTAATGCTAGGAAGATAATCCACGCAACTTAAGTGATATGGAACTTAACGTATTTATACTACTTGATATAAGACTTCATAAAAATAAGGGAAATAAAAATAACTAATTTCAAGACTTCTCTTTCGGCTTAATTTGATTTGTTTCCTAATAGATTTTTATAAAACTTACTTATTTTCCACATGGGATTTTAAATTTTAATAAATAGCCTTTTTTTAATTGGTTATAATTTATAAGTAGAAATTAAATAAAATAATTTTAATTGTCTACAAATATCCATTTCAAAACTTATTCATAAAATAAAAGTAGACCATTGGGAATCCAATTTCATACATAATTACATGATCCACTTATCCATGACTTTAACTTCATGCATGCTTATGTGAGTTGGTTTCAATTCCACATTTGCTACTTGGTGTAATGAAGTTGTTGTGATATATATATATATATATATATATATATATATATATGTATGTATGTATGTATATGTATTTTAAGGCTATCCTTTCTTCTTCACGCATTTATCCCCTTTCTTCTTTCTCCAAGTTTATAATAATAACTGAGATTCAACTAAACTTTTCTACATCATGCTTTACTCTATCTTCTTTCTTCTTAAATTAGAAAGTATTATTCTTCAAAGAATTAGGATAAAGCTTGCAATTTTGAATTCGGGTTTCTTTAAAACTTTAACTAATAAAAATCAATGTTTTATAAAATAATAATCCCAGTTGAATTATACAAAAAGATAATATTAAACATGGATAAAATAATTTATTATTATTTAATGAATCCATTTTATGATAAATGTGGAATCTAGATTTGTTGTAGCTCACGAACTATTCACAGTCAATCTTGATTATGAATACCAATAAAGGTTGCTGCTCTTATCAACCGTAGATAGAAGCGCAATTGGGGAGGCTTTTTTTATGTTAATGGGGAGTATTTAGAATCAATCTTAAGTTTTAAGAGTAGTGACCTTTACGTATATTGATAATATTAATAGGTTGACCTCTCACCAAGAAACACTCATTACTACACTATTTTGTTAAATTATCACTAAACCCAAATTATATGATCACTTTAATATTAGGCCAAACCTTTTAATATCTTATTTTATTATTAAATTAATAGTTTCATAATAGAAAATTTAACAATCTCCCACTCGGATCATGCAATTCAATAATAGTGGCCACTTTAATAAAAGGTAAAGGAAAACTATGGTATCTTTACATCTATTACTCTAAATTAAGATCATAAATGTCTAGTATCATGAAACATAATATCCAATAGGGATGTCAATGAAATATATATATATATATATACAAATTGTAAAATTACACCTCACTAACTATATATAATATTTGATGGGGATATACATAATAAGATTGTGCTTAATAAAATTTACATAATAAATTAGGATAACATATGTAAATCTTTATGCACTAGGTCGAAGTATCCACCCAAGATGCTAAATAAGACTTATAATTTTTAATATAGTATTGAGACAGGGTCTAAATGTCTTAATAAATAAGCCATAACAAAAATATGCATAATATATGACATAATATGAATATTTCATTTATATATATCTCGAGAAAATAGTTTACATCATAGTACTCCCACTAATCTAAAACATCAAAAGACTTAGCTAAACCTATATTGATTACATAATCATGGTATGTTGCTACCGCTAAGCTTTTGGTTAGTCGATCCATAAGCATATAATATGTGGAAATATGTTCAATATATGTGATATACTTGTGTACCTTCTCTTGCATAAACTGGTACTTTATATCAAAATGATTTGTATAGGTAAAACTTTTATTATTAAGAAACAAGTTTACAGCAATAGTATTATCATAATAGATGGTTAAGGGTCTTAAGATGCTCTTAATAATCTCTAAACTAGCCATAAAATTCTTTAACCACATAGCAATGCAAGTGGCTTTATAACCTATAATATATTCTGCTTCCATAGTTGAGGTTACTATTAAGGATTACTTAATACTTTTCCATAATAGCTCCTCCTATCATCATAAAGATGTGTCTAAATGTAGATTTGTGATCCTCCAAACAACTAACAAAATCTAAATTTGAATAGCATGTAATTGTGAGATCTTTTTGATGAGAAAAATATTTATAAAATTACTTCCTCCTATTTCATGTCTTTTAGTGAGTTACACATGCTTAATTTTACAGAATTAGCCTTGTTTTATAATTTTGAATTAATTTTACAATGTTCTAAATTTATTCAGTTAATGCTAAATTTTGATACTATTTCTATTTTTCAGTTATATCTTGAATTTCGAATGTTAGATTGAGGTGATCCTTATATTGTTACAAAGCTTAAGGAGAGAACTATAATTTTTATGTTTTTGGCTTAAAGCTAATTTAGACATTTTGTAAGTCATATGTTATTAAGAAGTTGAAGTCATGTCTCTATCCCAACTAAGCTCACCTCGATTTTTAAGTAATATTTGGAGCTATAAGGTCTAATTAACATGGAACCAATGCTCAAATCTCTATAAGACTTAGACTTATAGCTTTTGATATTTATGAATTATCAAATTACCTTGTTTTAATGGTCTTAAATTAGTTAGAAGTTAGACTTGTGGGAATTCACTAATGTAACTATTGGAGTTAATTGTCTCATAAAAAATAGGTTCGGGCTTCCAAAAATTAAAAAGGCCCCATTATTGTAATCTTAAGAGAGATACAATCCAAGTCCAATAGAGTTTTAGGTTAATTAGGTCAAATAAAAGGAGAGAACTTAGTAGAATTTAGAGACTTCTACACACTCAATAGCACAACTTCTCTTCTTTTTCTAGTTTATCTTTTATTGTTCATCAATGGAAGCTTAAATTCAAAATTGATTAAAGGAGTTTGAGGCTCTCCTTTATTGAATTATGAGATTATGAATTGTAATGTTAATTTCTTGAATTAATTTTCCTCTTTTCCTATTAAATTATGCTAATTTCTTGAAATTAAATGTTTTAGATGTTAATTTGGTATAGTTGATGTTCGTTCTTGTGATTTCTAATACTTTTCTATTTTGATGTTGAATTATGATTCATAGTTTTACACATATAGGTAGAGGGTCGAGGGATTAATTTGGATGTTTTCTAATTTAATTTCTCAAATCAACCAAATTCTACTATTAAATTAATTTCGATGTAGCTTAAGGATTTTAGTAGTTGCCTAATTCAGCTAATCCTAATTAATCAAATCCTAGATGGTATTTTAGCATAGGATTCATGAATTATTATAGGGGTTCCAGGAAGTTCAAGGTTGAAGAATTAATTAGAAAAGTCAAATCCTAATTAATTTATGATTAATCCAAACTAAAGCCTTTAATTCCTTGGATTAGCTATTTTATTACATTAGTTTTCCTTCTTGTTGTTTGCTTTGCATTTTTACTTTATTTAATATATTTATTTCAATTTAAATTAAAAAAGCCCCCATTTTGTGTTCTACATTTTGTTATTGCATAATTCTACATATAGTATATTACATTTTGCATATTTTATCAATATAGTGCATCCATTTTGTTTGTATCTATTACATTCTATTTTTATATTTGTTTTTGCATTCTATTGTGCATTTTATTTTTGCATACTATTAGTAATTTATAGTAAAAGATAATATCAAGGGATTATTAGGGGTATGAATTAGTTTGTGTTGCTTTACTACATTATATTTTTAGCAAACCAATTTTTAATCTAATTTTGGTGCATAACGACATTACAATTAAAATTTTAGTATCATTTCTAGGGATCTTCTTGAATTTAATTTTTCCTTCATATTACTAATAGTATATTACATAATTGTTCAAGCAATCTAATTAGTAGTTACATCTATTATTGTTCTACTTGTATTTTATGGTAACTATAGTTTTTTGCATATACTTGCATTCTTTATTTTTTGTTCATTCTTCCACCTCAATTTATTATATTTTATCATATTTTACTTCATCTAACATTTAAATAGAGATTTTTAGCCTAAGAAAATAGATTTTACATAATTTTGCACCTTACCTTCTTTAGAAACCATACTAGGTGTCACTAGCTCTGATTGAACCAAAATTTTTGAAGGAGCTAGTTTTTATTTTTCTTATAAAAAATCACAAGCTTTGCTTGTAAGGTGCCTTTTTTAGCAAACTTTCTATGATGGTCCCATAATTTTTAAAAATGTCTAGATAGGTTAATTCTATGTGTTTAGGGTGATTTTTCATACTACATTTGCATTTTAGTGCTTTTGTATTGCTATAGTGCTCTTATAATCTATTTAGCCTAGTGTAGTGTAGTGGTAGTGTATGACTAGAAGAACTACTAGTCATTTATTAGATTTTGATTCTTAAATTAATAGGACTTTTCATTCCCTTCATAGAAATAAAAATATAGATAGTTCTAGCATTTCCAAACCCTATTCTGAACCCTTATATAACTCTGAAACCATAGCAAATAATAATAGAACTTTAAAGAAATTGATTGCCCTTGACGTTACCTATTAACCATTAGGCATCCAATATCTTATAATTGATGCTCCTTTTGAATTGAAATCTAGTTTAATTCATTTACTTCCAAAGTTCCATGGTCTTGCAGGTGAGGACCCTTATAAGCACTTGAAGGTAGTTCATATTTTATGCTTAATAATGAAGTCATAAGCATTTTTTAGGATCACATCAAGATGAGGACCTTCCCTTTCTCTCTTGCTAATGCTGCTAAGGATTAACTTTACTATCTACAGCCTAGATCAATCACCTGCTAGAATGACATGAAGTAGCTCTTCTTTAAAAAAATTTTCCTGCTTCTAAAGTGCTGCAATTAGGAAGGAGATATGTAGCATTACGTAAATGAGTGGTAAGACACTGTATGAATATTAGGAAAGGTTTAAAAAGTTATGTGCTAGCTATCCTTGTCACTAAATTAGTGAGTAGCTTTTGATCCAATACTTTTATGAAGGCTTTCCTTTAATTGATAAGAGCATCATTGATGCTACAAGTGGTAGTGCATTGGTTGACAAGACTCCTATGGTAGCAAGAGATTTGATTGCAAATATGACAGCTAACTCATAACAATTTAGCATAAAAATACTCCCTATTACTAGAAGTGTGCACAAAATGAGTTTCTCTTCCTATGCAGACTAGCAAAGAATAGAGCATAGGCTATAGGATAATAGCAATAGCAATTACAAGCCCTTCTACTTACAAGACTTTATGGCATATGCTTTTGCTCAAGCCATCCTACTAATGCATGCCTAACCTTATAGGAAGATGGTAGCCAATCCAAGCTTATGCAATAGTAATATTTTTAGAAAAAGCATAATACTAGCAGCAAAACTAATACCAATAATAGTAGCAGTAACCTAAATATGATTTATACTTCAATCTTTACAATCCTGGTTGAAGGGATCATCATAATTTCAGATATGGCAATGCACAGTTTAACAGCCAATAGACTTGCACCATAGTAGAACAATCCCCTATTTTAGCAGTAAGCAACCAAGCCAATCCAATAGCAATAGAATTTCTAGAACAAATAAGCAACCTCATCATCTTACTAGCCATCCCTTGAGGAGTTAGTCAAGCAAATAGTTACTAATAATTTATAGTTTTAACAGAGGTAAATGCTATAATGTAAGACTTACAAAGATAAATTGGTCAGCTAACTTCCACCATAAGCAAGCTTAAATCACAAGGATTTGATAGATTGCCCTCCTAAACAATTCCTAACCTAATAGAAAACATTTCTGTCATCATGTTAAGAAGTGGCAAGGAAGTTCATGAGGAAACCACAAGGTAAAATAACTCGTAGCCACTAAAGATGCTATAGAAAGCTCCTTTCAACCTAAATAGAAAATAAACCAATTAGAAATAGTTTAGAAACTAAGATCTTTCAAGATCATTTCCTTTCCCTAACAAAATTACACAATCTAGAAAAATAAAAGAATCTGATGAGATAATGAGATCTTGGAGACTTTTAGAAAGGTGAAAGTTAACATTCTACTGTTAGATGTCATCAAACAAATTTTCAAGTATGCCAAATTCCTTTAGGAGCTATGTGTTAGTGTATATGCCCTAAAACTAATCATATTAATGATTGTAAATTTGAATTGTGCTATTTTAATGACAATTTCAATTATCATATTTATATATATTATTTGTGTAATATAATTAATTATGATAATAACTTTAGAATAATTGTATTCTTAAATGTTCCTAGTCATATATCATTGTGGATTGAGTTGCTTTAATATGTTAAGACTAGCATATGCGGTGACTTATATGAGATATTAAATCTACATATGAGTACAAGTTAAAGAACTTATATACTGGACTGACCCAATCCAAGAACACTACATGGATCATTATATGAGTGTCATGAGTGCTTCTTAGTGATCATTGTTTAATCATTTGACCTGAGATTGCCAAGGTTCCCTACATGTGAGTTTCATATTTTGTAACTACTTTATGTCACTCATGGTTAAGTGAATGCAAGGGTAGTTATTGGATATGTCACACATTATGTGGAGGGATTTGTATGATCAAGATGGAATTTTTTCCTTCTATATAATTTGAGTGATATCTGTAGGCCCCTTGATTAAGTAAGGCTGAGAAAATGCATGGTCGTGCTTAAATGAATTGACATGGGATGTCAATTACATTTGTTTTAGTTAACTTACTTAGAAATCAAGAAACCTTTGGATTGGGCTATACGGGAATGACACGGTCCATGTCTTGTGCTCAATCTAGATATCTAGGATAAAAGGACATAGATGATGATCACATATAAAGGTTCAGTTGAATCACAGATTTTCTCATCACTTTGGTAACAATGATATATTGCTCAACAACGCTCATTATTTATTATCATTAATGTGATTTATGATCATTGCTAATGTAATGAGAGTTTGTAGGGTCACACACTTAGAACCTAGTGGATTTAGAATTGATAGACCCAATTGTTTAGGCCTAATATTTAGGAATTTCATGTTATAATTATAAGGCGCAATAATAAGCCTATAATTATACATAGAACAAAGCCCAATTAGTTAGGATTTTTTTATGTACTTATTTAAATAGGCTTGTTAGGTAATAATATATGATTATTCACACATCGTAAAGCATAGAAAAATCCTTGACCATAACCCTTGAAGAGGTGTAGCTAGCACTATGAGGCTAAGGAGAAGAATTCCAACTAGTATTCGTGTGGATGTTTATTAGTGATCTACTAGTTCGTATGGATACCTCGGAGTCTTCGGTTGAAAAGAAGTCGAAGAGGTGATCAATGAACGAGTTCCTATGTCATCCTAAAGGTATTCCTTGAATCTTTATTCTAATATAATATTTTACATGGATCCGTTGGCTGGAATCAGTTAATTTTGCTGTACTTGTTTGGCTCCCGATCCTAACACTATGCACATGTAAGAGAAAATTACATGGCAATGAGAAAGTGACCTTAGCACAGAATGTATTAGAAATTCTTCATCCAAGCTTACCATAGAAGTGCAAGGATCCAGGGAAATTTGACATACCCTGTGTAATAGGCAACAACAAATTCGATCATGCCTTAATTGACCTGGAGGCTTCCATCAATGTTATCTAAATGTCAGTATTCTCCATTCTATAGCTTGGTCCTTTAAAGCAAATAGGAGTTATCATCTAATTAGCCAATAGAAGTACTACACTGTTAGTGTATATGCCCTAAAACTAATCATATTGGTGATTGTAATTTTGAATCATGTTATTTTAATGGCAATTCCAATTATTATATTTATATATATTATCTGCGTAATATATTCAATTATGATAATAACCTTAGAATAATTGTATTCTTAAATGTCCCTAGTCGTATATAATTGTGGATTAGGTTGCTTTGATATGTTAAGACTAGCATGTGTGAAGACTTATATGAGATATTAAGTTTACACATGAGTACAAGTTAGAGAACTTGTATACTGGACCAACCCATATTAAGAACACTACATGAATCGTTATATGAGTGTCATAAGTGGTTCTTAGTGATCATTATTAATATGGTCCTTTAACCTGAGATCACCAAGGTTCCCTACATGTGAGTTTCATATTTTGATACTATTCTATGTCACTAATGATTAAGTGAATGTAAAGGTAGATATTGGATATGTCACATATCATGCGGAGGGGTTTGTGTGATCAAGATGGGATTTGTCCCTCCTATATAACAGGAGTAACATCTATGGGCCCCTTGATTAAGTAAAGCTGAGAAAATGCATGGCCATGCTCAGATGAATTGATATGAGATGTCGATTACATTTGTTTCAGTCAGCTTACTTAGGAATCAAGAAACCTTAAGATTGGGCTATACGGGAATGACACGGTCCATGTCTCGTGCTCAATCTAGATGTATAGGACAAAAGGACATAAGTGATGATCACGTGTAAAGGTTTAGTCAAATCACCGACTTTCACATTACTTGGGTAACAATGATGTGTTGCTAGACACCAATCATTGTTTATGATCATTAATATGATTAATGGTCATTGCCAACGTAATGAGAGCCTGTAGGGTCGCACACTTATAGCCTAGTGAATTTGGAATTAATGGACTAAATTGTTTGGGCTTAATATTTGGGAATTCATGTTATAATTATAAGGCCCAATAGTACGCCTATAATTATACATGGAATAAGGCCCAAATAGGTTAGATTTTTTTATGCACCTATTTAAATAGGCTTATGGGGTAATAATAGATTTTCTATTCATTATTCATGCACCCCAAGCAAAAGCATAGAAAACCTTAGCACCTCTCCTTGACCAAAATCCCTGAAGAGGCGTAGCTAGCACTATGAGGTGTAAGGAGATCAATTCCAACCGGTGTGTGTAGCGGACATTCATCGGTGATTCACGGGTTCATATGGATACCACAGAGGTGCAGCCACATAAACGTTGTACTGGTGATCTGATTTACTGGTTTCTATTCCGGTTCGTGATTTGGAAGCAAATCGGACTTGCTGTAGCGGTCAGAAGATTTTTGGCCGAAAGGTATAAACCCTAATCCCTAATCTATAGCGTTCTAAATTCGCATGGATCCTTGGTGGAAATTGTGCAAAATTTTATTCCGTTGTGCATGTATGATGCGCAATTTCCAGCATACACAACTTGCTAGAGTTATTGAAGATGTGCTAGTTCAAGTGAATGAATTAATATTCTTTTTACATTTTACTAATGGAGGATAAGTTTTCAAGCAACCCTAAACATTTGATTCTAGGAAGACCACTCCTCAAAATAATAAAAATAGATGTTAGCACTTTTTCCATAGAAGTTGGAGATGCAATAGTGACTTTTAACATTTTTAAGGCCATGAAATTTCTTGTTGAAGAATATTTTGTATTTCAAATAGATGTGCTTGATAAACTTACTGAAAATGCCCTTAATGACATGCTTGTTAATTTTCCCCACATTTCTAAGTTTATAGATAGTTTTGATGGTCATGAGTACACTTGCTATGATGATGGCAACCATTGTGCTATATGTGCTAAAATCTTTAAATTCATAAGTAAAGAAACTTGTGTTGTTCTAGAACATGTAGAATTTGATGCAAAAATATAAAATTTGATATCTAACAAGAAATTCAACTTGTTAATGTGATTTCCACCAAATTAGTACCTTTTGTCATCCATCCACCAATATTAGAGCTTAAACCTCTTCTAGAGCATTTGAATTACACATTTTTAGAAAAGAATGAGAAGTTGTCAATCATTGTAGCAAAGAATTTACAACCCAAATAAGAAAAGAAAATTATTGTAGATTTTGAGAGCTCATAAGTAAGCAATTGGATGGACACTTGTAAACATTCCTGGTATTAGCCTTTTCACCTATATGTATCAAATTTTGCTAGAATAAAGAGCCAAACTAGTGAGACAACAAAAAAAAAAGACTTACCCATTTAATTTTGGACATGGTAAATAAGGAGATTACTAAACTTTAAGAGGTTGGTATTATATATCCAATTTCTGATAGCAAATAAGTAAGTCCAGTCCAAGTTATCCCTAAGAAAACTAGCTTAATAGTAGTAAAAAACTAGAATAATGATTTGCTCCTTATTAAAGTGTAAAATAGTTAGAGAGTTTACGTTGATTATAAGAAGTTGAATCAAGCTACCAGAAAAGATTACTTCCTATTCCTTTAATTGATCAAATGCTTAAAAGATTTGCTAAAAAATTCCACTATTACTTCCTAAATGGCTACACTGGTTACTTCCAAATTCATATTACACTAGAAGATTAAGAAAAGATAACATTCACCTACATTTGTTGCATTTTTGCTTATAGGAGGATATATTTTGGCCTATGCAATGCAACTAGTACATTCCAAATATGTATAATAAGCATTTTTTTCTAATTTTTTAAGAGAATGCATTAAAGTTTTCATGGATGATTTTTTTGTTTATGGTTTCTTTTTTAATGCTTGCTTGGATAATCTTTCTAGGGTGTTAGATAAATGCATTAAAACTAACCTTGTGCATAATTTTGAAAAATGTCATTTCATGGTAAAGCATGAGATAGTTTTAAGACATATAGTGAGCAGTAAAGGCATTGAAGTAGATCTTACTAATATTGATGTGATTACCATTTTATCTTACCCTATTTATGTGTAGAAAGTGCGTTCTTTTCTTAGTCATGTAGGTTTCTATAGGAGATTCATTAGATATTTTAGCAAGATTGCTCTTCCATTGTCCAAGTTACTCTAAAAAAAAGTAGAATTCAACTTTGATTAATATTACAAGGAAGTTTTTGACATGTTAAAGCAAGCTCTCACAACCACTCTTATTATTCAATAACTATCTTAAATTTTACATTTTGAGTTAATATGTGATGCTTCTAACTATGTAATTAATGTTGTCCTTGCAAAAAAAGTAGGAAAACAACCTCATGTAATTTACTATGCTTCAAGAACTTTGGATGCCACCTAAGTAAATTACACCACAGTAGAAAAAAGAACTTTTAGCTATTATTTTTATTTTTAATTACTCTAGATCATATTTGCTTGGTTCTAAAGTGGTTGTGTTTTCTAATGATGCAGCTTTGAAGTTCTTTCTGAAGAAACATGAGGCAAAACCCCACTTGATTAGATAGATGTTGCTTTTGTAAGAGTTTAATATTGAGATTAGAGATAGGAATGGTGCTAAAAACTTGGTTGTAGATCATTTAAGTAGGATTTCAAGAGATATAGATACTCTTTCTATCCATGATACTTTTTTGAATAAGTAGCTTTTTTAGCTACTAAGTGAGGATCATTGGTTTACTAATTTAGTGAAATATTTGGTTGCTAATAAGTTACTTGCATATGCTAAGAAAGCTCAAATTGATAAATTAAAGAATAAGGTTAAATATTATATGTAGAATGATCCTTATTTGTGAAGATTTTATATTGATCAAATAATTAGGAGATTTGTACATGATTCTGAGTTTCATTCTATACTTGCATTTTATAATGATCATGCTAGTGGAAGTCACTTTAGACCTAAGAAAACAACAAGGAAAGTGCTTAGTTGTGGTTTTTATTGACCTACTTTGTTCCATGATGCTTATATGTTTTGTAAGAATTGTAAAAAATTTCAAAGAACTAGGAATTTAACTCACAAACATGAGATGCCCTAATTTCTTATACTTTTTGTGAGGTTTTTTATGTATGGTGCATTAATTTTATGGGTCCTTTTCCCTCATTTTTTAGCTTTATTTACATTCTTCTTACTATTGATTATGTTTCTAAGTAGGTAGAAGTTAAGGCCATCAAAATTGAGGATTTCAAAGTTGTTGAAGATTTTGTCAAGTCTCACTTTTTTAGCAAATTTAACATTCCACGTGCTTTAATTAGTGATTAAAGGACTCATTTTTGCAATCAAGCACTCAAGGCTTTGTTGAAGAAATATGGGATTTTTCATAAAGTTTCCACACCATATCATCCGCAAACAAATACACAAGCAGAAATTTCTAATAAAGAAGTGAAGTCAATTTTGGAGAATTGTGAAACTTAATAGAAAAGATTGGAGACATAGATTGGATGATGCACTTTAGGCTTATAGAATTGCATATAAAACTCTTATTAGGATGTCTCCATATTGTAGTATTTTTAAGAAAGCATGTCATTTTTTGGTTGAGTTGGAGCATAGAACTTTTTAGGCTATAAAAAGGTGTAACATGGATTTGAAGGCATATGGAGAGGAAAGGAAACTACAATTACAATAATTAGATGGGCTTAGACATAAAGCCTATTAGAATTTTAGGCTTTACAAAGAAAAAACAATGGCATTTCATGATAAGTTCCTTCTTAGGAAAAATTTTAAGATTGGCTAAAAGGTTTTATTATTTAATTCAAGGCTTAAGTTGATGCTAGGTAAACTCTATTTCTATTGGAATGGACCTTTTGTTGTTACTAACATTTTTCCTTATGATACAGTTGAAATCAAGAGCTCGGAGAATAATAAAGTGTTTAAGGTCAATAGACATAAGCTTGAACCATTCTATGAAGGCTTTCAAGAGCAAGTGGTAGAAGTAATAGAGTTAGGAATCCTAATTTATTCTTGACGAAGGAGCTTGATATCAAACCAAAGACATTAAAGAAAAATGCTTCTTAGGAGGCAACCTAAGCCATTAGAGATTTGCTTTCTCTTACCTTTATCTTTTATTTACATGTCTTTTATCTTTCTTAATGATTTTTTTATGATATTGATATGTCTTATATTGAGGATAATGTAAAATTTAAGTGTGGGGGGAAGACTTTTAGGATTTATTTTAAGTTTTATGTTTTCATGCTTTTAAGAATCTTTAAAAAAATAAAAAATTTAAAAAAATAAAAAATAAAAAAATTATTTTTCACTTTTTTAGTTGTTTCCATTAATGGAGATTTTGCATTTTCATAAGTAGGATTCAATTGAAATTAGATAGGAGTCATAACATGATTGAATGAATGATTTTGCTTCCTGAAATTGATTGATGTAGTGATGGATTTTGAATTTGTTGATTGAACTTGGTGGCTTGATTTTCCTTGTGAGATTTTAAGCCTTTTGTTGAAAATTTATGCTATTGCTATTATCTTTCCTTCTTATGTGATGTTCTTCCATGATTTGTTTTTCTAGAACTTGCTTTTATTCTTTTTGAGATTATATTTTGCATATACATGTACAAAAATGATAAGCAGTCTTTCTTTGTTTCAGTTAGAGCTATATAGCTAACCTTGAGTTTTTATCTTTGTTTAGCCCCCTTGAGCTTCTATTGCCTTTTTCTTTGTTGATTAATCCATGAGTATATTTTTGCAATATAAAAAAATATCTTAGGAATTAGTAAAGTATTTGAATTTTTATGAGATGAGCTTTTGAATAAGTGTGAAGGGTGTGTGAGTTTATATGTTGTAAAAAGTCATCAAAGGTTAGTTGGAAAAAAGAATAAAATGAAAAAAAGAAGCAAAAATAAAAAATAAAAAGAGAAAGAAAAAAGTAAAAAAAAGAGAAAAGAATAAGATAAAAAGGAAATTGAAAATTAAAAAAAAAGAAAGAAAGAACAAAAAAAAAAAAAAAGAAAAGGACAAAGGAAAAAATAAAAAAGTTAATAAGTATTTGAATTTGAATTGTTAAGTCGTAATTGTTTATGATTTGCTATATATTTTTTATTCAGGTCTTTTGAATTTTTTTTTTTGTTTCTAACCTCTTAAATCCTTATTTTTCCTTCCTTTTTCCCTTAGCCCCATTACAACCTTAAGTAAAGCCCTTTTGATTTGTGTTGTGCATGTAGTTTAAGTAGTGAAAATTAGATGATTAACAAGCTTATGGTAGAGCAATTTCATGGAATAAACATAAGTGAAATATTTATCCTAAACACTTGAGAGGTAGAAAGTGAATCTCGTGGGAATTTACCAATTTGATTTGCTCTTTTTGAATGAAGTTACTATATTGGTTAATTCCAAGTTTGTCAAATTTTTTTACATAATATGTTATGTTTTTTATTGATTTTTATTTGTCTCTTGCTTGTGAATTTGTGATTTTGAAGTTTTTGGAAAGTAAATTCTTTTGTTTCTTAGTTTTTAAATAAATTTATATCTTATCTGAGGATGTGCAAGAGCTAAGTGAGAGGGAATTTGATGAGAAAAATGCTTACTATATTATTTCCTCCTATTCCATGTCTTTTAATGAGTTACACATACTTAATTTTATAGAAATGGCCTTATTTTATAATTCTAAGTTAATTTTACAATGTTCTAAATTTATTCGATTAATATTAGATTTTGACACTATTTCTATTTTTCAGCTATATCTTAAGCTTTGAATGTTAGGTTGAGACCATATTTTTATCATTAGAAAGTTTAAATAGAGATCTACAACTTTTATGTTTTGGCTCAAGCCTAGTTTAGATGTTTTGGAGGTCATATATGGCTGAGAAATTGAAATCATGTCTTTATCCCAACTGAGCTTACCTTGATTTTTAAGCAATATTTGGAGCTATAAGGTCTAATTAGCATGGAACCAATGCTCAAATCTCTATAAGACTTAGGCTTATAGCTTTTGATAGTTATGGATTACCAAATTACCTTGTTTTAATGGTCTTAAACTAGTTAAAAGTTAGACTTGCGAGAATTCACTAATGTAACTATTAGAATTAATTGCCTCATAAAAAGTAGGTTCGGGCTTCTAAAAATTAAGAAGGCCCTATTATTGTAATCTTAAGAGACAACAATCCAAGTCTAGTAGGGTTTTAGGTTAATTAGGTCAAATAAAAGCATATAACTCATTAGAATTTAGAGACTTCTACACACTCAGTAGCATAGCTTCTCTTCTTCTTTTAGTTTATCTTTTATTGTTCATCAATGAAAGCTTAAATTCAGAGTTAATTCAAGGAGTTTGAGGCTCTCCTTCATTGAATTATGAGATTATGAATTGTAATGTTCACTTTCTTGAATTAATTTTCCTCTTTCCTTATTGACTTGTGCTAATTTCTTGAAATTACATGTTTTGGATGTTAATTTGGTATAATTGATGTTCATCCTTGTGATTTATGATACTTTGCTATTTTGATGTTGAATTAAGGTTGGTGAATCAAAGTTTTACACTTAAGGTCAAATAGTTAAGAGATTAATTTGGAGGTTTCTTATTTAATTTCTTAAATCAATTAAATTTTATTATTAAATCAATTTTAACTTAGCTTAAGGATTATAGTGGTTACTTAATTCAGTTAATTCTAATTAATCAAATCCTAAATGGTAATCAAGTATAGGATTCAAAAATTATTGCAAGGGTTCTAGGTAGTTCAATGTTGAATAATTAATTAGAGAAGTTAAATCCTTATTAATCTATGATTAATCTAAACTAGAGCCTTCAATTCCTTAAATTGATTATTTTATTACATTAGTTTTCCTTCTTGTTGTTTGCTCTATGTTTTTACTTTGTTTAATACATTTAGTTGAATTCAAATTCACAAATCCTTGTGTTCTACATTCTATTAATGCATAATTCTACATATAGTATATAGCATTTTGTATATTCTATCAGCATATTGCATCCATTTTGTTTGCATTTGTTGCATTCTATTTTTATATTTTTTTTTGCATTTTGTTGTGCATTTTATTTTTTCATATTATTAGTAATATATAATAAAAGGTAATATTAAGGGATCATTAGGGATATGACCTAGTTTGTACCACTTTATTGCATTATATTTTCAATAAACTAGTTTTTAATCTAATTTTGGTGCATTACGACATTGCAATCACTCCTAACCTCCTATAGGTTAGCATATAATTTTTTATACCTGTAAGCACTTCATGAATCTTTTTATAGTAGTCCAATGTCTCTAACTAAAATTACTCAAGTATCTCCTCAGTACACCAATAGCATAAACTATGTTAAGATGTGTACATACTTGAGCATACATCAAGTTATTGACAACTAATACATATAGGACACTATTTATTCTTTCTATTTCAACATTATTTTGAGAACACTAGGACTTAGAGAAAATTTTCCCTTTTAGAATAAATGTGGAAACTTAAAAGCATGTTGACATGTTAAACCTCTTTAGTACTTTTTCAACGTATGCCTACTAAAATAAACCAAGCAAGCCTTGGGATCTATCATGATGGATCTCTATCCCTAAAATATAAGAGGCATTTCTAAGATCCTTCATATTAAAATGTTTGGATGAAATCTATTTTATCTCAATGAATAGGTTCATGTCATTGCTTGCAAATAGAGTATCATCCATATATCAGAATATCAAAATTATTTGCACTTATCAGTATATAAATACATTGGTCCATTACATTCTCTTTGAACCCAAGAGAAGTTACTACATCATTAAACTTAAGGTACCATTATCTAGAATCTTGTTTTAAGCTATATATGGACTTTTTAAGTTGACACAAAAAGTTCTCTTTTCCCTTATCTTAGAAACTATTTAACTAGCTCATATAAATAGTTTCTAACATATCACCATTTAGGAAAGTTGTTTTCATATCCATCTAATACAGTTCTAAATCAAAATAAGCCACTAAAACCATGATAACGCGAAATGAGCCTTTGGTTGATACTAGTGAAAAAGTTTTCTTGTATTCTATACCTTTATTTTGAGTGTAACTTTTTACTACCAATTTGGCCTTATACCTTTCAACTTTACCTTGAACATCTTTTTTAGTCTTAAAGACCTCTTTGCATCCGATCAGCTTACAACCTACAAAAAGCTCTACTATATCCTATATTTGATTCTTATGCATTGAAGGTAACTAATCCTTCCTTGCATTTATCCAATCAAAATAGTTTGAACTGGATATTGCTTCAAAAAAGGTTATAAGATCAATATTATCATTAATGTCATATTCATGTTATGGTATGGAATGAACTAATAATCATGGAATCAATCGATTATCAAATTATAGATTATAAGTTAATAACCCTAGTCAATTCTAACAGATATACAATCATTAGGAATTATTGATCTATAAACTCTATGAGATTTTTTTAATAGAATTTCTTCATTTATTTCATCTAGTTCAACATCTTCTACCATTGGTTGTATTGGATTAATTAAAGATGACTCTCCCAATATTGATGCCAATGGAATAATTGTTTTATCTTTAGAGAAATCCATAATATGTAGTATTTGGCTCCCATTATCTAACTCATTCTCAAAGAAGACAACTTAATTAAACTTAATTACTTTGGTTGAATGAATTGGATAGTAAAATTTAGTTCTCTTTGAGCAACTATTGTAATATCCATAGGAGACATTTTCCAAGAATAACTCTTAAGGTATCAAAGTAAATTAACACTTCTTAGTTAAGCGTACTCAACATAAGAAATTTTAGAGATGGGTAACCTCCTAGGAAGCTTCTCTAAACTCTTTGAAACATTAATAGAGATAAAACTTGAGTTAAAATATTGTTAAAAATATACCCAAAAGATTAGAAGAATTTTGATAGAGCCCAACTCGATTTTAAGGGCTCAGGTGAGTTGAAATTCGATAAAGTAGGCCAAAATTGTAATCATTTAGTTTAGTTCCTTAAAATTATTTTTGGACTAAATAAAAATTTATTTATTAAGGTTAAAATGTGTTTCTAATAAGCCTAAATTGAACCTAAGGACTAAATTGAAAATTGGCTAAAGAATTTTGTGTAAAAGTAAAATTTTGAAAAACTTTGGGGTCAAATTATATTTTTTCAAAAAACTTAAATTTGGCCTATTCTTTTTCTATTAAAAATTGGATGAAATTTGGGCTGAGGAGAGCCCATAATTGTTGACTTTGCTGCTAAAAAATAGCAAAGAAAATCACAAAAAGGTCCATGGATATTTAGGATTAAATTAAAAAAATGCCTATTTTCTTGAATTATGTAGAAAACCTTAGAAAACTTGAGAAACTCCATTTAGCTTTTCTTCTCCTCATTTGCACAAAATTTATAGCTACCATAGGAGACTTTTTGAAGCTTTCAACATAATCAAATATACAAACAAGACAAATCAAACACAAAATTTCAAGTTTTTCCACTTGCTTGCTTGAATTCCTAAGAAGAAATCATCAAAACTTGAAGGTGTCATCATCTTTTTCTTCAAATTAGAAAGAAGCAACTTGAAGTTTTGAAATATACAAGTTCAGAGGTGAGTGGAAACTTATTTATTTTTCCATTGAATTTGATTACAAAAATTATCAATATTGCTTTCTAGAATTGTGATTTCATGGAAGTAAGTGTGTAGCCATGCAATAAAGGGTTTTGAAATATACAACAGAAAGCAATTGTTAAATCTTGAGTGAAGATGGAATACAAATAGCTTAGAAATTATTTTGCTAATTTTGCTTTTAAAATTCCTAAAAATCCAAAAAAAAATTATGAATTTTAGGGACATGCTAGAACCTCTTAAAAGTTTAAAACCACCTATTTTCTAGTCTCTTATGATTCTAGGATACATATAGAATTTATTAGGAATTTTTAGAAACTATTAGAAACCTAGACAAGGGATATATCTACACAAAGATGTAGCTTACCCAGAAACAGAATGTGAATGATTTCACTTCTATTCTTGAATTAATTAGGGTATTAAATGATGAGTAAAATTTCGAAATAAATTCATGGATACCCTTCCATATGTGGTTAAAACAAAGTCAATTTTTGTGAAAATTGGAGCTCATTTTCCTGGTGAATAAATTCCTACCATTCTAGAAGTCCAGTGCTGCTAATTCTAGAACCAATTTGGAAGGTTGAAGTTCCATGAATTTTCTAGGCAAAATCAATAGGGTTTTTGTGCAAACTTAAAGCTCAACTTAGTCATTTATGATATTAGGAGTAACATATATTTTATTGAGAATATATGAGGGTTTATGGAATTAGCAAATTGAATGTACAAAATGAATACCTTTGATGAGAGTCAAAGATCACAACCTGATAAAACACTTATGGCTAGTTAGTATTAACCTTACTAAATGGATTACATGATATGTTATTGAAATAGCATTATTACTCCATTTAAGCCTTTCATGACTCATATGATATTATAAATGTGGTATGTGGAAGGAAGAATTTAGCCAAATGGCTTGCAACATCCTTCTGAATGAAGGAGAGGGGTGGCAAGAAGTGGAAGGAAAAAGTTAGAGGTGAGTAGGATAAGGATGACTTGAAGAAATAAGGAGAAAACCTGTATATCATGCTAGTCATATCTATTAATATAATGCTAATACATAATGCATACGATAGATGGTAGTTATTAGATGTGAATAAAGCTAAGTATATGAAAATTTATCTAGTCTTCCTAAATTCATATTAAAGAGAACTGAGCATGGAAAACCATGGAAAATAAAGATTGAGTAGCTACTTATTGAGTATTTTATATACTCACTCCTCTTCGGTGTTGTTTGTTTTACAGATAAAGAACAAAGGCTCCAGCAGAGGACTGATACATTGCATAGAACTTTTTGATCTCCTTGGGGTATAGTGTAACAAACGATTAATATATTTAAGTTATCTTATATACAGTTAGAGTCTATGTATGTAATAAATAATTTTGTTATGCTAATATATATTAATATCATGTATTAACTTTTTCATTGCATATGGAGTGCAATTTACTTTACTTATATTATTGGATGCTATCATATAATCCCTTTTATTATAAAATAGTCAGATATAGTTTCTTACAAGCTTATAAAGATGTTTGATTAGTTGGATACTAATTAAACATCTTTATGCCGATTATAATACCTAAAATTTAGTTGTGACAACTATAGTACCCAATAAAGTATCCACTAATATTCTTTGAGTAATGTTTTCTTGTGAATGGAATGTATGACTTTACTTTAGCTTTGGAACCCTAAACTTAAAAATGCCCTAGACTAAGCTTCTTATCGTATAACAATCTATAAAAGGTCTTAGGCACTAACTTACTAGAACTTAATTTAGAATGTATGCTGTTGTTCTCAATGCATCACCCTATAAAAAATTTAATAGTGAAGTATGGGCCAACATGTATCTTACCATGTCCATAAGAGTCCTATTTCTCTTTTCTATAATTTTATTTTACTCCGGCATTCCAAAGATGGTGTAACTTACTTGAATTCTACAATCTTGCAGGTATATCACAAAAAGACCAATATTTCTTCCTATTTCATCGTACCTACTATAATACTCACGACATCTATTAGAATTAATGCATTTTATATGTTTCCTCAGTTTTAGTTCAAGTGTTGCCTTGAATGATTTGAAGGCTTCTCGTAATTTTGATTTCTCACTGAGCTAATGAAGTGTTCATAGCCTCCCATAGCATTAGGTGTGAAATGCCCATTAATGTTAGTGTGGAATAGTTTTAGAATATTCTCCTTTTTGCTTCTCTTATCTTTTCTAGCTTTAGTTATAAGTTTTTCTTTAATACAGCCTACACATGTGCCAAAATCCAAAAAGTCCAAATCACAAAGTACTTCTCCTTTTACAAGTTGCCTAATTCTTTCTTCAAAGATGTATCCTAATACTTTATGCTACAATATTGAGCATCTTTGATCGATTTGACACCTTTTCTTATCCACAATACAATTTATTAATTTCATGAAATTAGGTTCTAAATTAACTCCATATAAACCATTACACACAATACTAATTCCAACAATAAAAGGTTTATAAAATAATTTAACTTTTCCATTTCCAAAATAACACGAGTATCCAATAGAATCTAAAGTAACTTTCACTAATCCTATGTACTCCACTTAAACTCTGTCTCTATTTCTAAGTCTCGCAATCAATTCTTCTTCATTTGGTTTCTTCAAATTTATCAGTGCTTGAAAATAATTAGTCATGTGAATAGTCACACTAGTATTTAACTACCAAGAGTTTGATGGTACATCAATAATGTTTGACTCAAAATAAACTAGAGCTAGATTAGTACCTTTCTTTTTCTTCTTAACTTATTTCTTGTATTTAAAATAGTTCACTTTTTTATGCCTATACTTCTTACAGAACCTATAGTTATCTTTAAATTGGGCTTTATTAGGTTTATAACATTGTTGTCCACTAGATTCACCTTTGTTACCTTTTTCCTTCCATGATTATAGTGTTCTTTGTTATCTTTCTAATTAAACCTTCCACCTGTTAGTGTATATGCCCTAAAACTAATCATATTGGTGATTGTAATTTTGAATCATGTTATTTTAATGGCAATTCCAATTATTATATTTATATATATTATCTGCGTAATATATTTAATTATAATAATAACCTTAGAATAATTGTATTCTTAAATGTCCCTAGTCATGTATCATTGTGGATTAGGTTGCTTTGATATGTTAAGACTAGCATGTGTGAAAACTTATATGGGATATTAAGTTTACACATGAGTACAAGTTAGAGAACTTGTATACTGGACCGACCCATATTAAGAACACTACATGGATCGTTATATGAGTGTCATAAGTGGTTCTTAGTGATCATTATTAATATGGTCCTTTGACCTGAGATCACCAAGGTTCCCTACATGTGAGTTTCATATTTTGATATTATTCTATGTCACTAATGGTTAAGTGAATGCAAGGGTAGATATTGGATATGTCACATATCATGTGGAGGGGTTTGTGTGATCAAGATGGGATTTGTCCCTCCTATATAACAGGAGTAACATCTATGGGCCCCTTGACTAAGTAAAGTTGAGAAAATGCATGGCCATGCTTAGATGAATTGACATGAGATGTCGATTACATTTGTTTCAGTCAGCTTACTTAGGAGTCAAGAAACCTTAAGATTGGGCTATACGGGAATGACACGGTCCATGTCTCGTGCTCAATCTAGATGTATAGGACAAAAGGACATAAGTGATGATCACGTGTAAAGGTTTAGTCAAATCACCGACTTTCTCATTACTTGGGTAATAATGATGTGTTGCTAGACACCAATCATTGTTTATGATCATTAATATGATTAGTGGTCATTGCCAACGTAATGAGAGCCTATAGGGTCGCACACTTAGAGCTTAGTGATTTGGAATTAATGGACTAAATTGTTTGGGCTTAATATTTGGGAATTCATGTTATAATTATAAGGCCCAATAGTAAGCCTATAATTATACATGGAATAAGGCCCAAATAGGTTAGGTTTTTCTATGCACCTATTTAAATAGGCTTATGGGGTAATAATAAGAGGATTGCTATTCATTATTCACGCACCCCAAGCAAAAGCATAGAAAACCCTGGCACCTCTCCCTTACCAAAATCTCTGAAGAGGCGTAGCTAGCACTACGAGGTATAAGGAGATCAATTCCAACCGGTGTGTGTAGCGGACATTCATCGGTGATTCACGGGTTCGTGTGGATACCACAGAGGTGTAGCCACATAAACGTTGTACTGGTGATCTGATTTACTGGTTTCCATTCCGGTTCGTGATTTGGAAGCAGATCGGATTTGCTGTAGCGGTCAGGAGATTTTTTGCCGAAAGGTATAAACCCTAATCTCTAATCTATGGCGTTCTATATTCGCATGGATCCTTGGTGAAAATCGTGCAAAAGTTTTATTCTGCTGTGCATGTATGATGCGCGATTTCCAGCACCACCATGATCTGAATATGAGTTATGTGAGGTATAATTAACTACTTAAACCTTTCCTTTCTTTATGTCTTCCTCAACCTATGTAACGATTGAAATGAGCTTGTTAATAATTCATTCTAATTTTTGAGTATTATAGGACATTTTCAAAATTTCAAATTAGGATGGACAAGACTCCAATATGTGCTAAGTCAAATAAATTTCTTCCAAATCAATTTGTATGGTTTTCAACTTGTTGTGATAGTTAACCATTCTTAGAATATGCTCTTTTACTCCATTAACACCATTATGCACGGATTTCTTAAGCAATGAAAGATATATATCTCTTCTTAGCCTTATTGAACTCCTTATACTTTTCAGCTACAAAATCTAAAAACTCTTTTGCATTTCTCATTTCGAGAATGCTTTCCCTTATTATCTTTTTATTGTGTATTTCATTATCGTCAAACATACTCTATTAAAGTGGGTCCACTTTTTATAATGATTTTTTTTATCTTCTATAGACCTAGCATTGATATAAGGTTTTGTTTCCTTGATCACTAGATTAAGGTTAAAGACTGTAAGATATAGTTTTAACGACTTAACCTAATTCTTATGATTTATCTCATTAAGCATTTTAATCATATTTAATTGCATTGGTAAAGGAGATTAGGAAACAAATTTAAAACCAATGCATGTTTAACTATAATTATGCTAGAAATTTCCTTTAGCAAATTATGCAATTGAAATTAGTATTATACTATAAAGTTCAATACTAATAGGGTATTAAAGACTCTGTAATATGATATAAGAACTAAATATCATATTTCTAAAATTTTAACATCGAGAGGGTAATGAAAATTTTAGAAACATATAGTTATTTCTACACTTATGTTATTATCAACAAATTACATTAATAATATTATATTGATAAGGTATTAAAATATTATTAATATGATACTTTCCTTAATCTATCTACCATTTTATTAAAATTAACAAAATTTTATGTAATTAGGCTTGCAATAGGTGGACTCACAATTACACAAAATTTTATGATATAACATAAACCCAAATAATTTTTTCTAAAAGCATTTTCTTATACATCCATATACATAGAAAAATAATTAATAAACCAAATAATATCCTAAAGTTTCACAATAAATATATGTAGAAACCCAAAATATAGAAATATAATAGTAAAATTTTTAGCTCAAAATAATCTCAATTAGCTATTTAAATTAAATAGATAAAAAATAATCAATATATTTTTATTTCAGAAAAATCTAGAAAAATGCCCAATAAATCTATCTTGAGGAGTGGAGCCTAAGGCACCTTTCATTGCCATTAGAAGTTGCTAACATGGTGGCATGTGGCACTCACACGCTAGCTCTACACATAAGCCTTGACTAATATAGCTTTTTTCATCTTATTGGTCACCTAGCTAGGTATGGAACTCAGGTCGGGCAACCTGGTTGTAGACCCAACATGACCCGAACAAAAAAATTTGCCATTTTGCACATTTTGCAATGCATTTTTCATACATAATCTTCCCTTAATACAAAAATTTTCCAAAAATGTTGCATTTAAAGTGCAGTTCCATGATTGAGAATTTTTTGTAATGGTATTCATGACTTTAATGGCTTTTTCCCTTAATAAATTTTGTATTTAAACACCTATTGTAATATCCCACATTTAATTTTTTAAAACTTCGAGGTCTATGAATAAATTATTTATTGAATAATATTGGTTTTAAATTCATTTTTATTTAATATGTAATTTTTTATAATTTTAGAGATTATAATTAAATTAATATTCGATTTTGGAGTATTAAAATAATATTGATAAAAATATATTTGAAAAATATTTATTTTTATATAGTTATTTTTATAAGGAATTTTTTATTCATTGGAAATAATTTTATTGACGATGGATACAAGATTTATGAAATAATTTATTTGTAGTTATTCAATTGACTTTTGAGAATTATGAAAGTTGAAAATAATAATTTTCGGACAGCATATTTTTGGTTTCCATGCTGGCTGTCCCTTCCATTTTTTCCCACAATTTTCTGGACATTCTTTCCTACTCCCTCCTGGTTACTGTTCTACGGCCTTTTTCCCTTACTCTGCCTCCTTTTATTTGTTTTTCTCGGCAAGACACAGCTCAGCATTTTCTTCCAAGCATAAGGACCGTCACCCCTTCTCTCTTTAGTATTGCTGTTCTGGTTGCTATCCTTTTCTAAGACTTTACTTATTTTTCTCTCAGCACAAAAAAAAAATAAATAAAGAAAATTTTCTGTTGTCCACATGTTTAAGTCGGTGACCAGTGCCCTTTTTTTTTAATGAGCAATCGACCCTCTCTTCATCTTCATCTTTATTCTCATTTTTTCTGCTCCTCGGAAGAGCTCTCACATTTTACTCCTCTCTTCAACCATGTTGACGCTTCTGCTCGGGGGTTGCAGCACGTCGAGTTGGTGCTGTTTCTTTTTGTTGCTGGCGTTATCGACCAAGTACGGCTTTTTTGCTGTGTTGGGTAACTCTCCAAGCACGAGAATGAACCCGCGAGCAGGAGGAGCGACTAGATTATGAACGCCACTGGTTTCTGTTGGCTTTGTCTTGCCTCAAAACATAGCTTTCTTGTATTGCTCCTCTCCCTCCAACAGACCGAACAAGCAACCTCAATGCCTCTGTTTATATTAGCGCCAGCCAGCTGCTCTTCGGATTGTTCTCTCTTTTCTCCTTCTCGTGCCGCTGTTTCTCCCCCGCCTACTTTTTTTGTTCGGTGGCTGGTTGTCACGGTGGTGGGTTGCATCTTGCAACAAGAATAGTGGCTAAGCTATTGCTTTTCTCGAGTTGGATGAAGAGAGCTTGAACTCTACTATGTTGCATTACTTTTTGTTCCTCCGTCCTCCAGCCGATGTTGGGAATGGAAGCATATGCTATTGATGCATGTAACAATGATGAACAAAGGAAAGCAGCAGTATGGTTGGTAATTTCTCCATATCAAACCCAGTTTCTTTCAGTCTAAAATAGTCACTTTATATCAAATGCTTGAAGGCTAACTTCAAGGAAATTAAGAACAGTGGGTGAATGCTCTATTTAAAATTATAAAATTTGAAATTTATAATTTATCTATGAATATAAACTATTTTATTGTGCTTATATGGTAGATTCACATGTGATACGAAGAAGCTCATTTCATATATAATATAGAGTTTTAGTAGTGCTTTGAAAAAATAATATTTTCATATTGTAGAGTATTGACACAATATGATTTAAGCCTCTCTAAATGTTATAAAATGATACTTTCGAAAATATATTTACATGTGTATATCTTGTCCTATGGGATGACAAATAGCATATCTTTAGATCACTGATAATTTGAAGTGATTTAAAAAGCTATATTTTTGTATAATTTAAAATATTAGATGAGATTTATGAAAAATAAGATTTTTATAATATAAATAACTAGAATACTATGATCAAAGCAATCACCAAGAATTATAATTTCATATGTTGAAAAGATTCAAACTTAATTTAGAAAATCTTATTTTATCATATTATTTGGATATTTAGTATAATATTGATAAAATAACAATTTTGTAATCAAGATTATTAAACTAGTATATCCAAAATATATTCATATCATCAAAATTTAATATTTTAATTATTTTATATCTTTATTTAGAAAAATTGCCATTTATGAGAAATTTTTTATTTTTTTTATGATAAATATGAGAATAAAGGATATGATGGTTTAGAATGAACTAGTAGTATCAAGTGAGTTTCTAAAGTTGGAATCTTAGTATTTTTACATGTGTAAACTTAATTTCAAATTACCATATAATAGTATATATTAATTGCATGAGACAATATCAGAAAAGTAATCTAAATAGTTGGTATTTTATAAATATGAATTTGGAACTAAAATTATTGAAAGGAATACTTATTTATTCACAAATCACTCTTGTAAATTACAAATAGGAAGAAGAGAGCAAAATCGAACTTGGATGCTTCAGGATAAACAAAATAGGTGGATCTCATCTAGTGAGTATATATCTCACCATTATTTTATTTAAATAAAAAGATAATTTAGATATTGTGAATTGTATTCTTCCTGTTGATAAATTGAGATTGAATTTCTCCTGTGATCAGACATGACTAGCAAGAAATGGTCATTCATGATATAAGTATAAATGTTTGATTGTGTGAATATGATGGCTTATGCTTGGAAAGTTAGATTATGGTAGTCATAATTATTGATAGAGCTTAAATAAAAGTTAATGGATTAAAGTGCACAACGAAAGTATAATTGTGGTTTAGTATATATGACACTTACATATGTCACGACCCACTTCGATTGTGACCAGCGTGGATTCTGTTATCGGTTTTCATAAGCCTTAACAATTTTTTTTACTCTTTTTATCTAATGAGAGTTTCCAAATTACAAGGGGACTTTAAAATTTATTTTAAGATTTTTGCGAAAAACGAATAAAGTCTCCCTGTCTTAGGATACTTCCTAAGAGCCACACGTCCTAAAATATAAAATTTGTATTATCCAGATACGGAAAAATCAACAGATGCACAATACAATCCAGATTCTAAGTTATTCACAAATAATCAATATAATAAAGTGAGTTACAAGAAGTCAGTGAGCATATAATTACCACTATCCTTCAGTTAATATATATATATATATATATATCAAAAGTAATAGGAACCCATTTTCTAAATTCCTAAAATATATGAAATCATATCCTAAAATGGAGGTTTACTTTTACATGATTTGAACCTTATTTCTTGTAACACAATCATAGGAGTTCTAACCTCTTATCAAAATTTCAAATCATACACCATACATTCCAGGTAGGCATTACACACAAATAATTATTAGTGCTTAGATACAAATAAATGGTCATAATCACATCATTAGTACATGTCAATTACATACAGTCCCATGATGTCACATATTCAAATACAATAACTCTACATATAGTTATTTTATGGTATTAAGGTCAATTTTATTCTTCTCTCAACTATTAACCAGGAATTTCTCGTTTGGCTTTTGGATCAATATCATATCCCTTTCATATAATTCGTCAGTAATTTCCCATTCAACTTTCATATCATTTCTTCCTCACCAATTGCAATATTCGATATCATTACTCTAGCATTGCTTATCGTTTTTCAATGTCTCAAAAGGACTTAATTCATAACACTCGCATATGACTATATTTATACAGAAATATAAAATTAATACTAACAGTGAAGAAAGCATAATTCAATATTTAAAATACTTTTGATAAGATAATAAAAAGTGATGAGATATATGCTCACCTGATAGTGTATATTCCTATAAAATTTTGAAGTGTTTCATATCATTCTTCTCCCGTTCTCCTCTTTCAAAAATTTTTCAGCACAACTAACGGTGGCTCCCTCGTATAATGGAAACCTAGAAACTCCGCTAGTTTGCAATGGGACTGTGCAACTTAACACCCTCGCCAGCAGAGATGAACCAAAGCACAATAGGGAAGGGAAGTGACGGCACCAGCAAAGCTCCATCAACCGATCGGCGGTTAAGCAGAAGGGAAACTGACTGGAAAAATAGAGAAGCTATGACGCCCAAACGTGCTGCTCTTTGTTGCGGTGCAGTTCAGGAACAGTACAGCAACAACAATATGCCGTTGCCCGAGCTTCTTAAGAAGGCAACGCTAAACCGGCGAAGAAAGAGATTAATCGAAGATGGAGGTTGGCAGAAGGAAGAGGAAGCTGCTTTGGTCCTATTCAACTCTTGTTCGCAATGTCCCTAAGCTGTTGGAGGTTGGTACCGACTGGAAAACTAACGCCAAGCCTCATCGGAAGCAGCAGTAGGGGGAGGAAAAAGGAGAACACAGTAGAGAGAGAGAGAGAGAGAGAGGCAGTGAGTTTTTTACTGAGAGAACAAGAGAGCAGCAGCCGATCTTAAAAAAGGGAAACTAATGGCAGCACACAACCAGTCGAGAAGAGAAACAGAAGCAGGGGAGATGGAGGCTTGCTGGCACGGCTACTGAACCAAGAGAGAGATGAAATAGAACCATGACATGAGAGGGAGATGCACGAGAAATGTAGCCGAACGGAGAAGCAGTGACAACCGGTAAAAGAAAGAATCCAGGAAGAAGGAAAAAGGCAGTGAAACAGAGACGCGGGAGAAAGGAGCTGTGTTCTCAGGAAAGATGCAGAAAAGCAGTTATATTATACCCAAAAAGAGGGCCAAAAACTTTTATATATATATATATATATATATATAAAGAGAGAGATGTGGCGATGCAACAGTATCACAACCATACATTTATTTGGAAGTCCATCTCCAATATTTTTCATCTTCTTACGATATATAACTATTTATGTATTTTCATTAATTTAATAAATTTAAAATTCAAAAAATATATATTTTAAACTTTTCACAATTATCAAAATAAAAATCAAATATACACAAATCACTCAATAAATCATTCTATCCATTTTTATTAAAATTATTTCCAATTCATGAAAGCTTCCTTATAAAATTATTTCAACTAATGTCAAATTATTTGCAATTTGTAGAAGGTTTTTTTTTTTAGAAAATAGCCACATAAGCATAAATATAGTTCAAGTATTATTTTAAGTTTAAAATCAACTATTACTGAATAAACAAATAGTTCAAATTTGTAAAATCTAAATTCAAATTTGGGATATTACAACATGTTATGATGTTGATAGTGTGTTGTGCTAGGCTTGATATTGTTCAATAATAAATTAATGATCTTGTATTGAAAGTCTTGTGAATCATTATAATATGAGAGTTAAGCTCTTTTGTGGATATTAGATATTGATTGATCGATTGTAATAGATCTTATTATGATTGTATTATATACTTTGTTTACCCATAGTTGTCCATACGGGATTGTATTAAAACTAGTGATATGACTAGAGTAAAGCTCCAGCGAATTTGCTATGTTGTGAATTAAGTTTTATGATGTGTTGAAAAATTATGAATGGTGTTAAATAGTGTAGAAGCCGGATGGGGAATTCTCGGTAAATCATTATGAAGAATATAAAATTGATATGAAAGCCGAATGAGAAATTCCTGACTAACATTTGAGAAGAATATGAGATTGATTTGAGAGTTGGATAAGAAATTCCCAATGAACAGTTAAGAAAAGCATAAAATTGAACTTGATTCCATAAAACAACTATATGTATGTTTACTGTATTTAAATATATGATGTCATGTGACTGTTTGCGATTGACGTGTACTAATGATGTGATTGTGACAATTTATTTGTATTTAAATCTTAATGGTTGTTTGTGTGTGATGTCTACCCGGAATGGGTAGTATATGATTTTAAATTCTAATAGGAGGTTATAACTCCTATGATTGTACTACGAGAAATAAGGTTTAAGTCATATGTAGGTGAATTTCTATTTTAGGATATGGTTTCATATATTTTAGAAATTCAGAAAATGGTTTTCTATTTCTTTTAATATATATATTAATCACCTACAGGATAGTGGTAGTTATATGCTTAATGAGTTCTTGTAACTCACTATATTGTATTTTAAATGTTTTCAGGTTAAGGTGAGCATATACGAGCTTATTACATCTATGGAGATTTAATACTATCTTGCCAAGAGATTTGACAGTTAGGATCTGAGTTAATAATAATTATAAAGATTTGTTGAATGATGATGTGTGTTGTATTAATTATATATGAATAAGTTAGAATCTAAATTGCATTGTGCATATGTTGATTCTATCGTATCTAGATAATATAGGTTTTGTATTTTAAGATGTGTAGCCCTCAGAGAGTGTCCAAAAATGGGGGAGATTTTATCCGTTTTTTGTAAAAAAAAATCTTAAAAATAAAATTTAAGCCCTCTAGAATTTGGAGACTTCCATTAGGTAAAAGAGTAAAAATTGTTAAGACTTATGAAAACCAGTAATAGGATCCACGCTGATCACGATCAAAAGTAGGTCATGACACTTATAAATGCCAAAAAATTTTGCTTTAATTGTAAAGCACTGAAATTAGAAATTATTTCCAAATTGATTGCAAAAAATTTCAAGGTTCCATAATTACATGAAGTGGTAAAAAATGGCTAGATTTTTTCTATTCAAACATTAATGGAGAAATTTATTGAAAATTATAGGAATGAATAGTAACTTTTAATTTATGATATTTTCCCAAATAGAACCACAATACTAAACCTGGAAAAGATGAATCAAACTTGAAGAATTTTCATAAGAAAAAATGGTATTGGACTTTCTAAATTTTTTTAATAGAATATGACTATGTAATTTTATGAACTAGAAAGCAAAACTAATGAATCCAATTTTTCTATGTCAAATTCAATTAAAACATAGATTCATATATGTTGTATCATGATTTGCAAATAGAACACATAAAATTCATCCAAAAACACCTACATAAGTCATATATGGATGAATTATATAAAAAATTCTCATATATATAATGTGCTTATCCTTTACAAGAAATAAAATAATATATATAAGCACAAAATAAATAAGATGAGCATTGTGAAATAATTTTGAAATTTATAGTAATTTTCATTCAAGACAATTTATCCTAAAATAAAATAATTCAAAAGAAAAATTTTGAACCTTGAATCCATGTAATAATATATACAATCTACATAATTCATTAGCTCTAATACTAATTGATAAAAATCAATGTTTTATAAAACAATAATCTTAATTAAACTATATGAAAAGATAATATTAAACGTGAACAAAATAATTTACTATTATCTAATGAATTCATTTTCTGATGAATGTGGAATCTAGATTTGCTTCAGGTCATGAACTATTCACAATCGATTTTCATCACGAACTCAAATAAAAATTTGCTACTCCTATCAACCCTAAATGAAAACTTGATTGGGGAGGCTTTTTGATACTAAGAAGAAATGTTTAGAATCAATCATTGCCTTTAAGAATTATAACCCTTATTTATATTGATAACATTAGTGAGTCAATCCATCGCCAAGAATCATCCGTTATAACACAATTAGGTTAGATTACCACTAGGTCCAAACTATATAGTCATTTTAATATTAGGTCAAACCTTTTTACATCTTATTTTATTATTGAATTAACAAGTTCACAATAGAAAATCTAACAATCTCTCACTTGGACCATGTAGTTCAATAATAATGGTCATTTTAATAAAATAAGATGTAAAAGAAAACTATAGTATATTCACACCCATTGATTTAAATTAAGATTATAAATGTCCAGTAATATAAAGCATAGTATCTAATAGGAATATCAATGAAATATATATATAGTACACTAACACCTTATCATCATGACCATAAATAGAAATTTCTTCTTTTATTTTCCTTTATATTGCAAGAACTTTAAGATCCAAAGTTAGTACTAATTTCAATCCTCATAACTTCTTTCTTTTATTCTTTTTTTGTGGATATCTAGATTTTTTCTTTCATGTTAGGATCTTTTTAATTCATAATATGCATTTTTTTCTATTTAGTTGAATAATAAATTTTACATATCTTGATCTTAAACTAATACCTTGCCAGTTTCTTTTTTTTTATTTTTAGCTACTCACAGCTTCTCTATTTCATCCTTGTAATTTAGTGATGCAAATTAATGTTTTTATGATGTTTGTTTCCACCATTTTTTTATTATAATCAACAAATGTGGCCTTTTAATGTTCTTTTTATTATCTTCTTTATTTGCAATAAGCCTAATCCTGATGGTTGTTTTTAGAGAAAAATGCTCTACATGAAGCAACAATCTTTGACAATGTCATAAAGCATGCTTTGTAGTTTTTTATTTTCTTGGTCCATTGAACATCATAAATGTTGGATGCTTTGTAGCTTGTAAAAGCATTGGATCTTGAGGTAATATATTGCATTTTTTAATTCTCTTTCTCTCTCTCTCTCTCTCTCTCTTTTTGAAAGATTCAGTTGGTTGCATTATTTCGATACACTATGCTCCTCTTTAATGAATACCAAAATGTCATTTTTCCTTCTGTGTGTGTCTTTGTGTTTTTGTGTGTGTGTGTGAGTGTCAAAGGTCAAAGCACCATCACATTCTCTTCTAATAATATACTATACCACTCTTTTCCTTTATTATTAATACCAAATGTTCTAATGTCATTTTTACTATAAGTTTTGAATTCACGATCTTTTAATGGTATGGAGATATCTTTATTGACATTATCTTCTTTCTTTCTAAGTTTTTGAATATTCTTTTTCTACCATTTTTTATATATGTGAGAATTGTAGAATATAATACTTATCTTTATATGTTCTGAGTTAACAAAGTTTATATGTTATGTAAGTATACATTTTTCTAATTTGTCATATAAGATATTTAGATTTTAGCTTTAATGTAGAATAGACATATACAATGCCATGAACACACTTCTTGCAAGCTTGATTATATAAGAAGGCGTTGTATACTTTCACATGGTAATGATCGTAACTTTTTATTTTCAAATTTTTAATGTTTTACCATGTTGGAGATAAGCAATATGTCATCCACCTTTATGACATCAATATTAAAGCTCTTCCTTTATATTTGATTTTGATATATCTTATATGAAGTTACTTAATATGTTAATCTAAACTCATTCACATGGTCTTATAAGAGAAAGGACAACATTGCTTATTTATTAAGTAGCCACTAATGCACATGGCCTTCCATAAATCTTGCACTTATGTCAAATTTCACTTACTAGAGTATTTCATCTTTCCATGATTTTTGCACTCTTGATCTAATATGATTTTCTCACTCAATGGAAGTCTTGCTTTAATCTTCTTTTCATTAAAAAATGGACCATTATGATAACATTCTTTTGTAGTTCAACCACATTTGCTAAAAGGAAGTTGTTTGGTAGAATCTAACCTAGTTATTTGGTGAACCTCTCTTCATTAATGATTATTAGCAATAACTCAAGAAATATTGAGTCTAAAGATATCCTTATCAAGGTTAAAGTATATGATGCCCTATTCACCTCCTTATTCATTTATTATTACCATCTATCTACTTTTCGAGCTCTATGTAAATTATGAAGTCCTTCAATAAACAATCTTTTAATAATATAGTTATCTATATTGCTATTGAGTTACAAAGTGCTCACAGCATGAGTGCCTCTGTCTTTAGTAATGTAACAAATATGACATAATCCCTTTTGCTATTGAGCTATATAGCACTTGTGGTATGAGTGCCTCTATTTATGATAATATAACAAATATTAAGCATATTTCCTTAGCTATTGAGCTACAAAGTGCTTACAGTGTGAGTGTCTTTGTATGCAGTAGTGTAACAAACATTAAGCATATCTTTTCTACTACTAAAAGATAGAGCACTCGTGGTATGAGCACCTCTATCTATGGTAGCTATAGATATTTATTCCTTACTTTCCATAAATATTGCAAAAGAGTAGATGACTACAATGAGATGTCTATGGTAGATTGGGTGAAATTCTAGTTTTGTAGTTTGATCTTCAAGATGATGACTAGTGACAACATTAGAGATGGCTACCACTTGTAAAAACTGTCCTTTATCATTTTTAGTTTTTCATCTTGCATTAAATCTTGCTAATCTTCATGATCTAAGTCAATCATCATCGAAGATTTACTTTTATCACTTTGTCTTGATTATACAAACTTTCATGATAGTATCATTTGAAAACATTCATGATCTAACCTTTGAAGATGTTTAGGACATTGCATCTGAAAATGTATAGAATTTTATGTTTGAAGACTTTCATGACATAAACTATAAAGACATTTAGAACCTCACATTTGAAGATGTTCATTCAATTAAAGTTCACATTCCTAATGATTTATAAGTATTTTACACTTAGTGTAGAGAAAGAGTTCATGCATCTACTATGAAGAACTCATATCAGTTGTAGCTTTCTTACTAAATTCACTTATCTTCCTTGCATACTTTATAAGTCATTAAAGTTGTTACAGGTTATGCCTTTTGGTAAGAAACTGATATTTCTTGCTAAGCATGAGCGAAAGTATTGTCATCCATGACATAGCTAAAGGTTTTTCATTTTGAACATGTATCCATATTAAACATATGAGGAGAACTTTATGATAAATGTATGCATCCAATCTTAGTAATTAAAGAAAAGATGTGTAACTCTTCAAACTTGTGAATGTATTGAACTTTGAATATAAAATCTTAATTATAATTTCATATTCAATTTTTTTTACTATACAAGGACATTCATGTTTGTTCATTTTTATAATTACATGTAATAGCTTACTAAGTTGCCTAAGTACCTAAAAAAGGATCAAGTTAAATGTAGTTTAATTTTTATTTTAATTTGATTTTGTCATTCACAATTTATACCTATATAGCTCAAGAGTAGTACATATATTTTGACTTTGATTTAGTCATTCATAATTTATACTTGTGTAGGCCAAGACTAGTATATATGTTTTGACTTTGATTTAGTTATTCACAGTTTATGCTCATATCGACCAAGAGTATCATGCAATTTAGGAGGGTGTAAACATTTAATTTAATTTATCATTATAGTTTTGACTCATGCAAACTAGGAGTAAGATATAGTCTAACCTCATATGATTAAGAGGATTTAATTTGATTTATTGTTGTAGTTCCAACTTATGCAAACTAGGAATAATATGTAGTTTAATCTCAATTAATTAAAAAGATGTTAGAATTTGATTCGATTTATCATTACAATTTCAACTCATGCAAGCTAGAAGTAACATGCAATTTACCTTGTATGATTAAGAGATGTCAGAATCTGATTTGATTTATTGTTGCAAATTTAACTCATGTAAACTAGGACTAACTTATAGTTTAGCCCTATGCAATCAAGAAGCATTTCGGAACATTGTTTAATTTGATTTGCATCACAGTTTCAACTCATATGAACTAAGAGTAACCTATAATTTAGTCTTATACAATTAGGAAAACTTGATTAACTTTGTTGTCATAGTTTTAACTCAAGAGAACTAGGAGTAATGTGGAATTTAGTCTTGTGTGATTATGAGGATTTGATTGAATTTGTTATCACTACTTTAATTCATATAAATAAGGAATAATGTGCAGTTTAGCCTTGTGCGATTAGGAGGACATCAAAATTAGATTTTATTTATTGTTGTAATTTAACAAACTAAAAGTAATATGTAGTTTAGCTTCATATGATTAGAAGGGTGTCAAATTTTGATTTAATTTATTGTTATAGTTTTAACTCATGTAAACTAGGAGAAACATATAATTTAGCCACGTGCAATTAGGAGGATGTCAAAATCTTATTTAACTTATTGTTATAGTTTTAACTCATGCAAACTAAGAGTAACGCACAATATAGCCTTGTGCAATTAGAAGAGGTTTCAGAATTTAATTTGATTTATTGTTGCAACTTAAACTCTTGCAAATTATGAGTAATGTGTAGTTTAACCTCATGTTTAAATAAGGATGTTTAAATTTTTGTAGATTGGATTTGTTATCACAATTTTAACTTACATGAATTATGAGTAACATGCAATTTCTACCCATACAATTAGGAGTATCTCATAACTTTGTTGATTTTAATTTGTTAACGTAATATGATAAGTAAAGGAAATCTCTTCACCTTTAGAAGCTTCATTTTTAATCTTCATAATTTGCTTTCTTGGACTTGCTTTGAAGGATGTCAATAGACATTTTTTATTTTTTTCTCTTATTCGTTATTACGGTCAATCCTTATTTATCATTCAAGGTGGATTTTAACTTATTATTGTATTTGACACTAGTGACATGATAGGTTATGGAAGTTGTTGGAAGTTTAATCCTTTTTCTAAGCATTATCAGCTTAAATGAATCAAATTTGATCATTTGAGGAGGACAATCAATGTTTGGCATAGATGGAGCTATTATAATCATATCATAAGTTACATTATCATCATCAAATGTAATTTTTCCTTTCTTTAGCCAATTCTAAGATTTTTTCTTTCAACATGAAGTACTTCTCAGCTAGGTGACCAATTAGTCAATGATACTTGCAAAAGTTTATATCATTTACTTTGCTTTCCTCATTAAGTCATTTCATCTCTAGTAGCTCAATCATGTTAACTTTAAGTAGAGATTCTTGCAATGAAGAAATGTTAGAATTTAGAATTGAATATTCTTTGTTTAGCCTTTTCTTTAAATATGAACTTCTTTCTTTTGCCTGGCGATTGATGACTTTACTATTTTTCTTATTTGATTTGATAGTTTGCTTGATTAGTGAAGTAAACACAACCATTGATTGCTTGATTTCATATTTTGGAGATGATGGTTGATTTATTGTGTAAAATTCATGCTACTTTTCCACCTTATTTACAATTGATAACTTTTGATTAGTATTGGTAACTTTTGATTTATTGTGTAAAATTCATGCTACTTCTCCATGTCATGCACCTTTGTTGCTAACTTTTCAAATGTTCAAGGCTTAAAAGCTTGAAAAATGTAGCTTAGGCTTCAATTCATTTTTTGTATGCATATCTCAATAGCAAAAGATTCCAAAAGTTAATCTTTGCAAATAATTGAATATAATTAATAACTAACTTATCTTTTGATTACTGAGTCTTTGTAAGCTTAAGCATGCTAACAATGCAATTAGTGTTGTAAAATTGATCTAGGAAATTGCGCTCAAGCTATTCATAGCTATCAATTGATCTAGGTGATAAGTCTATGTACTAGTCAAAGGAAATTTTTTCAAAGAAGCATACAAATTATTTCACAATAAGATCTTCATCCATTCCAACATTGTTACAAGTTTTAATAAAATGAACAATATGTTGCCTAGTATTTCTTTTGCTATCAAATTATTGAAACTATATGGTTGATAATTTTAAGACATTTTTTAAAGATTAATCCTTCGACTATAAGGCTTGATAGAGGAAAAGGAAGACTTCATATCCCATTCCATTTGGTTTTTAATGGCTTCTTTGATGAATTCTTTCAATAGGGTAGTAAAAACAATGTCATATGGAAAAAACTTTTCATTTTAGAGCCACTTTGTTCTTTTGCAAGTTCATCTTGCCTATCTTAGTTTAACTCATCTTTAAATGCATTACTTAAATCATTATATGATTTGGGAAAGCCATTAACCTTTTGTAAGATGTTAGAGATCTATTTATCTCTCATTGCTTCTCTATTTTAGATAGGTTTCGTCAACTTTTGAAATGTCTTTGCTATAGTTAAGACTTGCTTCTCTAAAGAAGTTGCATTTGTCACTATGATAGGCATAACAACAGAAATTGAGGATTTGAAAATATCAAAAAGAGTAATATTTTAAAGAAGGTTTCTTCAGTTTTGATGTTAAAGTCTTGTAATAGAAAAGACAGTATTGGTCTTACTAGTCTTTCCACTGATTATGGCCTTTATTGTTAATTTAGTAATTTCAAATAAAATAGGTTAAGCCAAAGCATAATTAAGAATGTTAACTATCTTTGATTTTTCTCCTACTATATCTATAGGCAAGGGTGATTTCTATGATGATGAACTTTTGAAAATAGGAATTGGATTTTATATTGTAGTCATTTAAGCATACAAATCTGTAAAGGCTTTTATTTTGCTTCAAATCACAGGAACTTGAAAATCAAAATGTGTTAAGTTGATTAGAGGATTTGCTCCAAATACATAGAACAATGAGTTACTAAAAAGCTACTTCTTTAGCACCATTTGAACTTGTTTAATGAATTTAATTTTAAAGATAAGAGATGAAAGGTAGAGATTATCCTCTTAGGCTTGCTAAAAATTTGAACACATAAAATTTCTCAATAAAGAAATTATATAAAATAAATAATTTTATTGATCTCTTGATGAATGAGAGTACAATCTCTAATTTAATTCTTAATAAAGAATAAAGTCCTTTAATTCTTCTATTAATGTTAGATTTTGATGGAAAGCTTCAGGAAGCTTAATTTTAGCTTGAAGATGGATGTTTCATTTTGATTGAAGGCTTTAAAAAGCTTGATCTTGGCTCAAAACATTTAATTTGATAACTTTGAATAATGGCTTGAAGAAGCTTAATTACAACTTAAATAGTTGAATTTGATGACTTTGTACGAAAGCTTGAAAATGCTTGACCTCAACTTGAAAGTTGAGTTTGATAAGTTTAAATGAAGGCTTGAAAAAGCTTAATCTTAACTTCAATGGTTGAATTTGATGGCTCTAGGTAAAGGTTTAAAGAAGCTTAATCTCGACTTGAAGGTTGAATTGAATGACTTCAAATAAGGGTTTGAAGAAGCTTAATCTTAAATTAAATAGTTGAATTTGATGACTTTGGATGAGGGCTTGAAGAAGCTTAATCTTAGCTTAATGGTTGAACTTAATAACTTCAAATGAGGGCTTGAAGAAGCTTGACGATTGAATTTTATGACTTTAGATGAGGGCTTGAAAAAGCTTAATTTTAACTCAAAGGTTAAATAGTTAACTTCAATAGAGGGCTTGAGGGAGCTTGATCCTGGCTTGAAGAATAAATAGTTAACTTTGAAGGTTGAACAATTGATTTCAATTGAGGACTTGAAAAAGCTTAATCTCAACTCAAAGGTTGAATAAATGAATTTGACGGAAGGCTTGAAGAATTTTGATTTCTAATCAAAGGTTGAATCTTCATAATGACTTCATGCTTTAGAAGATTCATGAACTTGAATTTGAATTCAATTGAAATGTTTAACTTGGAACCATTATTCTTGATTATAGTTAGAGACTGTGGATGTTTGATCTTTATCAATAGAATTTTAGGAGAGTTTCACATTTCTTTCTCTGATGACTTGTCATGTCCTTAATTACACTAATGAACTCTCTATTTATACTAATCCCAAGGAGATCATCCATATGGCTTAAGCAATGTAGGATTTAATATATATACTAATCTCTTGAACTTAAAACTTTTGTTCTATCTAATGTAGAACTTCATAAAAATAAGGGAAGTAAAAACAACTAATTCTAAGACTTCTCTTAAGGCTTAATTTAATTTGTCACCTAAATGATTTTTATAGGACCCATTTATTTTCCATATGGGATTTTAAATTTTAATAAATAAACTTTTTCTAATTAGCTATAATTTATAAAGTGAAAATTAAATAAAGTAATTTTAATTGCCTACTATGAAATGCCATCATTCCTTGTTATTTAAATTACCAGATGTATGTCCTCATTTATTTATCAAATGTTACTTGACATATAAATTAAATGTTTGTGTTAATTTTGTTAAAAATCTTTAAATAGAAGTGACATGGATTCATCTAGTTCTGATAAAGTTAGTTAGAAAAGGAAGGGAGTTAGGAGTATTACAATTATCAAGGATACTATCCTCAAGCACACCAAAAAGGAGAGGTAGAAAGTAGACTTTAATGATAAAAGAGTTGAATGTAGGCTTAGTGGAACTAAATTCAATAGTTACCTCAATTACTTGGTATACACTAAGGTGGCCATTAATCTTAAGAAATGGCACCAAGTGCAATATGACATCAATGAAAAGATTTGGGATGATATATAGATTACTAATCATGTTTGTCATTCATTTATTGGTTGTCTTGCAAGATACCTTCAATATTCATGAGGTTTACAAAGAATGTATCGTATATTGGCAGATAAGAGGTGGAAGGATCTTAAGCATTTGTTGAAGAAAGAGTGCATCAACCTTATAGAGATAAATGTAGGACTCCCACCTGAAAAATATCACTAAATGGACACCTAGAGGTGGGAGAAGTTTTATGCAAATATGCCATTCAGAAGACTTCTAGGTAAATGTGGTCTTCTCAATACTATTATCTTTCTTTCACTACTAACATTGAATAGCATCTTCTCATCACTTGGTTTGTTTTTGGTTAATAGGCCCTAAGTGTACATAATAAGGCAAACCAAGCCAAAAATATGTACAAGTTATCTTAGTGAAGGTATAAGAAGCTTAAAGAGAAACTTATCAAAGGAAGGACTTAAGCTACTAAGGAGGTCGTTGATTAGTCTGGTGATCAACCATGTGCCTCTATTAACCTTATACAATGACATAAGTTATCAATAAGAGCCAAAGTCAATAGGAAGGGTGCATTCATGATAAAGGAGAATTGGTAGGCTGCCTAATGAATAGTAAGTAGTGTCATTATTTTATTTGTCAAATATGGAATGTCTTGTTCATCAACCTACACATGACTAACCTTGTTTGATTACACTATGCTAGGATAAGCTCCCATAATAAGCCACCTAAGGAAAGTTTCAATTGAAAGTCGGGACAAACATCTTAATTGCTACCCTAGGAACTCATGAGTATCCTAGACATGTGAGGGTTATTGGAGGATTAATGAGTCTTAAAGCCTATTTTAGGGTCACTTTAAGACATCTTTGATGGTTGTTGAAACTAATCAAAATTAAAAATTATTAGTTTAACAAAAATTTATAATATAAGATAATAAACTAGGTTAAACCTTTAATAATCCACTTAATACTTCCTTTCACATTAATTATTGACTACAATTATAAAAATAAAAAAGGAGAAGTAAATAGAAATAGAAGTAAAAATTAATCTTACATGCTTAAGCAATTAAGTAAATAGTATGCAAACAAGATGCAGAAATACAAAACATAATTAAATTAGCGGATTAATTTGAAATTAATCAAATTAAAGATTAAAAATAAAATGTAAACAAAAATAACATAGAAAAACAATAAAGAAACACAATTGATTTTAGAAAATTGAGAACTCTTTGATAAATTAATCATAGATCACAACATATTTGACAACTATATTTAATTTTTCAGCCTAAAATCATATGGAACTCCTGCAATGATTCACAAATTTTATGTTAGATAACCATTTATAATTTGATCAATTTAAATTAGCAGCATTAAGCAATAATTATAATCCATGAAATTGGATTTAAATTAATTAAATTGAACAATTAAACAAAAAAAAACTCTAATTTAATCATTCAATTTTCTATTCTCACAAGAAGAATGATGATTAGTTAATCCAAATTCAAGATAAAATTAGAAAGATATCATAAGTCACTAAAATGAACATAGCTTATACCCAAAAAAATTTCAATTCATGCAATTCTAGAAAATTAGATAAAAGAAATAAAGAAAGAGAAAAATTAATTAATAAAAATTAACATTATAACTCAAAATCTCATAATTCAAACTAAGATAAGCCTCAAATTTCTTAAATTAATTCAAAATTAGCTTTCCATGGATGAAAAAAAGAAACTTGGAGAAGTTGAGAAAGCTGTTTAGAGTTGTGTGTTCTTGCCTTTAGAGGAATAAAACCTTATAATCATATTTCCTCTTCTACAAAACCTAATAGGCCAAGTTAATATGCCTCACAAAGTTACAAAGAATAAAACCTTGTTAATCTTAGAAAGCATAGCCTAATTCATAATTTAATCTACTAATTATGTTTTACAGTAGTAATTTTTGTCATTTAGCTTTGAACTCATTTCTAGCCATCAAAATGATGTAGTTTTTATAAACTTCAAATATTAAAGTTGTTAGGCTAGGTCTTAGGCAATTTTGAACACTTGTTTCAACTTGACAGGACTTTTAGAGTTCTAGATATGGCTTAAAAATTAAGACTAATTCAACTAGGACAAAAATAGAGCATCAATTTCATGGCCAATTTTAACTTTCCAAATGTCTAAACTAGACTTTAGCCAAAATATGAAAATTTTAAAGCTTCCTCTAAACTAATAACAAGATAAGGATCACCTAATTTTGACATCTAAAACTTATGTTATAGCAAAAAAATTAAAATAGTATGAAAATCCAATATTAATCAAATAATTTTAAAACATTAGAAATTCAAATGCTTAATTACATAACAATGTCGATTTCATAAAATTAAGCATATGAAATAGACAAAGAGATATAAAATTGAAGGAAATAATATACTTGCACATCAAATTCCCCCTTTGTACAACCTTGAGCAAACACAACTTTATTCAAAACTAAAGAACAAGAAACTTACTTTACAAAGACTTCAAAATTACAAATCCATAAATAAGAAATAATCAAAGCTATCAAGAGACATAACATATTATCATGACCTAACTTAACCATGATTAGCGTGGAATCCGATATTGATTTTCACAAGCCTTAACACTTTTTATTCTACTTATTCAATGGGAGTTTCCAAATTTCTAGGAGAATTTAAAATTTCACTTTAAAATTTTTACGAAAAAATGAATAAATTCTCTCTTATTTTAAATACTTTTCGAGGGTGACACACCCTATGATACAAAACTTGTATATTTTCTCAAATATGACAATATTATCAACACATACAAATATTATGTAGTTTCAAATTTATATGCAAATAAACAATTCAATACATCAATGATTGAATCAATGAAAACTTTATCTCTAATTTTGATCATAATCTAACTCAAAACACTTTTGTAAGGTGGTCTTAGATCTCTATAGTTACATCAAGCTCACATATTCTTATTCCAAACTAAAAGTATTGAAAATAAAATGGAGTGAGTTATAAAAACTCAGTGAGCATATACCTATCACTACTTTGCAAGAGATTAGCTTTTACATATATATATATATATATATATATATATATATATATATATATATATATATATATACACTAGCTATATAATAGACATGTTTTAAACTAGATATTGATAATAAACCCATTTTCTTGCATCTCTAAATTACATAACACTAAGTCTCAAATTAAGTGTGCACCTCCACATAACTAAATCCCATATCTCGTATTGCAAATCATAGTATTTTCAACTATTTGATTGTACATTATATTATCATATCACATACTACCCATTTCGGGTAGACAACACAATAACACATAATCATTAAAATTTAAATACAAATAATTCATTTCAACCACACTAACAGTAATATCCAAACATAAATAATTTCCAATATCACATCATATAATACATTCAGTTATAGTAACATATATGTAACCACTTTTTAAATTCAAGACCATCTCTATACTTTCTCAATTATTTTCCAGAAGTTTCCCATCAGGTTCTCAAATCTATGTTATTTGGTTTTCAAACTATCACTCTAATACAATTTTCATTTTCCATTTTCATTGTTCTAGAACAATTCATTATTTTCAATGTCATCCTTAGTATGATTCATAGATAATATACATATATATATATGAGAGTTTAATTCTTATAACACAATTGTTTATATAATTTCATTGCAAAGTCACTAATTCATCACTGGATAACACTAAGCACATAGCAGCATACAACCACACCATACAAACATCATTGAACACAATCATAATATATCAAAATCAGAAACATCACCACTATGTTTTTATTACACACTTTGAACAACTAACATTCACTTAATAGCTAATTACTCTTACACCATAAAATTGAATATATATATATATATATATATATATATATATATATATATATATATGTATATATGAAATATGTACTATCAACAAAAAAATACAATTCACACATTTAACTTATTTTTATTAAGATAAAATATATGGTGAAATATATATTCACTTGAGGACATTATTCCACCCTTGGAAGTTCCAAAGCATCCATATTCATCCTTTCACATTTCCCCCTTAATATTACAATTTATAAGAATAATATATAAATATATCGGTATCATCTATGTTCTTGTTAGATCACTTTCATGGAATTTAATTAGAATGTTTCAATATCTCATATCACAATTTCATTATCTCTTTCTCAAGTTATCACTGGAAGTCAAAAATATGCTAATTCATGATAATTTAAAATCAAACCTACACATATGAAAATATTATAGTTCAAAGCTTTAGAAAAGCTTATTTGATACTATTTGTTTATCTTAGACCATTGTCTTCTTTATTTCCAAATTCAACATTAAAAAATCTAAAATCCTCATATATGATAATTTTTTCAACCCAAATTATAAAATACTTAAAATATTAAAATTTGATGCTATGAATATATTTTTAATATATTAGTCTAATAATTGTAAGCATAAAGTTTCTTATGTTATCAATATTATATCAAGTACCGAAAAATATGATAAAGTGAGAATTTTTCAAATCATATTCAAATGTTTAAAATATTAGAAAGTAATAATTCAATAACACTTTAATCATTTTATTTCAACACTCTATATCATAAAGTCTCACAACAATTCAAGTGTCTTATGACAGCTCACGGGCATCCAAATTGAAGTTGGTTGCCACTGGAGGGGAGCTCCAAGGTGGTCCATAACTCTAAGCTGTGGTTTTGTTGGTTCCCCCGCGCTACTAGCAATAATGATTTAAAAGAGCTGATGCTTCAATAGCTTCCATTCAACAAGACGCGCACGAGCTAAAGAAGTTACTTGTTGGAGAGCAATAGCTGAGAAAGGAGCACTCATCGGTGCAAGGAAAAAAACCCGCGTTTGTTGCTATCGAGCTAAGCTATCCTCACCTCACTGAAAATCATCTCTTGGCAAGGCGGTGCTTGCAACGATAATGCCCTCAAGGTGGTAGAGCTGCGACTGATGAGGAGAAGGGGGAGGGAGGGAGCGCAGAGAGAGAGAGAAAGTAGAACCCAAAATGAGAAAAGTTGGTGATGCTGAGAGAAAAAGAAGATAAAGCTGGAAAAAGGGGAAAGGCTGTCAAACATATGTTAAAAAAAAGGAAAGTGCCGACATAAAAATATAAAAAGAGGAAGGGAGAAATTATTGAACTGCGGGAAATGATTTTGCACTTGTCACCGCTTTTTAAGCACATTCCCCTTCTAAAATCTCAGTACTCCAAATTTATTAAATCTAATCTTAACCGATCATCTAAATAAAAATTTATTTTCATGAAACTAAGTTAGCTTTTTTTAAATATCCACTTAATTATTTTTATCTTCCCTCAATATTAGAAAATTTATAACAATTTTGATTAATTTAAAATTTTTAAAATAAATATTTTAATCTCCTATAATTTTCAAATTTTAATTTATCAAATATTAACAATTAATTTATAAAATTTTATACTATTTTCAACTTATGAGAAATTTTTCATAAAATATTTAAATAGACCTCAAATTAATAATGGTCATACATAAAAAATCCAATTAGGATCTATATGAAAATTACCTATCTCCTTTGCCTCTAAGTTACTAACTTTTATATCATCTATAAAGAGATCCTTTGTAAATTGGGATCATCAAGCACAATTTCTTCATATACTATCCTTGAAACACTTTTTCTTAAAAGTTCAAAATCATGTTATATAATGAATTCAGCAGGATTAGTTAAATGACTAGAATGATTAGTAAGAATGCATTGTTTTTCCTCTAAACGTTAAATCTCTACATGATCATCATTTTTTGCAATTTAGGAACCAACATTATTTTTATCACATATGAATGCAAAATTCTTAGCAGATATGGCATATCTATTATGACTATCATAGCAAGTACACTCATGGCCATTAGTACATCCACAAACTCAGAAATCTCAAAAATTTAGCAAGCATGTCATTAGAAGTATATTCAACAAGTATATCAAAAGCAATAAAATTAGAATTAGTACTATCTAAAATAGCAACATTAGAGATAGAATAAAAAAATGAGAATAGGGAACATCATGCAGTAAGGGCTTAAAAGTGTCAAAAAAGGACAAAGAATTTGCAACAAAATATTATCTAGCTTTAAAATTATCAAACTTGGCTATCACACTACCAAACTCCATGTTTAATGTTCCATTTTGAACATTGATTATAGTTCCTACTATATTAAGAAAAAACCAACCAAGAATGATTAGAGGAAAATTATTAGATGTCTTATTTTTCATCTTCAAGATGTAAAATCCTACCTAAAAAATAAGTTCATTAGCCTGTACTAAAACATCCTCAAGAACATCTAAAAGATAAGTGTTAGATCTATTTGCTAATTATACAACCACCCTTGTTTGTTTTAAAGGTCCCAAATTTAAAATATTGAAAATAAAAAAGGGTATAACATTAAGGGTCTGTTTGTTTGGAAGGAAAATAGATTTTTGGAATTTATTTTCCAATTTTTGTATGTTTAGATGTTAAAGAAAGCTGGTCAACAGAAAATTAAAATTCAGTCAACTAGAAAAGTTCTTTTAATTTTTGGAAGGCAACTTCCTAATTTAAAAACCAAAATTCATTTTCCGCATACTATTTATGTCTCCTGTGATCCAAAGCCCTTCCTTTGTGCCTTCTCATACCTTGTTGCTTTATTATTCTATTATCACCATTGCAAGCTCTTGTTTTGAACCTCAAATTAGGTATTCTTATCTTTCATCTCTTCGCATTTGTGATCGAATCCTTTCTTTATTTGTCCATTTTTAAGCTCTCTCTATTAGGGTCTAGGTTGAAACCCAGAAAGCATCCTAACGAAACCCATGTTTGAGGTAATGAAATGGTTTATTGCTTTTTCGATGTCTGGTTATCTTCAAACCATCTTAGGATATTATTCGTCTCCAATGCTTTCTACTAACATATATGAATGCTTGTATTCACTAGATTCCTGATGTTGAGGTAGGAAATGACTAAATAGATGCAGATGTGGTTAATGTAGAGTCAATTAGATTAGTAAATGATCCAGGATGTATATTTTAGAGCAATATCTAGATAAGTTGAAGAATTCAGTGGTATGATTTTATATTTTAGGTTTTTAAGGGGCTTACTCCCTATTTTCTATCAATTCAATAAATGCATTTTGACCCAAAAATTTTTCCTTATAAAAAATGATGTTTAAGTAGGTCACCTTTTAATCTTACTTGCTCTTTAGGAATTTAGTATATGGCCAGTCATTGTAAGTAATGGAGCCACTAATAGTTAGCTGGCATAGCCTGCTTCCAGATAGATTCAAAAAAGTTATTTTTCCACTTCCTGAAGGCCACATTAGTGCCAACATCTCTCCTGGATTTACTGACCCAGTAATTCTATTCAATATATCTTTCTCTGCACTTGTTGTCATTCCTTTGACCATTACCTTGTATGTCACATCAGCGAACTGTATTTTTTAGAATAAGAAACTAAAATCATTATTTCATTAAGATTTATATCTCAGATATGTTTCATCCTTTCCTTAATTTCTTATAGTTATCATTGTTTTGATACATCTTAAGAGGGCAAGCTTTTATTTATATTATAGGTTTCATGTTTCCTTATAATTTGATTTTGAATTAACGATCTTATTCAAATTTGATTCTATTTATGGTTGAATTTGTATTTATGTAAAGCTGATAATAGATAGAATGTTTTATGTTTGTAGTGAATAGCATTATTTATTTTGGATAGCCCACTACCTATTTGATATTTGGTTTAGATGATTAGGATCAAAAGTTAGAACTAGAAAGCCATAGGGAGTGTGGCCGTAATGAGGGGGAGTGGTTTTTATTTTCTTTTTATTTTTGGAGTTAATTAGTGTTCTTGGTTTTTTTTAGATTTCTTTTCTAGGTTCATCTTCTTTCTTTCTGCATTTTCTGGGTTTACTATTAAGCTTTTTGTTTTTCAAGTTAAGCATGGAAGTGTGATTGTATTTGCTACTGGGTTTGCTTTTGTTCATTTCGTTTTTAAATTTAGCATGGATGTGCGAGTATATTGGCAGTTGACAAATTTCTTCATTGACTATACTAATTTGAGTTGTGGTTTTTCCGTCCCCCCTCTTTGTTTTGTTTTTTTTGTCATTATAGTTTGGGTTTGATGGTAGTGATGAATGAATGCAAGATAATATTGAGTAATTTGTACCCATGTAGCCTATGTTGCGCTGGAGTAGCTAAAATGGCAGTTAGTCTTGTTAAGCTTCTAAAAATAGGTTCTTTATTATCTTAAAATCAAAGTCACACTACTTTTAATGCATCCTACAGGGCATAAATCATAGGAACTTCCATTATACTAACTAGACATACAAACTACAAATTAAAAGCTTCTATAACTATAATTTTGCAAGTTCAGATTTCCTTGACCATCTATTCAAACCACAAACTATAGTTTTACACTCCATTTGGATTGGGTGGTCCGACCTCGTTCGCAGACCCGGCTATTTCTGTCTCAGCGTCATGAACCTCCTCCTTGAACTTCTTGTATATGTCACTTCTATAGAAGTTTCTGGTTCTGACCGCCAAAGCCAGTGACACAAGGGCACCAAAGAAAGCAAATCCGGTAATTATAAGAAAAGCCAATTTGTAGCATTCACCACCATCGCAGTTCAATTCCTCTCCCGACTTTCTTTGAAGCCCCAATGCAGCCATTTGCTTTCGTGCTTCCTTGTCATACAAATAGCCTGCAACTCTCACACCGAGCAAGTATGACCCAATTGGGCTAGCCACTGACCCAACATTGTACAATGTTGAGTAATATTTAAGGCCGAAAAGCTCAGATATGATGGAAAATAGGACTGGCCAGTTTGCTCCAAAACAAAAACCAGTAACAATTGAGGCCACATAAAGCCCATTTGGGACATTAAAAGCAATTATAAGATGGCCCACACACGATAACAGAAGGATTGCTGTGAAAATGAGTGGCCTAGGTGCCTTGAGTTTGGTAACAACATACTCTGAAACAACCCCTTGTACAATTTTCCCAAGATAGATCCAAATTGCTATGAGGGAAACAAATGTGAGTATGCTATGAGAAGGGTACCCCAAGGCAGTTCCAATTTGACTTAGATTGTTCACCACAGTCAAATTGCCACCAATCCCACAAATTGTGGCCAAGAATAGGATCAACATGTCTGGTCTACAAATGGCTTGAAGTACAGAATGGTCCTCCCCTAGAGCTGGTGGCTTTAGTACGTTTTTCCAGCAGGAAACTTGTTCTTCTTTAGGTATTTGTGCAGACTTCTTTGGATTATTAGGGTTCTCACCAGATACTTCGAGTGGCGTTGGCTGGTCACAACCCTTGGTAGCTTCTTGTTTTATCTTCCAAATCTTGTGCTCCTCTGCGATTACAATTCCCAGAGGGAGTACGAGTAAGACAAGAACTGCAGTTGTTGTCGCGTAGTACTCGCTCTGAGTGAAGGCGAGACATCTCTGTAATATGATTATCGCCATGAGAAATCCCGCCAGAACAAGTGACATATAGAGGAATTTATAAAAAGTTTTGGTGTCATTTGGCTGTTGAATTCCCCTATGATGTCGGATGACAGGCAGAAAAGCAAAAGCTGTGGCTGTCGGCAGCCATGCCATCAGCAAAATCAAAGACTTTGTGTCATTTCCGTAGAAGGAATAGTAAAACTGAGTAATTATTGCAGCACTCAGACCCAGAAAACCACTCAAAAGCCCTATCACAATCCCCCGGCTGCCGGGAAAATTCTTCACGCTGGTGACAACGACCCCGGTATTGGTGGAACAATGGGAATTTGCACCAATAAAGATGTAAAAACACATGAGCCAAACCGGCGGCTTCGCGATCTTTGTGGTCACAGCAAGCCATATCATGAAATACCCAAAGAAGTTGAGCACGCCGCCGAGTACAACCACCACCCACGGGGGAGTGACCTCGTTGATTAGGCCGAAGAGTATGCCTATATTGGCTCCCAAGTCCTTGAAGAAGCTCAGCAGATTAAGTGTGGTTTGATCATAACCTAGTACTGATTTGATCTCTCGGGAGTAGAGACTGAACATGTAGCTCGCTCCGGAAACGGACATAATTAGAAATGAAGAGAAAATCATGAACCACCGCCCATGAACAACTTGGAAAATGAATTCTTTGGTGAAAGGAAAACCACTTCCATTTTCAGAGACCGCCATTTTTGTCACTCCTTGGTTTCAGTAGCTAGTACCACTTGTGTGATTGTGAAGAGAGTGTGTTGTTGCGCTTTTTGATTTACTTAGTAGGAATACTAGAGAGGGAGAATATACCATATAGGAGTAAAGTTTGAATTTTCAACCTCCTAGAGGTTAAGGTGTACAAATCATGACAGTGACTTGGAAAATTTAAGTGATGTGCTTTTCTTCGCGTGTTAAAAGTTCGAGCAATCATTTATAGCACAAACAGGAGATTCTACGAAACTGTCGCGAAGAAAAAGAAAAAGAAGAAAAAAGGAGTGGCTGGTTTTACCTTGACGTATAAAATGGAACGGGCAAAGCGATGCAAATCGAGTTAGTGTGAATCTGAGTTTATGCAGATAAAAAAATATATAAAAAAAATTTGCCAAGCACATGGAAAATGCGTAGCTCATATTACTAATTTTTTTAATATTAAGAGTAATTAAATTATTAAATATATATATATAGAAAGATCAAAGATCAAATTTTAAATCTAAAAAGAAAGTACTTTTAAAGGATATTGAATTGGGTTACATTTTAAAAAAATTAATTTTTTAAAATTATAATGGGACAATTAATTTTTTTATTATATGTAATGAATTAGTCAAATAAAATTAAAAAAGATTATATTAGGTTAGACATTAGACTAGAAATAAACTTGGATTAAAAAAATTTCTAAATATTTAAAAGATTATCACAAATTTTAATTAAAAAAATAAAAAAGCTCATCACCGGCAAGTTTGCACCAATACAAGGAAGATCGTGTAGGCTTAAAGCCATATAAACTTACCTGTATAAGCTTGCAAAAAATAAAAACTCCAAATAAGGACGTTTAGCCCACCTTGTGACTGCTTGCATTTTCAATGGATTTTTTACTCATTTTACTTGCCTAATTTCATGACAAAAAGGGAAAAAAATATGGGGGGGAGGGAGAGTGATTTAGGCTCCATTTGTTTTTTAAAGATATTTTTTATGGAAAAATCTTATTTATTTATATGTAAATAAAGGAGTGTGATGTTATTTCATAACTTGTAATTAAAAGAAAATGATACCTAGAGTCGTAGTAGAGGAAAATAATTTTCTCTTTAGAAATGAAAAAATTGTCTTTCATTAAATTCTCTACATTTAATATTAATTATATATAGAACATTTTTCAACATCTTACTACTTTATAACTACATTCTAATAGAAGATGTTTTCTACTAAAACAAATGAGATTGATTCCTTTGATTAGAAGGGATGAAATGGATTGAAATGAGAATGGGTATAGGCAAAAAGTTTGTTTGGTATTCACCATGAAATATGATATACATTCTCTAGAGAACGGTGATTTCATCAAATAATATAAAATCTCCCTTCTATAAAAAAAAATGATAGAATGAAAGATTGCATCATTCATGAAATAATATTTTATAATATATCTCTCATAATTTTTATATATTTTAATATTATCCTTTTTATATAATAAAAAATGTTAGTTGTTAAATATTTCTCCATTAAAATATGATATTTTTATATTCTTTGAAAAATGTAATGTTAAAAATTAGTATATTGGAATTTTTACACTTTTATTATAAATTTTTTATAATTATAATTTTGATGATAAAATTTAAATTGAAACAATTTTTTATTATTCATCATTTCATATATTTTAATAATATTAAATTATTTAATAAAATATTTATTATTTTTATAGTAAGTATCATTGACCATATTTTTTCAATTTTATTCCTATATTATTTCATTATAACAAACATAAAAATAAAATAAAACATTTATTTTATTTTTAACTATACCAAGGTCTTATTTGATAATTAGTTTATTCAATTAACTATTAACTAATAACTGATTATATTAGTTAATTTGATCAGTTGTTAATATTAGTTATTAGAGTAAAAATATTTGATAAAATTAGTTATTTATATATAAAATAATATATAAGGACACGTATATATTTTATAATTTATTTAAATATTTTATAATTTAATAATATTTTATATTTATTATATGATTTATGTTTAATAAATATAATAATTTATTTTTAATAAAATAATAATTTATTTTTAAATAATTTTTCAAGTCATACTTGCTTAAAATTTGATAATTCTTAAATATAATAAATATATATATTTCTTAAATTATTACATTTTTAAAAAATAAATTATTATATTTCATAAATACTTTATAGAAATTAATAATTATTATTTAATAAATTTATTTGATCATTTTTATTAAGGATATAAATAAAATTTTGTATATTATTTAAGGATAATTTTATATTTTTACAAGCCCATTATCAATAAACTAATTGCAAATGTTGGGTTCACTAACTTTTTCAAATTAACTAATTGAGGGTCAATCAACCAATTAAATAAGTTATTTGTCAAATAGTTAAATTAACTGATTGACTTAGTCAAATAGTTAAATACTATAAAATCAAATAAAAACTTTTCAAAAAACTCTTTACTAAACACCCTTCAAATATAATTACAAAATATTCATTTCATTTCATTATAATTTCTTTTCCCTTCTCATTCATGCAAATATTAGTCATTTGACAATCAAATTAAATAATTACGGTTATGATATTGATGTTATTTTTTGTAGCTGTGAATACTATAAAGGTGATAATGCAAGTTCCACATACTACAACCACTATTTTATCTATGCAAAATATAATAAAAATTATATATTAATTATTAATTAATATTATCTAATATTAATTCTATTAAATCAATAGAATATTATATTACATGAAATTTATCTATAGATAAAATATCAAAGTTTCCATCCTATGAGATGTAACTTGATTATCTAATATCATTATAAATAAAATTATTACAATCTAATCTTCTAATTTTATTTTTCTTTTTAAACAAAATAAACATTTCTCTTTACAAGCCTCCCCTCAATTTTTACAAAAAAGATTATTACTAAGTCTAGTTTAAAATTTTCATTAAGAGAATATTAATTTTAACATAATTAAGAGTTAAAAGGAATATTTTGTGACAACGATTCATCATTTTTTCTTATTATATATAAGATATGTAATTATAAGGTATATAATTTTACATTAAAATTATGTAACTTATATACAACAAATAAAATTGAGTTTGAGTAATAAACTAGAGTTTGCATCAAGGATGATGGTTTTTATATATAGTGGTTTTGCTATTCTTTTTGTGTATTGATGTAAACATGTAATGTTTGTTTATGATGACTATTATAGTTTTTATATGGGTTGTTGTGTGGTGTAATACCTAAATTAGTTTTTAAATTCTTTCTATTTAAGTGCTTTTATTATTATGTTTTGAAATAATTAATAAAGTTAACATGATTATTTTAAATTTTCTTATTTATATAAATTTTGAAATAAATAAATAGCTATTTATATAATGTATCATTTAAATGTTATTTATTTACCTTATGATAAAAATAGGAATTTAATATTTTTCAATGATATTATGAATTATATTTACTTAATAAAGTGTTTTTTCAAAAATTAATCTAAATGATTTCTATGGTAATTTTCTTACAAAGTTAAGAATATTTAATAATTGTGAGTCTAATAATTTTATGACAATATATGCATTTATTTTGATAAATTATTTTCCTAAAATCTATAGAATTTTGAAGTATTTATTCCAAAACTCCTAAATTTATTAGACTATTATAGAACTCATTAGAAAGGAAGAAGAAAATTTAAAATGGAATAACTTTAGAAATAAGTGGTTAAGATTAAATGAATGTGAAGTTAGTAGTGAAATAAAGGGTTAAGATTTGTTTTTATTAGGATCAAGAATACTTGAGAAGTATAGGATTATTTCCCATAACTTTCTTTATAAAATTTTTCCTAGTTTTTCTTTCTCATGTCAGGTTTTGTTTTTATCTCTCTCTTTCTCTCTTATCTAATTTTTCTTTCTTTTTACCACTACCATTTTCAACTAACTTCCAATTGCCACATGCCACCCAATCCTTGTGCACATCTCTTCCAACCACTAGTAACCTATAAGTACCTAAAGAGGCCATCAATTGTGGTTCATAAGCAATAGCTAAGTAAGGCCATTCAACCTTCTATTGTTAGAAAGCATAAAATTTTAATAATTTTGTTGTTTTAGGCTTGATTCAAAAAACCCTCACTTATATAAACCTAGAATTTTTTAATAATAGTTTTGAAAATATAAGAAAGTGATGATATGGATTATTAAAGTAGTGTGATTAGAATCTTGAATAGAAGTCTTTAGAAGAAAATAGCCAGAAATAATATATTTACAATTTATCTTTATAGGTTGGTAAAATGATGGAATAGAAGAATAAGCTAGGACACTTTGGAATTGTAGAAGGAAATAATATCTTGAGGTGAGTATATATCTTACATCAACTTAATTTTTTTATTGGATTTTATATTTCCCTTATTAAATGCCTTGATCATATATATAAATGTATATTGAATTTTATGGATATAGTTGTAGAATTCTAATATACTTGTGCATAGAGAACCTTAATTATGTCTATCTATCTTTGTGTAATTTACAATGAAGTTTGATGGTATATCATATATATAATTATATATTTATTCCTATGAATACTATTATTGTATCTTTGGGGCTATGCAATATAGGCATGGTACTATTGTTGCTTAATTATGATATATTATGCTAATGTTTATTTTGATTAGATGGTTTTTTACAAGGTGGATAATTTGGTGCCACATAAGAGAAGCATGGGATTGTTGTTTATAACTTTTTATGAATCATATTAGCAATGAATGGTAGTGTTAATTTATAATTTGTAACATGTAATAAAAATAATGCTTTAGAAATGTATGATATGATGAGATGGGGGTGGATATGATTATGTGATTAGTAACAAATCTAAGAAATTGTTTGTAAAAGGATAAGGTTAACTTCGAAGGAAAAAGGTTAGGTTTGTGAAGGAATAAAGTTGATCGAGAGTCACTAAGAGATTTAGTTGCTTTTTTTTTTATATTTTGATAGTTATATATGATAACGAAATTTTAGATGTGCTTGTGATACTAATGATGGAATATAGATTGACCTATGAATTTTATTACTCGATGTTCAATATGAGTATTATTAGTTGTGGAAGTTTACTACACCCCAAATATGTTACTATTGTCCTTTATTTATACTAGTGGAACTCTTGATCGTTAGACTATGGTAACCCTCTTGGGTATTATTATCCATTAGTTTGTGAAAGTGCAGATAAGGGCATAAATGGAAGAATGTCATTAAATTATTTATTATCCATGTGTTCAAGTGAAATCTAGTATAGTCACTTATTTTACTAAATGTTTTGATTTATTGGACTATGCTCAATTAATTTTTAATATTTGTTTTAGGTAAATATATACTCATTGAGTTTTTATAACTCATTGTTAGTTACTTTCAACATTTTTAGGAATAAGGATACTTATCAAATTATGTTGCTTTCATGGAGGTCTAGAGAACTTCGAAGGTAGAATTTGAAAGTTAAGGAAAGTGTTAGTTGTAAATTATGTCTTGATAGATATCTTTTTTAAGTATTTTGTTTATTTTTATGCATGGCTTTTAGTATCTATTTGTCTAGTCATAAGTTTTTGCACACTAGGGCAAGTGGCCTTCTCAAGAGTTCAAGAAAAAAGGAAACTCTATCTATTTGTTTTCTTTTATTTTCATTACATTCTTATCTTTAAAAAAAATAAAAGTATTTCTAATAAGTTAAAGTTTAGATAATCAGTCAGCAAGGATATTAGTTTTGTATGACTATGGATTGGTTCTAGATAAATTGGTAAGATTTAGTTATTTGGTGATGATTTGATTTGATTTTTTATTTGTAGTTGGATATTCTTGTTAATTCTGGGTGGAATGTGATTATGAATGTTGATTTTTTTTAAAAAAAATTAGTGTGGATTTAGCAAATTGACATACTTCAAACTTAATTAACTGACAAATTTAACTTGTCAAATGTTTTAGCATGATATCAAGAAGTAGCTAACACATCTATGAACATAATTCTTGTGATTAGTCTATCAATCCATATGAGTCATAAGAAATATGATTTTTCATGATACTAAAATCAATGCTTATAGATCTTAATATTGAACCTAACTTACTATATTATATTTTATTTCAAGGATAGCTTAAATTACTATTTTTTTATTTTAATCTCCTTATCTCATTAGTATTTCCTAATTTTCTTATATAATGTTATCTTGTAAATTATTTTGAGGCCATTGCCTCTATGTTTCATTGTTTAAGTTTGATCACTTATGACTTCTTGATTAGGCTTTAGAAGTTATTCTTTATATAATTAATTAATTAATTATAAACTTGAGGGTTCCAAAGGGAATTAGATTGGGTTTTCTTTCTAATTAATCCATCTTGTTGATGTATTACAGATGTCCTTTGAGGCTTAATTTTTGCAAGATTTTTATTTTAGTTGAAAGCCTTGATTATGATATTTTAAAGTCCATAATAGTTAAGCTTCCATTAACAATTGTTGATTGTGTGCTAAAAGAACTATTTCATAAGGGTACTTAACTTTTCCCTTTCCTAGTATGTTTAGTTTTTTTCTAAATTTTTGGATATAAAATTCTTGTTTTAGTAAAGTGAAAATGGAATGTATTAAACATATAAAATTCTTTTATTAATCCTTTAGTTGTTAAAGTGATTTTATGAATTTAATTAAACAATAAATGATAGATATTCACTATAATCTTATCAATTAAACAAAATTAAATTGATATATTTTAGGGTTTGATGAGACAATTGATAAATTGTGTAATTTTTTTATTTAAAATATGGATATGTATGTTGGCTAAATTTATTAAGCTATTATAAAACTTATTGGAATGGAAAAATAGAATTTAAAGAGGAATAATTTTAGAAATAAGTTGTCAGGATTAAATGAAGGTGAAATTGGTAGTGAATTAAAGGCTTAAGATTTATTTTTATCAGGACCAAGCATGCTTAAGAAGCATAGGATTACTTTGTATACCTTTCTTTGTAAATTTTTTCCTAGTTTTCTCTTTTGATCTAGGTTTCATTTCAATCTTCCTTTTTCATTTGGCTTCTCTCTTTTTTTTTCCATCATCATTTTTTGTCACTTTCCAACCATTACGTGCCAACCAATCCTCATTTGCATCTCCTCTAATCACAAGCAACTTATGATTACCTAAAGAGGCTGCCAATCAAGGCTAAGAGGCAAAAACCTAGTAGGGCCATTCAACTTTCCATTGCTAGAGTTCCATCTTTCCCCATTGCTAGTAAAGCTCAAGGTAGCTTCCATAGGTTAAAGGTAAATCATTATAGAGCATAAAGTTTTAATATTTTTATTATTTTAGGCATGATGCAAGAAACCTTCACTAATATGAACCTCAAATTTCTTGATGATAATTTTGGAAATATAAGAAAGTGATGATCAAGATTATTAGAGTAGTGTGATTAGAGCCTAGAATAAGACATTTTAGAAGAAAATAATTAGAAATAGTATATTTACAATTTATCTTTATAGGTTGGTAAAAGGATGGAAAAGAAAAATAAGCATAGTTATTTTGGAATTGCGAAGGGAAATAATACCTTGAGGTGAGTTCATATCTTACTTGAACTTAATTTTTGTGTTGCATTTTATATTTCCTTTATTAAGATCATCTATATAGACATATGTGGAATTTTTTTGGATTAGGTATAGAATTCTAACTTACTTGTGCTTAGAGAACCTTAATTATGATCACATATTGTTGTGTAATTCATAATGAAGTTTGATGGTGTATAATATATATATATATATATATATATATATATATATATATATATATATATATATTAAAATATACATTTATTTTTTAAGAATACCATTATTGTACCTTTAGGGCCATGTAGTGAAGGCATGGTATTGTTGTTGCTTATTACATATTATGATGTTGTTTACTTTAATTAGCTAGTTCTTATTAGATGGAATATTTATGGCCATGCAAGAGAGGTATAGAATTGTTATTTATAATTTTATATGAATCATATTAGGAATGAATTGTTATTTAAATTTGCGATTTGTGACATATAATGAAAATAATATCTTAAGTATGTATGATATGATGAAATAAGAGTAGATATAATAATGTGATCAATATCGAATCTAAGAAACTATTCATGAAAAGATAACATTGTCTCAAAGGAATAAGGTTGACTATAAGTCACAAAGAGATTTAATTGCTTTTATCTTTATTTCTTTATATATTTTATGTAATTTTGTATGATTATCAATGAAATTGTAGATGTGCTTGTCATATTAATGGTGGAATATAGATTGATTTGTGAATTCTATTTCTCGATGTTCAATATAAGTATTATTATTCTTAGAAGTTTACTACACACTAAATATGTTATTATTATCCTTTGTTTATACTAGTGGAACTCTTAACTACTAGAATATAGTAACCCTATTAGGCACCATTATCTATTAGTTTGTGAAAATACTAATATGGGTGTGAGCAAAAGAGTATGTCATTAAATTGTTTATTATTCTAGTGTTGAGTTATGAAACATGGTATAACCACTTATCTTATTAAATGTTTTAATTTCTTAAACTATGCTTAGTTAACTTTTAATATTTGTTCTAGGTTGATATATGCTCATTAAGTTATTGCAACTCATTCTTAGTTATTTTCAACATTTTTAGGAATAAGGATACTTATCAAATTATGTTATTTTCATGGAGGTCCAAAGAACTTTGAGAGTAGAATTTGATAGTTAGAGAAAGTGTTTGTTGTAAATTGTGCTTTGATGGATATTGAAGCATTTTAGTTATTCTTAAGCATGATCTTTAGTTTCTATTTGTTGAGTCGCAAGTTTTGCGCACTAGGGCGAGTGGTCCTTTCAAGAGTCCAAGAACAAAGGAAACTTTATTTGTTTATTTTCTTTCATTTGCATTGCATTCTAGTTTCTACTAAAATAAATGTATTTTTGTTAAATTAAAATCCAAATAATCAATTGGAAAGACTAGTAAAAAATAGAAAATGGAATCCACATTGTTCATATTAAAGTTAAGTTGTGACATATGTGTGCGTGTTGATTTGGAAAGAAATAAAATCATAATATAATTTTGCAAAATGATTTCTCTTTGCTGATTTATTTATACTTTTGTAATAAATTGCTAAATAATAATTATATATTAAAATTGTATAATTGGAATTTGGATTTCAAATATTACCAAAAGGAAGAAAAACTAAATTAAGTTTCTATTTAAAATAGTTAAAAATTTAACTTTTCATATACAAATTAAACCTAAAATGTCAATAGATAATTATAGCATCAGTTCTTTACATGACAGACATGATGAAATGACCAATTTATAAAATGTCAATTTTATGCTCGATTGATGTCTAAATAATGAAAATTATAAATTAATGAAAAAAATACAAAACCTAATGTCGTGCATTGAATGGCATTTATGAGGTAATGAGAAATAGTGAAAATTTAGCATGTCAATTTTTTTTAAGAAAAAATAACCTAAACTCATCTTAATTATCATAATAGTTCAAGTCATAAGTTTAGGATCGACAAAGTACTTAATTGATGTTTTATGGTATGACAACTGCTACTTTGTTAAAATATAATCAAACTTAAGATTTTGGTTTTATAATAATAACTAATATCTAAGATTTGCCTATCATAATGATATAAGGTTCTATATCAATGCACATAAATGATGATAACACTCCTTCTCAAAATAATTTATTATTAATTTGCATCCCATTTACGTCTTACATCTTAGGAGTCATATCTATTCATAGATTTTAGAAGTTATCAATCTACACCCTCCATCAAAGAAAAGGCTTTCTAATTCAAGTAAGGTAAAATCTGATAGATAAAGATTAGTATAAATATTTTATGATAAAAAATGAAAAATATATTATGTTATATCTATTTTACTTAGTGATAACATCTAAGTTTAAAACCATAGCAATATACATAAAAAAAAAAGAAAAAGAGAAAAATATGCAATAGAATAAATAAAAATAAAATGAGAAATGTATGAGTTATAAAATACTAAGAGTGAAAAACAAAAAAATAGTTAAGTAACTTAATTAATTTAAAATTTAAACTTATTTAAAATATTTTTATAGTAAAAAATTATAATATATTATATTTATGCAATTTAATGATATTAGTATTTGAATTATAAATAACAAACATGAAAAATGAAAAATAACAATAAAAGAAATAAAAAATATAAATATAAATGCTTTAAGTGTTAAAAAGTTAAAATAGAATAAATAGGGAAATTAAATAAAATGAAAAAATTAGAGTGGCAAGTGGTAGTTTGGGATTGGGTAGGAAAATGGGAAATTTAGCGTGACACGCGAGGAAGTTACGCGGATTAGAATCGTTAGATGATAATGATGATGATTAGATTTTAGTTTATTTAAAGCATTTTATGACGAAAAATATATCATGTTATATTTATTCTACTTGATATCAATTAAAAATAAAATATATAGTTAGGTAATTAATTTAATAAAATTAAAAATTTAATTTATACAAAATAATATATGATAAAAGGAAAATATATCATATTATGTCTATTTTACTTAATGATACAAACATCTGGTATAAGTTTAAATGATATGAATACATGTAAAAAAAAAGAAAAAGAGAAAATATACAATAAAGTAAATAAAAAATATATGATATGAATTATAAAGTAATTAGAGTTAAAAATAGAAAATATAATTAAATAATTAAATTAATATATTCAATGCATATTTTTATAGTATAAAATTATTTCATGTCATATTTATATTAGTATTTGATTTATAAATAATAAACATGAAAAAGGAAAATTTATATATAATAAAATAATTAAAATGTAGAATAAAAATGAAAGAAAAATAAAAAATGCTTTTACATATAAGAAAATTAGAAAAGTATGATAAAGTAATTAAAGAAATTATATAATATAAAAAATTAGTAAAAGTAGGTAAATGTTTTAGGCGGGAGAACGTTAAATTCTAGCATTACACGTAGAAGTAGTTTCACGTGGATTAAGTGATAAATTAATAGACAACTAGAATAGATTAACACTAGGGATAGATATACTGACAGAGAGATGGATCCATGGATGCCTACTTTGATACACGTCTACGCTTTAAGAAGTTTGACCACTTATGCAGAGCAACTAATGCATCAATGAGAACCAACTACATAAAGACCTATATTTTATATTACACTTTATATTTTTAATAATATTATATGCATTAATAATGAAATATGAAATTAATTTATAAATACAGATGGTAGCATAAATTTAAAAGACTAAAAAAAAATAGAAATAAATGATCTAGAATTCAATTTTAAAATTTATTTTCAATACATATAATATTTTTTTCCTATATTTTTCACCCAACATACAATGCCCTGACTTCATATTACATTTGTTTATATTTTATATGTTAACTAATAATATAGGATCTCAATATTATGTGAACATTTTCATAAATTTAACTTAGAATCTGTAAAAGCAACAAACAAAAATTCTTGAAAGTGCCATGTGGATTATTCTCAAACTTAAGCATTTTAGGATGTCAAGTGAGGTTGCAAGTAAAGCAGACTCTCTATATCGGCATTTGAGAAATTCAAATGAAAAGGCGAGCGAAGTTCACTTTGTTGTGAAAAACATAATTCCTAAATTTACAATTATTCCAAAATGAGATTCTTTCTAATCTATTGCTTTTTCTTGTTAAATTTTAATCAATCATATTTCCCATTAATATTTAATGTGAAAATAAAAATAACTAGGGCAGGTGAACAGTTTTCTCTTCTTTTCTTTGCATTTTTGTCTGACCCGCTCTAAATTCTATTTCTATTTCAATTAGCATTTAGGATTAAAATTCATCTACTTTCTGATTGAATGCCTTCCAATCAGATTTAATGGTGGTATCTGATGCGATGACTTTAGTTCAGCGATCTTCAACATCGACTTTTGTGCTAAATCATTAATTCTCTTCTCCAAGCATATTTCTTACTCGCTCTCGTATGTGTGTTTTGCTGGAATGAAAAATGCAGTTCATATACTTGTTTGTTGCTTCTAATATTGATTGTCAATCTGGCTTATTTTGTTATTCTTATGAAAATCGAAAGGGTTTCCATTGGTAGTTGGTTTTGTTTCAAATTACAATTTAGCTGTTTGGGTTTCAATTTTTTAATTTCGCACCCGTTTTTCAAAATGATTTTTGTTAAGAATTTTGCAATTTTTTTCTATAAAGTCATACTACATTTGTAATCTTTATTAAAAAAAAAATAATAAGTTTCAATTCATTCAAATTCATAATATTATTATTATCACCTTCCCCAAGTCATTGGCTTCTAGGAATAGCGAAGGCAAACTTTTCTATCTTAAATTTTTTTTTCAAATTATGATTTAGGTAAAATTTTTTCACTATTCATAATTTATTAGTGGTTCTTAATTTATTGGTTATTGTGAAATTTGAAATATCTCCTAATATTAGATATTTTCTTTTCCTAACAAGCAAATATCCATTTGTTGTTCAATCTCCATCTTCTCCCTACTTTTTTTTGCATTTTTGAGTTTCACATTTCCTCACTCTTTAAATTTGAAATTCTTGATTCCTATTGCATCATATTTTATGATTTTTTCCCCAGATATTGCTTTTATATAAAATCACATTTTTCAATATTTCATATTCTATAATATTAAATTAATTTGTACTTTTTTCTCTTTCCAAACTCTCTTTCTCAATTATTTTTCCTTTTGAAATATCAAATACATGAGATTCCAATATCTTCCATGATTATTGACAATGATACACGGGGATTTTGGTTCAATTGGTGAGATATTTTTTTTTCGTGTTTGTGTGTATAGAATTCAAATCTTCCTTCTCATTTTCATTCTCTCCAAATTAATGTTTTTATTAAATTTTTAGTGTAATTTATATTTCACTTGGTTCTTTTTATAAATTTTTTCATGTGATTTCACTACAAAAATTATGCAATATTAAGACAATACCTATACAAATGACAAAAATTTTGAGGTTCATTAATTTTAAAAAAAAAATTAATCCAAATGACTTTTTTTTATCTATATAGGTTTTTTAAAATTCTTTTGAAGAATAAAAAATAAAAACTCTATATATATGCCAAAAGTTATCTATATAGGTTTTCTGAAATTTTAATGAAATTTTTTTTAACTTTATGCAAGCAACAAAAGTTGTTTGTATAGAGTTAAAATCTTTTTAAAAAATAAAAAACTCTACATAGATGACTTTTGTTATTTGTATATTTTTTTAATTTTTTTAAAAAATAAAATATTTTATATAGATGATAGGTTTTTTCAAATTTAAGAAAAATTTAACTGTACATAAATGATAAAATTTGTTTGTATAGAGTTAAATTTTTTTAAAAGTTTTTTAAAAAATAAAAAACTCAATATAGATCATTTTTGTCATTTGTATAGTTTTTTTAATTCTTTTAAAAAATAAAAAATTTATACAAATGAATTATAGGTTTTTTACAATTTAAAAAAATTAACTTTACACATATAACAAAATTCATCTATAAATAGTTAATTTTTTTAAAAAAATAAAATAATCTATACAAATGACTTTTATCATCTATATAGTTTTTTGAATTCTTTAAAAATAAAAAATAAAAAATTCTATACAGAAAACAGAAGTTATCTGTATATTTTTTTTTACAATCTTAAAAAAAAAATTTAACTCTACATAGATAACAAAGGTCATCTGTATAGAGTTCAAATTTTCATAAGCAGTAAAATTTTGATAGTTAAAGTGGCATGGGGTATACAAATGATATTGTTATTTGTATAACTTCTTTTTTTGAAAATTACAAAAAGTTATACAAATGACATGTATCATCTAAATAGCCAAAAAATTAAAAAAAAATAAAAAACTATATAGATATCGTGTGTATAGCTAGAAAAAGTTTTGAAAATTTTAAAATGATGCATCTTTGCTTTTATCTATTATGACGATATAGCCCTATATAGATGATTGATAACTTGTCATCTACGTAGCCTAAAGCCTGTAAATTCCCACTAACACTCAAGCAAAAATGCTTTGCACATTATTTCTTCTTTCTTGCCTTTTCAGAAGAACTTAGGTAAGTTTCTTCTTCCCTTTTATCTTTTTTTATTTTTTTTTACATTTTTATGATTTAATTTTGATTTATTCTTACATTTATTTTGTTAGATAATCAATTTATGTTGCTTCATTAATGTTTGATTTTTTGGATTATTGCTTCATTATTCTATTAAGGTAAACTAAAAAAATTCATATATATTTTTAAATGGTATATTGATATAAAATATAAAGGTGAATTTTTCCTTCATTAATAAATGTGATAAAATTATCATTTAGTGTATGTTAATATATTTATTGCTTAAAATATTTGATGATAATGATATAATATTTGAATATGAATTATTATTTTGTATAATTTTATATAATATTTAATGAGATAAAATTATTATTTTGTATATTTTGATATGTTTATTGGTTTGAAAATTTGATAATATCAATATAATAGTTGAACATGAACTTATCTTAATACTTTATTTTGTTAGATAATAAAATTTTTATTTTGCATTGAGTTTTAAATTTTTAATTTTTTAATTTTTTTAAAAATCAATAAACTTTATACAAATTACATTGTCATCAGATGTTCTAATTTTAAATTATTTTCAAAAACCCCTATACAATGTTTTCAAATTTTAAATTTTCTAAAAAATAAAATAATTTTTATACAGACGATGAAGTCATTTGCATAGAGATTTCAACTTTTAAATTTTTTAAAAAAAATTAAAATAACTTTTATACAGACGATATTGTCATCTATACATATGACAATATAGGTGATGATATCATTTGTACAAAGGGCCTATATTTGATTGATTTTGCCTTTTATATAAATAACTTTGCCATTTATATAAGTCTAATATATTCAAATGACATTGAAAGTTATCTGTGTAGGTAACAATACATATGAATTTATACATGAATCATTACAAATGATTATGCCATCTAGAATATATATATATATATATATATATATATATATATATAGACACACACAAATGCAATAAAACATTTTTAGTAGTGTTGTACTGACACATTCTATGAAACTAAGGCCATAAACAAAAGTTAAAGTATTATTTTTGTGTTTCTTCCTTTTGAGTGTGGTTTTGAAATTGGATTTTTACTGAGTAACTGAGTAATGCTTTCTCACATGTTGTTAGAGAGAATGACTCTAGGAGAGGAAGATTGAGAGGAAGAAAGATTGAGAGGAAGAAGACAAACCATATAGAGAGACTGTGATTTTTTATTCATTACTAATATTTCTTTTAAATAAAAATTATATTTTTATTGACATTCCTTGGGCTCCATCCTGATCTTGATGCATTTGCACCCTTTCATGATTATTGATTTTTTTTTTTTCAAATCATTACATATATGTTGTAATTATATGATGTATTCATAGCTTATAGTGATAGAATGTCATTTTCTATGCACCTTAACCTTTTTAATCATTACGTATTAATTCAATGAATTTGAATACAATGTTATACGAATATCTTTTGTCATTAATTATTTATATTTTATAATTTGTGGTATGATTTTCAGTTCCATTACAATCACTTTAAATTTCTATTTATTTCCTTTAAAATAAATTTTAAGTTTTGACTTTTTTACATTAACACATTAAATAATTAAATTAAATTAATTTCTATTTTTAAATAAAACTTTTAATTAACATATTAAATTAAATATTCTTCAATTTCTCATCTATTTTTATTGCACATTTTTTATTTTAATTATACTAATTAAATTATTTCCATATGTTAATTTCAGAAATACTTATAATTTTGTATTAATGCCTCCCATTAATATAATTATTAGTGGCCATTAATTCCCCAATTATTATTTTCATTGGACATTAATATTCATGAATTTTTTACTTGTTTAATTGTTGATCGGAATAATTAGCACTCTTAATTTCTAATTTTATGTCTTTTATAGAGATATTACTTATTATACATTTTACAATTAAAGAGGATAGAGAATAGTTATATATCATAATAATATTCATTAATTTCTTATCTATAAATACTAACTGGGCTAATTAACATATTATAAGGAGTTTTCTATTTCTAATTTTATGATTTCTATAATTAGTAATTCATAACATTTATTTAATTATTACTTAAAATAAATTTTATCACCAAAAGGTAAATAATAATTATTGATTTAATTAAGTTATTAATTTTTTTTTTTGCAAAACTTGATAGAACAGGTTAAAAAAATGTGACTGATATATAATATATCTATTTAAATCTAAATCTCTATTATTAATGTGTTTCATTAATTTTAAGTAACGTGATTAATTTTTAAAAATTTATAATATAAGATATTTGAGTATTGAAAGTAAAATAATTTTAAAATATATTTATATATTGAAGTAAAATAAATTATTGAAATAATACAAAATCTGTAGTAACAAGCTCCAATAAACCTTTTGTAATTATTAGATCAAATTACAATAAGAAAAATTATAACAATAACAAATATTCGTATATAAGCTCATAAATTTTATGATTATGTTCATAAAATAAGTATTCTCTTGATTTGATATTATGTTTGGAATGAGTAAGAATTAATTGCATTTGAAATTGCACAATCGGTAATCAGTATATAATTTCAAATAAATGCATATAACAATCAATAATTAATTTGCACATAACATTAAAATATAATTCAAAACGTAATATTAAACCCTTTTTAATTGTATACACAATTCTCATTTTTCTCAAACTAAGGTCCAAAAATTGTATTATATTATTATTATTAATATATAATGAAATAATATTCATAAATATTGTAAAAAAAATACAAAACAATAAAATCTTTTGATATAGAATATTATTTTTATAATATATTACATAAAATTTTGTAATTTAACATTTTATTTTGATTTTAAAATTATAATGCATCTCAATTTTTTCTCTTGACCCCTGCATAACACGGATAGTGCGTTAGTTTCATAACAATAACAAAATGAATTCATCATGTTATTCGCATACTTAATAAAAAATTTTGACAAAAAATAAATAATATAAAAAGATATACAATTTAAAATTAAAAAAAGGGAAAGTCACATGAACTCGGTTGATTTTAGAGTTTCATAACCTATCATGTAGCACTGTCATGAATAAGAAAGGTTTTTTTTTTTTTTTCAAATTAAAGTTTTTCTTTTTCTTTTCGATGAGGACACCGTAAATTTTGTGCAGAAGACACTACAAATATAATACCTTTTTTCTTCAAATTTTTCAAAACACAGGATGAGCTCTGTGCATCCGCGTCTCGTTGTTGAATATTTTTAATTTTGATTATCTGTTTTTAAATTTTAAAATAATTAATAAAAAATTAGGAATAATTTTGGTCACCATTATAACTTTCAAAAAATTTATAATAAACTTTGTCTAACTTGTGGTGGCGAGGCCCCCGTAATTGCCAAAATCGGGAAATTTATGAAAATTTTCCTACAAATTTTTTTTTAGAAAAAAAATTCAAATTTAGGCTTCACAAAATTAGATTTTTTATATAAACTCTTAATAAATTTTATTTCAACCTCCCATTAATTATCCTGGCTTCGTCCCTGTGTGAAAGGGAAGAATATCTGTGTGAACTATAAAATCAAAATCGTGAAAATGACAACAGATTCTTGTTGAAGAATTGAATTACTACAAATAAATTTCTATCAATGTAGGACCACTTAGGACCATTTTGAATGCACTCATTGAGGTATGGATGGAAAAAAAAAAAAAAAACAAGGAATGACTGACTGTCATTGTATCATGGATCATCGTCACAATAACCACGCGCACAAGGTATTGCAAGAGTCACTGTTATGGTCCCAATTTGCGGTAGGACTAGAAGAATTTTTCCGCAACATGTTTTCTTATTTTATGTAATAAATAATAATAATTGATTTTTAATTTGTGTAAATCTTTTTATGTATCTGAAAAATAATTAATTCTATGTATCTGAATTGTTGTTAAATGGATAATAAATTTGGTTAGTTATATTTATTTGTAGGATAAAAGCAAGAATACATGATATAAATATTTCTGTGTGACAAAAAACACGAAGTGACAATAGCATTGTACTTTTGTTTTAACAGAAAATAACATTTCTCATAGTAATATAATTATAAAATATTAATATAGCAGAAAATATTTTATTTTTTTAATATTATATATGAAAAATGTGATAAAAATAATATTTTATATTTTTTTATTATTATGTACTATATATTGTAATTTTTTAATAGAGGTATATAAATGATGTAGTCAAAAAAATATTTTACATAGAAATAAATGAATGATTGATTCAAAACCAATATCAGTCGCATCTGTAGAGCACGTTATTTGACTATACAATGTATGAATGCCGCTGTTGTCTTCCGCACGACAAGAAGTCCATACCGTGTTGTCGTTGATGTATACAATGATAGTTGTAACCTTGACTTTTACATGATCATTGATCAATGGGACCAAAAAAAAAAAAAAACATTATTTGACTACTAGAGCTACAGTGTCTTATTATGAAATTTAAGCATACATATTCCATTTTTTTTATACATGAATGTCTTTGATACGGAGAGAAAGGAAATAGGGGTCACTTTATAAGTAAAATGGACATCACTTGTTTTTCTATAAGATATTTTTCGAAAAAAATTATTTTTCTATATATAGATGATGAAGTACTATATACATTTATATATTGCAGTTAAAATAGAATTATGGTAATAGAGGAAAATAATTCTTTATTTGAAAAAGAGAAAGTTATCTTCTATTAAACTCTTTACATTTAATATTAAATATATAAATTATTTTTTTTATCATCTTGATATGTTTTTATGAAAGATATTTTTCCTCAAAGTAAAGATCCTTATGCTTTATTTGTTTTGATATAAAATATGTTTTTGTAAGAATATAACTATAAATTGTTAAGATGGTGAAAAATGTTCTATATATCCTATGTTAAATATAAGAAGCTTTGGTAGAAGACAATTCCCTCTTTGAATGTTAAATTTAGGGATTTTGGTAGAAGACTCCTTTATTATCATGACCCTAGATATAATTTTTTTTAATAATAAGGTATGAAGATAATATGTCAATCCTTTATTCATGTAGAAGTATATGAAATTTTCCTGTGAAGAATATCTTTTGAAAAACAAACTTACCCTTAGCCTCCAAAGCTTGAAGGCATGAATGTTAACTATGGGAATAGAAGACTCTAATAATACCCATCTTGTAGGAATTAAATTTGTGTTAAAATTCATGATAAATTGGACTATTAGGATTACATTTACATCATGTACTCAACGCTTATTGGTGACAAATGATGGAACTTGTTTGTAAATTGTTATATATCTGTGTGGTTAAATCCCTTAATTGAAATATAAAAAACACACACATTAATTGTTAGAAAATCATATTGTTTTGAAATCAAAAGATATGATGATTTATGATTAAGAAATGTCTTGATTAATGACCAAAAGTCATGTCAAAAGACATGATGGTTAATGGTCAAGAATCATGTTAATTCATGATCAAGGGACATATTTGCTCATGATCAAAGAATCAAGTTGTTTAAAGATCAAGAGATGCAATAGTTCATGATTATGAGAAATGTCATTTCATGGTTAAGAAACATTTGGGTACAAAATATGTTGTACATTGAGTAGTATTTCAAAAAAACTAAGTTTCACATCGGGCAAGTTAGGCCTTAAGAGAAGGTTTATATATAAGACCTCTTTTTTATATAAAGTGACAAGGAAAAAAAGTGTTAGACTTGCATGCATGATGTGGGACAAAAGTTAGTATAAAATGATGGATTTGCCCTTTGTGCATGCGAATAACATGTGAGACTAGGCCCAAATCTATTTTTACAAAACCAAAATTAAAATAATTTTTATTTTTAATTTTACAAAATCTAGTGCTTATTTGTAAAGCTAGATTTTAGCTCTGATAAAAAATTCGAAATGCTCAATGGATTTATTTTAAACATTTATTTCTGAATAGCTATTTGAATATTTATTTCCAAATGACTATTCAAACATTTACTTTCTAATGGCTATGTTTTTAACAGTCATATTTCTAACAATTATATTTCTAACAACTATATCTTTAACGACCATATTTCCAATGATTATGTTTCTTAACCTATAAATAGTACACTATTTCTTTCATTTTTGATAACACGCACATCTTTGATAACTTTCTCTAGAAATACTCTTCTTTTTCTTGTTGGGTTTCATTTTTTTTATGCATGTTTCCTGTTTTGATCTTGCAATTTTAGGACAAAAGAATCTATTGAATCTTGGGGAATTACCGATTCAAAAGGTTCAAATAATTCATTGAGGATAGTGACTTATATCACGCCTTAGAGTGCACAATAATTTTCTTAACAATATTAAGAAATTATCTCTTAAGTGTAGTCTTAAGGATAATGTCTTTATAGATAAGTTTTCAAAAATAATTTTTGGTTCATTGTGTTTACAATTTTTATGATATAATTTCTCTAACTAGTCTTTTCATTTGTGTCTATTATTTAAGATGTGTAATGTTATGATCCATTGTAGGATAGGCATGACTCGATTTCCTTAACTATTTATGAATGAGGCTATGTAAATAAATTTAAAGCTTTCAATGGTCTTGAACATTCATAATGTAAGACTTATGAATTCAGGTAAGTAGGTACTTTGCTAAATTTTTAATTTAATATTAAGATTTTATCATTGTTGCCAATTGGTATATTGGTGTTATACATATTCTGTGCTGTTGAACTATGAATGACAATTTAAGAGAAATAATAATCTAATTATTTATTTATATTTTAATTTTCTTGAGAATTACATTGTGTAAGAATTTATTCTCATTAGGAAATATTTTTACAAATATATGAACATCACTATCTAGTAATTTGCTTCACTACTTCTTGCATGACTTAGCATGTTTAGGGCTTATAAACATATAGAAGTGTGGAAGATAAAAAAAAATTGAATAAAAATAGCAATTTAATAGTTCTTGATTTCATGTGAGAATTTACATTATACTTTTAAATTTTAAAATAATTTTAAATTCTTTTTATCTAATGTTTATGGATTACTTAAGAATCTTTTATTGGGATCTTGAAAGGTATATTTGTGGGATCATAAACATTAACTAATTAGCCTTTTTAGATTTAATGAACTTTACTTTTTCTAATTTTGAAGTTGAAGATATTTATGCATGACAAACAAGCTTATATAAGCCTATGTTAGTATATTTACTTATGTTGTTCACTTAATGCATTTAAATGTGCCTTATCTCATTTCTATGTGTATTGTCAATAAACATGTTAGCCAATATTTTTTATATTTATAAATTCATTCTACATGTCACTTACAAATAAGATACCCTATAAGAAGATAGGGAAAATATCTTATGAATTGTGAAAAGGTTATGCACCTAATTTATAACATTTGAAGGTATGGAGGCACCTAGCTAAAGTTTATAACTTGAAACCAAGAAAAGAAAAATAGAATAAAAAACCTCTAATTGTATATTTGTGGAATATGCTAGTAATAGTGAAGCAAATAGATTTCTTGTTTCAAAAAGCGATATGTTAGATAGTAATACAATTATAGAAACAAAGAATGTTGTATTCTACAAACACATTTATCCATTGAGTGATAAAATTTCTCATGCAATAAAAACTCTAAATAAACCTTTCTTGTTGATGATGATCCTTAATCTTGTTTTCAAGCAGTTTCTTCTTTTGAGGCAAAATTTTGGAATGATGTAATAAAAATACAACTTGAATCCATTTCTAAAAATCAAACTTAAGAGCCAATGGATTTACCATCTAGGGCAAAGTCAATAGGTTGTAAATGATTTTTTTTTAAGAAATATTTTCCTAATGGTTCAATTAAAAATATAAATCTCAATTGGTTGTAAAAGGTTTTACATAAAAATAAAATATTAATTATTTTAATTTTTTGCACTAGTAATAAGGATTTCTTCAATTTGTGTTTTGTTTGCTTTAACTTCTATTTTTAAATTAGTTGTACATCAAGTGAATGTGAAAATTGCCTTTTGAATGAAGATTTAAAGGAAGAAATTTATTTAATACAACTTGAGGGTTGTGAGATCCTAGGACAAGAACATAAGGTCTATAAATTTTAAAAAAAAATCTTTGTATGGCCTAAAGCAAGCACCTAAACAATGGCATGAGAAATTTGATTAAACTTCTTTATATAATGATTTTTCTCTTATGTTGAAATGGTATATATAAAATATGAAAGCAATGAATGTGTGATCATTAGCTTATATATGGATGATATTATTATTTTTAGCACTAATTTTAATATAGTTTGTGCAGAGTAAGTAGGTATACCTATAATTTCAATTTTAAGAAAAAGAAAGGAAAATCTTATGTTTGTGGCAAGCCATGACATCATACACCTCAATGTGAGAAAAAGGTGAGAAATGATAATCCTCCAAAACTTAAATCAAATTTGGTTGGAGATGATAAAAATGATATAATTATAGCAATCATTTCTTAAGTAAATATTGTGGCTAACGTGAAAGATTAGGTGGTAGACTCAAGTGTTACAAGACACATCTATACTAACAGAGAAGCCTTCATTTCTTGCTTATTGGTTAAAGATAGAGAATATCTGGTTTACCTTAGAGATTCAAGAACTAGAAAAGTTCTTAGAAAAGATAAAATACTTCTAAAATTCACATCTGGCAAAACCATGACTTTAAGTGATGTTTTGTATGTGCCTAATATTAGAGCAAATTTAATCTTTATATCTTTATTGGGAAAAAGTTGTATTAAAGTATCTTTCAAACTTAACTAAAATAATAAAATACCTAAGAGGCACTATGAATTATGAAACTTGCATGAGTGGATTTTCCATTGTATTAGAAGGATATGGTGATGCTAATTGGATCTTTAATTCAAATAAGACGAAATCCACTAATGGTTATATGTTTAACCTTGGTAGTTATGTAATAACTTGGAAATCATCCAAGCAAATAATGATTATAAATTTGAATCATGTTATTTTAAAGGTAATTCCAATTATCATATTTATACATATATTTTCTATATAGTATATTTAATTATGATAATAACACTAGAATAATTATATTCTTAAATGTCCCTAGTCATATATCATTGTGAATTGGGTTGCATTAATATGTTAAGACTAGCATGTGTGGTAACTTATATGAGATATTAAGTTCACACATGAGTACAAGTTAAAGAACTTATGTATTAGATTGACCCACCCTAAGAACACTGCATTGATCGTCATATAAGTATCATAAGTGATTCTTAGTGATCATCATTAATATGGTCCTTTGATTTGAGATCGTCAAGGTTCCCTAAATGTGAGTTTCATATTTTGATACTACTCTATGTCACTTATGGTTAAGTGAATGTAAGGGTAGTTATTAGATGTATCACATATCATGTAGAGAGATTTGTGTGATCAAGATGGAATTTGTTCCTTCTATATAACAAAAATGACATTTGTGGGCCCTCGATTATGTAAATTGAGAAAAATTCATAGCTATACTCAAATAGATTGACATGGGATGTCAATTACATTTGCTTTAGTTAACTTACTTATGAATTAAGAAACATTTGAATTGAGTTATATACAAATGATATAGTCTATGTCTCGTGCTTAATTTAGATGTCTAGGATAAAAGGTCATAGATAATAATCACATATATAGATTTATTCGAATCACTGACTTTCTCATTACTTGGATAATAATAATGTGTTGTTAGACACCACTCATTATTTATGATCATTAACATGATTTATGATAATTGCTAATGTAATGAGAGTTTGTAAGATTAAACACTTAGAATCTAGTGAATTTAGAATTAATAGACTAAATTGTTTGGGCCTAGTATATGAGAATTTTATGTTATAATTATAAGGCCTAATTATAAGCACATAATTGTATGTGGAACAAATCCTAATTAGTTAGGATTTTCTATGCACCTATTTAAATAGACTTGTTGGGTGTCAATTATAATTCAATTCATGCATCCCAAAACACAAAAAAATCCTAGCAACTCTCCTTGACCATAAACCTAGAAAGGGCGTAACTAGCATTACAAGGTAAAGAAAGAGAATTCCAATTAGTGGCCATAAGACGTTCACTAGTGATTTGCAAGTTCATGTGGATATCTTAGAGTTTTGATCGAAAGTAAGTCGAAAAGGTGATCAATAATCCAACCTTGAATCATCTATAGAAGGTAATGATTAAATCCTTATCTCGATCTAATTGTTTCACATAAACCTTGGCTGGGATCGATTAAATTCCATTACAATTGTTTGACTCCTGATTCCAACAAGATTCACTATAGAGTTAGAGTTTATGGCTTTTGAGATGGTTGGAAATGAAGTTGAGTGGATAGGAAATTTCTTATTTGATATATTAGTAGGTACAAAACTAAAACCTTCAATATCTATACATTATGATTAGAAATTACTAATAGACATTGTAAAAAAAAAACTTTCTATGGTAAGTATCAACATATTAGATTGGCACACAATATTATGAAATAATTGCTTAATGATGGAATAATTTTCATATATTATATGAAGTTAGAAAAGAATTTGGTTAATCCGTTCATGGAACTTTTGGGTAAAAAACAAATAATTGAAACGTTAAGGTGAATGCGACTAAAGCCATTTTAAGAAACTAACATTGATGGTAACCTAATCTATGTAATTGGCAATCCCATAAAGTATATTCATATGAGTGATAACAAGTCAATGTTAGTTCTAAAAGTATTAGAATTAATTTTATGTGTCCCTCCAATAATGTATGTGATTACTACTATAAAACTACAAATTATATGTGAGGATGAGCTTGACTCTTAATGAATTTCATAGCCCTTATGGGTGGTATTTAATTGCACTGTACATCTAATGGATTCACCTATATGAATATAGACGGCTACTCCTATGAGATACTAGCAAGATCTCTAAAGCACTCATAAACTACTAGGCATGCACATAGCTTATTAGCGTAAAAATTGCATTGTATAAGAAAGTAATTTCCAAATGTGAATTGATTAGTGAGATCGCTATTTTACAACAAGAGATTACTAGTTCATAGAAACTAAATGTTTCACTAGTAACTTTGTAAATTATATATATATATTTTTTTAGATTTAGTTCATAGTCTATAAGACATAAAATCCATTTTCATTTATTTGAGAACCTAACAAAATTTTTTTTACCTTTTTCTTAGTTTTCTTTTATAAGTCTTTTGAAATATGTGGCAAATTGTTGTACATTAAATAATATTTCAAAACTTAAGTCCCATATCGAGCAAATTAAGTCTCAAGAGAAGGTTTATATATAAGACCTCTCATTTATATAAAATGATAAGGGAAAAAAGTGATAGGCTCACATATGAAACGGGCTAAAGTTAGTGTAAAATGGTGGATTTGCCCTTCCTTATGCATGAATAACACGTGAGGCTAGGCCCAAGTCCATTTTTTGCAAAACTAGAATTAAAATAATTTTTATTTTTAATTTTATGAAATTTGGTACTTATCTATGAAGCCATATTTTAGCTTTAATAAAATTTGAAATGCTCAATGGATTTATTTTGAATATTTATTTCCTAATAGCTATTTGAACATTTATTTGATAATAGCTATAATTTCAATAAATATATTTCTAGCAACTATATTTCAACAGTTATATTTCTAATGGCTATATTTCTAATGGCCATATTTCAAATAGCTACATTTCTTAGCCAATAAATAATACACTATATCTCCCATTCTTCATAAAACACATATCTCTAGTAACTTTCTCTAAAAACACTCTTCTTTTTCTTATTATGTTTTATTTTCCTATTACCTACTTTTTATTCTGATCATGCAATTTCAAGATAAATAAGTCTTTTAAATCCTAGGAGAATTGTTGATTCAAGCTCTAATGAGAGGCTCAGATAATTCCTTAAGGATAGTAACCTATATCATACCTTAAACTGCATAGCTAATTTTCTTAACAAAATTAAGAGATATGTTAATTCAAGCATAATCTATAAATATGATTGAATAGTGAAACAAATACACAAATTAAAAAAAAAAGTTGAATCAATGAATGATTATAAATAATTGTAAGTGAATGGAAAAAAATAAAGAAATTTATCTTTCCTCTTGAATGAAAAGGATGTATAAATCTTTATTTTTTTCATCACTTTGTTACTTCTTTGAATTATTCAAAAGAGTTATTAAAGAGAAATTATTAGACTACTAGTAGTTTAATCTCCATAGTGCTAAGATAAATCGCCATAAACCCTACATCAAATAATGAGGGCAAAGTCGCTTAAAGGATGATATTTTTTGTAACATGTTTTAATTGCCATATAGTTGATAACTTATTACCTATTTTACACTTTGATATCTTCTAATAAAGGTTTTGAAGTTTTTATCATGCATGAACCATATTTGTTAGAAAGGATACGAGAATAACAAAAAATGCTATTTGGCACTTAAATTTAAATCAAATGAAGAACAAAGAATGAAATTAATAATGTTTCAACTTCATTACATAACTCAAAGGACAAATAGGTGTTAAAACTTTCTATAGTCATGGCCTCCATATAAGATAAATGATTATATTTTGCTTATTTATTTATAACAAATGAATAAGATTTCCATATGCATATGTAAAAAGATGACTTGAAATTTGGACACATAACATCCTTGTTGTATGCAAAAACACAGATTTGATTTTGTGGTGGGAAGATGATGGAATCTATGAACTCCTTGTGAGTATTTATGCAAGATGCATAATGGAATATGATAAAATCAAGTGTCTCTTTTATAGATGACTATAAAAATTAATTAATGATTGCTTGTTGTTCCTATCATTATTTCATTAACAAAATTTTCCAATTTGAGTTAATAGTGGATCTTATAAGGCTTTCCTTAAGGTTATCCTTGGATGATGTCTGATATAACTGGTGTTAACTAATACTTGGATGGACAAGTACATAATTCCTTGATATTCCAATGAGTGATATGACATATGGTTTAATTATGATAACTTATATTGATTTTAGTAATTTTATCTAATTTGGTGTAGAAAATTATATAAATTTTACAAGAAATCTCTTGTATGTTATATGTTTTATGAAATCTAGTAGAGACTATTCTAATAGTTAACTAGTTTGAATGGAATATTGTGGATATATTTTGTTATTCTTGATTCTTAAACATAGAGGAATGTTTGTATGATATATGGCACAAGTTTAATTTTATAATGACGGGCTATGTTTTGAAGCATAAGAATGATATTTTTTCTATGTAAGAAGGAGCATCATGTAATTAGTTATGCCTATATGTGAAGTATATATATACCTTTAGTTAGGATAAATTCATTTTGTGTGAATTATTTTAAGAAATATATTACCTTGAAAATCTTGGATTGATAATGAGGAAAATGTTATCTTAGGCATAAGAATATAATTACATAATAGAGATTGGAATAGTAGGGGTTTATACCTAAATGAAACTTATGTAGTTTTTATAATTGATATGATTAAGTGTTTGATATGATCATAATCAAGTGTTAAAACTTAATCAAATGTTGAATCTTGGAATACGAAAAAGATGAAATTTTCTTATGTAAACTTTGAGATTGTCTTAATTGAGAACATTTATAATTGATAATTCTATGTAGTTTCATGCAAAGTGTTTTATTATGAATGCTTGTGCTATTTGCACACTCCTAAAGTACACAAAAAAATAAAGATCCAAATATTGTAAAGAAATTGTAAAATTCTAAGGGATTATAAAAGATTCATAATATTAGGATTGTATGATTTTTCAACAATATTGAAATCTAAATACTAAAAGAAATTGTGAAAATCCTAAGTAAGCATATGATTATATGAATTTTTTTAGCAATACTAGAATATGACTAGTTGGAAAATTTTCCATGTTGGAGAAGGAATTTCAATTGTTTCAAATAAATAGACATGTGAAACTTGCTTCATTATAAAAAAGAGTTTGTAATCTTTTAAGCAATGGACAATGAAAGAATAGATTTTATGTTTATAAAAGAGTTATGGCCATAACCTAAATTAGTCATATATTTGTACCACGAAGTTATGATGTCTAGATATGTATGAGAAACTCACTGTGGAAGATCTTAGAGATATGTCTTGAAAAAGAAAAGGAAATAGGTATCAAACTCTTTAACTAAAGCCATCAATGATGAAAACTCAACCTTTCCTATAACAAATCTAGTCAAAAGGCTAAGTAGGTAACAACAAGTTATTGATTTGTGGCTATAAAGAACTAAAATCTTTTTGCCATTCCAAGTTAGTGCTATATATGGACATAAGTGACAAGCGTGAGTAGTAAAGTTCTAATGAAGATTCAAGAAGGCCTATTAAAATAAGGTCTTGAAGGGTTTTCTCCTATATGGATGTAAAAAGTGCTATTGTCTCCAATAAAAGTTTAAAGTTAACTTTTATACATGTTCATGAAAACTTAAGTGTAGCACATGGCCATATGAGTGCTATAGTTATTTGGGAATTTCTTTTGAAGTTTATGAAATCATGTGTTAATATTTCTAGTTTTAATTTAAGGATTATGGTTTAAAACAAAAATAACCACCATAAATTCTATTAAAATTAGGAAAATATTTACACTAAGAAAAATTCAAATTGAAGATATTTTTTATGCATGTTAGGGATTTTGAGAAGTGGTTTAATTTAAAAACTAAGTGGGGGATTGTTGAAACTAGTTTGTAAATTGTTATATAAGTGCATAGTTAAATCCCTAAATTAAAATATTAAAAACATACATATTATTATTAGAAAGTTATGTAGTTTTGAAACTAAAAGATATAATGATTTATGATCAAGAAATATGTTGATTAATGACTAAAAGTCATTTCAAAAGACATGATGGTTAATGGTCAAGTATCATGTTAATTCATGATCAAGAGAGATATTTACTCGTGATCAAGAATCATGATGGTTAATGATCAAGCTCATGTTAGTTAAGGATCAAGAGATATATTAGTTCATGATCATGAGATATGTCATTTCATGGTTAAGAGACATGCTGGTACAAAATCAAAAGACATGTTAATTCAAACATTATGTATAAATATGATTGAAACAATAAAACAAATATATAGAATACAAAAAATAAATATTTAAGTGAATTAATGACTACAAATAATTATAAGGGAGTGGAAAGGATTAACCTTTACTTTTCATCACTTTGTTACTTTTCTAAACCATTTAAAAAAGTTCTTAAGGAGAAGTTATCAAATTATTTAGTTGTTCAATCTCTATAATGCTTTCATAAATCTTAGGAGTGATTTGCCATAAAACTTATAGCAAATAGTGAGGGTAAAGTCATTTAAAGGATAATTCTTTATAATAAGTTTTAAGCATACTATATTTTATAACTTATTATTTGTTTAACATCTTCATATCTTCTAATAATAGTTTTGAAGGTTTTATCACGCATAAACCATATTTGATAGGAAAGTTATGGGAATAATAGTAAATGCTACTTTGACAGTCAAATTAAAATCAAATGTGCAACAAAGAATGAAAGTAATAATGTTTTGGCTTCATTACATAATTTTCAAAGGACAAATAGGTGTTGAGTTTTTTTAGTATTCATAGCCACTACATGTGATAAGTGATTTTTACTTTACTTATTTTTTTTTTAAAAATGAATGAAGTTATATTGCACAATATTTTATCTTCTCTTAATCTCTTTCTTCTCATAAATTGTATTCTACACCAACAATAAAAATAATGGGAATGAGAAAATCCTCCAATTTAAACAATTAAGGGCAGCTCAACATGTGATCTAATTCTAAATTATAAATAAGGAAATTTTTTTAATTAATCCAAATAATTTTTATTAAAAGCAATATAATTTTTTTTATTATTACAAATTTATCAAGAGCTCCCTTTTGTGTATTTATTAAAGCTTCAATTTTTGTCCTTTGTTGTATTTTGAATAACCAAATTCATATTTTTGATACTCTAATATAAAAATGAACTTTTTATTATTATAGAATTATCATATAATATTAGTTGTTTAGGCCATTCCACATGGGTTATTCACTAATGTATATACAAACATTGTTGTATATTTAGTATATTTAACATCAATTTTTAAACCAATGTTGAATACAAGTAATGACATCAAATTTACATGAAAATTGATTTATTTAATTTTTGTATATTATTGAATAATTTAAATAAGATGTTAGTTTTTTTATTAATAACCAACATGATTATTTATATCAGACATTAGTTCATAAATTACTATTAGAAATTAACTTTCTTCCATATTTTAAATTTCACATAATGCATCATTTTCTACTAAATAATTGTCGTATAATACAAGAAAGGATGACGATTTCTAGAATAACCAATGTGATTTATTGGTATTTTTATGTATTATAACTCTTCTAAACATTGCTATCTAAACTTAATTATAGAATCTAATAACAATATTATTATACAAGAAATAAGATAATATTATTCAAGCTTATCTCAATATCTCTATGGTATAAAATAATATCCTAAATATAATAAACACCTAATGAAAATAATTTCATACATTTAATTGGGTCCAAAAATTTGTGGACATATAATATGTACATATTGCAAAAACTGAAAATAATACATCTAAATGACTAGTAAGGAGTTACATTATCAATGACATTACCATTGATTGAAATCCTTATGAAACTAACTATAGTAAACAAAATAGGGCATAGGCATGTTAGGATTAATGTTAAAGGTGTAACATTAATATAATATGCTTCTATTGAAGAAAAATTTATTATCTGACTTATACCATTAAATTTTAGTGGTATTGTGTGTTGTTTGTATAATATTTTTATTATCTTAACTTTTTGTATAAACATAACCATTGATTTTTTTGTAACAAAAAAGTCCATTGTCTTTTCTTTAAATCCAAAATATGAATCCCATCTAAATCATTTATTGAGGTTATTTATAGCATTAGTTCTCATAACATGATTTATCAATAAACAAAACTTAGAAACTTTTCTCCTAAATAACCCTTCTTTTAAATTCAAATAACTTTAATGAAATAATATGTGAGGGATTCATATTTGTACAATCTATCTACTCTTTAAGGAATATATTAATGTCCACCCTACCCAAAATCTTAAAAAATAAAATAAAAAATATAGAATCCAAATAAATCAATATAATACATAACAAATAAACATTCTTATCATAACTCATCCCTAGGGCACATGACTAGTGTAAAAAATTGCTATAGGCAACAACCTATTAGCTTTTCCTATAATTAGGGATGGCAATTCGACTTAATGGATCAGGTTCGAGTTATACTGAACTTGAATATGACCCGTTTAATAAATGGGTCAACATGACCTAACCTACATAATTCAAAATATTTATAATATGCTTATACAATAGCAACACAACCTATTTAATCTAACTTGAACCTATTTATATTAATTTTTTATTCTATATAATTAATAATTAATAAGTTTATATATTATATAATTTATTATTATGGGTTACATAGGTTATAAGGGTTAGGTTGACTCGGTTAACGATTAATAATCTTTAACTTAAATGAGTTAAGATCAGTTATATAGGTTATCCTAAACTTAACACAAAATTTATTTAGGTTAGATGGGTTAACTTAATTAAACTTAACTTGAACCTGTATAACTCATATCATGTTATCATGACATGTTGAAAATTGTCACCTCTACCTATAATATATCTAATGTAATAATTCATATGTAAGCATGCTATGCTTTTAAAGATGTGGAAATTTCAAAATTCAATTATAATTAATATTGAAAATCATTGTGCAATTCTATTCTAATTGTACTTATGCATTACCTTGATGCCAAAATTATTAAGTGGACCCATTTTCATCCCTTCTTTTAGTAGCTTGACACCTAAGGGGAAAATTCGCAAGAAAGACAAATAAGGAAAAGAAAATAATGAGTTTTCTTTAAAACTTGGTGAATAAATATCAATCTATAAGGAATTAAATTTGAATATTAGCACTTGAATATAGAAAATCAACCTATGGTTCAAGAAGAAAACTTTTAATTTATTCCTAAAATAAATGATTATATTCCTATATCTTTGTTAAGGAAAGGAAAGAAATTTTCAACAATTATCTATCTATTAGAAGATACAATACATGCATACACATTCTTTAACATCATCTGCACTCATTAGTAAAAGTATTCAAATATACATAATTATCCATACCATAATTTCACCATATCATACATATAATAGCAAGAATAAAGGAACAAATAAATATCCTTACAACTAATAGTTAATTTTATACCTTTACGAGCAGATCCTTATCTTTCTAAGTTCAACCTTATGCCCTTCATGAGTAATTCACTAGATCTAATTTTCATATAAAATAACTCTTGCCTATTACTATCCATATATAAAATGCATGTTTTTTTATTCTGGATCTTATACATTCAGTGCTTTTCACACTCACTATCATTCCCATATGTTCTTTTGATATTGATTCTCATACATACATTACAATTTATAATTTATCATAACATATGTCTCATTTGATTGTTTTTCATAGCATAAGATTTCAAACATCAATCATAATTTATATTTTAACAACAATACCATGCATATCTTGAATAGTGTCAAATACAAGTTCATTAATAAACATCCTATAAATATAATCGAAATTTCATATTCTTAATAAATGCATATGAATGGATATATAAACATATACATAAAGAACATACATTCCTATGAATTTTAAGTACTATCATATTACTTAAACATCATCATTTAACCACTTAAATTCATGTGTAACAAGACCATATCACTTTTATATTCGTTCCATTTCACTATGTTAGAAAATAACAACAATCATGTGAGATAGAAGAACTAATAGTTGATTGTTAGTGGCCTTATGGTTAACTTTTTGCTTTAGATAAAGGTCTATCTAGTGGATAAATAATTGAATATTCATAAGAAAATTGTCAACCATTCATTCTTGGAATTTCCTTTGTGTAAATTTTCAAAGCAATGGACAACTGTTTGGTTAGAATGGTTTACCATTCTCCTAGGAATCTGTAGAATACTTGGCACGATTCACTATTCATTTATCATTAATTTCTTCCAAACTCACTTATTTCTTAACTATTCCATACCAAATCGTAAATACACACTTATAACACCTTAGTTAACCCATTTCCAACATCAAATCAAACTAAGCATAGCTCATGAACACATTTTAAAGATATTAACATCAAAGTCTACAACATAACTCAACCAAACAAAAACCCATTAGATATTTAAAATGGAGTGAGATGGTTTACTCATCCCTAGTGGAGAAGATTTAAAAAGGTTGAATATGTTATCTTTTAGTTCTAATCAACTAAAATCACAAAGGTTTTACATTAGGGTTTATTTTTCCCCTTTTTAAGTTATATACTTAAATCTCCCTTAAATTCAAAGAAACCTATAAGGAATCTAGTTATTATGAAGGTTTTATTGTGTTTATGTAAAGACTCTAACAAGAAATTGTTCCTAACTTATTTAATAGAAGAAGATCTTAAAAGAAAGGTAGAAGAAGATGAAGAGAGTTGGAAAGGAGGAAGTTTATTTAGGGAAAAAGTGGTGAATAGTGCCTTTCTAATGATAAGGTTTAAGTTTTATAAGGGCAAATTTTCATCATTTTCCCTAAAATTCTTTCCTACTTACATGCTTACTCTTAGTCACTTATACCTTTAACTCTTTAACCTAATACACTTCCTTTCAATTAATTCTTTTAAGTTTCTCATTTTAAGGTTGCTCAGAGAATTTATTTCCACTAACCAAAGAGTTTCATTTAATTAGTATATCCTTTATCCTTAATCTATTTCACTTCTCAATTTTACCTCAAGCATTTATTTCACTTAATATATATATTTTTACACATAATATAATTTATAATTTATAATTCTTCATTAGGTTTAGAGAAAAAAATAAGGTTTTTAAATGAAGTTTAACATATAGAAGAAGACATTAGCAAGATGGGGCCGAACAATTGATTAAACTTAAGCTAAGGTGATTTTTTTATATGAAGAGAAGGTAGTGAACTTTTTGCTTATAAAAGAAAATCAATTAGTTGATCTCCTTGTAAGGCATTACAAATTTCATGAGGAAGACTTTCTTATTAGATAATCTACAAGTTTATACTGAGATAGGCTTCCCTTGTATTTCAACTCTTACCTTTGTCTTTATAAGTTTTGAGAAAAGAAAAATAACATTGCTTAAGCCTTTCATGTCAGCTATAGATTAAAATTGACATTTAATACATAAAACACTAATTAATTATAAAACCAATGTTGTACCATATTAACATTAATTATTAATATATAATTGACATTATTTTTCTATTTTTATTAAAATTTTTCTTTTTACTACTTCATTCTAATTAAGACATAATTTTTTATTTTATTTTTTACTTTGACTATTTTTATAAGTCCAACATCATATAATATTCATGTCAATTTTTAATAAATAATCAACTTAGTTTCTTGGTTTTTTCTTTTTAAATTACTTTTATTACAACCCAAAAGCCAAAAACCAAAAACATAGACCTATTTCATAAATAATAGGGGTAGACATACTTGTTAGTGTAAAAGAACACCCTTTTTTGAATAATATTAAATTATACAATAATACTTATAAATAATATTAATAATGCATACAATATATATATTCATTTACAAATAATTCCACTAAGTCTTACAATCACAAGCATATATATATTTTCATTTATAGTTGAACCTAACAAGTTATACATTTGGTAACCCATCTTAAGCCAATGTTAATCTTTCTCCCAAGAAAATACAACTCATTCCTCTTACAAGTCTCCCATATCTTCTTTACTATAAGAAGCTATGTTCCATTAAAAAAATATATATTTACATATAAAACTCATTAAAAAGGATTGAACTACATGTTTTCCATATATATCTACCTAAATGGAATTCAAATGGTTTACCTTATTAAGCATTTCATTCCTCTTTATGTGCATGATCATGCCATACATTTCATCACAAAGTAGCCATACTTAATGTTACTTTCTTGTATAGGGCACTGCAACAAACTAACTTAAAATAGTGTCAATTTCATGTAATAATGATCAATTAATATATTATATGCCCAAACATGCACAAGAAAGTTACCTTTACTTGGACTTATTAAACATTACCAATTTGTTGGCTTTGCTTATTATGCAATTGTGTTCATGGCCTTACCCAGTACTACTTTCTAACCCGAGCATAATTTGATCCTTCATGGATCAAGCTAATAGATCATCTTATCATTTGAATAGATAACGATCAACATCCAGTGGTGCCTACAACATTATTAATATCAAAGTAAAATAATTGAGAAGAAAATATAACTAAAGATGAATAAATCATCTGTGCACCTATATACCCTTCTTGATATACTATCATGTAGCATTATTGCTTCCTATTCATTAACTTTGTGATATATATGTATTTGTACCAAAACTCCAATGTTGTCCTTACCTCTTAAGTGAAGTTTGGATCTAGGAAATTAAAATAATGTCATGACCCGATTCTCGAATACCATGATAAGCATAAAAATATCTAACTAGTATTAATATACTGATTAGATATCCTCACAAGACACATTTGACTCACCTACTTTCTTAACTTTACTAAGAATATAAATAAGTATTTATAGAAAATAATACTATTTGCACATCCATAAAGGAGTTTAAAACATAATTTTCATAAATTAAAGATATTTATAAAAGTGTACAATTTTTGAAAACATAAATTTATACACAAACACTATCAAAAGAAGAACCTTTAACTGAGATCAATCTATTTCCATTTACTATCTTCCCTAAGATCTAATTCTATAGATGAGGAAGAAGAAACTGATATATTAACTAAGCTAAAATTACTAACTATACCTTCTAGTGAATAGGTTTATTGAGCAAGATTAACTATAAAAAGGTTACACTCAGAATTTATTTTTCTCAACTTTAAAATATAGTTTATTAGGGACCTATTGCAAACATATGTAGTCTATAACAAAATATAATCTGTAAGATTCCCTAAGATGACAGGAAGATTCTAGCACACATGTTAGTCATCTTTGTGGGATCCATACTTTATATTTGTAAATAAAATTCAACAAAAAGAGTACGAGTACCAAAATACTCAGTGAATGGTTACTTTTTTCCTTTTTCTAGAGAGTTTTCACTATAATAAATTAAATATATATATTAGTGTATAATAAATCATTAAAGCTCTTGTGTATTAAATGTAGCTCTTATTTATTTATTATAACTCTTATATGTAATATTTGGTAACAAATTAGCCAATTTGTCACTCTTAAAATTTGTTAAAGAGAATGGCTATAGTTGGTATATAGGTTTCACTTTATATCTTCGGTTTAACCTTATCCCCTACTATCCTAAGCATAAAGCTACTACCCTAAGCATAAGACTACCAACTTATCCCTCTAGCCTTTATGATGTGAAAGATGTATATATCCCCTCACATATCATATTAAAAAAAGCAATGTTAAGATGCCAATCGTATGCATCAATTGCTCATTTCATTAGATATGGTCAATGTACCAATTATACCATAAGAGTTTTTGTTAATACAAATTACCATTCTCATTTATTCAATTTCATCATCTCATATCATTATATCTAAGGTTAATATATGGCCTTTCCATCTAAAACATCATTAATTATTTCATAAACTTTAATTTCTTACAACATTTCTTAACAAGAATAATCAAATATTTAACTTGCTAGATAGTTTGATGACTCCCATGGTTTGATACCTTTTGGGCTTATAGATTAATTCAAATTTTTACTAAAATTTTATCTAATACTTCTAACACATTACCACACACTAAACATCAATTTTATTACAATTTCCTCATTCTTGGATGTTGTTCACATAGTACCAAAATCATGAAATTCAAAATAGGATAGCATATAAGGAGTTGCAATAAAAGCCTCTTTTCAACATTCAAATTACTTCAATTTGTCACTAAATTTTTATAAAACATCCTTAATATGTTAAGTGATGGAAAAATTTAATTATTTCAAAAAACATCATGTTGGTACTATTTATACAAAACCAATTACATAGGGTTACTAAAATTAGGTAGTTTTCAAGCTGTTGTAGAAAAGAAGCCTTCTTGAAATCTAAATCAATTTCAATTGCCACCAAAATTTTCATATAAGCTTATAACATGTAAATAAACAAAGAAAATTAATTACTTTAATTTTTATCAATCAAATTCTTGCATAAATAGCACCAAACTTTAGAACACAGAATCTAAAATTCTATTTTGAGCTCTTGTAATTAAAGTCTATAAAAGTTTACTTTTCATATCTCTAGAATTTTTGAAAAATTTACAATTATTTCCACATCTATCCTAACACTTTGTGACATTAAAATACCAAAAATTGAAAATTTATCAATTTCTCACCCTTTGATTCTAAAGAGTAAAAAAATATATGTTATTATCCTCCCTTAACAATTTTATTTCTAAACTTAACATAATCCTATTATTATCTTTAAAAGGAAAACCTATTAAATCTTCTCCTACCATCTTAGCACTAAAATACCAACACTATATCATCATATTAACATTTATATAATACCAAAACCAAACCATAAAGCACCATTACTTAACTTAGTTGCCCCTCACATCAAATTCTTGATTCTTTAACTTTTCAAAAACCTATTAAAGTAGCAAAAAAGAAACTTCACTAACATAAACAAAGTTTTAGAGATTTTGAAGAGAAGATTTCCATAAAAACATGAAGGAAATAATGGTAAACCTAAGTCACCTTAAAAGAATTGGATGGAATCATTTAGAAAGCCTTTTAGGACTTGTTAGAGAATTGAACTAATAGAAAGACCCTAGAAGTTCCTAGTTTTGGGCCTAAAGATGATTTATCTCAAAATGACCCCAAAAACCTTATATATAACTCTATTCTAAAGCTTCTTGGATAAGCTACCTTTTTTGTTATTTTTTGGTAAAAAATTTATAATAATTAGGCACTTGTTGAACAGTTTTTAAGGCTAGAATCAAAAGATAATTTTTTTAAATTTACTTAAATTTAGCTAAATATAATGTCTAGAAAGAAACACTAATAATTAACCTTAGTTTTTTACTTATTCACCTAATTGCTATTGATTTTTTCTACAAGCTTGGACTTTGTCTGGGCTTTATTTTTCTAGTTTCTAAAATCAAATTTAGGCTTAAAAAAGTTGAGCTAAATTAACCTAAATGAACCAAGATGATTTATTTCAAATTTGGGCCCAATCTCTAGGTTTTTGAGCTACTAGGACCCCTAATTTGCTATTAGGCCTTTGTATAATTTTCCCAAATTTAATGTTAAGCTTTTAATTATATTTTAACCCATATTAATGGCTAATAGTTTTTTTATAAAAATTTTAGCTATATATACTTTTAAACTATCTACATGATCTTCTTGAATTTTATTTAATTACTTTATCTGTTGGGAATTCGGATTATCACATGCAGCGGAATTTTAAATTTTGATCCGAATTCTACCTAGGATCCATGCAAAAAGCATGAGTCAATGATTAGGGTTTTACCTATTGGGCACTCGTGTTTCTACTGATCAAAACTTGAGAGCGGATGAATCAAACGCCGGCCGGAAGGTACAGCGTCTCTACGGTATCCACACGGAGTGAACAACGACCTCTCACCCTCCACGCGTCTGCTAGGATGCGTTTTTCTCTCTAAGAGTTAGGATTGGATGTTTTTGAGTGATTTAGGGTTTATATGGAAGCTTAAAACGTGATTATTAAGTGCTGCCCTCAAGTCCCTTTTTATAGAACTTAGGCAAGCCATAATCCTAGTCCTACTAGGATAATGCTTCCAAAATCCTAATCACACTTAACAACTCATCTTATCCTTATCCTAGAGATAATGGGAAGAGATAAGACTTATCTATTAATTATCTAATATTAGATAATGATATTATCTCATAATATAAATATCTTAATATTAGATAATTGCATATAGTTATCAAATATCAAAATAATATTATCTCATAATATATTTATCTAATATCTGATAAGATAATTACTTGATATTACTTTAATATCAAATAATATCATATAATATATATATATATATATATATATATATATAAAATGTGAATTTATTATTCTTAATAATATATATGCACGAAAATAAGTCCAATTAATTGGATATTAATATAATTAAAGTCCAATTAATTATTGTCTTATTCCTACTCCTTTTTGTGTGACCCTGTAGGTTCTTACTACGTTGACAATGACTTATTATTGAGCCATAGACAGCGAGCGGTATCTAGCAATACATCACTGCCACTCAAGTAGTAAGAATGTCTGTGATTCGACATCCACCTAATACATGATCAACGTTTTACATCATGACCCTTTTTTAATAATATCCAAATTGAACTGGAGGCATGGAATGTGTCATCCTCGTCAATGTTCAATTTATATTTCTTGATACTGAGTAGACTTAAAATAAATAATTAATATCACATATTAATTCAACTGAGCATGGCCATGCATTTCTAAGTCTCACTCAATCAAGGGGCCCAAGGATATTTCTCTTTTATACAAGAATAACAAAATCCCATTTACATCACTCACTTCCCTCTGCATGATTTATGACACACCCAATCAATGCCCTACTTGTCACCTGATTAAAGATGACATAGGACAATATTAAAGTGAGTAATTTCTCATGTAGGGAACCGTAGTGACTTCAGGTCAAAGGTTTATGTGTAGTTGTGATCATATGAGAATAACTTATGACACGTTTATCCATGCAATATTCTCATAGTGGGTCAGTCCAGTACATTGTTCACTAGCAATGTACTCATGTATTGACTTGATATCACATATCCATGATTCGTAATCATCAGTCACTATACATGCTAGTCTCGATGTATTATTACTATCCTTTTCATAATAATACTTGACTAGGGGCATTTTAGGAATAGCAAAGCTATTCCAAGGATAATTATTATATTAAGTTATAAATTGCGCATAATAATAATAAAAATAAAATATAATAATTAAATTGCCTAAAACATAATACATTGTATATAACTTCAATCATCAATATGATTGGCTCTAGGACATACACCAACATTATCTAGTTTCTATTAAAGAGTTTCTTAATCACAATTCCTTTTTAAACTTTCTTACTTTATTTTAGGTATTACAAGTAAGAACATAATTTCTTATTCTCAATAACATGGTACAAGTACTTATCATTTTTAAAATACATTTGTAGTAAAATTCATGATATTTAATATGTACATAAAACTAGGGAAGACTTGAGGGGAAAAACTAAATGCACCTAATCCAAGTCTCTGATATGGTAATTTCTATCTCCTCCATGCTTAGAAGATGCAAGATGAGATCCTTAGATAAGAAAATGTTATATTCATGTCCCACGACATTGAATCTCATATGTAATAGAATGATATCATTATTTAAAATCTCCTATGCAATGGATTAGAGATCCTCTTAATATTTGCTAACTTTTATTTTTTTTTAATTAAAGATAAGTTATCAAATTCTTTAATCCTTTTGACTTTTCATGCTCATCTTTGTCCTCCTCTAATGACTTTTTACTAGTTTCTTTCTATAGAGATACCTAAAATGGATAGAAAATAATATGAGAAGTAAACATGTTAACTAATATTTTATTTGACTAGAAATAATGAACTTGAAATGAGAGAAAAACTTAGTTTTGTAGAAAATGAAATCAAAACCTTTGGTTGAGCTAGGTAGATGCTAATTGTTTAGGCCATATGGTCACATCATTCATCTGCAATGGCACTTCAACCATGCCATCCCTAATAATGTCTACCATGACTTTACATTGGTCCTTTAGCAATGCAACAATAAGGAGCAAATGGTTTAGGAAAACCAAGCCTATCATTGCTTGCCTAATAAAAGGTATTGTAATCATAAGTAAACATCAATGTTCATGTACGATGATGAATAAACTAGTTAATTAACATTAATATAAAACTATAAAATTATTGAAGAGTATTCAGCAATAAGTAGTAAGTTATCAAGAATTTACCTATGGTAATTGGGCAAAGGGTTTATGGTTAGTAAGATAGCAATTACCTTATTGTGGCATAGGGTTATCGTCCATTCTCCTTCTATCTTAAGGAAGCAACATGTGTCTTTCCTCCTACTAGAGCATAACCATCACATCTTGTATAATTTCTCTCTTTAATTACTCCGTTATCTCAACTATAAAGTTTGTAATATCTTTATCAAATAATCCTTTATTGTGAGGACATTTTGAAGCTTCCTTAAAGTAGGACTTAAGGACTATTCATCCTCTAACACCTTTCACACATTTATGATGCTTTTAATTTCATAAGTTAGCAATCAAAATGCCTATCCTTTCTTCCAACTAAATTTCTCCTTTGGTGGCTTGTTACATGAGCTCATCTTAACTTAGTGTAATAAAACTTGATTAGTTATGTGGTGATTATAGAACAACACACTTTGTACTTAATAAATAGAATAATAATATCACTTAATATTATTTTGGCACCTTGTTGACTCTCCTTTATTATAAATTTACCTTTTCTCGTTAACTCAACCTCTTACCCACTATTTATATTAGTGTGTAAGCATGATAAGGGTAGATGCTTGATTAGTAGGCTAATTAATAGCTTCTCAACAATTTGATTTGTCTCCTTGATAACCTCTTTCTCAAACTTCCTATACCTACCTCAAGAGAAGCTATGCTTGTAGACATTTTTGGCTTGGTTTGCTTTATTCTTTACACTTAGGTCCTATTTAAAAAGAATAAAACAAGTAATAAGAAGACATTCTTCACTATCAATAGTGGAAGAAAAATAATAGTACTTAAATGGCCACGTTTACCTAGAATTCCTTCAAATAGCATATTTTCATAAACTTTTCCCATGTTTGGGCATTGATCCAATACTATTTTTCAAAGGGACCTTTCACCTGTATCCCTATAGGGTCAACATACTCTTTCACTAAATTATGGTTAAAACTTATCCACCTCCTACATACCACTATCAAGATGTGTTCTTTATACTCCTCAAGCATACTAAAGGTAACTTGTAAAGTAACCCACAGATGAATGACAAATATGATTAGTAATTCAAAAATATTGTTATACACATGTAAAAATTGAAATGGAGATAAATATTAAAGTTCTTTATCAATATATTACCCTAGATGGCATCTTTGATGTCTTATTGCACTTGGTGCCATTCCTTATCAATAATGGGTACCTTGGTCCATACTAAGCAACTAATGTAGTTATTGAATTCAATTGCACTAGGACTATATGCTTACCCTTTACATTGAAGTTTACTTTCAATTTTTCCCCATTAATGTGCTTAAGGAACATATCCTTCATAATTGTAGGACTCCTATCTCTTCTCTTTTTCTGATTACCTTTACCAAAATCAATTGAATCCATATTGCTTCTACTTAAAGAGTTTTAACAAAAGCAACATAAACATTTAAATTATATGCCAAACAATATACATGTGATAATGTAAATAATAAGGAATGATTGGAAATCATTTTATCATATTTGATTTGATTTTAGAATAAAACTTTACCTACAACAAATTGATATTTTCAAAAATAGCATTGAAGTACTAAAACCATACCAATAGAGAAAGTTACTCCAAAAATGTAACATCTAAGTAAAAATAATATTTTTGAAAGTATGAATATTGAATAGGATATATGTATTTAGATATATAACTCTTCATATTAAGTTGACATTTCCAAAGTAATATCCAAGTAATAGATCCATACTGATTTAGAAAGTTACTCTAAAAGCATAACATTCAAGTAAAAAAAGACATTTTAAAAAATATAAGCATATAATATGATATGTATTTGAGCATATTAATTCCCCATCTTAAACAATACTTCTAAACCATGTAAAGAATGTTTGAAAAGTAATTTTAAAGCTAAAAAAATGAAATTTTTTTAATAATATATGATAATGCTACCTATTTAACCTTAAAGACCACAATTAAAGCACAAAATACTCATAAAGCAAAAGAAAATTAAGGAAAATACCTTAAATAAATAGGAAAAGGTGCTTGAAGATAGTAGAAGGTTGATGCATCATAGTCATCAAACAAATGCTAGAGAAGATTGAATAAAAAGTAAGCACAAATGGAAAGCAAATCACCATATGAATAAAGTTTGTTTGTGATTTTTAAAAACAGAGATAATGATATGCTTTTGATAGCATTTTCCATGTTAATTATTAATAAAAAATTGACATCTATATGTTTCGACGTTAGTCATGACTAAAATTGATATTCAATATTTTATGTGTAATGACAAAAATGCCATATGGATTAAACTTTTAATGTTAGCTATATATAACAACTGATATTTAATGTTTGACACCTCTTCAAATCTAGTAGTTTGATTTCATTTTTGATTTTGAAATTTAAACAATCAATATGGAAATTATGATTTTTTTTAACCTTATTTTTTTAAGCTAACTCTTGATCTCCCATTAAATTTTAGTTTACTAATAATCAATGTAAAAAAGATATTATAGTTTTGCAACATTGATTGTTAACTAAAGTTAATGTGATATGTTACTCGTATTTTCAAAAATATCATCGCGTTATTATATACATTAATTTTCATTTTAACTGATGTTAATGTAACATGTTGTATCACAATTCTTTGGTAATGTTTAACAAATATTAATATCATTAATCACTTTCAATTCACTTGTATTTTAAAAAATGTCATTGTGTTATTACATATATATATTAATTTTCATTTTAGTTAATATTAATGTAATGTGTTGTATCATAATTCTTTATTAGTGTTTAACATATATTAATATCATTGATTCCTTTCAATTTAGTCTAGTCGATTTTCTGGTAAAAAATGATTAAATAACAAGTCTACATAAAGGAATAAAAGTTATATGTACATGGCATAGGAGTGGTCTATCGTGTGTACTTTAATGCTTTAATTAATTAGTGGTGTTTAAGCAAAATAGCAATATAAATGTAACTTGGAGAAGAAGAACTCATACTTTAGCCTTATGAAGGTTTTATAAGGTTTGAGGATGACATTTGTTGTAATCTAAAAAGCAAATAAAAAGTGCACATATGGCCAAGTTAGTTTGAGGGAATTTTGATGTTGATTTAATTGCCAAAGGTGTGAATGTTCACTTTTTTTGTATGACTTTGGTGTGTATTATGCTATAAGGAGGTAAACTCCATGCTAATTAGACTTGTTTAGCTATTGGGCTAGTTATGCATATAAAAGCCTCTTTTTGGTAAAAGGCTTATTGGAATAGGTTAGGTTGTTCGACCTTTGAATGAGCTGATTGATTAGGTTAGTTTAGGCTTCTAAAGGGCTTTTTGACATATTTAGTTTCTTAGGCTAGCCATATGGGATTCTTGTCTAAGCTTGGCTAATTAGCCTTACTAGCTAAATATTTAGCTAGGCTTAATGATATTTCTTCAATTTTTTTGGATTTTTAAAGGCTTGGGCCAACCGGCTAAAATTATTGTTATCACTTAACCACTTTTTCATTCACTTGATAGGACTGGAAGGTGTTTTCTTCATTCTAGTTATGTCATTAGTTCCATTTTTGATATAGTGCACCATTAGTCCTTTATGGCTCTTAACAATATGTCTTTTCATTATAATGATGGCATAAATATCTAAATGATTTTTAATTAATAGTTGACTAGATTTTTTATTTCGATTGTTGATTTGCTTACCTGTTGTGTTGGATTTGATCATATATAAATGATATTTCCCACTTCTTTTTCCATTTTCTATTAGTTTCTTGCATTTTGCTTAAGTTTTTATTCTATAGCATGTTCTTCCAAAGGGTATAATTACTTTTAGTGGTTACATTCTTCTTTATCCCATGTAACTTTAATGCTTCTCTTTATTCTTGATCACTATTTCTTATTATTGGCCTCATGGATTTCTTTCTGTTGTTATGCATAACTATTTATGATGGTTGTTTTCCACTAGTTATAAATTTTCTTTATTTTATTACCATAAAATTTGTAATTTTTTTTGGTAGATTTGGGTTACAAGAAAAGCTTAGAAATTTCATGTTTCTAAGGTGTTGATTTTTATCTTTGAGCTTTCTTCTTTCTCTAATCAATTTTTGTTAACTTACTCTTCTTATTTAGTTGATATGTTTCATTGATTTGGCCTTGTATTCTTATTCTCTATCTTTTTCTACGTGCTTCTACTTTGATGTCCTCCCACTCATCTTGTATTATTATTTTCCTTTAGAATTTAATTCATTAAGCTTTTCTAGCTTTTTAAACTTTTTTGAATAAGAGGAGCATGAGCCATCTTTGCTTTTCCTAAAATTGTAATTATGACTGACCAATTTTAAGATACCTTTAGGGCTAAGTTATCTTCTACTTTAGAGAATGAACTAAAGGACCTTTGTTAGGTTATTTTAGATGTTAAGTTTATATCACTTTTTCCTTGATGGATGAATCCTGAGGTGATCAAAATTCTTCAAATGAATTATCTCCTAACTTTGGAAGAGGGTGGTGTTAGTTCTATCCTAATTTTTTTAGATAAGTGGATGTACAATTATGATGTTGATTCATTCTATATGTTTTATGGAGATTTGGTGCAACAGATCATCACTGCATATCCTTTTACAAACTTTCAACAAGAGGTCATGTGGTGGTTAGTTGCCCATCTTAATAACTAATAGCTAACTTGGAACATATGGTAGTTCTTGGCTTGCTTTGAATAGTTGAGCAATCTAGTTATGAAAGGTTTGACAAACACCAATGTGTTTTATTATCTTTTCACCTTTGCTAAGAAGTAGAATAGAGAATAGACATATCTTTCTTAATGTACTAGTTAGATATTATTTGAAAATATATATTCCAATGCTAAGGGATAGAAAGACAATTTTTTCAAAGTTTGTATGGTTGAAGGACATAAGCCTTGTTAGCTAGCAAATGAGTTTCAACTATACCTTATAAAATAAATGCTAAGTGTAAATCCTCTACCACTACCTAAGTTACTTTATCTTAATAAGATTAACCAAGATATAATTATTTGGCTTTTTTCTTTGATTCTATATCACCCTATTGATATCCATAAAGTGTATAGTATGTTTCTCCTTGAATTTCCTAATTTATGTGTCTTTAGAGTATATTACCCTTTTACTTTCTTCTTTGTAAAGCATTAGATAGGAGAGAAAAGTTTATCATTCATTTGATTACCATGAATCCTATTTATTTTGCATTAGCTTGCTCAATGAACTTATAGTATAAGAGGGGTAAGAAAGACAAGATAAGTGATTCTTTAGCACCTTGTTAACCAATCAGTTTGTTGTAGGAGTCTTTCACTCTTTTAGTTCTAACTTTATTAGAGGATGCACTAACTAACTCTTTTCTAAAGGATACTCCTATGGATGAAAACTTAGTTTATTCTAAAGTATATCTAACATTCAAGAGACCTATTCTCATTTGGCAATTTAGTTATAAGGATGGATATTTGGCTATTAATGAGTGGAGACTAGCAGTGTAATTATAAGGATGGATATTTGGTCATCAGTGAGTAGAGGTTAATAATGCAATTATTAGATGGAAAACCTAATATCACATATTGTTGTAATAGTGCCAGTTTTTATCAATATGAATATTTAGTTTCCAATAAGTGGAAACTAGTAATGCTATTATAAGGAAGGATATACGGTTGTGAATAAGGGAAGGCTAACAATCTAGTTATAAGGATGGAATGTATGGCACCATAATATAAAGTCCAAATTGTATACTTCATTGCATGTAATATGCTTATGAATTATACATGACCATAATGGTATCCTATATGTTTATGGGTTGGTTCACAATTGAATGTTAAATGTTTGTAAGTTATATTGTGACCTACTATTTATTTCTTTTTACTACTAAAGTGACATGAATGACTTGATGCTTATATGCAGATTCAATACATAAAACATGAAAACTAATATAAGACTTATAATAAGGGTTGAAACTAAATGGCGGTTTGAAATTCATTGATTGAAATATAATGGCCATGCATAATGGCTAAGAGTAATGGAACATGTGATTATTAAAAGAGCAAAAGTAATAACATCTCATTTAACAGGTATAATGTCAAAACTTGAAAAAAGAAAATCTTTCTATAGAAGGTATGGGTGATATAGAAAAGATACTAAAATATTGATATCATGAACTATTTAAGACTTATGAAAATGATCGATATAGGATTAATGTGAAAATAATAAGAGATCAAGAGATAACCTAAACTAAATAAAATATTAAGATATTTTATATAGAGTCCCACTCACTAAGCTTTATGACTTACTCCATTGTTATTTAATATTTTTAAGTACCTATTATAATGGTTGAAGGATGCTTGTGCAAGGCAAGAACTTGGCTATTTGAATGGACCATTTAATAGTTATTTAATTTATAGAAAAAGGTAATTAAGTTAGAGACAAGTGCAAAAATTTTTAACCTTTAAATTTCAAAATTAGGAGTTATATTTAAGTGTTTTAATTTTCCATGAGAAGGATAGACTTAGTTATGGGTTTAAGAAAGAAGCTAAAATTAATTGAATTGTTTATCTAGTTCAATGCATTTCAACCACTATTTGGAATAACATCATAAGATGCCATTATCATACATGTTTTCCTAATGGAGTCAATAAAAATATTTTAGGTTCTTTGCAATAAGGTGGTTAAAGGGGTGATAAAGCATAAGCATGATGCATAGGAACTAGGTAATTCAGTCTTTTAATGAAGAGAAGTAAACATTTTTACTACTTGAGAATACGATTTTGCATAAAACATTCTAATGAAAATGCTTAAATAAAGGTTTAAGGCATGATTTTGGTTAAGTTATAGGTGTGAAGATTCTATAATAGCTAAGTTAATGAAGACTATTTATAGGGAAAATTGGTAGTTGGGTACATTAAATGCTCAACAAAGATTAATACTAGGTTTCAGCAGAAGTTTAAGGTTTTACAAGATAATTTAGTAGTTGAATCAGGCTTAAGTAATGCAATTTCCTCTTTGGATTAAGTCTTAGTTGAAAATAGGTTCTATAGAATTATGTTTTGTAAACATTTCAAGCAATAGGAAGGTTTAAGGTGACAATAAATGGGCAAGGATTAGATAGGCGTGTGAAGCACACCTCATCATTCACATGAGTGCATTCTTATATTCAAAGTTGTATTTTAATAACATTTTAAGTACTTTATACCTATGCAAGGCATGAAGGATTCAAGCATTTAGCACTTTGAGGTTACATTCAATAAAGCCTCTTTTTAGTTCAACCAATCCATTTCACCATGGTTTCTTATAAAGTTAGTGGAGATAGGTTTTCCTATGCTTCAAAAACGTATGATTTATTAACAAAATTGCACTTTCTAGCTAAAGAAAGTTATTTTTGATGATTGATATCAAACCTTAGAGAATATTTACAAATACAAACCTTAGTATAGAGTATAAGTGGAAAGTGTGTGGCCTGGAGTTCCATAAAAGATTGTTCATTTGGAGGATCATTTGTTGAGGTTGGTGGACCTATTAGGTATGCCATAGTTGTAGCCTATTGGTGTGTGTGTCCTAGGAGTCAATCATAAGATGATTATAATAATACACAATGTATTTCATTTTATTTTAGGCAATACAATTATTATATTTTATTTTAATATTTGCACAATTTATAACTTAAATATAATAATTATTCCTGAAATAATTTTGCTATTCCTAAAATGTCTATAGTCAAATATTATTGCAAAATGATAGCAATAATACATTAAGACTATCATGTATGGTAACTAATGGTTATGAATCATGGATATATGATATCAAATTAATATATGGATACATTGTTAGTGAACAAATGTACTGAGCTGACCTATTATAAGAATATTACATGGATTGTCATGTGTCATTAGCTATTATCATGTGACTACAATGCACGTAGCCTTTTGACCTAAAGTCACTATAGTTCCCTAGATGAGGGTTCATACACTTTGATGTCATTATGTGTTACCTTTAATCGAGATGATGTGTAAAATGTTAATTGGGTGTGTCATGAATCATGTTAAGGAATATGAGTGATATAGATGGGATTTTGTTACTCCTGTATAAATAAGAGATATCCTTGAGCCCTTTGATTGAGTGAGACTTAAAAATACTTAGTCATGCTCAACTAGATTAATATGTAATATTGATCATTTATTTAAATTAGTCTACTTAGTATTAAGAAATATAAATTAAACATTGATGAGGATAATACACTCCATGCCTTTAGTTCGATTTGGATATCATTACAAAAGGGAATGTGATGTAAAGCATTGATCAAATATTAGGTGGATGTCGAATCATATACATTCTTACTACTTAGGTGGCAGTGATATATTACTAGATACCACTCATTGTTTATGATCCAATGATAGGTTATTGCTAACATAATAAGAATCTACAGGATCACACAAAAGAAGTAAGAATATGACAATAATTAATTAGTTTTTAGTTAAATTAAAAATTATTAATTGGGCTTGTTATTTAATATTATTAAAGTAATAATATATATAAATTATTATTCACAGAATATATATTTTATATTATATTATGTGATATTATCTTATATTAAAGTAATATTAGATAATTATACAATTTGATATTAGATAATTATATTATGAGATAATATTATTATCTAATAATATTTAATTATTAATATTAAAATAATATTAAATAACTAATGGATAAACCTTATCTATCATCACTCTCACCATGTTAAAGATAAGGTATTAGTGGTTGAGTAGAAGTAAGATTAGATGCAGTTTTCCTAGTAGAACTAGGAAAGATGTATGCCTTTAGCCTTATAAAAAATGCATGAAGGTGTCATTATTTTATGTGAAAAACAAATAAATTTGCCACTAGCAAAATTGCATAAAAACACCTTACAAAATTGCACTAAACTTTTCTTTATGTGAGAGACAAATTCTAGTAGATTCATGGAGGTTGAGAAGTTACCATTCACTTTGTGTGCATATTATAGATGCACCATCACCTAATTATGCTCGTGATTCGGATTTGCACTCCAAGAGGTAATTTTTTATTCTTGATTTATGTCTAGCGCATTGATCTATGGAAGATTTCACATGATATAATTTTGAAAATCTACTTTTCTGCCGCATTACATGATATATGTGAAACCTAATATATTCACACTCCACCTTGAAGTCATAGTTATGTGATTGGAATGTACATGCTTCACTTTGATAATGCAATTTTAGTATTATGAAATGCATGATGAAAGCACAACAAATTATGCCCTGGTATTATAACTGATGGTAAGAATAATGCGACAAGGATAGCCCAATTTCACTTTCATGATTGAAATTGGTCATCCTTGCCTTGATGCCATTGTTAATTATATAAGTGATTCGATAAAAGAGTTGTCCATCATATAATGATTGTAATGATAAAAGCAGTTTGCTTTAGTTCACATACTGCAATTTGATCATCACAATGTGGATAAAGCATAATGCATTCCTTTAGGATCCATAGCTCTGGTTTTTATTCAAGAGAGGCTTTAATCTAATGTTTCCTCTTCGTATTTCAAGTAATTCACAATAGATTTCTATTAATGTGCACCATAAGTCAAATTCATATAGGAATACCTTTATTATTGCAATTTGGAAATAACATTTTCATGGTTATTTTATACATGCTTTGTATATTTTGAAGTATGTATAAATAATAAAAATCAAACATTTATTTCATTAAAAACTAACTAAATGCACATTATTTTTAATTTGCCTAAAAATATTCACTTAACAAATAATATTCAAAAGACATGTGTCAATAACATTAAAACATATCCTAACACAAGCTTAACATAATGCAAAATTTGAGAAAGAATATGTTTCATTCTTCAAGTTGTAGATCATCTTCATCATCCATATTTAGTAATTCATCATCCATATTGTTTATCTTCACTAGCATGAATTTCCTACATGAATTTAAAAAAAATAAATATGGAAAATGTAATATAGTAATAACAATTAGAAAACACATATACTAAACAACAATAGTGACATTTTAAAGAATGCACAATTCAAGACAATTGTTATTTTCAAATCATATGAAGCTTTATAATTGTTTTGCTTATCATGTCCTATATTTTAAGCTTTAATCATATAGTAAAACCTCGTATAAAAACTTTTAATAATTGTTGAGGATAACTAAGAATGACATAAATACTTAAAGCAAGTGATACTCTTTACCAAGAAAAAGAATAGAAGGAATAGAGGATGTAAAGAAGTAATATATCACTAGGTAGAGTCCAAAAAATGATTGGTTATACTTGTTGCTTAATACATATACAAAGATATTCACACAATCATTAAAAAGGTAAAAGTAAGATATAATTTTTCCATAAAATTTGACCTCTTATACCACCACCAAACAAAAGAAAAAGTAAATAAGGCAACTTAATTACCATTCTCTGCAATAAATTACATATATGAAAATATACTACTTTTTTGTCTACTAATATTTGATGCATCTATCAAATCCATAGCCAAATGATATATGCAATAAACATGATATTCAAAAGTTAGTTTATCAAGTACGTGTCTCTTCATTGATGTATTTTGCAATGAACAAATAAAATGCAATGCATTTGTGTTTTCCAATAAGTAAGAAAATTTTTGGATATTGATTATGTTGTTAGAGATGATAGAATTATCACTATTTACCAAGTGAAACCTATACCAAAGAAAATTGATAAAACTAATGGTATACTAGGAATTAAAAGTGAAAAGGAAAGGTAGACAATGGAATAGAATAGATAGTTTAGTCAAAACTTTCTTTATTAGGAATTTAGAAAATCCTAAAAAAAATTCTGAATTGGAGGAACACAAAATAGTTATTAGTAGAATATTTTAGAGGTCTTCAAAGGATTAATCTTAAACCTCCAACCTATTTCCACTTTTTAAACTCCAAAAAAAAGGTTATGACATAACCTCCCCTTTGCTCTTATTTTCTTCTATTCTAAACTATCCAAACATACCCTATATGATATGTTAAGTTCATGATTGAGGTATTAAAGAAATGAATAGTATAGAGAGAAATGTTTATTATATTATGGACGTGCACATAAAGAGGTGTGATATGCTAATAATGCTTTAGTCTAAACATATAGGCCTAACAATACAATTTGGTAATGAAGCTAGTAGTAGGTAAAGAGTGAAGCAATGAAGCATTATGCATTAAATATATAAATTCAATGAGTTATGCAAACTTTGTACATAAAGACTGCTTAATTGGATTTAACACTACAACATTTTTGCCATTTAGTGACAATTAAACAAGAAATATACATGCATAAAATCACACACTTTCTATCCTTATAGTATTTGATGACAACTTCTCTTTGGATGGAAAAAAACCATTAATGCATAAGACACTCCTAAAACAAGTTCTAATAAAATGAACTAACTCCATCTAAGCTAGTATTTAAGTGGAACTTGGTTGAGTTAATAAGGTTGAAAAATTACACTGTATACATCCAAACATATAATTTGTATTCAATAACTTAAGAATTTTTCTATCTTTGACACTTCATAACTCCTAGTAAAGCTTAAAAGATGTGATTATGAAAGGTCAGGCAAACAACAAAGTTTTTGCATTTCCTTTGAAGTATATAATTCATAACAATAGAAGCATGATTTATTATTGTGTTAGGATTGGAGCTAAGCCTATCTTGTTGTATTAACTTGCAATATGCCAAATTGTTACATGCATATTCTATGAGTGCTCTTTGCTTTGCATCGCTTAATGAAGGTTTGGCCACATATTAACATTTTTAAGCTTCTTGCATTCATTATATTTCTCAAAATAAATTATTCTGCAATATCCACTACAATAGATTTGCACTTTAACTTCACCATATTAATGTTGCTTATTGATACATGTTGTAATACACTAAAATTAAATATTACTAATTTAATAAAATGTTTTATAGTAAAAGGTGACAAAAAAGGTCAAGCCCTTAGTGATCAAATTGATATTATCCTTTCACTATGATTTACTAATAAATATATTACAATTGGAATGTAGACAAAATACAAAAATAAAATAAAATAAAACCTAATTATGCAATATAGTTTGTAAAAAGCAAAATGAAACTGATTGAATACAAACAAGATAAAATGCAATTAATAGAAATAGGATGCAATTAGGGAGTTTTGATTTGAGATTACACAAAATGCAAAAAGAAAAAAATAAAAACAAAAAATTAATATAACAAAATAGTTTATCTAAGAATTTGAGAGCTCTTATGTAGGTTAATCATAGATCAAATATATTTGACAATTCTAAATGATTTTTTAACCTTGAATTATTTGAAAATTTTTCAATAATTCATAAATCCTACGCTAGATAAATATTGAAAATTTGATTAATTGGGATTAGCAGGATTAAGCAACTATTATAATTTACAAAGCTAGATCGTTAATTTGAAAGAAGAATTCAGTTAAATTGAAGTATTAAACTAAAAACCTATAATTTAATATTTCAACCCCCTATTCACATACAAAAAATAGTGATTGATTGACCATAATTCAACATAAAAATAGATACACATTAGAATTCGCAAGGCTGGATACAAATTATACTAAATTAACATTCAACTTAAGCAATCCTAAGCAATTAACATAAGAAATAAGGGAAAGGGGAAAATTAATTAGAAAAATTCAACATTATAACTTAAGATCTCATAATCCAAATGGAGATAAGTCTCAAATTCATTGAATCAACTAGAAATTTAGCCTTCCATGGCTAAAAAAAAAAGAAAAAAAATCTATTTAATGTTTTGTTGAATTGTGTTAAAAGTTATTCTTGCCTTTAAAGGCATAACCTTATATCTAATTTTCTAACCTCTAAAACCAAGTAGACCATGATAATAGGCCTCCTAGAGTTACAAAGAATAAGACCTTGCTAATTTTAGAAGGTTAGAACCTATTTTACAAAATAATGCATTACAAGAGTTATTGTAGTGAAATTTCATAAGTATAACTTCTATCTAATATAAGACCACTAAAACTATGTAATTTCACTAAATTATAAGTATGAAATTGCAGGACTAGATCTTAGGAAATTTTAAGTACTAGTTTCACCTTAATTGGTCTTCTAGAACTCTAGATATAGCCTAAAAACTAAAACTAGCTCAATTAGGAAAAAAAAAAAAAGCTTTAGCGTTTTGGCTAAATTAAACCTTCTAGACATCTAAATTGGGCTTTGACAAAAGCATAAAAGTTGTAGAGCTTCCTTTAAACTTTCTCATGACATAAATATCACCCTAATCCAATATTTCGAGCTCAAGATATAGTGTAAAAATATAATATTAACTAAATAATTTTAAATCATTAGAAAACTAAGTCCAAATCACTTAACAAGAATAATTTCATAAAATTAAGTATATGTGACATACTAAGAGGTATAAAATATAAAGAAATAATATAGATAAAATCTTGTACATTAAATTCTCCTACACTTAGCCTTTGCACATCTTTAGGTAAGACATAACTTTATTCAAAGCTAAAAATAGAATACTTACTTTCCAAAACTTCAAAATCACAAATCGATAAGCTAGAAGCAATTAAATCCATCAAGAGACATAACATATTATGAAAAAAAAAATCTTAACAAACTTAAAATTAACTAATATAGCAATTTCATTCAAAAAGAGTAAATTAACATGATAAATTCTCATAAAATTTACTCTCTAACTCTCATGTGTTTAGGGTAAGTGTTTCATTTAAGTTTATTTCATAAAATTTCTCTATCATAAGCATGCTAATCATATCATCTCCATTAATTAAATCACATGCATAACATAAAATAAAAGGACTTTATTCAAGGTTGTAACGTGCCTAAGAAATAAGAAGGAAAAATTAAGATATAGAAAGGTGGAAACTAAAGAAATTAATAAAGCATTTAAAAAAACAACATATATGCCAATCATGAATTATTATAGCTCAATACAGTAACCTAACTCAAAATTCAAACAATCATTAACTTTTTTCTTGTTTTTTAACTTCTTTTTTGCCTTCTCTTTTTTTTTTATCAATTTTTTCTTCCATTTTTTATTTTCTTATTAACTTTCTTTTTTTTTCCTTTTTCCTTTTATTTTTTTCATTTTAACCAACCTTTGAACTTGAAGCTAAAAAAATTCCATAATATACACGCTTAGACATACCTGCACTTATCTAAAAACCCATTTTACAAAAATTCAAATGCTCTACTAATCCTTAAGATTAGGTAAAAGTACTTTTTTATTGAAAAAATATTCATGGGTTAATCAATAAAGAAAAGACAATTAAGCTCAAGGGGGCTCAACAAAGATATTCATTCATGGTTAGCTATTTATCTTTAGTTTAAACAAAGAAATGATGATCTTATCATTTTATGCATGCATGTGCAAATATAATCTCAAAAAGAATCAAAGTAAGTTCTAGAGAAACAAAAATATGGAAGAACAGCTAATGTGAATAATATTTTATTAATATTTTTTCTCATATTTAAGCCTCTTAGGATGAGATGATACTTAATTGAATCAATTCTACATTGATTTGAGACTAATTGCATTAATTTGAACTTAAATGAATTTTGAGCTTAATGCTGAATTATTGGCACCGTTTCAATTTATAATCATAACTTGAGCTCTGAATGTCGGATTTGGACAATCCTTATATCGTTAAAAAAATAAGAAAGAGTTCTATAATTTTCTTTTTGTTTGAAATGCCAGTTCTACCATCTTACAGGTCAAAAGTAAGAACAAAGTTAGCTAAATGTTGCTATTCTGATCCAGACCCGACCTTATTGCAATGATTTATTCACATATGGAACTTCAAGTATCCAATTAAAGCAAGGCTAAGTCCAATTATCCCCTAAGATCCATATTTCATCATTCATGAAGCCTTTTTAAAGAAAATAAGCCATTTTGAAGGCCAAAAAAAGACATATTGATGGCTAATTACGTTAACTTGGACTGGATTAAGCTATTTGTAGTATTTTGGCTATTACTTAAGTTAGGAATGTCGAATTAGGCTGAAATTTTGAGGGTAGATTGCTACAAGTTTGTAGTTACAGCTTAATCCTAATTATACCTTGAAGGTTGTCAATAGTTAGAGAGCAAATTAGAATGAGAAAAAAAAAGAAGAAACAGATAATTTTGCTAGTTTTCTGATTTTTTTTTTTGTGTTTTCTCTCTTCAATGGAAGGTTAATTTCCTCTAAGTTAATTCAAGGAATTTTGAGGCTTTTGTTCTCTTAGATTATGAGATCTTGAATTATATGGTCATATTTATAATTAATTTCTCTTTTTCTTTATCTATCTTCTTTGAATTGCATGAGTTGGTTGGTTTGAATGTTGATTTGATGTAATCTTGATTTAATTATGAGGTTCATGATTTAGAATTGGTACATTTTAGTTGATTAATCATAATTCTATATAGGAGAAAAGGGGATGAATAGATGATTTAGGATTCTTAATTAATTCATTTAATTTGGCTAAATTCTATCTTTAAATTGATTTTGATTTAGCTTAGGGGTTATGGCGATTGTCTAACTTTGCTAATCTTAATCAATCAAACCCTAAATAATTATCTAGCTTAGAGTTCATGAATTGTTGTAGGGATTCCAGATAATTCAAAGTCAACTAATTAATTGCAAAATCAAGTTTATAGTGATCTATGATTAATCCCCCAAAGAGACCTTAAATTCCTTGGGTCAACTGTTTTTATTCATTGATATTCCTTATTTTTATTGCTACTGCTCTGTTGATTCTGCTATTAATCTTTTGCTATTATTTTCTACTTATTTCAAACTCAAAAGTCCTCTCCCCAATTTGGTTCTACATTTATTTTGAATTTTGAATTCTACATTGCATGATTATTTTGCATTAGTTTAAAGTTTACACGTTTTATGTTTGATTAATTGCATAAGTAGTTAGCATTCTATTTTTCTTAGGTATTTCAATATAATTTCACATCGTAAACATAATTAGTAAGTAATCACAGAGGATTAATTAAAAAGGATCTCTAGAGGTTTGACCTAGTTTGCATCATTTTGCTACAAACTTTCTTAAAAATTAATAATTTTAATTTGGCCGATTCAATAGCTGCGATCAAATTTTAGCACTGTTGCCAGTGATCTCTTTTCTAAATATTCTCTTCTATTGTTTACTAGTTGTGTTTTATAGCATATTAGTTCTGCATATTTTTGTGCTTGAATATTACATTCATTCTTGTTGAATCTAATTCTACATCCTTGCATACTGTTAATGCATAGATCCTATTACTTGTGTGTTTTACTCTTCCTATTGATTTTTATCTATTTTTGTTGACTTTTCATTTTGCACTATATCATCAAATTCAAAGACTTCACCTCACTCATTTACACCATATATTAGTTGATTTTAGGCTTAGGAATTAGTTTTAGTTGAATTATCAATTTGCTTTCCCTTTTTCAATTCTTTAGTTTTCTAGTGCATTATTCATTTGGTCATTTTTTTGCTAGTACTAATTCCTATTACATCCCTCCTATTTTGATCATTTTTCCACTGCATTCCATCCTTATCCACCATATTAAACTCCATTCTGCATTTAGATTTACATGTCATAACTAATTTGATAGCATTCCATCATGCATCACTTGCATCGTACGGACTGAAGTAATTTTTTACCTGATTTAGCATTGTGGTCCATAGTTTACATAGCTCTGCAATCTAACCTTTCATTCCACTCTGACATCACATATACATCATATACAAACATATCATGTACTTCCCTCAACATGTCATTACATTTTAATTAGTAAACATCACTTCCTGTACTGCTAACCCTTTATTGCACTGCTTTCCTAGTTTTATCTTGCATGATTTTGCATCATTCCATTTTAGATTGAGTTGAAATTTTGCATGGTGTTAGATATAGTAGAATAAAATCTCCACACAAAATTGGGTAACATTTCATTACAGTTTGTTCTATCTAGCATTTTACGATAGTAGTAAATAGTAACTTATAACTACAGCTCATAGATTCTTGCATTTTTTTTTTATAAATAACTACTTTTCCCCATCCCTCCACTTCTCCTAGGTTGGATGCCTAACCTTAGTTGCACCATAAAGCTTTTTTGGTCAGTCACCCAGACCCCCCAAGAAATTTTTCAAAAAAAAATTTTATGCTCTAAATGACCCCAAACTTAGTGTTAAGGTGAAACTAACCCTTCTGATCAATAATCACAAGCCTTTAGTACCCCTTAAAATTGTGAAATTCCATCATTTTTTATTTTTTTTTAAATTTTTTAAAATTTTTTATTTCATTTTTAGGTTCCTCATGGTCAAATTAGTCAAATAGAGGTGGTTTGAAAATTTTTAAAAAATTTTAAATACATTAATTGAAGGTGTTTTGATCAATTCTTACATATGTGTATACTTGTGGTATTTCTGCATTTCTGTGCTTCTATTAGTGCATGACCTTAAGATAGATAGGACCTTTCATTTTCTTCATAGGACTAGAAGTAACATCCCTAATCCCCCTGTTGACATTCTTGAGCATCGCGTCAATATGGCTAATGGTGCTAAAAGGACACTAAAGGAGTTAGCTACCCCTAATGTTACTTACCAATCATTAGCATCCAATATCCTAAGCTGAATGCTAACTTTGAATTGAAATATGGACTAATCCACCTTCTTCCTAGATTCCATGGTCTTGCAAGTGAAGACTTTTAGGAGTTCCATGTAGTTTGCTCTACTATGAAACCACAAGGCATTTCTAAAGATCAGATAAAACTCAAAGCCTTCCCTTTTTCTATGAATAATGTAGCAAAAGACTGGATATAATATGTCCAAGTTGGTCTTGTCAACTATTGGAATGACACGAAGATGCTATTTCTTCAAAAATTCTTTCCTGCCCCTAAAGCTGCTACTATAAGGAAAGACATTTGTGGCATAAGACAGATTATTAGAGAGACTTTGTATGAATACTGGGAAAGGTTCAAAAAATTGTGCTCTAGCTATCCCTACCACCAGACTAGCAAGCAGCTTCTCATCCAATACTTCTATGATGGTGCTAATGGTGGAGCATTAGTGGATAAAACCCCTATGGCTACACATGATTTAATTGCCAATATGGCTGTAAATTCCTAACAATTTGGCATCAGAGCAATCACTTCGACCAGATGATTCAATGAGATATAATCTTCAATGGCCATAGACTAGCAAAGAGTGGAGCACAGACTAGCTGAACTCACCTCTCTAGTGAGACAATTGGCTATAAACTAACAGCAAGTGATAGCTTCTACTCTTACTCCTGCTAGATTATGTGGCATTTGTTCTAGCTTTACACACCAAACTGATATTGTCCTACCTTGCAAGAATAAGAGACACAACTAGAAGCCTATGCTGTGGTAGTGTTCCTTAGAAGACCTCAATACCAATAGTAGCCTATCAAAAATGATCCTTTCTCCAATACTTACAACCTTGGCTGGAAAGACCATCCTAACCTAAGATATGGAAGTACAGCTATACAGCAGTAACCTAAGCAACAATTGCATGCTAGTAAACTAACCTTCGAGCAAGCTACCAAGCCGATGTACCAGAACTTGAACTAGTAAGCTTCATCCTCTAACCAATCATCCTTTGAAGATATGGTTAAACAGCTGGCCTAAAGTCGACTGAGACATGAAGCCACTATTCAAAATTTGCAAAGTCAAATTGGCTAACTTGCTTCTTCAATGAATAAGATGAAATCTTAAGGCTCCAACAAACTTCCTTCTCAAGCAATCCCACCCCCAAGAGGCAATGTGTTTGCCATTACCTTAAGGAGTGGCAAAGAATTAGGAGAGCCCAGCATTCCCAGTGTCCTCAGCATAAAAGACAAGGAAAAAGAGGTAACATATGATTCTGAACAGTCTGAAGTTACATCCTAGAACCAAATAGTGCAACCCAAGCTATCTCTTCCCTTCCCACATAGAGTCATATGGTGTAGAAAAATAGAAGAATTGGATAAAGATAAAGAGATTTTAGAGACCTTTAGGAAGATTGAAGTGAACATTCCACTACTAGATGCCATCAAACAATATGCTAAGTTTCTAAAGGAGTTGTGCACTCATAAGAGGAGATTACAAGGCAATGAGCAAGTTAGAATGGGCAAGAACAAGTCAGCCATTCTTAGGCCTAACTTACCTTAAAAGTGCAAAGATCCAAGGAGTTTTGACACTCCTAGTACTATAGGCAATCGGAGATTTGAACATGTCTTGATAGATTTAGGAGCTTTCATTAATGTGATGTCTGTTTCATGCTATAACCAATTAAATCTTGGTCTACTAAAGCCTACTAAAGTTATTATACAATTAACAAATAGAAACACTACCCAACCAGCTGGAGTGATAGAAGATGTTCTTATTCAAGTTAAAGAGCTTATTTTTCGAGTGGATTTTTACATTACGTAAATGGGAGATGAGTCAACCAGCCTTGTATCCTTGATTCTAGGGAGGCTATTCCTCAAAACTACAAGAACAAAAATAAATGTACATGCTAGTACTCTTTCCATGGAAGTTGAAGATATCATAGTTAGATTTAACATATTTGATGCCATGAAGCACCCTATGGAAGAACATTATGTTTTCTATATAGATGTCCTTGATGAGCTAACAGAAGATATTTTTGATGATGTGCTGTGTAGTCTTAATGATTTCTCAATACATATGCATCATGCTAATAGTCATACGTGTTCTTGTGGTGATGATGATGATTTATGTGATAGTTGCACTAAGATTTCTAAATTTTTAGCTGAAGATGATATTGTTGTTTCAGAAATTACAGAAAATGCATCTTTTACAGAATTTTGCCCTACTGAAGTTACTGCCACTGGATTCATTCCTTCTGCCATACAGCCACTAGTCTTGGAGCTTAAACCCCTTCCTCAACATTTAAAGTATGTATTCTAGTTTGATTGAAAGCCTAGTTCTGCCATCTTGGAGGTCAAAAGTAAGCATGAAGTTAGTTAAATGTTGTTGTTCTGATCCAGACTCGACCCTGTTGCAATAATTAATTTATATATAGAGCTTCAAACATCCAATTGATGTGAATCTAAGTCTAATTATTCCCTAAAATCCATACCTTATCATTCACGAACCCTTTTTGAAGAAACTAAGTCATTTTAAAGGCTAAAGAAGATAGATTGATGGCTGATTACATGAACTTGGATGAGATTGAGTTGTCTATAATATTTTAGCTATAATTTAAGTTAGGAATGTCAAATTGGGATGAAATTTTAAGGGTAGATTCTTAAGAGACTAAGCTACAAGTTTGTAAGTAAGGCATGCTTTAATTATGCCTTGAAGGTTGTCATTAGTCAAAGAGCAAATCAGAATAAGAAAAAAAATAAGAAATAAATAGTTTTGCTAGTTCTCTGAATTTTTTTTGTGTTTTCTCTTTTCAATGGAAGGCTAATTCCCTCTGAGTTAATTCAAGGAATTTTGAGGCTCTTGTCTTCTTGGATTATGAGATCTTGAATTATACGATGATATTTGTAATTGATTTCTCTTTTTCTTCATCTATCTTTTTTGAATTGCATGAGTTGGTTAGTTTGAATGTTGATTTTATATAATCTTAATTCAATTATGAGGTTCATGATTTGGAATCAGTAGTGAATTTTAGTTAATTAATCATAATTCTATATAGGAGAAAAAGGGATGAACAGACAATTTAAGATTCTCAATTAATTAATTTGGCTGAATTCTATCTTTAAATTAGTTTTGATTTAGCTTAAGGGTTCTAGCGATTATCTAACTTTGCTAATCTTAATCAATTGGACCCTAGATGATTATCTAACTTAGAGTTCATGAATTGTTGCAGGGATTCCGAATAATTCAAGGCTAAATAATTAATTACAAAATTAAGTTTATAGTGATCTATGATTAATCCCCTAAAGAGACCTTAAGTTCCTTGGATCAACTATTTTTATTCATTAATATTCCTTATTTTTATTACTACTACTCTGTTGATTCTGCTATTAATCTTTTGTCATTATTTTTTGCTTGTTTCAAACTTGGAAGTCCTCTCCCCAATCTGGTTCTACATTTATTTTGAATTTTGAATTTTGCATTGCATGATTATTTTGCATTCTACATTAGTTTAAAGTTTGCACATTTTGTGTTTGATTAATTGCATAAGTAGTTAGCATTCTATTTTTCTTAGGATTTTAATGTAATTTCACATCATAAACATATTTAGTAAGTAATCACAAGGGATTAATTAAAAATGATCTCTAAAGGTTTGACTTGGTTCGCACCATTTTGTTGCAAACTTTTTTAAGAATCAGTAATTTTAATTTAGCCGGTTCAATAGCCACGATCAACATCACACAAGAAAGAAAGGGAATAGTATAAATTTTCAATATAAGGCTCAAAATCTCACAATGAAAGTCATGCTACCAATTTTAATTTACCAATTCAAAATTCATTACTATATTAATTAATTTCAAGAAGTAAAGTTATTTATTCAATCATGTTATAAATTCTATCTAATTTCAATTGAATCCTACTCATTGAAAAATGCAAAATGTCTATCAATTGAAAGTAACTAAAATGATACAAAAAGACTTAAAATCAAGTAGAAAAGATACTCTTTTTTTCTAATTTTAAAATTTTCTAGTTTTTTACAAAAGCATTAGAAAGTATTAAATGAAGACATAAAACAAAAAACAAATCCTAGAAGTATCCCCTTACACTTAAATTTTACATTATCCTTAATGTAAAGTATATTAACCTCACTAAGAAAGATGATGGACAAGTAAATAAAAGAGAAGGATAAGAAAGAGCAAATCTAAAATAGTTGAGTTGCCTCTTAAGAAGTGCCTTTGTTTAATGCATTGGCTAGACATGGCTTAAATGTCTTTAACTAGGATTTACATGATGGTTGACTACTTGCTTTGCTTCTAAATTACTGACCTTTAAGTTATCCTTTAAAGAGGTCCTTTGAAAACTTAGATCATCTAACATAATTTCTCTAAGTGTTATCGTCAAATCACTTTTTCTTGAATATTTAGAATCATCCTATATAATGAATTCAACATAGAAGGAACTTTTTTCCTCTAAAAAGTCAAATTTGATAGAATCAATAGAATGTACTAAGTTAATGATAGGAACCACTTTTGTAAATTTCATTTCTCCACAATCATTAATTTTTTTACATTTTGAAATAATATTGTTCTCATCACCTATAAATGTTGAAATCTCCACACATATGGCACACTTAATATCACTATCATACAAGTGCATTCATAGCTGTTAACATAATCCATAAATTTAAAAAGTTTAAGAAATTCAACAAGCATGTTATCATAAGTAGCATCAACAAGTACATCATAATCAACAAAATTATAACTAACAATATCAAAAATAGCAACATCAAAATAAAAAATATAAGACTGAGGACCATCATGCGTTAAAGGCTTAAAAGTATCAAGAAAGGACACAAAATTACCATGTATAGCCTTTGTCAAACTTAGCTATCACACTATCAAACACCGCTATCACAATATTAAACTCTATGGTTAATATTCCATCTTGAACATCGATCATACTTTTTATTGTTTTGAGAAAAAGCCAACTAAGAATGATTAAGGGAAGAATCTCAAATGTCTCATATTCATATTCAAAATCTAAAAATCTACTAGAAAAATGAGTTTATCAACTTGCACTAAAATATCCTCAATAACACCCAAGGGGTAAATGTTATATCTGTTTACTAATTACATAACCATCCTTGTTTGTTTCAAAGGTCCCAAATTTAAAACATTAAAAACAAAAAGAGGCATGCTAGTAATTGAAGTTCCTAAGTCTAGTATGGCATGCTCAATTCTAGTTTTTCCTATAACACATGGGATGGTGAATGTTCCTAGATTTTTGCATTTTCTTGGTAATTTTCTTTGAATAATGGCAAACATCATCATTCCTACATTGATAATTTTCTTTGAATAATGATAGACACATTCATTCCTACACTTACTTTTTTATCATCCCTTAATTTTCTTTTATTGATGCATAAATTTTTTAGAAAGTTAGCATGCTTTGGAATTTTTTTTTATTAAATTTAGTAAAGGTATGTTAACTTCTACTTTTCTTTAGTGGAATAACTTTTTTTGGAAAAGGAAAGGGAATAAAAAATAAATGAGGTAGTTGTGTAAGGATAGAATTAACCTTACTTTTATCATGTGTTTTTTCTTTTTTTAGTTACTTCTTTTTGTTCTCTTTTAGTTGATGGCTTGCTTAAGATGAAGGCATATCTACTTCCTTACCACTTATAAGCATTATTGCATTTATAACTTCTTAGTTTCCTATATTGCTAGAAGAAGGTTGTCTTAAAACATACTTTTAGCTCACTTATGGTAGAAAATAATTGGCTAATCTGAGTTTATAAATTGGTGATCATAGCTTCTATTCCTTGTTGAAATTAAAGGTTATTTACAGCCATTAGATTAACTAATTTTTCAAGAGATGGTTAAGAAAAGGTTAAAGTTAAATTTGGTTTGGGAATAGGATTGAATATAATTTTGTTATATGTAGAAGGATATTGAACTTAACCAGAATTAGTGCTCTATCTAAAATTTTAGTCTTCTCTCTAACCATAGTATTGAGGTTATTACTATTAGTACTAGTTAGGCTACTACTGCTAGTGCTAATATTGTGGTTTACTAGGGAAGATTACTGCTTCATAGGCTTAAAATGGTTGATATTCATCATATTGCAATGTGAGACATGAATTAGTGGGATAAGTTGGACATGACCAAAAATCATAAAATCTAGGAGGAGGAGGAGAAGTTTGTGTTTGCTATTGTCCCATTACCATTTGTTTTACTAGAGAAGTTAATTCATCCAATCTATTCTTTAATTTTTGTTAATTTGAATTAGATAAATTTATCTCATTCACACTTCTAGTAGCAATTATAATTTTGGTTCCAAATTGCTAGGAGTTTGTTGCCATGTTAGCTATTAAATATCTTATTGTTATAAAATTTTATATACCAATGTTCCATCACTTACAACATTAATTAGACTTTTATCTAAAGAAAGAAGTCTTTCATAGAAATATTGGATTAGGAGTTACTCACTAATCTAATGATGTGGACGGCTTAAATATAGCTACTTGAATCTATCTTAATACTCATACAAGGTCTCACTATTTAGTTGCCTTATGCCACGTGTATCTTTTCTAATGGTAGCAGCTCTTAAAGCAAGGAAGAACTTCTTAAGGAATAACTTCTTCATATCATTCCAACTTATAATAGAACTTGGTTACAAGTAGTATATCCAATCCTTGGTTGCATTAACAAGTGAGAAAAGAAATGTCCTAATTTGATGTGGTCTTCTAAAATGCCACGAGGCTTTATGATTGAGCATACCATATGAAACTCTTTCAAATGCTTATGAGGATCCTTTAATGTTCTATTATTAACCATGTTATTAGAATTATTTAGAGGGTCAAAATGAGGAGTGAAGATGCTATAACTACCTATATTTCTAGTCCTACAAAGCAAATGAAAGGTTCTATCTATTTTAAGATCAAATTCTAACAAATCACCAATAATTGTTGTAGTCATGCATTACATTAATTAGACTACACAAGACAAAACCATAAAAGCATAAAAAAACCAAAATACTAATGTAAAATTAAAAAATACTCAAAATATATCTAATTAACCTATTTATAAATTTTTCAAAATCATTGGACCACCATAAAATGAAGGTTATAGCCACGCAGAACCTAAAAAATGCAATAAAATTTTTTTAAAAATTAAAAAAATGTTCTAAATGATGAAATTTTGCCAAAAGTAGGGGACCTTATAATTATTTATAAGCCTTGATGAGAAAAATATTTTCTACCACCACAAAAAATTTTAATTCGATCAAAGCTAGTCTTTTTAGGACCTCTTTAAGGTTAAGAGGCAATATATGTGCAATTTGTATAGATGAGCTAAAAACCTTTAATAAAGTGTAAAATAAAGTAATATATGATGAAGAATGATGAATTGAAGAAGACAAATATGCTATAACTAATGAATGCAAAAGAATGCAAGAAAATGTAGAAAAGTGATAGATACCATAAAAAATGAGAAAATGGTAACAAATGGAAAAATTGACTAGAATGCTTGAATAATTATATAATAAAAAGTTAGCAAAAGATAAGAGGGATAAATTCAAGTGGATCCTTAATAATGACCACTTAGACTTGAATCGAGATGCTCTAGCACTGCTTCCTAAAAGTAGCATGTCTACTAATTTCACCATAGTCATTTCCTCAAAATTATAATAATATAAAAATTTTAATGCATAACATAACACACTAATATTAAATCTTAGATGTTTGATAAAAATTTTTGTAGTGAAGGGTAACAAACTAAGTTAAACTCCTAGTGATCTACTTGATATTATCCTTTCACTATGGTTTGCTAACAAATAAAATGCAAATAGAATATAGATAGAATGCAATTATGTTGTATAGTATGTGTAACACCCTCACTTATCAACGCCTTATTCCTTATTTACTAGATGATTATACGTACTTATTCGCCATCTACCTCAAGCTAGTACGGAATATCTCAAAATTTCTGTACTTTATACATAAGTTCAACTTTACAAATATACATCCCATCATATACAATATCACTAACTATATCATTATTTACAACTTCAAACATCATGGCCCTTTATCATGAGAGCCTTTGGAAGCATCACCTGGAATGGTTAGTCACAATACAGAAAACATAAGAAACAAAGTTTCCCAGTAGCTAGCTATTGCCATAAAAACATTTCAAGCCATTCCAGATCCTTAAGCAGATAAAACAGACGTTTCAAAAGCAACTAATCATTTCTCATCTCTTTATCATCTCATTCTGTACCATTGTAAGAAACATACACTGTACACAACAATCATCAAGCTCATTCAAAGACTTATTTCAATCAATATTTAGATGGCCATCACAGATAATTGTACCTAGGCCTCATATACAGCATCACGCTGTCTTCCCGGGGAAAACTCGGGCCATAGGCCTTACTCACACAGTATCACACTGTCTTCCCGAGGTACTCTAAAGGCCATAGGTACCACACACAGCAATTTTCATTACCATCCCGGGGAAAACTCGGGCCATAGGCCTTACTCACACAGTATCACACTATCTTCCCGAGGTATGCACCACACAGCTATTTCATACACATTCCATATAATGGCAAAATATACCGAAAGTCATGTAAATAGAAAACAGAGCTTAAGGATAAAGCTAGCTACCTTTACAAGCTTCCAATGTGATGTTCCCTTTGCTCTCACCAAAAACTCCTTTACACTTCCTCTTGCCTTTGCAAGTTGTCACTCTTTAGTCTATACAAATACACATCATAATTTCTTATTAGAACATCATCACTTTCCCTAATCCTCATGTATTCTTTACTTTCTCCACTTAATTAAATGCATACTTAGATGCTCTACACTTTGCTTTCAAGTCTTGAAATGACACATATGAACATTAGAAAAGGATCCAGGGGTAAAGCCATGCAAAACATGAAGAATTAAAGCCAAAAAGCTCACTTAACAAAGAACACGGGGGTCCCATACCCCGTGTTCATAGCCGTGTTCCTTACTGGTTCATTTCTGGGCTACTCGACAAAGAACACGGGGGTGAACACGGGCCGTGTTCTACCCCGTGTACATTACTGCCCTTCTGTCCTGAGATAAACACGGGGAGTGTTGCACCCCGTGTAGCACACTGATCAGTTTCGACGAAGAACACGGGGTACAACACGGGTCGTGTTCTACCCCGTGTACTTCACTGATCCTCCGAAAACACATTAAACAGCTATAACTCCTTCCTTCCTTCTTTTTTTCATATCTATAGATTTAGCTTCTCAAAAGAGAAAATGCATACCAACACCTTCACAACTCAAAGTTTCATCTTCCATAAGCTTCATAAATTCATAAAAACCAATTTAACTTCATCAATTTTGCCAAGTTCTAAACATATCATGCCAACACTACACATGCACCATTATGCCTCTAAAACCCAAATGTGTACATCATGTTTCTTGCTATTTTTACACCAAACCAAAGCTATAAATCATCATAACAACATCTATAACACCATCAAACATACTCAAATCATCCTAAACTCCATGTTCAATCACCCTTAACCACACCAACCTCAAGATTTCAAGAAATTAAGAAGAGCACAATAAAGAGCTTTTAGAGGAGAACAACTTTACCTCTTGCTACAACTTGAAAATCCTCACTTGGAGCTCCCCAAACTTGATCAAACTTGGGCTTTTCTTCACTCTAAGCACACCAATAGATAGAGCTTGATGAGAGGAGCAACTTTCCCTTCTACCACTAAGCTTAGATCTCACTATTTTTGGGTGAAAAACTCAAAAGAAACTTCCTCTCTCTTTCTCTCTCTCCTGCACATTTTGAGCTTGCTCTCATGGAGATTTTCTGCAGCTTTTTGAAAAGTGGAGAAGAGAGGAGAGTCTTCATGAAGCTCTAGGGGCATTCTTGCCATTTTGACAATTCTCAAGGGTATTTTAGTCCTTTTTTCACCAAAAGTAAGGCTATTTTTGCCCTTAATTTTCTAATAATGACACTTGTCATAAATCCATTGGTCACACTAATAAAAATCACATATTGCAGCCCAAAACTCTTGGTTATTCATATTAGATCCCAATTCCTTAGTTATTTCACTTTAACCACACCCGATTCTGCACTTTTGCAATTTAGTCCATAGGGTCTCTGTCCATTTAAAATTCCTTACACTATCAGACTTAGACAACCTCCCCTTTTAGGGTTTTCCAACCTCCTCTGATCATTCATACTATTTAGGGAAATTAATTCTTTCCCTACTATCCTTTTCCTTCAAAATTTCATTTACCCTTACACTTAATTCCTTTCAACTTGAGATTCACCCACCAGGCTAATTCAAACATGCTCTTCGTTTCTACAGCCTCAGAATTTAAAGATTCAAATAATAGAATTGAAAATTCGGGATGTTACAGTATGCAGGAAGCAAAATGAAACTGATTAAATGTAAACAAAACAAGATGCAATTGATTGAAATAGAATATAATTAGGGGGTCTTTATTTGAAATTAAATGAATGCAACAATAAAAACAAAATGCAAAAACAAAATATAAAGGTAGAAAATCAATATAATAAAATAATTGATCCAAGGATTTGAGAGCTCTTGTATGGATTAATCCTAAATCAAGCATATTCAAAAATTTCAATTGATTTTTCATCCTTGAATTATTTTAAGCCTTTTTAATAATTTGTTAATTGAATGCTAGATAACCATTTAGAATTTAATTAATTAATTTTATCAAAATTAGAAACCTCTAATTTAATCTTTTAACCCTCTATTCCTATATAAAAAATTATGATTAATCAATCACAATTCAACATAAAAATAGATAAACATTAGAATTCACAAGGTTAAGTATAAATTATACTAAATTAGCATTTAACTCAAGCAATTCCAAGCAATCAACACGAACAATTAGGGAAAAAGACAAATCAATTAGAAAAAGTCAAAATTACAACTTAAAAGCTCATAATCCAAATAGAAATGAGGCTCAAACTCCTTGAATCAACCAAAAATTTAGACTTCTACGGCTAAATAAAAAGAAATAGAAAGAGAGAAAAGTTATCTAATATTTTATTGAATTATGCCAAAAGTTATTATTGCCATTGGATGCATAACCTCATATTTGGTTTTCTAACCTTTAAAACCTAATAAACCAAGATAATAGGCTCGCTAGGGTTAAAAAAATAGGGCCTTGATAATTTTAGAAACTTAGAACGTATTTTACAAAATAATGCATTATAAGAGTTACTACAATAAAATCTCGTAGGTTTAATTTCTATCTAATGAAAGATCATCAAAACTATATAGTTTTGCTAAACTATGAATATGAAATTGTAAGGCCATGTCTTAGGAAACTTTGGGCATTGATTTCACCTTGATTAGGCTTTTAAAACTCTATATATGGCCTATAAACCAAAATTGGCTTAATTGGGACAAAAATAGATCTTTAAACTCTTGGCTAAATTAGACCTTCTAGACATTTGAATTGGACTTTGAGCATATGAAAGTTGTAAAGCTTATTTAATCTTTCTAATATTATAAAGATCATCCTAATCCATTATCCAAAACTCAAGATATGGTTGAAAACTTGAAATAATGTAAAAATTCAGAATTAATTGAATAATTTCAAATCATTGAAAAACTAACCCCAAATCACATAATAAGGCCAATTTCATAAAATTAAGCATATGTAATATACTAAAAAGACATAAAATGGGAGAAAATAATATAAACAAGGTCTTGCACATCACTTATATTGAAAATTAATATATATAATGATATGGTGACATTTTTTTAATTACAAGCGACTTAAAACCTCAATTCTAATAAAAAACCATTATAATAAGTTAGTTCATTGGCACTTTTCAAATTAAAAACAATTTATCACATCAATGTAAATGAAAGACTGATGTTAAAAGTCATTGGTTAATAAATTAAGATGTTTGTTTCCTATGATCATCATCCAAAAAGTATTCAAATTGTCTTGCTTAGAAATATAAAATGTGTTATGATTTTTCTTTAATAATTGATGCCTATGGTTGTCTCCCATATCTATAAATTTCTCTTTTACTCCATTTTTTATTTAGGTGGTATAAGACAATAACATACCATCAATGTTGTATAATTAGAAATTTCTCAAATCCTATGATTATGAATTTCCCATTAAACCACATTTATCTTCTACTAGGATGGGATGCTTCAAATCTTATGATAATATAATATTATTGGTTTGATGAGAAACTTATAATCATAGGATTTGAAGCATTTTTAATTTTGTAGTATTAATTGTCTATGTTGTCCTTATATTCCACTCAATAATGCAAGGAATGAATGGTGAATGTTAGTAAAATCTAATACAATACTTCAACATGATAAAAATAGATTAAATCTCTTTAACAAATGAGAATCTGTAACAACAATTTTAATCTTTTCAACATGAGGAATGCGTAGCTACATTATAAATTGTATCTATGATGTACTATAATTTTAGTGTATGTTATTGTTTTATAAGAAACATATGGTATATAATAATTTGTAAATTATATCAAATGGTTAATTATAATATTACTATACAATGCTTACTAGTTAATGTTAATAATGCTATTTGAAAAATGATTTGTAATTTGTATCTATTGTTAAAAATTATTAGGATGTAGAAGTTGTGTTATTAAAATAAAAAATAAAAATTCATATAAAAAATGGAAGGAAAGATGAAAAGTTGGATCAGAAAATATATGATAAAATTACCACATCAATTTTTTATTTAATCAACATATAAAGATATAGTGCTGATCATCTAACTAGTAATAAATGGTGAGAATTTACCAAAGATGGTAGCAAGCATTTACCAAGGATGACATTTATGATGTATTGGGAAATGGCCAAAATTTAAAATGTTAGTTTAATTATGTAAAGACATCGATTTTGGTTCAATAATCAACATATATTGTTTTTCATTCTATATATATATATATTTCTCTTTCACTACATTTTTTACATGACTTAAAAGAAAATCACACCCATTCGTGTTGTACATTTACAAAAGTATTAAATCTTATAATCATAAGCATTCCATCAAATTATTATTATCTTATTCTATCAAATAGATGGACATAAATAGAAGATATTCATGGTTTGATGTGATTACCATGATTAGAAGATTTGAAGCATTTCTATCTATGCAACATTATGTAATATTATCCTATAAACTAGATAAATTTTAATTTGGAATTACATAATGATTATATTGTAAATTGTAAAGATAATATAGTAGTTTTTGTGTAGGTCATTGTTTTAGAAAAATGTTAGGATGCAAAAGTTGTACTTAAAGAAAAGGTAAACAACATTAGTTACTTTTTAAAAACCAATGTGGAAAGTATTAGGAGCAGATACCATGTGAGTTATTTTACCTATGGACCTCTAAAAGTATATCAATAACTAGTTAATGTGTAATAAATATTAACTACAAAGATGACATTTACAAGTTGAAAAAGTTATATTAGGAGGTGCAGAGATGTATTAGAAATAATAATAAGTGTGTATTAGGAAATGAAGATTTAGATCATGAAGAGACATAAACATATACCACATTGTTATATATATAACTAACATCTAAATGTGTATTAAATACTAAATACATTTACTAATAAGATGTATTAGGAAGCCACAAAAATTATGACATTTCAAGTTATATCATAATCAAGTCATATGAAATAAAAAATATGTAATACATTAGTTTCAATTAATAACAAATGTCTAAAGCTTTGCATATTGCTTATAAATTTCATTCTTTCTTTCCATTTTGTACATTTATACTTTATAATGGGAAAAATGATGAGAATTTATAGTGAGAAGAAGTAACATGACTATTCTTGCAATGGAAGGCTTAAGTTCATTGCAAAACTAATGTTACTTCTTTTTACTATAATTTTTCATTAGTAAATTGCAATAAGGTGCCACTTTGTGGACTTTATTTAAAAGAGGTGGTAGCACTAGAATTTTTTTCAAATAGGTTCTAATTTTATGATTTATGAATATTATATACCGAAATTATCTTTTTTTTAACTGTGAGAATGCGGTAATGAATTTGAATCTTTAAAAAGCCATAAATCTATCATTAGTTAATCAATTTTTGCATATAACCACTTGTTTTCAATCATCTTCATATGATCTTTTAATAGAAAATAAGAAAATATGGGTTTAATGAAGTTTACCTAGTTGAAAAACCTGTAAATTGAGCTCAAAACTTTCAATGACCATAACTTTGTGCTCAATTGTCAGTTTTAAGTGAATTTTTTTATTTCATATAACTTTTTGAGATCTACGTATTTGTAAAATTCAAAGGCATTTTGCCCACTTTAGTTTGGTAAAAAAAAAGTCTTTTTCAATGATTTTTCTTCATTTTTTATTATTTTTCTAACTTTGATTTTAATTTTAATAATTCAAATTTATTCAAATCCCATATTAAACTTTTGCTCCCTAATTTTTTTGGTGTCTAGTAGTGCCATAATAATTTTATTAATAAATAAAATTATTAAAGAATAATATATTACTATTTGTAGACTAAATAGTAACATGTTACTATTTAATTCCAAAATAGTAACATCAAGCAAAAACTCCAAATAAATGAATAATAACATATTACTATTTATTCTTTAGATAGTAAGATGTTACAGTTTCATTCCAAAATAGTAACACTAACTAAAAACTCTAAATAAATAGATAAATCAAGTCTAATTAACAATCAAATTGCTAAATAATAGTATATTACTATCTATTCTCTAGATAGTAACATATTATTATCTCATTCTAAGCCTAATTAACAATCAAATTACTAAAGAAGAGAATGTTACTATTTCATTCCAAAATAGTAATACTAACCAAAAATTTAAAATAAATAAATAATATTATATTACTATTTATTCTCTAGATAATAACATATTACTATTTCATTCCAAAATAGTAACATTGACCAAAAATTTCAAAAAAATGAATAAATTAAGTCTAATTAATAATCAAATTTTTAAATAATAGCATATTATTATATGTTCTCTAGACAGTAATATATTACTATTTCATTCCAAGCCTAATTAACAACCAAACAGTCAAAGAAGAGAATATTATTATTTCATTCCAAAATAATAACACTAACTAAAAATCTTAAATAAATAGATAAATTAAGTCTAATTAACAATCAAATTACCAAATAATAGCATGTTACTATCTATTCTCTAAATAGTAATATGTTACTATTTCGTTCTAAGTTTAATTAATAACTAAACTGCTAAATAATAACATGTTACTATTTTATTTCAAAATAGTAATACCAAGCAAAAATTTTAAATAAATGAATAAATCAAGTCTAATTAATAATTTAATTGTCAAATAATAGCATGTAACTGTTTGTTCTTTAGATAGTAACATGTTACTGTTTTATTTCAAAATAGTAACACTAACAAAAAATCCCAAATAAATAGCATGTTACTATTTGTTATCTAGATAGTAACACGTTACTATTTCATTCTAAAATAGTAATACTAACTAAAAATTTAAAATAAATAGATAAATCAAGTCTAATTAATAACTAAATTGCTAAATAATAGCATGTTACTATCTATTTTCTAGACAATAATATATTACTATTTTATTCCAAGCCTAATTAACAATCAAACCGTCAAAGAAGAGGACGTTACTATTTCATTTAAAAATAGTAACATCAATAAAAAATATCAAATAAATGAATAAATCAAGTCTAATTAACAACCAAATTGTTAAAATAACAATATGTTATTATTTATTCTCTAGACAGTAACATGTTACTATTTTGTTCCAAAACAATAATACCAATCAAAAACTTCAAATAAATAGATAAATTAAATCTAATTAACAACCAAACTTCCAAAGAAGAGCATGTTACTATTTGTTCTCTATATAGTAACATGTTATTGTTTTGTTTTAAAACAGTAACACTAACTAAAGATCCTAAATAAATAAATAAATAAAGTCTAATTAACAATCAAATTACCAAAGAAAAGGATGTTCTTATTTCATTTCAAAATAGTAATACCAACAAAAAATTTTAAATAAATGGATAAATTAAATCTAATTAATAATTAAATTACTAAATAACAGCATGTTACTGTTTATTCTCTAAACAATAATATATTACTATTTTGTTTTAAAATAATAACACTAATAAAAAATCTCAAACAAAAGGATAAATCAAGTCTAATTAACATCCAAATTGTCAAATAATAATATGTTACTATATCTCTAAGTTCTAATTTATTTTTATTTTTATCTTAACTAAAAATTTATTTTAATTTCTAAAAAATTAAATTTTTATATATTTTATTTATAATTAAAATTTTATAAAGTTAAAAGTTCTCTAATTTTAATTCTTATCAGTTTTTAATTTTTAATTTTTTTATTTGTATTAAATTAAAAATTCTCCTATTTTAATGTGTGGCAAAAGAGATTTCTATTTTAATTCTTTTGGTCTTCTTAAAACACACTGTATATGTATTGTTTTGTGTTTTGGGTATCATGGTAAATTTTCGTACGCGGGTGCACTTAAATGAAAGACACTGAGCTTCAAGTACCTCGCTGCAATAAATTACACCAAATTGCAGCTTGATTTTTCTCATTTTTCATTAGTTCATAACTATATATACCTTCCAAAGCCATCTCTATTGTTTATTGTAAATTATATCGTTTACAGTGTGTTTAGCTAGGAGTGAAAATGAAAGGGAAAGGAATTTGAAATGAAAGGAAAAGGAAGGGAAAGAAATTGGAGATAAAGGAATTTTTCTTTAGATTATTTAGAATGGGTGAAAATAGGAGAGAAAGAAAATAGGAGTGAAATTGATTTCTTTTATTTAGAATGAGTGAAAATTAGAGAGGAAGAAAATGGGATCGAGTTAAATGATTATAATACCCTTATAATATATTATATAGAGATAGTTATAATATTAATTCATCAAACTCAATTAAAAATTAATGATATACTGATAAAATGCTATACAATTAATGAGAGGTAGATTTTTATTGAATAATTTGGAATAATAATACTAAACTTTTATTACACATTTCCATCAAATATTTTTATTACATATTAAGGCAATAACCTCCCATCGGATTGAACGGATAGCCATACTACTGTAAACATGCAGCAATGATAGTAGCAAAATGGACACAAAATGGCATATACCTATGAGATCTTCAAGGAGGAAACAATGATGGCATTAGATGTGCAGAAAAAAGGAGCTGCTAGCAGTGGAGAGATAGATGTGCAGAGGAGGAGCTTTCGAGTTCTAAAAGACAGCAATCGAAAATAAAACAAAAGCCTCCTACACACTCTGAATTTCTTCTCCTCTCTAATGGGGGGACAATTTCACTGGGGCCCACAAAATTTTTTCACTACAATTACTTTCCCCCCTTAATTTTCACTCAACAACCAAATATGTGAAAATCATAATTTCACCCCTAATTTCACCTCCCCATTCCCTTTCTCCCCTTATTTCTCCCATTCTAAACATAAGTTTAATTCTATCTCAAGAAACACATTTAGAGATGTTGAGAAAATGAAAAAATGAAAAAATTGATGAGAAATTGTATTGAGAAGAAATAGTATGTCTATTTTTGCATGAAAAAGCTTAAGTTCATTGCTAAACTAGATATGTTTCTTCTTTTCATTATAATTTTTTATTAGTTACCATTTACTTCCTCCAAAACTATCTTTATTATTCATTCTAAATCATAACATTAAGATTCAATTTCAAGAAGCATATTTAATAATGTTAAGAAAATATAAAGATGGGAAAACTAATGAGAAATTACAGTGAGAAAAAGTAACATATGTATTTTTGTATTGAAAGACTTGAGTTCTTTACAAAAATGGATACATTGGTTCTTCTAACTATAATTTATTATCAGTTTACCATCTACAATCTCCAACTAAAAAGCCCTCAAGCAATATAAAAGAATTATTAAAAAAGATTTCCCACTTCTCCTTTAATTTAAAACTTATTATTCATTATAAATTATAGTTTCTCATTCACTCTATTGTTCAATCTATTATTGTTTGTATTTGTTTAATTGTGCAAAAAAAATCATAATGCAAAAAATAATTCTAGCACTACTGACTTCACTTAGATTAAGTTATATTATAAATACAAATCATTAGTTCAAAATATGATGTTGGTTCTTACAAAATTTATGCTAAAATTTATAGTTATTGCTTGAAAAATTATGGAAAAAGTTAGCTAAAAGATTTTAGTTTTTGACATCAATTTTTATTTAATAACTAATGTGTAAAATTCTATAGTAGAATGACATGATTTTATTATAGATAGCAGGTTTTTTTTAGTAATTGATGTGGAAACTTAAAACAATACACATGAATTGAAAAAAAAGAATGAAATCATGGTGCTATTTATAAATTTCTTCATGAAACTCTTCCAACTTTGAAATGATTCTCTTTTTACCTAGGTATGTACACTTTCCAACTTTAACATGATTATCTTCAATTTTATGTTTATGCTTATCAATTATTTAGTAGTAATGATGATTTATTAGCTTGTTGCTAAATTTATGAGATTATGCAGTCACTAAAAAAGTGTCCCTATATAAAAATAAACTTTTTTTCTATTTTTTGTTCTTGTAACTTAATTTTTAGTTTCATAATCGATTATTTTTTATTGTGTTTCGTTTTACAAATTTATATAGGTAAAAAACTTGATTTCATTTGTTTTCTTTGCCATTCGATGATATTATCTAGTATTTATTTATATAAAATGTATCATATTATATATAAAAATTTAATGAATATTCATTGCATTTGCAAATATTGGACTCAAGTATGCTTTTTTAGGACTGCCAACCTTATATATTTACCAAAGGCTATTAGATGTAAACTTTTAGCATTTTCATTCTTTTGTTATAGTCTTTAAAATTGTTGAAATTAGGATTTTTTAGTATCATTGGAGACGTTAGGAAGTTAGAAGGGACTAGGCAGGGAAGAACTATAAAAAAGGTTAGTGCTAGGAGGAACCAAGCAAGGAGGAATAGTAAAAAGGTAGTGTTAAGGTGTGGGTGTGACATATCACATTAGTTATTAAATAAAAATCTTAGTTAAATATATATATATATATACTATTCAATAGAAACCCTAGTTGAATATATATATTTAAGATCATTTATTTATAAAAAAATTTACATTTAAAGTTGTAATATATTTCATAAAAGTGCTTGCTAACGAAGAAATAACAATGGTTGTTATACATTAAAAACCAATGTTATTGTGTTTTTTTGCATTGATTGTGAAACCGACATGGAATCATTTGACATACTACAACACCTGTATTTATATGTATCATGTCAAACAACTCACATTAATTAGTTTTTCCATAGTAGTAATTTTCCAAAGATTTGACATATTTGAATGAAATTAAAGTCTAGGATCATGCAAATCCTTTAATAAACTTCAAGTCATATCCTACGTAAAGCTTTATTTTGTGAGAGCAAAAAAGTAGTGATAATAATAGATCATCTAGTAATTTTCACAATTATTCCAATTTATAACACTATGTACTGAGGAATCTATAAAGCATGGAGGATTTTTTAGACAATGACCATTTGCTAACAATATTTATTTTATAAAGCATTGGCAAAAAGAGAACGTGCTTTTTTCAAATAAGATCCTTAGAAAAGGAATTAATCCCACACAATATCTTAAAAATAGAAACCTTTTATCTCAATATTTCATATTTCACATGTAACTTATAATTAATGAAAAAAATAAAAATTAAAACTCAAACTAAAGGAGTGCTTATGTGAGATAATTCACTATAACAAATTAACAATTGTGCCATAAATTATGTTGTAGAAATTCAAAAATTATTGTAAATTTATCTCTTGTCATAGGAATATAAAAATTCAAATAAACAGACAAAAAATTAGAAAATTTATGTCATAGGAAAAATTGTAAAAAAAATATAATTGGTACCATGAAATAAGTTATAGAAACACATTTCTCATGGAAAAATATCATTTGTTTCATCATATAAATTGGGAAACTTTACCAATGATAAAATATTACTTATTCCATAAATTAATTCTATGAATAAAGTAATAGCCAAGTATATCATTTGTGCAGCAATTATATATAAAAAAGGCTAATTATAATAGGTGCAACATGCTACAATGAGTAAGCAATAAAAAAAATATACAAATATTTATTTGTTGAGAATATTTGGCAAATAATTTATTCATCAACTATGTTAAAGGCCTTTAACTAATTAATCAAGTCAAATAACTATTTTAAACATTTGGTAAATAACTTATTTGACTAGCTAATTATCCCTAATAAGCTAGAATAAAAAGTTATGAAATCCAAAATTTTCAATCAACTAATTTATAAAATATATGTAAAAAGATAAAATTACTTGCAAATTGTATAATTACATATATTTATTATTTTGCTTAAAATAATAGTGAAAGAATTTGAACCCTAAATCTTACTTATGTACCAATTTAATAATTTTAGAATGTAATAGTTCTCTATAAATAATAAATAACTATATAACTTTTCATTAATTAAATTTACATAATAAAATTAATATAAATCAATACGATAAATATTATAATACATTAAAGATTGTGTTATACAATTATTAAATGAATTTAGATTCTTTATTAAAATTAAAAATTGATAAAATTAACCTATACATATATATAATACATATGTACAATACAAATTTTCTAATTCATCAGTTAATCTAATTTTTAAAACATCATTTAAAATAAAATAGATTATTTAAGGTATAAAATATTGTAAAGAGATTTATTTTTGATCAAGTTACATTCATCTTAAAAAATGTGATTATGAAAAAGTAAACCCATTATAGTGTATATGTATATAAATATATATATAAATAGTATGATCCATGGCATCAATAATAATAAATTTTACATTCATCACTATAATATTAAGAAAATTTTCATTATAAAATTTGAAAATAATAATTATGTAACATTAAATATAATTTAATAATAATTAAATCATTATATTAAAATATATTTGAGTAAATTATATTTAAGAAAGTGTTATATATAAAATAGTCTAAAAATCCTATTTTAATTCCTTTACTAATTTTAATTATATCAATTTCAATCATCACAAATATTTTATGTTAATTTTTTTTCCTTACAATTAATAATTAATTAATTTCTTCCATACATTCATTTTTTCATTGAGGGGTTAATGACTTGAAAAATAGAAAGATATAAACCATATATGGGGATGAAATTAATACAAAAAAATTTTGAAGGGCTAAAGATTTAACTTATATTTATGAATGACAAAAATAGGCATTATAAATAAAAAAATTAAAGGTAAATAAATTATAATAGTTTAAATATTAATTTATAATTAAAATTTAAATATGCATGATAGTTGAAAATTATGTTTATATAAGTATTTGTTTCATATAATTCTAACATTTTTTGAAGAAATTTTAGAAAATAAAAAAAATTGCTTGAAAAATATAAAAATTTTACTTCTTTTCTTATGATAACTTAATTAATAACAATTAATGAAAATATTAGCAAATAGATAAAATTAAATAATTAACTATTTGTGAGAAATAAAATTAATAGAATACATTTATAAGGGACAAATTTAATGTAAGTAAAATTAGTGACAAAACTAATAGAGTTTTAATCTACACAAAATATTTTTTGAAAAAAATATAAAGCTTTTTAGCATTACTATGTTTTTATTATGTATATTTTATATAATATTTTATTATATAATAGTGTCAAACGAGTATAGTTCTTATATTTGAAGTCAATTTGTCAACTAAAGCTTTGTATAAAGTATATTATATTATAATAAGAATGAAATAAACTAATGCAATGATAAGGTTTGATATTCCTTAATTTGGAGATTCAAGTTTAATTTCTCATAAATGTAATTTTTAATTAGATAAGGTTTTGACAATTTATACTAACTTAATATGGGTTAAATGCATTAATAAATTTCAATAGATCTACAAACTAATTGATAGGCTAGCATCTAGTCAAATCAATTTGACAATTGACTCAAATTGAATATATAAAATTTATTTTAACCAAATACATAGTTTTCATAAATATTTTATTTTATTTTTTTGTCATGATTCTATTCATGGCAATATAAGTTATTAGCTATAAATATAGATTTCTAACCATATTTGAACTTGTGGATAGAAGAATTTATCATCTACAATGAATTTGTGGCAAAAAAAATCATTTATGCTATTAGATCTTTTTTTTGTTGTAATTTTTTTACCACGCTCACTTATACCATAAGTCCATCCAACTAGTATTCCTGAGGGTTAGCAATATATTTATGAAAATTTTGATCTTATGCTATGATTTTGATTGTGGACAAGTGATAATTTATTATAGTATAACTAGAATACAACTTAATATGATAATCATACATATAAACCAAGTACAATTTTATAACCATTAGATAATAATAGCAAAAACAAGGTTATAGTAAGAGAGAAATTAAAGAAAAGGGAATAAAAATTCATAAACTTAATTTTTTTTAACTTAGTTGAAATAAGCTAAATGATGCTCAATAATTCTTATCTAAAGAAAGGTAAAGAGCTACTTTAAAAGGAAAATGGAATAAAGAAGAGTATGAATGGTGATAAGTAGCTCCAATGGTGAAAAAAAGGAAAAAATCCAAAGAGGGAATGGGAAATAGAGGCAGTGTGTGAAAAGAAAAGGAAAAAAAAGAGGAAATGCTACTAGTGTTGATCTTAGTTGATGAAATCTAAGTTTTAGCTCTATCATATTGTAATAGATCTATAACAAAGAATTAAAACTAACATAAAATTAAAATTGTAAAGTTTTGGCTTCCAATATTTTAGGATTGCATGAGGTTCTAAGTTAATGAAAAAATAATAGCTTAAGTTTAGAATGGGGTTTTCAGTTTAATTAGGATTTTTCTAAATTAAATTATTTAAATCATGTATCCATATTTGATGTGAATTCCTAAGGCTGGATCATCTTAAATCATAATATCAAATTGAACAAGAAGGATGATTATACCTTGTTTCAAAAAGAGGAAGAACAAAAGTGATTAATGAGAAGAGACCATGCCACAAAGGATGATGATCCTTTGATAAGTGAGATTTAATACCACAAGAGCTAAATCAATCTTGATGAGTCTAAAGTTCTTGTTGAATCAATCTTGATAAATCTGAAATTCTTACTGGAACCATTAGAAGGAAAAGCTTGTAAAGAGTTTTTAGATTCACAAATGCTAAAAAGCCCTAATGATGAGGAATAACCTTTCTTAAATAAGTTTTCAAAGTCAAAGTTAACTAAATTGATTGGGCACCAATTAGACTAATTAACCCTAATTTAGAAAGCTAATTAAAAAATATTAGTTATCCAAATAAAGTGCAAAATAACAGCCCAAACTAATATAAAATTCAACAATATCTTATATAACAAGAAACTAAACAAGATAAACACTTGGGCGAGTATTAGGCTTAACGTACTCAAGTTAAGTATGGAGCAAAAATTTATTAGTACTTAAGTACTGTATTCAAGTATTTGAATACAAAACTAAATCTAGAACTTAGTACTCAAGTACACATAAAATTAGTTGAAGTTGAAATATACATCACCTAAGCTTCTCCAAGTCCACCTAACCTTACTTCTTCATGTATCCATACTCTTTCCATAAGCACTTGGAGTCCTTTTAAAATCTTCTTAACTTTAGCTCTTTTCATTGGACCCTTCAACAAATGTGGAGATTCCTTTTCACTCTTCAAATTCACATTATCCTCCTTTCTTCGAAAGAATTCATCCTTGAATTTTCAAATTCTATATTAAAAGATAAAGGTTAGCAACATTAAAGAAAACATTAACATTATACTCACTTAGCAAATCTAGTTTATAAATATTTTTGTTAATCTTCTCTAACACTTAAAAGGGAGCATCTCCTTTTAGATGCAATTTGCTTTTCCTTTGAACCAAAATTTATTTTTTCCTTATATAAATCCATACCTAATCTCCTAATTCAAAGACTACTTTCTTCCACCTTTTGTTAGCTTGTTTGACACATTGTTCTATCCTTTTCTTAATATTCAACTTGACTTGCTCATGCAACTTATGAAACATATCCATTTTCCTTTTCCCATCTAAATTTGATCTCTTATCAACAAGTAAAGGCATCAAATCTAAAAAAATTAATGGATTAAATTCAAAATAATTTCAAAAAGGAAAAAGTTAATAGTGGAATAAACATTTCTATTTTATACAAATTCAACATAAGGTAAGCATTCCTTCTAATTGTATAAACTTTTTTAAATTAAAGAGCATAATAAAGTACCTAAAGTTTCATTCATTGTTTAGTTTATTTGTCAATTTAAAGATGACAAGTTATTGAGAAGAGCAACTTTGTCCCTAACTTAGCCCACAAGACTTTCCAAAAATAGCTTAAGAATTTGGTATTTCTATCTAATATAGTTCTTCTTAGTGCACCATGCAATCTTATAATTGTCTTGAAGAAAAGATTTGCTATAATTGTTGCATCATCTTTCTTATGACAAGTATAAAATGAGCCATCTTTGAAAACCTATCAATAATAATAAACACAAAATCTTTTCCATTCTTTATTCTTGATAAAGCTAGCATAAAATCTATAGAAATATTAGTCCAAGATTCACTAGAAATATAAAGTGAAGTATAAAACACCATGAGGTAAAAACTCTTTATTTAGCCTTTTTTTCATGTAATGCAATTACTACAACATTTTTCTACATTATGCTTCATGTTAAGCCAAAAGAAATGCTTATTCATTATGTCTAGAGTTTTTCTGATCCTAAGATGCCTTATAAGACTTCTACTATAGGCCTCTTTCACAAGCAATTTCTTAAGAGATCCTTTAAGTACACATAATTTATTCTCTTTAAATAATAACCTATCATGCCTATAAAATTTCTCAAGTGATTTTTTTTGCACATATAGTGGCAAGATTAAGATCATTTCCATATAAGTCTCTAATGTTTTCAAAACCTAATAACTTAGATTGCAAAGTACAGATAAGGAGATACCTTCACAATAATGCATCAATAACTATATTATCTTTACTTTGCTTATAATGTATGGCATATAGGAATGTTTTAATGAATTTAATCCACTTTACATGCCTTTTATCTAACATTCCTTAGCTCTTCAAAGATTTTAAGAATTAATGATTTATGCAAATTATGAACTCCTTTGGCCACAAATAATGCTACCAAGTCTCCAAAACATGAACCAAAGCATATAGTTATTTATCAAAGCATGAACCAAAGCATATAGCTCTTTATCTAAGGTAGGATAGTTAAAAGCTACTCCACTTAACTTTTCACTAAAGTAAGCAATAAGCTTCTTTTCCAACATTAAAATAGCTTTAATACCCATACTTAAAATATCACATTCAATTTCAAATATTTTTGAAAAATTTAAAAGATCAAGTAAGGAGGCTGAACATAATATATGTTTCAATAAATTAAATGCACTCTCTTACTATTCTCCTTAATGAAATTTGATAATTTTTTTAACAAAGTCATCCAAGAGGGCAACTATATTACTAACATCCTTTACAAACCTCTTACAAAACCTAGCCACCTTGTAGAAACTTCTCACCTCACTTTCACTCTTAAAGGTAAGCCACTACCTAATTATTCTAACTTTTTCTTGGTCCATTTCAATTTCCTTACTACTTATAACATAGCCTAAGAACACAATTTTATCCAAACATAATGAACATTTTTCCATATTTGCATTCAATTTTTCATCTTTCAAAACTCACAAAACATATTTCAAATGCAAAACATGTTCATCCACACTTTTGCTATATAAAAGCATGTCATGAAAATAAACAACCATTAATTTTTTAATGAAAGGGCATAAAACATAATTCATAAATCTCATAAAGGTACTTGATGCATTAGATAAATCAAAAGGCATCACAAGCCACTTGTATAAACCATGTTTTGTTTTAAAATTAATTTTCCATTCATTACCTTTGTTCATCCTTATTTGATAATATCCTTATTTTAAATCAATCTTTAAAAAGACATAAAACCTATACTTTTCATAAAGTATATCATCAAGCCTTAGGATAGGATGTCTATACTTGATAATGATTTTGTTAATTAGCTAGAAATCAAAACATATTCTCTAAGATCCTTCTTTCTTAGGCACTAATAAGACTAGCACTACACACGGGCTTGTGCTTTCCCTTATGTATACCTTTGGCATAAGTTCTTCCATTTGTCTTTGAATTTCTTTTGCTTTTTCCAAGTTAGTCCTATATGCATGTTGATTTGGAATGGAAGATCTTGAAATAAAGTTAATTTCATGCTCAATACTACTTTTAAATGGTAAGTCTATTAGAGTTTCCTTTATGAATACATTCTCAAATTCCTATAAAATAGATTTTATAGCTTTTGGCGGAATAAAGCTTTCGTGTATAGTGTTAACATAGGTCTCTTTGAACAAAAGCACAAATATAAGTCTAGATACAAAGTAGGCACTCCTCACATAACTCATTTTTTCATTCATTTATTTTGAACTCTCTCTTTTTTCATTCACAATCTTCTTCTTTTCATTCATATTTTTCTTCTTTTTGTCATTATTAATTTTTTTCATATCCTTTTTTCTCCATTTTTTAATTTCTTCCTCTCTTTTCTTTTGTAACCTCACTTGATCTTTATATACTTGTTATAGGGTTAAAGGCTTAAGATTTATTTCCCTTCCATCTTTCATAAATTAGTACTTATTAAGGACAGCATCAAAAGTGACCTTCTTGTCAAATTGCAAGCTTTACCTAGTAAATGATAGCAAGCGTTCATAAAGATAGCATGACAAAGTATTTCATCATCACATCTTCCAATGGAGAAAGACAATATCACTTGCTTGGTAACCCCTGTCTCTCCACTATCATTCTATCATTATCAGTTGTATGAAGTGGCATGTTGCAAAGTAGGCAAATTTAGCTTCTGTACCAAAATAGCACTAGTTATATTTGCATAACTACCGTTATTTATGATAATATTGCCCATTATACTTTTGATATTTCACCTAGTATGAAAAATATTCTCTTTTTTTTCCTCCTTTTCTTCCTTTATTTGCAAATTTAATGTTCTTCTAATCACCAAGGTATCTCCATCAAATAGGCTTCCACTTTTTTAACTTTCCTCATAAGAAGATGTTATTGATTCTTTGTCCTCTTAGTCATCAATGGACTCATAATCTCCATCTTTCAAGATCATAATCCTTTTGTTAGGATATTCACTAGTAATGTAACCTCTCATAATGTAATTCTTGCAAAGCATTTGAAGCATTTAAAAATGGAATGTCTTTGAGGTTCTTTGACTTTCTCTTTTCCTTTTAGATATTCCCTTTTTGATATGGAAAAAGAATCTTTCTTGTACTCACTCGTTCTATATTTTTTAATCACTTTTCTTATTCTATGTCTTCCATGTGGAATTTGAATGAGAGTTATGTTTGGAAGAATTCTTTTTTTTAAATTACCTTTCCACCTTAATAATCCTATTCACTATATCTTCTATGTTTTCATAATATTATAGTTTAACCACATTAACAATTTCCCCATTCAAGCCATGGAGAAATCTAGCTATAGTTGTCTCTTTGTCTTCTTCAAAATTGGCTCTTAACATGACAAGCTCTATCTCCTTATGGAATTCTTTAACATTCTTGGAACTTTATGCAAGGTTTTGCAATCTTTGTTACATGTCTCTATGATAGTGATTAAGAATGAACTTCTTCCTCATAACAAATTTCAAATCTTCCAAAGTGTGAATAGGTTTTTTTTTATTTTTTTAGGACATTTGTCAAAAATTGGTCCCACCAAACAATAACATATTCAAAGAATTCAATAACCACAAGTTTTATCCCTTTTTCTTTCAAATAGTTATGGCAATCAAGGATCAACTCCATCTTTTTTCCCCACTTTAAGTAAGCATCCAAATTATTTTTTCTTTAGAATGAAGGAATCCTCATCTTGATACTATCAATTTATCATTTGTTTCTTCCCTTCTTTGCTTATCTCCTCTTTTCCTCTTATCTCTTCCCTTATTTCTTATCTTTTAACCTCTCCTATCATCTTTTCTTCTTTCTTCCCTCCTTTCACCTTCTATTCTTACACTTTTATTAGATGAGTTTGAACTCTCACTACTTTTGTCATTAGTATCTCCTTCTTTTTCATTATGTTATCTTTCATTTTGTCTGCCCTTTCCCTCTAATTTCCTGATCTTGTCTTCAATATTCTTAAGTTATTCTTGCATAGCTCTCCCTAGTTGCTCTTATCTTATTCTCATTATGTTATTATTGTTCACACTACTTCCTAACATCTTTACAAAGATTTTTCTTGCAAGAAAATGTTAAATAAAGAATAAGACCTAACACTTCTCATTTGAGTTTTAGGACACCCATGTTTGCACACTAATTAAGGCTTTTTCCCTCAAATGATCTCACACACTCTTACTTTCTACCATTCTTATCTTTCCTTCTTCATGGTTCTTTGTGAACTAAGTAACACTATCAATAAGATTTAACAAATGTAACAAAAAATTTTACTTAACAAATAACTAAACAATTGAAAGATTAATAAGCATACTTAGGATTCAAGAAAGGAAAACATAAAAGAAGAAACAAAGATGCATAATACACAATAGAAAGACAAGACTAAGAACTAATAGATTAATAGACAAAGGAAAACTAGATGTATGAAAGAAGTAATGAAAAGTTTAATTCAAAATGAGAAGTTTAAAGATGAGTTAAAGCATATAAGAACAAACTAAGGCATATAATTAAGTAATTAACTTCTTTAACAAATAACTTTTCATTTTTTTTGGAATTCTTTCTTTCTTTTCTTTTTTTTCACTTTGATTTTCCTTTCCTTTGATTTTCATTTTTGATCTTCTAATATTGCTTCTCTTTTATTTTTTTCACTTTTTTTTAATTTTTCTTTGATTGATACCCCAAATGATTGTATAACACATTTGGTGTTATGTAAAATAGGGTAAAAGGGTAATTTATGAGTAAATATCACAATTGTAGAAAAGTATTTAAGTACTATGCTTAGGTACAAGAGATGATATTGCTTCTACCTTGCATTACTCAAGTATTGAACTATTTTCTCAAGATATTCAAGTACTAGATTCGAGTAACACAAGTTTAGGTGCTTTTGCCTTTAAGTACTCAACTACTATACTCGGGTGGTAGGCAATTTTGTGTGGCACTTAATTACAGTACTTAGGAACTCATTGTTGAACTTCAAATTTTGAAGTTTTTGCAAATAGTTTCAATGCAAGCTTTTAAACTGATTAACTTCCAATGAAATTTAGTGGATTTAAACACAAATTTGCATAGTTTTAACATATCAAAAGGGAAGGAAACAACAAAGGATTCTAGAATCGAACACATTATAACCTAAAATATAAAATTAACTCACAAATTAAACTAAAGGAATTTAACATAATTATGTAAAAATGATAACACAAGAACATAATTTGATGAAATGCAAGAACTTACACTTGAATTTAAGCACAAATTCAACAAGGAATAGTAAGATGAACATAAGGGCAACAAAATTAAAATAAAATAAAAACAAAAATAGCATTAAGACAAGAATAAAAAACTAGAGATGATGAAATTAAATAAAAAAGCTAAGAAATGACAAGTATAACTTGATAATTTGAGAAACCATTGTTTTGAATACCAAATGATATGAATTCTTAAGGTTGGATCATCCCAAATCTCAAAATCATATTGAAAAAGAAGGACAATCACGCTATACTTAAAAAAAGGGAAGAGCCAAAGTGATTATAAGAATAGATCATGCCATAAAGAATGTTGATAATTTAATAAGTGAGATTTGACATCATAAGAGTTGAATTAATCTTAATGAATTTGAAGTTCTTGCTAGAACCATTAGAAGGAAAAACTCTTAAAGCATTTGTAGATTTATAAATGCTAAAAAGTTCTAACAATGAGGAATAATCCTCCTCAAATAGGTTTTCAAAGTCAAAGTTAGCTAAACTAATTAGGATTTAATTCTATTAATTAGGCATAATTTAGAAAGCTAATTAAACAATATTAAATATCCAAAATAAAGGTTAAATAATGGGCCAAATTAATATAAGGTCTAACAATATCTTAGATAACAAGAAATAAGGCCAAATAAGCTTTTAGGCATGTATCAAGCTTAAGATACTTGAGTATACTACTCAAGTATTGAGCAAAAATCTACTGGTACTTAAGTATTGTAAATATAAAACTAAATCTAGACCTTGGTATTAGAGTACTATATTTAGGTACTCACATAGAACTAGCTAAAGTTGAAATACACATCACCCAAGCTTCTCTAAGCCTATCCAACTTTATTTTTTTTTCATGCATCCAAACTCTTTCCATAGGCTTTTAGAATCCCTTTTCGATCTTCTTAACTTTAGCTTTTGCTGTTGGACCCTTCAATAAATGTTAAAGGTTTTCTTCACTCTTGAAATTCACATCAATATCATTATTTTCCTTTTTAACAATTTAACACGAGAAATTATTATTTTCTACATTATCTAGACAAGCAAAGATTATCTATAATTAATTATTAACTAGTATTATCAAACATAAAACAAATTAATTATAATTAATTATTTCAAAGTTAAGTACTATAATTAATCTTTCTAAATATAAAGTGATCCTTGCCCATATGCATTAATGTTTTAAAAAAATTCTAAAAAATATTTTTTAAAAAATAAATTTAAAATATACCTTTGTAAAATATAATTTTATTTAGAATAAAAGAAATTTTATGTAAATTAATTAGGTAATGATTTTGACAATAGCTATTAAGTGTTACTTATTTTATATTATGTAATAATTTATTTTACAAGAGCCAATTAAGTAAAAAAGAAAAGGCAACAATTGTTCAACACGCCTAAACTAAAAGGAAAAGTTAGCATTTTCAAAACTATTGCTTATTAATATTTTAAGCAATGATTTTTTAGCCATTACCAATTTTGGTGTTGTCATGAGTAAAAAACAAAAGGTAATAATCTTTCAGTGTTTCTTATACATAAAAGAAAAGGCAACTTTCTCATAAGCATTGCCCATTGAAGTTTTAAGAAATAATTTTTTGCCATTACCAAATTTAGTGTTGCTATAAGTAAAAAATGTTGTTGTGGATCATTGTAATTCTAATCAATATCACCAAAATCTTCTTTAATGAAATAGATAGGTTGGAAATCACCTTTTGACTTCTTGGTTTATACCAAATATACCTCTATTAGATGCCTTCTATTAGCATTATTTAATAGTCACTCTACTCGTACGATGTGTGGATCATCTGATTTCCACTTTACCTTAGTTTCTTTGAAGGATTAATCTCTCTTAGTTTTCAAGCTACTTTCCTTTATTATCATTTTTTTACTTTCTATATCGAGAGAGTTATCCTTTCTTCATAAAGTGCTTAATCTCACCCTTGAGTGTGATACAATTATTAATATTATGACCATAGTTATGGTGAAACTTGTAAAACTTTATTTGATTGGATAGTAGGTATCTTCTCAGCTTCAGTTTTGGAAATTTTATTAATTCAATTAGTCAAACATTATGCACAATAAAATTAAGGGAAGCATTAAAAGGTTCATAGTTGCTATGAAAGTCTTCTAGATAAAGTTTTTCATGATGTTTCTAATATAGATATGGTGGATTAGCACTAATGACTCAGATTCATGCCTATTGTACTCAATCTCCTCAACATTTATGAATCTTTTTACTTGCAAGAGCATATTAGATAGATTCTTAGATGGTTTCTTGGTGAATGAGAGAAAGAAATAGCCAAATCTAATACCTAAAGTGATCTGATGGATGACAATACTCAAGTTTTTTATCTCTAAGGAAAGGTATTGAATCGAGCTAAGTAATCCTTAAGGGTTTCTCAATGACTTTGATGGAAATTGACAAGGGTAGCAGAGGTCTTTTTAGGTGCTTAACTTATAGTGAAGTAAGTGACAAAAGCATTTGCCAGCTATTGAAAGGTGGTGATAGAGTTAATTGATAGAAAGGTGAATTATTGAAGTCAACCTTGCAAAGGGTAATGGAAAAAGCATGACATATGATTGCATTGGGGACTCTTGATAATAGCATAAAAGCTTAAAAGGGTTTAAAGTATTCTGGAGGGTTGAGGAGTTATCATATGGTTCAATATGAGTTAGTTTAAAGTGAATCAAAAAGGGGTAGCCATAACAACAAGGATAAATAAGTGGCAAAGTGTAAGAGAGATAGATGGAGAGTGAAAGGGATTATATTATTTATGTTATGAGTTTGATAGGATGTGTAACTAGGAGCTTTTATTAGAGATTTGAGTATTAGTGGAAGAATTATTGGTAGCGAGTGGTATAACCACTCTAGTAACAACATTGGGTGGAGTATGTTGTAAAAGCTATGAAATAAATGGATTAGTGATGATGTGAAGTGGAGTGATGATCGAGGAACTAGGCATGTCTAATTGGTGTAGAACTAGTGAAAAAATGGAGATAGGGTGAGGATATGCAAAAGGTTAAATGAAATTAGAAATGGTGGAGGAGGTAGATTATGATGTTGATTAGGCCTATTTAAGGGCGTTAACTTCAACTTTCAATTGGCTTACATGCTTTGCTAATACATTGCACTCTCTTTATCATTTGTATAGATGACACTTTGCCTTTAAAACCAAGTGAGAGGTCATTAATAGCTCACAATGGTGAGAAGATTTATGATTAGTATCTGGATAAGTTGAAGCAAAGTATGTATGCTAGGATATGGTAAAATAAGCCATAAATAGTGCTAATGATTACTTCTAATTTAGTTCAATTAGCTTTCTAGTTGAAGTTGATTGGATAACATGTTTGCATTAGACAACATGTCTACATAAAGTAACAAATGCTAGATATATGTAGCAAAGGGGTGGTCCATCATGTACACTCAAATGCTTAAGTAAGTAAGTATTTAAGCAAAATACTAGTATGGAAGCAACTTAGAGAAGAAGAGCTTACACCTTGTCCTTATATAGGCTTTATTAGGTCTAGAGATGACACTTGGTGTGATTTAGGATGCCAATAAAGAGTGTACACATGATTTAGGTAATTTTAGGGAATCTTGGTGATTTTTTAATTGCCCAAAGGTGTAACCATTCACCATTTTTTTGTAATTGTAGTGTGATTTACATTGTAATAAGGTGGACTTGATAGTTGTTGAACTTAATCAAGATTAGAATTTACTAGTTTAATGAGAAATTTACAATACAAGGTAACAAACTAAGCTAAATTCCTAAAAATTCACTTAAAACATCTTTTCACATTAATTTATTGACTATAATTATGGAATTATTTAAGCCTTCTATTCAATAAAAATAAGATAGGTAAATGGAAACAAAATTAAGTAATTAAACAAACAATATGCAAAAAAGATGTAAATAAGATGCAAGAATGTAATCAAGATTAAATTAGGGAGGTTTGATTCAAATTTAAGTATAATGCAATATTGGAAAAAAAATTAGAATTAACACAAAAAATAATTCAAAAACATAACTAATCTAAGATATTGAGAACTCTTTGATAAATTAACCACTTATAGCAATATAATTAACAATTTCAACTAATTTTTCAACCTAAACTCATCCAAAACCCTTGAAATGATTCATAAATTCAATGCTAAATAACTATCTATGATTTAATCAAATTAAATTAGTAGACTTAAGCTACTCCTATAATCCATAAAGCTAGATCTAAATCAATTTGAATATAGAATTCAATTGAATTTAAGGATTAAATCAAAAACATCTAATTTAATAAATCCTTTGTTGCCATGTGAATAATAATGATTGCTAATCATAATTCAATATAAAAATATATTAAAATAATAAATCACAATATTGAACATAGATTATGCCAAATCTATATCCAACTTATGTAATTCTAGATAATCAAAGTAAAAAATTAAGGAAAAAGAAATCAATTAGCAAAAGTCAACATTATGGCTTAGGATTTCATAATCCAAACTAAGGTGATTCTCAAATTCCTTGAATCAGTAAAAAAATTAGCTTTTCATAGATGAAAAAGAAGAAACTTGGAGAAGAGGAAAGTTAATCTCTAAAGTTGTATAGAATTATGTTCTTGCCTTTATAGGCACAAATCCTATATTTATTTATTTTTCTCCTACATTACCTAATAAACCAAATTAATATGCCTCTTAGGGTTGTAAAGAATAGAGCCTTGCTAATTTTAGAAACCTAAAACCTAATTTACAGAACAATAAACAAAAAGAGTTACTATAGTAAAATCTTGTAGGTCTACCTTCTAGCCATTATATAACCTAAAAACTATGTAGTTTCACAAACTATGAACATAAAAGCTATTGGGCTAGGTCTTAGGCAACTTTAAAAACTAGTTTCACTTTGATTGGACATTTGGAACTTTAGATATGGCCAAAAACTAAGAGTAATTCATCTTAGACAAAAATCAAGCATTAACTTCATTACTATTTTTGACCTTCCAAATGTTTAAACTAGGTTTTAGCAAATATATGAAAGTTTTAAAGCTTTCTTTAAGCTTTTTAACAATATAAGGATCACCTAATTTTGATTTCTATAACCTAAACTATAGCTCAAAATCTAAAATAGTGTAAAAAATTAGTATTAACTATACACTTTTGGAACATTGGAAAATAATACCCAATCGCATAATAAGGCCAATTTCATAAAATTAAGCATATATAACACATTAAGTGGTATAAAATAGGAGGAAATAATATAGATAAAATATTGTACATTGAATTCCCCCATACTTAGCCTTTATATGAACTCAGGCTAATACAATTTTATTCAAAACTAAAGAACAATATACTTACTTTACAAAGACTTCAAAATTAAAGACCCATAAGTAAGAAGCAATCAAAGCCAACAAAAGATATAACACATCATGAATAAAAATCTTGACAAACTTGAAATTAACCAACATAGCATATTCATTCAAAAGGAGTAAATCAACATGATAGATTCTTTCAAAACTTACTCTCTAATTCTTAAGTATATAGGACAAGTGTTTTACTTAAGCTCATTTTATGAAATTGTTCTACCATAAACTTGCTTATCATGTAATCTTCATTACTCAAAATCACATGCAAAATACAAATCAAAAAAATTTTATTTAAAGTTATAATTGGGCAAGGAAAAAAGGGAAGGGAAGATTGGAAATATGAAGATTAAAAAAATGTAATAAAGAAATTAATAGAGCATTTGAACTAAAAATATGTGGGCAATTTATGAACACTTATAACTCAACACAACTACTCAAACTTAAATTCAAACACTCATCAACCTCTTTCTTTTTCCTTTTCATTAGCTTCTTTTTTCTTTATATTTCTTTATTTTTTTCTCTTTTTTTATCATTCTTTTCATTTTTTTTTATTTTTTTCATTTTCTTTTTTTTTAACTAACCCTTGAACTTGAAGTTGATAAATTTTTACAACATATAGACACATACAACCTTGCATTTATTCAAAAACCCATTTTACAAAAATTTAAAAGCTCTACTAATCCTTAATATTAAGTAAGGACACTTATTTTTCATTAGAAAAATATTCATGGGCTAATCAACAAAGAGAAGGTAATTAGGCTTAAAGCTTGATCAAGTAAAAAAGAAATGCCTTTATCATTTTTGTGCATACAAGTACAAATGTAATCTTAAAATGAATCAAAGCAAGTTCTATAGAAACAAACTTATGGAAGAACATCTCACACAAGAAAGGAAAAAGAAAAGCATAAATTTTTAATAAAAGCTTAAAGGCTCACAAGGTAAGATATGTTACCAAATTCATTCACTAATTCAAAATCCATCATTTCACTAATCAATTACAAGAATTTATAAAACTATCAAACTTTAATTGAATCCTACTTATGAAAAATACAAAATCTCCATCTATGGATAGCAAATAAAATAACTTAAAAATATAAGAAAAACATACTTTCTTCTTTTTTTAGATTTTATATTTTCTAATTTTTTCTCTTTTTCCAACTTCTATAGTAACAAAAGAAGACATAAAACACAAAATAATTCTTAGAAGTCTCCTTCCCTATGCTTAAATTTTATATTACCCCATTGTAAAGCATATCATTATCAAGAAAGATAAAGGATAAGTAAAGGAAAAGAAAAATGAAAGATAAAGTAAATATAAAAAACTTAAGTTACTTCCTAAAAAATGTCTTTGTTTAACATCTTTAACTAAATTCAAAATCCTTTATCATAAGTAAACCAAGGTCTTCAACTTTATTACTTCCACCATTTATTTTTCAAAACCTTCATAAAATGGCCTAAGTCCGTACCCATTGACCTTGAACACTTTGCTATTTTCTAAACTCTTAATCTTAATTGCACTATAAGGAAAACATTGGTAACAAAAAAGTCCATTCCAATGAGAATAAAGTTTGCCTAATATCCATTCAAGGCTTAAATTAAATAATAGAATTTTTTAACCAATCTCAACATCTTTTCTAGAAATAAGCTTATCATGGAATGCCTTTATTTTTTCCTTGTAAAGTCTAGAATTCTCATAGGCTTCAAGTCTAAGTTCTTGTAATTCTTATAATTACATTTTTCTTCCCTCTCCAACTAATTCAATTCCATGTTACACCTTTTAATAGCTCAAAATCTAACTCCATAGGATAACATGTTTTCTAAAAAATAATTCATTATAAGGACATCCTAATAGGAGTTTTATATGCTATTTTATAGGCCTAAAGTGTAACATCCAATTTAAGGCTCAAATCTTTTTTATTAGGCTTCACAATTTTCTCTAAAATTAGTTTAACTTTTCTATTGGAAACCTTAGCATACCCATTTGTTTAAGGATGGTATGGTGTAAAAACTTTATGATAAACTCCATATTTCTTCAATAAAGGGTCAAGGGTTTGATAATAAAAATGATTCCTTTGATTACTTATCAAAGCACATGGAATGCTAAACCTACTAAAAATGTGAAACTTGATAAAATCTACAATAACTTTTAAATTATTAGCCTTAGTGGCTTTAATTTCCACCCACTTAGAAATATAATGAATAACTAGTAGAATGTAAAAAAAGCTAAAAAAAATGAGGGAAAAGGACCCGTAAAATCAATATTCTTTGTATTAATAACCTCTTAAAAAAACATAGGAACTTGAGGCATCTCATTTTACAAGTTAAAATTTCCATTCTTAGACTTTTTCACAATTTCTACAAAAGTTATAAGCATCATGTAACGAAGTAGACCAATAAAAACTACAATTAAACACTTTTCTTACTATTCTTTTTGGTCCAAAGTGGCCTCTATAAGCATAAATATTAAAAAAAAATGCAAGATGGAATGAAACTCAAAATCATATATACAATTTCTATTTGTTTGATCAACATAAAATCTCTACAAATAAAGGTCATCCCATATATAATATTTAGCCTTACTTTTCAACTTATCAATTTGAGCTCCTTTAGCATATATAGACAACTCATTAGTAATTAAATAGTTCATTAAATAAAAAAACCATGGATACTTACCTAGTAATTAAAAAAGTTACTTATTTGGAAAAGTGTCTTGAACAAGTAGAATATCTATATCTCTTGAAATCTTACTTAAATAGTCTATAATCAAGTTCTTAGCACCACTCTTATCTCTAATTTCAAGGTCAAATTCTTACAAAAGCAACATCCTTCTAATCAAAATTCTTACAAAAGCAATATCCATCTAATCAAATAGGACTTTAACTTAAGTTTCTTCAAAAGGAACTTTAAAGCTACACGATTAGAAAACATAACCACTTTAGAATCAAGCAAGTATAATATAAATTTATATAAAGCAAAAACAATAGTTAAAATTTCTTTTTCTATAATGATGTAGTTGGCTTATGTAACATCTAATGTTTTTGAAGAATAATGAATCATATAATTTTATTTTCTTACTTTTTGTGTAAAAACAACACTAATTATATAATTTAATGTATCATATATAAACTTAAATGGTAAATCTCAAGATAGTGGTTGAATGATAGGAGCAGTGGTAAGAGCTTACTTTAACTTGCCAAAGGCTTTATAATGTTGGTTAAAATTAAACTCAACTTCTTTTTAGAGTGACTTAGAAAACGAAAAGGTAATCTTGTTGAAATCTCTAATGAAATGTTTATAGAAACTTGTACATCTAAGAAAGGAATGCACTTCTCACATAGAAGTGGGATAAGGTAAAGCAATAATTGTATCAATCTTAGTGGGATCTACGTCAATACCTTTATTATTCACTATACATCTTAAAATTATCCCATACTTTACCATTAAAATGACATCTTTTAAAATTCATTACAAGATTAGTTTCAATGCATTTATCTAACATTCTAGCAAGATTATCCAAGCATGTATCAAAAGAGGAACCATAAATAGAGAAATCATCCATGAATACTTCTATGTAATCTTCTAAAAACTTAGTAGAAATGCTTACCATAAACCTCTAACATGTGCCAAATAGCATAGACCAAGTGGCACCCTTCTATAAGCAAAAGTGACAAAAGGCATACAAATATGGCCTTTTCTTAGTATTCTAGGGCAATATGAATATAAAAATAACCAGTGTAACCATCCAGGAAGCAATAATGGGATTTACGTACTAATCTCTCCAACATTTGGTCAATGAATGAGAGTGGAAAATAATCTTTTCTAGTTACTTAATTGATCTTCTTATAGTTAATATAAACTCTCTAACCGTTTTAAACTCTAGTGGGAATTAGTTCATTATTCTGATTCCTCACTATTGTCAATCCAATCTTCTTAAGAATAACTTGTACTGGACTCATCAATTTACTATAAAAAATGGTATATATGATACTAGCCTCTAATAGCTTAGTAATCTCTATCTTTACTGAATCACAAGGTTAAGTCACCTTTAAGGTTATCTCACTAGTTTGACTCCTTTTTTCTAATAAAATTTGGTGTATAATGTAGAAGGGCTAATACTAAGAATATCTACAAGTGTCCACCCACTTGCTTGCTTATAAGGTCTTAGAATTTGCAATAACTTTTCTTCTTGCTCAAGTTATAGATTCTTTACTATAATCATTAGTAACTTTTTATTCCCTTTTAAGAATGCATACTTTAAAATGTTCTATAAGAGGCTTAAGTTCCAATATAGGTGGCTAAATCACAAAAGGTATTAATTTAATGGTAGAAACCACTTTTACAAGTTAAATTTCTTCTTGATCATTAAATTATCCATCTTCTAGAATAACATTATTCTCATTATTTATAAATGTAGAAATCTTAGCACATATAGCACACTTAGTATGGCTATCATAATAAATGCACTTAAGGCTATCAATATAATCCACAAGCTTAGAAGTCTTGGGAAAGTCAGCAAATATGTCATCAAGAGTATCTTTAGCAAGTACATCAATTACATCTAATTGAAAAATAGAATGCTCTTTTATAAAATACTGTATAGCTTTAAAGATGTTAAAGCTCACAATTGTACCCCCAACCTCTATGGAAAAAGTTCCAACATCTATATTTATCTTTATTTTTGCTATTTTGAGGAATGGTATCCCTAGAATTAAAGGCACACAATTGCTTGAAGACTCATCCTTCGTAGGGAGAATGCAAAAGTCTACTAGAAATATTAATTCTTTGACTTAAATTAATACATCTTCAATGACACCAACAGGATGTGTAGTGCTTCTATTAGCTAATTGAATGATAACTCTTGTTTACTTTAAAGGGCCAAGTTATAGTTAAGAAAACACTAATATTGGCATGACATTAATATAAGCTCCCACATAATCAAGGCATGCTAAATCTACTATTGCCTATAATGCAAGGTATGTTAAAAGCTCCTAGATCTTTGCACTTCTAAGGTAAGTTTAGTTAGAAGATGGTTGATACATTCTATCCTATGTTCACTTTTTCATAACCACGCAACTTTCTCTTGTGAATGCATAACTCTTTAAAGAATTTGGCATACTTGGAAATTTGATTGATAATATCTAACAATGGAATATTAACTTCCACTTTCTTAAAAGTCCCTAGGATTTCTTTATCTCTATCAAGTTCTTTTATCTTTTTGGATTGTGTAATTCTATTTAAGAAAGGAAGTGATCTTACGTAATCTGTTAGTTTTTGCACCAATTCTGGTTTCTCTATTTTTTTTAAATTTATTTAATATGGACTTTTTACAGAATTCTTAAAATCTACTTGTTATTTTTTATTGCCTTACTTACTTGTTAGTTGAGGATTAGTGGGCACATGAATTTCTTTACTACTTCTTAACATAATGGCAAAAATATTATCTCTTGGATTCAAAATTATTTTAAAAGGTAATCTATCAAACCTTTAGAATTTAAGCTTATTCAAAGAAAAAGCTAACTAGCTAATCTATGTTTATAAATCATGCATTGTTATGTTTGTTTTCTACTAAAACTGTAAATTATTAGTAGTTATTTTCTTGACCAAATCATTAAAAGATGGCTAAAAAAATAAGGATAAAGTTACCTACTAGTTTTGGAATTTTTGCTACTTGATTGGCTTAAAAAGTTGACACTATTGGAATGAAGGTTTGCTTGGCTAATATTATGCTAGTCTAATTAGTTGTTAGGCTAGAGCATTACTATATTTGAAATTTAGGTGATCTCTTTAACCAAGACTAGAAAAATTAGAATAAAGGTCATACTTTTGTTACTATTGGTACTAGGATTTTTTAGCAAAGATGATTGCTACATATGCTTGAGATTGATCATCATCTTTTTATAATATGGGGCAAGAATCAGTAGGATGAGTTAGACATGAACATATGTCATAAAATTTAGTAGAAATGGGGGCTTAAGTTTATTGTTATACTATAGCCATCTACTTTATTAGAGAGGTTAATTCATCTAATCCATGCTTCAATCTTTACTACTTTGTATGAGACAAGTTCATCTTATTCATGCCTTTAGTGGCAGTAATCATTTTGGTGCCAAATTATTGGAAATTTGCTCCCATGGTAGTGATTAAGTCTCTAGCTGCCACAAGAGTTTTATCAACTAATGTGCCTCCATTATCAGTATCAATCATGTATAGCCTTACAAAGTAAAGAAAATTTTTATTTTAAGATCAAAATCTAATAATTCTTTAGTAGATTACATAGTTTTGCACTAGGCTACACCATATAGTACCATAGGAATATAAAAAAAATTCTAAAATACTAATGTATTATGAAAAATCACTCAAAACATATTTAATTAACCTATTTAAACATTTTCAAAAATTATGTAATCATCTCAAAATGAAAAATAAAACTATATAGAACTTAAAAATACAATAAAAATGGTCTAAATGATGGAATTTGGCTAAAAAGTAAGGGGCTTATAAATAATAAAGCTATAATGAGCCTTGATGAGAAAAATACTTTCTACAACCACAAAAAATTTCAACTCAATTAGAGTTAGTCACCTCAAGACCAGTTTAAGGGGGTAGGCAATATATGTGTGCAACCTATACAAATCACCCAAGAACTTCTAACAAAGTGTAAAATGAAATGGTATATGTTGGAAAAATATGAATTAAAGTGGAAGAATATGCAATAGCTAAAGAATGCAAGATAATGTACAAAAATTATAGATATTGTGAAATGTAAGGAAACACTAATAGATACAAAAATTTAATAAAATGCTTGAATAATTATGCAAATAATAGATTAGTAAAAGATAAGAAAGGATGAATTAAAGTGGATCCCCATCAATGACACCAAAATTTTGACGGTTGTCAAATTCAATCAAAATTAAAAATTACTAATTTGATGAAAATTTTGTAGAATAAGGTAACAAACTACGTCAAATCCCTAATAATCCATTTAAGATATCTTTTTATATTAATTCACTAATTATGATTACAGAATTATTTAAGCCTTCTATACAATAAAAGCAAGATAAGTAAATGGAAATAGACTAAATAATTAAGCAAATAGTATGTAAACAAGATGTAGGAATGTAGACATGATTAAATTCTTCATCCTAATAATTATTGGTTTATCTCTTTCCCTTAAGAACTATAAACCACTTCTTATTTACCTAGTCTATGATATAAAAATTTATTTTTCTAGGATACCGTTAAAGCCTAACTCATCCACTTATATACCTTTGTTTTCTCCACACTATTATATCAAAACACAAGCTCCTTAAATTTAGCCTAGTTAAGCTTTCATATGTCTTTGATTACCCTACAATATGATATCCTTCTATGGATAGGAATCTTATAATAAGAACTAGAAACAAGTATTGTCTAAATAACTATAGTAACTCTACTCTTTTATAAAGAGCTCTTCTTTTCTTATCCCTTTGTGTAGAAAGAATATGCATTGATATTATATCTATGATAAGATTAAACCTTCATGCAAAGCATATGGGTTAACCATCTTATAGTCTCAAAAGCAACATCCAATATTTGTGCCATCATTCTAAATAGTAAATATTCTTATAACATGAATCAAACCCTACGTTATCCTAAATTATACATGTTATTAACATGAATCAAACCCTACATCATCCTAAATAATACATTTATATGCATACTTTTAAGGGTAGTTTATTTCATGTATAAAGTTATGGTGCATAATTATGAGCCAACAAAGCATTAGAAAGCAACTACCAATATATCTAAGCTACAATCCTAATCATCCAAAGTTAAAAATTTTACATGCATAAATCCAAACAAACCCATACATTTATATGAAAGATATTATGTGTAATTTATTTCATGCATAAGGCGATGGTGCATATTCATGATGTTAAAGCTACAAGTTAATTGTATCTGATATGATAGATACTTCATGTTAGCATTTTCATTCGATCAATTATTAATAAAAAAGGAATTTATTTTTTAACAATTATTTGATGATTATTTATATTTTATATAGTCAAATGATTAAGATGGCTCATGGAATATGGTCATCCATAGAGATAACAATTATATAACATATTCCTTATAAGCCTAAATCTTAAAATGCACCTAATCATAAAGTTATTAAGAATAGATACTAATAACTTATATAGATTAGTATATGTGATATATGCTCAAGTGGGAAGATATCTCATTCATGGATATCAATGTGGTGACATGTGCATATATGTAGTTGCTCATTAAATAAATGAGTTTATTGAGTTAACTTATTTTAGAATTCCAATGTGGGTATGTCAAATATAAATTCTTATATTGCAATGGTGTAAAGTTGATCCTTTGACCTAAGGCATCATTGATAATCTTATATACGGTACCTTGTACTTTAATTATCCTAATTCTTATGATTCATCCATAAGACATTTATTAGGTATAAATTTACCATATATAAAAAATTGTTTATGAATGTTAATAAGGAATTCATCATTTCTCACAAAGAGAAAAGAATGTCTTATATTATCTTATAAATCATAACTTAAAATCCTAAACTAAGGTGGGGTGAAATAAAAAAATGAGTTCTATAGGTTTCATGTAATAAGTCATGAATTTTGGATGCAATACATTATACTTGGATGACTAGGTTTTGACTAATACACTACACCATAAGTTCATTTAGGACATTATATGATGAAAAGTTTATATTGTATGGCAATTACAATTGAAAATGTTAAAATTTGTAATTCATATTAGTTAGTTCATGGTACGTTACTAGATGTTAATAATTAATTTTGGGATTTAGAATTAATAAGACTAATTTTGATTATTAAATTAAAAGAGTTTAATTTAATCATGGCCTATTAGGATTCTAGTGGAAATAATTAGTTCGACATGTTGCTAGATGCTAATAATTAATTTTAAGCAATATTTTAGATGTTATTTATACTAATTAGGATTCCTAAAAATCCTATTAGAATTCTAGTAGGGACCTATTTAATAGGCAAGTAATGAGATGATTATATAATAATATTTACAAGAGTAGTAGTCATTAACCATTAGTATGTGTGTGCTTATATGTTGAACTAATAATGAAAAATTATTTTCTCTTCTTCCTTTCTTTCTATAATTGTCATTCATTAATGTTAGCAAAATAGTGTGATAGAGTGAAGGCCAATTGAGTGGACTAACCTTAAAAAAGGCATGCTTAAGTCTATTAATTAAAGTTTTAGAATATATACAACTAGGAAAGAGGAAAAAATTATTTTCTTAACATATATTAATGAATTGAAATAGTTGCATGAGTTATCCTTAGGATATAAATTCATTTTAAAATTTTAAACTTCCACAATTTTTGCATATGATGCAATCCCAAATTTTTCAACAATGGTATCAGAGCTCAATCACACTAAATTTTGATTTAAGATAGAATTAGATGCTATTATTAAATCTTCTCCATCTTAAGATGTTAAAATTTTCATCAAATTTTTAATCATAAAGCATAATAAATATCTATATATGCCTTTTTGCATGACTTTGTATTGCATTTGTATATGCATGAATTAATTATTTATATGGCATACATTATTGGTGTAGCTATTTGTACAATTGAAAATTGTAGTTATAAGATAATGATTTCATGTTTTGTTTGCATGTGAAATCTCTCTATTTCATTAACTAGATGAAAACATGGTGATTTCCCAAGATATAATAGTGTTATCAAAAGTGGGGTATGCAAATTCAAGATAATTTATGGTGGTTAAGGATTTGAATTTATTAAAATTTTTAATATCCTTCCAGTAATGTCTCAAATTTGATTGTGTGGTGATTTTTTAACATTCTTGTTTTCATATGAAGTTGATTAGTTATGCATAAACATCTGAATGGCCTAACACATTATATATATATGTTATATATGTATATATATACAAGATATATATATAAAATTAAATAAATTTTCAATTAACAATTGGATTGTATGCCAAAATTTTTATAATTTGGTTGTGACAAAATTTATTCAATAGAAAGGATGAAATCATAAAATTTATATTGCAAGATAAGTTAACCCAATAAGGTTAGGATTCTTTTTATATGCTTATTTGATAAATATATTTTATTAATATTTTTTTATTAATATTTATTTGTTAAATATATATTTTATGTTATGATTTTATATTTATTTGATAAATATGTATCTTGTTATATTCATTTGATGAGTATATTTTATTTCATATGATAAAGTTGCATAGTAGATGATTATGGATTATTCCATGAGTTATGATTTTAAAATAAGACCTATATGTCTTTGTAGTCCTAGTAAAAATTTAGCACTAAATCCCTATTAGACGTAAATCAGGTAACTTTGATTAATGGTTAATTTATGGAAATACTCATTAAAACTAGTAGAAGCATTTATTAGATTTAGTAGATAGAAAATTCACTAGAAATCACCTAGGAAAAATCTAAGAAAATTTAGAGTAAAATAGAAGTATTTAAAGTTAATGGTTGATGTGATCTTGAAGTAACTTAACTTTTGGACTCAAAAGTATCAAGTAGATATCATAAATGGGAAAATTTGAAAATTTGGGGTACTATAGGAAGGCATACAAGGTTCTAAGGGAAATAAAAGGAATATGAAAATTTTTAAGGGTGTTAGGAAAAACTCCTTTAAAGTCCTAATAAGGTTGACAAGAGAATAATTAGTGGTTAATTAGAATTAGAAAATAGGTACAAATAGAAAATAGGTACAAAGTTTCCTACAAGGTTAGTCAAGTATGATATAAGTGATGATGGAAAAGAATGGCATATGCTATGACTTAATTGGGAAGACTAAGAATAGGAAAATTAAGACTAAAAATAATAATAAAGACTAAGACCAAATGCTAAGGAAATTAGGAAATTTCCTCATCTTTTCTTATTGGAACCATGCATTTTGGCTCCATAAAGTGTAGTATATTTCATTTCTCTATAAATGGGAAGATTAGCTCTTCCTTATTTATATCAAAGACCCCCTATAGCTAAAGAGCAAATTGAGAGGAAAAGAGTGAGTTCTTAAGAATTCTTTTTAGTTTTGATAGGATTTTGTATAATCTTTAAGAGTTCTTTGAAGTTAGTTGAAGGAAGAAGATATTTAAGTCCTCTAGTAATGGTAGAAGCTTATACACTTCCATTGATTCAACTTTTCATAATCCTTTCTGTAAGCTCTTTACTAACTTTATGTTATTTTTGGTGGAAATGTCTTAAATAATAGGTGAAGGAAGCAAATTTCTACAAGATATTTAAAGTGAGTAGAGATCCATTTCATTTCTTTCTAATTTTCTTTTAAGAAGTGTTATATGTGAGGTGTGTTTGTTAGGGTGATATTATACATATCATGGTAGGTTAATGAAAATGTTTTCTTAAAATGACCTTTGATGAAGGTTGGAGTGTTGTTTTGGAAAATCTTCTTTGAGTTCTACATGTCTTTTTAAAGAAGGATTTTCAAAGAAAGTTAGAAAAAAAGAGCTTGAGAAAACAATTTTTCTTACTATAGTTTATGTTGAAAAGAAGAAGAATTTTTAGTGAAAATGTTTTCTTACAATTGATAAAGTTTGGAAAATATGTTCTTTTTTTTAAAAAAAAAATCTTTGTGGATGAGCTCCAAAAAGCTCGCAATTTCTATTGCCTAAGATAGGTTTAAATTGTTATTTTAATTCTCAAAGTGCATTACATTATGATTCATTTGAAATCTAAGAAGTAAGAATGCTTGATTTTCAAATCTTTAGATTAAAAATATGCTTAGTTTTGTATCAACCATGAAGAGCATCATGGTTTTTCTTGTTTTCAAAGAAAAAATTCTAATTTTTATGCTAAGTTGTAGTAAATTCTAAATCACACCATTTTAAGGATGATTTAGAACTACCACATCAAAGTTTTCAAGCAAGAATTGTCATGGAACAAGATTGAGAAGCTTGTGGCTATGCTGCTATTTTTGTGAGAAAAACTTATGGCATGAAGTTCTAAATTATTTAGAAATGTTTATTAACACTATTGTTGAGATATTATGGTAAAAACAAGTTCTAAAATATATTTGGAAAGCTTCAGGATTTATACTGAAAAACTATTTGAAAAACTAAAATTTTTAAAAAGAAAGTGATTTCTTCCTAGCAAGATTTTTTTGCAAAACATTTTGATTACTCATGTAATATGTTTTATGGTGAAATATGTTATTCAATGATGTTTCATGTCTCTAATACATGGTCAGAAAATTCTAGATATTTTAGTAAAAAGTTATGTTAAAAAATGATCTTAACAAAACATCATTCTTGCTACTAAATGATGGTGGATTAATATGGTAAGTGATATAACATGTTTTGGATTTGAAAAAGGTTGAAAATTTAATTTCAAGTGTCTACTTTTATTCTAGAATTTTGTAGAAAATTTTACAAAGAGTTACACATGAAATGAATTGTTGAAAGCTAAAATAGCCCTTTTTGGCACCTATTGATGGTTTGAGTTAAGAAAATGTCATACAACAATTTTTATGCATAAAAATGGTTGAAAATGATATTTTATGACTTATTGTTTGTTATAAATTTTTTCACAAAATTTTGTTAAAGTTTGATATTTAAATTAGATTTTCAAAGTTAAAAGTGTTTATTTTTTTATAACTAAATAAAGTGAAATTGTGTATGATTTGTTTTGAGCATGGAAAAAGTTTAATGAGGTCATTAAATTCCTAAATGTTTATTTTAGAAAATTTCACTAAATTTGAATGAGATTTGACATTTTGACTAGAATTCATGAATACTAGGTTGATTGTTAGGACTTGGTATAGATTTATAATTCTTCCCTTAATTTAGATGTTGATGTTTGGTGGCATTGAACAATTTTGTTGCTGCTAGGTAGCACCTCCATGTGCTTGCATGTAATATCCCCAAACAGTATCTAAAAAAAAAATGTATTAACATTTTATGGTTAAGCAAGCTTAATCTGGGGAAATATCATGATAAGTGACCCTCTGGGAAGTTGTCCCAAAATGCTTAAGTTAATTAGGAAAATTATAAGATAGTTCAAAATAGAAATGGATTTCAAAAAAAAAAAAAAAAAGCCCAATTGTGAGCTTAAGGACTAAATTAAAAAATGGCTAAAGGAAGTTGGAAAAAGTGGAATTATGAAAAATTGTGGGGCCAAGTTGTAATTTTTCCTAAAAGACTTAGCTTTGCCTAAATTTTTCCCAAAATTTGGACAGAAAGTTGAACATGGATCATCCCAATTTTTGCTGCCAACTTCAAGAAAAATTAAGAGAAAAATCTTAAAAACTCTAGAAATTTCCCCACACTTCTTTAAAAAGGCCCTTCTCTCTATATATAAAGATTATTTCTTGAAAATTCAAGAAACTCCAGCACCATCTTCTCTTCTTGCACCAATTGAAACTTCTTGCTTCCATAGGAGGAAGAAATCAAGCTTCCAAGCTAATCTAAACACACAAATATGAAGATTTAATTATAAATTTTCAAAGTAAACCACTTTTCTACCTCTTTTTTCTTGATTTCTTGTTAGAATCTTTCCAAATTTGAAGATCTCATCTCCTTCCTCCTAAAACCAGAAATCCATCTCTACAGAAAAGAATTTGAAGCTTTGAAATTACCAAGTTTGGAGGTGAATGACAATTCCTTACCATTTTCTTAGAATTTTGATTCAAGAATTATAAAATTTTGAACTCTAGATTGGTTAATTTGTTAGTTTGATGTGAGACCATGCAATTAGGGGCATGGTGCTGTTCTAAACCTTTGGACATGTATTTTAAATGTCATTAGCATGATATTAGCATAAGGAATGCATGAGAATACAAATTTTGATATTGGGAATGAGTGGTGAATCTAAATCATGAAGAACAATGCTTGCTGGAAAATTTTTGGAAAACCTAGAATAGTGACTTCAAGTACACAAATTTTGTGGGCTTCATAGGTTTGCTTAAAAATTCAAAACTAAACACTCTATGGTCTCTTGTGATGTTAGTATCAACATATAATTTATTGAGAATTTTTAGAAGAAGTTAGAATTTTGGAATGGGGTCCTTGTTGGGAAGTAGTCCAAATTCTCAGAAACAGAATGCCTGGGCATTTTGTCTTGGGTTTTAATTTGTTTAAAGGACTATAAGGCCTCTAAAAATTCTAAAAAATTCATGGAAACCCTTACATATGTTGGTTAAAACATATAAAAATTTCATGTCAGTGGGAGCTCATTTGCCTATTGAATAAATTATTAACATTTTAAGGCTCCAGTTTTGCCAAATCTGGAACCAATTTGGGATGGTGAACTTGAGCGAATTTCTAGGAAAATTCAGTAAGGATTATAAGGAAACTCACAACATGAACTTTGTTTTTTGATATGTCAGGAATAAAATATAATTTACTGTGAATTTTTAGAGTTGATTTAATTAGCCAAATAGGGCCAAACTTTTTATTACACTCTACTGGCCCTGTTTTGGGCCAACAAGTGAACAGTACCATAGTGTAATGGATTCTAAGCCCAAATTGAATGGTATTTAGTTAGAATTGCAACATTAGGGCTTTATTTAAGTAATGCAAACTTGAAAATTTAATTAGAATTAATTAAACATAAGTTGAGGGCTTAGTGAAAAAGGATATAGTATAGGATTAATAAACTTGAATTGAAATATAAACTAAGCTATTCTTTCTAAATTCTTGATATGTAGATGCATTACTAGAATATATGTTGTTCATGTGTAAACTTAAAATGATTGTTTTGCATGTGTGTATTATTGTGTGGCATGATTAGAATGGATGTTATCTAAATGGCTAATGGGTGCACTTGACCTTACCATTGATTATTGGATTATAAATATGCTTATAATAGCTATTGGATTCTGAAATACTATAATGCTTCTGAATCCCTCTTAGATATGTTATGTAAGGGAGTATTACATCCTTTCAAAAGAAGGAGAGGCAGGGTAAGGATTAGAGGGATAAGGATGGTGGCTTTGGCCTAGGGTGGTAGGGAATAAGGTTGAATTGATGATATAAAGGGAAACCCATACATTATCAGTCATTTGTTAATATCTAGACTAATCATTTATTAACTGTATAGTTAAATTTTATTCCAATTAGATGCTTAAAATTAATGACCCATTTAATAACTAATTTAAATCTAAGAAATTCATAATACATTGGGATTATGGTAAAAGTAAATTGTCATTCACTGAGTATTATAAATCCTCATTCTTGTTTGTATTATTTTTCTTCCTTTTTACAGATAAACAACCTGGGCCAGCACTGACAGTCTGATACTTGCATGAAGACCTATCTGTCACCATATACATTATTTATTTCTAGATACTATGTTATACATTAGTATAAGTATTTAGTCAGTCAATATACTAATTTGCATAATATTTTGGTTCATGTTTGTTTTGATACCTATTTATGTATATAGTTTACGTATACTTTAAAAACATATATAAGATGTAGTATTATCCCTTTTGTGTTTAATAAATAGTAGTTATGGAACTTGAAAAAAATCCAAGTTCCGCACCATATGCTTTTATTAGGAAAATTATGAAGGTCATGGTGCTCTCCCACCCATATTTGTGTGATTAATAGTTGATGATAATGGTTTAATTGTGTAATGAAGATTTTATGGAAAAAATACTAATAATGAAAGTCCCATAGTGAAACTAATAGCAGGATTGAAAGGCAAATGCATGATATTTTATTCTAAATATTGTATGTCTTATATATGCACTAATATATCTATATGAAGAGAAAGCTTGTGAATAAGGCTTATGAGAATGACTTGATGTGATTATGCTTTTAAGAAAGCAAAATAGTAATCTAGCATATGAAATAGAAGCACCAATATTATTTATGGTCGCTAGTGATGTGACGAGGTAACCATAAGTCCTTTTTAATAAATTATTTTTATGTTATACTATGATTATAGATATGGCTAGCATTTTGTCTTTACCTTATTTTATATCATGGGTTGGTGAGAGCTCAATGTGAAATTGGCTTTGTGCCAAGTGAAAATTTATGATTGTAAACCATGGGCTTTTTGCCATATATGATATTTTGGATTGAATGTTGTATGTAAATGTAACACGATTACATGAGACCTTATGGAGTGGTTTGGGGATAGCTCAATGCCTTGACTTCTGAGTCATAATAGAAGGACATGTGGTATAAGGTTAATCTAGAAGTACAAGGCTAAGATACATATAGGATAAGGCTAACTAAGAGGAATAAAGAGGAACCCTTATACCTTCATGCCATTAGATAAATGTTTAGATATTGGTATTATACATACAATAATTATCTGAATTTATTGCCTTAATGGAAATTATTTAGTATAGAGGATGAACTAGGAAATGAATTTTTGGTAAGAAAATGTTTGATACATGTCTTGTATATAATTAGTCTTCTTGATTAAAATTGGTTAGAAAATTAATATGGTACTTATCTCATTAAATAATTTTATTACAAACTTTACTAGTGCATATGTTTTTTAGATACTCTTACTAAGATGTCAACTAAAATTACTAATTATTTGTGGAGGATATACAACACTCAGGTCAGCATGTTTAAACTTGAATTCATTTTAAAATAGTGGCTGACCATACCAACATTAATCTTTGGTCTAGGATTTGAGTGGTAAGGCTTGTGTGCCCTTTATTTGATCCCACTAGGTCATACTTAGAAATTCCCACATTTGGTAGTAAGTTTTTGGTAGCTTCAAGCATTTCTATTCTTAATGACCTTATTATTAAGGTAAGAGATGCAACAATACTAGAAAATAATGGTGAGCTATACACTCCCTCAACCTTAATTCCATTATCTATCACATGATTTGCACTACCATTATTTGCAACAATGGTTGGTCTATCTAGTGCTATACCTACTTTCTACAAGTTCATCAATAGCTTTAACTTTAACTTTAATAGTCCATCATTATCCTATAATCTTGCCTTTAAAAATACATATCCTAGTAATTATGAAGCTAGTGATAAGCCGACAAGAAAAAGTTAGTTAGGTAGTGTCTAATCTTTAATCTCAATTTTGTTATGTATTATTACTCTAACTACTTTTAGTAAATATTTGTATATAAGTTAGGGTAAGACTATAACTTAGGAATTGCTTGTATAAAGTAACTAATGAAATATGTTTAATTATTTGAGTGTATTATATGATTTACATTATTATATAACTTATCTATTTGTATTTTTGTACAATAGATGAGGAACTTTTTGCACCACAAAAGGCTTTTGAAAAATTTCAAGAAAAATGGGAGGGACAATGAATTCTTCAATAACAAAGGTAAATAGCTTTAAAAAAGAAATGTAAAGTTTATTTCTCTATATTTTCCTAAGAAAGAAATACAATTTTTGAAATTAAAACTATCTCCAAATTATTTTTTTTAAAAGGTAGGATCAATTGACTCATTAGTTTTATTACTTGGTCCTGTTCTATCATATTTATTTCATGATTTGAACTATTATTTTCAAAAAGAGAATTTTTAACTCCTTCATAGGAATGTCCTTTGCAAACCTTCTATGAAACCATTTTTTATGTTTAAAAAGCTAGTGGTAAAGTTATTTTGAAGATATAAACTTGTTTTGATGAACTATTGGATTTAAACCTCACAACAAGGAAAATAATTATTTCAAGGGGACCTTTTTTTTAAATCATTTTATTGGTTCTTCTTAAATTCATTTTAATGCTAACTAACACAAAAAGTGATTACTATGGTTTTAATTTGAAATTCTTTTCTATAAAAAATGAAAAAGAGAATTACTCTATGTTTTTATTTTCTCAAAGGTGATATAAAGTTTTTAAAGTTTTTAAGCTTTTAGGCAAAGTTTTTAATATTTTATACAAATTACATCCGTTTATTAGGAAAAACTATTTTTGCTAAGAAATATGGAAAATTTATAAAAAAAATATATGTGTATGTTTTATCTCAAAATGATGTTCCATCTATTGAATAAAGATTTTGACCTCATCAGCAAGGAAATCTGTTTTTTGATTTGATTGTACTTTAAAAAAAATAGCATATTTTTCAACCTTGTGTTTCTACATCATGCATAGTTTTCATAAAAATAACTAGTTTCAAGAAAACTAATTAGGTTAGAAAGGCTTATAAAGATATTCAGTTGATGTCTTTATGCTAGTCACAATGATCCTAAAATTAAGTCGTGATAATCTTATCTTGTCAAATTATTCTATAATTGTATCTCTCTATTTTCCTAAATATATGCCTCCTTTTTATTGTTAACCAGGATTTCTTATTTATAAGATGTAAATTGAATAAGGTGAAAACCTATGTATGCATGGGATGAATATGTAAATTTTATATTCCTTATGACAAATACTTTACTTTTATAGCCTGTGCGAAAGGCCTATTATCATCCATGGTAGTTACTTGTTATGTATGTATGAGATGCATGTCTATTCAAAATTATATAATAATTTGAATGAACAAAGATGAGACATAAATTATTTTAAAACCCTCCCTCAAAGATGTTTCAAGGACATGAAATATTAAGTTGTAAGTATAATAAATCAAAAAGTTTAATTATTCATCACCTTTCATCATAGGCAATTAATACGAGATTTTATCATGTTTTAAATATATCGTCATTAGTGTTTGGAGTATGTAAATTATGAAAATTATATTAATTGTTTTATACATAGTGATGTTTATAAGGTGTTTCATATTGGTACTATTATCAATAGTATTTAAGGGCATCAAAATTAGGTATACTTGTAAGGAAATGATGAGTGAACTTAGCATGAATTTTGCATAAGCATGCCGATAGTACTTCAGGTTTATGTTAAATATGAACCTAAATAATTTAAATGTTATATGTTATGACACAATTGTAGTCATGTGTAATGACCAATGTGGAACCTACTACTAGGTTTGTTAGGTTTTGATATTAAGAAAATCATAGCAAAATAATATAAAATATACCAAAACCTTTAAAGGATTCAAATGAAAGAAACATAATCCAATGAAAGACATTTACCTTTGATACATGATTCTAAATTAATGCAAAAGAGCTTGGTAAATCAACTACAAACTAAATCATGAACATAGGTTTAGGTTGCTTATGTTTTCTTGTACACACATTTAACTAGCATGAGTTTCATAAACGGACATTTGTCATGGATAATCAAGAACCAATTGTTAGATGATGAATGCCATCAGAAGCTACCATCTTTAAGGTATCCACATGAACGGTCAAGGACTTCAATCTAATCAAATGAGGTTATTCTCCTTATAAGGTAATGCTAGCTGTTAGGATTTCTACTATTTCTTAATTGTATTTCTTAACCAGTCTTGACATTCACAATATAAATATATATAGTCAAGATTTAAAAGCAAGAATAATTTTATCTCCATTTTTATTAGGATATATATATATATATATATCCTTCCTAATTTGAATGAATGATTGATCATAATTACATCCTTTTTTTAAATTGATATATTTTATCTTGTAGACAAAATATATCTAGGTAATTATCTAATTTTATTTTATTTTTCAAATAAAATATTTATATTCAATCTCCAACCAAAATTCACCTTAAATAAAAAGATGATTAGGCTTTGATTATTAACCAAGATTTCACTCAATTAGTTATTAATTAGCTCATTTTAGTATTCTTATTTATAACACTATCATATTGTATTATTATTTAATGAAGCTCAATCATATTGACCCTTTCTCAATTACAAGCTCTTGTCTAACTAAAAGTTTCTAATTACACTAAAACTCTAATATTTGACTCATTCTTTGTATGTGACTTTATAAGATCTCATTATATTGGTAGTGATCCTAAAATCCTATTTTAGTGTCACAAACAATGAGTAGTATCTAAAAATGCATCACTACCACCCATGTAATGAGAATTATTGGTGATTTGGCATAAACTAATGTTCTATGTAGTTTACTCCTTTTTATCTTGGATATCTAGATTGAACTTGAGGTATGGAATGTGTCACCTTTTTCATAATTCAATTATATATTTCTTGATTCTTAAGTAGAGTAACTAAGACAAATGAATCAATATCATGTATTAATCCATTTGAGTATAACCATGCATTTTATAATCTCACTTAATCAAGGGACCCATAAATATGATTTTATTTTAAATATGAGGTACAAAATCCTATCTAGATCACTTATGTGCCTCTATATTATTTGTGACATACCTAATCACCATCTCTTAGACTAGCCTTATTATAGGGTACATTTAATGTCATCAAGATAAACAAATCCTTATGCAAGGAATCATAGTAACTTTAAGTCAAAGGATCACATACATCATTATCACTATGAGAATTGCTTATGACACTGTAATCTATCTAACATTATCATGGTAGGTTAGTTTAGTACATTATTTCTTCAACATGTACCTATAACTTAATATCTCATATCCATGATTATAATTATCAGACAACATTAATGAACACGTCATAATGTACTAAAATTAAGTTAAAAATTGATTTGCTAAAATAATGCAGTTTAGTGGCACAAACCAGTTGTACCCCTAATGATCCTCTAATATTATTTTTTACTATGAATTATTAGTAGAATGCAAACACAAAATATAGAATTAGATATGAAAATAGAATGCAAAAATAAGCTAAAATGGAATGCAATAAAGTGGATGCAATATGCTAATAGAATGCAAAATGCTATATTATGTAGAATGCAGAATTATGTGGTATGCAGCAATAATAGAATGTAGAGTTATACAAGACATAGAATTAGGGGATTTATGAATTGAAATTGAAATAAATGTATTAAAAAAGTAAAATTAAAAGTAAATAAATGAAATAGCTGATTTAAGGAATTGAGAGCTCTAGTTTGGATTAAATATGGATCAAGATATTTAACTTTTCCAATTAATCTTTTAAATTTGGATTAGTTGGAACCTTTGTAACAATCTATGAATCCTATGTTAGATCACCATCTAGGATTTGATCAATTAGAATTAGTTGAATTAAACAACCATTGTAATCTTAAAGCTAGATTAAAATTGATTTAAATATAGAATTTGGTTAATTTGAGAAATTAAATTAGAAACCTCTAAATTAATCCATCAATCCTTTGCCCTTATGTGTAAAACCATAATTTACCAACCACAATTTAACATCAAAATAGCAACAAATAAAAAATTATTAGCCTTAAGACTTCATGTGTTGAGTTTTGATGATGACAAATGAATGTTATAATAGCATTGTATATCTTGTACTAAAGTAATCTATTTTATACAAGCTTTAATATATATACTATGCTATGGTTGGTGCATATGCTTGATTATATGTTAAAAAAGCTATATTTTATACAAGCATCACTAAGCATATGGTTAATTAAGATATATGATAGGATGATTATGCATGTTCTTGTGTTAACTTGTTCTATATATGAATCATACATTAATATCTTGATATATTAGATTGGACTAATTATATGGTTTGTAAAGTTTATGAACTTCCATATAGGAAAGTCCAAGATGAAGAAGAGTGAGCATTGAAGCAAGAAAATAGAATATCATATTGAGCCCAACTCTAGAACAAGGAAGAAAGACAAGAAAGGAGATGTGATCCAAGTATTGAAGATTGAGAAGATTAAAAGCTTGAAAGCATTAAGAAAAGCCAAGGAACTTTATTGGTATAGTTTTTCATCCTAAGGCTTAGTCTTTCTTATAAAATAGAGTATTTCATGATATAAAGCTCAAAGATATTTTTCATAATCTTATATTGATAAAAATTATTTAAAAGATAGCCCACAATCATGTTTTTACTAGGTAACCTATGGGGACATTTCAAAAACAAATGAGATATGATTTTTTGATATTTTCAGTTTTAACCTTTGGTAATTCTCTATATCATATCTCATGAAATACTCATGTTTTTAATGTAAAAATTTTTCCATATAAAAATATACTCAAAGATATTTCCATGGACATATCATTTACTTAAAATGATTAATATATGAAAGCGTTATGATCTCTTCAAGTTAAGTCTAAAAACCAGCCTTCTGCATGATAGCTATTTCTGACGTGTGCTCATTGTTTTGATCATATATTAAAAAATACAAATGATATGAGTATGAAACTATTTTTATATGAAAATAGACTCAAAGGTATTTCCATAAACTGGTCATTTGCTTAAAATTACTAAGATGTGAAAGAGTTATGAATTTTATAAATTGAGTCTTAAAATTAGATTTTCACTCATTCACTGTTTCTGACCTTTGCTCATTTTTTTGAACATATCCTAAAAATTATATCAGATATGAGAATGAAACTAGTTCCATTTGAAATTAGACTCAATTATCTTTCTAATGATATGTCATTTACTTAAAAAGAACTTAAAATGAAGAAGTTATGACCTTTTAAAATTGAGTTTGTGTTTCTATCTGGGTGAATCGATTAACCAATTCCAAACATCGAGAGAGCACTTTGGACGTCCTGAATTGATTCATCACTCAATTGTAGTTGTTCTAGTGTGCGAATAACGGCTAGTAATGGCTATTTTTCATTCCTAACAACCCCAAATGGTTATATTACTCCATAGGCTTCATATATAAGCTAAGAAACATTAAATATAACCTAAAGAGAGCCTAAAGTACATCTTTAAACATCATTTTACATCCTTCTTCATCCATATCATGATTTAAGCTTATCTTTATGAAATTTCTCTATTCTAAGTGCTTCATTTGTATTATCCACTCTTTAATAGAGTCTCTATGAATTGTTCTTCATCTTTTATCATTTTTTAATTGTAAAGGATGAGGTATCCCTTGGAAAAACTTAGAGAAGGTGAGGTATCCCTTGTGAGAGAAAGTTTTGCTCAAAGAAGAGTAAGAAATTGTAAGGCTTCTTCAAGTGCAATTGAAACTTGAAGGATAGTGGATTAACACAAGCTTGGAGAGCTTGGAGAGTGGATGTACACTTTAGTGAGGATATCTAAGAGAGGAACCACTATAAATCCTTGTGTTTAATATCTTTTCCTTATCCTTTTATTTTTTCTGCAACATTGCTTTATTTTTCTACTGTGAACACTCTGTTTTGTTGTTGCTATTTGTTGGATATATTTATGCTATAATGTTTATATTGTTGCTTGGATATTTGAATGATTGAAAGAGAAATTCATCTCCATTCTGCAATTGTTGTTTGTTGAGATATTGTGTTGAATGCTTTATTCTTGTTGTTGATAATTGTTTAATACATTATGCATCAATATTGATCTTGATCCTTAAATAATTGAAAGGTTGAATTAAATGATTGAAAATGTTATTCATCTATGCATAGTTGAATGAATTGCTTTGCACAAGTGAATTGAATTGTTATATCTTAAGTGCAAATATATTTATAAAACCTTCTTGGAATTATTTAAATCAAAATAATTCTTATGGCTTCCTAAAATAAAAAGATTCTTAAAAAGAGTTTGGAAAATAAGAAAAGTTTTAAAAACACTCAATTCACTTCCTCTTGGGTGTGGGTTGCCAAGACCAACAAAAATCATAAAGATGAACATCAATTATATCAAATCAACACCCAACACAAGTAATTTCAAGAAATTAGTATAAGTAATTAAGGAAAGAAGAAAATTAATTAAAGAAAGTTAACATTATAAATCATAATCTCATAATCTAGTAGAAAAAATCCTTAAACTCCTTGAATTAATTCCAAAATTTTACCTTTTATTGTTAAAGAACACAAGAATTAGAACAAGAAGAAGAAAAAAAATTTCTACTAAATATATCTAAAAGTCTCTCCAAGTCTAATCAATTTTCTCCTTTTATTTGACCTAATTAACTTAAAACTCTACTGGACTTGGATTGTATGTATCTTAGGATTACAAGAATGGGACCTTTTTAATTTTAGATGCCTAAACTTATTTTTTACAAGGTAGTTAACTCTAATAGTTACAATAATGAATTCTCACAAGTCTGACTTCCAACTAGCATAAAACCATTAAAATAATTTAATTTGGTTAATCCATAAACACAAAATTGTAGAGCTAGGTCTTATGGAGATTTGGACATTGGTTCAGGTTAATTAGACCTTTGTAACTCTAGATATAACCTAAAAATCAAAATTGGTTTAGTTAGAATAAAGACAAGGCTTTAGATTCTCAACTAAATATAGGCTTGAAGGAGTCTGAACTTGGTTTTAACCAAAACATTAAATTTTATCTTTCTTTAAGCTTTTCAATTGTGTATAGATCACCCCGATTTGACATCCAGAGCTCGAGATATATTGAAAAATAGAAACAGTGTCAAAATCTAGCTTTAACTGAATAAATTTAGAATATTGTAAAACCCACTCTAAATTAAAAAATAAGGCTAATCTTGTGAAATTAAGCATGTCTAACTTGCTAAGAGACATGAAATAGGAGGAAATAATATAGTAAATATTTTTTTCATCAAATATATATACTAGTTTTGATATATTTACTATACTAGATTCTTATTTTTCTTATTAAAACATACATGGAATTATTAGGAATCTTTTAGGTTTAAATGAAAGGGAAATGGTATTATTATCTAGAATAGAAATATGATTCCAAATCCATAAAGAGTCATACATGGTTACATTTTCCAAGTTCAAGGTCAGGCTAGTTAAACTACCCTTACAAGGTACATGATACTAATCAACTACCCTACCATATATGTTTACTATATAATATCTAATACTACCTAAAACTATACCAAATGAACACCTAAAAGCTCTACTTTGAGGTGGTAACGAAACATTAACCAAAGAATCTATAAAGGTAAATCACAAGGAGAGGTAAGTTTAGAGTTTAATGAGTAAACATCCAATATAATAATATTTAAAGCAAAAAAATGAGTTTACTAAACGGATTAGCCCTTTTAATTTAAGAAGTACTTAAATCATACAATTTCATAATTCAACTTTCATTAGTATTAACATAGACATATATAATCAACTGCACTCATCAATGTCAATATTCAAACATGTATAATTATTTTACCACAATGTCATCATGTCATGTACATTTTAACAAAATAACAATAACTCTAAATCACATAATTCACAATTTCTCATCCACATCAATGTTCGTACATATGTATATTTATACCATAATCATACATTCAATGTACTAAATTAATTAATAGTTAGAAAATAAGCAAACCTCTTTGTGACTCCCAATCAGCCATATGCCTTTGACAAACCTATAATTATCCCTCTAAAGTCAATTTTATACTTTACATAAACCTATGCTTGAACCTTTAAGGTTAGCCTTATACCTTTTATACATGATTATTGAATTTGGTATACACATATCACATTCCCTTCATCACATCTCTTATAATCTTAATGCTTTCATTCTTATCAAGCATTGTAACATCCTTAATTTTTACAATCTAGATTAAAACCTTTAAATTTGAAAAACCTTAATATGTTATACATTTTTAAGGAAAATTTTCTTATAACCATAAAATAATTTAGGAATAAAGCTCTATATGATATATATAGTAGAGCATATAAAATATCATTCTTATATTATCTATGGATGATCAAGATAACCCATTGATATGCACGTCATAAAGAACCAAAATTAGTTAAAACTAATTTGTTGAAGAAATAATGTAGAAAAGTAGCACAACTAAGTCGTACCCTTAGTGATCTCTTGATATTATCTTTTCTAAATGAATTCCTAACAATATTCACACAATTGTTGAATTATTTATGAAATGAAAATGAATGAAAATAATGCAAACAAAATGTGAAAACAACAAAATAGAATGTTGTAATAGTATGGATGCAATATGTTGTATGCTGTATGAAAATTATCCAAAACATAGAATGTAAAATTGAAGGGTTGTTTGCATGAAATTAAAATAAGAACAATAAACTGAGCAAATATAAATAGAGGCTAAACATAAACATAGAAAAGAATTCAATATAAGAAGACAAGCGATTCAAGGAATTGAGAGCTCTAAATTAGATTAATCATGGATCAACTAAGATTTAATTTCCCTAATTAATTCTTTAACCTTGGATTACTTGGAACCCCTGTAATAACCCATAAATTTTATGCTAGATTACCATCTAGGATTTGATCAATTAAGATTAGTCAATTAAGTAATCGCTATAATCCTTTATGGTTAGATCAAAATTGATTTAATGATAGAATTTTATTGATTTAAGAAATTAAATTAGAAACCTCTAACTTAATCCCTTAGTCCTCTATCCCTATGTGTAAAATCATAATTTACTAACCATAATTTAATATCAAAATAGCAAAGAAATTAGAAATCACAAGGATAAATATCAATTATACCAAATCAACATCTAATTCATGTAATCTCAAGAAATCAACAAAAGAAAATAAGGAAAGAGGAAAATTAATTAAAGAAAGCCAAAATTACAATTCATGATCTCATAATCCAATGAAGGAGAGCCTTTAATTGCTTGAATCAATCACAAGTTTAAGCTTCCATTGAAAAACAAAAGAGATAACAAGAAGATTAAGAAAATTATTTGTTGTTGAATGCTATGTAAAGTATGAATGTCTAATGAGTGTCTCCTTATATATTTGACCTAGTAAAGCTAAAACCATATTGGATTTGGATTGTATGACTCTTAGAATTACAATAATAAGGAAGCCCAAACCTAATTTTAAAAATATAATTAACTCTAACAGTTATATAAGTGAATTCCTATAAGTCTAACTTCTAACTAGTTTTTGACTATAAAATCAATATAATTTGGATAATGCATAAACATAAAAGTTGTAGGCCTATGTACTTTAAGAATTTGGGTGTTAATTTTAGGATAATCAAACCTTTATAGCTCTAATTATAGCCCAAAAATAGAGGTGAGCTCAATTAGGATAGAGACATAACTTCAACTTCTCAGCCACATATAACCTCCAAAATGTCTGAACTAGGCTTAGGCCAAAACATAAAAGTTGTATTTCTCTTTTTAAGTTTTTCAAAAATATAAAGTTTGCCTTAATTTGACATTCTAAGCTCAAGATATAGCTAAAAAATAGAAATAGTATTAAAATCTAACATTTATTGAATAAATTCAAAATATTGTAAAATCAATCCAAAATTATAAAACATGGCCAATTTTTTAAAATTAAGCAAATGTAATCTACTAAAAGATATAAAATAGGAAAAAATAAAATAGTAAATTTTTTTATCACCTATACAAATATATATAAGTTTCAAAAGTAAGCCCTATAAGTGGCCACTAAAATAAAACTATGGTTTCTAGTGACCAACTGCAAAAAGATGCTAAAATGGCTATCCCTAATCAATTGAGAAATGTCAGGGTTGCTCACATATTCATAGCGAACATTATATATGAAGGTGACTTAAAGTGAAAGAGTATGTACATGGTTATAAACAAGTATGGTATTATAATCACCATTATATCTTTATGCATCAACATTCATTATGTCTCAATATTTAAAATTTAAACACACAATAAAAGTTAGTATGAATAGACCTAATGAGTGGATTCTATTAAATAACAAGTCATTTTGCTTTACTAAAGTTAGCTTATAGTATTACTATAATCTAGTTACTGGCTTCTTTACCATAATTTGACATGGTACATTCACAATGGTTTAATTCATTCAATCAATATTTCCTTTATTTAACAAACCAATATGCAATTTGGTATTTAAGATGCCAAGCTCTTATGAGAAAAGTTTGTTATTGCATATCAAATAGCTTTAGTATGAGTAGATTATTATCTCTTATTATATGTGCTTATAACATGTTATGTAGGTTTACCATATATGCATATAACATGATGTTATGAACCAATTCATATCTCATGAGCATATAACATACAATCATAGGCAAAATCATATCTTACAAGCATATGTCATGCAATCATAGGCGAATTCATATCTCTTAAGCATATATCATGCAATCATATAGATATGAATGCACATACAATGTGGTATTTTCTCTTTATATGTTTAATTCAACCTTATTTATCTTATCCCATGTTATTCCATCAGTTTAACCTTATCCATTGCATCATTTATTTATATAGCACATTCTTGCTCCTATAGGGAAGTATGTATATGTGTGTGTGTATGACAACTTATCTCCTAATACTCCTATCACCTTTTAGCTTTGCAATTCACAAATTTATATTTTCGTGTATTTTTGCATTTCATCAATTCTCAATTTCATACCCCTTTCAAAGGTTTCATCATTTAAGTATAACAATCACTTTTTTATAATATTCATGCATAATTCATAAGATTTTCATTTTTATCATGAATTCATATAATCCACATATATGTATAATATGAAAACTTATCTATCCACAATCCACATGATCCATATGATTATATCTTGATTCATATATTCAACATTCTTGCATTATTTGATAAGATGTGAAAATACTTAATACATACATTTCATGAATACACACACACACACACACACACACATAAGACATTAATGCCACCACTTTCCAAAGTGTGGAAATACACCTAACTGTATATTCTTTCAATATTTCATTTTTTATGCAATCCTCATAAAGTAAGAATCTATTCATTAGATTCATAATGGTCATATAGCACATAATGCGTTCTTAACATATTCTCATCTTTTTTGTAAGTTAAATCTTATTTCACTTATTATAAATATTTCACCTTAATATTGTATAGGTATAATTTATCAAATCTAAAAAAGGTTAGAGGGGCACCTATAACCCCTTCTATGGATTCCATCCGATCTATAACATATTTCCATAATTCACAATGCTATATATCTCTATATAAATAATACTTTTCATACATTTACTTACCATCCTTATTTTCCTTAACATTTACAATTGTCCAATTCACATAATGATCTATTTTACTTATTAATTAAATTATTCTATTTCTTTCCAAACTAATTGCTTAATTATAAATCACATATGTCTAAGACCATTTTTAACTATTTGAAACAATTTTTAAATCACATTTAATTGAAAAAAAGGGTACCTAAACCTTTCTTTAAATTTTCACTACATTTTCCTTATTATAATTCATAAATTGATAGTGTCCCATTAGCACTACCTAAAATGTGACTCATAATCTTCATTCTCATACACTCGAGATGATAATTAATATACAAGCAAAATTTTATAACAAAAAGTCAATAGGAGATAAAGAGGGTATTGAATCCTTCTTCTAACATCTTAATAAATTGCCATATTTTTTTCTATTGTTACTAAAAAAGTTTCTTACAAGTGTCTTTATTATTACAACCCTAATAACTAAGTATTAACATGCACAACCATCTTGAAAATCCACTTGAATTTGTATTTTCTTGAAGAATTTAAAATATTTAACTATAAATTAATCATCATTAAGGAGAAATCAACCACTCACCTCAAGTAATTTAATTTTTTTAATCAAAGAAGACCTTAAACATACATAAACAATTTCATGTTACAATTCATTATCTTTTAAAAATTATAAAGAAACATTATGAAACAAATTATTCTTAGTTATAAAGATGAACTAAAAAGCCTTCCTTTGGCCTTTGTTTGCTTCGATAATGCATGGCAAGTGAGGAAATTTTTTTTGATGTTTGGAAAGGTAAGGGTGGTGTGAAGAAAAGAAAGAAGGAAGATGAAAAATTACAAGTTTCCTTTTTAAATTACCACCATCATTAGTCTTCTCTTTAGTTATTGGTTCTAATTAAGTTTCTTTGCATGTATCAGCCCTTAGAACCCATAAGTTATCATTGGCCTTTTCCTACTTGGTTCCTATTGGCCATAGGGCCATCATTGTGTTTTCTCAAGCTTTTTCTACAAGTTCTTCACTCTTAAACAAAATTAAGGACATTTTGGATAATAAGAAGGCCTCATTGGGCTAACCCCACTTTGAATGCCAAATAAGCCTCTTCTTAAGCTAAAAATGTATTCTTTGATTCACTCTAATACTTTCCTAATACCACATTGGGCCTTTTATAGTGGGGCTCGACTTGTTTCTAATAAACTTTCCAAGAAATGGCCCAAATCTTAATTTTACTTTACTAGCTTCATTAGGTCTTAAGAGAAAATTCATAACTAAAGGACCTATTATATGAAATTTTAATTCTAAGTAGTTTTAGGTGTTCTTTTTTTATAGTTGCAAATCATGCATTAATCGAATCTCTCAATAAAAAGTTATACCAAACATACCAAGGGTAGGTTAGTGTCATTTTGTTAGAAAGTTTCTTATTTTCAAAAAATTATTCACATTAATTGGTTAGGAATTAAATTATAAAATTTTTATAGGTAAAAGCCTCAGATGCCTTCTTTTTAAATCATTTTATAATTTATGAATCAAACATTTCTATCAAAAGTTATAATAAAAATATTGCCAATTGTGTAATAGGGTTGGCAAAAAATGTGATTGTTAACTATCCTTTTAGTCATTTTTATACTTGTCACATCTAGGCACTCTCATAGCCCAAACTGTTGGGTCCATTTATGTTCACTCTAAAGCATTTGCTTGAACTTGTGAAAAGTGTATGTATGCTTACTTATGCATATATACCCTTATATAGTAAATTAGGTGTTCAATATATGCTTGCTTGAGTGCACACATGTACATTTAAATAGGCTCATATATACATTCTTTAAATATGTATTAACCATACTAAAACTATTAGGGTGTTACAAATTTCCCCTTTTCAAAAGAATTCATCTCTGAATTCTAAATGTATAACTTAAAACTTAATTAAAATAATATGTACCAAATAATTCTAGATATTTTTATTTCATCTTAGCTTCCACTTTCTATATAGCTTCTTGATATTACATCCTCTAAGAAGAATTAAAATGATTTTACAATATTTTCATAAGAAGATAAAAAAAAATAACATGAAAAAGTAGAGAATAAATATTTAGGTAGTTTATGATTAATTGTTTATGTGAATTTTTATTGCACCTTTATAAAATTAATTTTTTATTTACCAAGTTATTAAAAGTTCATTAGTTAGACTTGTTTGAATAGTGTATCATGAGTTTCATGAATGAATTGAATTTGATGATTATACAAGAAAGATATGGATACCAAAAGTTTGATGAAATAGGAGAAATTAGGAATGGTTGAGATTAGAGAAAACTTATAGTCTATTGTGTTAATCAATATGACAATAGTCAACTATATAGATGATTATAGCTAAACAAGCTGTATTCTAGGCTAGCATAGTCGATTATTGATTGAGAAGCATAGCTAATAAGTAAAAGTTATAACTTACTTTCTTTTCCTAAAATACTCTTTTCAGGTTTTTTTCTTAAAATGCCAAATATTACATCTTATTTAAATTATAGTAAATTATAATTTATTTTGTGAAAGAAATGATTGATGTAATCAATAAACTTAAGTGGATTGAGAATTTTATGTGTGAAATGTTAAATAAAATAAAGTTAATAATTCTAAGAATATGACAACATGAATTTCATGGGAATTGGATAAGGAAAATTTGTTAGAATCATAAACTATAAAATTTTAAATTATTATGGGTAAGTATACACGTATGAAAGGGATTTTGAAAAAATTTTCTAAAAATATCCCTAACCATTAAAAGTGAAAAAAAACCATTCTTTTCACCTTTCCCTTTTCATTTTCTCCAAGTTCTCTAATTTCCTAAAAACTCTCAATCTTCCTCTCATGAAATGTGGAGGAGTAAATCAAAATTGATTAATGTTTTTGTCTAATTGAAGTAAGAACTCTCCTATCATTGAGTTTCTTCATTATCTCATTCTTAATTTAATGAATTTGATGAGTTTTGGGGTTCATTAAGATTAGAACCTTAACTTAGGAAAAACTTGGGTTTTGATATAATTAAGATTGTGAAGCCATTAGTCTAACTTTCTCATAGTTTCTTCCACACATGAAGAGTTAATTATGATGAAAAATTATTATTTGTCTATCTATTGAGTTTTTAGTAAATTTGTGAGAACATGATCATTGTGATGAATTAATTGCATTCAATAGCAAGACATGCTTGCTAGAGTGTTGGAAAGGTTCATTTAATGACTAAAAGTGATCTAGTGTGAAGTGTTAAATAAGCTGGATGAGTATTTGAAAACTTACTAGAAATCAAACTTCATTCATGACCAAAGTCCTTTATGAAAGGCTTCTTGGACCTAGATTACATAGCATTGGAAGCCTTTTTATGAAGTGCTTCTCTATGAGGTCAATGTTATTAGACTTGACAAAAAGTGAAGCCCTTTCCTATGCTAAAAAGATATTAGAATCAGGAAGCAACACGTGAAGCACTTTATTGCTCCTAGACATTACTAGAAGGGACAAAGGGCTTTGCAAAGCTTTTCATTTACCCTATTTTTCAACCCAAATTCCATTTTGAAATGCTAAAAGTATATCACTCTTTAATAACTATAAAGCTATTTTAAATCATGATTAGCATTGAGAAATGTGCATTTTATGTGGTTTATAATATGGGATGAGAAATAAGAATGACCTGAAACATAGTTTATGCCATTGTTGAACTTGATTATGAAATTTGATGTATGGTCACACATGAAAGGAGAATGTTATTGAATGAAAATTGAGATAAATATGTCATATGGCCACTTACGAATATTGGAAATTTTGAACTAATTGTGAAAAAAGAAATGTGATTGGGGTAGTATGAATACTGAATAGAAAATTTTTAGTGATATGCTTGTGAAGGGTATAAGATAGAACTTAGAAGGATAAGGATGGAAAGCTTGTGGAAGGTCTAAGGATGGTCCAAGAGTTATAAGGTATATGCATGTATTCATGCTTACAATTATTATTTAATACTAGTGAAATGAATATCTTTTGTTGCTAACCATTTTTATGTTTTGTAATCATGCTATTGTGAATGAACATTGAGCCTTTAGGTTAATGAATATTATCATGACTCATTGACCTTTTTTTTTATATTGATTTTGGATCAATTTGGTTAGTAACAAATTATGGTATGTTTCCTTATATGAAATATTTATTTACTAAACATTGGATTCACTCCTCTATGTAATTTTTTCCCGGATTCCCAAGTTAATACATTACCACTATCACCTTTGAGCTAAACTTTTGAAAGTCCTTATATTTGGTTGTGAGTAGCATTGGATATTTATAAATAGAATGTTTTTTTAAACCTTATTCTATATGTAAGCTTGGGTAAAGGTTATTATCATGACCCAAACCTTATCGTGACTAGTGTAAATCTTAATACCTAGTTTCCACTAGCCTTAATGCCTTCACTCTAATTTCATCTGATGAAAATCTTCATGTTTTCATGATTTCTCAAAATTCATTTTAATTTCTATAAAAAAAATGGAAAAATTTTCCCCTATTTTGAATACTTTTAAAAGGCCACACACCTTAAATTTTATGTCTTATATTTTTCACAAATTCAATAGTCATCCAAAATATACATAAAATACATTCAAGGCTACATAACCTCAAAACATATACAATCATAAATGATTCAACACATTCAATGCCAAATTAACACAATCTCTAACTTAAATATCTAAATTTGATCCAAAGAGAATCCCAACTATCAAATTTTCTAACTAGGTAGTCTCTGAATTTCTATAAATGCAATAAAGCTTAAACAAGCTTATTCTAATTTGAAAACATTTAAAAATAAAACAAAATGAGTTATGAGAACTTGGTGAGCATATATCTATTACTATTATACAAGAGATTAGTTCTATACATATATATATGTATATAATGGTCATAGTGTAATCATGTATGAAATTAGAGAATAATAACAAAATCATTTCCTAGATTTTTGTAACTCATGATGCCATTTCATTTCCTAATTAGTGTATCTACCTGCATATAACTTAATCTTTCTATTTAGTATCTCAATTTGCAATCATCTTAACTATTCAATTTATATAGTATCACTACCACATCACATATACATCCCTTTCTGGGTAGTCATCGGATTTCTCAATAGCTAACAAGGTTCAGTTACACTCACATCAAGCAGAAATATTCAAATTAATCAGAATTCAAAATCATATTACAATGCACGACAACATATTATAAATTCATATGCATCCACCTTTTATTTCTTGAGTCAAGCTTATACCCTCTACAAGCTATCCATCCTTATCCCTTTAAGGTCTGTCTTATACCCTTTACGAGTTATTTGTCACAAATTTTCCATCTAGCTTTCACATCATCATCTCTATCACATTTCTTATTTCAAATGTCACCCATGACATAATTTACATTATAATATACACACTAAAGCTTAGCTCTACGTATCATAAATTTAATACAATTTCAAATATAGAACAACTATTTCATCAACAAAGGGTAATGTCAAAATAAATAATAGAATATATCTACAATAACACCACCATGCCTTCTTGTATGGCCACAACAATAATTCATATTCTAGTATAGTTCATGCTAGATTCTACAACATATGGTCAACAATGTAAACTTAACCACAGTCTATTAATAGTAAGTAACAACGCCACCATGCTTTTTAAGTATGGTCAATTAACATCCATTTACTTGACAATTACTATCTTATCATAGATATTATTTCCATATTGCTTATGTATAACTACATAGGTGATTCAATAATATACTATAATTCACAATTATATTGTTAAGGATCCACAAATGAACAAACATACAAGCAATACCATTTCTAAGAAGGATTATAAATTATAAACTCTAAATAAATTATTATTATTAAGACATTAATTTAACATGGGATATATACTTACTTGGTAAGATCCATCTACTTCATTTTCTTTGAGAATTCTTAAGTGTTTAGCTTTTATCTTTCCAATCTTCCTACTTCATAATTTACAATAATAAATTATAACCATAAACATTGATATCACTCTTTTTCTTTTCAATTTTACTACATCAAGTTCTAATCATTATATATTCATATTTAAGTATTCCAAATCATACTTTACTCATCTTTTAAAATTGATACATAAATTAAAGATTCACCATAATATAAAGATTCTTAATTACAACAATATAAGTAAAATATTAAAACTTGAAGTTATGAATCAGTTCTATTCCAAATTAATCCGATAAATTATAACTATATTGACATTACTCATTTCCTTCTCAAATTATTACTTTGGGTTCTAATTATAATATCTCATGATCCTATATTGTAAGTTTCTCATATTTTCCAAATTACCTTAAATGAGTTAATAATTTTTATAAATAAGAGTTCCTTTGATCCAAGTATGAAATAATCCTAGATATTAGAGCTTATACTCTAAAGAAACCTAAATTGTATTACATTACAAAACTATACAAATGGTTCTTAATATTTTTTGCTCTATTCCAAATAAATCAAATCTCATATTTTAAGGGCCCTCCCTTAAATCAAAATCATATAAGCATAAATATTAAAAACTTAACGATCTAAACATGTCCTAAAGATATCATTTTAACCATTTGTGGAACAATTTTTGAGTTATTATTTAAGTTTCTCAAAATATGCATAAAAATGCATTTTTCTTAGCTCAAGTACAAATCATCCAAAAATATTAAAGTTAATGATATAGAGAGATTTTAACAATGCATTTTTAACACTTTATAGCATAAAAATCATATTTTCCTAAACTATCATCATATGTTTCAAAATCTACATAAATGTAGTTTCTTGGATCCACCTTAAATCAATAAAAATATAAAGGCTCAAATGCACAAATCAACTTACCTTTTCTTGGAGTGGTTGGCCAAAGCTTGATAGTGGTAGAAAGATGCTAGAATTATAGCGATAGAAAGGGAGGACTAAAGCTATGTTTCAACCTTGGGTTCCACTGTAATCAGCAACTTTTGTCATCACATTCTCTCCATTGCTGGCCATAGACGACACACATGGAGGAAGCACAACAAATGGTGGTCATATAATAGCCAGAAAGGAAAAATATAAAGGAGCCTTGGGCTCTGATTTGATGCTTTTATCACTACTAAAGCTCATTTCCATCATGAGATTTTAACTCTTCATTTCATCCAAAGTTAACCCTAACCAATCATCTAATTAAAACACCATTTCTTAGAACTCTTTTATTTAAAATGACAATCAAAATATTTCATTTCTCTATAAATATCAAAAGAACAATTTGGTTAATTATAAATATGCATATATTCACTGATGTATGTGTAAATTCATCTCATCCTAAATTTTAAAAAAGTATCATTATAAGTGTATAAATGTATCTCTGAAATTTATTTTCCAAAATTAATACATACATTTCAAAATTTCTCACTTTCAACTTTTAAATATCCTAATAATAATTAGATAATGTTTTGTGATATAAAATCATACAATTATTACATAGCTAAAATTTAAAACATTAGCGTTTCATCTTGGTATAGTTAAATATGATTTAATTATCCTTATCCATAATAAATATTTTAGAACATCTAAAATAATAAAACTTTAAATAGTATTATGGGATGTTATAGTTATAAATAATAAACCCTTATTTTGAGAGAGTTAAGGATGCTTATTCTTCTTATAAGGGTTATAAGTAACCTAAACTTCCTTGCCAATTTGTAAACTCTTGTATACTTGTGATATGAAATTCTTATCAATCAATTGATTTCCTTTTAATATAAATGGATTATTGTTTAGTATATGAAGTTTATTGAGATAGGCTTATGGAAATTGGTTAATAAGTTCTACATCAATTACAATTAGGTTAAGATCATGACAAATATGATATTAGAGCATGGTCTAGGTTCCTAATAGGATAAGGCTCTTAAGTTATATCATTATGTCACCATGATAGGTGTTTACTAAAACCATATTAGTAGTATATGTGCACCTAAGATCACATACCACTAATACCATTTCGATGGACCTTATTATACCATTGTGGTGGGTGGTGGAGGTTGTATCTGATGCGATATATAATGAAATGTTTGATAAGTTAATTAATGAATTGTTCATTAGTTCTTTGAATTTCCATTTAATTCAAACAATCAAATGGTAATTCCTAAAATTCAAGTATAAGTCAATCACCTTGAGTGTGAAGAATTATCAAAAGGTTTATAAGCAAATAGTAATAGACATGAAGATAATGATGAGAATGACCAACAATACCCTTCTTAGATGACACCCTTATTATAACATGTTCTTGATCAAATTAATATGATTTTTACTTGACAGTTAGGGCATGATACATCAAAAGATCAAAGTGAATATTCAACTTATCTGAATAAACAATAAGAAAGTCAAGAACAAGAAAATGAGTACACCCTTCTTTTAAAGGGAATAAAAGATAGGCTTAAAGCCTTACATGAGTTCCTTTTATTAAATTACTTAGATACTTCAATATTGATTTTGTAGTGGATCCATATCAATTTCTTGAGCATATTGAAATGTTAAGAGATATGCTACAAAGCTTAACCTTTTTTGTTGATTGAGTTAGTAAGTTAATAACTAGATGATGTAACCCATTACTAGTTCATTAACATATTGACCAATCAAAACCCATGTTTATAGCCCTAAACTTAGGAGGCTTTTCAAGAATTATTTGTCAGTTGCTTTTTACCACCAAGTGTTTGTTAAAGGAAACTTCAGGAATTTGAGACTTTAAAATAAGAAGGCCTATTGATTGCATGATACTTTTTTATTTGATTATCTTAGCATGCTCCACATTTAATTTCTTATGAAAAAGTTGAGATAGAAAGGTTTATGCATGGCCCTAAGCATTTTTACTTTGAAAGAATTCATGTTAGTCATAATGCCACTTATCAAGAGGTGGTGGACAAAGCATTGGCACTTAAGACGAGACATAATGAGAGAAAAAAAGAGGCATGTAAGAAAAAGAAGTAAGAAAAGGAGTCGATTCAAAAGGTCAAGCCAAGTCCAATTATCTAGGTATATGCCCTTTCTATGACATTTGGACATGGTGGAAATTGTTCCACTGTAAGGTTGCCATCTTATTATAGCTTGCATGGTGGATCCTTTTCAAGGTGAGATTTTAAAGGATGAAGACTTGATTCTAATATTTTTTTAAGCTAACAAAATGAACCTTAAATGGAAAGCAAGGGAAAGACTTTGATGCCTTTAATGTTGAATTCCCCATAATAGTCCTTGTACTTGCTATAGGACTGTGAAAGAATTGGGCACAATAAAGGAATAACTTAACAAAATTCTAGGTTAAGTTACAGGCCATTCCATGTCTCAATAGAATAATCCAAAACCTTCATCAACCCAATGACCAAGAAATCCTTTGGCACCTTTAAGGAGCTCTTATTTTACAAACTAAAGGAGAAAAGCAAGTGAAAGCTAGGCTTGAGTGTATGCGCTTACTCATCATAAGGCACATGCCTCTAATATTGTTATGATAGGTATTATTTTCATTGAAAACCTTTCTATTGGAGTTTTGTTTAATCTTGGAACCACTTACTCTTTTACACCAAAGAAATTTATTTCTACTTCAGGTAAAACTAACAATGTGATAGGTACCTTCTTAATTGTAACAACCTTAATAGAAAAATCTCTAATAACTACCCATAAGTTAGAAACATGCCCCATAATCATTAGTGATCATGTACTACTAGTAGACTTAGTCCTACATGATGTGAGTGATTATAATGATTTTAAGAATGGATTAGTTATCCAAATATCATGCTTATGTAAACTATTTTAATGAATATGCTATTTTTTCATAAAAGACACTCTATCTATTGAGTTTAAGATGAAAAGTCAATAGTACCCATTAACATTATCTCTAGCATTAAAGCTCAAAAACTCATCAATAAAGGATGTATTGCATATTTGGAATTAATGCAATACTTAAAATAACCCATTCCCAACCCTAGTGATGTTCCCATGGTGAGAGAATTTCACTCAATATGTTTCCAAAAGAATTACCTAGATTACTATCTAATCATGAAATTGAATTTCATATTGACTTGTTGCCCAAAACCAAACCTATATTCATACCCCTATATCAGATGGCCTCAGCAAATTACAAGAATTGAAAAAGTAGTTACAAGATTTGATAAATAAAGGTCTTATCCACTTGAGATCATTACCTTGAGCAGTTTTGATTCTTTTTATGAAGAAAATGGATGTATCATTGCAATTATGTATCAACTATCACTAGTTCAAATTTATAGGCATTCTATAAAAAAATTAGATGTTGATTATTATCATAACACTGACATCTTAAGTTTACTTCTTTTTCTAATACCTTAGCAATTTTCATACCTTTAGATATTGGTTCAACACAAAATTAATGTGTTGATTTTTTTACATTTGTATTACCTTTAAGTGATGGTGACTTTCAAAATCAAGATCCTATGTTTTCATATTTTCCTACTAAGTTAGTTGTTATTAAGCCATTAGATGTTCATTCAATACAATACTAACATGATAACTTTTTACTTTTTCTAACCATATATTTGCAATACCTTTAAAAAGTAATGACTTTCATAATTAACATTTTAAGTTTTCTCATTTTTTTTCATTAGTCTAGTGCTTGCTATACCTTTAGACATTGGTGTAATGCAAAACTGATGTGGTAACTTTTTTCATTTTCCAAACTAGACTTGTGCAATACTTTTAGATGAAGGTTACTTTCATAACTGAAGTCTTCAGTTTTAGTTGCCATTTCTTTAGACATTGGTAATTTTGGTTTTTAATGTCATATTAATTGATTATAAAAATTAATATCTTAAAACTTTTCATAATTTCAAAAATGTCATCATTGCATAAAACATACCAATCTGCCTTATAGCCAACATTTATGTTACAACATCTATTTGCACTTTTATAATAACGCTCTATCTAAACAGAGAATTATATATAATTATATAAAGCTATGTTCAGTAAAATTTTCAAATATTATATATAACATTGTAATCATAAACTAATTACTCCAATTTAAAATGAATGTGTTAATCCTTTCTTAGTAAAATAAAATTAATATGTCATACTAAAAAAATTTTCAACAGTGGCATGTTTTACCAAATCCTATAAAAGGAACTTAAGGGTACTTAATTGGTCTCGGAATTATAGGCTTGGCAAGTCAATCTACAAAGTTTTAGCAAATTAATCTTACTAAATACAAGCCTATAAAAAATCAAGCCTAAATGAACCGAGTCAACATGAATTAGATTAATATAAACCATAAACTAGTCCAAGGACTAACTACTTTTTAAAGGAAAAATAACTCAGTTTAATAGGCTTGCAATGTGGATTAAGCCAACCAAAATAAGCCTACTTAAAATACGGGCCTTAATAGATTGAGCTCATACAAGTTTTGGCCCAATTTGATAGACCAAGTTTATTAAGCACCTCAAAAAGAATTCATCTTGCTTGTAAAAATCTTTAACATTTTATTGATGACCTTATTTATACATAATTAAATAACCATCTTGTAGAGTTGTCCACCAATTCTTACTTTTAGACATCAAAAAATTAATCTTTCTACTTATTGATATCTTTGCCAACTCTGCCTTCACAATATAGTGAATCACAACACAGTGTTGCAATAATTCATAAGGATCACCTTTTTGCCACCTGTAAAAAAGAATAATAGGTGTGTGTATATAATTTAGAATATTAGAATATTTTCTCTCAATAAATTAAATAATCCATTTAAATTTCATAAAAAAAACTTAAATTCAATAGCATGATGCAAACTATAATTTAAAACCATACTCAATAATTTGTATGTTTTACTTTACCTTTGTTGAGGTTTCATCACTGTAGTTGAGACCTTTATTATTACAAAGCATAACATAAGGATTTCTATATATTTTAAATGGCATACATTCTTTTAATGTTTTGGATCTAATTGTTGTTGCTCTCATATACATAATGCCAACAATAATCACAACGAATTTCATCTTCTTTTCATAATGATTTTTATCTACTTATATAACCTTTTCTTTTTTATGCAATGAATTAAGAAAACAAAATTATGTGTAAGGAGTGGCTACCCCCATATATTTATATATGGAGAAGACTAACTTGATTTTTGTGAAAAACCTTCTTTTTCTTTAAGAGAAAAAAATGGAACTTTTTTCTAGTTCTTGGACTACTAAGTTTCTTGATCATGTCAAGGATTTCAAAATATATGTGATTATATTTGATTTTTCATATTTATTATTTTAATTAATATCATATTAAAATCAAATAGAAAGATTGATTGTTCAATCTAAAAATGTAATTTATTTTGTTATGGACTCTAATCAAATAATATATGATAATTTAAATATTTTGTCATCAAATATATGCTAAGGTTAAAGTCAAACAACTAAAATCGATGATAGTTCCATTAAAATTTATCCTTTTCATCAACTATATTTTAATTATTTAAACTTAATTAAAGTACATTTTATTATAAAATATTCAAAATATCCTATATTGGTTTATGTTGTTTAATATGAATCTATAATCATCTTTTCTTATCATTTTATTAAAAAAAAATTCAATTATAGATTTAAGCATGACATTATTTTATGCTTAAAGGGAGGTTTGTATAGGTTTTAAAATTAGAAAAAAAAGTTCATATAATTTCACTAAGAGAGGTTAATGCAGTTTTTTATAATATTTTGATTAAAAAATTATTCTGTAATATTTTAATTCTTGTCTAATTTATTATGTGTTTGATATAATTTCAAAATTTTAGAGATTGAGATCATTAATTAAATGGCTTAACCTTTATAGTTTCACTAACAAATATTTTAAAATATTATATACTATGTATGTTACCCATCATAACATTAATTTTTAACAATTTGTACGGTGCCCATAACAAATTTTTCAAAAGACATATTTAGTATAAAGCATTTCATAACTATTATTTTAATTAAATTTAAAATTGAATTTAAATTAGAATTAGGAATAGAAAAAGATATTGTTATTTTACAAGAAAAGCCAATTTTAAATATATATTAGGTTCTAATTAAATAATATCTATTATTTTAATCAAGGGAAAATCATGAATCATCAATAGTATTTAAATATTTTATAAGAATTATTTAATTATTAAGATCTATGATAACATATTATATATGAGATAGTTGAGATAATATTTTTGAAATGATTTTGATTTCTTATTTTTATATCAAAATTATATAAAGATATTATACATAATTTAAAGTAGTAAAATTTCTTCATAAATTTGAAAAAAAGTTTACCAATTTAAATGGTGTAAGTTTTAGTAAAAAGTATAAATTGATTACGTAAGAAATTATACAAACATCAGCTTCTAATTTAAATTTTAAAAATATATATTAAGACCCATTTTAGATTTTTATATTTTTTAAACGATTTATTACTAAACATTTGAAATATAACTATGAAGTATTATTCTATGTTTCTATTTTATAGTTAAAATAATCTACTATTTTTTTAGATTATTTGTATAATAAAATATTATTTCTAATTTTTTATTATTATTTTCTTTTTATGTTTTTTTATCATTTCTTCTAAATTTTAAATAAAACTTTATTATCAAATTTCCCTTTTAAGAATTATAATTATATTTCAAATATAAAAATATTATTAAAATTGTTTTGAAGGAATAATTTTTCTTAAGAGACTACCATGTGTCCCAAAAATACATAAGTGGCTCCTTATATGTGTAATACATTGATTGATATCGATATTAATATTGACATTAAAATTAAAAAATTTTCATAATAAATGAATGATTTGTTAAGGGAATGTTATAAAGGACAATTTATTAATGGAATGGTTATTCTTTGCATATAAGTGAGTGTATTTGAAAAATCAATTACAAAAATGGTAATATCATGGCACCATTGATAAACACTTAAATAAGTGATATTCACTTATAATGCCCGAATTCATGATACCACTTTAATTATTTGATTTGTGAAAATTTGGAAAATTTTCTTATGTAACAAAAGTTTCATGTAAAAGTGCTTTAATAGAATACTTGTTTAGTATAGCACTAAAACGATATTAGTTGGTGAGGGGTAAATAAATTAATAGTTATAATATCTCATGGTAAATAAAGCTTCCATATCTAGAAATGTTAACTAAAAGATTTCCCTAACTCCACATATGTGGAATTGACTTTGATGGAGGAGATCCAAGTGATGATTAGCTAGTGTCACTAGCTGATAACTCTCTAATTGAAACCGTACGGCGTATGTTTACTATTATTCGCAAACATGCCAGCCTTTCCACTAAAGCCACTTAAGGCACACTTGGTAAAGATAGCAAAACTCTATTGAATTTTTCTACTAAGTCTTGTCTAAATCCGAGCCTATTTGCCTATTGAATTGTCACAATTGGTAGCTTGTGACATTCTCCCCCACTTCAAATGTCAATGTCGTCATTAACGCCTTAATTGGACATAGCTCCATAAAGAATCTACTTACTCTCTTAAAATTTCATGATAGTTTTCATCCTACTTTGAGTTACTCGTTTGATTACTCAATGCTTGTCTCTTTAAGTGCTATAAATGCTTTCCTATCTTGAATTTGAGCTATTGTCTTTGCAATATCAATATTTTCCTGGCAAAATACATCCTCCTAATGTTTTTAAAATCGGACTGGATCGGCCGGTGAACCGGTCCGATTACCTTCATTAGATTGAAAATGTATATGGACCGGTATGAATCGGCCAAAATTGGTCAAAATTAGTGAGTGAACTTGTTTTTCATAAATTTATATATTTTTTGTAAAAAATAAAAAAAATAATTTTATAATAATTAAAATATAATACCATTTCAATTTCATATCAATTATATTTATATTTTTTATAAAAATATTTTTAGTATAAATTATTGGCATATTTATTATATTTTATTACTTATGTGTTTATATCATTAACTTATATTATATTTTTTTTAGTTTTAACATAATTTATTATTATAAATATATATAATATTAATGTAAATTATATATAATTTATATTTTTAATTCAAAATCGGTTCAACCAGTAAACCATTGGTTGAACCAATGAACCAATGAACCAGTAAACCACTGACTTTTCCGGTTCAATTATCGGTGCAATTTTAAAAACTATGCATCCTCCATAAATTTCTCAAAAAGCTAACGCTATAGTCTCCTTTCAAAATGTCTTGACATTTTCTAATGTTACTTACCGACAAGCTCTCCCAAACTCATTACCTCCATAACTTATTTGATAGTAGTTGCCTCCATAACTTTGTACTCACTCTCTATAACTTGCACAAATGCCACATCCACAGTAAAAGTGTGTGATAACTCTTTAACTCATGAATAATGCTTAGCATTTTGAATTACCTACTAATAAGTATCTTGCACCTCATGTCCTATTCCATTGGTACAAAAGATAAAACTTATGCTTGATCTATACAAAGGCCTTATAACCTTGCTTTCAAGTTTGCTTGTTTAGTTTTAGTCAATTTATTAAACTTGGCAATGCCACTTCCATATTTGATGGGATCCTTTAATCCTCTCTAATTTGATACCCTCTGGCAACTTTTTGGCCACCACAGCCTGCTCTTGGAGTTAATGCTTTCTAGCATCATGGTCTTACAACCCTTCCTTTATGCATCCTTTAATAACTTCATAAGCATATCCTCTAGTTAAAACATCCTCAACTTTAGCTCAAGCTCCACTTTGCTTGTGTACAAGAAAACATGAACTCATGGTCATTGCCATAAAGTCTCTTAATAATGCGACTATGTAGTACTAGTCTACTACTCCTCCTTCAAGTCATTATTGCCACTTTACAAAGCAATTATGTAGCCTAACCTACTATATTAAAGAATTATGTGCAAAGATTATGTGCACTCTATCCAACTTATAAATTATGTACATAGCATCAATTCTTCTGAATCTCTGCTCAACCCTTTGGTTATGCTTCCCTAAATAATATTCCTCTAAGTATCCTGTATGATCCTGCAAAACCATCTTAACATGATTTTAGACCACTTCCTCTAAAGAAATCCACTCATGCCTTTCAACTGTAACCACACATTTCTACATGATCAAAGGTTTTACCCTTTAGTTTCACTGATCCTTTAGGTAAAGGTTAAGCCATCTAGCAAGACTAAGGCTTCTTGTACTAGATAAGCCATCAATTCACTTGTCCCTTTCAATGGTGGTTTGCATCCTTCAATTCCATTATTATGAATAAATGCATAACTAATATCCAAAATCATACATAATTTAATAGGCTTATCATAATATTCCTTTTAGGTATGGCACTTGGCCTTCATGCTTGCTTTAGAAAAACACTTAGCTTCTATGCATACATTAACATGACACTTATCACTCACCCATACATTACTTGTCTTACATACATTCACTAGCATAACACTTGTTTTCTCACTTGCATGCATTGGTCCATTTGGCATTTCCTACATATGAGGTAGATTTAAATCCACAAAATCATGAAATTGTCAATGATAATGAGAGTATTTTATTAGAAAATGCTTCAAATTCACAAATATGAAATGGTTTGCACACAAATGTTCCTTATAGAAATTTCAAAGTAGAACAAGCCTTCTTCCTACAAAGAAACACTTAATTTGCCTTTCTTTGAATAAATAGCCTAGTACTATAAAAGAGAAAATGTGCTCCATGTGGATGACTAAGCTTTTAGTGAATAGGCATAATGAAAAGAGGTGTAAAGTATGAAAAAATCTTATCTCCTATAGTTAGACTTGCATCTTTCTTTGTCTTAATAATTATTTCACATTTAAATTTGAACTGTTTCAAAAGAATGTGAAGATAACTTTTCCTAATCAATAGTTATATGAAGAAGTCTTTAAGTATTAACCCTTTGACTTTAGAGCTAAGGGATAAAAGCACAAAGTGTGTTGCTCAAAATGATTTGTTTATGAATTGATGCAATTATCTAGACAATGCTACATTCATTTTCATAAAATCATCATATGTAGTGTGCTTTATTGTGATTAAAATGGATTATTATGTTTATATCAAGAGAATCAAGTATAAGTTTCAAATTCTTTCCCTTTGTATGGATGTCATATTGCTTGCTAAAAATAATATAGAGTTATTTCTACTAAATTAAAAGTGTTTATGTTCTATATTTAAGATGAATGATTTAGATCATGTATATTATATCTTTTAGGATAAGAGCTCATAGGATTATTTTAAGAAATTATCATATTTATCATAAGAAACATATACTATAAAGGTTATAAGAGGATCTTTATATGCTTAATTCCAAACTTATGGATAATCCAATAGGGCTCTTGCCTAAGCATGGATCAATATCCTATGGTACAAGGAGAAATAATACAAATGGAATAAAATTCATATCTGAATATAATAGTAAGTTTGATAAACACTAAGATGTATAGTCAGCTTAAACACCGCATGGTTGATAGGTTTTAAAATATTCCTATGATTATCCATTAGGAAGTAATGAAAAAAGATACTTAAATTTAGTAAATGCCTAAAAATAGCTTTGTGTTATCTGAGTGGGAGTCTAAAACAAGCAATGTTAATAGTTTATGCACATAAACAAATGTAAGCTCATAGTGAATTATATGTTTATGCTAAAAAAATAGGTATTTTTATATTATAACAAGAAGTAGAAGTGTGTTTCCTGACCTTTAATGGTTTAGAAGGAATTTCATTGCATAGGGATTAGTTTCCTTAAAGTGTATCACCACTTTGTTTAACCAAAGTCAATGTAAATGCTTTTAATAAGCTTGTTATTATAGATGCACTAGAGATAATTAGTTGAAATGACATAATAGAACTTACACACACACACACACACACACACACACACACACATCTTGGCACATTTAATTTATATATATATATATATGATATTTTTGCTTTTTCATCAATCTAGTTTTGATATATATATATATATATATATATATATATATATATATATATATATATATATATATATATATATATCTATATGTTTTTTTATATATGTATACTATTAAATAAAGTCTTTGAAATATAATTATGTACAAATTAATTGTAATTAGGATTATAATTACAATATAACTTATATATAATTGTATTTCTAAATGTCCTTGGTTGTTGATTTATTAATAAAACATGATATCAATTGTTCATAACCAAATCAGCATATGCCATGTCACATTTTCTAAAAAAATATAGTAATCTCATACATTGTAGATATGTTGATATCTAGATAGATATATGGTATATATTGTGGAACATATGACTGCATTGACTTGGCATGAGAAGTCATATGGAATATTATCATATGTTAATGGACTTTATAGGAAAGGTAATGTAAGTGATTCTCAAAGTTAAGGTCAACCCAACACTTTAAGTGTAGAGTTTTATGCTTTGATATTATTCTACACTTACATTCTTATAATATAAGTATTAATAATATTTTGGTACATTACAAAATACGCATGGCTTTTAACTATATTATCATAAGTTTGATCCCCATAAGTGGCACCAATGAAAATTTTCTCTTTTCTCTTCGATGCACTTGTAAAATAGAAAAAGGGGAGCTGAGTATAGCTTTTAAGGAGATTCCAATGCTTAAGTCAATAATATGTAATAAGAGAGAATAATCTAAGAAGTAAAATGTAATATGTACATTACATAAAAGTTTCCTTAAATAAGGTAGTTAGAAGATAGGTGTAAAGTAAGTAAACAATTATGAGATATTTACCATTATAGCTTTTAAAATATCAATAATTATCATGTGAAGGTAGTGATTAGTCAAGAAAGAATTCATCCTTTTTGGCAACAAGGAAAGATATTCAAATGATATTTTTATACCTGTGCTATAATTAAAATCATAGGCCTATGTATGATATATAAAAGGAGTTTTATATATAATCAATTAAGAAATAACACATAACCATCAAACATACATCTATAATTCCACATTCAAATTAGGTTGACACTAGAACCATACTCTATGTCTAATTTAAATGTCAAGAGATGAAAAGATTGAATTAAATATAAATACCTTGTCATAAAAGGTTTTAATTTCCAAAACTCTATTCCTCACATATGGGTGGTCATAATGCCTTGTTAGAAGCCAACCATGATCTATGAATTATTTAAACAATTTAGGGAAATTGTAATCGAATTGTTTTATTTCAATTAAATTTGTGGAAGCTAATAAGTAAATTAATTGCCAATAAGCATGGAAACTTAATAGGTCGCACATAATAGAATCTTTTTGTTTTAAAGTTAAAGAAAATATTAAAATGTAAAATATTTTCAATTTAAGTGTTAAATTAGTGAACATTTTGAAAATTTGAAATGATTAATTAAGGATTCCAATAATATTAGAAATATTAATTAATAAATAATTTAATAACTCTAATAAAGATTATAATTATGAATTAGTAGCAAATTTACAATGTTAATATTTAAATGTTGCATGACCTCTGAAGGAGATATCAATAGAGGAATGACTCCTTATTTTGAAAATTATTTTAATTAAAAATAATTAAAGAATTAATTTTATAATTATGTAGGAGAATTTATGAGTTTGGACTTATAGTAATCCAATAAAAAGAGTATGGACTCGTTTAGGTCAAGAGGGTAATAACCAAGCTTAGAATATTTACTCTAGTTATATAATCTTTTTTTATGGGAATTTAGATGACATGTACAAGGGAAAAAATTATGTTCGATATCATAGCATTAGACAAGTCACATCTAAACTAATTACAACCTTCCCGATCTTGGTCTTCTAACATAAACCAAGCTCTTATACCAAATGTCACAAACCAATGGCTCTCTAGTTGAAACCATGCAGTGCATGCTTGTCACTCTTAGTGGACATACTAGCCTTTCCACTAAATTCAAACTTGGTAAAAATAGTAGAACTCACAAGTTTGCAAGTCATAATTAAATGTTGCTAAAGTGCTTATGTATACCATACCATAAGATCCTTCCACACATAGAGCTTTTGAGTACAATGGACTAAAAAGGATAATTAAATAAAGAGAGGGATACTTCATTCACTTGGTCTATGCTTCATTTCATAGTTTTAAGTATATAAGGAATGACCATAAGGCAACACACTTTCATCCTTAGCTTAATGTCCAAGTGCCTTGCCAGACCTTCCTAACACTTCACCCCCTTAAAAGTATTTTGAATAAAAGGTCTTCCATTAGGAGTAGACATACTTTTTCCAAACTATCATAAGATCTTTTCTCAAATCTTTGGGTGTCTAATTTACTCAAAAATCAACTGACGTGAAAATAAAAATGTGAGGATCATGAATATAAAGTTCTTAAACTCCTAAAAAATCTTAAACCATCTGAAAATGATCAAAATAGCCCTCCCAAAAATTAGGAAAATCAAGAATTGAAGTATATGCTAGATTTTTCCACCAAGTCTCATCTAAATTGAAGTACATTTGTCTATCAAATTATCATAACTATTAGCATATGACATTAAGTATCCTTAATTTTCGGTGGTGATCTATGCTAGTTATAAATTGATTCTTAAAAATGTTAAAGAAAATGAGTAAGTTATAAAGATTTAGTGAGTGAAACTTTATACATGACACCTTAGAGCTTTTAGTTGTTTTAATTATTTTAATCTTTTTATTTTTTTATAGAACACTTCCATAAGGGTCTTGAGTGTTGTTATTCATTTAATATCTCAAATTTGTAACATGTTTATAGTAAAATCCTTAAATTACAAATTAGGTATGAATAAACATACCACTTATCTCATATGTAGATTGCTTATTAAGCACCATAGCTTGTACATCAATTATTACATGTGCACATCGTACATCACTTATTGTATATGCACATAATATATTCAAAAGCATACCATATGCAATGTATATTCATAATTTATGTACACATACTATATTTCTAATAATTTGCAATCTATAAACCCAATACTTAACTTTTATAGTTATGTCTTTATATTTCACAATTATATCATGTATATTTATCCTATTTTTACATATTCTTATTACATGTAAGTTCATATATCAAATACATATTATGTATGTATTTCATCATATCATATATTCAAAATTTATTTGAATGTATATGAATATAAATGAAACAATGATCACATATATTCATTCTTATTTCCCTTTCTTCCCTTATATCTACATTGCTAACCATATATTTGCATTTTCAACCTTATATTCACATTAGCAATCTTCCCTAGTTTTTTTGTATTTCTTACTTTATAACTATATTGTCAACCATATTTTTGCATTCTCAACATTATATATGCATTAGCAATCATATTTTTACTTTATTTATATAGTGCACATGTTCCATGGAATAATATCATAATTATATCCTTGTCATACATTGCCACATGTGGTCTCATCTAACATTTTTCATATATCTCGCACATTTTATGTATTTCATGTATTTCATATGTATTCCCAATTTTCACATTTCAAATATTTCATATATCTTGCAAGCTACATATATTTCACATATTTCATAACTTGCACATAATTCATAATTTATATATATTTCACATATTTTGTAAAATCAACATATTTTGCATATATTTCACATATTGCTTATTTCAAACATATTTCAACATGTCTCATATGTTTCACATATGCAATATATTTCATAAGATTAAAAATTTATTTTGATCCCAACAAGATTGAATTTTTATCAATCTCATTCTTAACTAAAAGTTTATATCAATTTGATTCTTATAAGATTAAAATTTCTCAAATTTTAATTCCTCCATATATGAGATGAAATACTAAATTACTATATGAAATGACTAAAATTTGAAATTTTTTAATCTTATAAGCACTAAATTGATGTAAACTTTTAATTGGGGTAAATTTAATAAAATTCAATCAAATAGGGACTAAAATAGATTTTTAGTCCAATTCACAAATTCCACTTATTTTGCATATATTTCACTGTTGCACATTTTTAACATATTTCACAATAGGTACATAATAAATAGTCCACAATCACAACTTGTATTCTATATTTCATAATTTATATCCCATACATACTATTTATATTCACAACATATATATATATATATATATATATATATATATATATATATATATATATATATATATATATATATATATATATATTCTAAACTCCTAATTTATATTGCAATTTACAATTTACAATTCACAATCACCACTTATACTCATAATTCATTTTCACATTAATTTTTATTCACAATTTACATTCATATTCACAATTTACATCTATAATCTATATTTGCAATTTATGCTTATTCATGTTCTACATTTAAATTTATGATTTATATTTATAATTTATGTTCATAATTTAGAATCATAATTTATATTCATATACTAAATTTTTGAAAGAGAATTCATATACTTTTGCACATCAAGTCATGAAGCAATTTGTACTTATGTTAAGTTTGTATAATTTAATACTTTTACCATGCTTATATATCAAATAAACATTATTATTATTGTTATTGTTGTTATCCTTTAGACTCTATGAAGTACCCAAAGCATATAAGGACCATATATATGATTTTCATATTAGAAAATGCATCTTAACATTAGCCACCCTAAGATTAAAAATAAGATTAACATGCATGATAATATCATAGAAAAACATCATCTTTTTCTTGAGCTATTAATAGTTATCCAAGCTTATTACTCAACACCAAGTATTTTATTTTATGTTAAACATCATAATCAAATATAGAGTTAATCATGCATGACTGTATTTTGAAATAACATTATATTTTTTTTCTCAAGGCACTAATGGTGCTTGAGACACTTAAAAAAGTGTCTTTTTAGTCCTATTTTTCTTTTTAACTCAAATCAACAGCCTTCATTTCATGAATGTTAAGATAAGACCATCATCTAATCATGTAATCATAACTATTTTTATACATATATTTTGCCAAGTTTACTTTAAGCCTAATCATCAAAATTTCTCTTATATTTGCTTAAGACCATATTAAGGCCTTAGATCATCTTTTTGAGCTTGCATGTTTAGGAAACATTAGGAAAACTCATATTTCACTATTTTCCTCTATACCAACAAGACCAACCCTTTAATTTTAGGCAATCATTTTTCTCATTTCTTTCATACAAACAAGAATCATGTAAGTTTTCAAATTTTTTTTAGTTTAAGAGGATTTACCCAGATCTTTTCAAACTAATCTATGTGAAACATCAATTTGTGAATTAAAATCCATAAAGGTGAACATGTAAGGAGTATACTCACTTTAAGTAGATAATGAAGATAAGGATTGAAAAAGTATTTGGATTTAGAAAAAAAAAGAAATATAAAGAATTAGTACAAGTTTAACATATCAAAAAATTGTACTATAGTATCTTACAAATTTGCATACTTAATTAAAAGATAGTTTAAGAATGTTTAAAAGGCATGAAAAAGTTATGAGTCAAGCTTCATGATGAAAAGAAGGAATTATGTTTGAATTAGAATAAAAACTCATTTGAAGGTGGTAGTAATTTTGGGTAAACCTTAGGAAGAAATAGGGAGATGTACTTAAAGAAAGGTATTATCGTAAGTGTGGGATTTCATCAAATTACTAAGTGTTTTAACTTATGGAAAATAAGCATTAGTCCTTTAGCTATTAGATTTATGGTTACTAGGGGCCACTTTTCTTTTATTGGCTAATAGCTAATTATGGTTTTTTTTACAATATCATACATCAGCTAATAGGCTTATCATAATATTCCTTTTAGGTGTGGCACTTGGCCTTCATGCTTGATTTGGAAAAACACTTGGCTTCCATGCATACATTAACATGACACTTATCAATCACCCACACGCTACTTGTCTTACATACATTCACTGGCATAACAATTGTTTTCTCACTTGCATGCGTTGGTCCATTTGGCATTTCTTATATATGAGGTGGATTTAAATCCACAAAATCATGAAATTGTCAATGATAATAAGAGTATTCTATTAGAAAATGCTTCAAATTCATAAATATGAAAAAAGTTTGCACATAAATGTTCCTTATAGACATTTCAAAATAGAAGGTGAGTTTTTCTTAACTATTTTTGTGAATGCTAACAAGCCTTCTTCTTACAAAGAAACACTTAATTTGCCTTTTTTTGAATAAATGCCCTAGTGCTATAAAAGAGAAAATTTGCTCCATGTGGATGACTAAGCTTTCAGTGAATAGGCATACTAAAAAGAGGTGTAAACTATGAAAGATCTTATCTCCTATAATTAAACTTGCATCTTGCTTTGTCTTAATAATTATTTCACATTTAAATTTGACCTTGTTCCAAAAGAATGTGAAGATCACTTTTCCTCATCAATAGTTATATGGAGAAGTCTTTAAGTATTAACCCTTTGACTTTAGAGCTAAGGGATAAGAGCACAAAGTGTATTGCTTAAAATGATTTATTTATGAATTGGTGTAGTTATCTAAATAATGATACATTCGCACAAATTGAGTTAGTTTACATGCTGAGGCACGAGATGAAGAAATAGGTTATTGACAAATTTGTGCAGTCATCTTTAATTTCTTGAAAATTCGAGGATGAATTTTCTTGAAATGGAGAATTTGTAATATTCTCGATTTAAATATAAAGTTATTTAAGTTTTGAGAATTGTGGATAAGTTATTTATTTAGATAATATTGATTTTAAATTATTTTTTGGATTTAAAGATTTTGAAATATTGAAATAATATTGATGATGGTGTTTAAAATATATTTATTTTATGGTGATTAAGTTGATTATTGATTTAAGATTGGATTAAAAAAATTACAAGAATTTCCCATGAAAATAATTATAGCATTGTGAATGCAAGGAATTAGAAAATATTTGTACTTGGTATATTATATTTAGAAATCATGGAGAATTTAAATAATTTAGAATGTTTAAAATATACTAATGAAAGAATTTCTTATAAGTTGAAAATATTTTAGTAATTATGAGTGTAAGGCTTAATGAAATAAATTGTCCATATTAATAAAAATTAGTTTTATAAGAAAGTGAATATTAAGATTTTATTTATTAAAATACTTAAATTGAATTTTAAAATTATTGGAGACAAGAAATATTATAAGGAATAAAAATCTAATGACTTGAATTTTATAAAATGGATAAAGGATTAAGATTAACCCTTAAAAAACAATGGTTAAGATTTGATAAAGGATGGACTTATATTAAGGCGAGAAGTATAGTATCACTCCCCAAAGCTTGTTTTTCTCTCTCTCTCTATTTCAGCACCTTCTCCCATTTATTTCATTTCTGATTGCTATCTCCCTTCTCCCTAACATTTTTCTTTCTTTTTTCTCGATTTTCTTCAACCAACTTACTTTTTTTTATTTTATTTTTTTGTCTTTGCTCAGTACAACTCACCTTTCTACTACTTTCTGAATCTCTTCTTTCTCTCATTTTCCCTTTGTTTAGTGTGATCAAAAATAAAAAATTATTTAATTTTCAAATAATTTTTTTAATGTGGTGTTTAGATATAAGTAAAAAGAGATTTCATTTCATTTATAATTTTCATTTTAATTGCAACTTTATCATTTTGAAATCTCCCTAATTTTGTAAGAATTTCACTAGAATTCATTTCATTTGACCTAAAAAATATATTATATAAATAATTTACCCTTTCTTTAACAATGTATTTACTATGATATCATTAAAATCTACTCTTTAATTGATTTTTATGTATTTTTTAATATATTACAAATAAAATAATTTATTTATAAATGAATTGAAATCACTATTTTTAATAAAGTTACCAAATAATAAAATTCATTTGTAAATGAATTGAAATCATTTCTATTAAAATGGAATGAAATTAATTCTAAAAAATTGTCATGCCAAACAAACCCTTCAGGAAAACGTAGTTGAACGCCTTTTATTTTTGGAAACACACGCCTAGCCTCTTTTTCTTCAACAGTGCTGCCTAGCCTTTTTTCTCGGCTTTTTGACTAAAAGCCTCATGCTAGAAAAATAATCCCTTATCCCCTATGCTGACAAAACTAATTCCCCCAAACTCTTAATTTTTATTTTTAATATTTATTGGATCACGGAGGATGGCAGCTCGTGATTAGTCAGTGTTACGTGTAAAATGATTTATCAATTAGCGCAAGTGCACACTGTCGTAAACAAGTAATAAAGTGATGAGAAAGTATCGTTCTCACGAGGATTGTTTCACTAAGTACCAAAATTAATAATCCTAATACTATTTGGTAAATTGATTAGTTGGAATTAAAATGAGTAAATAAAGATTGATGCAAAAATATTTAAAATAAAGATGAGTGCAATTGGAGTAAAGATAAAGTGAATAAAAGACCTAGGGATCAGACTTCACTTAACAATTTCAGATTGAATCATTTATCTACACTAATCCAATTTTAACTCCCTTAATTGATAGTCGAGTTTTCCTAAATTAATTACTAGCCTCTTCCAAGGTCAAGTAATTCTATAATTAATTGTTAATTCACTATATTCCTATGTGAATTAAAATAATTAATCATGCATTAAGATTTATGGAACTCATTAAGACTACATAAATCATATGAATATATTCCTATTTCATAATATATTCATATGTAATTTACGGTTTTAATTATAGGTTCCATACACATATATCTCCTTCCGGTCTCAACATACATATTGAGTTCATTCAAAAGGTGGCCAATCAATTGAAAGCATTAAGAGCAATAACTAAAACTTAATCTAGGAAAGAAAAATCAAAATTAGTTTCAATAGATTAGAATTCAATCCGTTATTATTAAGTTACGTCATCACCCTAGGAAGATAAAAAAATTAGAACATAATGAAATTAAAAACAAACTCAAAATAAAATAGAAACATCATCACATTCATGATACAAACATAAGATTATAATTACAAATGCATGAAAATAGAAATACTATCCATCCATATAGGAGGTAAAACCTTCCATATAGGAGGAAAACCTAGCCTTCCATGTAGGAGGCATACAAGAACTAAGAATGCATGAACTAAACTACTATCTAAGAAGCATGAATCAATGTTTGCTGCAAATGATCTCTACTTCTACCTATTTATTGGTGAATGAATCAGTTGCAAGTCATAAATATTGACCAATAGCTACTAATCACATTCTTTAGCTACTATTCATGGTCTTTAACTACCCTTCTTGATTTTCGCAGCAACAATTCTTCTAAGTTTTTGGTAATTTTTCACCACCGGAATGGCAGATTTACATCTTCCTGTCAACATAGGAGTTGTAGAGCCGGATCTTAAATTTCAAATGCCACAAAGAACTCCTAATTTTGACATTTATATCTCAAGTTATAATCAAATTAGTAACCAAAGGTCAGATTCTACTAGAACCACTATTTCATCTTTCAAGCAGAATTTGAGATCCTTAGATTTCGAACTGGGCTTTTCTTTAAACATAAAAGTTGTAGGGATTTTTCTTAGATTTTTAAACATATAAAGAACAATCCAATCCAACATCTAGAACTCCAGATATAGCCTAAAACTTGAAACAGGATCAAAATACAACATTATCTAAAAGATTTGATTTCATTTCAAATTCAAGACCCATTCACAAAATGCAACTAAATTTATTAAATTAAACAAGATAACATCAAAAAATGCATCATACAAGGAAAAATAAATATGTAAATATTTTACGTATCAGTCAGCCTAACAAGTCACGATGCATGCTAGTCCGTGATTAGCAGAACTTTAGACTGCAAAATTATTTTTATTTTTTTATCAGTTAGTTTATTTATTTTTTTATCTAATTTAATTTCAATTTTTTTATTTTAATTTGGATCCATTTTTTTAATTTTTAATTATTTTTAATTTATGATTTTTTTTATTTTTAATTTTGGCTAATTTGTATTTGATTTAATTTTTTAGATTTTAGATGTTTATTTGATACTAATTAACTAATGTTCTAAATAATAATTAATATTATTAACTCTTTTAAAATTATACATATATAATATAATAAAATTAGTAGCTATCGTAAAATTATTGGAATAATTATTTTCTCAATAAATATAAATTTTTACATATTCTCTCATAAACTTATTAGTTGAAAGATTTAAGTTATAAAAATAAATTTCTTAAAAAATGTTTCATCATGCTACGATGTATATATCTATAAAAATCTACAACTAAACATGAAATTAAAAAATAATCTGCATTAAGAAAATATATTTTATTAGTAAACTATGTTAATACATAATATGTTACAATTTAATTTAAAAAAAATACATACAGATAATATATTTTTAAGAAATTTTTAAAGAAAAATAATAATATTATAATACATTATCTAATTATCATTCTATTACATGTAATGTTCATATTATATAAATAATAAAAATAAGTTTTGCATTAAAAATTTTAATTTAATACTTAAAAATAAAGTACTAAATTATGTGCCAAAAACTTATAAAAAATTAATATATTATAATATTATAATTCTTATTTAAAAATAAAAAATTATATCATCTAATAAAATATTTAATTAACTAGGGTAGCGAAATATTAAATATAAGTTTAGTAAAATTCAATCTATAAGTTTTAATTTTCTAAAATTTAACAGAATAGAATTTAATTATTTTATGATAAGTTGAAGGTGATATTTAATTTTAACATCTAAAAAATAATAATTAAAATAATTTTGGGTTATAATTGAGGCTCTACTTATTTTATTAGATAACATTTTCCATTGACAAAAATTATAAATGTATATTGATATAGGAGTAATATAATACTTTTATGTGTGATTATTAAAAATGGTACATAAGGTTATAGTAATAAAAGAAAGCAAGTTCCTTTATAAAAAAATAAGAAGTTATTTTATTAGATTATTTATATTTAATATTAAATTAACAAAATATTTTCTCTTATACCTTTTATTTTATAACTTTATTCTATAAAAAGTGTTTTATAAAATTATTATTTATTTAGATTTAATTTAATGTTAAGTTTAATCATTTACATATATTCATATAGCTCAAGTGACTATTTAATTATTATACATTATTGTTTTATATGTTGAGTGGATATACCTAAATTTCTAAGTAGTTTTAATCATTTCAGTGAATTTGAAGAATAATTTTTTATTAATACATGTGTTAAAATATTTTTGTTAATTTTTTCTTGATTCTGATTCATATCATTCTACTAATATTTTACTATATAATTTATTCTTAATTTAATTAATTAATGTAATTTTTATAATAAAGTCTCATTGAATATTATAGAGTAATTTTTATACAATTTGGGTAAAAAAAATTTACTATGCATTGTAAGGGGTATTTATTTTCTCAAGGTAAGTGTTACGGTTAAAAAGTCAATCTTTATAGATTATAATGTTGTGATTCTTATGTAAAAAAAAATCACATTAATTAATAAAATACTTAATTAATTAGGATAGCGAAATATTAAGTATAAGTTCAATAAAATTCAACTTCCTAAAATTAAATGGTGTAAAATTTAATAATGGGATTTCCTATAGTAACCTCTAGATGAGTAATTAGCACCATTTCTCATATAATTTATAAGGTTTTGACAAAATGTTGGTTAATTTATGTTTAATCAAATATATGGAATTTGAAAATCAATATGAAGAAAAAATTACAAAAATCAAAATGATTAATCATTATTTTAATTTTTTATTACTTTCGTTAAAAATAAAATATTAAATTGATTCATTTAACATATATTTTCTTCCAAAGTTTCAACTTGTTTAATAAAACTTATAATAAAAATAAAATATATCATGTAATATTTATAGTTGTTAGTGATATTAGTGTTTGAATTATTAGTAAATAAAGTAGAAAATTAAAATTTAAAATTATATACCGGAGAAAGGAAAAAGTAGAAAAATAAAGGGTCAATTATAAAATAATGAGCATAAAAAATAGAATATATTATTTATTAAAGTAATTAAATTAATTTTTCAAATTTTAAAATGTTGTTATAAAAAATGAAAAATATATTATGTTATATCTATAAAAAAATCTAACTTGAAGGTTAAAAGAAGTAATTCAAACATAAAGTTGAAAAATTAAAGAAAAGTTGAATAAAAAATAGGATTTATTAGATGGAGAAAATTAGATAAAATGTGTGGTGACTACTTAAAAAAGAAGAGATAACCGCCCAAAATATCATTCAACTAGTAGATGCAAATATATTAAAACTCAAGAGAATAGAATATAAAGATAAAGATTTAGATTTCTTTGCTTTCTCTGATTTTAAATTTTTGAATTTTAAAATGATATTATATTATATTTTATTAATTAGAATGTACTAATTTAAATTGTTAACAGGAAGTAATTATTATCAATAATGATTATTATTAATAATTAATAATAAAATTTACAAAAGGACAATAAAATAATAATATAAATAAAATTTGTAGTTAGGAAATAATTGGATGAAAACATTGAAGAGGTGTTTTAGCAGGAAAATTTTTCATTACATATTAACACTTGGCAAAAAAAAAAAATAAAGGTGGGATGCTAAAAAAACCCCCCTTTTAGTAGTAGGATACAACTTATATTTAGGTTAAAAAGCTCTTGATGGTTTAAAAAAATATTCTAAAAATCTCAAAATATTGTATTCTACCTTTAACTAATATTTCTTAATAATAATTAATTATTAATGAATATTTTTAATTTTTTCAAAATTTTCAAGTATTCCAAATTTCTATTTTCTTTTCTGATAATATCCAACTATAAACATAATAATTTTAAGAATAATAATATACATAAAATGCATAATCTAGACAAAGTAAATACATAATAATATACGCATATATCATAATAATATAAATCAATTAAAATAATATAGACAAATTAAGATATGCACAAAATAATACAAGAAAATTAAAAAAATACACATACTACAATAAACAGATGAAGATAATAAATATAAATATACTAATAAAATATTGAATTAAATAAAATAATGATCTAATCACAATGCCTAATAATAATACAAAATAAAATTAATGAACACTTATAAAAAATATTATACTAAGTATATATTATATTTTTATATCATTTAAAAATATTTTTTAATTAAATATCTTAAATAATCTATGGGTGTAAAACAAAATAGCTTTCTAATAGAGCTTTTCAATCGAGCGGGTGCAATGCACTAAAATTGTGTATATGGAGAAGTAGTTCGATTGCGTAGTCTTTTTTACTTTCAATAAAACTACACAAAAGAGGCTGTGTTAAATTGCATGAAGGCACGGCTGCATAAAGGTTGGGCTGTGTTGGCTGCATGAAGAGTTGGGCATTAAATAGAAAGGAAACTCTTCACTGGGGAACAAGGGGTGCTGATTACAAGGTGGGACAATGCATGATGTCAATGACACTTACTGATCACGGGCTGGCATGCACCGTGACTTGTCATGCTGATTGATCACGGGCTGCCAGCCTTCATGATCCAGCAAATATTAAAAAAAAAAATTAAGGATTTGGGGGAATTAGTTTTGTCAGCGCGCAAGGGATAGGAGATTTGTTATTGGCAAAATTACCATTATACAGTTTTTTCACAAATTTATTTTCGTTTTACCGTTCTTTCAAAATATATTATCAAAATACGCAGGGCGCCATTCAATCTGGCGTGTACAGCATGGCGAGACGCTATACAGTGTGACGTCTTTGCAGTAAAATAGCATGTGGGGGGCGCCATATTGAATGGCATCCTATAGCTGAAAGCGCCTTCCAAGTTGGCGCCATTGTTGAATTTCCAGGTTTAGAGGCGCTATTCAAGTTGGTGCCATTGGTGTTTTGAATTTTGGAGAGCGCCAAAAGCAATGGCGCCTCCTCCTTTTCCCATTCTTTATAAACCCTTCTTCGCACCTCCCCCTTCACAGCTACTCTCTTCGCATCTCTTCACATTCGTATCATTTCTCATTTCCCCATTCACAAATCTTCATCATTTCTTCCTTCTCTGCATTTCATTTGGCAATATTTTCTTCTTCGCATTTCATTAGTAGCAGATCTGCTCTTCTTTCTCTACTCTTCCTTCTTCTTACCGATTAGTATTTTTATAATTTTTGTATTTGTATTATAATTTTTATTCGTTATTATGAGAATATATTTTACAGTGGAAAAGAAATTTTTTTAGGATATAGGATATAATAACAATAAGATTATTTTTATTTTATGTTGATTATTATGATTTATGATGTGAAATTATGATTTATAATATGAAAATTTTGTAGAAATTTATATGTAATGTGATAGTTTGTTGTGTTAAAAGAAGAACAAAAGGGATAAAGAAAAGTGTCTTAGAATAAAATTTAGGATTTAGGTAAAAATTATGTTTAGAGATTTTTTAAATATAAAATTTTAATATATAATAAGAGAAGTAACAAAAATAAAATTTAAAAAAAAATATTGCAGTAAAAAGAAGTTTTAAAAATTAGGATAGTATTATTAAAAAATGAATAATTTTTTATTTAAATAATAGATATAAAAAATGCAAGAATAATAATTATAGTGAATAAATTATGTTTTCAATCATTAGTTTATTATAAAAATATTAAAATATATACGCAGGTACTGTAATATAAATATTAAACGAACTTAGTGTATGTAGAAAAGAATTCATGACTTTAATCATAAAAATAAATAAATAGTAATATGTAAATATCTTTGTTTGCTAGTCATTGATAGGTGTGAAGGAAAAAAATTATTATAAAATGTTAAAAGTAGTGTATTAAAATAATTAATCAATTTAATAAGAATAATTTGTAAGCAATAAACAAAAAAAATAACACTTGAAAAAGATAAATTAAAATATAAATAAAATTATATAGTCAAACATTATATAGGATTAAAAAATAATAACATTTAATTGACAGGGAAAAATTATTATATTATATGGTATCTTTGTTATATATTAAAAATTATTATGAAATGTTAAATTTATTGTATTAAAAAGAGTTAATCAATTTAATAATATTTTTTATAATTTTTGTATTTGTATTATAATTTTTATTAGTTATTATGAGAATATATTTTACAGTGGTAGGAAAATTTTTTTAGGATATAGGATATGATAAAAATAAGATTATTTTTATTTTATGTTAATTATTATGAGAATATATTATCTTATTGATCAATATTTTTATATTAATTTTGAAGCAATATATGTCAAAATAAATAAATATCAATTGAAAGAATTTTGTTAAGACTTTATATCTTATGTATTATCTCTTTATTTTATCTTTTTTGTTGTATATTTTTCTTATTCTTTTTGGTTAACTCATGATATTTAAATCACATATACTAATATTTTTTAGCAGTAAGATATATCAATTTTTTATTATAAATGTATTCTATATAAATTATATATTTTATTTATTTAATTAATTTATTATATATTCTATTTTTTATTACTTTATACCTTACGTATATTTATTTCTTATTTATTCTATTGTATTTTTTTTAAATCTACTCATATTGTTTATAGTTTAAACATCAACATTATTAATTAATATAAATATAATAAGTTATATTTTATTTTTAGCTTATTTAAATATTTTAAATAAATTAAAGCTTTAATATACTTTTTATTAATAAAATTAATTAATTTCATATTTTATTTTTTAAAAAATACTTAGTAATTAAATTAAATTTTATTTACATAAATTTTTTCAATTTTTTATTGATAATAATTTTTAAATATTATGTTTTAAATTTAAAATACATCAACTAAGATTTCTCCAAGGGTTTATAGATCATACATTATTTTTTCTTCATTTCATCTACTTTGTTTAATGTTTTTCTTCTTTCTTCTCTCAATCATTCTATTAAAAGTTCAAATGCAATATATTGAATAATATAAATATAATGTAATTTATTTTATTTTTAATATAAAATTATTTTTAATAATCAAATATATTATTTAATAAAATTAATTGATTATATATTTCATTTTTAATACTTATTACTTTACCTTTCACATAACATTTCTCCTTTTTTAATTTATTTTATTATATTTTTTATATTTACTCATATTATTTACGGTTTAAATATTAGGATAATTACATAATATTGACATAATATAACATATTTTATTTTTATCTTAAAATAATTTAAAAAAATTAATGTTATGAAAAGTATTAATTGAATTAATTATTTATATATTCCATTTTTAATAAAAATATTTAAAAATAAAAATTAATTTTCTTTTAAAATTTATTAATATTTTCTTGATATAAAATTTTAAGCACTATATTTAAAATTAAATACATATTAATAAAATTTTATCTATGTTATTATTTTTGTTCTTTTTATATATTGTATTGTAAAATATATTTAATTTAGCATGATTTTTGCATAATTTTTTTAATGATACAATAATATCTATCAATTTTTACTTTGAGATGAAAGTTATTAAAATATCTAACAATTTTTACTTTCATCTAGAGGCTCTTAACTGTTTGCTTTTCCTAATACTTATTGGTTAATATTTTTATAAATTTTGTACTTATATTATAATTTTTATTAATCATTATGAAAATATCTTTTATAGTGGTAGAGAAATTTATTTAGAATATTATGATATAAACAATATGAGTATTTTTATTTTATATTGATTATTAGGATTTATGATGTGAAATTATGATTTATGAAAAATTATAAAAAATTTGTAGAAATTTATATGTACTGTAATAGGTTGTGATGTTAAAAGAAGAATAAATGAGATAAAAAAAGGTGTTCTAAAATAGGATTTAGGACCTAGGTAAAAATTATATTTAGAGAATTTTTACCTATGAAATTTTAATATATATTAAGAGAAATAATAAAAATAAAATTTTAAAATATATGGATGTAAATAGAAGTTTTAAAAATTAGGATAATATTATTAAAAATATGAATATTTTTTATTTAAATAGTAGATATTAAAAATGCAAGAATAATAAATGTAGCGAAAAAATTATATTATACATAAATTTATTCTGAAAGTATTAAAATATATAAAGAGGTACTGTAATATAAATATTAGATGAACTTAGTGTATGTAAAAAAGAATTCATGATTCTAATTATAAAAATATACAAACAATAATGTGTAAATATTTTCGGTTGCTAATTAATAATAGGTATGAAGGAAAAAAATTATCATGAAATATTAAATGTAGTGTATTGAAACAGTTAATCAATTTAATAAGTATAATTTGTACCAAATAATAAAAAAATGATAATTAGAAAAGATAAATTAAAATATAAATAAGATTATATAGCCAAACATTATATAGGTTTAAAAAAAATATTTATCTTGCCGGAAAAAGTTATTATATTATATGATATATTTGTTATATATGAAAAATTGTTATGCAATGTTAAATGTATTGTATTAAAAAGAGTTAACTAATTTAATAATAATTCTAAAACAAGCAATCTAGTATTGAACATAATATAGTTATCAAACAAAAATAAATTATATTGCCATAATTGATAATTTAATCATAATGGAAAAAATGTACATAAGCAATTATATTTAAAAATAAAACTTTTTTCAATTGTGTTCAAGTAAGTCAAAATTGAAATTATTGTTTCAAATATAAATTTAATATTTTTGTAATAATTTATTTATATTACATTAGAAATTATGTAAAAAAAAGATTTAGAATTTAATTATTTATATCAAACTTGCAAATGAACATTAAAAATTTATGAAGTATGAAAAATTATGATTGAGTACAAAAATAGCAATATATATGTTAGAAAAAATGTGGACTTGTAAAGGTCAGAATGGGTTTGGCCTGTGCGGGTAAATTATTATGTACTATTAAAATATATACCATACAAAAATAGTAATAAATATCGTTACTTTTTACTTGTAATATTAAATACTAATTCATTTGTTTATAAATACAAAAATTGTATATGATAATGTATGTGTCAGTTGTGAGGATGCAGTGAATGTATTGTAGTTAAAAGTAACAAGATGAAGAAAAATTTGATTGCTTTTGTACATTCAAATGGTACAATGATTGAGGGACCAATGGGGGTCCCCTAAAAGCATTGAAACTTAAGGGATGCAGCACCATGGACGTTTTGCGAGAAAGAATTCATTCACGAATGAAGCTTGCCCAAAATCAAGCTCTTGGGAGAATTATTTATAAGTTTTCACAGCATCAAACAGAGGCTAAATATATGACATACAAATTGGATAACGATGAAGACTTGGCATGTGTCATAGCAAGCTATGAACAACATCCGATGATGAGAGCAATGGAACTGTACGTGGAGGTGATTACATCCAAACTGCATACTGCCAACCTTGATTCACAAGAAAGAGTACCAATAATTAGACCACTCGTAGATCCAATGGCTCATGTCAGCACTAGTTGTTCAATGGTGCGAGAAGGCCCTTCTTACACGGATGGAATTGAGTTCCACATTTTTTACAGTTATACTCCTGTATTGGACTCATCTGTGGCAGGTGTTTTCCCGAAAAATGTATCACATACCATGATAGGTTCAACAAGTACCTTACCGATCGTAGAGGAAGAATCCACTGATCCTATAATCATGGATGCCCACTTTGAGTCTGGTTTTGAAGACGATGAGATGTCTTGTAGTAGCAGTGATGATCGTGACACTGATGATGAACAACGTGCAACTACACATGATGACAGTATTGCAACTTAGTGTATGAGGAGTGATAATGCTCCATAAACATCATGTGGTGTCCCTCAAGCTGCTGTCTTCTCTTACATTGATTGGGATGCCATAAGGAATGCTAATGAATTTTCAAAAATAATGAAATTGAGCGATGACTATGGCATGGAAGACTTACATATTGGATAAAAGTTTGATTACAAGGAGGCTTTGATTGCTGCAACTAAACATTACCATATCAGGAGGCATCATAGTTATTACGTGGAGGAATCAGATACTGGAAGATTGAGCATGAAGTGTGATAATTATGGGGATGAATGCAAATTCTACCTTAGAGCGATGAATGTGAAGAATTCTAGCACTTGGACAATAACTAGATTTTTAGGGCCTTCACACATGTGTTAATGCTAGTTTAACATAAGATCACAAGTCTCTTGACTCCGAGTATATCAGTTCCTTGATACTGGAGATGATTAAAGTGAAGCAAGATGTCCCAATATCGCTTATACAAAAGAGGGTGGAAAGCATGTATAAGTATAAGATTTCGTACAAAAAAGCATGGAAGGTAAAACAAAAGGTAATTGTCAAGGTGTATGGAGATTGGGATAAATCATATGAAGTGCTCCCCAAATGGTTAGACATTTTAGGTTATTGTGACCAAGTTCTGCTCAAGTTAGAGTCTGAAGAATTCATCACAGTTTACAACCGTGTTGATCCACAAAAACATATTTTCCATCGAGTTTTCTAGGCTTTCAAGCCATGTATTGCCACATTTCCTTACTGCAAGCAATTCATACAAGTTGATGGAACATTTCTGTATGGCAAGTACAAAGGTATGCTATTAATTGCTGCGACACAAAATGGTAACAAATGTCCCGTACCTCTTGCCTTCGCCATTGTTGAAAAAGAGAACTTTGAAAATTAGAGTTGGTTTTTGGTATTATTATAGGTAAATGTTATAAACCAGCAAGGAATATACCTGATATCAGATCGACACCGAGTTATAAAAGATGCTGTAGCAAAAAAAGGTCTAGGATGGCAGCCTCCTCATGCTTTTCATCAGTACTGTATCAGACATATTGCTAGCAACGTTTGTAAGAAATGCGGGGATGACAATGTCAAGAAAGCTGTCCTTAAGATTGGTACGCCTTATATGATAACTTTTTTATTGAACCTTGGATTTGTAAATTTTTCTGTCTAGTAGTTCAACCCAACTAAACTATTTGTTTCCTTGTGTTCAGCCTATGAGCCAAATCGAGAAAAGGTCATGGAGAGATTGGACAACTTAAGCAAAGTTAATGAGGAGATCCACAAGAAGTTGACTGCTATTCCGATGGAGAAGTGGACACTTGCTTATGATGAAGGAAGAAGATACGGTCATATGACAACTAATATAGTAGAGTGCCTTAATGGCCTTTTCAAAGGATTAAGGAAGCTACCAATCACAGGCCTTGTTCAATAAACATTTTATAGGTGTGTTAAGAACTTTGTGGAAAAGGTAAAAGAATCACATGCTGAACTATAACAAGGTCACAAATACACAAGCAGATTCAGACAGGAGCTTGCGACTATCCAAACACGTGCTTCTTCTTACCATGTTCATGCGTATAATAGATAAGGAACTAGGTTTGAAGTGGTGGAGGGCCCTGATCTGACCAGGAGATCATGTGGAAAGGTCGTCCAAGTGCTATTAGACAAAGGCTAATATGAATGTGGACAATTCCAAGCATATAAGTATCCTTACGCTCATATTATTGCTGCTTGTACCTTAGTCAACATATCATGGGAACTATATGTTGATCCTGTATACAGACTTGACACCTTATTTAATTGCTACAAATCTAAGTGGTGGTCGATCGAGGAGTGGTCGCAATGGAATAACTTACCACCATTTCTTATCCTAGTTCCAAATTCTAGAATATTGCATAAGAAGGGAAGACCGAAGTCGACATGGATCAGGAATGAGATGGATTGGCCTTAAGAGAGTGGTGTCAGGCAAAAGTGCAGTCTTTGTAAGATGGAAGGTCATAATCATAGGTGTTGCCCACTTCTCCATGAAGATGAAGGCTCTTCTTCATGTTAATTTTAATTTTTACTTTTGCAAATGTGTTAGGAAGTTTTTTAACTAATGTCAGAAGTGTAATGCTCGGATGATGTGATTTGTTTCATTGTTGTAAAATTGTATACCATTTTAGACATATATGTGACCCCATGACTAGTACTGTTAACAAATTACTTCAATCTTGTTTAGCTATAAATTCCTGTATGGATCTTTGTAGATAAATTGCACACGTATGCTATACTAGTATATATTTATATTTCAGACTAATGCAATTTAATTAATGGCAGATGGCATCGAGATCTCGACGTGTCGATCCTGGATCATAGGATCCTTCACTTCTAATAGCTCAAGACTCTCACATATCCCAGTCGATTTGGGCAGGCCATGTATGGAAATAGTTAGATCTTAAATTTAGTTATACTTTTCCATATTTTCAGTCGCAATAAATTTTTTTTTTTGCAACTTAACTGTGTGCTGAGGATTCGACGAGCTCATCACTACCATCATCAGTAGCCACCGGAGTTGATTGTCCCTTTGTTACGAGAGGCAGGTTTTTATGGCCTGGCGATGTGCGAGTTTGTTCCGATAGACCATCATTTGATTAGTGCTTTTGTCGAGCGATGGAGGTTGGAGACACATACTTTTCACATGTCGTAGGGGGAGACCACTGTTACATTATAGGATGTTACTTTTCAGCTCGGCCTACCCATTGATGGTCGAGCAGTGACGGGACCCACTGTGTGGGGATGGGGAGGCCTAACAGAGGAATATCTGGGATTGCAGTTACCGGTAGATGAGAATGTCATTAGAGGGGGTGATTGAGGATGAGTTGGTTGGAGAGGCATTTCACTTATTTTCCAAATGATGTGGATGATGTAACAGTGTAGAGATTCACTCGTGCCTACATTTTGCGTTTCATTGGTGGGAGGTTATTTCTCGACCACTCTGGCACATATGTCCACCTCATGCACTTACCTTTGCTCGAAGACTTCTAGGAGGTTGGGACGTATAGTTGGGGATCTGCCTACTTGGCCTATCTGTACAGAGAGTTCTGTAAGGCCACTGCTCCAGATTATAGGGAAATAGGAGGGTGTTGCCTACTACTGCAGCTTTGGGTATGGGATAGATTTCCCACTATTGCCTCACGATTACTGTTTCAGATATACTAGAGGGGGATGCAAGGATTGGCCCCCTAGCCCGCAGGTTAGAAAAATTTTCAATTTATACTTGTAATTGAGTTAACGTCTAAGTTGTTTAACTTAATTATTGTACTTGATAGATGGCACTATCAAAAGACGTTCTAAGATAGTTCGGCCCACAGCCTGCCTTATTATAGATACGTACTGGACCGTCTTCGACTTAATCAGGTATAAAGGAGATAATGTATATTTTTATTTCATTCCATTATCTATTTTTTTGTTGCATTTAAATGACAACATAAATGTGTAATTTCAGATCACCTGGATCCCGTACACTGAGGTGGTCACCGGGTCACTTCCTCAGTACTGTTTTGACAAGAGTGACATTTGGACAACAGTGGTGCCACTCATACACTTTTAGATTGTTGAGTGGCACCAGTCAGATAGGATTTTGCAGCAATTTGACCTTTGCTAGCCTATTCCTGAGCTACCAAAGCAGGTGGCGGAGGTCCATTGCTTTCACTTATTCGGTCGGTATGATGAGGAATGGCATATCCGACATCAGCCGTACATTACACGATAGGATATCCGGTGAGACTTGTGTGCTATCGGCAAGCCGACCACACTACCAATCCTAGGCCTATGGTTCGAGTATATGGCATGGTACAGACGGATTACTAAGTGATTTATTACACCAGTTAGGGGAGCACTATACCTTATGGTATTACTGCATGCTAGTTATCTGTGTTTGATTAACTTCCTGTGCATTAGTATTGTTACTAACTTTAATGTCAAAAATTTGTACAGATTGATGAGGTGTCCACACTGCACGATTTTACTACACCTGAAGGGCAATCTAGGTTCACCTTCAATGCTCTTAGATCAATGACGGACTCCATCCTTCATGCCATTCATGAGATTGATCATGTGATTATTGGCACACATGTGGAGTCAGTTCCTTATGCCCATCATATCCCTGACCCTGCAGAGGGTGACCATGATCAGCCTCATACTCGTCGACATTGTTGCACTGGTCCACGACTTATGTCACAGGCTGATGTTCCATCCATTTTGGCAGTGCACCAGACTCCATCATCGTCTGCTCAGGACACCATGATAATGATGCCGGATATGACCGCCTCATCTCATATGTACCCTACTGCACCAGATGTTCCTTTATCCTCCACCATGTTCCCGGCTGCACTATATGCTCCCTCGTCATCTCAAATGTACCTATTTGCTTCTAGTATTCCATCATCATTTCAGGTATTTCCACATATACCAGAAGTTTCATCTTCATTCCATGTCTTTCCTTCCAGTGATGCTGGTTCATCATAGCCATATCGTCCTGCATTTGATCTACATATTCAGGATCAGGGAACAACACTTGATGACATGACTATAGATGACTCAGTACTTGCAGATAGAGGTAGAGCAAGAGCTAGAGACAGAGGCAGAGCTGGAGTTGGAGGTAGAGGACCCACAGATACCGGAGATGTGACTCCGGACCCTGCATAGAGGGTTAGTAGATATGGCCACCACATTACCGATCCTGAATGTGGGACTGGACATCATTTATGTAGACATTAGCTTGCTTTTTCATGTTTATTGTATATTTATGCACATCTATCTTATAACTTTATTGCCAAACATTAAAATTTAGGATGGTTTTGATTACTACAACATATTTTAAATTATTAACTAACATAAATTAATTACAAATTTTTTCCAACAATTTGTGTTTATTTTTTTCTAATGATAAGAATTAATTCATGTTCCACAGCTCATTACAAAATATTTTTAACATTGTAACAAAATAAAAAGGAATTAATTCATGTTATATTTTTAATTTCATTACAAAATGAAAAAAATATTGTAACAAAATAACCACATTTCTTTTTATTTTCAACCATCTTCAACTTCGTTATTTGGTATTTATTTTGTTATAAAATAAAAAGAATATTATTGAAATAAATACAAAATAAAAAGAAATATATTTATTTCATTACATTTTTTTTCTTTTTCAACCATCTTCAACTTTGTAAATAAAGACTATTATTGAATAATTTATTAAATTTATTTATGTATAATAAAGTATTAAATAATTATTTGTATTTTTATCCTAACTGTATAATAACACTTAACATCATTTATAAAATTTTTCTTTTATAAAAATATTATAAAAATGCTATAATATAACAAAGGTGTGTGTCTAGTATAATGAAATGGAATAAATAAGGTAAAAGAAATAAGTAAAAAATTTATTTGGTAAGTGTTACAAAATAGAAGTATCAATTTTCCTAAAAAAAACTATTCCACTAAATTATGAAAGTTTTATTTTATAATAAATGCGGTAAAGAATTCTTAAATATTTAAGTTATAACACGTTATCTTCAGATTCACTTAATAAACAAAAGGTAATTGTAGATTGTGTTATTCATTTATTATTTTTTTAGGATCCACAAATTAAAATTTTTATTTTTCAGTCTTCAAAATATTAAAAAATTGAAAAAATTAATATTAAATTTTTATCCATCAGTAAAACAAAGGACAAGTTTTACACTTAATCACACTTAATGCTTCTTATTTTTTTCTAAAAATACACATCCAGTCTTAAAATGTTTCTATAATTATGAAATATAATGATATTAAAATTTTAAATTATAATCCATTCTCTATCTTTGTAACTTATAAGTGGAAAAATATTTTCATATAATTTTATATGCAATTATGCTTTTTATTTGAAGAATAAAAATATTTTCTACGTGTTGTAATATTTGCACATAAAAATTTATGAAACTAATTATCTGTCCATACGAGAAATGATATTAGAGGAGGTGATGTAGTTAAATCATAATGGTGGAAGTGTATAATTCTGAAAAATGATAAATATTAAGTATCATTGGTTCAAATTTTGAGAGAAATTAATATAAATTATGTAATTATTCTTTATTGATCCTATCTTTTATTTTAATAATATTAAATTATTTAATAAATATTTATTATTTTTATTAAATATATTATTATCATTAACTACTTTTTTATTTGATTCCTATAATATATTAATGTATTAAATATCAAAGTGAAATAAAATATTTTTTTTATGATATCAAATATAATTATAAAATGAATAATTTATTTTATTTACATTCTCATTCTAGTTCTGATCTATTACTTTATATCGTTCATCTCATTCACTTATACCTAAAAAAGGTGCAATTCAATGCTGCAATTCCTTATCCTCAACTAATGTTTTGATATGAGAAATATACTGATCCTAAACCATATTTCATCGCAGTTACATTAATTATGCGAAAAAAATATAAATACATCTAGCGTTAGCACAAATATCTAATTAGCTTCATTTGATCATACATTTAATTTTATATTGTAAAGCTGAGTTATAATCTAAATAATAATATTTTCCAAGTAAATCTTTAAAATTTATTAAATGCCTCATATGGGATTTTTTAATCAAGAACGACTATGTGAATTTAGAATAACTTGTGCACGGTAACAGCATCTAAAAAGGTCAATCAGTTTCTGAATAAGAATAAAGAAAAAAATTGCAGCATGAGCCCAATGAATTTAAAATAATTAGTACAATTATTGATTGTTTGATATTTATTTTGAAATAGTGAATGATTAGGTTAAAAGGTCAATTTTCAATTATTTAATATTTATGGTCACAGCAACAAAATTGACGTTTAAGAACTTAAATGGAAACAAAATAATGGAACATGACAAGGATGGGGACCAAATTACCATTGTTTGCTAAACAAATTTTCTTTTTACGATTTTTACAAAATATTTTATCAAAATACGTATGAAAGCGGAGAGGCATCAGAGCGGATGACACCTTTGGCATCAAATATTGGCGCCCTCATGGCTATTCAAAATGGCTCCTTTGGTGGCCAGTAAGAAATGTATTGTCATCTAAGATATTGATAGCATGAAATAAAGGATACAAAAATGTTTGCTAAGCGGCAGTAAGTCAGATGCAACATTTTATGGCTTTTCCTTTAGCGGAGAACATGTTAATGCTTGTGTCTATAACAAAAAACTTACAACAAAATTTTAGTCTATTTGAAAAATCACATAGTAGTGGTGCCAAAAATGAAAAGGCTATTCTATGGTATGCTCTTAGTAAAATTTGAGCTTTTGCATAAATTTAACATGAAAGTCAGGTAACTTACACTTAACATTTTTACAATATACACTAGTTTCTTGAATTGTGACTAGCTTAAATTATCTTGATGGTGATCTGAGCATATAAAAGCGATTATTGATTTATATTGAAACATTTCTATTATTTGAAAAATAGAAATCACATTATAATTTATGTAAGACAGTTTGTATGCTCTCTAGAAATAGTTATAAAAATTTGAGATCAAATAGTTTTCATGCAATTTTTGGGAGTTCAACACAAACCATTGAATTTTCATCAAATTCTTTCTGGGTCATTTTGGTTGCACTAAAATTCATATTTTAAATTACATACCAATCAAGAAAGTACATATTGCTTTACCAGCAATTTTGGACTATCTAAAATACCTAAAATTAATAAATAGAAATTGAGCAAACACATTTAGAAGTGAAGTCCCATCAATTTTGATAAAAAAACTTTAATCTTCGTTTTATATTCATAAGATATGTACATAATTTTCATCTGAACTCGTAACAACAATAAATTATATATATGCTGAGAGAGTTTTTTTAGAAAAAATTATGCTTCAAAGAATCACAGCGGGTCTTCTTTTGTTTAATTCTAAATACCATAAAGCATTTAAGGTTTATGGAATCTATTTTTCCTCATGGCCGAAAGCGCCAAAACATATGGCGCCTTCACTCCAAAGGCGCCGTTGAAATTGGCGCTATTATGTAGTACCAGAGGTGCCATCCGATCTGGCGTCTCTCCCCTTCCGTGCATATTGTGGTAAAATATTTCACAAAAATGGTAAAACGAAAATTTATTTAGCAAATAGCGGTAAATTGAAACTTTAACCATTTTTAACAAATTAACAATTTCTACAATTATTTTATTTTTAATAACAAATTTAAATATTATTTTATTACTTTACATATAGCATATGTCTTAAATTATATTTAATTTTATTCAATAGTCATAATCAAATTTAATTTATTTTTAAAAATTTATTTTTAGTCACAATCAAATTTAATTTATTTTTAAAATTTTAATTTTAAAATCACATACTAAGAGCGCCATTCAATTTGGCACCCTCAAAGTAGACTGAAGGCGCTATTCAGACTGGCGCCTCCTGCCCAAAGTCACCATTTAGTCTGGCACCTCCGCCAAAGAACGATAAAACAGTAATAAATTTATGAAAATATCACAAATTGGTACTTTTGCCTTTGTTTTTCTAGCCCAAGGCTTTCGGTCAAAAAGCCCTCTTTTCTCTGTTTCAGCTCCCTGCCTCACTGCTTCTCTGTTCTGGTTCCAGCTCTCCCTCCTTCCGTTTTCTGTCTTTCTCTTCTCCTGCTGGGGCTTCTTCGTTTATGGTTTCTTCTTCAGCCGTGCGAGTTACAACTGCCATTTTGTTAAGAAGCAACTTTCGGTAGCCCGAAAACTCTAGTTCAGTAGCGGCTGTTGAGGTGGTGGAAAATGGAACCCACCTGAGCTCCCTCTGTTTCCCGTCACTGCCCGAGCTCTCTCTCTTCTTCCCCTCTCTTTCTTCTTCCTTCTTAGGCTTTTGCTTCGCTACTTGGAGTCCCTTCGTTCTGGTACTGCTACTTGGCTTGGCGAGCTTCCTTTTCAGCTTGGGCAGTCGATAACAAGCGGATGAGAGTTGTAGGAGGCGCGGTAAGGGAACTGAAACAAGGCCATCTGGCCTTTCCTATTGTTGGTGATCTGGCAAATCCTCGCCGCCGGCGAGTTCCGGCAACTCTCTCTAGAGGTTAGTAAACCTATTTATATCATAAATTTTTTATATTTAAGCTGATTTATTGCTCCATATGAGATGAACCCATTTTGTATATATTCTGAAATTTGGTTGGCACCTCTGAAAAATAAAGTTTTTATATGATAAAATGATAAAATAATATGATTACAATGTTTATGAAGCATTTTATGCTATTGTTTTTGAAGAATCATGTAAATTTGAAGAAAATCCATTTATGGGTATCTTTAAATATATCATGATAATTCAAAAAAAAAAATTTAAGATATGGATTACTAGAATAATATGATTAAAATAAATATAGAATATTAGATTTTAATATTTTTAAGGAATTGAGTTTGATACAAGAAATTCCATTTAGAGATATATATTGAATAAATGATAATAGACTAGAAAGTGCTATTTTTTTACCATAAAGAGTTTGAAAGATAAAATTAGAATTATAGTAAATTTGTATATGATCATATTCTCAATGATGGTATATTTTAGGAAAATTGTGTTGTGAGATGATTCAAATATATAGTAATGACTTTAAGAAAATATAATTTTATGTCAAAAAGGGCTAAAATCATACTAATAGAATTTTTATATTATTAATATGCATACTCTCGAATGTTGGACAATCTTTAGAATATAAATATGTATATATTGCAATCTATTAAGATAAATGTGGGAATAATGAGTACAAAGTATATAGTTTCATGAAATTAAAATAATGGGCTATTCTCACAATATAAAATTTTAACATTTTAGTGTTTAGAACTTGGCTTAACGAAGCCCTTATTTATGGAAGCTTTTGATCTTTACAGTTAATCTTAAAAAGGTAAAAGAATTAATGAGTCTAGGTAGTTAGTATATCATGATATAAGTCTAGAACTAAGATGAGTGAGAAGAACATATGGAATGATTATTTATTTGTAATTTATTCTTATAAATTGTGAGTAGGAAGAAAATGAAAGATATTTGTGGATGTGTTGGAACTTCATGAAATGAATTCGAATTATTAGGTGAGTATATATATCATCATTATTTTTATTTTAATAAAAAGATAATTTAGACATGATTAATTATATTCTTCCTGTTGATAGTACATATTTTATACTCATATTCATGTTTGTATTTATATTTATAAACTTAGTTTTTAAGTACTTAATTGTTAGGTAATTGTTAGCTGATCAAAGTGTATAGTGAAAGCACGATGATATTATTAATGATCATCCATCACTTGTATGCTAGAAATGATAGTGTGAAATATGATTTGAGAATTGAGCTCTCATATATATACTATCTATACATTCTACCATAAATGGCATTGAAATTATAAATTGTGTTAGAGCAATAATATTGGGAACTATAAATCATATTGGAATGATACTCTAAAAGTTGGTTAAAAAATTCTCAACTAACAATTGTGAAAGATATAAGACCAATTCAAGAGCTGAATGGAAAATTTTCAAAAATCATTTATGGAAGAGATAAGATTGATTTGAGAGCCGATGAGGAATTCTCGGCATTCAGTTGAGAACAATAAAGAATTAACTTGAAATCAAAAAGTGATTATGTGTGTGTTAATTATAGCTAGATGTATGGTTTGTTGTGATGTTGGAGCCTTGTTTATGTTTGAATATCATTATTTAACTTGTTTGTAAAGATTCAATATGATTGTGATGATTTATTTGTATTTAAGCTTTAATAGCTAACTGTAAAATGTCACCTAGAATGGGTGATGAATGATTACTTAAGTTTATGATAGTTTATGATGCTAGACATGGGATCTAAATTGTTTGCATGTGAAATTTTAAAATGAGATTGATTGTACGTATTATAGAGATCTAAGAAGAATGGGTTTGATAATATAATTAAATTATAATTATTATAAATAATTGATTACCTATAAAATAATGGTAGATATATACTTACTGAATTCTTGTAACTCACTCTGTTGTATCTTTAATATTTTCAAATCATGGTGAGCATATTTGAGCTTGATATATCTATAGAGAATTAAAGACTACTTGGAAGATTTGACAGTTGGGAATGCATCAGCATTCAAATAAAGAATTGTTAGAATATTTGATGTGTTGAATAAATTGTATGTAAATAGGTTTGAAATTGTATTGTATTGTATGTATATGATTCTGTCATATTTGAATGAAACAAATTTTGTATTTTAAGGTGAAACTCTTATAGATAAAAGGAGTGAAATTTTGTTACGGTTTGTGAAAATCAATAATAAGATTCATGTTGATCATGATCAAGATTGGTTGTGATTGTAACTATTTGTTCCTTTTTATCTTTGGTGTATTTAAGAATGTCATCATATCCTATATTTGATGCATTAATTTCAATATTTTTAAACATAGTAGGATCAATTATATGCAAATATAAGAGACTTTTGACTTGAGATTTGATATTTCTAATGACATTTGTCCAAGGAAGAGGATTATTCTTTAGATGATTATAAAAAGGTTAGATCAAGATGGACATTTGTGGAAAGAAATAAAAAATATAATTTAAATATCCCAAAAAATTTCATATTTAGGTTCTGTAAATAACTTGATTAGAAATTTTATTAGCAAATTGAATTACCCTTTCAATTGGAGGAATATTTTCTTGGAAAATATAATGACTAAGAAATTTAATTTTTGTTTAGAATAAAGAAATTATTATTTTTGAAATAACTAAATTATTTTTGAGTAATTTCTAAGAAAACATTTAGATGTTTAAAGTGATGGTTAATATTTTAGAAAATACTAAAATATGATCAACATAAATAATGATGAATTTGGTAAAAGGATTATAAATATCATTTATAACCTTTGGTAAAAGGATTATAAATATTATTCATAGCCTTGTGAAATTTTAAAGGTGCATTTTTTAATTCAAAAGTCATTACATTCTATTTGAGTTATCAAAATAAAATTGTAAATATTATTTTGTATCTATCCTCAAATTTTATTTGTATTTACCCAACACTAGGTTTCATATTAAATTTTGAAAATATTTTTGTAAAATGCAAATAATTTAAAAAATCTTTTCCATCTTGGGATTGGATTCCTTATCTATTGGAGAGATATAATGAAAGCTTTGTAGTTAATTACAAGCCTAATGATCCCTTTTATCAGAAGATCATTGATTTCTTTCTAACAATGCTCTAGAGGTTCTTGGTTCATTTGCATTGGCTTAGCTTCAATAGGGATTTGTTTTCTAAAAAATTCTTTTCATAGGGTAAATCTATCTTTTGTTGTTTTCTCTTCCAAAAAGCATTTGAAAAGTCAAAACAAATTTAGCTAACTATCTTATTTTTAAAAGATTTGATTTTTGTGTGAATAATTGGAGTGATCAATTATTGTTCTATCTTTTTAAAGTACATTTCTTCAAAAAGATAACTAATTTAGTTTTCCTTACATTTAACCATATTACGTTCTTTAAAGAAAGATGCCCTTACAAATTGAAAAACTATCTTTTCTCCTAGAACCTTTATTATTATTATTATTATTCTTTCATTTGATACTTTATATGACATTAAAGCATAGAAAAAAGGTGTTCTGAGGATAACTCTACCAAATAAAATTTTCATTAGTAGGAAAGATTATTTGATTTTGTAGAAGGAATTAAGTATTTCTATGTTTGGAATTTTGTAACTTACTTGGAGTAGATAACCACTAGCAAATCTAAGGTGCTTTTAGTTTGTTTTTTAAAGAATTTGGTGGTAACTAAACCTTCTTGGATACAATTTATATTAGCACTTGTATTAAAGAGGGCTATAACTTCTATTTTCCAATCATCTTTTACTAATTTGATAATGATATATTATTTTTGGAATCTCAAGAATTTATTTTTATTTTCTTCCTTTTCAATTTTTCTTTCAAAATGGCCCTAGAGGTTAGAAAGAGCTAAACTAAAAAGTTCTTATAGTTTCATAATTTTCTTAATTTCTATTTTTAGAAAATTTCTCTCAAATTGTAAATCTCACAAAGTTACAGGTTTATTAATTTCTAATCTAAATCATTCCAACACATCTTTGAAGTTATAGGTATTTGCTAAAAGAAGTTTCTAGGAGGGTGAAGGGTTATCTAAGGTTTGCTTAAATTTTTGGAGTTTATCTTTCTTTTAATCATTATCAAGAAGGGAATTGATAACTTCAAAAAGAAGATATTATTCTTTGTTAAGAACATTTATCTCTTTTTCTAATGATGATCTTCTATTTTTGAGGAAGTTTCATCATCATTTGGTAGTTATGTTACTTCTTGAATCTGATCAACTTTTGTTAAGAACTCTTCTAATTTAGATAAGTCTTCAGCAAGTAAGTTATCTACTTAATTTAGAATGTTCTCATTAAGTTCAAGAATCTTAATTTTTCTATTTAATCTATAATATTTAGCTATATGATCTAGTTTGTTACACTTAGAACAAACTAGTTAGATATCCTATTTTGGTGAAAGAATATACCTATATTTTCTTCTTTCCTTATGATATTGGTTTTTATGAGGTTTTAGGTGAGTTAATTATCTAAGCTCAACTTGCTGCTTAGTTATACACTTGTGTTTATGTTTGAATGTTTTTAGGTAGTTAACTCTGAATTTTTCATAGAAAATTCCTAACTATTTACAATTTTGTAACTTTTCTTTGGTTAATTTCCTCCTAATTTTGTTATCTTAATAGATTTTAAGAGCTGCCTTTTGAAGATAACTATTAGGTTTCAAATGTACTTAAGCACAATGAAATTTCAAAAAAAAATTATATGAAACCTTCACAGATCAATGCATAGGAACATAGATCAAGAATCATGTATACAAGAATTATCTCTTGGAGTGTAAATCATGAGTCACAAGCATAGTCAAGTAATGTTGCCTTTACAATTTCCTCAAGAAATGAATGATGACTTTTCAACCTTCATAAATATGCTAGGAAACATCTCTTTCACAAGGGACTAAGGTTTTAGTGTGTTTTGGTTACTCTGGTAGTAGTTCATCTTCTATCTTGCAAAATGACACCTTCATGCTTTTTTTATAGAACTAAGGCATGCCACTTTCTTAGTCCTACTAGGAAATTACCTTCAATTTTTAATTTTATTCAATTACTAATACCTTATCGCTATCATGATGAGAGTGAGGAGAGATGGGGCTTATCTGTTAGTTACTAATATTACCTTAATAACTAAATATTATTAGATAATAATATTATCCCATATAATATTACTTTAATATTAGATAATATCACATAATATACTATATATTACATAAATAATATATATTACTTTAATATATATACATATGCACTAAATAACAGGTCTAATTAATAGGATTTTAGTCCAACTAAAGCTCAGTTAATTACTATCTAATTCCTACTCCTTTTGTATAATCATATAGGTTCTTACTATTTTGGTAATAACCTGTAAATCATAGATAGTGAGTAGCATCTAACATTACATTATTGTCACTCAAGTAGTAAGAATGTTTATAATTTGACATTTACCTAATGTGTAAATAACACTTTGCCACACAGTCCTTTTTGTAATGATATCCAAATCAAATTAGAGGTATAGAATATGTTATTCTTGTCAATGTTCAATCCACATTCCTTAAATACTGAGTAAAATAACCTAAACAAATTATTAATATCACATATTGATCTATTTAAGGACAATCATGCATTTATTAGTGTCACTTAATTGAGGAGCCCAAGAATATCGCTCCTTGTATACAAAAAAAATAAAATTTCATCTACATCATTCACATCTCTTTACATAATTCATGACACACCCAATTAACACCATATATGTCATTTTAATTAAAGGTGATATAAGATGATATCATAGTGTGCGACTCCTCATGTAGAGAACCGTAATAACTTTAAGTTAAAGGACTATGTGTACTGTGGTCATATGAGAATAGCTAATGATACATGACAATTCATGTAGTATTCTTACAATAAGTCAATCTAGTGCGTCTATTCACTAACAATGTATTTACGTATTAACTTGATATCACATATCCATAACTCACAATCATCAGTTACAATACATGCTAATCTTGATGTACTATTGTTATCCTTTTCATAATAATACTTGAATAAGAACATTTTAAGAATAGTAAAACTATTCTACGGATAATTATTATATGAAGTTATAAATTGCATAGATATTAAAATGAAATAAAATATAATAATTACATTTCCTAAAATAAAATATGATACATTGTGTATTATTACAATCATATTATAATTAGCTCTTAGGACACACACACTAGTAATAACTTAATAATTGTCCATTTGAATTGGTTTCTAAGTTTTACCCTAACTTTATCTCTTAAGGATCTAGGAAGACCTATAAGGAATTTCTCCTTCTAGTAAAAGGTTAGTTACTATCAAATCTAGAATAGATCCTGCTAAAGAAAGTATTCTTATACAATCTAAATTCTAATAAAGTTATATGCTTAAGATTTAAAAGAAGTTTATTGATTTATCATTTCAAAGGGTGGATATCTAATAAAGTGTTTGGTAATAGTGTAAATCAAGGTGTTTGCAACATCTAGAATTATTTGTTTATCAGATCCTACAATTGCTAATCCTTAAGAATCAACCTTAAGAGATTCTAAGATTTGGACTTTCTTAGTTTCAATGAGATGTCCATCCTACCATCTTTTAAGTTAATCAGTAAAACCTGTAACTAAGATATAAACAACTTGGGTACCATTACATCCATAAGTTGTGATAAGTAGTACAGACTATAGTTATTTGTTGAAGGGTATTAAGGATTTCAGATTTAAGTTTACTATTTATGTTCCATTCATAGATGTTATTCCTATTGTAAGAATTCTAAATAATTTAGGGTTTTTCTTTTATAGCCTGGTCTAGGGAAGCTAGCTGTAGGATAGTATAGCTTTGGGTTTTTTTTCTAGTTGGCTTCCCTCTTGATGGCTTTTATTTTAGAAACTTAGTCATCTTTTAAAGATATTTTAGAGGTTTTATCCAAAATATGGATTTTGCTAGTAATTAATTTGGATGAAATCGGGGAACACTCATCAATTTCTAAGATGATGATATTCACTAATTTCTTAACTATTTGTTAGATCATTTGATTTATTTTGGCTATTTCTAACCTTTAGGAAAAACTTATTTGCTTTTGTTTAGGGATTCTGTAAGGCTTGAACAAACGTGATTCTATCCTTTTGTTGCTAATAAAAGATTCTCATAAAGAACTAGTAGAGGCTTCTATGAGGAGTTATTGCCTTAAGGTTAGAAGTATTTATTGGCATAGTTGCTTTGCCCTATCAAAGAATGTATATCTTTTAAGATAACTCTTTCAAATCCTTATCTTTTAACTTAAAGAGTGTTTCTATGAAAGGTTTTTTAGGATCAAAAGATCTTATTTGGAAAGATTTCTTAGGAGACAATATATAGATGATTTTTTCTCCTTTACTACTTACCCATTCTTACATAGTCTTATGTCCCACACTAATAGTTTTACCAAAAGGAAAATCTATTTGGTTAGCTTTAACATATTCCTAAAACCATGCAAAGAAAGGGATATTGATTTCATATTTGTTCATAAAATCAAAATAAAATTTTTGAATATTTGTTCTAGATCCACCTTTATATTTTTCAAAAAATGAGATTTTTTTAAGGAGTGAGCTCTTTTGAATGGATCTCTTTCATAAAAAAATTCCTTGTTAATTTAGAGAACTTTTTTAAAAACATTAAGGTCATAAATAATTTAGTTTCCAGATCATCATTAATCATTTGAAAGCAAGTTGGATAGTTGATAAATTCAACATATTCTACATCTATTATGTCATATTCTTCATCTTTTTGTTTTGCATTTTGAATGAATTAATTGTACACTGCTTTAGTTACTCTAGAAGGGTTATCTAAACTACTAATGTCAATATTTATTGTTAATGGTGCAATTGAGGTTCTAAAAAGGAAACTTTTAGGTTTTCCTAAAGTCTTTCTTAGATAGTTTTTATCTAAGGCTTAAGAAGAAAATTTCCTAGGCTTTACATAACCTCTATTTTTAGACTATTTAGTTTTACAGAAGATTTTGTGATTTTTGGTACATTTTTCTTAAGATGGCTTTTATGAAAGAATATTTCTACTTTAGCTAAAAGTTTGAGATTGGTGTAATTTGTAATGGATTCTAGAAACAATTATGATTGTTATGGATTCTTCCTTCACATCATAGTCATGGAGCTTGACATTCAGAAGGATAGTATCTATAGGATTTTGTTCCTTTAAGCAAACTTTGAAATTTAAGAAACACTTGAAGTAAATTAGTCCTTTAGAGAGATTAGTTTCTACAACTTCTATGACTAACTCATGAAACTAGTTATATTGGCCATCTTTAAGACATAAAAGGATTGTATTATTCAATCCAATTTTATGCACTAGAATTGTAGCTACTTGCACATAGTCGCAACCAATGTAGATGTAATTGTATTTAACTTGGTGAGTTTTCATAAACTTGGCAAAAAGAAAAATAAACTCTTTATTCCTTATGTCTTTTCCTATTAATTCTTGAATTGTTTTAATTAAATAATCAATTTTGCTGAAGAAACTAGTTAAATGTTTATAAACTTCTTTTTCTAGAATTTTTTAATTTTTCAATTATCAAATTCTTCATTTGTTCCTTCAAAACTAATTTCTTCTTTGAAAATAGAAGTTGAATTTTATTTTGAATTTTAAGAATCTTTGAATTTAATTTGCAAAGAAAAGGAAAAACCAAAATTTGAAAAAAGAAAGGCAACTAGAAAAAGATCACAACAAAGACATTTAAAATATAAACAAATTCCCCTATCCAATATCAAAGCTTTCAGGTTTTATAAAAATATAAATATAAATCTATTATACTTGCCATATGAATTAAATATCAATGTTTCAATACAAATTACTTATTTTGGATTATCTAAGCCCTTCTTATATTTCACATGAGAGTATGGGTTATAGAAGTAACTCTAAACTCAACCTTAGGAATAGGACTTATGCCTTTTTACGAATTTATGTTTATCAATGTGATATCAACTTTGAAGCACTAGAAAAACATTATATAAAGCTATACGAATTCATGTTTCTTGTTAACTCGGATGCTCATCAGAAGGCATTTTGATTGCTATTTATAAACAATATTACACAATGCAGACAAATACATCTGATACAAGATTTCATATAGGAGCAAAAACAAAAGCAAAAGCAAAAGCTTACAATAGTACAAGATTTTTGATAAAGCAAAAGTAAAAGCATACAATTACAAGCAAAAGCTAAAACTAAAGTATACAAGATTCTTAATAAAAGTTAAAATAAAAATTATACAAATATAATAATTAAGGGCTTGGAGGATCATTGGAATCATATTGGATCCAAGTGTCATCATTTTCACTATTAGATCCATTAACTTCCTACCAAAATTATATTGCCAGATCACACTTTTCTTAATATTCAAAAGGAAAAAGTTCATGCTGCCAATTAGGCCATATGCTGATGTTCCAAAAGTTGGTAGCTAAATTATTGGCATTGACATCATTGAGTTAGCAAAGGATTGCATAAGCTTCAATCCACTATGGATAGACAATATAAGGGAAGGTGAGAAAATTGCTAGAATATGCTTGTTCGTCTTGACTGTGATAATATTCATAAAAAATAGTAAAAGATTTTCTATGATAATTTACCTCATTTTCCAAATACCAATGAAAGTGAAGGGGCACAAAGATATATTATTTTAGAATTTGAAGAAAATATGCCTATCATTCTTGAAATGGCTTGAACAATGATAACTAGTTGAGGAAATAAGAAGCCTCAGGGCCTTGCCTATTAAACCAAGATTAAGAAATACCAAAGAAGCATTTCTATCCAGTAGATAGCCAATAATGCATATGTGGCTCATGAATTTCATAAGATAATATCCATGTTTTGATGGAGTGGTAGAAGGGTAGTTGTAGTTAATGATAGTAAAATATGGATAATTAGGATTAATAATGAGGGCATTATTTTGTCCATGTTTGAAGAGGTAAATACAAGTATAATTGGTTACTTGAATCTGGAACCATTTGGCTAGAATAGCTTCCTTAAGGTGAATAGGCAAATGATGGTATTGTCATGACCCACTCTGATTATGATCGGCATGGATCTTATTATCAGTTTCTATAAGCTTTAACTATTTTTCACTTTTTTTATCTAATGGGAGTTTCCAAAATTTCAAGGGAGAACTTGAAAATTTACTTTAAGTTTTTATAAAGAAATAGGTAAAATCTTCCTTATTTTTGAATGCCCTCTAAGGGCCATACACCTTATATTATGTAAAACCTATTTATTTAGATATGATAGAATCATATACATACATCATACTACACAATTACAACATATATATATATATATATGACTCAACACCTCATAGGCGGAGTCACCATTACAATTAATTTATTTCTAGTCATAATTCAAAATGACCCCTAATTGTCAAGTCTTCAATCTAGGTGGTTTTTGATTCTCCATGGATATATTAAGCTTAAATATACTTACCATGAGCTGAAAACATTGAAAATTAAGCAGAGTGAGTTATGTGAACTTAGTGAGCATATATCTACCAACATTTTGTAAGTGACCAATTATTTATAATAATCATAAATTAATCATATTATCAACCTATTTTACTTGGATCTCTGTAATATATGCAATCAGCCTCGTATTGGAAATTTCACCTATAAACAACTTCAACCCTATATCCCATAATACTATTGTAAACTCAATCAATCATTCATCACCCACTCTATGTGATCAACATTCTCACAATTAGCCATTAAGGCTTAAATACAAACAATCATCATAGCCATATTATATCTTTACAATCACATCAAATAACGATATCCAAACACAAGTAAGGTTCTAATATCATATAAAATCACACACTTAGTTATAGCAAACATAGATATAACTGCTCTTTTATTTCAAGATCAAATCTATACTTTTCTCAACCACTAGTTGGGAATTTCCTATTCGATTCTTAGATCAACTTTATATTCTTTGCAATTGTTAGTCAAGAATTTTCCATCTGACTTTTGGTATCATCTCTTTATCATAAACTACAATATCTGATGTTATAATTTTAGCACAATTCCCAATTTTCTAATGCCTCATGAAGTTCAATTTACAATATAATAGATCTGCTAAAACATCATTCTATTTATATTACCAAATCTAATACAAGCTTACATAGATAAGTATTCCACAATTATGGGCAATCAAAGCATATAATACAATCATAATATGATCTATTGCAATTCTACCATAATCAATTAGATAGTAACTAATAACATTATACTTTCGCTGTGCATTTTGATCAATTAACACTCTCTTAATAGCTAATTATTCTTATATCAAGAAATTGAGTTTACATATAAGTATATGTCTATATATATATATAATCTGGGATGTAGAATTGATACCCACAATATAAAGAATATAATCCACAATATTTAAATCATATTATTTAAATAAAAGTTCAGTGACGAGATATATACTCACTTGAGATTTCCCAACTCTTTTAAGGATTCCTCACTCTTTCACTTCACCTTTGGTTTCTTCCTATTGGACAATTTATAATAATTAATAATTACCTTGACCTTACTCCTTCCAAATTATTATTCTAAAATCTAATCTTAATATTTCAATATTTTATATTACACTTTTATTATCTTTTTCTTGTGTAATTTGCAAGAACTAAAAATATATCATACTATAGAAATCATATTTTTTTCCTTTTATATCACCATATATCTAAATTTCAATTCTTATCATGATATACTATCAGTCTAAATCATTGTTTTTTTATATTTTATAACACTAGCCCATAGTAATAAAATATGTCATTTCATCAATATTTCTAAATCAATTTCACACTAAATGAGTCATTAAAATTTTAATGATTTCAGAGGGCTCCAAATCATCTATGCTCTTATTTAATAATATCTGTAGTTCCAATTTAAAAAAATCAACAATTCACATTTCACATTATTAGAGTTTTCTTGAACCTTGAATACTCCATTCAAAATATTAAAATATTTCATCTTCAGAATAAAAGCATAGTTCCAATAGTTTCGGATCAAATTTCATAATAGTAAGATGTTGAAGCTCCAGAACAGAAATTAGCTCATGGTTCCTCTTTAAGCCACTCAAATTATTTTGATGCAAAAAGGGTTCATGGGTACTAAAGCCAAATGACGTTACCGGTATCAGAAAATGAGAAACTCACCGGAGAACATACACTCCGGCTTAGGCCCCGATTAGCAGCTCCACAACGTGCCACGGGCTTCTCAATTAGCGAGGCAATAACCCTCAACGGTATCTTAATACACGGAGCAACATGGCCTATTTTTCCTTCACTGCCTCACACAACCCACAACGGCAGCTAGCTGAGAACGAGCAGATGACGAAGGCAAAGACGGTATGTGCTGACTGAAGAGATGATAGCAAGCTGCCCTCTGATCAGACGCCTCCTCATACCATGTGACGGAACTGGCATTACCGTTGCTGGAGACAGCAGAACGAGAGGAGGAAGCAAAAGCAGAAGCAGCGAAAGAGAGAGAAAGAAGGAAAAGGAAGCTGCCAAAAGATAAGAAAGAAAACAGAAGCTTGGAATGAGACAAGAGGAGGAACGAGAGAGGAAGAAGCTGTTGGATGCCCTGAGAAGAAAGGAGAAAAAAGAAATAAATAAGGGCCGTCTCTAGAAAAAGGAAATAGAATTAATAAAGAAAATTAGAGAGAAAAAAGGAACGATTCTTGATTACCTTGATTCAAATTAAAAAAAATAATTTATTTAATTATTAAAATAATTAAAACAAGAAAATAAATTAAGTATTTTAATTTATTTTACTAATAATTATTATACTAAAAATAATTTATTTATAACAATTATTATCTTATTATTTTTATTTTATTTACTAATATTATAATTTTTATAATTATTTAATATTAATTAATATCTTATTAATATTATTTTTATTATTACTCATATTATTTCAATCATTACTAATATATTAATAATAATTAATGTATCATAATAATATTAATTATTATTTATAATATTTATTATTTTATTAATATTATTAATTATTTATAAATTAAAAATATTATAATATTTATTATTTATTTAATTTTTTAGAATATTATTTATTAAATAAATATTAATAATATTATTAATATATAATAAAAATTATTTATTTATTATTTAAATATTATTTAATTATATTATAATTATTATTAAAAATAAAATTATTATTATTTATTTAATTATTAATATTATTATTTATTATTATTTTATTAATATTACTAATTATTAATAACTTAAAAATATTATAATATTAAAAATAATAATTATTAAAAATATTCTAATATTATTAATATAATTAAATAATATTATAATATTTATTATTTAATTAATATTTAATTAATATTATTTATTTATGAAATAAATATTAATAATATTATTAATATTATTTATATTAATAATTAAAAAACATGAGACTTAAAATTTCGAAAAATTTGAACTATAGAAAATTATTTTTCTCAAATTTTTATATTTGATATTAAATAAGTGAAATATTTTTATTTTAATATTTTATAATTATATTTTATAGAAAATATTTTTTAATGAAATAAATAAAATCTTAATTAATTTCATTTTTCCATTTGTAGCTCTTTGAAATTGCCAGAAAAGGAAAAATGATATAAAATCACAAATTTAACTTTAAAACAAATTTGGTCGGAATTAAATATTGTAATTAAATTTATTAGATATTTTGCAGCATTTATAAATTGTCAAGAAAGGGGGGAAATGAATTTTCAGCAATTTCAAGGTAGCATTTGTTGGTGTATGTCCTAGAACCAATCATATAGATGATTGAAGTTATATACAATGTATTATGTTTTAAGCAATTTAATTATTATATTTTATTTTTATTATTATTATGCGCAATTTATAACTTAATATAATAATTATCCTTGGAATAGCTTTGCTATTCCTAAAATGCCCCTAGTCAAGTATTATTACGAAAATGATAGTAATAATACATCGAGACTAGCATGTATAGTGACTGATGATTAAGAATCATGGATATATGATATCAAGTCAATACATGAGTACATTGCTAGTAAACAATGTACTGGACTGATCCACTATAAGAATATTGCATGGATAAACGTGTCATAAGTTATTCTCATATGATCACAAATACACATAAACCTTTGACCTGAAGTCACTACGGTTCCCTACATGAGGAATTACTCACTTTAATATTGTCCTATGTCACCTTTAATCAGGATGACAAGTAGGGCATTGATTGGGTGTGTCATAAATCGTGCAGAGGGAAGTGAGTGATGTAAATAGGATTTTGTTACTCTTGTATAAAAGAGAAATATCCTTGGGCCCCTTGATTGAGTGAGACTTAGAAATGCATGGCCATACTCAGTTAAATTAATATGTGATATTAATTATTTATTTAAGTCTACTCAGTATCAAGAAATATAAATTGAACATTGACGAGGATGACACATTCCATGCCTCCAGTTCAATTTGGATATTATTACAAAAGGGTTATGATGCAAAACGTTGATCATATGTTAGGTGGATGTCGAATCACAGATATTCTTACTACTTAAGTGGCAGTGATGTATTGCTAGATACTGCTTACTGTCTATGACTCAATAAATGAGTCATTGTCAACGTAGTAAGAACCTACAGGGTCACACAAAAGGAGTAGGAATAAGACAATAATTAATTGGACTTTAATTATATTAATATCCAATTAATTGGACTTATTTTCGTGCATATATATTATTAAGAATAATAAATTCACGTTTTATATATATATATATATATATATATATATATATATATATATATATATATATTATGTGATATTATTTGATATTAAAGTAATATCAAATAATTATCTTATCAGATATTAGATAAATATATTATGAGATAATATTATTTTGATATTTGATAACTATATGCAATTATCTAATATTAAGATATTTATATTATGAGATAATATTATTATCTAATATTAGATAATTAATAGATAAATCTTATCTCTCCCCATTATCTCTAGGATAAGGATAAGATGAGTTGTTAAGTATGATTAGGATTTTAGAAGCATTATCCTAGTTGGACTAAGATTATGGCTTGCCTAAGTTCTATAAAAGGGGACTTGAGGGCAGCACTTTAATCATACGTTTTAAGCTTCCATATAAACCCTAAATCACTCAGAAAACATCTAATCCTAATTCTTAGAGAGAAAAACACATCCTAGCAGACGCGTGGAGGGTGAGAGGTTGTTGTTTACTCTGTGTGGATACCGTAGAGACGTTGTACCTTCCGGCCGGCGTTTGATTCATCCGCTCTCAAGTTTTGATCAGTAGAAACTCGAGTGCCCAATAGATAAAACCCTAATCATTGACTTATACTTTTTGCATGGATCCTTGGTAGAATTCGGATTAAAATTTTAAAATTCCGCTTCATGTGATAATCCGAATTCACAACAGCACTTGCTAAAGTGTAGCTACACTCCTTTTTTTTTCTTTTTTTTTTTTTGCTATGGGTGTAGCTACACTCCTTTATTGGTGACATTTTTAGGAAATTGCTACAAGGGAAATGACACAAAGGAACACATTTTTTTGTAGTACTTGAAAATATGTTTGAATTTTTTATTTTCCCGCTTTAGGTTTATTTTATAATCCTTGTAAATTCACCAAATTACTCCTACACTTTATCAATTTACTCCTACACTTTATCAATATTAGATCATAAATACTTCTAATTTTTTCATATTTTTTCTAATTAACTCTCATGAATTTTCTATCTACTAATACTATTGAATTCTTCTAATAATGATAATGATGATGATGATAATGATAATAATAAGACTTAATTCTATTTTCAGTCTCCTTACTATATGTTTTGTTCATATTTAATCTACTTTAAACAAAAAAATCTATTTTGGTCCCTCTAAGATTAAAAGCTAAATGCTTTTAGTCTTTTTGTTAATTTTTCCATTAAAGTTGATGGAGAAGAGGGGAAAAAAAGGAAAAAGAAAAAAGAAAGAAGGAAAAATATAAAATTTATTTAATCATTAAAATAAGAAAAATAAAAATAAAATAATACTCAAGATATTTAATTACTAATTATAGTAAATGATATATTAAAATATTTAAAAAATAATACCTAATTTATTTATTTTTTGAATAAATCAATAAAATTAGTAATTATATTAAAATCATATCTAATTATTGTACCGGATAGAATAATTCATTATTAATAAATTTGAGTGTATAATTTATTTTGTATTTAAATGATAAATTATTTTTTATAATTTATTCAACCAATTATGAATTTTCTTTTACTAAAAATCTTTACATTAAATATTCCTTAAGAAAATCAATTATTATTAAAAGTCATCCTAAATATGAAATTAGTTTACATACTCTAATAAATACTTAAATCCATATTTTATTGTTATACCAAATAAGTATACTTTTTAATTTTAATTTATTATTAATTATTTATTTCTTTTTCACCACTATGCATAATCATAACCACTATATCACTATTTAACATGTAACATCAAATAAATCATTAAGAAATCAATCTAGCACTAGATCACAATTTAACATGTAACATCAAATAAATCATTAAGAAATCAATCTAAGATAATTTAATAGAGAAGTTTGCAAATAATATATAGCAATTCAATTTACTTGTGCAAAGCAACTCATTTAACTATGTATAGATAAATAATTAAGAAGCTAATGCATAAATGAGTTTCTTTTTTAGTCATTTAATTATCCAAGCAACAAGACTAATATTAGAGCACAATATATCAATTAACAACAGCAACAAAACAGAGCATAAACTAGTAAAAAATAGAGCAATGTTGCAAAAAAATAAAGAGTAAGGGTGGAGAGATCAAACACAAGGATTTATAGTAGTTCCTTCCTTGCATATCCTCACCAAGTTGTACATCCACTCTCCAAACTTGTGCTAATCTACTATCCCTTTAAGTTTCAATGGTACTTGAAGAAACATTACAATCCTTACTCTTCCTTGAGCAAAAACTCTCTTACAAGGGATACTTCACCCTCTCTAAGGTTTTCTAAGGGATACCTTATCCTTTACAATTAGGAAATGATATATGATGAAGAACATTTCATACAAACTCTCTTAAAGAGTGGATAATAAAAATGAAACACCAAGAATAGAAGAATTTCATAAATTAAAGCTCAAATCATGATTTGGATGAAGAAGGATGTAAAATGATGTTTACAATTGATGTTCAGACTCTTTCTACATTATATTTCGTGTTTCTTAGCTTATATATAAAGCCCATGGAGTATTATAGCTATTTGGAGTTGTTAGGAATGAAAACCATCCATTATTCACACACCAAAACGGCTAAAATCGATTGGTGAATCGATTCAGGACGTTCAAGGTGCTCTTAGATGTCTGAAATCAATTGGCTAATCGATTCACTCAGATAGAAATGCAAACTCAACTTTAAAAGGTCATAACTTCTTCATTTTAAGTCCATTTTAAGCAAGTGACCTATCATTGGAAAGCTAATTAAGTATAATTTCAAATGGGACTAATTTCATGCTCATATCTAATGTAATTTTTTAGATATATTCAAAACAATAAGCAAATGTGAGAAATAGTAAATCTATAAAAATCTGATTTTGAGACTCGACTTGTAAAATTTATAACTCTTTCATATCTTAGTCATTTTAAGAAAATGGCCTATCCATGGAAATCCATTTGTGTCTATTTTCATATAAAAATAATTTTATGCTCATATCATTTGTATTTTTCAAGATATGATAAAAAAAAAGAGCACACGTAAAAAATGGCTAGAATGCAAAAAGCTGATTTTTAAACTCAACTTGAAGAGATCATAGTTCTTTTATATATTGATCATTTTAAGAAAATGATATGTCTATGGAAATCTCATTGAGCCTATTTTCATATGAAAAAGGTTTAGCAATCAAATCATGAGTATTTTATGAAATATTATTAAGAGAATAACTAAAGGTTAATATTGAAAACATGAAAACCTCATATCTCATTGATTTATGAAATGTCCCCATAGGCTATCTTGTAAAAATATAATTGTGGGCTATCTTTTAAAACATTTTGATCAAGTTAAGATTATGAAAAATATGTTTGAGCTCTATATCATGAAATACACTATTTTACAAGAAAGTCTAAGCTTAAAGTGAGATACTATACCAATGAAGTTCCTTGACTTTCTTAATCTTCCAAGCTTTCAAATACTTTAATCTTCTTAACCTTCAATGCTTGGATCACATCTCCTTTCTTGTCTTTCTTCCTTGTTCTTGAGTTGAGCATAATGTGATCTTCTATTCATTTGCTCTAATGTTCACTCTTCTTCATCTTAGACTTTATTATATACAAGTTCATCAACCTTACAAACAATATAGTTAGTTCAATCTAATATATTAAGATATTGATGCATAATTCATATGAAACCAATTAGCACAAGTTCATATATAATCATCCTTTTATATATCTTAATTAATCATATACTTAATAATGCTTGTCACAATATAGCTCTTTTAGCATATAATCAAGCATTGCTATTTCAATCATACTATAACATGTCTATTGAAGATTTTATAACATTTTAGTATAAAGACATACAATGCTATTACAAACACTTAGTTCTCATCATGCATATACAAGAACAAGCATATTCATTATATCATATATGCATCAGCCATAACATAGTATGTCTATTAAAGCTTATACAATATATCATTTTACCACAAAACATAAAATACTATTGTAACATCTATTTGTCATCATCAAAACTCATCATATATAATCTTAAGGCTAACAACGTCTACCCAATTATAAAAATAACCCTGAAGACCATATATAAATTAATTTACTATAACTTTCTTATAGGCACTAAATTTTTCACATATTGGGATAATTAAGTAAATTATGTGTCATATTGGGCTACTATTATGGGCCTTTAAGGCATCCTTTCAAATTCATGAGCTTTTACTTCTTGGACACTTTGTGGTAAAAACTTATCCATCATTTCAACTTAAAATTACCTCTAGGTAATTGGTTTATTAGCAATAACTACAATTTTAATATAATGAACATATAAAAAATAAGCTACATCTTCTAATTAATAATCCACTAATTCTATCATTATATTTTCATTACACTCTAATAGTATGCAACTTCTTCCTATCTATCTATAAATTGATATAGATACACTATTGGATTCCTACCATTATACTTTGGGGGGTTTGATTTTTTAAATTCATACACTATCTATAATTGCTCTCTTGAAGGTAATGGGAGAACTTATTTCTTTAATTCTTATAAGGTTGGAGGTAGAGTAGAAGAGTGTTAGTTTTAGGTTAGGTCTCTTTCTAGAGTCCATTATAGTATTGTAACCTGAGTTAAAGTTTTAAGTTGCTCTCATTCTACTCTATAAAGATTTTTTAGAGGTATGTTCATGGATGTTTCATGCTCTACCACTTCCAGATATGCTCCAGCACTCTTTAAAGCATTCTAGCTTAAGTTTGTTTCTTCTTAGCCATAATTCTATAAAATAACTTTAATTAGCAAGTATTACTTTTCTAAAAAAAGAATAAGTAAAAATACCTATTAGGCTTCATGGATCCACCATAACTGACATCTATTCTTTCTTCAACCTTCTATAGTCTCCATGATCTAATCGAACCCATTTTTTATTCTATCGTAGAAGGTTAACTAGGACCATCCTCTAATACTTTGTCATGACCTGATTCTCATATATTGTGACTAGTAAAATGATACCTAACTAGTATTAATATACTATGCAACTGTCCTTATAAGCTTCTAAGACGCTTTGACTTATCTACTTTATTAACTTTACTAAGAGTATAAATAAACATTCTTAGAAAATAATAATACTTTCATGTACTTAAAGAAGTTCAAAACATAATTTATATATACTAAAGATATTTATAGAAAAGTGTAAAATTTTTTAGAAACATTATACATGAATTCTTTCAAAAGGAAGAACCCTTAACCAGTACCAATTCATTTTCCATGCATTGTCTTCCTTAGTGTTTGATTCCATAGATGAGGAAGAAGGAGAAACTAGTATATTCACCAAGCTAGAGTTACTAGCTATTCCTTTTAGTAAATGGATTTATTGAACAGGATTAGCTCGGGAAAGCTTAGACTAAAATTTATTTTTTTTATCTTTATAATATAATTTATGTAGAGACTTGTTGCAAATATTTAGAGATTATAAAAAAATATTATCTAGAAGGTTCCCCAAGGTGAGAGGAAAGTTCTCACATAAGCATTAGTCATCCTCATAGGATACATGCTCTTGAATTTGCAAATAAAATATATTAGAAAGAGTGTTAGTATTGGATTACTTAATGAATCATTACTTTTCTTCTTTTCTAGAGTGTTTTCACCATAAAAGATCAAGTTTATATAATAATGCAAAGTAAGTGATTACTTATTGTAGCTTTTATTTATTATGTTTATTAAGGAGAATGGTTATAATTGGTATATAGGTTTCACTTTATATTCTCAGTCCAGCTTTATCCCTCCTTATCTTAGGTATGAGGCTACCAATCTTATCCCTTTAACCTTTACTATGACTTTCCTTCTCATTAAAAGGTGCATATATCCCCAATAAGTCATATTCAGGATGAGCAATGATAAGATATGGGCTATAGCATCAATTAATTATTTCATTAAATATAATCAAAATACCAACTATGCTATAAGAGTTTTGCTAACAAAATTTGCCATTCTTATCTATTCAAATTTTATCATTACATATCATTATGTCCAAAGTTAATATGTATAACCTTTTCATTCAAGATAATGAGAACCTTTAACTTTTTGGAATAACTATTTGTTATAGCTCAAGCATCATCAAATATGTTATAAAATTTTAATTACTTGCAACATTTCTTAATAAGAAGTATCAAACATTGAACTTGTTAGGTAATATGAATACACTTATGGTTTGATGCCTTTTAGGCTCCTAAATTTATTCAAATTTTTACTAAAATTTCATTTGTTGCTTCTAACATATGACTAATAATCAAATGTCAATTTTCTTATAATTTTCTCATTCTTAAATACTATTCATATAGTACCAAAATCATGAATTTTAAAATAAGATGGCACATAAGTAGTTACAGTAAAAGTCCTTTTTCAACATTTAAATCATTTCCAATCATCATTAAATTTTTATATAACATCCTAACATGTTAAATGATGGAAAACTTCAAGTATTTCATAGAAAAAAATCAAAATGGTACTGTTTATATAGAACTAAATAGATAGAGTTGCCAAATTTGAGTAATTTTGGAGTTATTGTGAAAGACAAGCCTTCTTGGCATCTAAATTAATTCCAGGTGTCACTAAATTTTTATGATAGCTTATTAACATGTTAATAATCAAATAAAATTAATTCCTTTAATTTTTTGATCAAATTATTGCACAAACAATACCAAACTTTAAAGCACATGACTCAGAATTTTGTTTTGAACTCTCATAACCAAAGTCCATAGAAATTCACTTTTTATATCTTTAAAATTTTTTAAAAATTTCAAATTCTTTCCACATATTTTCTAACATCATTTGTAATATTAAAATACTAAAAATTAGAATTTTAGCAATTCCTAACCCTTGATTCCAAGGAGTAACAGAAAACATACTTTGGTCTTCCTTTGAAAGTTTTGTTTCCAAAATCAACAACAATCCTATTATCATCTCTTATGGAAACTTAGTGGATTCTCTTCATCCAATCTTAGCATTAAAATACTAATATCATATTAACATTTATATTATGCCAAAACCAAACTATATAGCACCACAAATTAACTTAACATATATAATAGCATATATCATCATATTCTTTATCTTTCATTAAAAAAACTCAAAGGAATAAGGGATAGTTGCCATTCACCTCAAATTCTTGATTCTCTAACTTTTTAAAGACTTTATAAGTAGTAACTTCACTAAAATAAACTAAGTTTTAAGAGTCTTAAAGAAAAAATTTTCATAAAAACTTGAAGAAAATGAAAGGAAACCTTGGTTACCTTGCAAGAACTAGATGGATTACTTAAAAATCCTATTAGAAAAACCCTATGAAAAGACAATTTTGAAGCTGAAGAAAGAAGAATTTCTTTGTGATAAAATTACCCTAAGGCTTTGTTTGGTAGGAGAGAAAGAAAATAGGAGAGAAGAGAAATTTCATACTTTTTTCTTTTCTCTTGTTTGGTAGAAGAGAAAAGAGGAGAGAAAGAAAATAAAAAGGTGAAATAAGTGGTTATTATTTTCTTAAATTTCAAAATTCTATTATTTTTTCTTTCTTAATTTCCCTCCAATTCAAATTTTAAAAATTTCTCTTCTTTTCTCTTCTCTTCTCCCCTCTTTTCACTCCAACCAAACAAAGGGTAAAAGCCTAAACCCTAAATCCAAAGCCTAGCTACCTTCATAAACTAATTCATATTTTTTTATAAAAAATTAGTGATAATTAACAAATGATGCATGATTATTTAAGGTTAAATTTTATAAGATCATTTTTTGATAATCTACTTAAATTTAGCCAAACATAATATCTAGAAATAAACACTAATAAATGCATCTATTTTTATAGTTATTCACCTAATTGCCATTGACTTCCTCCATAAGCTTGCTTGGGCCTCATTATTATTATATTTTATTTTGACTTCTAAAACTAGATTTAGGCCTAAAAAATTTAAGCTAAAAGAGCCAAAATGAACCAAGATAATTTATTTTTATTTTTGGGCCAAATCTTTATATTTTTCATCTTTTCGACCCTAATTTCCTATTAAGCATTGATACAATTTTTTCAAACTTAGTATTGGGTTTTTAATTAGATTTTGACCTATACTAGTGTCTTATATGTTATCTATAAAAATTTTAGTTAGATGTACACCTAAACTATCTTTATGATTCACTTAAATTTCACTCGTTTATCTTGCTAATTTTTTGTTAGAGAATTTTTTAGTCAAAATTCCTTTGTAAACTTTCTTACTTTATTTAGGCTATTACTTATTGTTTGCAAAGATGCTTTCTTAAACAACAATAAATATGAAATTATTTTGCAAAGAAAGTAAAAATAGTGGTGTTTGAAAATGTTTAGGGTTTAGGGTTTAGGGTTTAGGGTTTAGGGTGTTTGAAAATGACTTTTCTAAAATATTACTTTAAAAAGTTTAAAAATAGGTTTTTCATGCAAGAGTGAAGCAAAATTTGGTTAAGGAAGCATGCATAGCTCATGGGTTTCTTATGAACTCCTAGGGAAAGATTTTGATTTTCATACTAAAATTAAGCATACATTATTTTAAATCTGATAAATGTTAAATAAATGTTACATCAAAGTCTTTAAGTAAAGTTCACTTTGGAAAACTAAAGAAGAGCTTTTGAGTTTCTTAAGTATTAAGGGCAAACTTTTGTCTTTTTTCTTTAAAACTTGCCACAACATATCCAAAACTCATTCAAGATCTTAGAATGCATTTATATTAACATTTTTTACTTAAAAATAGCCTTTCAATAAAAAGGAAGATCTTAGGTACCTTGCTATCTAGTGAGAAAAAATTCTACTTTTATAGGAAAAAAAACTTATTACAATATGTTTGACATTAATTAGAAATGTTATTAAACAATTATATCAAGGTTTTGAAGGAAAAACATGTTTAAAACCATGCTTGAAAAGTTTTGCTTTAGTGCTAAAAATATAACATTTTAAAAGTAGTATTGTTAAGAAGCACATTGTTTCCTACTAGTGGTTTTGGTTAGTGAAATAGTTTAGTCACTTGTATAACTTGTTTTAAACATAAAAATAGTTAAAAAATAATCTTTAACATCATTATTTGAAGGCTGGAAAATTCTATAATTTTTTTGTAAAGATTTGCATACAAAATGGAGTTTTAAAAGCTAAGTATATGTACTTTAAGATGTTTTGTCAATTAGATGTGTGGATAGCTTGTGTAATATGTTTTAAGCTGGAAAAAGGATTAAATATGAAGATTAGAGCCTTTATTTTAATTCAAAAGATTTTGAAAAAAATATTAATAAATTTTGCTAACATTAAATGGAATTTTCAAGTATAAGGATGATAGTTAAAACCTAGTACAAATTTGCAATTGTTTTCATAACTTTTAAATGTAAATTTATGGTGAAATTGAGCAGTTCTACTATACTACTAGATAACGTGCTTATGTACTTGAATAAGTAAGAAAAAGATTATTTTCTTACTTGTTAGTATAATGTATGAAACATATGTTTAAATATGCTTAGATTTGAAAATTATAGGACTTGGAAAATCCAAGTTATGCATTTCATGATTTTTCTATAGAAAAATCATAAGGTAAATGTTACTTGGGAATGAAATCATACTTAATAATAGTATATTAACATGTGAAATTAATGGTTTAAAGGTGTGCTTGAGCATTAATAGAAATATTATGAAAATTTGAATAGTATTTTACAAGTGTCCATGATGAAACCATGAGCAGTATAGTACTTTTTAGTGCATAATAAAATTGTGAAATTATTTATAGATGCACTAATAAATTTTTATACAAGGGTGAATGTAAGTTGATTATAGAAATAAATAGAATTCTTGCATATGGCGTGGTATTTAGCATGTGGAAATGAAAGGAAGAATGCTTGATAAAAGTCACTAGAAATGTGATAAGGTAAATATGACTACTTTCTTGCTATATAATATAGTATTCCTTATGTTATTGTTATGATGTTAACGATAGATGATATTTTAACCTTACCTATTATATATGAAAAATGGCCAAGTAAGTGCCTATGTGAAAAATGGGCTGTTAAATGCCTTATATAAAAATGAGCTAGTGAGTAATTTATATCAAAAGGCTTAAATGTCAATATGATTATTAGCTTGAATGTTATATGTAATAATGTAACACTATTGTGTTTATGAGACCTTTATGGAGAGTTTGGGTGATTAGCTCAATGCTCTATATTTTGAATTACATGGAATGATGAAAGGTAAAAGGAGAGGCATAAGGTTGGGATACATGTGGTTTAGTTATTCTAGAGTAACAATGAGGAACCTTTTATACTTTTTGACCATTTAATTATCAATTAATGATTTTGTTTACGATTAGTAACCATGCAATATACAAAATTGCTATATATGAAATGTATGGAAAGGATTTATGGTAAGAAAATGGTTTTAATATATGTATGTATATTTATAAATGATTATCATGATTAAAACCTAGTAGTAATTTTATGAGATACATATCTCATTAAGTAATTTATTACTCATTCTATTTGTAGACATATTTTGTAAAAGTTTCTTTGCATAGGCCCAATTGAGATTATGAATATTTGATGGCACATCTATAACACTCAATATGATATGTTCAAGCAAGAATTCCAATTTACACACATGATTCATAAGGGTAATAGTGTGTCTTAAACAGTCTAGTAAGCCCTGAGGAAAGTGTTCTTTTTTGGGGATTCAATGAATAGTTGGAAAAATTGATAGTTGTTGCCAAATTTTTTTATATATGTATATTACTACTGATTTTGGCAAAACTTGTGTTTTAACTTTAAAGGATATGTTAAGATCTAGAAATTTTTCTAAAAGCTAGCACTTGTATAATTGCTTTATATACATAGTATATTACTTGATGTTTTATCTATTTATTATTTCTTTAAATGGTTGTTGCTTTTTGCTAAAGGCTTGTTGTGGTACAAATAAGGGATCCTATAGAATTTCAAAATGGAAGGAAAAATAGTATTCATTTGCATCTAATGTAAACATTTATTTTTTAATCCAAAAGTATTTTCTTAAGTAATATATGGATGTGTGTTTTCAAAAGACTTATCAAATGGTTTTAAGAAATATTTTGGAAAAAATATTTTTGACTTGACTTCAAAGAAAGAAATCCAAATTCTAAGGTTTAATAGAAATTATGTTATCTCTAAGATATTTTATTAACAAAATAGGATATTATAATTTTTTAAGTTTTATTAATCTAGTGCTATTCTATTGTGTTATTTTCATGCTTTTAACTTTTATTTTTAGAATAAAAATTAATTCTTTTTAAAAGAATTAGAAAATTTCTTCAATGAATTTTTTGTCTTAAAATATCTTTTTGATTTCTTAAGAAATTTCAAGAAAAAGATATTTACTCTATTTTGTTTTTCAAAAATTATGTTTCAATTATTTTCTAATAAGGAAGAAAACATATCTATTTTGGAAACAAAGTTCTTAGTTTCTAACATTTACGATCAAAGGAAATTATATTATACTTGATTTCGAAATATCCTTTAGAAAGAAAGAAAAAAGAGGGTTATTTCATATTTTTATTTTTCTAAAAGTGATATAAAATTCTAAACTTTATTAGAAGGGTTTTCAAAATATTTATCTATTTTAAACTTTTTGATATTAATAAAAGCTACTTGTTGAAGTTATGAAATATTTTTAAATATATATGTATATATATTTTCTTAAGAAAAGTTATTTCATATAACAAAATGAGACAACATATATATAAAGGAAATTAAAAGACAAAAATTAATTAAAATTTCCAAACTTGGATTTTTTGCATATTACACATTTTTACAAAATAGAATTTTTACAAAATGATTTTGGTTGAAAAACTTGTAAAGATGTCCTCTTGATGTCTCTAATTTAATTATGGTGGTCCAGAAATAGGTCATTATATCATCCCTTTATTCCTTACTCTCCTATTTTCCCTATTTCTCCTATATTCCAACTAAATATGGAAGCTAGAAAATACCAATTTAAAAAATTTTAAGGAATAAATTGAATAACAAAAAATTAAAAAAAAATAAGATTATATACAATAACCTAATTAAGGATGAGTGCTTTACTAAATTTATCTTGATACTTGTAACTCAATATTTGAGATTTGTATTCCTTGGAATAGCCTCTTAAATACAATATTTGAAAATGCAATAAACATTTATGAAAAATTGGTATACAATATTACATATTTTTATATGAATAAATAATAGATAATATGACAAAATATCAAAGAAAATGAATGAAATCAATTTTATTATCTATATAAACTTATTAAAGTTTTATCAAAATAATAGGCAACAAAATAGAATTAATTAGCAACTAGAAACTAAATTGCAAGAACAAACAAAAAGGTAAAAAAATGATCATATTTATATTTTGCATTTTTTCAATGAGTGTTAAACCTTGCATATTGGTTAATTAAGCTTCAATTTGCAAAAATAATTAGTAAGTAATAACACAAAATTAAAAAAAATTATCTTAAAATTGAAAGGAGAGTATATTTCATTAGATAGAGAATCATTTTAGGATTAAAAGGGTTTAGGGGTGAAATTTACAGTTGACATTATACTTTACTCTTTTTATTTTCAACTCACTTCATGCTTTAAACATTTTGTCTTCAATTCACATTTGGGGGCTAAGTTTTCATGTTAGTTAGTAGAAAAAGGCCATGTCTAATGTTAAGTATTAAAGGTCAGTTTTGAAAAACCATTATTGTATTTTATATAATGAAGTTATCCTATTAAGTAATATTTAATATTGATTACTACATAAAAATCGATATCATAATAAATGAACATATTTTATTAAAAAATAGGTTTCTTTTTTCTTATTTTGGCAATTTTTTCCATAACTTTTCTAGAATTATTTCAAAATGGTCAAATAAAATAAACACGTATGACAGAATAAAATTGATTCAATTATATATATTATATGCATTGAAATTTATAGTTTACACATATATCACTTTTACACACACACACACACACCTACATGTATATATATATATATATATATATATATATATATATATATATATATATATATATATATATATATATATATATATATATATATATATATATATATATATATATTAAACCATAATTCAAGACATAATTTATGTATATCTTATATATAAATATGCAACAAGAAACATATATTAAGTGTAAATCTTGTAAAGAAGTCCAACATCATTTTCTGAACTCATCTATTTTATTTTTAATTCAACTTACTCTAAGTGAAATCAGTAGCATTAAAACTCATTTTGCATTATGACATTTTAATTATACAATTAAATAAAACAACAAGAAATTGAATGTAAATGAGACAAATGAGAGAGAAAATAGTTTATTATGAAAAATATTTCCATCCATTTTACTTATTTTCATATTAGTACATTGACATATACAATTAAAACAATTATTTATGATAAACAATATACTTTTCATTTACAATAAAATACTAGCATCCTTATACAGATGAAAAGAAAAATGGGTATTCTCTGCTTGTAATTTCTTCATATTGTTTAAGGGTTTTTGAGTTTAAAGGTGTAAATAGTTACGAACTAATGACAATTTATAATGAGAAAAAGCAAGATTACCATTCATTCAATGAGCACAAGCCTATCAATGCAAGAATGGTCATATTATTTTTTCTCACTACAATTTATAATCACTTTGTAACCTATTTTTGCATTTTCTTAATACAAACTAACGTAGACAACTTGTAAGATGGAAAGCATAAATGGTTATTATCTAATGATAAATTATAGTTAAAAAAATAACATCACTATTCACACATTGAACAAGCCTATTAATGGAAGAATAGACAAGCAACTTCTTCTCACTACAATTCATCATCACTTTATAACTCATATTTGCATTTTCTCAATACAAACCATGCAACCTCTAAGATTTAAGGTTAAGAGGAAGGGTGTAGATCGACAATATCTAGAATCCATCAAGAGATAATTTATGAGATAGAGGGCATAAATCATCATATTGACTATTAGTGGGGTTATTAAGAAAGTTATAAAATCTTTTATACTTCCTTCCAGGGACTTTTATCTATACTTCAGCAATAAGCACAAGAATTTCACAAAAGCATTTGGAAGACTTCTTGTTTGAAGTCTATTTAAATGCTTTGAAGAATAAATGTACTCATGACCAAAGTGTGGGTCCATAGAAGGAATTTTAATTAATTTAACAACCTTTTCAATAGCTTGATAATTTAGAATTTGACAATTTACACCTTTCAATTTTTTTGATGTATCATTATTTTGTTTCAAAGTGGAAGGGAGAAAGATATTTCTATCAAGTAAGGCAAACAATAGATATTAGTTATTAATAAAAAAAATCTAATGACACATAAAACATAGTAGTTATATACTTTAAGATGTTAGTCAAGTACTTTGCTGATATGTGAATTTTTTACATGAACTATTATAACAATTGAATTGTCTTTAGACAATGGTAAAATGTGAAAAAAAATTAAAGTATTAGTTTTTTATGGTTTAACAAAATCTTTGTAATATCTTAAGTAAAATTTCAAGTTTTATAATTTTTATTACTTGTGGATAAATTCAATTAATATTTGATTTGTAATTATTTTTTTGTATTAACAAATTTGGATTATTAAAAATGATTCCTGTGATAATATTTGAAATTTATTTATTTTTTTATATGACCATTTTATAAGGAATTTCTCATTGGTTGGAAGTAATTTTATTGATCATATGTGTGTAAGATTTATGAAATAATTATTTTAAAATTTTTAAATTTATTATATTATTTTAAATATATATTTTTATGTATGCATGAGAGGAAAAAAAAAGAAAATAATTGAGTTGATGTAAAAATTTATTCTATATAAATGAATTGTTGAAATATATTAATAATTAAAATGCACTTAAGTTTAAAATAAAGAAAGGAGACTACATATTAGAGTTGAATTTAAATATTATAGACTTAGATATTATAGAAAATATAGAAGCATTTTCATAGCTCCATTTGAAACTTTTGCCCTTTCGGCTGCATCCTCTGTACGCAATTCCTTTCTCGGTTTCAATCTCTTTTCTTGTTAACATTGCTTTTGTGTTCACGTGGTCTCCCTTTCTCTCATTTGTCTCGGCTACTCTCACTCCCCTGTTTTTCTTTTAAAATTTTCAGCAGTTTCTGCTCCTGCACTCCACGACACACTATTTTTTTGTCTCTCTCCCAGCCGATGCAGCAACCTTCTTTCTTGTCTGTTCCACCGCCTCTCTCTCTGTTTCTTTTATTTATTCCTTTTATTTCTTTCCTGGGTACGGTATGGCAGTAGCAAAACAGCTCAGCTCTCTATATTTTTCCTGAATTTTCTCCCTCTCCCTGCACTTTCTGTTTCGGGAACCTTCAGCCACTGTTTCACCGCCTCCCTTGCCCTCTTCTTCTTTTGGCTTCAGTTCGAGCTGGGTGGCGATTCTGTGATGCAACTGGGAGCTTGAGCTTCTTCTCCCCCTCATCAAACAGCAGCAGCTTACTTTAAATTTTTTTACCGTTTTCTAGAGAACACGTAGCTCTCTCTTTCTCCCATATCAAATAGCATACAGGCTCTTTTCTCTCTGCCTCACCAGTCACCGCCACTCGGTCTCTCCCTCTCTGTTTCGAATTTCTCTTCTCCGTTAACCTTTTACGCCATGCTCCGTTGGCTTCTGCTCTGCCCGTGCCCTTCGCTGTGACGTCCTCATGATGAGGCCATTAGCGAGCATGACAATAATAAATCGGAGCTGAGCTCGGCTTGTCTCTTTCGGCAACTCCCTTGAGACCAGCTTCTTCGGCCATCGTGCACCACGGCTAGATGTGGTTGCTGACCTACTGTTTCTCTCCTCCGTTGTCAGCTTGTAAAGGTAGTTTTTGGCCGGTTTAGAACGGCAGCAGGGGGCCACGGTTTGTGCTTCATCTGCCGGTGAGTCTTGAAGGTTTCCAACAAGCCCTTGCCACCGGCGAGCTCCGGTTAAGCTCCCTGGCTGTAGGTAAATAACTCTATAGCACAAAAGTTTGGGATTTATGTTAATTTGAATTTGTTTTATCCAAGAGAACTCATTCATACACTATTGTGACATATGATGATACAATTAGAAAATATAATCTTTTAAGCTATGAGATGTTAAAATAGAAATAGTAGAATGTGATTGGAATATTTAGGCATATACATAGATATTTGAAGTTTTGGATGAAGCACGAGAAGGATGGAATTTTTTTTGTTATTAAATGCTAAGATAATATGATTTAAGTGAACATAGTATATTATGTCTTAGTAATTTCGAATAATCCAAGAAAAGTCCCGACCATGTAAAATGTAATTTTAATTATCTTGAAACAATGGCGTTATGGCTAAAATGATGTAAATAAGGTCTCCCAAGACTATTAAATATTAATAATTCTACTTGTGTGGGTATGATCCAAAAATCTTATAAAATGGCAAATTTAATTCCAATAGCTATAGTATAAAATATAAAAAAAATGATCATATAGGAAATTAGAACAAAGTAAATAGATAACTCTTTATGGCATTAAGATTACTATTTTGTCTATATGGATTAATGTGAGAATCTTCATGTTATGGTACTATATTCTTGATTTTTTAAGGTTAACTTAAGGAGAGATAGTGAGATGCATTATAGGAGGTTAAAATGATATGATTAGACTTCAAAATAGTAACTTAGGAAAAAAATAAGTAAATTGATGTAATTATAAATCATCCTTGTAATTTGTGTAATAGGAAGAAATGGTGATAAAGATAAAAATAGGTGCTTCGAAATTTTTAAGGATGGATCAGTTATTAAGTGAGTATATATCTCACCACTTTTTTATTATTTCATTAAAGGATATTTTTTTAAATATTGAGTTATGTTTTCCTTATTATTAGTATCAATTTTATATTTTGTATAGATATAATTATATGCAAGTATTATAAATTGAGCTTTTTGAGATATTGAAAAGTGATGAATGATGTTAGAATGATGATATCGAATATTGCAAATGGTGGTAAAGAAATAATATGAAAGTCGAATGAAAAATTCCCGATGAATTATATGAGGTGGATATGATATTGACTCATGAGTTAGACAAGAAATTCCTAACTAACAGTTGAGAAAGGTATAAAATTGACTTTGATACTATAAAATAGCTATATGTATTTTTTTACTGCATTTAAATACATGACATCAGGTGACTATTTGTAATTGACTTGCATTGACGATATGATTGTAATGATTTGTTTGTATTTGAGTTTGTATTTAAGCTTTGGTGGCTATTTTTGTGTGATGATTACTCGGAGTGGGTAGTATATGATCTTGAATTATAATAGGAAATTGAGACTCTTATGATTATGTTACATGAAATAGAGTTTCAGTCATGTACACGTGAATCTACATTATAAGATATGATTCCATATATTTCAAGAATTCAAAAATTAGTTTGTTATTACTTTTTAATATACCTAAGTTGATAACTTACTAGTTAGTAGTGGTTATATACTCACTGGATTCGTAGAACTCACTCTTTTATTTTTATTCTAATATTTTCATGTTAGCATCTATGGAGAATTAAAGACCGCTTTAGCAGGGGATTTGATAGTTGGGATTAGGATCAGCAGTCAAATAGAGTTTTGATGAATCATATGATGTGATGAATTGATTGTATGTGTATAAGTGTGAAGTTGAATTATTCTGTGTGTATGTTGATTTATTCATTTAGACTCATTCATAAATGCGATTCATTTCCATTCATTTTGGCATCTTCTACCCTAGTGGAAATAAGTTCATGTTAGGTACCAATTGATCCCAAAATTGACATTTTTATATTTGTCATTTCATCAATAGAAACTTTTTGACTATTTTCATAATTCTTTTATGTAAACAATCAATGCCATAAGCATCTTCAATTGACACCTTAATGTTGGTTTGTATATAAATTTTATAATATATTTGAGTAAACATTATGAATGCGAAAAGAAAGTTATTTTTAAACCAATTTAAGATAGAAGTTATATTTTTTTTATGTTTTCTCTTTGGTGATCTATGTAATCTAGATGTAAATTATAGAATTTTAACATAAAAATAGCCTATAAGTGAGCAAAGAAAAATAATTTATACAATTTTAACTGTGATTGCTCTATTAATAATAAAAGTATAAATAAATGAGTAAAGAAAAATATTTATAAATTTATACATAATAATTACATTAAATCATTAATAAACAAGAACTATATATCTACATGAATACATAAAAATAGCAATAAAATTATTATGCATCAAAATCTTCATCGACAATGTAAACTTAAATTTATTACTTAAATTTCTGTAGTTTGTACACTATGGCGATATAAAAGTAAAATAAGAGTACACAAGAACCACTATGTTTAAAATCATTATCCGATAACTTTTTCATTTTAGTTTTACTCCATTTCAATTAAAAGTATCTAATGGCAGAATTGAAGGTTATAATTCTTCCATTGTACATTTTCCCAATAAAAATGAAGTGAGAGTACAACAAAACCATTATGTATTAAAATTATCATATTTGATGCAAATTCTAATTTATTGCTTATTTTTTCTCCACCTTAATCATGAGTATATATTGGATGCTCTAAGGATGAAAGTGGTCGATTGTCAAATAGATATTGAGAGAATATTGGAGAATGAGATGTCAAAAGTATTTTACAAGAAAATTAAGAGTTAAAGTGAAAATTTATAAGAAAATAATATATGTTGGTTCTTAAATAAAACTAGCATATATTATTTTCTAAGAGAGACTTTTGAAATATCTTTTAGATGATGATTAAAACAAATAATGTCTTAAGTCTCTACGTGAAGATTTAGACATTGGTTACTTTATAACTAACATAGTAAGTTTCCCAGCATTAACATAAATGACAATTATATTCTTTTCTATTGTCTTAAATATTTATAAAATTTTAAAAATGTTATTACATCAAAACAAACATCAATGATAATGTAAATTGAGATTTATCGATTAACTTAAATTAGCTATTTTGTAGTAGTAATACTAATTTTTTATTTTTTTATCCAAATCTTCATCTTGCCCTCCAATCTTCTAAACCCATGTCAATTCTTAGTAAATAACTGATATGTTTTCTTACTTTTTTTTATTGAACTTATGCATTTTGACATTCTTCTAATAACAAATACTAATTTTTCAAACAATTATTAGTTTTTTACACCCTAGCATTTTTCTTACAACAAAGACAATACTAATTACAAATCATTTTTTTAATAACATTATCAACTTTAATTAGAAAACATTGAATAAAAATATTACAATTAATCATTTAATGAAATTTGTAAATAATTATAAATTATGTGTTTTTTTATAAAATAATGATTTACACAAAAATTATAGTACATCATCAATATAGTTTACAATATAGTCACCTATTCCTTATTTTAAAGATATTAAAATCATTATTGCAAATTCTTATTTGTTAAAGAGATTAAAATTCTTGTTGAAGTACTCCATCAAATTTTGTAGGCATTAACCATCCATTTCTTGCATTAAAGTGGTGGAATATGAGGATATCTCACCTATATTTAGAAAAATTTCAAATTTATTAGAAGCATTCTATTTCCAACTCTCTTTATTTGAAAGTAGGAGACAATAAAATTGTAAATAGGGTGATCGCAATAGACTTGAATGAGTGAGATGTGTTCAAATTCAACCTAAACATTAAAAAAAAGAGTGCAAATGAAATTTGTTCATAGATTAATATCAATTTTAATGTTATCTTATATAAATATTGATTTTATAAGTGATAGTGCATTTTAAATGAGCAAACTATTGAAATATAAATAATCTTTACATTTTTCAAAATCATTATAAATATAAACATTAATTTGTTATGGATGACCTTTAAATGTTGGTTTTCATGCATAACTAACATCTAAAGTACTAATGTTATAGTTTCCAATAACATTATAAATAAAAACATTACATGCCCTTAGACATTGGTTTAAGAAACAATTGATGTAATATTCCACATATTTAAAGTTTAGTATTACTTTACATGATGAGTATTTAAAAAATGGCATGTAAGTAATAATAGATGTTAGTTGTAAATTAAAATCATTATCTTAAAATTTTCTATGTTAAACCTTTAATAAAAATTTCTAATGTTAGTTTATTGTGGTAACTCACATGGTAAGTTGTGCTTATTTTTTAAAATGCCACCATTACTACAAAATTGCCCTTTAATGCTAGTTGTTTTTCATTTTCAATGTTAGTTATAAATTGAGGTATATGTGGGGGTTATTGCTCTTCCATATTAGTTAACAATCAATGTGAAAAAATATAGAATAATATTAGTTTTATATAAATGATAATCATCATCATTTTTTTACAATTATGATGTTATAATAACAATATTCAAGTATAGTTATTTTAAACAACTAATATGGTATGGCTTTTCCCTCTAACCCACCTTTGCTCTCCTTCCTTGCTTAGCCCCTTCTTGCAAAATCTTCTTTCTAACATTAACCTCTTTTCACAATTCCTCCATGTATGCTCCTTTTCAATGTCCAACATCTCTAATGACAGTTTAGAATCCTAAGTTCAATGATTTAAGGACCATAAAAAAGAATGAAAATGGTAAAACTTTATATTTGATACTCATTAGTAAATATATGGAGTTAGCACTCCCTTAAAAGGCCATCTTGAGTCCAATATTTGCAAATACCATGAATATTCATTAAAATTTGATATATAGTATTACAGATTTTATATAAATAAATAATAAATAATACCACCAAACATTAAAAGAAAAATAATAAAATAAAGTTTATTAACTTATAAAACTTATATCAAAATGAAAGATAATAAAACACAATTGATTTTAAAACTAAAAACCAAGGTGCAAGAATGAACACAAAAGTTAAGAAAAGTCTTTACATTTATATTTTACACTTTTCTAGTGAACACACAACCTTATTAATCTACTAACAAACTAATAGATCTTCAATATGGCCAAACAATTAGTAAGCATAAACATAGAAAAATTGAATAGAATCATCTAAATGTTAGAATGCGAGCATACCTTGATAGAGTGAGAATCATTTTAGGGTTGAAAGAATTTTGTAATGAAATTTTCAAATGATGTTATATCTTCATCTTTTTTATTTTCATCTTGCACCTTGTGTTTTGAATTAAGTTAATATTGCACATTTGTTTCAAAGAAAAAAAAACATATAATTAAAACAATTTTGTTCAAATATAGTGTTTTAAATGTTGGTTATTAAATAAATAATTGACATTATAAAATAAAACACTTAGTTCACAAGTATGTTTCAAGCAAAAAACTTCATAATTTTATAAGTTTGTAGTCTTAATTTTTTTTATATTAAGGCATTTTTCTTATATAATTATAAAAATACAAATAGCAATAAATTGAACAATCTAATAAATGAGAAACTATAATTTATAATGAACAACAAGCTTTAAATAAAAAAAATTAGGATACATCTTTTTATAATTCTTTTATATTGCTTAAGGGCTTCTAAATTAGATGATAAAGATGGCTACAAATTGATGATAAATTATAATAAAAAAAAGCAGCATCATAAATCATGCATTGCACTCAACCCTTCCAATGCAAGACTTGAAATACTACTAGTTCTTATAACAATTTATTATTACTTTGCAACCTATCAAAGTTTAACATAATAATTTTGTATATATTAACCTTGAAGTGCTTGATTGCTCATTTGTTTTTGGTGTTTAAGTGTTCTTATTTTTTAGTGTGAGAATGATGCTACTTGTTTTATTTGTATCAAAATTTAACATAACATATCAAGTAATCAACATGTCAATTCTCACATTGAAACATAGGAATAATTAAATGCTTATAGCAAATAAAACAATCAAGCATCTCAAGAAAAGCTAACTTGATAGATTCTTAATTTATTTCAAATACATAGGGAGAGCCTTATTTATAGCCCAAGAGCAAGTCATTGATGAACTATCATAATGTGTAAACTATTTATGAATCATCACAATAATTAAGATGAACTATATATGGTCTACCAACCTTTGCATATTGGTGTTTACTAAAAAAATGACATTGTATACTAATACCTTATAAACAAAAGATAGAGGATATTTATAGATGAAAAGCAATATATGATGATTGTTAGAAAATTGATATCTTATACCAATACCTTATAAATGTCATTCTTAGTAAATGCTTACTACCATTATTTATTAGAGTTACGTGGCTGTTGTTGAATGTTTGTTGCCACTATTTATTAAAGTTAGGTAGCAAGTGCTATAGCTTTATGTAGTGGTTTAGTCAAATAAATGGCATTATCCTAAGTATAACTATGTTAGTTTTATAATAAATAACCAATATGATTTATTTCTTTTTTATTTTTATACAACTTCTACATCCTAACATTTTTCTAAAATCAAATCCATTTATAAATATTGTTCTAACAATACTGTCAACATTAACTAATAAATATTGTATAGTAACATTACAATTAATCATTTGATCTCGCAACTTAAAGAAAAGTGACAGTGAATGCCTATATGGTATCTATGAAGTAATCCCTTCCCTTTACTTTCATATTAATGGTAAATTTCAATAAAATATGTCTTCATATGAATGATACAAGACTTGTAAATAAAATTTTCTTATTAAAGAACTTTCTTATACTTGTTTTTTCTTACTAGTAGTACTATCAATTTTATTCTCTTGAGTTGACAATACAAAGAAAAAAATAAGGCCATCTTTGTTTATTTCAAAATGGTAACTTAACACAAATTATGGTTGAGAAAGGATAATAGTTCAAGAGTGATAATTTGCATTTTAATAATTAATGATCAAGCAATATTGATGGTGTATTGTCCAACCTTAAGCTACCTAAATAAAATGGAGTGAAAATGAAACTATAGTGAAAAACTAAATGAAAAATGGAGTGAAATAGAAAAGAAACTATGTATGCAATTTATAGGCAATACATGACTTTTTATATTAGTTATTAGTTTATAAACTAATATTGTAAGTGTTTACCTTTTGAAAAGTTTCCAATAACACTATGCAGATAATCTTTAGATGTTAATTTATTATACAACCATTGCCTTAAGTTTACTAATGCTCAACCTTTCATTTTCTCTTGGAAAATTAGGCTTTATGATATTAACTCTTTATTTGAACTAATATTATAAGTTGCACTTATTCATAAAAATACTACTATGCCATTGTATACATTAATTTTCTTATTAATCAACATAAATGTGTTGACATTAAAAGTATAATTCAATAGTAATATGCCATTTTATTATATACATTGATTTTCACTTTAATTGATACAAATGTAGTGATGTTAAAGGGCAAATCTATAGTAATGATGATCCATCAAATTAGAGCACTTAAGGCTTTTATGATTTTATTAACAGATTGGTGTTGGGATCCATAAAGTCTCTATGGATCTCTTTGTCAATATGTTTATGTTATTTTATTGGAAATTATGTGAGTAAATTATAAAGTGCTTAGCTTTTTAGAGCTCTCAGCAATATTAGGATGATGTCAAACTCACCAATAAGAAGAATCTATTACAACATTCTTCCATATGATGTTGGCAATATTAGCATGATGTCAATGCCATCTTTGTGCACTATGTATCTAAAAAACTTCACCAATGATCCTCCAAACGTGCATTTGAAAGGATTAAGCTTAGGCTAAAACTGATAGAACCTATCAAAGATGTACCTCAAATGAACCTAGTGGTCAGTAACATTGTGCAACATGACTACCACATCATCTACATAATCTTCCATACAGTCATCCATCATGTTATGGAAAATCATAAACATAACTCTTTGGATAAGATGACAAAATTGACAAATGAGAAGTCTAGCTTTAGAAATGCAAGGAGGATAAAGAAATGGTTGAGCATTGAAGGTTATCATTTGGAGAGGGTGATAGGGTTGATGCAAAACCTAATGACTTTATAAATAAATTTAAGTAGCAATCAAAAGGTCAAAGACCTTACACTCTTCTATGTTGCAAGGAGATGAGCAAAAGATGTTGATTTTAGAATATGGGTCTCCACATATTGTAAATTCTTCATCATAATTTGTAGATTATTGGGTGAATTGATCATGCTAGAAGGTAATGGTAGCTTATTGTCTGGAAGTAAAATGTTTAGTTAAATGAAATTCTATTAAAAGGTATATGTGGGATTATTTATTAAAATTTATGTTATGTTTGTTAAATTAACAACGGTGAATTCCATCATTGTGAAATGGGGTTATGCATAGCCTTATTTCTTATTTTAAGGGTGGTTTGTGTAGGATTTTAAATAAAAGGGAAGATCCATGTATTTTTTTAACTAATTTGAAGGTAGGATAAAGTAATTTACTCTTATTCATATCCTATTTCCTTCTAACTACTATGTAAATTACATGCTCTCATAGTGAGGATAAAAAAAGTATAAATGTTATAATTTTGATCAAAAACACTTTCATACAAACAAAATACTACTTTTAAATAATAATTATTTTCATACACTAAAATAACTACTAATTTTGAATTTTTATTAAAAAGGAACTTCTCCTAGACTTAAGGGCTCATTTCTTTAATAATTTTATGATAGCAAAAATATATTGTCATACCTAACAATATCCAAAATCAATTATTTTTTCTTAGAGTAAATAGAATTTGTAACTTTCATCTATACGTAGGCATTGATTACTACTTTCCCATAATTTCTTAACTAGTATTAATAATGATTAATTTTTGATAATTTTCTTTCTTCTTACCATTTATTTTAATATTTCTATTGAAGAAGAGAGTGATGAATAATTATAACAAAATAAAAAAAATGAAGTACTACTAATGTTAATTATAAAATTTGAAAGATATAATAGTTAATACCCTATAAAAAAGGGATGAAAATTAAGGAGCATTAGAATAGTTGGAATTTAGAAAAAAACTTTTACCCTTGTATTAATACTGAAACCTTTAATACTACAATATATTATTCTTTGACAAATTATAAAATTACCATTTTAGAATTTAGTCAATTCATGCAATCATGATTGACAAAATGTTTAATTTGTCAAAACATAATTAAAAAAAAATTAATGGTCTATTCATTTACTATTTTTAAAAATAGTACTCTATTTTTTATTTTTAAAAACAAAAGTTATTGTCTAGCAAATTATTTTCAAAATCTATTTCTAGAAAGCTATAAATCCAAATATATAACTTAAAAAAATAGAGAAAAAGTTTTTGATGTTTTCTTAGCTTGTTCTTTTATTATGGATGCCAATTTTGTAATAAAATGGAATATTTTCTTATTTAATTGTCCAAACATCCTTTATTCCTTGCATTCTTTAAATTTGAGCATAATTTTTTAAAACAAAAAAATAGTTTTCACTACAAGAAATTAAACCTATTGTAACAACATATATTGCAATGACATTTTCTTAATTATTGTTAAATGCATAAAATAGTACAAATTGGAGACTTGGCACTAAAATGGAGTTTGATAACTTTTTATAGATGAAATTGTCATTATTCTATAGATGAAAAAAGCAAAACATATTTTTAAAAAAGAAAATAATTATTTAATTTAAAAAATGGTCAATAATAATGACATTTCATTAGCATACATTAAAAAGACAAACATGGAATAAGCAAAAGTTTTAAAAAATGTGAATTTTGACCATTTAAAGTTCATTTATCATTGGTAAATTAATGCTATGAAATCATATAATTTGCAATTTAAGTGAGCATATAATGACAACAAATTAACTTATATTGACAACTAAGTTATCATAAATATGATTGCATAGGAAAGGGAGATGACATAGTTAGAGCCTTATTATAAAGATCATATGGTGATGACCAAGTTTTCTTATAATGACAATTATGTCATTGTAATAGGTGCCATATTTTTGCACACCATATATCAATAATGAATATAGATTGATATCAACAATAATATCATCATAATGGGTCTCTTGGTAAAGGGAGAAATTGATAGATTTTTAGAGATTATATTACGATGATTAAGTTTTTAATATAGTGACAACATGAGATTTTATTATAAATATTGGTTTCCAATCATTTCCTCTCTCAATAGCATCTAAACGCCAAAGAGAAAGTAAAGTGAGACTATAGTGAGAGCATTTTTTTTGGTAATATGTAAGTTTTATTTTTATTTATTTTATGCTTAATTACATTCTTCTATTTCTATATGTAATTTTTTTCTTCATTTGTAGAAAATGCTAAGTTTTTGCTAGTCTTTCTTACTTACTATTTTAATTATCTTCTTCGCCTTTGGTATTCTTACATGGAATAAGCTTAAATTGCTATTCTAGTCTGTTATTTGCTTTATATATTTTGTATGTAATGTTGATTTTTATTTTTGGAATATTATATTTATTTATCAAATTTTATTGCAACATTTGATTTGAAAAGTTTTATTATTGCTATTGTTGTTGCATTATTTTTAGAATTTTTTTTTACAAAATATATATTTGTAATAGTGCAACATGTGTATGGTGCAATATAGTATAATATGCATATGGTAGAATATAATATAAGATGAATTGTTACTTATCCATCTATCTACATATTTGATGAAGACTCTTTTTTGAGTCACCCATGTTATTCATCACTATAGTTAAGTGATGATGCATTTGCAAAAGGACCAATCTTCTATTTTTGAAGTCACAAAATGATACTAACATTAGCAACAACAAATCATTGGTAGTAGCAGAAGGATCAGTGTGGTGGGAATTCAATATAATGTATAATGCATTTTGTTAGTTTAGATATGTACGTGCATTCATGTAGATGGTATTTGCTATTTTCACCACTTAGTTAGCACTTTCAGTTAAAAGTTCATAATATATCTATGCAAGATTGGTTTTTATTATACTGAATAGTTATGTATACCTTAAAAATATCTCTCTTTTTCATTGAGTTTTGTTGAACTCCTTGCTTTGTGAAAAAGAAAAAAAATTTATAAGCTTTGGTTTTAAAGAAAAATGCAAACGAAGCAAGGCTTAGGAGGAAGTTGATCATGAAGTCTAGAAAATAACCCAAAGGTTAGATTTGTGTTCTCTCATGCATTTAATTTATTTCTATGAATTAAAGGAAAATAAGCATTTCTTCTTAATTATATTTATTTCACAAACTTATCAATCATATTTTTGTATATGTATTTAATTTATAATATGGCTCAAATGATATGTTGTGCCTTTTTGTGTATCTATACGATAAAGAATAACTTTGTTTCTTTTTTATAGAGCACCTTGTGATGCATCAAGTATTCAAAGTAGTTTTTAACTTTCATGTTAATAGCAACAAATTTAGAGATGCAAGAATGAAGCTCATATAAGACTCGAAGCTCAAAGAAAAGGTGCACACACTCCATTATAGGTGAGCCTTCATAGAAATACTTTTCCTTTCTTGCTACTAGTACTTTCTAAATGTAATGAGTAGTTTGGTTATCCTAATAATATGGATTTCTTTCCTAATTTAAGATAGATACCATTTGATAGGTTTAGAGATTAAAAGTTTATTTTATTGTAATTGCATATCCTTTTATTAATGAATGTGCATTTTTTTGGCTCTATAGCTTACTTTTTATACTCATTTCTTATAAGTACTTTCATCTTAATTGAATATGCATTTATATGAAATATATTTATGATTTTTACAAGTAGGCACTTAACTTAAAATATGTGTAAATTAAAAATAAAGGTATAAAATATTTTTAAATATTTTTTCATCTTATATGATAATTTTACAATTAAATAAATTATTTTCTTATTTATTTAACTAGTCACCCTTATGTCTTCATTTTTCTTAAACTCAAAAAGTATTTTCTTTAAACAATAATTTCTAAAAAAGTTTAATTTAAAATTTATATATTTATACAAACTCTAAATAATTAAAAACTTGTGCAAAAATTTGGAAAAGCTTAAATAATAGAATCCAAAAATGATTTATCATTCATTAATAATTAAATTAAATAATAGAATATCAATGTAGACTCCAAAAATAGTTTGTCATGCTGACATATTTTAGAGCATTATTTTGAGTAAATTATTAATGTGTTAGTCATTTTTTATAACATAGAATCCCCTCTTAGTAAGATTCTTATCTTACTCATTAGTGTGTTAGAATCTAATTTGTTATATTTATTTTACAACCATACATATAATTTTATAAATAACAAATTTGTTATATAAATATATATTATTTTTTAGTCAATAAAATAATGAAAGATCAACTTATATCTTTTTTAATCATTAATTTTACTAACTTTAAAGATGAGCTCTAATAATTTTTCATCTTTCATATTATGATTTCACTTTAGGTGAGATTGAAATTGAGAAAACTAGATTTTAAGTTTTAAAGCAAAGTAGTTGTGATGAATGCTAGCTTAATGGAAGCCATTGCAATGTAATGCAGAAGAATCAAAAGATAGCAAGGACAATGGATAAGTTGTAAGTTTTTAGCTAATTGGTCCTAAGTTACTCTTTCATTGGTATTTTGACAGACTACAAACATTAAGATTGAAATTGTGAACATTGAATATTTTGGGGAATCAAAATTAGGTATTTTAATTTAGAGGACTAGAATTTAACAAATTGTATATTAAGATGATTAATTTAATATAGATGTGACTAAAATAAATTAAATACTCTGAATACACTCCATGTATGTAGTTGTTAAAGTTCAATAAATATAAAAATATATATAAATATACAACATATTGAATCAAACTTATTTTTATTATTTAATTTGATCATTAGTATGTAACAATGACATTATCATTGCTAAAGGGTTAGTTAATAAGGATCAGTAATTAATTTCATTAAAAAGTGTAGTTATGATGGTTGTAGAATTGCAAAAGACAATGTTGTCATTGATTGAATTCTAAAATTTTGAGAATTTTGAAAATTGAATTTCAAGGACCCTTTTATGATGATATGTTGTTGCAATAAAGCTAACAAAAGGTAGGTAGGTGTAGGCTAGCACCAATATATGGGCTAAACCTTTTGTGACAACCAAAATTTACAACTAATGATAATTGAATTAAATGTCATTATTAATTGAAAATTCTATAAAAGACATAGAGTACCATTTTTTCCATTCATGCAATGTTTAAGCAAAGAAAGAAAAAGAAGAGCTATGATGAAAGGAAAGGGTGATCATTAGTTTAAGGTCCATTTGTAATGCTTTTTTTGTTATTTAATGTATTTCATGATTCTTTATCTTATTTTGTAACATTATTATTTATATATTTTTCAACTCTCATTATTGTCCACTCATTTTTCTTCCACTGAGGTTGGTGGAAAATATTAGTTGAAAATTTATTTGATGTATGGCAAATGGATTGTAGTATGTTTGTAGAATATAATTATATAAAATTTAAAGTACTAGTTATTGAATTGTCCTATTGCATTTGATATCTTCATTATAATCATATGGTTGTACATATTGTATAATCATGACATGTTGGTGGTTGTGTTATTTTTTATTTGGGCATAATTTTTGTATACTTGATGACCATATAGGCACGTTTGAATGATATATTGATAATTGTGTGATGCTAAATAGTAGAATAGGATTATTGAATTTCATTATTAATATTAAAATTCTAGTCATAACATATAAAATATAAAAGAATCTTTATGATATAAGAACTCTAAAATTTTGTGAGCTATAATGTAATATAAAATTTTAAAGAAAAATAAAATGTATTGTAAAAAAGAATTATTGAAAAAATGAATATTGAATATAAAATGTAACCTAAAAGAAGAATTTTAACATTATAAATAAAAATTAAATTTTTATAAAAATATAATATAATATTAAAAGAATAATTAAAAAAATAACTTATGATATATTTTTGGGCAAAATAAAAATATTGAAAGTAACATAAAAAATAATTTTAAAATAAAATTTGTACATATTATATTAAATGTAAGCCATTGAATATAATATTAAAAATAAAATATAATATCAAAAAAAATAAATGTAATGTAAAATAAAAATTTTAACATAAAAATCTAGAATATTATATTATATTTTTGAAAAATTCTTCTTTTACATAAAATTGAAAAAACTAAAATATAATATACTTTCTAGAAAAATTAAAAAAAATCAAAAGTAACTTAAAAGAATAATTTTAACATAAAAATTGAATATAATATATTGAACCTAAAATATAATGCATACAAAAAATTTTAACATAAATTTTAAGTACTCTATTTTTTATAAAAATCTAACATATTATATTATATTTTTGAAAAATTCTTCTTTTACATAAAATTAAAAAAAATAAAATATAATATACTTTCTAGAAAAATTAAAAAAATCAAAAGTAACTTAAAAGAAGAATTTTAACAAAAAAATTGAATATAATATATTGAACTTAAAATATAATGCATACAAAAAATTTTAACATAAATTTTAAGTACTCTTTTTTTATAAAAATTATAGTATAAATGAAGAATCAATAAAAAATAAAATTGAAAATATTTTTTAGGCAAATAAAAAAATTATACCCACTTTAGTTGTAAAAAATTGAAAAGGAAAAATTATAACATTGAAATTAGTCTTCTATTAATAAAGGAAAATTTTATAGTGTAGAAGAAAAATTTTAACATTAGATTTTTTCAAAAATTAGTGAATATAGCAACAGTTTATAACCGTCGCTAAGTGAAATATGATAATAGTGGTTTTCCTAACAAATTCTATTAATTTGGTAACGGTGGCGGTAAAATCTAAGTTTTATAAAGTTAAAAAGGGTAAAATATATCTTTCACTTTGAATAATAATTTTACAACTTTTAAATTTATTGGGCTATTACAAATAGGAAAAATTTCAAATAACCCCTTTTAACTATGAGATTATTGGATTTTACCTATGAAAATTTGAATTTTACCCCTTCAAGTATATAAAATTTGAATTTTACTCCTACAGTTACCAAGTTAATAATTATAATACTTAGCAGTAGTTTTGTAACACTTTGTAGTGATTATAAACTAATATGATATTCTTAGTGGTGGTGATGATTATAAACTAACACGATCATCCTTAATGGTGATTTATAATCACTAGTAAGTGAATTTTTTTAAAAAAATGAGTGAATATAGTGGTAGTTTTTAACTATTAGTAAGCGAAATATGATAATAATGATTTTTCTAATAGATTCCATTAACTTGGTAATGATAGGAGGTAAAATTCAAGTTCTATATAATTATAGAGGGTAAAATTCAAGTTTTCATAGTTCAAGGAGGTAAAATCTAATAATCCTATAGTTGAAGGGGGTTATTTGAAGTTTTCCCTTAAATATATATAAATATATATTGGGGGAGGATTCAAAATTTTTAAATTGAGATTTTAAACAAAATCAGCTTTATGAAAATGAGTTTACTTTTAAATAAGTAAATGGCCAGATTTTTTTAATTTGAAATGGATGGCTAGGATTCTTTAGAATAAAAATAGATGGATGAAATGAAAGGGAATATGAGATTATCGTGAACTATAATGCATAGAATAAAAGCCCATAGCTCACTTTTTTAGCATCTTCTCTCTCCTTCTTTTTTCTTTTTATTAAGTTAATACACTTTCTCTTTTCTTGTTTTTTATACCAGCTCCTTCTTCTATTTCCAAACTCTTCTCTCTCTCTCCTTTTCTTTTTCTTTTTTTAAAACCACCATTCTTTTTCTCTTCTTATCCTCTTTCTTCTTCTATTTCGGTGTTATCTTTTTCCCCGTTGCTCATGCTGTGCCACCATTAGCCTTCTCTTTTTTGTAACTAGATGCCATCACAAATGGCATGTGGGAAGCATGAGGAATGCCTTTGAATCCTAGTCTATTCTCATGGCAGATTGAAAATAGAAGTGAGTTAGGTAGGAGATGTTCCAATGAGCGTTTCCAGATGCTCCTCCTCAATTCTCTTTCCTCTTATTGCTTAGGCATGTGAGCGGTTGCTAGGTTGTAACTAAGAAAACCATCAAAGAACTACTATCTTGCCTCCTTTTGTTAGCATTCTGGCCAACTCTTGCTGTTAGCGAGCTTTGGCAAGTCACTTAAACAAGGGGTGAGTTGATCTGTATTATGAAACTTTAATATTTATGTTGATTTGATGTTGAATCCAAGAAAAAACCCATTTTTGTATATTTAAGAAAAATAATTTTTTCTTTGAAAAATGAAAATTTTATGCTATGGAGTATTAAAATATCATGATTGGGATCTTTTTATACCATCAATCTTACTGATGTTGGGTGTTTGAAGCTGACTCAAAAAAACCCATTTATGTGTATAATACATATGATGCCATAATGGAAAAGATAATCTTTTATGTTGTGAAAGACTAAAATAGGATAGTTAAAGCATATATGAGATAATTTATTCTACTATTTTGAAGGATTCACGTATGATTCAAGAAACCCTCTTTTATACATATTTGAAATAGCTGATAATAGCATAGGAAAATATAAATTTTATACTATAAAGTGTTTAATTATCATGAGCAAAATCATTTTAGAGTATTATATGATAATTTTCTCACTAATAATTGTATATTTTAAAGAACCTATTCTTAAAAGTATTTTAAGATATATAATGATACATGAGAAGAATATAATTTTTATATTGTAAAATGCTAGAATGATATGAATATGGCATTCTTATTGCATAAAGTTTTAATATTTTGATTATTTTATGTTCAACTAGAAACTCTTATCTTTCCATCTTATTTGGATAATTGACATGACACTAATAAAATAATAATTCAAGGCTCTAGAATACTAAGTTACCATACTTAGAATATATTTATTTCATAAAAGTTAATATCTTGGTGTTTGAAGTTGATATAAGTAAATATTTAAATATGGTGTTTAAATGCATAAGTCTATGTTAGGAAATACAAGAACAATATTCTTGTATTGATAATATTATTATAAATGATGGTGAACTAGGTGGATAAGAGAAGAATGAAATGAACCACTCTAAGCTTCTATAATGAATGCCTTCCACTAGGTGAGTATATATCTCACCATAGATTAATATCTTAATGAAAGATAACTTAAATGTTATGAATTTTATTTTTCTTATTGATAGTATAGATTTTATATTCATTTATATATATAATCACGTGTAAACTCAATTCTCTGGCATAAGTACAATTAGTTGTTTGAAGGAATGAAAATTGATTAGAGTTAGCAAAGGCATGGTGGTGATGTTTCTACCTAATGATGAATTGTGATTAAGTTTTAATGATATTTGTACATTATGGTCATATAGGATAAAATGAGGCATTATTGTATATTCTTGCATATATTGTGGTATGCTTGGTATTGTCTAGTAATGAATTAGCTACTTTGCATTGAAGTTCTATAAACAGTTGTGATATGAGAGTTGAGTTCTCATATGCATATTATCCATAAATCCTATCATGGATGGCATTGGAAATTGTGAACTATAATAGAATAATGCTTTGAAAATTGATGGGAAATTTCCAACTAAGAGTTGAGAAGGATATATGATTGACTGGAAATAAAAAAGTAGCTACATATATGTTACTATAATTGGACGTGTGATATGATGTAAAATTGAGAATTATCTGTGATTGGATATTACTATCGGTGTGATTGAAATGATTTATTTATATAAGCCTTAATAGTTATTTGTGATTGTGATGTCTACCTAGAATGGATAATATATGATACAATAATGATGTTATGTATTAATGGATGGTTGAGATTTCTATGAATTGTGATACAAGATACAAAGTTTAAGTCATGTGCAAGTGAACTCCCATTTCCAAGCTTGGTTTTGTATACTTTAGAAATTCAGGAAAACAGGTTCATTATTAATTTCTAAATTAATAAATGACTAGCTTGTAACTATTATGTATATATATATAATATTTATAAAGTTAATTTTCTATAAGATAGTGGTAGATATATATATGTTTATTGAGTTCTCACAACTCATTCTATTTTATTTTAAATGTTTTTAGGTTAGAATAAGCGTATTTGTGTTTGTTGCATTCATCGAGAATTAAGATTGTTTTGTTAAAGGATTTAACAATTAGGATTAGAATCAACATTAAAGATAGAGATTTGTTGATTCATATGATATGTTGAATTGTTTATATGTGTATATATACATTTTGAGATTGTATAATACTATGTGTATGTTTAATGTTGTCAAATATGAGAAAAATTCACAAGTTTCAGGGTTTAAGGCATGTGACCTTCAAGAAGTGTTCAAAAATAGGAGAAATTCTATTCATTTTTTTGTAAAAATTTAAAATGAATTTTGAGTTTCCTTGGAAATATGAAAACTTCCATTAGGTAAATTTGAGTGAATAATGTTAAGGTTTATGGAAATCGAGTATTGAGATCCATACTTGTCACTATCGGTTTAAGGTCAGATAGTGATGGAAGAGGTAACCCACTAAAGAGTCCTTCTTATATTCTTGACTAGTTTAGGTAAAATTGATTATAATTATATTGTATGATTTTTTCATTTATAAGCAATTTATCTAATTGGTAAATATTTTTTTAGATCTATGATGCCTATGAATAAATGCTTTAAAAATATAAACATTGGCCTCAATAAAATATTAAAGAAAATTAGTAAACCACTACCCTTACGATTCAATTCTAACATCTAGCACCCTATAGGTTCAAACCATGAGAAATTGCAATGGTTGGTGGGGATGTTGGATAGGACGCATTACAAGCTATTCCATAAAAATTGGTAGGTAGTACTTGAGGAGTAGAAGGCTCGTATCATGGAGTTCCTTTATATAAATATCAATTTATTTTGTGTATTAACTTATGATATGAAATGATAATTATTTTAATTAATTTTTTTGTTACATGTCTTTAAAAGCAAGAATATTTTAAGTGGAAAACGTTCCAGAAGTGAGGATGCAATACATCTATGATGGCATCCAGTATAGTGTAGTCAATCTCTATAGGTATTGAATATAGATTTCTCAATTGTTACTTAACGCATGAGGGGTGTATTGGTGTGTGTCTTAAGAGTTAATCATAGAGATGATTGTAATAAATGCATAATGTATTATGTTTTATTTCAAAAATTTTAAATTATTATATTTTGTTTCATATTCATCACTCTACATAATTTATAACTTAATATAATAATTATCCCTAGAATAATTTTACTATTCCTAAAATGCTCCTAATCAGGTATTATTGCGAAAGGAATAATAATAATACATCAAGATTATCATATATAGTAATTGATGATTATGAATCATAGATATGTGATATTAAGTCAATACATGAATGTATTTTTAGTGAACAATGTACTGGACTAACCCACTATGAGAATACTGCATGGATAGACATGTCATTAGTTATTCTCATATGACCAAAAATGCATATAATTTTTTAACCTAAGTCACTATGGTTCCCTATATGAGGAGTTACTCACTTTAATATTTCCTATATCACCTTTAATCGGGATGACGAGTAGGGCATTGATTGGGTGTGTTACGAATTATGCAGAAGGAAGTGAGTGATGTAAATAGAATTTTGTTACTCTTGTATAAAAGAGAGATATCCTTAGGCCCTTTGATTGAGTGAGATTAAGAAATGCATAGCCATGCTCAAATGGATCAATATGAGATATTAATTATTTGCTTTAGTTTACTTAATATTAAGAAACATAAATTGAACATAAATGAGGATGACGTATTCCATGCCTCTAGTTCGATTTGAATATTATTATAAAAGGGACTATGTTGTAAAATGTTGTTCACACATTAAGTGGATATTGAGTCACATATAATTTTACTACTTGGGTGACAGTGATGTATTGCTAGATGCCGTTCACTATCTATGGCTGACAAGTGGGTCATTACTGACATAGTAAAAACCTACAAGATTAGATAAAAGGAGTAGAAATGAGGTAATAGTTAATTGGATTTTAGTTGGACTAAAATCCAATTAATTGAACTTATTTTCGTGCATATATATTATTATTAAGATAATAATATATTTTTTTTACGTAATATATATAATATTATGTGATATTAAAGTAATATCAGATAATTATGTTATTAGATATTAGATAATTATATTATAAGATAATATTATTATCTAATATAAGATAATTATATGCCAATTTAATATTAGATAATTATATTATGAGATAATACTATTATCTAATATTAGATAATTAATAGATAAATCTTATCTCTCCTTACTCTCTCTATGATAAGAATCAGGTGATAGTTATTAAGTATGATTAGGATTCTTTTAAAGCATTATCCTAGTAGAACTAGAATTGTCATATGCCTTAGTTCTATAAAAAAGACTTGAAGGTAGCACTTGTAAAAATGTACATAAGCTTCCATCAAACTCTAAATCACTTAGAAAATGCTCAATCCTAATCTTAGTGGGAGAAACGAATCCTAGCAGCTTCGTGGAGGGGAGAAGTTATTATTCACTCCGTGTGGATGCTGTAGAAACATTGTACCTTCTGACCGGTGTTTGATTCATCTCGTTCTATCAAGGATTTGTTCAGAAAAAATACCAGTACAAATAAGGTAAAATCCTAATACTGATTTATGCCCTTTTGCATAAATCTTAGGTAGGATTTAGATCAAAATTTTAAAATTTCACTGTGTATGTTAATTCGAAACCTAATAGGGTGATATCAAGTGTGATATTTAACTCGCTAGCTGGTATCGATAGATATGCTTGAGAGCATTGGGTGTGGGGCTGTGACATGTTCGAGAGTCCAAAATTCCTAATAAGAAAGAACGACATGCTAGAAGTCATATTTTTTAAATTCTAAGTTTACTAGTAACTCTTCTAATGCATGTTATTTATGCTTTGAATTTGTAGAAGAAGGCTAAGAGAAATGCATAGATTAGAGCGTAAAAAAGGTACAATGATTAACATGGATTGAAGTCTATACTAACACATCAATGGACAAGGTATGCTAAGTAAACATTTATTACATTTAGCATAATACCATTTAGTTTTCCCATTAATCTTTTTCTTTTAAAACTAACCCAAAGAAATAGGATAACAGATTAGCTATAATCGGTAATGGAGAATTTCATTGACTATCATACCAGACTATTGAGGAAATGGGTGTTGGAGGAGGTTCAGGTTAACTATGTGCATATTATTTTTTTTTCATTTCTAATTTTTGTTACTTGTAACAACTTATGTAATTGTTCTAATAATTTATCTTTTAAAAAAATAAGGATGTGGACATAGGAGTAGGGCATTCAGCTGCAAATACAAGCAAGTTTTCTATCTGCCTTATCAAGTGCCCTTATAACATAGTTTAATGAGTCTACTATTGTCAAAGAGGTATTGCGTGTTCTTCAAAGGCATAAGAAGGGAATTGATTGTGTGCTTCAAGAGATAACCTATGGCAACACCTATCCAACACCTCATTAACTGTCATATATCCTCCTCAGTTGTGAGCTAATGCACCTCTACCTTATGACATCCACTAGTACATCATTTCTAATTAATAATACTTGGAGTATCATCAAGAGCTTCTCTCTCACCAACAATATACCATGCATTGGCTAATACAATATGCGGCATCTGCTATGAGGCTTGCCATTGCTCCCACTACTATTCAACCTATCCATTTCTTAATCTTGCCAAGTAGGTTCACTCCATAACTATCTATGCCTACACTTGCACTCAAGCCTTAGCCCTAAGATCATTAATATGACGATTACTATTGATCTTTTAACAAACTAGAGTGATTTATGTATTTGGTCTTTCTATTTCGACGTTATTTCATATACTTCTTTACAAATATAATTTTCATTACTGTATATTATCCTACTTTTTTCATATTTATAAATTTCATTTTTTTGTTTGAGTATTATAATATAACACAAATAGTTAAATTTTAAATTATATTCAATATAATAAATAAATGATAATTAATAATATCTTACAAATATTTGTAATAGAAAAATAATTTTTTTAAAAAAAATGAATTAAAAATAAAAAAACTATAGTGGCAATATTGTCATCAATATAGATATTTTTATTTTTAAAATTCTAATAACATCTCCATATTTAGCAATAATAAATGTTGTTGATAAAATAATTGCTATCTCATCAAGATATGTAAAGATGACATCTTATCATCAATATTAATATTGCTAATATAGCACATCAACATTAGGGATGAGATTCTAAAATAACACTTGTCATTGTAATAGGGTCACATGGCTTATAGACACAACTATATAACAATAATATGTTTCTAATGACAATGTTGTCAGTATATGTATATAGCAACAAGATATCTACTCATTGCAATGACAAATGTTATTGTAATAAGACCCATTCCTTGTAGTGTTTTAAAAATAGCTTATGAGAATAATTTTTTAAAATAATAAAAATGAAAATATATCAAAACAAATCTTAAATTTATCCTCAATTTCAGCACGGTCAGTTTTCTTTCTAATCAAATGACAAATTGAATTTAATAATTTGAAAAACATTCAATAAAACGAGAAGCTTGCCAAATATTTCGTTTTCTCTCGTCAATGTTCCTTATTCCAAAATAAGTCATGGATAAAATTACTACGAATTAAGATTGTAAAATCATATCCTTTAAAGCAAAAAGAAAAATACAATTCATATTTATTAAAACTAAAACTCACAAATTTTCTTTATTTTGTTTGGCTACTAACTACAATAGCACTCCTAACTATATGCTTTCCATCTGTCCACTTCAACTCCCCAAATACATAATCTTCCTTCACCATTTGTTGTGGCTTAAACATCACTTTAAATTCCTTCTTTTCACCCTTCATCTTGAAATCTAGCGTGTTTGGTTCAACTGAAACCAAAATTCCTTGTGGTGCCCTAATTTTCACTTTATAAGTGCTTGGTGTTCCAACATTGGTAACAGTTCTAGTAACATTCACAGAAAGTCCAATTTCCCGTGTGGCAATTGTGATAGTTGGGTAATTGAAATCAGCCAAACTGTATGATTTAGGGCAAATGTAAGGCCCTTTGTAGAACACACTAATACGCTTGGGTGTGTAGTTCCGAGCACATAAGAAATTTAGGTAATCCGTCGTGCTTAGTTCATAGACAAGCCCTGGGTCTGCTGCACGGTTAGGCCAAATGTGCCCAGCACCATATTCAAATGGAGTTGCCTCCGTCATTGTTGCAGAATCCAGAATTGGCGTCTTTGTGTTGCCTTTTGTTCTTGCTGCAAATAACATTAATTTTTAGTGATAAGAGAGAAATGAACACACCATTTCTTTATCGGTCAAAATTTCAAGAGCGGTTCTCAATTTTAGAAGATGCTAGCGGCACTGTGCCCAAACCGTCATTCACTGTGTTATACGACAGAATTTGAAAAGGTAGAACTAATTTAAATATTAGATCGCGATACGTACATTTGCCGTAACAAAATTTTATTTACCATGCCTCCTATGCAACTTGTCCTTACTCGGATCTAACAGTTTAAAACTAGTTCAAATTATCAATGTTCTGGAGATTGAAAAGTACAATTTTAACTACATGCCAGTTTCACAAATTTAGTATATGATCAATTAAATTTGGTAACTTAAATGTTTCTATTCAACAATGCAATACCCATACTTTTATGTTCTACGTCTGAACCACGTTCTCTCACAACTATCATGAGTAACTATATATGATCAACTTAAATGAATGCAGGTCAAATGAAGGGAAAATGGGCATAACATGTCTACTTCCCATTAGCTTGTAGTAAGGAAACATGTTATAATAAGGGGATTGGAGTCATGTGAGTGACAATTTGTAAGATAACTTCAATCAATGATCCAATGTACAGGAAATCATTTTTAATATTGTACCTGTGGTCATGATGGCTGACTTGATAGCAGATGGGCTCCAGTCAGGATGGAGTGCCTTCAGAAGGCCTGCGAGGCCAGCAACATGAGGGCATGACATTGAAGTTCCAGACATAATATTAAAAGAACCTCCTTTAGATGGAGATAGGCCAAACGTGAAAGCAGCGATGATACTGACTCCTGGAGCAGTGATATCAGGCTGCAAAAATAATCACAAAAAAAAAAAAAATACAAATTTTATTATAATTTAAAAGAAGTAAACTATGACGAAAATAGCCAAAATAACATGTCACTTGAAGTGACATTGGATGTTGTCTTGGAATTTTTCCCTTTTTAATGTGTTCACACTCAGGGCTATTATATGTGTGTTAAGAGATGTGGAGCCGCTATTATTACTAGAAGACAAAAAAGGAAAAAAATAGCTATATACACACCTTGAGAATTTCTGGCTCAATGATATTGGGTCCTCTGGATGAGAATGTTGCCATAACCGGAGCTGGCTTTGTTCCAAGTTCAGTCCTCACTTTACCAATGTTACCTGCGGGAAACCTGCATAATATTGTAGAATAAAAAGGATAGTTCTTCGCTACGTACTCAATTTTTTTTTTCAAAATTTTCTAAACAACTTATAATTTTTATGAATTATTCATGTAAAAAAAATTAAGTTCTTTATAAAAAATTAGGAGTATAAATGCATTTTGCACATAAAAAAATGTATAAAAAATCACCAAAAAAGCATAAAAAATATATGATCATAAAAAAATCAGAAAAAAAGAATCCATTAAATTTTTTCTGTGCAAATTAAAAGATTTTGATAATTTACCCAAAAAAAATTGTTGAACATATTTTTTGAAAGGGGCATTACGAATTTCTTTTTCACGATTTTTTCAATAACTTTAATCGCCTTTAGAAACTATTCGAATCAAAATACATAAGTTAATTTCACCACAAAGACATTACAATTTGTTTCAATAATATAATAAATATATTAAAAATTTGTATATTATTGAAAATTCTTTTAAAAATATTCAACTTTTAAGAAAAAAAAAGTAATAATAGGTGTGTTTGAATATGTTTTTATTTTATATTTTCATAAATTATTCAAAAAAATTATTTTTTATTTTTAAAAATTATTTTTGGATTAAAAATAAAAAATAGAATGATCAGTATTATAAATAAAAAATATTTCATTTAATTTTAAAATTGATATAAAAAATAATAAAATAAGTTTTGGAAATATATAGAAGTTATTTTTATTTTTTTAAGTTACGTATTTGAAGTTATAATTTTTAAAAATAGATTTTCAAATAAATTCTTTTATTTTTTAAAAATAAAAAAATATTTTTAAAAATAATAAATAACCAAATCCAATATCTTTCTAAAAAAAGGTTGAAATTGAGAAAATCCAAATTCTTATTTTTTTCTTTTTTTCTTGCATTTTTTATTTTTTATAACAAAAGTTAAAATTCACTTAATACATACATATATTCTAAAACATGATATAAAAAAACTCCATAAATAATATTAGGCGCTAACGCATTGTTTTTATTAACATGAAAGAATGAGAAAAAAAAATGAGTGGGAATTAGTTTGAACGTTGACAAATCCAACAAACATATAAAGTAAATCATGGTGTATTACTTTGAGTGGCCAATATAATGAAAAAGGTGTCTGCCGTCCGAGTAATTAACATGAGAGGCAGGAAGCACATGAGGATCAGGTATTATATCATTTCCATCGCCTTCATCGTTGGCTAAAATCATTCCCGCACCCCCTGCAAGAGAGACTGTCACACCCTTCTCAAGTCTTGTCTCATCACCACCACGTAGACACACCACGATTTTTCCTTTCACTTTCTTGGGATCAAGGGTTCCATTTTTGCAATAAATACTGCCAAAAAAAGGTTAAAAAAAAGGTAGAAAAATATTCATATCAGACAAGACAATATTTGTACAAAATAAGTAGATAAAATTAGTTTGTGCGTTTGTAATACAGAAATGTTACTTTCAACCTTCCTTTCGTTTGAAACTATAAAAACTTGACAGTTCAATTTATTTAAAAGTGGATTCATAAACAATTTTATACGCGACTAGAACTTGAAATGTAATATTAGAAATCTAAAATTCAGTTAATTTCAAATTGGATTTATGAACAATTTATCAACATTATGATATGGAAATGCTACTTTCATCCTCAATTTGTTGGAAGCTATAAACGAAAAAATTGAAATTCAATTTATCTGAAAATAAATTCATGGAGAATTTTATACACGAATCCAATTTGAAATTAACTATAGAAATTTTACGATTAAGTTAATTTAAAATTGAATTTATAAAAATTCTTATGCTAGATCTTTTGAAATGAACAACTTTATTGATGAACCGAAGAAAGATTAATATTCAATTATTTTAAAATTATATTTATGAACAATATTTTTATACATGAATACAATTTGAAATAAACAATTCTATTCATGAATGGTTAAAAGAAATTACTTACGCATCACCGGTGAACGCATTTTCAAGATGTGCATGGTGAGCGGCAATCAACGGATAGAGCAGATGAGGCAATAAGTAAGATCCTGAAAGGCTTGCTCCCTAAACAATACAAGAAAAATAATTGGTACAAAGCATTGTATTTACACAACGAAACAACGTTGTATTTTATACTCTTTTTAATATCAACCCCGCCCCCCCCCCCCCCAAAAAAAAATAGAAAAAAATGAAACGTATGGGAATATTACGCTAGTTTAAATATAACTGCACTAATGGTGAATGAAATAAAAATGCTAGAAAACATATATAAATAAACAAGGGTTTTTGGTCCAATCACATTTCCATTCATTTTGCTAATATTATGGAAATTCATATTTTTTTAAAAACATCTCATATCATGTACTTTGCAACTCTTTCATAAAAATATTGTGACTTTGCATGGACTCAAATTTGAAAAGATTACAAACAGCTACAACACTATTACAGTTGCAAAAAATTATATACTATTTTTGTTTTTTTCGGAACTCACAAATCCTGCATGGATAATAATTTTTTCATTGTTGAATGGAAGAAAAGTCGAAAAAAATTAACAAAGTCAGTTTGTTTAAAATGAAAGGGAAAAGAGAAAGTTGGGCAGGGGTTTTTTATTGTACCTTGAGGATCGAACCATCATCAAGTGTAACATAACTATTGAACTCTCTATCGAGGGTGCTTGCAGCAACGGTTAACAACCATGGCGACAAGTTAGAAGCAGATTTTCTAGTAGGGCCTTCATTTCCAACGGAGCTAACGACTATTATGCCATTGGCGACTGCATGAAAGGACCCGATTGAAATTCCGTCTTCGAAAAATTCAGAGGGAATCCCACCCAGAGACACTGAAAGTACGTCAACACCGTCGCTTATAGCGGCCTCAAAACCGGCTAGAATGTCGGCATCAAAACATTCATAGCCGTTGATCGGCGGCCAGCAGACCTTATATGCTGCAACATGAGCTTTTGGCGATCCGCCACTCGCAGTGCCGTTACCTTGACCTAATAAGCTCGCTCCAGCCACGAAATTACCCCCTGCAGTTGAGAGAGTATGCGAACCATGGCCTTCTTGGTCGCGTGCGTTATTATAAAACGAAGCATTGAGCGTTTTATTGACATATGCTTGGTAACCGCGATTAAAGTATCTTGCTCCTATAAGTTTCCTGCTTATAGTTTTGAAATTAACAAACAGTTAATGTTGATAACAAAAAATAACATTCCATAGAAGCTTATAATATATAATTTCATGTGCTTGTCTGGCAAATAATGACATAAAATCAGACAATAACATTACTGCTTGCCATCATGATTCCAAAATGCAGTTGTGGTTAGGCTATAATTAAAAATAAATTACTTACAAATGCAAATAAGTGCAGTCAATTAACAAAGTGTTTAATGCTGATAGCAAAGAATATAATATTTATGTGCTTGGCTAGCAAATAATTACATAACACTAGACAATTACTTGACATCATGATTCTAAATTATAGTTGTGATTATACTATAATTAAAAAAAATTGCATACAAAATGCAAATAAATGCAGTTGGGGACTGCAAATTAGAACCTTACACCAGATTACAGGCAGATTGAGATATGCTTTTTGTGAAGAAAAGCATAGAGGAAAAACCTGTTACAGAGGCTTTTTTCTGTCATATTGCCAAATAAGTCACATTTTCCCTTCCACTTTGGTGGTATTGGTCCCATGCCTTCGTCGTTAAAGCTCTCGGCTTCAGGCGTAACCCCTATAACAGCATCAATTGCAAAGAACGAGGTACATGTCATTAAAATTATAATTGTAATTACGTTAAAGGTGGTAGGTATAGAAATTCACAGAAATAGGACTCATTATAAATATATATGTTATGAAAGATGGAGTTACCCGTATCTAAGTTTCCAATGATAACACCTTCACCAAACCTTGCTTGATTCCAGAGGGAGGTCTTTCGAATTATATCATTTGTCCTTAATTGAAGGAAATCCCAGGAATGCGTTGTATGCAGTTTTCTTCCCTTGTTTAAAAAAACTGACACTACATTCGGATCCTCTACAAATGTTGGTAACAAGAAGAGTCAATGTACTAAAAGTCTTTGTGATTAAATATTATGCAAAATTATAACAGACAAAAGCACAGAGAGAGTCAAAGGCATCGTTCTGATTTGTTGCAACAGTCGATTACTATTACGAACAGCAGTTACAGCACCGAAATCATAATTTTCTAGAATTTTGTAAAATTAAGGTTCATTTTTTTCGCATTTATCTGTATTCTGCTAAACATATAATAACTGCAACCAAAACTTAGAACCAATCTAGAGTTTAGACAGAGGTTACTGGCTATTTCTGCCGCTTCTTCTTCTTCAAGTAAAGCTGCAAATCCATTGATGTATCTTGTATATGAGTAAAAAATTGCCTCTTTGGCCTTCTCGCCGCTGCCGAGGAAAATGCATATCGTTAATTCATTCAGATAATTTCCCATAGGTACCAGAAACATACATATATGATTTTAATACCAATATATAAAATACTACTTTTTTACACTTCGTTTAGAAATAAACATTTTAGGCACTGTTACAGGTAGAAAAATATAAATATAAGCAGGTCAAAACAAAGTTTAAAGACAATTTCACAGACGTTAGCGGTGCAATTCCATACTTTCCCACGAAGGAGCCCAGTAAATCATAATGGGACCGTGTGACAGATTCAAGATCAATTTTCGAAGGATTTGGACCATGAGAATGTGATCCTAAATATACAATGTAAGACTGCAATGAAGGAAAATTTCATATTAAGCATCGATAGATAGTTATTTTGAACGTTCAAAATTTTAAAAATGAAATAAAAGAGAAATACTAACAAAATAATTAAAAAAAAATTGCCTTTTTTATGGCTTCAGAACTTTCAAGCAACTGGAAGTAAATAATTGATAACGATAAAAGAAGAGAGAGTTGTCTCATTGTATATGTGTGCGTTTTTAAAATTGTTTTCGCTTGGAGAAACGACTTTTAGAAGTCCTATATATAATAATACAATACAATTCAATGCTATTAATTATTATATAAATCAAATATGAAAAGCAAATTGTCCTAGAAGGAAATAAATTGAATTGATTCAATGCAAAAATCATTTAGCTGTGACATTAGAGAGAGAATCTGACTTTGTTCAGTCATGGATAATTAAGCCACATAAATTATATATTGACAAAAAAGGAATATTTTAAGCCTAATTAATTTAAATTGGTATAGTTTCCTTTCTTATTAAAATTACATGAACGAATACTGAGGCCTTAATTGAAATCTTGGGGATCTGAGTTGCCAAATATTCTTTAAGAGGACAGCTGGGTTTATAAAGAGCATGACTGTTCTAGGCGGGGTGGGCTAAGCTAATCAGCAGGCTTATTCAGACATGCTTATGGGCAGATAGCAGATATTGATTCAAAACTCTTCCTTAGTGGCTTAGGCTTAGCCGACCTACCTTCGTTGAGGAGCTACAGACTTTAAGAAACTGCCATAGATTGCAGTTTACCTTACGTTCTAACAGCTTTCTAGTTTATATGAGGGAAATCAATTAACGTTTTTCTTAATAACAACTTAATGGATAACACAACATATGGAACCAATTATAGTAGTTTAATTAGTTGATAGTTGATTACTTGATTTTTGGATATGAAAGAATAAATTCCACACATGGAAACTCGGTTAAGATGTACTTAAAATGACTTAAATTGGTGTGCTTGGTGGCTGATGCGGAACTAAACTTGGTGGAAAAAAAAACTGTTCAATAACTATTTGCGTGAGTGCAGAGCTTGCAAAAGATATTTAAGTAATTTTAATGATAATCAAATATTAATTTTGAATATTTTAGTCAATTTTACTTATGTTATTGTATTTTCATAATAAATGTACCCATTAAATTAAGAAATTAATGAAGGTGATATATTGATTATAACACCTTTTGTTATTTTATTGTTATTAGTAATATTATTTTTTTATATCAATAAAAAAATGAATATTACTCACTACCACATATAGCAGTCCACATTTCGTGTATATATATATATATATATATATATATAAGATTAGTGTACAATAATATAATTTTAAATAAGTTGCATTAAGTCTAAATTTAACCGCTATGATCAATTTATTTTAGGTAATTTTAACACTACATGTAACTTATTCTCCTTTTCAATTAATGCATTAGATAAAGGAAAATTTATAAGTCCTACACCACGTTCCCCAAGTAGGCTGCTGAATGACCAACCGATGTTAAGAAATGTCATGCCATAAAAACTCATTTAGTTTATCTAAGAGGATAGTGTTGTGTAATACTAAATTTTATTTACTATTACATTAAAGAAATTTATTATGATAAATTACATTGTAGTGCTACTTCTAGAATATCTTTTCAAAGAAGTGCTAGTACTAATCTTTATTTTAAAGAGGTATCAATTTTATAAATTATTACTATTATATTCCGAAAATATTCTTTTTTTAACCATGAAAATGTGGTTGTAAATTAGGAATTTCAAAAGAATATAACTCCATAATTAGTTAACTAATTTTTGCATATGACTACTCATTTTTATTTGTCTTCATATGATTCTTCAATAGAAAATAAGAAAATTTGATTTTGGTAGATTGAAAACTTGTAGATTGAGTTCAAAACTTTAAATGATCGTAACTTTATACACAATTGTCCAATTAGGGCAATCATCCAATTAGAACAAATTATATATCAATTTCATATAACTTTTTTATATCTACATGCCCATAAAAGGCCAAAGGCATTTTGCCCACTCTGACTAGTGAAAAAAGACTTTTTTCAATAATTTTCTCAATTTTTCTTCATTTTTGTCATTTTGCCAACTTTAACCTCATTTTTATCAATTGAAATTCATTTGAATCCCACATCAAACTTTTACTTCTCAATTCTTTTAGTCTCTAATATTACTATAAAAATTTTCTTAATAATAAAACTATCAAAGAATAACATATTAATATTTACAAACTAAACAATAACATATTGTTGTTTAGTATTTAAATAATAACATTGACTAAAAACTCAAGATAAATGAATAGATTAAGTTTTATCAACAACAAAAGTGTCAAAGAACAACATATTACTATTTTATCTCCAAATATTAGTATCAACAAAAAATTCAAAATTTATAAACAAATCAAGTTTCATTAATAACAAAAATATCAAGGAATAATATATTACTATTTGTAGACTAAATAGTAACATGTTACTATTTGATATTCAGATAGTAATATCAATAAAATATAAAAAATAAATAAATTAATTAAGTCTCATTAATAACCAAATTATTAAAGAACTACATATTACTATTTTATCTCCAAATAGTAATATCAACTAAGAACCCAAAATAATTAAACAAATATATTCTCATTAACAACAAAATTGACAAAAAATAATATGTTACTATTTGTGGAGTAAACAATAACATGTTATTATTTAGTCTTCAAATAGTAACATCGATCAAAAACTCAAAATAAAAGGATAAATCAAATCTTATTAACAAGTAAACTGTCAAAAAAGAGTATGTTACTATTTAGTCTCTAAATAATAAATCCTAAACCCTAACATCAATCCAAATCCCAAATAATAGGAAATATCAAGTCTCATAAACAACCTAACTATTAAAGAAGAGCATATTACTGTTTGATCTTCAAATAGTAACATATTACTGTTTAGTTTCTAAAAAATAATATCAACTAAAAAATCTAAAATAAATAAATAAATCAAATCTCATTAACAACTAAATTGTCTAAGAAGTGCATGTTATTATTTGGTTTCCAAATAATAATATCGATTAAAAATATTAAATAATAGGAAATATTAAGTCTCATTAATAACAAAATTGATAAAGAAAAATATGTTATTATGTGGTTTCTAAACAATAATATATTATTGTTTAATCACCAGACAATAACATATTACTATTTAGTCTCTAAAGAATAATATGTTATTATTTAGTCTCCAAATAATAACATCGACTAAAAATTCAAAATAAAAAGATAATTCAAATCTCATTAATAACTAAACTATCAAAGAAGAGCATGTTACTATTTAGTCTCTAAACAATAACATCGACTAAAAACTTAAATAATAGGAAATATCAAATCTCATAAATAACCAAACTACCAAAGAAGAGTATGTTACTATCTAGTATTCAAACAGTAACATTTTACTATTTAGTGTCTAAATAGTAATATCAATAAAAAATCTAAAATAAATAGATAAATTAAGTCTCATTAACAACCAAACTATCTAAGAAGTGCATGTTACTGTTTAGTCTTTAAACAGTAATATCGATTAAAAATTTCAAATAATAAGAAATATCAAATCTCATTAATAACCAAACTGTTAAAGAAAAGCATATTACTATTTAGTCTCCAAATAATAACATCAACTAAAAATATCAAATAATAGAAAATATCAAATCTCATAAACAACTAAATTATAAAAAAAAAGCATATTATTGTTTAATATCTAAATAATAACATTAATAAAAAATTTAAAATAAATGGATAAATGGATTCTTTTTTTACTAATTGTTGTTTTTATGTCCATCTATATTTTCTTTTTTTCTAAAAAGATAAATTTATTATTGTTTGAATTTTTAATATAACAATAATTCATCCAGCATAATTTTTTTTTTAAAAAAAAGGGGCAAACAAAGAGACTATTTTATGTTGCTATGTAAGGTTCTGTATCTTCAAATTCTTATTTATTTTTAATTTTATCTTAACTAAAAATTTATTTTAATCCCTAAAAATTTAATTTTATTTATAATTAAAATTTTATGTTAATTTAATTTTTATAAAATTAAAAATTCTTCAATTTTAATATTCAATAAAAGGGGTTTTTATTTCGGTGATTTTGCTTTTCTTGAGATGCATTATAAGTGTATTATTTTATCTTCTAGGCATTATAGTAAATTATTGATTATGAATGCACTTAAATGAAAAAAATAAGTTTCGAGTACTTTGTTACAATAAATTGTAACAAATGATACCAGCTTATTTTTTTCAATTTAGTATTAATTTTAAAAATATAAAATACTCTTTAAACTTTAGGATGGTTAAATTTTGTCCTACCATTTTTAAAACTTACAATTAAATAGTTTCAAATTATACAAAATATTGAAATTAACTCCTATCATTAATTTAATTAATCATTCTATATAATTATGATGAATTTTTACAATATAAGTAAAAATAAATATTTCAAATAAATTATTATTGAAACTTGACTAAATTATATTTGAGGAGGTCAAATATGTGTCTCTTTTACCTTTTTACATTACTTCTTTAGTTGTACTATAATAAGAAAATAGTTTGACAAAGTCATAAATGGTTCTTTCATATCTTTTTTTTATTTTCCTTAATTCACATTTCAATATTTTTATTTTTTTAATTTCAAAGAGCTATTTGTAAGTTTTAAAATTTTATGAAGTTACTTAAAAATTTTATGGAAGCCATGTGATAATAAATTTTACTTTAGCAAGATTATTTGGATTTTACCCAAACTCAATATTATGCTAAAATTTTGAAATAACTTTGCTATTTTGTAAATGGAAACTTTGGAAGTTTAATTTTATATCCAGCTTTCAAAAAGAATGTAATTATTAACATTATAGAATAGATAATATTAATACAAATGGAGCATATCAAGTGAAAGCACTATTTTTATGTAAGAATAAAAGGAATGAATCATAAAAATCAAATATCTTATTAAACAATTAGGATTAAAATACAAAGTCATGTAATTTTCTTTAACCTTTCAAAGTTATCATACGACTTTTGATTATTTTTCAATTGTACTCATCAAATATAAGATTCAATTATCATAATTTCTCTCTTTATTTCTAGCATAAAAATACTCTTCCCAATTTGCCCCCACTATAAAAGAAAAGTATGAAAAAAATTATAATAGTTAAGTTAATTATAACTATAAAAAAAATTACCTTAGAAAATATGCACATGTTTATTACAAATAATAAAAATAATAAAAAGTTAAAATATACATCATAAATGTTAAATTAAAATTATAATATAATATATGTCTAACTTTTAAGTTAAAATATATTTCTAAAATAGTTGATCTACACATGCAATCATTTCGTAGTATAAATAAAAAGAATAATAATTATGTGTAATAACCAAGAAAGAATTCAATTTAAAATTATAGTTGTGGTGATGTGGAATAGGCTAACTTGGTTCATTTGTGGGCTAGTTTGCACTAGCTAATCTTATCCAAATTATATTTGGCTTGCATATTTTACAAACCTTCGTATTAGATGCCCTAATTTGGTCAAGTCTGTAAGCCTTTTGTTATTTAAATTTTAAAATATTTTAAAATTTTAAACTTTTAAACAATAAAAAAATTAAAATCATTTCAAGGCCTTACATATTCATTTATATACAACTTTAAAACAATACTATATATACATAATATAAGTCATAAAATATCCACAACATAAAAATATTATCTAGAAATAATTCATACCACAACCTTACACAACCAAAAGTGAGAAAAAGAAATATTACTTTGTATAAATTGAAACTTTAGACCTATGTAAAAATTAAGAAATTAAAAATTAAAAATAAAATAAAATGTGAGTTGACCCAACTTGTTAGTGGGTTAGCCAAGTTTGGCTTACATTTAAATAGGCCTCACATTTAGATACTCGAATCTACAAAACTTATCAACAAATAGGCTAGTTTGTGGTCAAAAGTCAATATCTCTACTTAGAAGAGAACCATATGTAATGATTATAAAGAAATCTTCTTATTTGATGTACTTTTACTAAAATAAAATTGTAATATATTAATGGTTTGAGAATTTTTGTATAATGCATTAATTTAGAGAGACTGTAAGATACTCACATTGCAAAAGTTACCTAAAATAAATTTATTTTGAACTTTAAATTTTAATAAATTAATGGTGTAAATTTGGTGTAAGACATTTGAACTTGCATTTACGTCAAAGATACCTAGAAAAAAGCTAAGTTGATAGGATGAATTTTGATGAACCCATTACAAGACATCAAAAGATAATTGAAAAGTAAAGAACAAAATTATCATGATTTTCTTCTTCTTGAAAAAAAATTCATCCTCTAGATATTATAAAAAATTTGAAATTATAATTTGATTCAATTCTAGAATGTAAGTGATATGCATCAAAATATGACATTTTACAAAAGGAATAAAGTAAATAATTTCTATCTAGTTTTTGCTAAATATATATATATATATATACATATATACATATATATATATTGATAGAGATGAAAAAATAACTTTTTTGAATTATTCCTTTGGCCATATTATCATGTTGAAATTTTAATTTGTATGAATTAATGATAGTTTTAGTGGCATATTTAGAAAAAATATAAGGGAGATTATATTTATTTTATGTAAATTTTAGATGTCACAATGAAAGATTTGTTACCTTGCTTAGATCATGATCCATGTAAACTAGGCTCATCTTTGCTTCTAGTCTACAAATTCACTTCACATCTACAAGTCAGCTTCAAATCTTTAGGTCACAAACAAGTATTTTCTTAGTGGTTACAAAATGGATGCTAGAGTTCTCTACCAAATTTACATGATCCAAATCCCAAGGTTCTTAAAAGGTAATCAAAATTATATTATAAACTATATATGTACAAAATATGCATTACACACATATATTAGTTATACGAAAAACTACCTAAACCATGCAATAACTCAATTGTTAGAGCTTCAAAATAATTATACAAATTAAGAAAATATAGTGAGATTGTAATTATTAAAAGTAAAATCTTAAAAGCAAATTTTTAAAAATAAATGAAAATGACAATTATCAATTTAAACTAACTATCAACTATGTGTCAGAGTCACTAGGATTAGGATCCTTAAAGATTGGGAAAATAATGGTGACTCATAAGGAACTATTGCCAATGATTGTTATGGAATCTATGGCCATGAAATAAAACTTAAGCTTATACCATTTCAATGCAATCTCACATAGATGCCAACATATGTTAGGGATTCCAATAGTGCCATTCGAGTTTAAAGTATTTAAAAAGTATATCCACAAATAAAGTGAGTAATAAATTACTTAATAAAATAGCTACCATACAAATTTTGTAATCAATTTTAATTTAGATAAATTTATATACAAAGCATATACAAAATTATAAAACATTCCCTTACCAAAAATATTTTTCATTAAGCAATTTTGTCTACTACACTAGTATCACGACCCACTTTTGATCGTGACCAGTGTGGATCTCATTACCGGTTTCCACAAGCCTTAATTATTATTACCCTTTTTAGCTAATGAAAATTTCCAAACATAGCAAAATCCATAAACATACAAAACAATCTAACTTCATGATTGTACATATACAATCAATTTATCACATCATATAATTCATCAAACTCTATTTGGTTGTTGATTCTAATACCAAATGTCAAATCCTTTATTAAAGTGATCTTTGATTCTTCTTGGATGCTATCCTAAAAATATTAGAATAAAAAAAAAGAGTGAGTTTCACGAACCCAGTGAGCATATAACCACCGACACCTAGCTAAACATTTATAAGTTAAACTTGTACTAATTTAAAATATTAAAAAACTCATATTTTTCTGGACTTCTGAAATAGATGAAACTATACCCATAACATGAGTTTTATTGCATATAACTCAATACTATAAACTACCATTCCCGGTAGATATCATAATCCTATGTAGCCATTAAGGCTAAACACAAGTAATTCATCTCATTCACACTAAGCCATCGCAATCATGTTAAACAAGGATAACTATCCACAAGAAGAAATTCCAATATCATAAAACATCACATGACAATTACGATAGTCATACATGTAGCCACTGCCTCATTTCAAAGCCATTTTCATGTTTTTCAACTATTTGCCAAGAATTTACCATCTGGTTCACACATCAATCAGTAATTAATTAATAAGGATATAACCATACTTTCGTTACGCACTCTAATCAATTATCATTCATGAGTAACTAATTACCCTTATATTACGAAACTAAGTTTATATATTATCAATAAAAGAAGTATCATTCACAATATTTGAATCATATTTTATCTAAATAAAAATGATGTTGAGATATATACTCACTTGAGAGTACTAATCCAACTCTCGAAGATTCCGAAACATCCATAAGCATCTCTTTACAATTTCCTCCTATTATCATCATTTACAAAAGTAAATTATAATTATATGATTATCAATTATTTTTCTTTCTATGTATTACAATCCAATCTCCGGCCATAATATTATGACATTCTATATTATTTTGATCTTATATAATATAAAAATCATATTTTCAACAATATCATCAATAAATTCCTAATCCTCCTAAGTAGGACTCTCTTAAATTATACTCAAATCTTCTTAGATACTAAATCATAGCATGCTACTTTAACTATGTTGCTCTGATATTTAACAATATAACATCATATATTTATATATTTCTTCCAATATTTCAAAATATATACATATATATGTTTATATGTGAATTTAAACCCCGATCATCCAAAATTACATAAGACCACATTTTAGTAGTACTTAAATCATATTTCACGAGTATTTTATGACAATTTTAAGATATGTATATACTTCCGTATCCTATCATAATAGTTAAATCCAGTTTAAATAGCAAGGAATTGATTTTTCAAAATAAAGGAAGTCAGCTCACTGTACTTCTGTTTATAACAGCACAGCAAAACGTAACAGTTTCTCATTGCAAAACATAAACTTCTCGCATCTGCACAACCGCGGTTTGACAAGCCCTTAGAACCGTTGCTCTTCGTGTACCTTTGCTCCCCTCCAACAATAACGACAACGCACGAGCCGAGAATATGAGAGACAGAAGCAGAGATAAGAGAGAAAAGTCTCCCCAAAAAGAAGTTACTGCCCGCCAGCAGCTCCCCTACTCCGTCACTGTTTGTGGCTTTTTGCAGACCCAGATGCAACTTTCTTTGCCAGCAGAAATTGCTGTCCCGAGCAGCAACTTACACGAGATGATGCCATGGTGGAACGTGACCGCAAATGGCTGTTGTGAATACCGAAAATAAAAGAAGAAAGGGAGAGAAGCAGAAACCGTGGAGAGGAAGCGAGAGAGAGAGCTGTTGCACCAAAAATGAGAAGAAGAAGGTGCTATCCAGCTTAAAGAAAAAGCTGAGCTCCCTGTGTTGTGCTGCTGTACCCGAGAGGAGAGAGTCGTGTTTCCAAATGAGGAGAAGCAGAAAAAATATATAAACCTGTTGTTCTGTCTGGAAGTAGGAACAAAAGAGGCAAAATGAAAAGTCAAAGGCCGTGGGTATTTTCTAGAGAGAGAGCGGCTGCTGTGTGTGTAGCCGAGAAATGCAAGAAACCAGCGGCTAAAAGTAAAAGTAAAAGGTACAGCAGTCAAGAATTAAAGAGAAAGGCATGAAGTCCAAGAAAAGAACTATCCGGAGAGCAGTATAAAATGAAAAGCACACAAAACGAGAGAGATAAAGGTTGCAGAATTTTTCCTTATAAGAAAATGGCTGTGCTGTACCAAAATGGGAGAGGCGGTGAAATAAAGAAAAGAAAAAGGACAGCTGCTGTCCGAAAACGTTAAAAAGAGAGGAACAGCAAGGCAGCACAAAATCGAGATAGAGAGAGAAGAGGGCTGCAGTAAGGGAGTTCTATTATGTGATTCTCATACACATTAGTAATTTTATACTCCAAATTTCAATCTTCAAAATTTATTAAATCCAATCTTAATCAATTATTGAATTAAATATTCATAAATATTAAAATTTATAAAACTTAAAATTTGAGATATTACAACTAGTAACACTCAAGCAACACATAATTCAGTAATATGCTTCAATCATAAACACAATCTAAGTATTTAAATAACTATTAAAATAGTATGAAGATATAAAAAGTTCTTCTTTATTACTCCAGGCCAACCTTAACTATGTATATCTTAACCTTATGCATCTTTTTTACATTATGTTATTTTGTGTGGCTCATAATACATTAAATCAAGCTAAACTCCTAACCTCTATACAAAAATCTTATAATTATATTACAATGTCACATATGACATTTAAGTCAATAATTTTATAACGTTTAAACTAATAATCACATGTAGCATTCAAGCCATTTCATATAAATCTCTTGTCGGCTCTTTATTTACATATGGCACTTACTGGCCCATTTTTCACATATAAGACACTAAGGTATGGCACTTATTGGCTCATTTTTCACATATAAGACATTAAGTTCAAAATGTCATCCATTGACAATAACCATCACACAATATGATATTTAGCATAATCTAGCAAGAAAATATATATAATTATCTCACCACCTTACCAGTGACCATATAAAGCATTTGAATTTACATTTCCTTGTGCTAGATTATTGTATCACTTTCTCAAGAGCTCACCAACATGAAGCTTGATTCACATATGCTTTCATATGAACATATTAGTGAATATACAAGTTATAGAATAATTCATGTCACAATTTATACACTAATTATGCAATATACTTATGATTTCAGAGTGAAACCTATGGAATAGTATCCTTTTTTTTTTACAAAATTTCTAACACATTCAAGCATACTTTTGACACATTAGTATGATTTTGAACAAGCAAAATATCATTCTAGTAAAATTACTAACTCATGGTTTCTACAACCAAAATTGTAGAGTTATCAACTTAGATTTTTCATGTTTCACAATTTCTATTTTTAAGCAAATTTGATCCTCTACTTTATGTATCATTTTAATAAGAAAACTACTTTTTTTACCTAATCAAGCACAAATGCTTGCTACCTAGTAGTATAAATCTGCACAATATCACCATATATTAACTTTCAAATGTTAAGAAAACAATTATAAATCGTATTAAATTTTAATAAACATTCTTCTAATTAGAAATTCTATCTAAAATAGAAAATTTTAGTAACTTTTTCCAAATTTTCTAGATTTAAAATAAAGGTTTTAAACTTGATATTTCAATATTTTTCAATTCAAAACAAGTTATACAAATTACCTATATATTTAACTATCAAAACACCTTAAAATAAGCTTTCTTGATTTTTGAAATCCATTTTATGTTCAAATCTTAATGAAACTTTCTAACAATTTCCAGCCAAGATTTAAAGACTTTAAACATCATTTAGCAAGCATTTTTAACCATAAAACAAGTTACTTAAGCCACCAAACTACTTTGCTACTAAACCGTTTTTTAGGAAAATATTAGTTTTGAAAATAACTTTTTAGCATAAAATTATAAGTTTCCAAATATGTTTTTGAGCATATTCTTCCTATACACTCTTTATATGAATGTTTATAAACATTAATTAAATATTTAAAAACATAGCATAACAAGTTTTTTTTTCCACGAAAATAGAAATTTTCTTCATAAAACAACAAAGAATTTGAAAGCTTGTAAACTTGATTCCAAAGTTATTTTTGCTCAGAAACTTTAATATAATCATTCTAAAGCATCCATAAAAATGTAGTTTAATGTTTAGTTAACTTCTATCATGAAAAATATACTTTTTTCCCACAAAAACAAAGAGTTCGTGATAGCTCCCCAAGGTTGATACAAAATCATTTATGTTTTCAAATTTTGATTTTCATGAATTTTATCACCTCTAATTTAATCTAGAACATAGTGTATCAACTTTTTTATTGTAAAAACTAGATTTTTCCCAATAAAAACCATGAGTTCTTTTATACTCCCTTACCAAAAAAACTTTTCTTCTATTTCATGTAAAGTCATATTTTCAAACTTTTTTTCTAAAAACCATTGTGGAATCATCTTTCACAAAACCAATCTTTTCAAAATATTTCCTTGGACTTTAAGAAAACATGTTTACAAATAATCCACCATGAGTTCATGGCTTTAGCATAATAACTACAATCATATATACACCTTATACATAATCATCATCAAGAAAGAAAATTAAGAAGAAAAAGAAAGGATATCTACTTACTTAAGAAAGCTTATAGAACTTTGTTTCCTTTACTTAGATCCAAAGTGTAGCATATAAAACACTATAGAGTTAGTGAAGAATTCAAAGAAAGAATTATTAAAAGAAGACAAATTCAGGGAAGTTTATAAGTTTCTACCTTTAACAAAAGGTCAAAGGAGCTTCTATCTTCTACTAACTCTCAAGAACACTCAAGAAACTAGTGGAATCTTACTAAAAACTAGCAAGAACACTTAAGAATACAACTCTTCTCTTTTTTTCTCACTCTAGTTGTGAACCCTCTAAACTTCATGTAAGGAAATTTTGAGCTTAACTCCTTTACTTATAGTGCTAGGAAGTGTAACCTCTAAGCAAGATGGTATCATAGAGGTTACTTTATCTCTTATTTAGACTACTACAAAATTGTGATTCTATGTTAGTGGATTGACATAAGTTGAAAGTAAAATCAATACCTATATTCACGCAATAGCATTTTTTAAATTATTAAGAGTAATAAGGCAATAATTAGTAAATACAACTGATATTTATTTTAATACAATGGCATTTTGAAAATTCATGAGAAACTTAAGATAATAATTTTTTATTTAACTGATGTTATAAGGTATGACATTCAAGAGATGTTGGAAAAACAAGAAAACTTAATACATCAATTTTAGAATTAACTAAAGTCTATTTAGAGATAATGACATTTTTCCAATTGTTAGTTACTTAGGAAACCTAAGATGATAATTTTTTATTTAATCAATGTCACAATGTATGACATTTGAAGGACACTAGAAAAATGAAAAAATTTAAGACGTTGATTTTGGAATTAACTAATATCTATTTAAATGTGATGATAATTTTGTAATTTTTAAAAAACTTAAGACAATAGTTTTTTACTTAACCAATATCATCATGTGTGGCATTTGAAGGTTTTTGAGAAAATAAGGAAACTTAACATATCAATTTTAGAATTGACTAATGTCTATTTGATGTGATAACATTTTTAAAATTATAAAAAAAAAACTTAAAATATTAATTTTTTACTTAATTGATATTATAATGCATGACATTTAAATATTACTAGGAAAATAAGAAAACTTAGGATCTTGGTTTAGAATTAATTGATGCCTATTTGGACAAGGTGGTATTTTTAAAATTATTAAGAAACAAAAGACATAAATTTTTTTAACAAATATTAAAATGTATGGTATTTGAATATTGTTGAACAAACAAGGAAACTTATGAAGTCAATTTCACAAATAATTAACTTTTAAAGGCATTAAAGTCTGGTAAGATCCTTTAACATGATGATATTTTTGTATTATAAATAAAGTATATATTATTTTTTTATTATTACTGTCAGTTTTCTCCTTATTTATTCACAAGTTTAATCTCTGTCTCCATCTAGCATCTTTATAGAACTCTAGATGTTCCTACATTCTTTACTATACATCAATGAGCTACCAATAATCTTTCATTTAACATCAAGCACAAAGAAAATGTCACACTAGTTTAAAGTATAAGAGGTGCCTCTTTTTGCTTCTATTTCTACCAAATCTTTATCTTTTTGTGTAGGTTTTTTTAAGATATATTTTTTTGTGTTTTTCTTTGTATAACTTTTTAGGTTGTATTTGAGGGTTAGATGCCTATTATTTGTTTAATAGAATATTGTAGTAGAAATCAAAACAACTAAACAATAATAAAAGATGGAGAAAAAATGGAAAAAGTATATGAAAATAACCATTTTTTTTATTTCAAGAAGGGCATTGATGGATAGATTTTGAAAAGTTACATAAAATTAATATAAAATTTGTTATAAACAGGTAATCTATCATGAGTTTTTAACCTTTCAAAGTTTTTAACTCAAAATATATATTTTTGCATATGACAAGAAATTTATTCAATTTTAAGTATTAACATTTTGCTAGGAAAGTCAAAAATTAGTTTTAAAAAAAATATTTAGCAAACATTTCACATTAGTTACTTATTAAAAATAAATATCTTTAACTTTATAATGGTTACCAAGTAGTTTAGCTTACAAGAAGCGATGACAATTTTTTTTCTTATAAAACCAATGTCATTTTCCTTTTTCACGATGATTTTTGTAATTAACTTCATAAAATATTACTATGGTAACCCTAACCTTAAAACATTAGTATTCAACATGAAATCCTCTAAATACTTGATGTTAATCAAATTTTTTTTGTAATAGTGTTAATGCATCACATATGCTTAGAATATGTTGTTATGACCTAACTTTTGGATACTGTGACTAGCATAAAGACGTCTGACTAGTATTAAGATACTAACCAGCTATCTTTATAAGCCTTTAACACATTTTTGACTTGTCTATTTTCATAAATCTACTAAAATGATAAATAAGTACTTATGGAAATAGGTTTACTTATGCGTGCATAAACTAGTTGAAAATATAAATTACACATATCAACTATTATTTATACTAAAGTGTATCATTTTGGAAACCTAACTCGGTATATATATAAATTAATATTAAAAGGTAAGATTTCTAGTTAGGACACCCAAGATGCTATATGGAAAATCCTCAAACTCGAGATGAAGGTTCATGCATAGATGTCAATTATCCTTGGATTCATGCTTCATATCTATAAGTGAAAATTTAGTAAAGGAGTATGAGTATTAAAATACTTAGTAAATGACTACCTTCTCCTTTTTCTATGAAGTTTTCATCATAATAGATTAAATCTAGAATAGGGGAATAATAATATATTAAAACTCTCAAGTAACATCTATAATAATCATACATAACTGTAATTTTGGTGTTCTAACAAAAAATTTTATGTACTAGCATAATTCTCATATTTTAATGGCTACTTTGATGTACTCACAATGGTTCTTACATGCATTATCTATAAAATTTATCAAGAGAATGACTATAGTAATTATTTATAAAATCCACTGAATGGCTATAGTTGATATCTAAGTTTCTCCTTATATTTTTGGTCCAGCTTTATCTCCCACCACTTTAGGCATAAAGCCGCCAACATTATCCCGCTAACCCTTACCACTCCTCTCCTCTTTTGCAAAGGATGTATATCTCCCCCCCCCACAAATCATATATAGAATGAGTAATCGTATTCACAACAAGCATTAATAGGATGTCGTAAGTATATATAAGCATATGCATTTCATTATCACATATCATTTGGGTATGGTCAAAATATCAACTATGTCGTAGGGGTTTTACTAACAAAATTTGTCATTCTTATGTATCCAACCTTCAACAATACATATCAATATTTTTTTAAAGTTGATATATCATCTTTCCATTCAAGATAAATAATTTAAGTATCATCAATTGTATCACAAATCTAAATCATGAAAATTTATTCATTCTCATACATCCTCCACCACTACATCATATGTGTCTAAAGTTGCTATTCAACGCTACCATTCAAATGTATGATAACATTCAATCCTTTTGGATGGCTAGTAATTTACACTTAGACATCATCTATGATCATATAGTGGTATGTTCATGGTTCACACATGCAACCTTGTCATCTACAATAAAAAAAAAATCTAATTTTTATAAGTAGTTATCAATATGATTTCAACATCATTCATTATTCACTAAATTCAAATCATTTTCAACATTTTTCAAAGGAATTTCAAACAATTACATGGCCAATTACCATGTATATGTCATGGTTTAGTGCTCTTTAGGGCTTCCATATCAACTCAAAATTTTATCAAAATTAATTCTAACATTTCGAATACAATATTATACACTAAACATTAATTATTTTGTATGATTTATTCCCATGTTTACTATTCATGCAGAACCAAAATGGGAATCTAAAACAAGACAGCATGTGAGCTTTCTTAACAAAAATCCCATTTCAATATTCACATCATCTCCAATTGTTATCAAATTTAAATATAACATCCCTAACATGTTAATTAGTGAAATACCTCAATTATTCCACAAAAAATTTCGTGGTGGTACTGTTCATACAGAACCCAAAAGTGGATAGATTTGAAGCTATTGTGATAAATGACCCTTTCTAGCATCCAAATCAACTCTAATTCCAACCAATTTTTATATGACATTACTAACATGCTAATAACCAAACAAAATCAATTACTTTATTTTTTCTCAATTGAAATATGACCCAAACAGTAGCAAAACAGAACCTATAGAATCCAGAATTTTGTTTCAATTTCCTACAACTATAGTCCATAAACAATTGCATTTCATATTTCTAACTTTTTCCAAAAATTCTCAACTTTCTCCACATCTATACTAACTCTACTTGCAACCTTAAAATAACATGAATTGAAATTTTAACACTTTCTAATCCATGATTACAAAGAGAAATAGAAACATCATGAATCCTTCTTAATCATTTTTTCTCCTAATTCTTTCATTGCCTTATGATCTTCCTCTTAAAGAAAAACTTTAGAAATTCTCCTCCCACTCATCTTAGCATCATAATACCAACATAATACCATCATGATAACATTTCTACAATATCAAAATTAAACCATTTAGTACCATAACTCAAATTGCATCTATAGTAGCAAATATCATTAAATTCCTTATCTTTCATGAGAAAACTCAATAGAACAAAAGGTTGTTGCCACTTACCTTAATTTCTTGAATCTCTAACTTGATAAAACCTCTTAGAATAGTAAGAAGGTAATCCACTAAAATAAACCAAATTTTAGAAATTTTTCAAAGAAGACTATCATAAAAACTTAAATATGATGGTTGGAACCTAAGTTACCTTACAAAATTTTAATAGAACCTCTTGGAATTTGTTAAAGAGTTAAAACCCTAGTGAAACCTTTTTATAAAGTTCATAGTTCCACCTGAAGAAATGAGCAAAGGTTTGTCCCAAAATGACCCCTTTTACCTTTTATAAAAATCCTATCATAAAGCTCCCACTAGAAGCTTTCTAATTTGCTAATTTTTTACAAAAATTTTGATGATTATTCAGCACCTAAAGCGCAGTTTTGCTAGACACTTTTTTGAAGATTCTTGCTTCAAACCAATCAAATTTAGCCAAATAAATTTCTTAGAAAAAGCTCTAACATTTGCCCTTGATTTTCAACTTATTTATCAACTTATCAATAAACTTCTCTACAAAATTTGGGCCTTATTTAGGCTTGAAAATTTTCTAATTTCAAAACCATATTTGGGTAAAAAATGATTGGGTTAAGTTCACCCAAGTAACCAAAATAATTTATTTCAATTTCAGCACTAATCTTGTAAATTTTGAGTCACCTAAGCCAATTTTGAGCTAACCGGCCCCTTAATTTCATATCAAGTTTTATAAAATTTTATCAAGCTTAGTATTGGGATTTTTAATAATAGTTAATCCACATTAATGCCTAATAGCATTTTTACAAAAAAAAATTAGCTAAATGAACCCTTGAACTATCTTTACAATTTACCTAAACTTTACCTAATTATGTTATTGTATTTCTATTAGGTAATTTTTATCCAAAATTTCTTTTTAGACCTTCTTGTTCTTTTGAGGTATTACATATGCGATCCTAAGCTTATCCTATTATTATATATCCTAGTTTGAAGTCATCTAAGCTTATATTCCTAGTATATTCTTTCTTACTCATCATTCTTCGGCTAGAAATTACACTAATGCCTAAAATTAAGTCATTTTCCTCCTTTTCTCCCCAAAATTGTGCATACCCTTTAGGATGGGTTTCAAATTACATTTTTGCCACCATGAGTTTATTTTAAGTCACACTTTAGTAAATCCATTAAGTTACTCTTAAACTTTATCAATTTTGGATCTTAAATACTTTAAATTTTCTCAAAATTTTCCTAATTAACTTTAATGGATTTATCTTCTACTAAAACTAATAAATGCTTTTACTAACTATATTGAATATTTCTATTAATTATCCATTAATAAACATTGCCTAGTTTTATTTTATCAATTTCTACGTGTTGGGTTTTTACAAGGTGCTATAATAATTCTCTTTCTTTATTCCAAAGTTGTTTTTACTCTCCTTAAAAAGCAAAAATTGGTAGACAATCAACTTAGAAGTCATTTAACTGTAAAAGTAGAATGGAAAGTACAAGTTCTTAGAAAGAAAAAAAATTCTTGAATTCTTTTGTTGGTTATTAGGTGCTAAAATAAAGAAGTAAAATATTTAGGATATTCTACTTTCCACAAATAATAAGAAATTACTTACCAATACCCCTTTAGTAATAAATTTTTTTTTATGTCATTTATAGATTGAAATACAAAACTAATCCTATTTAATCTAACTAATGACCACATTAACCTTTTATCCTTACCATTTAAAAATTAAAATAAATATAATTTATTAATTATAAAATATAATTATAATTATAAAAATTGATTATAATAACTATATTTATTAATTATATAAAGTATAAATATTTTATCAATTATATAATTAATAGAATGAATATTGTATAAAACTATATAACAAAAATTTTAAATATTATATCATAAATATAACTATAATAGAAATTTCACCATAAATAAAATTATATTTATTATATATATCTAGTATATTATTTTATCACTATTTTATATTATTATCTTTATTATTTATAATTTTAATATTTGATTATAAAAATAAAAAAATTATGTATTTCTTATCTATTATATATATATTATATTAAATTAATTATTTAATTGATATTTTTCTTTCCTTAAATATATTAAGATAATCTAAGATGTGTGTGTGTGTGTGTGTGTGTGTGTATGTATATGTTTATAAAAGTGGAAAGTAAGGATGGAAATGTAAATAAATTATATTTGATGAATTTTCTTGAGAAAATGACAAAAGAAGATGATTCTAGAGATAAATTATCTTTTGAAGTACTGCCAATTTTTATGGTCGAAGGAAAAGGACAATCAGGAGTATATGAACAAACTAGAGAAGAAGAAATGGAAATAGGAAATAATTCCTCTATTAAAATAGAATCTTTTCTAGACACAATGAAAGGTTTTACTCTTGATGATGTTTCTTCAACTCAATGGAGGGATAAATTTTTTGAATTTCATTCCTAAGTTCAACTAGAATAAAAATGTTCTCTTACTTAACTCTTTAGAGCGTTTGCATCAAGACTCTAAGGAAGAATGAGAGATTACTAGATGAATCGTGGTGAATATCATCAAATGATTTATTTCAACTTTGGCAACAGTAATGAATTCCTTAGAAGACTTCACCAATAATTTTTGGGAGCTACTCTTAATTTTAAAGCACAAGCCAGAAAGGAATTTATGCAAATGAAATTCATCTCATTTAAAAGGAAGCATCTTTAACAATATTTTAATTCTATGTTAAAAAAATATTATCAAATTCATGGGATTGATGAAGTTGTTAGTGTACGTCCTAGGAGCCAATCATAGAGATGATTGTAATAAATGCACAATGTGTTATGTTTTATTTCAGGTAATTCAAATTATTATATTTTATTTCATATTTTTTATTAATCTGCGTAATTTATAACTTAATATAATAATTATCCTTGAAATAGTTTTACTATTCTTAAAATGCCCTTAGTCAAATATTATTGCGAAAGGGATAGTAATAATACATCGAAATTAACATGTATAATGATTAATAATTATGAATTATGGATATGAGATATCAAGTCAATACATAAGTACATTATTAGTGAACAATGTATTGGACTGACCCATTGTGAGAATACTGTATGGATAGACGTATCATTAGTTATTCTTATATGACTACAAATGCATATAGTCCTTTAACCTAAAGTCACTACAATTCCCTACATGAGGAGTTACTCACTTTGATGTCATCCTATATCACCTTCAATCGGAATAATGAGTAGGGCATTGATTGAGTGTGTCACAAATCATATAGAGGGAAGTGAGTAATGTAGATGGAATTTTACAACTCTTGTATAAAAGAGAGATATTCTTGGACCCCTTGATTGAGTGATACTTAGAAATGCATGATTATACTCAATTGGATCAATATGTGATATTAATCATTTATTTTAAGTCTACTTAGTATCAAGAAATATAAATTGAACATTGACGAGGATAACACACTCCATGCCTCTAGTTCTATTTGGATATTGTTACAAAAAGGGATTATGATGTAAAGCGTTAATCACATATTAGGTAGATGTTGAATCACATATATTCTTAGTGGTAGTGATGTATTGCTAGATACCACTCACTGTCTATATCCCAATGATGAGTCATTATTAATGTAGTAAGAACCTACAAGTTCACACAAAAGGAATAAGAATTAAATAATAATTAATTAAACTTTATTTGAAATAAAATCTAATTAATTGAACTTATTTTCATGTATGAATATATTATTAAAGATAATAATATATTTTCACATAATATATATATTATATATTATGTGATATCATTTGATATTAAAGTAATATTAGATAATTATGTTATTAGATATTGGATAATTATATTATGAAATAATATTATTATCTAATATTATATAATTAATATATAAGTCCTATCTCTCCCCACTCTCTCTATGATAAAGATAAGGTGATAGTTGTTAAGTGTAATTAGAATTTTTTGAAGTATTATTCTAGTAGGATTAGGATTGTGATATGCCTTAGTTCTATAAAAGGACTTGAAGGAAGTACTTTACAAGCTCGCACATTAGCTTCAATAAAATTCTAAATCACTCAAGAAAATGCCCAATCCTAATCCTAGTAGGAAAGAAGAATCCTAGCAACTTCGTGGAGGGGAGAAGTTATTCATTCTATGTGGATACCGTAGAGACGTTATACCTTTCGACTAGCGTTTGATTCATCTCGGTCTCTCAAGGATTTATTCATAAAAATATGAGCACAAATAAGGTAAAACCCTAATACTGATTTATGCCCTTTTACATGGATCTTAGGTAGGATTCGGATAAAAATTTTAAATTTCGCTGCATAGAGATAATCCAAAACCTTACAAAAGTAAATCTTAAATATATGTTCCTTCAATCATTCCCTGAACCATTTGGAAAGCAAGTTGAAATTATCTTAAAAAAATCAAAGGCTCTCCATGTCCAATGCTTCCCTTGGAACGTTGTACCAAGTTGTTGTGTCAGCATTTGATTGACTTTGTAAGCAAAGAACCTTCTTCAAACAATTTAATAGTTTAAAGTTGGGATTAGCTTATAACATACCAGCTCTCATTAGTGACTAAGAAAATCTTCAAAAGAAATTTGTTAAAAAGTCTAAGCATCATAAGGCAAAGGCATGATTTTTCAAGAAAAAGAAGTTTAGAGGAAAAACTTTTGGAGACAAATGTTTTATTTGTAAGAAAAAAGGTCATTTTGCAAAAAAATGTCTAAAGCAAGCTCACAACAAGTTGTGCTTTAACAATTTTGTAATAATGATGGTGACCTTGAATCACTTTATGAAAAAGAAAAGGAACTTTCTCCTAAAATAGTATTTTACATCAAAAAGATTATGAAATAGAAGATTTTGGATTTGAAGAATTCTCTGATGATAAAAAATATTGTTAAATCATGCAATCTATTTCTTCAATCAACTCTACAATTGTTGTGCCCCTGATCAAAGCCTTAACCTTTCCTAACAAATATAACTAACTTACCAAGGTCATTACCTTCTTTAATATAGGAGCTTCTAGCTCCATGATCAATCTAGATGTCTTACCACCAGATCACTAGCAAAAGACACATATACTCTTAAAAATACTCAATGGAAAAACCATGACAATATAAAAAATTTCAAAAATTATCTAGCTTAAGCTCTTTCTAGGCTATAAAGTCAAACAAAAATTCTATGGCTCAATAGGACCTGGTCAAGATGTTTTGGTTGGATTTAATCTAATCAATCAAATGCTAAAAGACAAAGTCAAGATGGAGCCAGGAGGATTTCATTGGAAAAACTTCTTTCGGCTTGGATAGAAATCCCTAATTTGTTCTCTTGCACATATGATATCAATCAATTTGCTAAGGAAATAATCAAATAATCTTATGCAGAAAATCATTCTAAATTTCTTTAAAAGTGTTCCAAGCTATTATGGACCAATGAAGAATTTTTTTTATTTGATTACCATTCAAGAGAAATGAAAACATTAATCCAACTAAAGCTACTCATTTTGGAATGCATCTTAATCACCAAAAGCTAGCAAATGAGAAGTTAATGTAATTAAAGCAATAAGGAATTATCAAAGAAACTAAATCACTATAGGCATGCCAAACCTTTTATGTCAATAAAAGATTAGAACAAGTTCGGAGAAAGTTAAGGATTGTGATTAATTATAAGCCTTAAAAATTTATTTCTTGCAAATATCAAGTTCCCTCTTCCTAGAAGTGAAGTCTTATTACAGAAACTCTTGGATGCGAAAATATTCTCAAAATTTGACTTAAAGGTAGGATTTTGGCAACTTGGAATTCATCTAAAAGAATGGTATAGAATTGCTTTTTGCATTCCTAATTTCCATTATCAATGGAGAGTTATGCCATTTGGTCTTAAAAATGCCCCATCTAAATTTCAACAGCTCATGATAAAAATATTTGAGCCAATCCTTCAAAACATTCTTATTTACATTGATGATATCCTACTTTTTTCATCCAATCCAGATGACCATTTAGCCTTTTTACAAAAATTCCATTCTCTTATAAAAAAATATAGAATTATGTTATCTCAGAAGAAAATGATTATAGCCCAATCTTCTATTGATTTTCTTGGGCTTGTAATTAAAAATAGCCAAATTTGTTTACAACCATATATCTCCTCCAAAATCTAGGAATTCCTTGACGGACCTTTGAATATCAAACAAATTTAGTAATTCTAGGATTAGTCAATTATATGAAAGATTTCATCCCTCATATTACCCAATACAAGTCCACTTTAGCCTAACTTCTCCAAAAAAAAAAATCTACCTTAATGGTCTTCTATTCATGATGCTACTATCAAAAAATTAAAAGAATTCTTTGCTAATCTGCCTTCCTTACAAATTCCAATAGTAGAAGGAAGAAAGATTTTACAAATATATGCAAGTGATAAATATTAGGGAGCGGTTTTGTTAGATGAAAGCAAAAATCGAGTGATCTATGGATACTAAAGTGATAGTTTCAAATAAGCTAAACAACATTACCATTTAACCTTTAAAGAAATTGTTCCAATAAAAAGGCCATTGAAAAATTTAAATTCCATTTAATTAGCAGATATTTCTTAATTAAAATGGATATGTTCGCCTTTCCTGCCATGTTAAAATAAAAAAAGGATAATGGTCCTTCGACCTTAACTTATTAGGTGGAAAAATTGGTTTGAACAATGAAAGTTTGATGTGAAGCATATCAAGGGGAAAAGAAACCTTTTACTTGACTTCCTCTCGAGACTTACTGAGTTTAATCCAAAACATGCCCATATTATTGTTCCCATTTTTATGATGATTTTTTAGGAACCCTCAAATTTATGCTTGTAATATCCAAAATTTAAATTTAAAGCTTTATAAATTTTAATATTTATGGACAAGTATTTATTTATTCAGTTAATATTTGATTTTAAGTTATTTTTCATATTAAAAATTTTGGAATTTTGGAAATAATTCTTATGATAAAAATTTGAACTTCATTTATTTTTATGTAACAAACAATAATTTAAGGATTAAAAAATTATATGGATGTGTGTGTGTGTATGATTATATGGATGGAAGGTTAAAAATGATTAAGTTGAGAGGTTAAACAAAAACAATATTATAAAAATGAACTTTTGAAATGAATGGATGGTTAGACTAATTTTGATTTAAAATGCAAGATCGAGATTTAATTAGAGAAATAAGTTATACTAGGATGAAAAGCATGGAATCATACCCCATCGCTTTGTTTTTTTTTTTCTCTTCCTTGTTATTATGTGAATGGCACACACCCTTTTTATTTTTGAATTTTTTTCTACTTCTTACTTTTACAAAGCCAACACCTTTTTTTTCCCTAGAAAAAGAAGAAAAACAAAATAATAGTAAATAACTCTCAGCTCTACTTTTCTTCAAAAAAAGAAACTAACTTCCCTAATTTTTTATATATATTTCTAATACACTTTCTCTCTTGTTTGACTAACATTCAACTACCCTTCTCTTTTAGGGACTGTTTGGTTGGAAGTAACCAGGAAAGGAAAAGAGAATTATAAGGTTTCATTCCCTTTGTTTTTATTTCATTCAGAAAAAAATTATTTTCTTTTCTCATTTTCCTTTAATGAGAATATCCTAATTAAGAGAATGGTGATTCTCCTCGAATTTTTAGAAAATCTCATTCCCTTTCCCTATTTTTAATATGATAATTAATATAATTAATATAATAAAATATTTAATAATATAAAAATATAATAATATTAATAAAATATTAATAATTAAATAAATAATAATTTTATTTTTAATAATAATTATAATATAATTAAATAATATTTAAATAAAGCAAATGGAGAAATAATGTATTTTCGTCAATTTTGCAGGAAATTTGGGCTTTCAAGGAAGGGTATTAATTTTTTCCTTTTCTGGCAGTTCCTAGACGCTGCAAATATCAAAATATGTGAAAATTTTGCGTGAAATTTCTTCGTCCTGCGCTGCATCCTTCCACAAATTGTGCATAGTTTTTTAGTATTTGAAGTTTTCCATCTTGCGTGAAAGCCCTTAATGTTGAAATGCTAATGTGAATGAATGATCGAAGAAGGTGTGTATTGTGTTTTCATCTCAATCCTCTTGTTTTCATTGTCTCTGAAATGCCGAAATGCTTCATCGTCTCCAAAATTTCGTTATTTCAAATTAGAAGCACATTTTCTCCTTATTTCTCATCCCTTCGTTTCTCATTTGATAATCATTATTAGGTCAGCTTCTGAAGTAGAGGAATTCTCGAAGAATAGGAAAGTTCTCACACATTTCACTTCGAAGGTTGGCTCCTCTCACTGATCCCTTTAGTTCTCAGCTTGTTGCTTAAAGCCAAACTGTTATTACTCGTATATATGTTTTGCATATGTAATTGTTTCTTCTGCTTTTGTTGTTGATATTTGAACAAATCATTAAGTGTATAGATTTGTCCTTAAATCTGTTTTCTATTATTGTTATTTGAGTACAACTCTGTTATTGGGTCCATTATTTGAGTACAACAAAAATTTAGTGGTTGGAAATCCCACATACGGTGCCTTGCCGATTTAGTGGTTAACTCTTATCAAATGTGTTGGGAGTCTAATCTAATTGACTAATTTGTTAAAATTTAGTTGGCTGATATCTTGTTTCTGCCTGCACTTCTATGTTCTTTGTTTTGGTTTTATGCCATCTTTGTTTTATCATAATGTAGGGAGTCACTCTATTGAAGTCTTTATGTGCACTAACTTCTCATGAAAAATGATAATCTATTTTACTTTGATTTAGATGTTATCCATAATACTTGCTTTACAAAAATTCCGAAGAGAGAGGAAAGGTGTTATGTATTCAATATAAATTACATTTTGCCAGTTGGAGACTTTGGACTAAAATATTGAAACAAAGAGTAAAATTAAAGTGGTAGCAGAGGTGTCGCTACCCAAGGCCTCAGTGCTTTCGAGAAAGTTGTTCAGATTTTGTATTTGATGCCAATGTTCCGTCCATCTCTTTCCCTTCACTAACCTCCTATACTTTAGCTGAACAGAATTCTTGTAAAAGATAAATATTTTATTAAAAAAAATAAAAAATTAAACTTCAATTTTATTTGACTATCATTTTCGCAGCAACCAAACAGACTTACATTTACCTTCGTTTCCATTCACATTAATATTTTTCTTAAAGAAAACTTGGAAGCCATTTATACAATTACTTTGAATTTAAGTTGAAGGGTTTCTGTGTCCCATCAATCACCATGGACTTTTTCTGTCCCTAATCTGGATTATACACAAATGCATTCAATATAAATAAGCTGGGCACAACCACTTACTCACCATCAAAACTAAATCTGATACTCATTATTCTTACACCCGAGCTCCATTTAGCTTTTCAAAACATGTCATCTGCAGAAGTTTTTGAAATTTTTGTTAACTTCAGCAGTGCCATCTCTTTTGCCATTGCTACTGATGCTGACACACTTCAAGATCTCTATGTAGCTCTTCCTTCTTTCTCACTGTGAATCTTTGCTTGCTTCACCTCATACAAGATTTCTGTTTGAATTGCTCCCCTTCTCTTTGATTTAGTTATTTACTTTCTTATTTGTTGGTCTTTTAAGTTTTTGGTTTTCAATGCATAGGGATAAGGAAGCACTATTTTATTAAGGGTAGCATGTGTTTAATGTGTAAATTTTTTTTTTCTTTTGATGAAAAATTGTGTTAGTAAGTCTGAGGGAGACTGTCACTTCCTAAACTAACTTTTAGGGTTAAAAGTGCCTAATAACATCCCTTAGAATGAGATTAAACATGTAGTTTGTAAAGCCATTTGAGAGGTGTTAAATATCAAAAACGTTGGATGTAAGAATGATTAGAGATAATAAGAGTTGTCGGGTTAGAGCCTGGTTAAGGTTGATGGGATTCTTAATGACCAAGAGATTTAAATTTGCAAAAAAATTTGGATTGAATCTAATTCCTAATCTGTGGTTAATATCTTGAATAATGTTCAAACTAACTCTTTCCTAAAAAATTCTTTGGTTGTTTTAATTAATGAATGCAAACACTTGATGAATGGTGTCCACTTTTAGAAATTATAAGCAGGGATACTTGGACCCAGATTACATGAATACTGCTACTGCTGTTTTGCTATAGACAGATGCCATTGGTATTGTTGCTTTGTGTATAATGGGAACTTGCCATATATGTATGACTGGAACTTCTGTTACATATGAACTCAGTAATTAAGGTGAAGCTGCTAGCTAGCTAGCCTTTTAAATGTGTATATAATCAAATTTCTTAGTAAATTGCAAGGGCCCAACCTAGTGTAATAACCTTTAAGTATTAGTATTGATCAGAAACAATGATCATGTTATAATTATTAAAAAAGTGCACTTTGATTAGTACACTTGATTTCCTAATTAAATTTATTCATTTTCTTTGCAGTGTCCTGTTGTTACTGCCTCTTACTTTGGTTCTTCATTCTTGCGATTTTTTGAAGTATTTTCCAAGCTCATTTCACAGCTATTAATTTTATAAATGATGATTTTCATTGTTTAGTTTCTTTATACATAATTTATTTTCTTTCAGACTTGCAAGTTGCATATGGAATATGAATAATGACTTTGAAAAAATTTGTAATCGCTATCTTACGCATTATCCTATAGTAAATTAATTTTCATAATTGCTATCCTATGTATTAAACTTTAATTCAACTGTGTTAACTTAGGATTGAAACTTTCATCTATAACATCTTCCTTACCCCATGCAAGACTGGCTAGGTGAATGACAGAGGGGTTAGGAAATTGGCTGAACATGATACAAAAGAAAAAAAAATATATTTATAAGATAAAATGCCCAAAAACAAGCTTGAAAAGGGAATTACTGAGTTAAAAGGAAAAGGGACTTGGTATATGTGACTTCTCCTTTTGCTTTCTCATGATTTAAAATTTTACCACAAAATGAGAATGGTGAGGCCACGCGGTGATTTGAAGATGACCGAAGTTAATAGGGGTAAACTTGAGGGAAGGGTCTTTTGGTTTTGTATTTGATGATAGCTATTGATTTATATTCAAAATTAAATTATGAATTTAATTTTTAATGCATATATCATTGTTGTTACAAATTATGTTCCACACATATAATATTACATCATTAAAATATTGATTATTAAATGGTTATTCATGTATAATATTAATTATAATTAATAACAAATTGGAAGTGGGTGAAAGTTGACCTTGAGTAGCTAAAATGAGAAAATGGGTGCTTAGTGTAGTGTTGTTTTAATCATGAAAAATCATTGGCTGCATAGTGAATGGCAGGTGGTTTTGGTTTCCATGCGTACAATATTATAAACTCGTCAGAGTTTAAGACTTTAAGTACAATGTTATAGCTATATACACTTCTATGTTAGTATTGAGTTTCTTTATACATAATTTATTTTAATATTCCATGAAAACATGTTTTTTTCCCATTGGTTTAATTTGTGCTATTATGATTAGAGTTAACCAAAGTACTTAACTTTTAAGTTTGTCCAATTTTATTTTATCTTGTTACTTTGAGACATATATGCTTCTTTATTCAAATTTCTTAGTAATTTACAAGGCCCTAACCTAGTGTAAACTTATAACAAGTTTCTTGGTTTCTACTTAGCTATTATATTCTTTATCATGGATAAATCTTGGATTGAAAAGCCATGGAATATGAGTGAATACTTGGATGGGTTTGAAGGATTTATTGATTTTGAATTTGAGCATTGCTCCATTAAAGGTAGAATAAAATGTCCCTGTCCTGAGTGTAATTTTAGGAAATAGTTGACAAGAGATGAAGTGTTTGATCACCTAGTTCTTAAGTAATTTTTGAAGATTATACTTCATGGATTTTTCATGGAGAATCTGATGTGGTTTAACCTTCCAATAACCTAATCATTATAGAAGTAATCCACCCCTAAAATTCAATGGAAGATATGATTAATGCAGCTTGTGGATTCTAAATGCCCCATTCATTTGAACCTAGCGCCACGGACAAATCATTATATGGCAGTTTTAGTGGAGGTTCTGAGGAATTTATTGAATTACTTAGAGATGGTAATGAAGAACTATATGTAGTCAATTCTATCTTTCTTGTTAAATTTGTATTATATCAAATGCTTGTATGGAATTATTGACAAAGCAATGAGTAGGGTAATAGAGTTATTAAATGATGCTTTTGAACAAGCAAAATTTCCAAGCTCCTTTTATGAGGCCAAGAAAACAATCAACAAACTTAGCTTGAACTATATCAAAATCCATGCTTGTCCAAATGATTGTATGTTATATTGGGGAGATGATAAAAATAGTGAATTTTGTAAGAAGTGTCACACATCTAGATGGAAGATGAAGGGTACTAGAAATGTAGACAATCAAGCTAGCGGTGTTAAGAAATGATGAGGTAGGCTGCAAAAATCTTAAGATATTTTCCACAAACCAAGGTTACTAAGATTTTTTTTGTCTTAAAAAATGACCAAACATATGAGATGGCATGTTTTAGCATATAATAAAGATGGACAAATGATGCATTCAAGAGATTTATAGGCATGGAAAGGATTTGACTTAGCTTACCTAAATTTGCATTGGATCCCTAGAATATTCACGTTGGATTGGCATCTGATGGATTTAATCCATTTCACAATCTAAGTAACAATTACAGCATTTGGCCAATGGTTTTAATCCTTTACAATTTACCTCTTTTGCTATGTATGAATAACAATTTATTCTCTCAATGATCATTCTAGGCCCACAGATGCTAGGTAATGATATAGATGTTTATTTGCAACCTCTATTTAAGGAGGTAATGGAGCTATATAGACTAATGGCTTGGACATATATGATGCTTCTTTGAACCAATGGTTTTTGTATGCATGCATCTTTAATGTAGACAATTAGTGGTTTTCTAAGCCTTGGGAACTTATCTAGGTGGAACACATATATTGGATTATTTTGTCCAATTTGCAATCTTGATTCAATTCCAATGTGCCTTCCATATAGTAGAAAGTGGTGTTTTAGTGGACATTAACGGTTTTTGGCATCAGGCCACAAGTTTATACTGATTAGGACTCAATTTAATGGCAAGATTGAAATTAGGGATCCATGCAAAGTATTATTAGGCACCAAAGTTTTGACTAGAGAACATTGATGTCATATTCAAGAAAATTCCAAAGTCAAATGACAATGGGAAGCAATCTCATGGCGAAAGTGTTGAAGGAGAGACATAACAATGGAAAGAAAAAAGAAGCATTTTTTTTTAACTTCCATTTTAGGAGTTCAACTTTTTATGCCATAATCATGATGTGAAGCACATTGAAAAAATTTGTATGTGACAATGTGGTGTACACTTTGCTCAATGAATCGAAGAGGACAAAAGATCACCTTAATAGGTAAAAAAAAATCTTTGGCCTAATAAGCATTGGAAATATGCCCCATCTCTTTTCATTATGATGAAAAAAAAAGACATATTCCTAAAAACTTTAAAAAATGTGATTGATGGTTATTTGAGCAATATTTCTTGTTGTGTTGATCTTAAACAACACAAGCTCTTTGGACTAAAAAGTTATGATTCTCATATTCTTATAGAGCAATTACTTTCATTACCCATACACAATGTGTTACCTGACCAAGTCATTGCTATGATAATTGAGTTGTGTTCTTTTTTTTTTTTTTTTCAAAAGCATTTGTGGAAAAGTGTTGAATGTAGCTACTCTAGACAAGAACCAAAATAAAATTGTTGTCACATTATGTCAACTGGAAATGTTCCTCCTTTATTCTTTATAGTTATGGTGCATTTGATTGTTCATCTAATAGATGAAGGTGTGGTGGCCTAATACGTTATAGATGGATGTACCCAATTGAGAGATTTGTATTACAATTTATCATTTCATTTTTAATTCTCAATTTGGTATACAAGTAACCATAAGTTTTTTTTTTTTATCTAATCATAGATACTTGGGACATCTGAAGATATATGTATGCAATAGGGCATAACTGGAAAGGTCTATAGTTAAGGGTTACCTAATCAATGAATGTCTAATATTTTGCTCAAGATACTTTGAAGGGACGGAGACAAGGTTTAATTGACTTATACGAGATGATGATGACCCTTATATTAGTGAAGGTAATCATATATCTACTATTTATCCTCAAATTGGAAGAATAGTAGGAAGCACATCAACATTCACTTTATCATCTTTGGAAAAGACACAAGCTCATCAATATATATTATTTGATTGTGTTAGGGTGCAACTTTTATTAATTAACTCAATAATTTAATGTACTAGATACTATCAAGATAAAGGATTCTACTAACTTTGTCATTCAAATGTAGTGAATTCAAAGATTATACAAGATAAGAGGTCAATCACAATTTTCTATGGAGATAGAAAAGATAGTTAACAAAGAATTTGCTAATTGGTTTACTAGACGGGTGGGCTATAACCCCTTATGCTATTTTTATTGATCAAATAGTAGTTTTCCATGTAACTAAGAAAACTATATTTTTTCTTGTAGATTTTCAATGATGATATAACAACAATTATGTCTTGTGGCTTAAAGTTTCTAGCAGAAGGTCCTCTATCACAAGCTAGAAGATTTACTGCATTCAACATTAATGAATTCAAATTTCGCACTTTAGAATAAAAAATGATTTAGAAACCTAGTATAGTGGATTTTTTATTTATTCCAATACATCACATTATGAAAGCACAAGTGATGATGCTTGATGCTTGATGCTTTGATGGTGTGACATATTATGGAAAACTAGTAGATATAATTGAGTTAAATTATTATGGTTGGTTTTTAGTTACTTTGTTATTATGGTGAATTTTTTACATGCCATTCATAACGGTGAATTTGAAGATCATGAACCATATATTGAAGCATCTCAAGCTTAAATGGTCTATTATGTTGAAGTTGAGATTGATAAGGGTTGTAGTGTTGTTGTACATGCAAAACCAAGGGATTTGTATGACATGGGTGGTAATGATGATGATGAAGTGTGTGAGATTGTGCCATACAAGGAGCAAGATTTAGAGTCTTTTTGCAAATGATGAAACTAATATACCACTAGCAAGATAGCAAGATGCAGGTGATGAAACAATAATGGAAGATCCTATTTATAATGATTATGAGGAAGGTGGAAATATGTTTGACTAGTGAAGGTGGTACCATTAACATCATTTTATTAGTGCATATGGGATATACATGATTCTTCATCTTTATATTTGTAAATAATGATAAATAATTTATATTTGCTTATGTTATTGTGTTGCATGAATCCTACCTGCATGAATATAGATTAATATGCATGAATACAAATTAATATGTTTTGAAGTTTAAAATTTATATTTTTATTTGCATTCTTGTGAATGTGTAGTTATGCCTAGGGAAAAGAGGTACAAAAATAGCAAGACAAAAAATGCAAATGTTGGAACTTCTTCAAATGTGATGAACAACAAACCATGATGGCTATTGGCCAGCGAACTACCTTGCAGCCCTATGGGCAAGCACCTACGTAGCAATCCGAGTTGCAAATTAGAGTACAAGATAGTTAGTTGCTTGAATCCTATCAACGTGAAGTTGTAATAAAATGTTTTGAAATTTTGTATGAAGATTCTCATCTATATCTTGTGAATGCGTAAGCATGCCAAAGGCCAATAGATACAAAAAAAAAAAAAAAAGAAAAAAAGAAAAAAAGAAACCAAGTGTTAGAACTTCGGATGTTGGTGGGTAGCAAATTATACAGGCTACAGGGCAATCCTTTGTGTAAGCACCTAAGCTGTAATTTGATGGGCAAATCGAAGTACAAGGTGGTTGAATGAATCTAATCCACAGGAAGTCATATTGATATGTTTTGAAATTTAGTATAAATATTTTTATTTATATTCTTGTAAGCATGCAGCCATGCCAAAGGCCAAGGGGCATAAAAATAATAAAACAAAAAACTCAAGTGTTGGAACTTCTTCAAATGCTGGTAGGCAGCAAACTATTCATGCTACTAAGGAGCAAACTAAGTAAGCTACGGGGTAGTAAACAATGAAAATTGCTGGACAATTTGCAATCCTTAATGCTAGCGCGTAGTTGGCAACTTGGGCAATAGTTTGAGGTGCAAATTGAGCACCAACCTGAAGAGGAAGTTGAGTTACAATTTGAAGAAGAAAGTGAGGAGCTATTTGAAGAGCAACCTCCCCATAAAAAGTGCGAACATAAGCCCAAAGGTATTTGGGTTAGGTAGTTTTGTTTTTGAATTGTTTATTAAAACTACTTTAGGTTATTATTTCATTGAATTATTTTAATTTATTATTTACACGTATCCAAATAGAGAAAGTACTAAGAGAAATAGGAAGGTCATTGATACTTTTAAGTTGAAAAAGGATCGCAAGATATTATTTCCATTTAGTAGGTTTCTTAGCCCAATATATGATGGAGGTGGCCTTTAACGCAGGAGTATTAGGTCAGGTTAGTGCAGATACTACTATTTTTCCTATCAATCATAAGACATGGAGATAAGTGCCTAAGAAACACAACTGAATGCTGGAAAAAAATCATACAGGTTTCAAGTTTTATTCTTTAGTTACAATATAATTTCATATTTTTTATAAAGATAATTAATTTCATACCATCCAACTATGGATATCTAACTTAAAGTTTTGGATGTTTAGATTTGCTTCGAATTTCTTGATGAAACTATAGCAAAAAGATTTATTTTTCTATGACTTGGTAAAATTTCGAGAGAAATTAAGTGTCAAATGTACAATGAGTTCATTGACCATAGCCTTGCTGGAGAAGAAATATAAATAATGTGCCACCTGGTGTGTCTCATGATCAATGGGCAAGTTTTTATGACATTCATAAGCTAACAGAAATGAAGGTGCTATTATATTCAATTTTTAATTTTTCTTTTTGTGTTCTAATTGGGTGATGGTGCAATCTATTATAACTAGTTTTTTTTTTTTTTTTAATTTTTTTATCTTGTAGGAGTTATGCAACAGGAATGCTAAAGCTAGAAAAAAATAGATTATAACCCACATGTGGCTCAATGAGTTTAGCTTGAAAAAATTGACTAGATGGTAAGTTTACATGACATTCAAGCTACTAATTATTACCTTTAATGAATTGTTTGACTTGTTCATTTGTAGGAACGTGGACACCAAGTGGGTCATGGAGAAGGTTATGTTATATGCCACAAAAAAGAAAAAAAAAGATGGTAGCTATGTCAATGAGAAAGCTAAAGAAGTAGTTGTAAGTCCAATTTTTCCTTTTGGGTTGGTATTAGTTACCTAATTCAATAATACTTTATTGAATCTAATACACAATATCTATTATGTGTAGGAGAAAAATCATTGAGCACATGTTTCAAGAACTTACAAATTCTGTAAAATTTCTCTAGATGATGCACTAGGCAAGGTTCTAGAAAAAGAGCATTGTGAGCGATTTCAAGGAGTGGGATTGGGAGCATGTCCAACTATTGCCTTTAGACTAAGCCTTCTACACTTTAGTGGATTAGTTTTTGCTAACTAAAATGGTGTTGTATCTAATTCTACTTTGCAAGAAGAAATGGTTTCTCCAAAATCCTAGCTTGGAGCAAGTCTTCAAAGACAAAAACTATTTGAGAACGCCTTTTTGCAGTACCTCCAAAAGCACGAAGGAACAATCCTTGAAGAATTCAGAAATATACTAATTCCACCAGCATAGGTATTGCCGCTAATCCTTCAAGCAACTGTAATTTGCATTATGTTAATGTTATGCTTAAATGGTGTTTGATTGGTAAATTCCCCTGAAGTGCAGGTTCATTGGATACATATGTTGTAGGACGGTTTCAAAGGAGTTGAGTTTATGTTAGAACTAATAGAGTGACGAATCATCTGTTTTCTTTTCAACTCAAATTTAACATATATGAGATATAGAATGGAATACAGATATCCTGTGTAAACATTGCTTAACATACTACCAAAGTGTTCCCCTCCCCCTCAATAGGGTCTGGTTTTTTTTTTGATTGGATACCCAGAACAATTTACATGACAAAAAGAAAATAGTTGTATGAAAAATTTTAAAGAAAATGCAAACAAAGAAACTTAGATCTATGAAAGACTTGAAGAATTAATAGTTAGGGTAGTCTTTCAACATGTCTTATTGATTTCAAGGAGTCCTTATGTTGCATTTACTAGCTTGGAAATTCAAACTAAAGGAAGGGCAAATCTCTCATTTTGTTAAGAAAACAACAAAGGAAATGCCTCTCCCTCTATGAGTCTTATTTTTTAATTTTATGGTGGATGGTATATATAACGGGTGATAGTTGTGGAGAATTTTTAAGAATGTACGATACTTTTAAGTCTTTTTCTTTCTCCATGCTTCATCTTTCTTTAGATAACTACTTTAAAAGTGAACAAGAAAAAAAAATGTTAGGTAGTTAGGATTAACTAGAATGTTTCAATTTGAATAAAGAAAACATGAGTTTTACTTCTCATAGAAGGTAGGCCATCTGAAGGGCAAAACATAACTTTCTTTGGTGAAGGAAGGCAGAGCAATGAAAGAACCATGAATTTTCTCCATTTATGTCTTAAAGCCAAGTTCCGCCTTACATTTAATTTTATTTGATATGCTTATATTACAGATGGCTTGTTCTTACTTATTTTCAAATTCAATGTCTCAACAACAATTTCATGATTATCTTTCAATTATGTTGAGTGAATACGAAGAATATAAGTTTCCGGTTAATGCTTTGGTATCTCCACTTTTAATAACAGATTCAACTGCTTAATCTATACAATTTAGTTGTTGAGTTTTTAGAAAGCACCAAACATTAGCTTGTTATATTGAGTTCTAATAGTTCATGATTGGTTCATATGATTTTGGTTCTAGTGCTCTATTGATTCTTTTGATTTCTAAGCTTTTATATCTTTATAAATCAATGAGAATGTGGCTCTTAAAAAGACATAAGGAGTTTATTACATAAACCTTAAAATTTTTACTTTCTTGTATTTTTACTACTAAACTTTTAGATATTTTTGTGTCTTATTTGGGCCTTTATTTGTAAACTTCTATATACATTTTGGGTCAAAAAAATAATTTAGGTTAGTCCAATTGTTTTTAAATAATCTGCTAAGTTTTTAGCTCAGTTTTTCATTTCTCCATTTGCTTGAGTTCTAGAATTCTAGTAAATTTTTGTACAAATTTTCCTAAATTTATTATTATATTTTTAATTGTATTTTTTTATCTATTTTAGTGCCTAACAAAATTTTATAAAAATTTCTAGTTAGGCTCATAATGAAATTACTTATATGATTCTTCCAAATTTCATCGGATTTTCCTATCAAGTTTTCTAATTCAAGAGTTTTCTAGTAAAATAGCAATTTAGAATTTCTAATTTACTTAAGATATTTTAAAAAGACTTCTATGAGATATTACACATATATAACAATCTACTTAAAATGAACCAAGGAGAAAAAGTGGATCTCTATCGACTCAAGAAAGCTTGAGAAGCTTACTTTTTCTCAACTAAAATTTAGAGTATAGCATCTCAATTATCATAATGTTAATGAAGAATATAAAGAAAAAACTATAATAATAGGATGAATTCATGGAGATTTATAAGCTTATTCCTTCACTAAAAGATCAAGATAGTTTTTATCTCTAACCAACTCTCAAGAATATTTAAGAAACTAGCAAAATTTCTTTAGAAATTAGTTAGAACACTTAAGAACTCAATTCCTTTTTCTTCTTTCTCTCTTTAACCATGTATACTTGTGGGTGTGGGAGGAATTGAACTATGTTAACCTATTTATAGGAGAAATATAAGTGTGTTTCAAGTAATGATATTACTATACTTGCATTATCAAGATGATATCATTTTGTTTACCTAAGGCTTGCATCATCCAAAAATATTCCATATTCTTTTTTTATGTCTAAGTTTTGCTATTAAATCTTTCATTAGTTCTTTAATTGCTAAAATATCCTAAACTAATTAAAAATTACTTTAGTGCCCTAAAATCAAGTCATATAACCATAGGGCCCTCAAATTGTGCTTAATTCCTCCTTCCTCCCTTATGTAATCGCCCATTCCTTTAAGATGGGTGGAAAATTACATTTTTACCTGCTTGGGTCAATTCTAAGATGTTCTTAAGTAAAAACATTAAGTTATTCCAAAATTTTATTAACCTTATATGGTGAATACTTTTAATTTTCTCAATTTTTCTTAAAGGATTCCTAGTAGATCTTTTATCCATTAAAATTAATAAATACTTCTAATGAATAACTTTACTAATTATCTACTAGTAGTCTTTATTTGACTTAATTCTAACTTTCTTTGACTGCTAGGTTCTTCTTAGGTATTATAGATAGTGCATTGACAAACAATGGTATAGAAACAAGTAACTCTATGTAAAAGACTACTACTATTTTAGTCATTGCCAAAATATAATCATTCACAAACTTGAGGAATGATTCTTGGAATACGAAAACGATAGTTAGGAGGTGATTACAAAGTTATGAGTATGTAGAGTAAGGTGAAGTAGTGATGTCCATTGACTAAGAAATCTTCCAACACTAGTAGTGATCCTTAACATTAGAGGCTTAATTGACAAAGTTAGTATTGAAATGGTGTATATCATAAGGTTGAATGTAAGATTAGTTAGTAAATTTAAAGTAATTCACTGTATTTAACACTTGGTACAATTTGTGAGACTAATATTTCTTGAGAGATAAAAACAAAAATATTAGCAAGAAAAGACAATCAGAATTATAAAACCAATTCAGCACATGTAAGGAATTTATGATAAGATATGGGTATAGTTTATTGAAGTTTAGATAGATGATGCTATCATAATTAAGTAATGTTATAGGAAACTAGAATAAGAGATTGGATGATTAAAGGATGAAGGAACTATGCAAATCATGCCATGATTATGATAGTATAAATTTGACTAGACGGTTGAAAAAAGAAGGATAAATTATAGTAACATCATAATAAAGTGTCAAATTAAGGATAAAGTATGTTATTGATGAGTAAAATTAAGTATTGTAGATGCTCACTCATTTATAAGATAATAATTTTAGTTTAACAATTAAATAAACTAGTACTTATCACTTAGTAATAGAAATATAGAGATTCAAGAATTTTAGTAATTAAGTTATTAAAAGTGACAAAAGAGAAAGTACTCATAGTAAAAATGGTATGAAGGTAAGAAGTGACTTGAAAAGTGGAATGTAAAGGTCTTCAAAATCATTTGATAAGATTTTTGAAAGATTTTTTAGGCTATCGGCAACTTTGAGTATTCTTATTGGTGAGAATTTAGGGATGAATTTTCTTTATTAAGGAGAATTTTAACACTTGGTAAAAATCTAGTAAGCAAAAATTGACAAAATTAAACCAAAAAGTGTCAATGAATAGATAACTAGTGGAAATAGTTATTATTGTTAGTAGAAAAATTCATTAGTATCAGTAGATAGAAAATTCATTAGGAGTTAATTAGAAAATATATGAGAAAATTAGAAGTATTTAAGATCTAAGATTGATAAAAGTTCATGAGCAACTTAGTGGATTTACGTAAAAGCTTCCTAAAATAAACTCAAGGCAGAAAAATTGAAAATTTTGAGACATTTTCGAAGGTATGCATGATTAGAAAGGAGAGGAAAGGGAATTTGGCTTAATCTAATAGTATTAGGATATATCCTAAGAGAATTTTGATAATTTTAGAATACTTAATAAATAAGATTAATGAGTAGGATAAGATATAAATATTTTAATAAGGTTGAGTGATGAGTAAGTAAAGGAAGCTTTTATGAATCTTAGTCATCATCTTATATGAGATTAAATAAGAATATTCTAACTATTAAGCTATGTAAGATAAACTTCAAATGGAATATTCTATGCATTGTACTAATTGAGATAAGACTGGGTTAACTAAACTAGTTGAAGCAGAATTGTATCTTCACAAGAGAGCAAAATTATGACTCTCTTAGTTCCAAGTGAACTAGATGATGTCATCTTCATCTCCTTGAAGCCCACTCATATTTCTCCTATAAATAATTAGTATTGGTTCATTTCCTCCTCACACCAAAACATTTACATGACAAGGAGCGAATTTAGATAGAGGAAGTGTAATCTTGAGATATCTTGCTATTTTCTAGTGAGTTTTCATTATTTCTTTAAGTGTTTTTAAGGATTGATTAAAGTTAGAAATCTTCTTGATCTTCTAGTGAAGGTATAAGCTTATAAATTTTCATTAATTCATCTTTTTTTCATATTTTTTTCTTTAAATTCTTTACTAATTCCATGTTATTTTAATGTGAATAAAATTGATGGATCATCTTAAGACTCAAAAACTAAAATAAAAAAGAAGAATATTCATGCCACACTTTACATTTGCCCCCAAAAAAAAAGGAAGTAATAAATGATGTGTAGCACAAAGGATATAGATCCTTTGATAAGTGAGATATTGACACCTTATATATTAGATCTCTTTTAATAAGTTTGAAGTTCTTGTAAGAATTAAGAGAGAAAGCTCATAAAGAGTCTTAGATTTCAAATTTATCCTGAAGTTATGACTATAAGGAACAATCCTCCTTAAATAAATTTATAAGTCAAAAAGTCAACCAAAACTAATTAGACTCTAATAGACTAATTAGGTGTAAACAAGAGGCTAATTAAATCATTAATATTGTTCAAAATAAAATGATAAAATAATGGGCCTAAATTACATTTAAAAATAAAAGGCTCAAAATGACTTAAATCCTAAGAAAACAATTAGTAAAACCAATTGGGTATGCATCAAACTATTAGTATTTAAATATAATATTTGAATATTTTGAAAAATTCTCAAGTATTTGAATATAGTATTTGACTACTAGCAAGCATAAATGAATTTCAAGCTTACTAGTCGACTGCAACATTTAACTACTTATGTGTAATCTGCTAAAGATAAAATGCACATTAGCTAAGGTCTTGCAAAGTCCTCTAGTCTTCTTTCTTCATGCATCTAAGCTCTTTCAATCAATCATTAAAGAACTTCTTTGATCTTTTTAGCTTTATTCCTTGTGATTAGACCTTTTGATATGTATAGTTGCTCCTCTTTACTCTTTATGATCACATCATTCCCCTTTTCTTTGAAAGGATTCATCATCGAATATTTGAAACATACATCAAAAGGAAAAAGATCAATAACATTAAAAGTAACACTAACACTATACTTATCTAATAAATCTAACTTGTGCACATTATTATTGATCTTCTTAAGTACTTGAACTTGAAAAGGTCATCTCCCCTTTAGATGCACTTAATTTTCCTTTAAGCCACAAATTTTTCTTTCCTCATGTGAATCCACACCGAGTCACACAGTTCAAAGACCACCATTTTCTCCCTTTATTGGCTTATTAGACATATTGCTTAGTCTTCTTTTTAACGTTCCTCCTTATTTGCTTATGTAACTTTTGTATCACTACTACTTTCCTATTCTTATCTACATGAGAATGCTTATCAATAGGCAATGGCAATAAATCCAAAGGGGTTAAGATATTAAAACCATAAATAACTTCAAATGGAGAAAAGTTAGAAGCAAAATAAACATTTTTATTATAAGCAAATTCAACATAAGGCAAGTAGTCTTCTTAATTCTTCAAATTTCTTTTGAATAATAAAGTGCATCAAAGTACCTAAAGTTCTATTCACTATCTTGATTTGTCCATTGGTTTAAGGGGGACAAGTTGTTGAAAATAGTAACTGAGTTCCTAATTTTGCCCATAAGACTATCTAAAAATGGTGTAAGAGCTTTGTATTTCTATTAGACATAATGCTGTTTGGCACTCCATGCATCTCACAATTTCTTTAAATAAAAGATTAGTTATGTTTATTGTATCATTCATCTTATGGCATAGAATAAAATGAGCTAACTATGAAAAATCATCAATAACAACAAACACAGAACCTTTTCCATTCTTGGTCCTTAGTAAACTTAGTATAAAATTCATAGAAATATTAGTCTAATGTTTATTAGAAATGGGAAGTGGAGTATAAAGTGCATGTGCCAAAACTATAGATTTAGCCTCTTTGCAAGTAATATAATTAGCATAATATTTTTTCACATCATACTTCATGTTAGGCTAAAAAAAGGCTCACACAAAATGTCTAGAGTTTTCTTTGTGCTAAAATGCACCATCAAACCCTTAGGAGCTTTTTTCATAAATAATTCCTTAAGAGAACTCCTACGAACACAATTTATTCTCTTTAAATGAAAATTTTTCATGCCAATAAAATTTCTCAAAGGCCATTTTTTCACAAGCCTTGAAAATAATGGAAAAATCATGATCACTTCTTTACAAATGCTTAATATGCTCAGAGTCTAACAATCTAGAGTACAAACTAAAGATATGAAGATACCTTCAAGATAATGCATTAGCAACCATATCATATTTACCTTGCTTATGTTGAATCACATATAGGAATATTTCAATAAATTCTATCCACCTTGAATGCCTTCTTTTTAATTTCCTTTGGCATTTCAAATGCTTCAATTATTCATGATTGATATGGATGGCAAACTCTTTTAACCATAGATAATTTTATCATGTTTCAAAAGTCTAGATCTATAATACCCCAAAATAGGATAAGAGATATCAAGTTAAACATTTTTCTAGAAAACCTTGATCTAGAAAACCCAGTAGGAAAAATTGGACGAAATTCGAAGGAATTGTAAAAGTAATTTAAGAATAAGCCTAACTGCAATAATTTTGAGAATTTTAATATATATAAAATAGGTAAAAATAAATTAAAAACTTAATAATAGGTTTAGAAAAATTCATTTAGGAATTTACTGAAAATTTGAAATCCAATAAATAAAAAAAGTGAGAAATAAGCCGAAAATATAGCAAATTAATTTTAAAATTTTTTGGTTAGCCTAAATTAATTTTTAGGGCTTAAAAATAATTGTGAAAGATCAAAAATGAAGTTCCAAAAATATTTAAAAGTTTACGGGTGAAAATACAAGAAAGTAAAAAATTTAGGGTCAAATTATAATAAATCCTTTTATCTTTTTAAGTGGTTAAATTTATATTTGCATTGAGCTGGTTTGGTCCAATTTTTGGAGGCTCAAATCTGACTTTTAAGGCCAAAAAATGTGGGTCCATGGTTGGCCAAAGCTTCCAAAGGAAGTTAAGGACTTAAGTGAGAAAAAGGTAAAATACGAGCTCATTTTGTAATAAACCTTAATTACCTAATTTATGTGGATTAATTTTATTGGTTATAGGGGTAATTATATTTTGAATCTTTAGCCTTTAAAATGTGATACTCCAAGTGCCCCATGGTTTTTCCCCCAAAATCAACAAGAAACAATAAAGAAATTGTGGATTTTTCTTGAAATTAGGGTTTAAGACTTTTATAAATACATGTGAGCTTTTTGAGCAAAAAAAATTATGCTCTTCCATTCAGCAAAACATGAGCCAAGAAAGAGAAACCAAAGAAAGAGTCCAAGCCTTCTAAAGTTGTAAAGGGTTTTCAAATTTCTTCCTTCTAAATCTTGTAAGGTAATTAGAAAATTCCTTTCAATATTTTTGGATTATGATAACCTTTTTCCTTAAATGGCTAAGACTTAATTCATTTCTATGAAGCTCCCTTTTATTGTTCCAAAGGGCTGTTGGAATTTAAAGAGTGAAAGGAAAATTTAGGTGAGTTGTTATTCTTCCCTACTCTTAGGTTTTTCCTAAATAGAAGATAATATTGTTAATAATTTATGTTTTCTATGTTTCTATTTGTGGTTTTGTTTTGAAATTATCCAAATGACATTATGATCATATATTGTTGATAGGTTAATGTTGTAAGTGAGGGAAAAAGGATTTATCAAAATTATTTAGGAGAAATGGAAATAGAAATTTGTGAAATTAAAACTAGTTTCTCTTATGTGATGTTGAATAAGGATTTAGTATACCTAGTGTAATGGAAGTTTGGAAAACTTTAAAAATTAATTTTTTAACATTCTATGGTCATATTTGGTGTTAGGATCAATTTAGATAAATTTAAGAATTTTTAAAAATTTTTAGGTAGGTGATAAGGCAAGTTGATGGTGGAACTCTTAATTTTGTCCATTTCAAAACCATGGACTAGTTAGTCTTGGATTTGAATTTATTTGACCCATAAAATGAATAGTAAAAATTATGAAACTCCTAATATATATCATTTGGGATGTTAGCAAGGTTGTGGCAAAATTTGGTGGTAATCGGAGTTAATTTGGTTGCCCAAATGGTAGCTTTATTTCAACAGCTTTGAAGTTGTCTAAATTTGGCTGATCTGAGTTCTGGCTTTTGATATAGTAGTAAACTTATGAAATTATTTGTACAACACTCAAGTTTTCTTTCATTAAATGTGTTAGGAATGTTTTGAAAAAATTTGGTAACAATTAAATTCCATTTGACTAGTGAAAATGGGCTTTGATTACATGTGCCCCTGTGTTGCCCTGTTTTGTAATTCTTCCTTTGGGTTCTGAGTGAACAGTACTAGTGGAAGTATTTTGAGCAATTTGATTATTTTATCTTGTGTAATAAAATGTTAGAAATGTTGGAAAAAATTGTGGTAAAATTTAGAATGAATTTAGGAGAACAAAAAGAGGCTCCAAGTTATGCCACAAATACAAGTTTACTTGAAGCTCTTTGAGAATTGTCAAGAAGGAATTTAAATGTATATAACAAATTGATGTAAAACATAAAACATTTATGGCATAGTGAGTATTTGACTTTATACTTGGCAATGGATAAAATGGTTAATGTGTTGACATTCTATTATTGCTCATTGTGAATTAAGAAGGGGAGATATAACATCATTTGTAGAGAAGGAGAGAAATAGTTAGTAGTAGAGGGAAAAGGTTAGTAGCTTAAAGCCTAGGGTGGTGTAAGATAAGGTTAAATCAAAGATATAAGGTGACACTTATATATCTACCATTTCCATTTTCTATGATGAATTGTACCAATGATATATATAAGAAAAATTTCTCATAAGATATTAGATAGGAATTGTATACAATGATAAGGTTAATCTTTTGTGATGAAGGTGATGAATACCACTCATTGAATATATTTTATACTCATTCTTTATTGTGTACATTTAATGACAAGTACCAACCTTAAAGTTAAAGCAGTATATTGATACTTGTACAGTAACCTTCCAGTTTCTCTATGATATCTATAGGATACTATCCAACATGGGTTCAATTGTTGTAATATGAAATATTTTGTTAATTATTACATTTGTATAAATAATATTTTTAGGATGGATGTATATGTACATATATAAATATATCTATATGATGTATATATAGAGCTTTTAAACTTATAATATATGTAGTTTGTTTTTTAAGTTTAAATGTTTACTTCTTCTGTAATAATAATTTAATAAGGATATTAGAGTATTAAAATCTTATAAAGATATCTATTTAGGATGTTGATATTAATTAGATATCTTTATGTCGGTTAATCATAAGATGAGTCATGACAAGGTCAAAGTATAGAGCTTTTTATCATTAGTGAGGTAGTTAAGAGTCATTTCATTTAGCTTTTCACTAAAATATGCAATTGATCTTTTCTTTTACATCAAAACATTTTCAATACCTACACCTGAGACATCACACTTAATTTCAAAAGTCTTAATAAAATTGGGAAGTGTCATGACCGGTGTAAAGACATCCAATTAGTATCCATTCAATTGGTCATCTTTACAAGCTTGTAGGAGCTTATATCTAACTATTTGATTAAATAAGGAGAATATATGATAACATCAATTAAAATAGGTAAGTAAATTGCATTGCACGTACAATGAAAAAGTTAATGTATGATATTAATATACAAGAGCATAACAAAATCATTTACTTTATACATAAACTCCAACTATACAAAAGATAAGTTAGATACAGTAGTCTTTTGTTACACTAAGCCTTATGGAGATTAGAAAACTGTATGTAGTATATTAGTCATTCGCTGGAGTTCCTTATTCTCTATCTGTAAAATAAAACAACATTTAAAAGGAGTGAGTATATAAAATACTCAGTGAGTAGTTACTCAATCTTTATTTCCTATGATCTTCCATTATGAATTCTCTTTAGTATAAAATTTTCGAAGTCTAAATGAATTTCCATATACTTACCTTTATTCACATTTACCTAATACATTAATAACATATGAGCCATGGAAGGCTTATGTGGAGAAATGATGCCATTTATCACATATCATGTAATTCATTTGGTAAGATTAATACCAACTAGCCATAAGTATTTTATCAAGTTTTGATCATCAATTTTCATCAAAAATATTCATTTATACATTCAATATGCTAATCATATATCATTCCATACCTATTACAACAAATAAGAAATGAGTTCACAATGCATCATCTTCATCTATCTCATAAGATTGTCACATTTGATAGCATCATATGGCATCCAAAAATTTTTCATAAACTCTCACGTATTCTTAATATCATGTCACATTTAATATAAGATATTATTAGGCAAGAAGCATCATCCATCCTTTTGGAAATAACCCTTTGGAATTACTGTTCACGTAGGAATTTCTGCAGACTAGGTGTGCTAAAATGTTCTAGCCTTTTTGGGCAATTAAATTACTTTAAAAAATTCTCAATAAAATATATATTACTCATAACATCCTAAATGACCAATATGAGTTTTAATTTTCCATGAAAACCCCACTGATTTTTCCCAGAAATTCGTGGAACTTGACCTTCCAAATTGATTCCAGAATTGGCAGCAGAGCTCTGAAATTGTAGGAATTTATTCACAAGAAAAATGAGCTCTAATTGTCACAAAAATTGACTATGTTTTAACCAACATATGGAAGGGTATACATTAATTTTTTATGGAATTTTTACTAATCATATAGTACCCCAAATAATTCAAAAACAGAAGTGAAATCATTCACATTTTGTTTCTGGGCAAGCTGCACGTTTGTGTAGAGATGTCCCTTGTTCAAGTTTCTAAAAATTTGTAAAAATTTTCAATAAATTCTATATGTATCCTAATATCATAAGAGACTATAAAAATTTTAGTTTTGAATTTTTAAGCAACTCTATGAAGCCTAGAAAATTCGTGCACTTAAAGTCATTAATCTAAGTTTTTCTAGAAATTCCCAGCAAGCATTGTTCTTCATGATTTGAATTCAACGCTCCTTTCAAACATCAAAATTAGTATTCTCATGATAATATCATGCTAATAACATTCCAAATATATGTTTAAGGATTCAGAACAGCACCATGCCTTTAATTGCATGGCCACACATCAAACCAACAAACTAACCAATCTAGAGTTCAAAATCTTACAATTCTTGAATCAAAACTCAATAGGAATTCAAGTGAGTTGCTACTCACCTCTAACTTGTATATTTCAAGGCTTCAAGTTACCTCTTAAAGGAGAGGGTTTCTGATTTGAAGAGAAAGAAGATGATACCTCCAAGATTTAATGGTTTCTCTTTATGAATTCAAGCAAGCAAGTGGAGAAATTGGGAATCTTGTGGTTGATTTGTCTTGTTCTTGGTACTTGATTATGTTAGTAACTTCAAAAACCTCCTATGGCAGCTGGAAATTTCGTGCAAGGTGTGGAGAAAAAGGCTGAATGGAATTCTCTCAAAGTTTCTAGGCTTTTCTACAAAATTCTAGCAATTGGGCCTTTTTTGCAATTTAACCCAAAATGTCCATTAATTTTTTTTTAATCTTTTGCAGCAGAAAATCCAGCATATTGTAGGCTATCCCCAGCCCAAATTTCGTCCAGCCCAAATAAAAAAGAATGGGCCAAACTCAAGTTTTAGGAAAAGTTACAGTTTTACCCCAAAACTTTTTAAAATTCTATTTTTACCCAAAATTCTTTAACCAATTTTCAATTCAGTCCTTGGGTTCAAATTGGGCTTGATAGAAACATATTGGGCCTTAGTAAAAGAGTTTTAGTTAGCCTAAAAATATTTTGAAAAACCAAACTAAATTATTACAATTTCAACTCATTTTACTGAGTTTCGACTTATTCGATCTTCTAAATCGAGTTGGCTCTATTAAAATTTCTCTAATTTTAATTATTTTTTTATATTTATAAAAATATTTTAATTAAATTTTTATGTCTATTAGTATTTCAAAGGATTGAAAATTTTTCGGGCTTATTGCAAACAATCTAATTTACCCCTTTTTCGACTTACCGGATCAACTTTTGTATAATAACTAGAATTTTTTTGGGAAAGGTCTCCTAGGGATATTACAGGAAGAGCAAGAAAAGGGGTCAAACTTAACATATCTTTCAATAAATTAAAACTTTCTCTTACTTTTCATTGCAATGAAATTCTACATTTTTTTTCACTAATTCATTCAAAAATGCAACTAAGCTACTAAAATCCTTTACAAATCTCCTATAGAAATTAGCTAACCTGTGAAAACTTCTAACTTTACTAACATTTTTAAAGGTAGGCCACTTTCTAATCACTTTAACATTCTCTTCATCCATTTCAATTCCTTTTGCTACTTATAACATAGCCTAAGAAAACAATTTGATCCAAGAAAAAGGAATATTTTTCCATGTTGGCATTCAATTTCTCATCCTTTAAAACTTACAAAACACATCTTAAATACATATGTTCATCAACATTTTTTCTGTAAATAAGATCATCATCAGAATAGGCCAAAATAAACTTTTGATGAAAGGGTACAAAATGGGTACAAAACATGATTTATCAATCTTATAAAAGTACTTGGTGCATTAAAGAAGCTACTATATAAACCATGTTTGTTTTAAAAGCTATTTTCTATTCATCACACACACACACACACTCTCTCTCTTATTCTAATTTAATAATATTTTTATTTCAAATCAATTTTTTAGAAGACAAAAGACTCATATAACTCATCAAGCATGTCATCAAGTCTAGGAATAAGATAACTATACTTTATAATGATTTTGTTTATTGGTTGGAAATTAATATAAATTCTTGAAATCCTATCCTTCTTTAGCCTCAACAAAATTAACATTGCATATAGGCTCATGCTTTCTCCTATATAACCTTTAAATATGAGGTCTTCCACTTCTCTTTGTATTTCCTTAGCTTCCTTTAGATTAGTCTCATAAGTAGGATGATTTGGAATAAAATCTCCCAAAATGAAGTTAATTTTAAAGCTCAAATTCTTTTCTTGGTGGCAACTCCCTTGGAGCATCCTTTGAAAAAATCTCTTTATATTTTTGTAAAATAGATTTTATTACCTTTGACAAAACAAGGGTTTCTTGGTTAAAGCTTACCAGACATCTTTGTATAAAAGTACAAATATTGGTTTAGATGCAAAATAAGCACTTATTATATCACTCACTTTTTCAAAAACACTTAATTTTTCTCTTTCTTGTTTTGAACTCTCGCTTTTTTTATTTTTCTTTTCTTTCTTTTCACCCTCACTTTTTCTTATCATTTTCATTTTTTCTCCCTTTTCTTTTTTTTTTGCATTTTTTATTTTGTCTTAATGTACTTGTTTTGGGGCTAAAGGCTTGAGGATCAATTTTTTCCCATTCATGATAAAGCTATACTTATTGAGAATCCCATTATAAGTGACATTTCTATCAAATGACCATGGTCTACTGATCAATAAATGGTAAGTTTGCATAGAATATCATTAAAGTCTTTCATTTCAGTACTTTTTAATGAAAAAGGACACTATTACTTTCTTTGTCACCCTTATTTCATCACTTTCATTGAACCATTATAATTTATAAAGTGTAGGGTGTTGCAAGGCAGGTAAACTCAATTTTTTAACTAGGATAAAACTAGCCACATTTGCAGGACTACCATTATGAATGATAGCATTGCATGCCTTCCTTTTAATGTAACATCTTGTATGAAAGATGTCCTCCTTTTGCTTCTTACTTCTTTCTTTAACTTGCATATTTGAAGTTCTTCTAATGACCAAGGCATCACTATCTATAGCACTTTCACTTTCTTCACTTCTATTTTCCAATAAAGACATAGAATCTTAATTATTAGATCCATTTATGGAGTTTACCTTATTATTTTCCTTTAGTATCATGACTATTTTATTTAGGAAATCATAAGCAATGTGACCACAACCTAAGAATCTAAAACATTTGACATTAGAATGCTTTTATGGTTCTTCAATGTTACTTTTCTCTTTATAATCTTCTCTTTTTGGTTTTATAGGGAACTTGTAACTCCCTTACTTATTAACGTCTTATTCTTCATTTAATAGATAATTATTGCATACTAATTTGCCTTCTACCCCAAACTACTCGGAATATCTCAAATTTGTGTATTTCATACAACATGAGAAAGGGTCATATAATTATACAAAAGTTCAATTTACAAAATATGCATCCATCACTTACAATATTACCAACTATACAATCATTTTTGATATACAACTTCAAAACATTATTGTCCCTTATCATGAGAGCCTTTGGAAGCATCACCTGGAATGGTTAGTAACAATACGGAAAAACATGAGAAAACAAAGTTTCCCAATAGCTAGCTATTGCCATAAAAATATATTAAGCCATTCCAGATCCTTAAGCAAATAAAACATACGTTTCGAAATCAAGTAATCATTTATCATCATATTCAATACCATACCATTGTAAGAAATATGCACTGCACACAGCAATCATCAAGCCCATTCAAGGACTCATATCAATATCTAGATGGCCATCACAGATAATCGTACCTAGGCCTCTTACAGCAATTCACTGTCTTCCCGGGGTTCTCGGGCCAAAGGCCTATCACAGTATCACACTGTCTTCCCGAGGTGTCTGACCATAGGTACCACACACAACAAATGCACTATTATCCCCGAGGATCTCGAGCCATAGGCCAGACACAGTATTCTACTGTCTTCCCGGGTTGTGCCACAACAATTGCATTATCATTCCGGGGACTCAAGCAATAAGCCAAACACAATATTCTACTGTCTTCCCGGAATGCGTGCACAATAATTTCATACACATTCCATACAATGGCATAAAATATAGAAAATCATGTAAATAGAAAACAGCTTAAGGATAAAGCTAACTAGCTTTTATAAGCTTCCAATGTGATGTTTCCTTTGCCCTCACTTAACAACTTCTTTACAATTCCCCTTGCCTTCCTAACTGGTCACTTCTTAGTCTACATAAATACACATCATACTTCTTATTAGAACATCATCACTTTCCCTAATCCTCATGTATTCTTTACTTCCTCCACTTAAATAAATGCATACTTAGATGCTCTATATCTTGATTTCAAGCTTTGGAATGACACATAAGAACATTAGAAAAGGATCCAAAGGCAAAACCATGCAAAACGTGAAGAATTAAAGCCAAAATGTTCACTTGACAAAGTACACGGGGTTGAACATGGGCCGTGTTCTACCCCGTGTTCAGAACATGGGGTACAACATGGGCCGTGTTCTGCCCCATGTACATTACTGATAAGCTTCGTAGAAGAATACGAGGTTCAACATGGGCCGTGTTCTACCCCGTGTACAGAACATGGGATACAACATGGGCCGTGTTCTACCCCGTGTACATTACTGATCTTCCAAAAACACAATTTACATGGCTAAACCTCCTTCTCCCCTTGGCCTCTCAAAAGGGAAGTTTCATACACACTTTCATAACTCAAAATTCATCTTCCATAGGCTTCATAACTCATGAGAATCATCCTAATTTTATCAATTTAACCAAATTCCAAACAAATCATGCCAAATCCACACATGCACCATTATGCCTCTAAAACCAAGTGTGTACATCATGGTTTCTTGCTATTTTTACACCAAACCAAAGCCATAAATCAACATAACAACATCTAAAATATCATTAGACATGTTCAAATCATCCTAAACTCCATGTTCCACCACCTTTGACCACACCAACATTAAAATCTCAAGAAACTAAAAAGAGTACTTTAAAGAGCTTTTAGAGGAGAACAATTTTACCTCTTGGTGTAACTTGAAAATCCTCACTTAGAGCTCCCCAAACTTGATCAAACTTAAGCTTTTCTTCAATCTAAACACACCAATGGATAGAGCTTGATGAGAAGAGCAACTTTCCCTTCTACCACTAAGCTTAAATCTCACTATTTTTAGGTGAAAAAGCCAAAAGAAACTTTCTCTCTCTTCTCTCTCTCTCCTGCACGTTTTTGGTGCTTTAATGGAGTCTTCCACAACTTTTGAGAAGAAAGAAGAAGGAAGAAGACTTTTCATGAAGCTTCAAGGGTATTCTTGCCATTTTTGGAGTTTCCAAGGGTATTTTAGTCCTTTTTCACCAATAATGACACTTGTCCATTTTCTTCTAATAAGGACACTTGTCCATAAGTCCATTGGCCACACTTGCCATGTGTTTATTGGCCACACTAAACAAAATCACATATTACACCCCAAAATCTTGGTTATTCATATTAGATCCTAAATCCTTGGTTATTTCACTTTAACCACACCCGATTTTGCACTTTCGCAATTTAGTCCATAGGGTTTCTATCTGTTTATAATTCCTTACACTGTCAGACTTAGACAACTTCCCTTTTTAGGGTTTTCTAACCTCTTCTAATCATCTATACTATTTAGGAAAATAAATTCTTTTCCCTACTACCCTTTTTCCTTCAGAATTTCGATTACCTTTACACTTAATTCCTTTCAACTTAAGATTCACCCACTAAGCTAATTCAAACGTGCTCTTCGTTTCTACAGCCTCAGAATTTAGAAATTCAAATAATAGAATTGAAAATTCAGGACATTACAGAACTCATGCTCATGCTTGTTCTTCTTATCTTCATTCTTTTTAAACTTCTTCTCCTATTGTTTCCAAGAAGAACATGAATTAAAACCATATTTAGAAGAACTTTTCCTCTTAAGTTGTCTTCCTGCCTTTATAATCACATGTACTATTTCTTTTAGGTGTATATGATATGGCAACCCCATTACATTAGTGATTTCCTTATTTAATCTATGGAGAAATCTTACTATTTAGCTTTATAATCCTTCACTACATTATCTTCAATTATCACAATCTTCATCTCCTTATGGTAATCTTTGCATTTTTTAAGCCTTAAGTAAGGTTTTGCAACCTTTGGTACAATTCTTTATAGTAGTGTCTAGAGACATCTTTTTCCCATAATAGCTTTCATTTCCTCCCAAGTAACAGTTAGCCTTTATCCATATCTTATTCTAGCTAGCACAAGTTAATCCTACTAAACAATAACATAATTAACAAATTCAAGCATGGTAAGTTTCACTTTCCTTTCTTCAAAGTAATGATTGCAATCAAAGATTAACTTTATCCTTTTTTCCCACTCTAGATATGCATCCAGATCATTTTTTTCTTTTGAAATGAAAGGATTTTCATTTTGAAGTTGTCAAAGTTAGAGTCCACCTTTTCTTATCTTTGCTTATTTTCTGATATTCTCTTAACTCTTATTTCACTATTTTTTTCTTGCATTTCTCTTTTCATCACTTCTTTAATTATCTCTCTTTTCATCTTTTCCTCTATCATCTCGCCTTTTAAATTTCATTCTTTTACTCATCTTGGATTCATTTAATCTCTTACTCCTTTTATCATTACTATCTGTTTTTTTGTCAAAATTTGTATCATTTTGTATTTTCTTTCTCCTTTCCTTCCTTTACCATGGTGGTTTCTATAGGTTTGTATCATTACTACATTCTAGATTAAATTAGAGAAGATAGAATACATGAAATCAAGTTTCTAAAATAAAAAATAGTTTTGTGTTAATTTTGGGTAGCTTTCAAAGGAAAATGAGGAGATAATCAAGAAAGGATGATTTTCTTACCTTGATAGGATGAAGAATTTGAAGATTAACCATTTCCCTTGTTAGATCAAAAGGAGGAAAAGAAAAAGGAGAAGTTAATTGAGTTTTGGGGATGATAGTTAGAAGATTTTATGAGAAATGAGTGGGGAAAGGTAATTTTAGGCCATAAAAATGAGAAATAGTTCCTAAGGGCACTTTTGAAAATGTTTTTTAAATCTTCTCTTTACTTATATACTTACTTATAATAACTTATAAACACATTCTTCTATTCTCTATTAAACTTTTATCATTTATTTCCCATTAAATCCTTATCCTAGGATTTAGTAAAACATCAATTTTTGTTTTACACCATATTTTATTTATATTTATTCATAAAAAATTTTCTATACACATACTAACTTCATTTTTGAACAAAGGTACACTAGTTATTCTAATTATTTTCTTCACAAAAATTAAGTTTGAAATTATTATATTTTAAGTGGGGTGTAACATAAGTTTCAAGAATTTGAATAAATAGGTTATTTATAAACCTAAGGGATTTGTGGATTTATGGTGGATAGAGGTTTAAATGATGAAAAAAGTGCATTAAAATGACAAAAATAAGTTAAATTGTGCTACTTTAGTATTTATTAATGTTTTGGCAAGGATTAAATGAGTAATGAGGGAGTAAAAAGGTATATAGATTGCCCATGAATGGTGCCTTCATGACGAGAAGAGTTGATCGTTAAGCTTGAATAGTTGATCATAGTATTAGGCATTTGCTAGAATTTCCAAACAGTAACAAATGGTCAATCATATATGGCCTAATGGTCAACTATTGCTCCTTGTTGCTTAAAAATAATGTGTTAAATTGATATTCCCTATTTAAAGGCTTGATGTAACGTAACTTAAATTGTCTCCTAAGAAAAAAGAGCAATAAAAATGATGGTGTTATCTCCATGGATGTATAAGTTGACTTGAGTAATGTTTAGTAATAATACAAGAACTAAATAAACTATGGACAACTCCAAAGGAAGGTATAACTAATGTTGGTTGATTATGAATGTATGCTTAACTTAACAATAAATACTTAAACTCTATATTTCCCTATCAATACTTATAAGATATAAAATAATATTAAAGTTAAATAAAAAATTAAAAGTCTAAGAGAAAAAATTAAGAAACAAAGATGTTGAACGCTACATAGGGAATGCAAATTTGAAAACAACAAAATAACAATTAAATAGATAGATAAATTTATCTATGATTTCATTTAAGTTTATTCATGTTGTTTGTTAAAAAGTAAATGGAAATAAATTTAATTATGTAAAGTATTATTAATATTAGAAAGCATATATAAGTGAATTTTGATATTTAAAAATACAAGTGGGTTTAGTAAATATCAAGGAAAACAAAAATAAATAAATTAAATAAAGTATAGTTTTTCCTTGAATTAAAAATGTCTTGCCAAATGTAACAAAGTGGCATTATACTAACTTGCCAAACCTCATTCCATGGCTTGAATCCTCATTTTGCATAATTCTTAGTCCTTTTTCACATTTTAATATTTACACACAAATTGATTCACCCAAGTTTCCAAATTGAAGCCTTGGGGTTTAGCTGGTATTTACTATAACTATTAATAGGTTGGGATCGGCTTGCATTTTTCATAAGCCTCCAATATGGAAGTCCTAGTCCAACTTGTAAAAGCCCATGGATAAATAGGTTGACACATTATTTTTTATTTTTTAATTTAAAATATTTTAAAATTTTAAGCTTTTAAATAACAAAAAAAGCCATTTCAAAACATCACATATCCATTTATAAATAACTCTTAATATATTTAAAATTTATATATAACCTTAAAAAATGATGCATACATATATATAAATCATAAAATGTTCACCAAATTAAAAATTTCATCTATAAATATTTCATAATACAACCTTACATAATAAAAAGTGAGAGAAAGGTGGGTGATTTTATATGAATTAAAAATTTATGTTTGTATAAAAATTTAAAAATTAAAATTAAAAAAATAAAATTTATGTGGGGTGAAGCCACATAGGTTAAGTCAAAACTATCCCACATTTGAACAAGTCTTTAAAATAAAAGTTTAAGTCCATAAAAGCCCATAAAGAAATAGGCTAGCTTGTAATTTGTAGGCTTTTCCAAGAGCTCTAGCACTAATTGCCAAGAGTAAGCTAATTATTAGTCTAAACTTGTATTTGCCACAACAAATAAGTTAATGGAGTACCCTAAAGCAATACTTAAGTTATTTTCTAGCCTACAAATTTTGAATAAATAAATTGTTTTTGTATTTCACTATTGAATATTATTTATTATGATAAAAATTTAGGAATTAAATATTTCCCTAATAATATTTAAAATATATTTATTTAGTCAAGGTTTTGCTTGAAAATTCATTTAAATAATTTTTATAATAATTCTCTCACAAAATTGAGAATATTTAAATGTTGAGAGCATGAAGAGTTATGAATTTAATAAATGATTTTCCTAAAAATTTATATAATTTTGAAATATTTATTTTTAAACTAAAAAAGTATTAGAATATTATAGAATGTGTTAGGAAAAGAAGAAGAAAATTTAAAAAGGGACAATAAAAAAACAAATGGCTAGGATTAAAAGAGGTTAGAGTCAGTAACAAAAGTGGAGGATTGAGATTTATTACTTAGTGCAACTAAGATAGGTGAGAAGTATCGGATCACTACCTAACTCAGCTATTTCTCTCTCTTGATTCCATCACAATTTCAGACTAAAATTTTTTTTTCCTTCTCTCTCTCTTCCCAAGTTTTTCTATCCTTTCCTTCGATTAGTTCCTCTTTGCACCACAACTGTGTCTTGCTAGCCATCAGAAGCTTTAATTTAACCTTCCTTTCTAGCATGCCTGTACCATCAGCTATTAGGTGTCATCTATTACTACGAAGGGAATCACCAAATGCAACTAAAAGCAGTAGTGCAAGGTCTCTCAGCCTTTCCTATTTTTGTTAACATTCTAACATGGCTGCATTACCATCAAGTTTCAATCAATTATTTTGGATATGATTAAGTTGATCTGTATCATTAGAATTTAATATTTTTAATGTTTAAAGATTAATCTAAAAAAATCATTGAAATGTGAAATTTAATTTTCTTGAAATAGAGTAAAAAATATCAAAAATTAAGTTTTATTTCCCTAAAGTGATGTGAATAGAGCCTTCTAAAGCATAAAGTTCTAATGTTTTTATCAAATTAAGTTTAGATAATAAAAGCTCCATTTTATCATCATATTATTATTACTTAATGTATAATTGATAATATAAGAATTTTATGCATTAGAATATTAGTATAGCATACTTAAAGCCTTTTTAGAATATCAAATTTTGATATTTTTACTCAAATGGCTTTGATCCAGGAATTTCCTTTTATATCTAATTTCCTCCCTTAACTTAAAAAAAGAAAAGAAAATTATAGCCTAAGATGTTAGAGTGGTATGAATAAAACTTAAAGTAGAAATTTTAGAAGGAAAATAATTGTTGTCATCATATTTATAGTTTAATATTATAAATTGATGAACGTGAGGAAAAGAAAGATAAGTGTGATTGCTTAAGTTTTATATTTTCATTAATGAGTGTGTTGATCATATATATAAATAATCTTATAAAGGTAGTCATAATATCCAATTATATTTAAGCTTAAAAGACTTTTAATTGTAATTATTTGTTACTATTAAAGTTATCAAGTAATTAGCTAGAAATTATGTATATATGTAATATCCTTAAAAGAAAAAGGAAATTGTTGAAGGAAATTTCAATTAGAATTTTGAATAAAATTTAATAGGCGTTATTATGGATCATTAAATTAAAAAAAATTACATAAAGGCCCTATAGGATAATTTTGGCACCTATAGGTTAAAAATTGATATTTTAAGTTCAAAATTTTGATATTTTGACTCGACTTATTTGGTTTTGATTTGGAATTGATTTTGGCCAATTTTTAGAAACCTATTAATAATTTTTATCTAATTGGGCTCAAAGAAAGAAAGCATAATAGGGGATTTTCAAGAATTTGGCCAAGAATTCCTATTAAGCCCAAATAAGCCTAATAAGACCTAATAAAAGTATGATAAGCCCAATAAGGATCTGATTGAGCCACCACTCAACAAGAAACATAATAAAGGCCCAATAGTAGAAATAGAAGGCCAAATGCCAAAATAAGTTTATAAAAGCTCTAAAAACATTTCAAGATTGAAAAGTGGGCTTAAATATACAAATGGGCTTGATTTCAAAATTAATTAGTTCGAGCTTATTTGAGAAGTTTTATGGATATAATAAATAAATTACATGAAGGTCCAAATAGAAGTGATAAAAAGAATACTTAATGATCCAAAAAGAAATATCAATTAGAAAACTGCTAAGTAGTTAATTGGATAGAGTAATTAAGTGAAATTTGGATAGATTGTAGAGAAAAATTAGGATATATGCCCTATTAAAATTTTTATAAAAAATTTATTGGGGATTAATATGAGTAAAAAAATAGTTAGAATTAAAAAAAGGAACCACTAAAAAAGATTTTATGGTATTTCTGGCCCAATAACTTGAAAATTCACCTTTTTAAGCCTAAAAATAAAATATATTTAAATCAAAAATTTTTATTTTATTTTAGGATTATTAGATTTGGTCTTTGAATGCCCAAATAGAGTTCTAGAAGGGCCTACATGTGCAGCCAATTTCCAAAGGAACTTAGGATGTAAATATTATTAAGTGAAAAGTTAAGGGCATTTTTGGAAAGAAAGGTAAAAATTGCAATTTGTTTACATTTAATTAGTTCAAAAGTGATAAAATGGAAAATTGCATAGCAAGATATGCCAGCTTCTCCCATCCATGTTTATCATGTTAATTTTTAATTAAAATTAATTGAAAAATTTTGGTAAATGGTGATTGGTTAGAAAGTTAATATAAAAGGAATTTTTGGCCAAGATTCAATCAAACCAGTAGCCATTTTCCTCAAACATCCATGGGCTTTTGGAGAGCTAAAGAGAGACTTTTTCATACTTCAATTAAGTGAAGAAGAATTCAAATGAAGATTTACAAAAAAAATCTTTGCATGTGTTTGCTATTTTTGGAAGTGAAAACAAGAAAGTAAAAAGATAAGGTAAGTGAAATTTCTTATTTATCCCCTAAAAATTTTGTTTTAAACAATTTTAGGTCATTCTTGGTGTTATATTATGATCTAGAATTTATGGGAATTTTTGGAAATTTTTAAATATTTTTAAGTTAAATTTCCATGAACATAGGTGACTTGAGCTCAAAATAGGGGACTGGGTTCTACTCCTTCCATTTATAGGATTTTTGAACAAATTATTGATGATTAAAAATCTTAAAAAATATATGTTTTAGAAATCTTAAGATGTTAGGAAACTATAGGTGCAAGTTTCATCAAAATTGGATTTGTTTTGAGTATTGAAAAGGCTAAATACTAAAAGCAACTTTAGTGCTATCTAAAAATGGCAGGAGATCCTAATGGAATAAAACTTTTTGTTAATTAAATAACATGTTGAAAATCTCACATATTTATTTAGGAATTTTTGGAGATCATTTGCATATTTTAAAAATTTATTTTTGTGCATACTATTGGTGTTACCCTGTCTTTACTACTATAAAATGGGGCTGCAGGAGCAATCCTTAAAAAGCTTGAAATTGTGTTAAACAATTGATATTTATAATACATATGTGTTAGTTATATTGATGCCCTTTTTGAAAATTTATGGAAATGGTTTCAATACCTAAAAGGAATTCATTGTAAAGATCGGCAACCTAATAAGATAGTATTTTTATAAAACTTTTATGATTAGTTGGTCATTATTTGGCCACACTCATGTTTGATACTTGTTGTGAATTAATACTATGCATTGTGAGGGGTGATATGTGATCATGTGATATACAGTGTGGATATGATTTTATCCTTTGCAAAGAAGGAATGCTATAATTTGATATGATATAACCTTAAGTAAGTTACAATTTATTCCTCCTCTTCTATTGAATTTTCATGAAAAGTTGAAGAAATTTGATGATTTAGTTATGTTGGAAAAGAAGGTAATTTGTGAAATGGTTGGGTTTGATTTTAATGATGTATAAATGCTAATATGAATATATGACATTGGTATTATGATCTTGAAATGAGTATGAAATGCTTTATAGGATCTTTCCTTAAAAAATTACTCTATGGAAGTCTAAGGAAAAATTCTATAAAAGAGATGTCTAGGATGTGTTCCTATTTACCTTTGGAATAATGGTTAAATTTTTTTAAAATTTTAATCCTTAGTGTTTCAAGGTCATATTTAGTGTTAAGATGATTGTAGATGAAATTAGAAATTTTTGAAAAATTTTAAATGTATGAAAAGCTAAGTTATAAGTGAGATACTCAAAACTGTTCATCTCAAACTATTGTTTTGGTTACTCTTCAGTTTGAAAATTTTTGGGATACCAAATAAATGAGAAAAATTATGAATTTTTTCAAACATGATATTTAGAATATTAATAAACTTGTCTCAAAATTTGGTGGCAAACAAAGCTAATTTGATTAACAAATGATGTTTAGTTTTGATAGCTCCAGTACTATCTGAATTTGGTAGTTCATAGTTTATGCCTTTAATGCGTGGGTAAAATTATCAAATTTATTGTACAACACTTCAATTATTTCTTATTAACATATTAGGGATGTTATATTAAAATTTGGTAATGATTAGAGATGATTTGGTTGCTTAAAAGAGGTTTGGAATGCAAGTGCCCCATGTTATCTTATTTTGTATTTCCCATTTTTAGTTCTATATGAATAGTATCATGGGAAGAAATGAGGAAAATTAATTAATCTTTGATATGTAACATTATATTGGGAATGTTAGGATAAATTTTGATGAAATTTAGAATTGATTTGGAAGCCTTAAAGGGTACCAAAACCATGATACATATAAGATAATTAGTAACAGGATAGTTGTAATTTCTTTGAGATATTATTTGAATTTATAAAAGGGTAGATCATATTGGAATCATGAATAGCTATTTATTAAAATTATATGTTCTTATAAATAAAGATAGAAAGGTTATATGTAGCAACCTTGGATATAACATTGCATGATCATGAATCATAAATGATGCTTAAATTACAATTTACTAGTCATTCAAAGAATTGAGTGCTATCACTACTTGAATAGAATAGTTGAATAATAACCTTGAAATGTGATTATGTATAAGAAATGATGAAATGAGATTATTTATGAGATTTGTGATATAATTGATTATGTTAAGTTATTTATCATGGATGAAAAGATTGCATATCAATTTTAAACATATTGATATATGTTGTTGAAGGTTGAATATGTGAGAATGACAAATTTTATTAACAGAACCCTTATGGCATAATTGTCTTTTGACCATACCCTATGTTATGTGTTACTAAGATACATGGTTGATGCCTATGGTGTTTCATCATGGTTAATGCATATGGTGTCCCAACATGGTTGAAACCTATAATGTCTAGTCATGGTTGATGCTTATATACGCTAATGGCATCCTATCAATGTTGATTGTGAGTATGATTGCTCATCCTGTATCTAATTTGTTGGAGAAGTTATTTACATCCTTCGGAAAAAAGGAGATGAGTGGTAAGGATTAGAGGGACAAGGTTAGTAGCCTCGTGCTTAGGATAGTAGAGGATAAGGCTAAATTGAAGATACAAAGAGAATCTTGGATAACAGCTATGGCCATTCAGTAAATTTTTACTTATAATTATTGTAACAATTCTCTAGTTAGAAATTGTAAATAATACACAATATTGATTGCCACATGTTAAGTTAATTAATGATAATATTTATTGTAAATACCTATTAGAAAAAAAGGTAGACATTTTTACTCATTAAGTATTTTGTATTTACTCTCTTTATCTATGGTGTCTTGTTTATAGATATAAAATGTGGCTTCGATGTTGCTATCTAACACATGTACCTGTACCTTTCATTAAACTTAGTACAAAAGTGGGAATTTTGTTGTTGATATTTTGATTCAGTCTGCATTATGATTTTTTATTGTACATAAAATTTTCAAATATTAAAAATAACATGTTTTACTATACATAAATATGTTCTAAATTTTTTTTAAATGCACATGCTATGTAAAATATTTTAGCCATATATATGAATAAAATATTCTTGAAAAGCAAAGAAAATAAAGGAGATGGTAGTACTAGTGAGGCTTGTAAGGATATTTAGCTAGTATAGTAGTACTGGTTATATATCTTTACAATGGTCACGATGTCCAAAAAATGGGTCATGATAGAGATGGCACCAAAGCATAGTTTTGGATAATTTCCTTGAGTATGGGCCTAACTAGGTATTGGAAAAGTTGAAAGGAATAAGAAAATACATGTGTTTGTTATGGCAAATCCATGAAATAGGCATCTGTTTCTTGTCTTATGAAGCAAATTTATTAATTAATGTTGTTTTATTAGAACTAAGACTAGGAAAAGAAAAACCTTAGTTGGAATGCCACAAAAGTATACTAGGGTACAATTAAAAGTGTTAGAACTTGAAAATTTCATAAATGTACCTTTGATTGGTAATAAGAGATTTGAACCTAACAACCAAAAGCCTCAATATAGGTTATAATGTCATAGTAAACTTTTGAAAACATCTTAACATAGAATCAAGACTTTCTTGCCTTAACTTTAATACCACTAGAGTTGAGATAGCAAATCCCTTCTTGCCTTGAGGAAACAATTACAAATAGTACACAAAATCCAGAAGTTATACTTATTAAAATATGATGACATAGAACCAATTGTAGACTTTTACTAACCCTTGAATTAGATAGAAAGAATGTGGAAACAGTTAGGCTATAATGAGAATATGATAGTAGGATTGATAGGATACTAGTTAGAGATGCAACCTATATTTGAAAGTAAGATAGTTAGTGGTATGGTGAAATATTTAGAGGAATGTTGTAATTCAAGTAATGATCACACATTAACTTCTATGAAAACCTATGTAATGTAATAGGTAGCTATAGGACTTTAAGAAATTATGAGAAGGATATTTTGGTAAAATTAAAATTGTGTGGAAATTATATCTGATGATAAAGAGTTCTATTAGATTTTGATCTTGGAATTTAGCAAATTTTGTTTCAAGGAATTATTTGGAAAGGAACATGATATGAAATAAATTTAGTTAGGAAAAAAAAAAAGAAACCAGAAATATGATTCTAAAGCAAATTTAAAGGTGCTTTTCAGTTATCTTTTGATGATACGAATTTGGGTTACTACTTTGAATTAAATCTTCTATGGTTTAAGCTTAGAAATGTGTTAGAACAATTATAGAATTATTTTTGGAAATTTAGCAAATTAATTTAATGTGAAAAGTTAGGTTGTTGGAAAGTTGAAAATTTTCTTAGATTTATCTTTTCAAATTATTAGGGATTTTATAAAGACTAAATATTGGTAAACTTTTAGTGTAAAAATAAAGATTAAGGTTTAATATGACAGTGGGAATTTTATGAATGATAAATACCTTGGTTTGGATGAAATTTTAAAAGGTAGAATGTAAATAAGGTGTTTTAAGATCAATTTCATAACTTTACTTTTAGAAATTTCCAAGAGTTATATGGATATTATTTAAGTAAAGTTTTGATAAATATATGTATGTTTAGGTATTATATGTTTTGGTACTATATGGTTACTTTATAGTTTATTGAATAATTTAAAGTTCATGTTCTTATGTGAGTAAATAAGCAAGGATGTAATTTTATTAGTAACATATAGGAATGGGTATAGAAAAAGAAGTAATGGTTTGAATATGATTTCAATATTCATAGGTTCTATATAAGTTATCTTGGAATTATTAGACAATAATTCACCTATTGAAATTATATGATATTTGATAAGAGTGTAGTAGGATATCATATTATCTAAATGATAACTAATGATTTTACTATATGGACACTATGGTAATATAGATTATTTTATGGAATTATGGTTAATTGTTACTGATTTATGGACCAGATAGAAAAGATGTATGAATAGATGAATTGTAGTGAAACTATGAAGACCAAAGTGGTGGGGAATCAGTTAGATAACATTGCACATTGTTGATATCATTTTCAATTAACTTGTGAAATTCATGCATATTATCAAAATTTAAATTATATTGTGATCAAAAGAACCTTTCCTAGTACGAGTGGTGATTGAGAATGAACCACGTGAGAATTGATTGACATTAAGCCACCTTGTTCAACAAGGGCAAGGAGTGGCACCAGGATAGAGAACCTATACAATGTGTGGCTTCTGATAGGCTTCTAGGACAAACTGTTGTAAAATTGTAAATGTTGTAAGATTTCTAAGCAAGGGAGTAGGAATAAATTAAGTCCCACATCGAAAAAGGAAAATGTACTTTTGAAAGTTTTCATGGACAATGACAAATGATATCAATAAATATGAAAATAAATATCTTGAGATTTCCAGCAAAATTCTTTTTCCAAAAAGTTTCATTTACAAGTTATTGACAATACTATGCACTATTATCTAACTTCTTATAAAAAATTTGAAGACAAATTTTATTGAAGGGAGAAGAACTTATAATATCCCTAAAGGAAACAAGAAAATTTGCAAAGGAAATTTCAGTTAGAATTTTGAATAAAATTTATTAGATGTTATTATGAATCATTAAATTTAGAAAAAAATTACATACAGGCCCAATAGAAAAATTTTAGCACCAATAGATAAAAAATTGACATTCTAGATTCAAATTTTCAATATTTCGATCTAGCCTATTTGATTTTGATTTGGAATTAATTTTGGCCAATTTTTGGAAATTTATTGATAATTTTATGCATTTAGGCTTAAAGAAAAGAAAAGAAAGCTTAATAAGGGATTTTCTAGAATTATGCCAAAAAGACTTACTAAACCTAAATAAGCTCAGTAAGGCCCAGTAAGTGTATGATAGGCCCAATATGGATCCAATTGAGCCAGGGCCCAATAAGAAACCTAGTAAAGGCCTAATAGTGAAAATAGAAGGTCAAATGCCAAAAGAAGTCTAAAAGCCCAAAAATATTTCATGAATAGAAAGTAGGCTTAAATATGCATATAGGCCTCAATTCAAAATCAATTATTTCAAACCTATTTGAGAGGCTTAATGATATTATAAATAAATTTCATGAAGGTCCAAATGGAAGTGAGAAAAAATTACTTAAAGATTCGAAAGGAAATATTAATTTAGAAACCTCTAAGTAGTTAATCAGATAGAGTAATTAGGTAAAATTTGGGTAAATTGTAAAGAAAACTTGGAACATTCACCAAACTAAAAATTTCATGAGAAATTTATTAGGGAATAACATGAGTCAAAAAGAGTTATAATTAACAAAAGAAATCACTAGAAAAAAATTTATTATATTTTTTGCTCGATAAGTAAAAAATTTGTCTTTTTGAGCTTAAAACTAAAATATATTTGAATTGAATAATTTTTATGTTTTAGGCTTATTAAGTGTGGTTTTTTAAGGCCTAAATAGAGTTCTAGAAGGGCCCACACCTATAGCAAGCTTCTAAAGGAAGTTAGAATGTAAATGTCATTAAGTGAAAAGTCAAAGGCATTTTTGCAAAGAAGGGTCAAAATAGTAATTTGTTTACATTTAATTGGTACTAAAGTGATAAAATGGTAGACGGGATAGTAATATATACCACCTATCCCCATCCATATTTATTATTTTAATTTTTAAATAAAATTAAATAGAAAATTTTGGCATATGGTGATTAGCTAGAAAGTTAATATAAAAGAAGTTTTTTGCCAAAATTCAACCAAACCACTAGCCATTTTCCTCAAACAACCATGGATTTTGAAGAGCTGAAGAAAGAATTTTTCATACTTTAATCAAGTGAAGAAAATCTCAAAAGAAAGTTTACAAAAGTATCTTTACAAATGATTACTATCTGCGAAAGTGAAGACAAGAAATTAAAAAGATGAGGTGAGTGAAAATTATTCTTCATCCCCTAAAAATTTTATTTTAAGCATTTTTATGCCATTTTTTATGTTAGATTATAATTTGGAGTTTATGGGAAATTTTGAAAGTTTTTATATATTTTTAAATTGAATTTCTATGAACATAGGTGAATTGAGCTCAAAATAAGGAACTAGGTTCCACCCCTTCCATTTCTAGGATTTTTTACTAACTTATTAATGGTTAAAAATTGTAAAATATGTTTTGTAATTCTTAAGATGTTAACAAACTATTGGCACAAGTTTCATCAAAATCGAAGTTATTTTGACTATTTAAAAGGCTAAATTCTAAAAGCAACTTCAGTGCTTTAGTGTTGTCTGAAAATGATAGCGTTGAATGAATGAATTTTTATGACCAAGAAAATCATGAGATCCTAATGGAATAAAATTTTTTCTCAATTAAATAACATGTTCACAATCTCATATATTTATCTGGAAATTTTTGGAGATCATTTGGATATTTTAAAAATTCATCTTTGTGAATACTATTATTATTGCCTTATTTTTACTACTATGGAATTAGGATATGTAAATAGTCCTTAGGAAGCTTGAAATTGTGTTAAACATTGATATTTTGCAAGATATATGTGTTAGTTATATTAGTGCTCTTTTTGAAAATTTATTGAAATAGTTTGAATACTCAAAAGGGATTCATTGTAAAGATTGGCAACTAGTAAGATAGTATTTTTGTAAAACTCTTTTGATTAGTTAGTAATTATTTGGCCGCACTCATGTTTGATGCTTGTTGTGAATTAATGCTATGCATTATGAGGTGTGATATGTGATCATGTGATATATTGTATGGATATGATTTTATTCTTTACAGAGAAGGAATGCTATAATTTGATATGATATAACCTTAAGTGAATGGCAATTTCTTTCTCCTTTTCTATTGTATTTTTCATGAAAAGTTGAAGAAATTTGATGATTTAGTTATGTTAGAAGAGTAGCTAATTTATGAAATGATTGGGTTTGATTTTGATAATGTATAAATCTTATATGAATATATGATATGGGTATTATGGTCTTGAAATGAGTATGAAATGATTTATAGAATCTTTCCTTAGAAAATTACTCTAGGGAAGTGTAAGGAGAAATTCTATAAAAGATGTATAGGATGCGTTTCTGTTTGCCTTTGGAATCATGGTTGGAAATTTTCAAAATTTTAATCCTTAGTGCTTCAAGGTCATATTTAGTGTTAAGATTATTGTAGATGAAATTGAAAATTTTTAAAAATTTTTAAATGCATGAAAAGCTAAGTTATAAGTGAGATACTCAAAACTATTCATTTCAAACCCCTATTCTAAATGCTCTCAAGTTTGAACATTTTTTAGGCATCAAATGAATGAGAAAAATTATGAAACTTCGTAGACATATTTAGGATATTAATAAGCTTGTTTCAAAATTTTATGGCAAATGGAGTTAATTTGATTACCTAAATAATAGTTTAGTTTTGATAGCTCTAATGCTATCCGAATTTGGCAAATTTGAGTTTATGCCTTTAGTGCATGGGTAAAGTCATTTAATTTATTGTATGACACTTTAGTTTTCTTATTTAACATGATAAGGATGTCATATTAAAATTTAGTGATGATTGGAGCTAATTTGGTTACTCAAAAGAGGCTTGAATTGCAACTGCCTTGATGTTATCTTGTTTTGTATCTCTCATTTTTAGTTTTGTGTGAACAATATCATGGGAAGAAATAAGACAAATTAATTGATGTTTGATATATAACATTATGTTAGGAATGTTAGGATGAATTTTAATGAAATTTAGAATTGATTTAGAAGCCTTATAAGGTACCAAAATCATGATACATACAAGATAATTAGCAATAGGATAGTTATAATTTCTTTGAGTAATGATTTGAATTTGTAAAATAATTAATCATATTGGGTTCATGTGAATAACTATTCATTAAAATTATATGTTCTCATAAATAAAGATAGAAAGGTTATATGTAATAATCTTAGCTATAAAATTACATGATCATGGATCATAAATGATGCTTGAATTACAATTTTTTAGCCATTCAAAGAATTGAGTGCTATCACTAGTTAAATGGATTGGTTGAATAATAACTTTGACATATGATTATGCATGAAAATGGTGAAATGGGATTATGTATGAGAATTATGATACAATTGATGATGTTAAGTTTTTTATCATCAATGAAAAGATTGTATTTCAATCTTAAGCATATTGATATAGGCTATTGAAGGTTAAATATGTGAGAATGGTAAATTTTACTAACAAAACCCTTGTGGCATAGTTTGTATACCTTATATTATGTAATACTAAGATACTAGTTGATGCCTATAGTGTCTTATCATTGTTGATGCCTATGGTGTCCTAATATAGTTGATACCTATGGTGTCCAATCATGATTGATGCCTATATACATAATGGCATCCTATCAATGTTCATTGTGAGTATAACTGCTTATCCTATATCGAATTTCTGGGGGAAGTTATTTACATCCTTTACACAAAAGGAGAGGAGTGGAAAGGCTTGGAAGGACAAAGTTAGTGGCCTCATGTCTAAGGTGGTGGGGGGATAAAGGTGGACCAAAGATATAAGGAGAATCTTACATACTAACTATGAACATTAAGTGAATTTTTACTAATAGTTACTATAGCCATTCTCTAACCGAAAATTGTAAATAATACATAATATAGGTTACTACATATTAAGTTAATCAATGATAATATTTATTGGAAATATCTATTAGAAAAGAAGGTAGACATTTTCACTCATTGAGTATTCTATACTCATTCTCTAGTTAGAAATTGTGAATAATACACAATATGGGATTGCCACATGTTAAATTAGTCAATAACAATATTTATTGAAAATACCTATTAGAAAAGAAGGTAGACATTTCCATTTCCAATTATTGAGTATTTTGTACTCATTCTTTTTACTTGTGATGTCCTATTTACAAATACAAAATATAGATCTAGTGTTACTATCTGACACATGTACTTGTACCTTTCATAAAACTTAGTACAAAAGTGGGAATTTTACTGTTGATATTTTGATTCTATTCGTATTATGATTTTTGTTTGTATACAAGGTTTTCAAATACTAAAAATATGTTTTTCTATACGTAAATATGTTTTGAAATTTTTTTAAATGCGAACTATGTAAAATATTTTAGCTATATATATGTATAAAATGTTTTTGAAAATTCAAAGAAAATAAAAGAGTCGATAGTTTTAGTAAGGCTTGAAAGGATATTTAGTTAATATAGTAGTACTAGTTATATATCTTTACACTGATCACAATGTTTGGAAAATAAATCATGGTAATATATTATTGCATTTATTCCTATGAAATGTTAATAAATATATTTTTGGGCTATGCACAAAGTAATAATATTATTATTAGGTTATGACACAACTTTGTGACATTTATATAATTTTATTGTTTAATATTAAATGAATGTTTGTGGCCACATAATATAAACACGAAATTGCTATTTGGTTTCATAATTATGACTATGTTGAAGTTGTGATTTTGGGATGAATTTTGATTGTATCTTATTATGGCATTGATGCCATTGGCATGAATTATGTTTAATGCTATGAAAAATGATTATATGAATGACAAAATTATTATGTTATGGTCAAGAATATGCAAAATGAGATAAAATCCTAGATTGGCATATGAATGCATATTAAGATATGATTTGGAGGAGTTGTGATTGGGGAAGATATGACAGTATCTCAATAAAGAGGCAAGTAGGGTATAAGGTTATTGTAGGAAGAGCAAAGATGGAAAGAGGGTGGGGTTTAAAGTTGAACTAGGAGTTACAAGATGGATGTGTGCATTTATGTGTGATTATGATATACTATGCAATGTGTTAGATATCTTCTACTATGAAATTCCTATTGTATAACCTAATCATGATGATTTAGATATGCATAAGTTTCTAAGTCCCTAGATGTCCTCTGGACACTCGTAATAGCTTGTATGCATAGTTTATAAGCGAAGTATTACGCTTAGGAGTTTTATTCCATTACATATGTTGTATTGATTCCTTTTTAATGTACTTGAATGAAATTTCTACTATTAGATAATGGAAACCCTCTTGGGTGCTACTACTTTAAAAGAAGTAAGCTTGTTGAAATAAGTGTAAGTAGGGAGGTGTAATAGTTAAAATGTTAGGGAAAATCATTTGATGGTTATTTAATAAAATTTTTCATATTTTTCCTAGTTAGTTATTAATAATAATTTTCTTTATAAATATATGTTCATTAAGTTTATATTACTCACTCTCTTCTTATTTTAAACATTTTTAGGAAATTGACTTTAAGTATATCAAGTAGTGTTGCTTGTGTGGAAGTCTGAGGCAATTTGGGGAGAACTTGATAGTTAAGATTGAAGCATGATTTATAATTAAGCTTAGTCACAATTGTGTGTTGTCCTTTATTTAGAATTATGTATAAATGGCATTGGAATGTATTTATCAATTCATAGATTGGTAATTAAGGATGAGTGACCTTCTTTGGTGTTCAAAAATCAAAGGAAATCATGTTTGTTTATTTTTGAAACCTATATCATATTTAGTTCTTACGGGAACAATGTTATCCTTGTTAAGTCAAAGTTTATGTGGTCAGTTGTTTAGACTTGTGGAAACTTGAGAAGGTGCTTTATGCTAGTCACGATTAGATAAGGGCCATAACAATTAATAGATAACTTATTGACTTGATGCACTAGTTATAATTATTAGCATGTGAGTAAGTTATAAGATAACTTCTAAATGTGTTTAATGGACTAAAAGATAGTAACTGATAAACCCTTATTCGATAAGTTTCACAAGGTATCTCATAAGCTAGTAGACTTCCATTTTTTTTTCATATTTGCATCTCTCTTTTTTAATTTAATGATAACTTATATTCTAATTATAAAAGTAAATATTTAATATATCTTCATTAATTTAATATAAATAAATACTATTTAATATCATAAACATAATTAATTAAATTTTATGTATTATATTCTTATTTTAAATATTATAATCATATTAATATAATTTGATCTCAAAATAAATATAAATTAATTTATTTGGTATTCATATTAACATATTCTTTTATATCATTTTATAATTTTTAGTTAATTTAACAATTAATTTTGTCAAATACTTTTAATACAATTATCTAACTTATCAAATGTCAACTATAAACTAATTTATTGGCTAGTTGCATCAAGCAACCTAAATTTTAGTAGTTGACAGAGTTGGAAAGAGTAGATATAGATTTGAAATAGTTGCTGAAATGTATTATATACTCATCATATAATTAATAATAAGGTAAATTATAATTATCTCTTTTAGATTTTAGTTTAATTATGTTTAATATTCCTTATTTTTTAAAATTAAACTCTTCTATCCTTGACAGCACTTTTACCTTTATGAAATTCAATAATGTGAACTTTTTAACTATAATATCTTTTCTAATATTGTCCCTAAATACTAAATTGTCATTTTCCTAAATTTTATGTACAGTTGTTTTTCATTGAAGAAAAAAAACACAATGAGCTTAGTTAGAAATTCTTCAAAGAAAGTATAGATTTGTACTTAAAAATATGCGGAAATTGTCTTTCAACAAGATGAATTACAAAAGATATTGTAGTTAAAAAATTAAAGTTGTTGCACTTTATAACAGTGAAAGTGCGATTATGATAAATTTCAAGAAAAATCAACATAATTTTCCCTTAATAATAAAAATAGCAAGGGTTCTGATTCACATTTGAGAGGAAAAATGAAAATTCATACTAAATTTTTTATTTTCAATTTAAAAAATTAAAAATTTTCAAAATTTTGTTACGTCTTTTATACATAGAGGTATGAATTTATTATAAAATTTTTACATGTAAAATTGATTTAAAATGACAACATTTCGTTAAATAATTAAAATAATATGAAACATTTTCATGAAAGTAAAAAATAGTGTGACAAACAGGAGGTAAATGGACGAATATATACAATCGCATACGGCGTGCGTGTGCATGTGTAAACATTATCATGACTATAATTTTGTTAAGCCAGAAAACATCAATTTACCTACACTTGGAGAATTAAAATATTAATTTTGGTTCTCTAAGATTTTTATGATCAATTTGCTTTAAAAGTTTCACCAAGTGACCCAGAGTGAACTTTTCGTCAAATTTTGAGGTTGTAGTTAGGGGTGGCAGTTGAAGTCCAGTAATTGGACTGTTTGCTTGATTCGATTTAATTATATTCGTACACATTTAACTCATGAATAATTCCACTCTAATTTTTTACCAAAAGAAAAATTCCACTGTCATTTTTCATTATAAACTTATTTATATAATATAATTATAGTTGAAAGTTTAACTTACTATTATAATTTTGAAATTATGTTATATACAGATATTTGTGATTATATTAAATTAATATTATGTTTTTCAAAAACATATTTTTATTATCGTTTAATTAATTAAAAAAATTACTTTGAGATGGACCCAAAATCGAGTGTGTCGAATTTAATTTATTTTATGCGAATTATATCCATTAACATCAAAAGTAGAATCAACTCACGTGATTCCATCTAGTTAAAAAATCTAACAGAATTTTTTATATAATAATCTAAAATTTAATGTTTCAATTTGCCTTTTTATTCTATTACATGATGCGGTATATTATCACCACTGTTAAAGGGACTTTGAACAATTTAACTTTAAAATCCAACTTCAAGCCTTCTGTCATCTGGGCAATCATTCCTGCGACGTTTCCGAACAGCAAATGTGGGATCTAGTGGGTTGTCATAATTAACAAGGGAAAAATACTAACTTGCGTTGTAAACATGACGTGGAAATGACGTTCCAAACAAGCAAATAATAACTTTTTTTGCATACTGGTCAATGATCTATAACCGTAATTAATAATAAAATGATCATTTTGAATATTTTAAAAATATTTAATCAAATTCAAAGTAAAGTTTTTGTCCTTTAAGTTTCTGTTGGGACACTATATTCTGCAAGGAAAGATTAATTAATTCAAATATTGGTTTAATATAACAATAGAATAATTAATTATTAATATACTTAAAAGTAGATAGTGATTTTATATTTAACACAACCATTAGTTATAATTAATTTTTTTTGAAAGAAAATTGGTATTAAATGCCTTTAGTGAGAAAAAATGTAATTAAATAATAAGTTATTTTTTGTGATTTATTTTTTAGTATTAATTTTTCACTAAAAGCCTTTATATTAATTATTTTTTTTAAGAAAATCAATTACTATTAATAATCATGCAATATATAATATCAATTTATACATTACAATCAATCAATAATCACTCATTTTTATCATTATATCATATAAGCCCTAACCAAACATAAAAATAATGAGTTGACGGGTAATCAAGGACGGATGAATGATTGTACAAGGAACTAATTCAATAATTTTGTTTTAGAGAAGAAGCCAATATAATATTATTTTTAAAAAAAGTTAAATGTGAAATGAAAAGAAATTCAAAATTTAGGGGTATAGACCCTATATTGAATAAAGCGTCACGCTTCTCGTAATTGGACATATATACATCTTTATTAACTAATATATTCTAAGATTTTTCACTCAAGAATAATCCTTGAGCTATCGTACTTTAGAAAACCTATGGGATACCTTACCCAGATCTTAAACAGAAAATTTTAAGTAGATAATGAATTACTAACAAAAATACAAATGTTCAGATATACAAATGAGCCCTTGAATGTTTGACAGTGAAAACAAGTAATTGGAAAAGATTAATCAAATTGAGATTAAAATCATCCTCTTAAAGTGTGTTTGAACATAGCTCTGTCATGAGGTATGACTGTTTGCAAAAACTTAAAAAACTAGCAGTTGTTTTTAAAATCAGCACAAGATAACCGAGGACATAACAAGGCATCGAAGCTAAAATTTGAAACTTCGGCCTAAATGAAGTTCGAATTTGTACTCGAGCACCACAGTATAAGCCAGACCTTGCATTTGCAAGCAATCGGGTGCATCCTCCACTACCTCAACCTATGAAGCACGGGTGCTTCGTTCTTTGTGAAGCACCTACGTCGTCACGGTATCGGATTTTGTTCTATTTTGCATAATTTATTATTATTTTTAAATGTAACTTTTTGTTAAAAAAAAAAGGCAAATATGTTTTATGAGACAAGAAACTAAAAAAAAATATTTTCTTAAAACTTCAAACTTAATTTAAATAGGCATAAGTATATTGTTAAATTGCCATCACCTTAATTATGCAGTAACATATGATATTACCTTAAAATTTTATTGTTTTTTATATTATGATTTAAATTCAAAATGTTATATATATATATATCTCATCAAATCAACTCTTTTTTATTTCTAAAATTAAAATTTAAAATCTTCATGTACGTTTGCTATTTGTTTTACACATTCATAATATATGTATATTTTTATCTTATATGAAATTCTTTTTATTACGCATTCTAATTGAATATGTATTCCATTTTTTTTTCAAAATTATCATATTTTCATGCGTGTATCGTATCGTATTTGACAGGTTACCCATCAACAGATCAGATCCCCAGAACTTGACACCCAACGACAGAGTCGGGATCCCGATTTCGGATGAGCATATGCATAAGGATACTCGAAGTACTACATTACAAAATTTATGTATAATTCAAAGCAATTGAATGATTTTCGTTGGGAAAACACTCAATATTTTTAAAAATATTTTAGGCCATTGTCAAACAACAGTTCATCAAATAGTGTGAAAACATTTGCAAAACAAGTTTGGAAATGTTTTCTTTTTTGTAACCTACAAGGCTAAAAGCTCAATTTGAATTATTTTCTAAAAAATATTTTATCAATTGAATCAATTCGAATAAAAGTCAAACCCTTTGCACAAGATTATCCTAAGCCTAGAATAATCAGCAAAAGTCTTTGAAGTCCCGCTTAAGTGCATCTAAGAAGATTTTTTCTTAGTCTGAACTAAACATTCAAAAACGTCAAAATTCATAATAAAAAACATCTGTTGTTATTATCAAATTTTTGAATAAACATTTTCAGATTAAGGGATTTTTTTTAATAGTTGGTACACTATATATTCTTTGAGTAAAAGAAATTAGATTTAACTCATTATAAAAATAAATAGTTTGGTAATTATACATATATGCTGCCTTACTGATCAGATATAAATGACAAGCTGAGGGTATGGGTAAGAAATTAAAATTTCCTTGTTAGTTCTCATCCAAAAATAATCTACTCTTTTTTATGTCAATATTCACATAGATGAATTTTTAATATTCATTTCCATTCCTATTAAGGCACTGTTTTATGTAATAAATAAATTAATTTATAATTTATTAATTTAGTCAATAAATCATAAGTTAACTTTTAAAAATATTTCATGTACAAGCTTATCAATAATAATAATAATAATAAGTTCTGATTAATAAGGTACTTTGAGTAATTTATAATTTATAAACTACTACTTTTGTAAATTTTTTTCAAATTTATCCTTATTCTTTTTATTAATTTACAATGTCAATCATAAAATATAATTAATTTAATTTTATTATAATTATATTCTTATTTTAAACTATAAGTATATAAAAATATGTACCTAAATTAATATGATATATAAACCCTAATATCATAAAATATAATTTATTATATTTAATAATTATACACCTATTATAAATATCAATAAAATAAAAATTACATAAGTAAATAAATATGTAAATTCATAAAAAATAATTAATATATAGTATATGTTATATTTTTATTTTGAATATTTTAATTATGTGATATAATTTTATATTTAGACAAACATAGATTATTTAAATTTATATATCTATTTTTATTAATATATTTTTATGTTATTTTATAATTTTAAATAACTGAATAATTAATTTTATAAAATACTTCTTATACTACGGACTTATAAATTACTTGCATGAAATAAAGCCTAAATTGAAATTCCAATTTCTATTTCAATTTTCTTTCTTGTTTGAAAGATACAAATTTATTTATCTTATTATAACTATAATTTTTATAAAATATAAATGTATGCATAATAATAAAATAATAGTTATCTAAAAATATTAATATTAAAAGCACAACAAATGAAAATATAAGTTTTTTGATGAAGTTTATTTAAAAAATATATATATTCGTGCAGGGGTGGTGCTGAAAGGTTAGAAGAAGAGACCAGAAACCAAAATAATAATTTTTTTACAAAAATTCAAATTAAATTCAAAATTTTGAAAATTTAAGGATCCCATACCTATGTTCAAGCCTAAACCGGTGTTCTTAAAACCTGACCAAATTTGTTAGTTCAATCAAAAGCCGGACTCTCATTTGATTCGGATTTTATCAGAAATTTGGACAGTTGATGGAATCAATTTAAAAAATGTAAAATTTTTATTGAAGTTTATTTAGAAAAAATTATATTTATGTAGGGACGGTGGTGAAGGGTTAGAAGAGAGCAAAAGCCAACATAATAAATTTTTTTTACAAAAATTCAAATTAAATTAAAAAATTTGAAATTTAGGGACTCCATACTTGTATTGAAGCCTGAACCCATATTCTTAAATCTGAATCAAATTGGTTAGTTCAACTGAAAATCAAACCCTAGTTTGATTCAGATTTTATCAGAAATGCGGTGGTGGAATCAGTTTAGAGTGGCGTGACCCGCTATTCACCTAGTAAATCTGACAATCAATACAACCCAGTTCGAACAAGCCAATTAGATAACTTTTATAAAATACGAGAAAACTGTATTGCTTGAGACACAAGCATGCGCCCCTTGGGCAAAGGCACGTTCCATTACCATTACCACCACACCAACTTCTTCTTTGTAATGAAAGGGACGTTTATTAAATATAATAGATATTATCTTTTATTTTCTAAAGTTTACTTCATTTTAATATTTTATAAATAATTTATAATTTATATTATATAATTAAATCAGTCCCAAGTGGTTAATTATTTTCATCAAAATGAAAAGAAATATAATTTTAATACTCAAATTGTATCATATGATTATAATTATAATAAGATTAATATTTTTTATATTTAAAAAATATATTTACATATATTAAGTAAATTTAATTTTTATTTTTTATATATAATATATAATCTTATGCATATAAAAAATATATTAATTTATTCAATTACACAAATCGATTGGATTAATTGATTCGACATTGACCCATTCATTTAATCGGATCAATAGACAAATCAAATCTAAAATATTAGTCTCAACAAATGATTAGATATAGTTATAATTCTTCCTTTAATTACATAGTTAAATTATATATATTTGAGTATATATATATATATATATATATATATATAAAAGTACATAACATGGGTTTGAGAAATTAAGATCTTCTTTCTCGTATCTATTCTAATTTATTCTAGTTTTTTGCTGTCCTCATTCTTGCGTAAATAAACTTTTTTAATATTTATCCTCATTCCTATTAAATCTTTCAATCCTTATCTCTATCTCCATTTTCTAATTTTATTTACATGACACATATTTATTTTTCTTCTTATAAATGATTAATAATAATTCAAGTGTACTTATAACTAAAATAATTAATAATTATCCTAAATGCTAATAATAATAACATAATAAACGATAAGTTAAAGTTTTTGCTGAATTTTATCTTGAAAATTATTTTATATTTAAGCTAAATAAATGATGATTAAAATTTTATTTTAATCCTTATAAGATTGATTTTGTACCAATTTTATTCTCATTAAAAGTTTATACCAATTTGATTTCTATAAAATTAATTTTACATTAAATTTTTTTCTTTCTATAAATGAGATAGAGTTATTAAGTTATCATATAGAGCGATTAAAATTTGACATAAAATTAATTTTACAAGAACCAAACTCATATAAATTTGTAGTAAAGGTTCAAACTGATATCTTATAGGGACCAATAATTTTAATTTTTCTTTTTGTTATAGCCAAATTTATATATTTAATTTTACATTATTGTATAATGTATAATTTTTTTCTTTTTGTAAATCAATGAGTGGAATAGATAACCACTTTAAAAACTAGAAGATTAACATATTTCTTTCCTCTTAATATATATCATTCCTAGAATTCTATTCCCTTCTTATTGACAACTAAAATCTGTTCAAGATTAACATATTTTTCAATTTTCACAAAACTAACACATTTTTAATTATAATTATATTATGTAATATAGTTGTGAAAGGGTTGAGTAGTACGATCTTCTCAACCTTCTCCTTTATCTATACTTGTAGATTTCTGAGAGTTATTAATTTATTATTATATAGTATATTAAATTTTATTTTAAAAAATTAATATATAATAAAATTTAATAATATACTAATATTTTATTACATCCGAATGAAATTGCAATTTGTTAACCAGCGTACCATAAATATGAAACCGGTTCCACATATTTTGAAAAGTAAAAACACGAATAATTGAGAAGCGAAAGGATAAACACGCCAAAGATTTATTAGTTCAATATCCACCTATTTACATTTAGATAATTAAAAAAATCTCCATCATTTTTGAGAAAAATAAAGCGAACAATATTGTCTTTCTTGGTTGGATCATTGACTGACGAATAAGAGCCTCATGCTACGGTGAGAACGTTAAAATGAGCACTCATTTATTCAATATATCGCAACTTATGCTTCAATTGACCAACCGACCCTCGTTGAATATTCTTTTATCTCTCAGAATCATCCTTTTAACTGCTTCAACTATATTGCAGAAATTTTGGATTACACGGCTCCAAAAGTTTCAGAGTCGACCAGGATATTATCTCTAGAAGAATTTTTTCCTGTTCTTCCTTATGCCATTTTAGAAATTTAAAAATATATTTATTATCTTTTCTTTACGTTTATCCATTTTATTCTAGCAAATATTTAACCACAACACATATCAATTGAATTTTGATAAAGGGTAACATAATAAAATATAATTTTTGTTCTTTTTAAATTAATATTATTTGTTATTCTCCTACATTCTTTTTATATTTGCTTTAAACAATAAATAAAATAGAGTGAATGAAGTGCGCAAAACCTTTTATTCAAATGATATCTAATCTCTTTTGAAAGTTTTATATTTTTTTGTTGCATTCATAGTTTGATTCATGGTTTTTGCTTATATGTGTTTAGTGATTTAATCATTCATCTATTTTCAAAAATTAAAAAAAAAAAGAGTGGATAAAGTATTATTTATCTTCTCTCTCTCTCCCCTTCTTTTATCATTTTCTATCATATTAAAAAGAAATATGCAATATTTTTTTATGAATTCCATTATATATATATTATTACTCTTACCACGCATAGGAATTTTGTGTTCATTTTAATGCTCAAAGAGCTAAAGGGAAAAATTGTCTTCCCTCTACACTAGTCGCAAGTAATAATCCTTTCCTAAGTAGGAAAATTTTCTAGTGGTACATCAATCATAAAAATTAAGTATTATTGCATGCAATTTTTTTCATATATATTATTTTTTAAATCAATAATTTGATTTCCTCTTATAAGCAAATAATTGTCTAATAAATCATAGTACTAAATTAACAAAATTGATAACAAATTGTATATAAATAATATTGAATTTTATATCAGTATAGTATTACAAATTTTATCAAGAGATGTGGAATTTTTTTTTCAATAGGTTACACTGTTGGATGCTGTTTGTTGTAAGATGTGATGGAAAAAAGTATCGAATTGTCAAAGCCTTTAATGGTTTCTCCTAAGGTTGCGGTTTTGAATTGTTGTCATCATCGTGGAATATTCAATTTCGTAATCTAATGGTAGTTTAATTCAAGATGATAATATTGATATATGACACTTTTTTTTGGTAATGTGAAGTGTACAATGAAAGCTACTATTGCTTTCTTAGATTCTCATCTATTAGAAGGTGAATTTCAACTCAATTCCGTACTTCTGTTGCAATCGACTTGCTTTTCTGTACATTGATTTTTTAAGAATTAAATATCTTATTGTATAATTTTTAAAATTACGACATAAAAATTATAATTTAGATATTTTCCCCAATAAAAGACATATTTTTGTATGAACTAACAATATTTTACGAAATTATTAAAGTAACTGATTTAAAGGGGTCAAATCATTAATTTATCCTAAAGATCATGTTTGACACAAGAAAGCATCAATTTGTGGTTAATGAAAGGTGGAAGATGTTTGAGATTGCTTATGCTTTAATAGAATTATAGTGACAAAATTGCCCAAACATTTTACAATGATGCAATACTTCCCGATAATGTCTATATTTTCCTTTATTTGCTTTCATTGAAATTTGATATATAGGTATGATTTTGTATTATTTTAAGTGTGAATATCTATTCCCCATTTGGTATATAGTTATGAACATTTTGTAGTAGAAAAGTACCCCCTAATAATGCTTAAAGAGGATAACCAACACTAATAAAGTGCATTACAAGGCATTTTTAGAAAAAATTTCAATATTATATTGAGTAGTATAACATATTTAAAAAATTATACAAATATGTATTGATATAAATTTTTTAAATAATTTGAAAAATATCATAAATACATATTTTCCTCTTATTGCTTTCATTGAAATTTGATATATATCTATGATTTTTGTTATCTTTTAAGTGTGAAAATCTAGTCCAACTATGGATATGCACAAGAAGAACATGTAAATAAATACATAGTTAATAAATAATTTTGCAATGATTAGATTTTATTTCATCAATTTTAGGAAAGTGCTTTATTTATTATGTACTTCTATCATTGTTGATTCGCTGCATTATTTTTTTTCTCATTGTTTTCTAATCACCTCTATATAATATATTTAATCCAAATTAAATTATTAATTAAATTATATATATGTTCAAATGAATACTTGAAAGTGGATTTGAAATTATATGGGGCAAATGGACGTGACAAGTTAATATACAATTATATTGTGATAATCATTTAAAAAATTAGTGAAAAACTCAAAAAGTTAAAGTAAATGGTTAATTGTGAACCAAAATTTCAAATTGATAGTCCCAGGAGTTGCAACCATTCAACCAAAACACTACTGATAGACAATTCTATTGGTATTTTCCTATTATTGAATTTTCTTCGCAGTATGATTTGTGATGGCCACATATTTGGATGAATTTACTCACATTGACATATATAAAAGAGAGAATAACCTAATTATTCTAAAAATTAATTAACGAATAAGCTTTATTGATTTTTGAATAAAATATTGTCACTTTTTTTATGTGAATGTCATTTTTTTTAAAACTAAATGATTTCTTAGAACACTTACTTTCATGTGAGAATACATTTTCTTGTAGCCGTACAAAAATATGTTATAGACTTGTCAAATCCAATTTTTGAATAAGAACATGAGACAAGTAAGAGCATTAGCCAAGCACACAAAATCTTTAATTCAAATAATATCCCTTTTTTAATATTTTATATTTTTCTTTACATTTAAAATTTAATTCTTAATATATCATATGTTAAAGAAAAAAAAAAAGGAGTTCGCGGCATGTAAACTCATGTATGTACTAGCGTTTGAATTTAGAGAGAAGAATCTCCAACATTGGCACGTTTTTATGCAATCAAATTTTTTTAATTAAATTCAATTTATTTAATTTATCTGTAGTAAATTCCAATTTTTGTACAAAATTTTAAAATGTTAAAATTGATATTTATTATCTACTTATATACTCATTTTATTTAATATAAAATATTTTTTCATCAACATCTTATACAAATATCATAACGATGTTGATTTATCATGATATTTTTAATATTATTTTCCACTTACTTCTACATTTGATGCAAAATAAATTATTATAAAATTTCCACTAAATGAGGAAAAATAATTCAAAATTCTAAAAGATAAAATAATATGATAAGTCAACAGAACAATAATTATTTAGTAAATTATACTATAGTGTCACATCCTGAACTTCTTTTTAAAAAAGTGTTAGTGCTAATCTTTATTTCAAATAAAGGTCAGTTTGATGAATTGTTAGTATTATATTCCTAAAATATTTTTTTTTAACCATAAAAAGATGGTTGTGAATAAAAATTTTTTAAAAAGTATAATTTCATGATTAGTTAACTAATTTTTACAAATGATTACTCATTTTCATTCATTTTTTTATGATCTTTCAATAAAAAATAAGAAATTTAAATTTTAATGGGTCCATCCGATTGGAAATGTTTAGATTAAATTTAAAACTTTGAACAATTACAATTTTATACTCGGTTCTCCGATTGGGGCAAATCATATGACAATTTCATGTAAAGTTTTAGGATCTATGTACTTGCAAGGCGTTTTACCTCACTCTGACTGGCAAAAAAAGGCTTTTATTAATGATTTCTTTTAATTTTTATTTTTTTTTATTTTACCAACCTTGACTTCATTTTTCTTAATTTGAATTTATTTGAATCCTACATTAAACTTTTGCTCTTCAATTCTTTTGGTATACAGTAGTGTCATAACAACTTTCTTAATAATAAAACTACTAAAGAATAATATATTACTATTTATAAATCAAATAGTAAAATATTATTATTTTATTTTTAAATAGTAACATTAATTAAAATTTTTAAATAAATAGATGAATCAAGTCTCCTTAACAATAAAATTACTAAATAATAGCATGTTATTATTTGGTCTTCAGATAGTAACATATTACTATTTAATCTCTAAACAATAACATCAACTAAAAATTTAAAATAAATAGATAAATCAAGTCTTATTAACAATTAAATTGTCAAATAAAATGATGTTACTGTTTAGTTTCTAAATAGTAACATCAACTAAAAATTCTAAATAAATAGATAATTCAAGTCTCATTAAAAATTAATTGCTAAATAATAGTATGTTATTATTTAATTTTTAGACAATAACATGTTATTATTTTATCTTTAAATAGTAATATTAATTAAAAACTTAAAATAAATAGATAAATTAAGTCTCATTAACAATCAAACTATTAAAGAAAATGATGTTACTATTTCATCTCTAAATAGTAATATTAATAAAAAATAAAATAAATAGATAAATCAAGTCATATTAATAATCAAATTATCAGATAATAGCATATTACTATTTAGTCTCTAAATAGTAAATGTTATTGTTTGATTTCAGAATAGTAACATCAACTAAAAATTTAAAATAAATCAATAAATTAAGTCTCCTTATCAATCGAATTACTAAATAATAGTATATTACTATTTGATTCCCAAACAGTAATATGTTACTGTTTGATCTCCAACTAGTAACATAAATTAAAAATATAAAAAAAATGGATAAATTAAGTTCATTAATAATCAAACTATCAAAAAAGATGTTAGTATTTGGTTTGTAAATAGTAACATCGATCAAAAAACTTAAATAAATAGATAATTCAAGTCTCATTAATAATTAAACTATTAAATAATAACGTGTTACTATCATCTTCAAATAGTAACATGTTACTGTTTCATCTTCGGATAATAACATCAATTAAAAAATTTTAAATAAATAAATAAATTAAGTCTCATTAACAACCAAACTATTAAAGAAGAGAATATTACTCTTTTGTCTCTAAATAGTAATATCAATAAAAAATTAAAATAAATAGCTAAATTAAGTTTGATTAACAACTAAATTATTAAATAATAATATGTTATTATTTAATTCCCAAATAATAATTTGTTGTTATTTCATCTACAATTAGTAACATCAATAAAAAATTTAAAATAAATAGATAATTTAAGTTTTATTAACAATTAAATTACTAAATAATAGCATATTACTGTTTAATATTTAAATAATAATATGTTATTATTTTATTTCTAAATAATTATATCGATCAAAAAATTAAAATAAATAGATAAATGAAGTCTTATTAACAACTAAACTATTAAAGAAGAGTATGTTATTATTTCATCTTTAAATAGTAATATTAATAAAAAAATTTAAAATAAATAGATAAATCAAGTCTCATTAACAACCAAAATACTAAATAACATCATATTATTGTTTAATCTTTAAATAATAACATATTATTGTTTCATCTCCAAATAGTAATATCGACTAAAAATAAAAAATAAATAAATAAATCAAGTCTCTTTAATAATTAAATTATCAAATAATAATATTTTACTATTTGTTCTTCAAATAGTAATATAATACTGTTTAAATAGTAACATGTTATTGTTTGGTTTGAAACTAAATAATAATTAATCTAAAATAATTATTTTTAAAAAAAAAGGGATAAGAGAAAGAGATTATTCTACAATTTTATGTAAGGTTTTGTATCTCCAAGTTTTTATTTATTTTTATTTGTATTTTAACTAAAAATTTATTTTAGTCCCTAAAAAATTAATTTTTATTAATTTTATTTATAATTAGAATTTTATATTAATATAATTTTTATAAAATTAAAAAATTTTCAATTTTAATTTTTATAAATTTTTAATATTTTTTTTATATGAATAAAAAATTTCTAATTTTAATATGTGATAACAAAAGTTTTCGATTCAATATTTTTGTTCTTCTGAGACATGCTTTAAGTGTGTGATTTTATCTTTTAAGCTTTTTGATAAATTACTATTTGCAAGTAAACTTAAATAAAATAAAATAGGTGTATGATAACTCATTGCAATAAATTATAATAAATGATACTAACCTTTTTTTTTCCATAATTAGTTAAGAATTTATGAGGAATGACAACCCAAATACAATTGCAAAGTTATCTCTTTTATTTTGTTGGAAGATATTTTTCTAATGAATTTTTTAATGGAGTAAAAAAGTGATATGATATTTATATACCTTAATTAAAAATAATGGTATTTAATAATATTAGTAAAAAGTAATTTTTTTAATAAAAAATTATTTTTTATACTCCTCATATTTAATAATAAATAAAAAATTTTCATGATAATTTATAAATTTATTCCAATAAAAGATATTCTCTATTAAAACAGATGAAAGATCATTGTTTACTAAATAAGTAATTCCTCGAAAAAGTTGCAAGTATTTATGAAATTTAATAAGAACTTATAAAATTAACATTTTTTAAAAAACAGTATAAGTATGTTTAAATTTTATATGTAATATGTATAAAAAATTTCTAATTTTATCATTTAAATTTATATTTAAAAAATTTTAAATTTTCATAGAAGACTTGTAAGGTTTTATATAAAAAAATTATTTTCAATATAAAATTGTAAAAATACGTTCTTACCATGACTCAATATAACAGAGAAATTTCTTTTTAATTGCGTAGAATACTTTATTCCAAAAAGTAGATAACGACCGTTGCATGCTATTTCATATGGCCATTGGCCCATAAATTTTTAGGGTACAGTGATAAAATTATAACAAAAAAAATAATTAATTATTAATAAATTTAAGTATATATTGTGATATTATGTTTGGCTTTATTTTTTATAATGATTGATTTTTTTGAGAGAGAATTAATTTTAAGCGCTTGTAGTAAAAAAATTATAATTAAATAATAAGTTATTTTTTATAATTTATTTTTATCATAATTTTACCCTTATTAAAAATATTTAATCTAATTATTTTTAAGAAAAATAATCATTATTAAAAACTATATCTTTGATAAAATTTATAATTATTACAAATTATAATTAATTAATAATTAATTATTTTAATCAATATACTATCATTTAGTGGTCCCGAACAAGCTTTAATGAATTTTTGAATAAATAATATCTTGGCTTTATTTGACTAAATAATTTGTTAGCACGATTACTTTTTTTGAAACTACCTAGCACATTTACCTCTAGAGGAGGAATATGGTTCTTGTAGCCGTTAAAAAAAAAGTAATAATAATAAAAATAAAAAATAAAAGCCATAGACTCTGTCAAATCCAATTCTAGACCCACCAAACCACTGAAACGAGAGCATGCGGCATGGATAAACAAATGCATTGAACGAGGATTTAGATTGCAATTGTAGTTTCAGTTTACGGACACAGTGCGTTTTTATGATTATAAGTTTTTTGTGAAAGTAAAAAAATGAAGTTCGATGATATTATTATTGTGAAAATTTATTTCATTCGCACAAATATTATAAAAATTATATAATAATTATTAGAAAATTTATATTTTACTCATAGATAATTTTGTTAATTTTCATTTAATTTATTGTATTTTCAAATATTATAATTTGTGCATCCAACTTTTTACTATTAAAACTTTGTTCACTTAAAGTTGTTTTTCCATCCAATTTTTAATAAAAAACTTTATAATATATGCATTAAATGAAATTAGGTGAAATCAAATATGAATAAAATGTAATTTTTTTATATTTATATAAATTAATGTAAAAAATGCTCAATAAGAATAAGGATTAATATATATTAGTCTTATCTCCTTATTTTAATAATGCACTTTAAATAAAAAATAATCTATTATAATACATGGTATGTGTAAAAAATCAATTAAAATTCTTTATGTTTATAAATAATAAAATTTATGCATTTTATTATTAATAATTTTGTAAAACATATGATAATAACATATAGTTTATAGAACTAAGTTAACAAGATATGAGTAATATGATTTTTTTTAAATCCCAATTGAAAATTCTAATGATAAATCCATATAAATATAAAAAAACTTTAATTTATTTCTTTATGATTTTCTCAAAATGCTCTTAATTCACTTATTATGTGATGTTCAATTCAAAATTTGATAGAAAAATTTTTATGTGAATGAGATGTTGGAAAATAAAAGTGTTCACTTATTATGTGATAATCCATTAAAAATTTGATGAAAAAAAAGTTCACATGAGAGAAGTGTTAACATTAGAAATAAAATCTAATATATTGTAATGTTTGAAAACAAAGATGGACTTATTAAAAATTAATAAAATTATAGGTGAATAAAATATAATTATCTTTAATTATTAATTTAAATTAATTGATATTATGAATTTTAATTTAATATGACATTGAATCATAATAAATAAAATTTATTTGCAAAGTACAATATCAAATTTTTTAACTTCTATTGCATCTAACAATCAAATGACTATATTATTAATGTTGTGGTTGTAACTAGAGATAAATATGAGTCGAGGATTAGATTTTGGGTTAAAGTTTTTATATATAATTATATAAAATATAAACGTTTTAACTTGAGTCTGACTTGTTTAATTTTTTTTTAAATTTGAACCAGCCTTGCATGGGTCAATTAAATTTATACATATCCCAAAACTTGATTCAAAGATTTGATTACTTTTGTTTTCGTTATCATTTTAAGTACAAATAATTTTTTAAAAAATATACATTTAAAAAAATAATAGGATATTTAAATATTTAAATATATAATAAAAATAATTAGATATAATTATTTTTTAATATATAATTATATTATTAAAAATATATATAATGGAACAGGATTGGATCGACATATTTTATATCCGAACTTAACTCAAATATTAATCAAACAATTAAAAATTTAATAAATATTTGAACAATAAAAAATAAATTCAAATTTTGTATTTTTTGAGGCATTTTGAATCAGGCGGATTTTCCAACCCATGTATAATGTGGCAATTTTGTAATGTTAACTCATTCCAAGTCTGTAATTTTCCTTAAAAAAAATAAGAATTGTAATTGCAGCGTAATGCAATTGTCATACCTTCTTTATCAACAATATTACAACCGCAACATACGTTTGGAGTTTGAATCCTTGGCATAAAGTTATACAACCAGGACCTCCACCGTTAGGACTGTTATATTTTGTTTAGAATCAATAACTTTGAAGTCGAATTCAATTCAGTTTAACATAAATTAATGATTTTAAAATCATTTATAAATATATTTATATGTTTGAAAATAATTAAAAAAGGGCTTTAATTGATTTATAAAAAGATTTTTAAATATATTAAAAATTCATAAAATTTAATTAAAAACTAAAATTTAACGGTATCTTAATAAATAATAAATAGAATATTAAGTAAAACTATTAATATGCCATATATATTATGCCAAATAAGATATATTTTGATAAAATTCCCAACATATACAACTAGAAACTCTGCTTATTTTTTCTTAATGATCCTAATAATTTTGAAGTTATCAAAATAATTAGGATAATTAAATAATTTTAGGTTATGTTTGGTTGGAATGAAAATACAAAGGAATGAATGTGGGGAGATAAAAATGAGTAGGAACACATTTCCCCTCTATGATAACACAAGTGAAACTAGGAACGACCGAGAATAAGGGTGAAAACCACCGTAGACCCCACAGTAAAGTTTCTTTCCGAAAATAGAATGAAAATCGGATCAAGAAAGGATCGGCAACAATATTTCTAAAATTACCCTTCACTGCCCACGGCTTCAAATAAATTTAAAGGCTGAAAAATCTCATGGTATACTATTGAAATAATATTTATTAATATATTATCAAATTTAATTATATATTAAATTGATAATTTTTATGACATATTATATAAAAATACATCAACTTAATTTATTAATATATTGATATATTACTGTTTTAATGATTCATCATGTGTCCTACCTTAAAAGTATTGTGGTTAATAGTTTCTTCTTTTATCCCTGTGAGCTACAATGGCTTTTTTCTGGTTCATATTGTAGCAAGGCATCTTAAAATCCTTTTTATCGGATTTTCTTCTTCCCTCGTAAGATTAAGATACTATAACTTTGCTTGCACCTCAAATTTTCATTTCTAGCATGAATCATCACAATGACGCTAGAATTTAAATTCTTTTAAAAAAATCTTTCTGCTTTTTTTTATTTATCTTTTTAATTAAAAATAGGTTATACTTACATATATAGTATTATATAAAATATTTAAATATTATATATAAAATATTGCGGCTTTTTAAATATATTACAGTTCGTGAAATTTTGTGTTTCACAAATATCTCAAAATTACAAATTTATTAACAAAAGTTATAGGATGTTATAAAAATGCTTAGCTCAACTTTAAAGAAATAAAAATATAAATAGAAGAATCATTAGAGAAGAAAATTTGTTTGATTCAGTTATCCATGAAATGATTTTTACAACTCTATATTTATAGTACATGTAAGTTATATGTCACAATTTCATACTAATCAATCATGATGGAAATTAAAATCAAATTGACTATAATGGGAAAATAATAATTAATCAAGAGGGGATTAAATATTCGTGTAAATTATAGACATTCATATTAATTATAATTATTCATAACACTTTTTCCTGTATGTCTATAAAAGAATACATTACATTGTAATACACAATAAGGTATTGCCTCATTAAAAACTTTACCAAGAAAATTTAGTGATCTAAAACCTTGGTTGAGGAAAAAAATAATACAATGTATATTTATTCCCTCTAATGACAATATCACTTCATATCTCTTAACTGACACAATCTAATATTATAATCTAACTTTTCAAATGTCACTATAGGAAGTGGTTGGGTGAATAAATTGGCCAAATTATTATCTAAGTAAATTTGTTAAACATCCACAGCACTATTATTTTAAAAATCATGTGTGAAAAGAAAAATATTAGTGAGGTATATTTTGTTTTGTTGCTCTTGCTGTGTCCTCCTTTCAATTGGATTATACATGTTATGTTATCTTCGTATAAGATCGTTGGAAACTTCTTTTTGAATGACAAAGCACATGTCACTTGAATGTATTGAACTACAGATCATAACCAAACATATTCTTCAACTTGCTTCATAATTTGCTCAAATTCCTGCGTGATTGGAAGAAATGGTTGATATAGTTTGTTTCTTTATGGTCAAGCATTATGAGGATTAGAAAGCTACCCTTGAAGATACTAAAGTATTTTTTTTAACTTCATTCCAATGCCTTTATATTGGGGAAGAACTATACCTCACTAACAAATTTATAGAGAATGATATACCTAGTTATATATGATTAGCAAGATATATTAGCACTTAAATGACACTTAAATATGACATTTCAAAACCAAGTAGTTTTTCACCATTTTTATAAGGTCAAAAAAGGTCCTTATTTACATCTAACGACCTTTGAACCATTAAAGTGCTGGATAATTGCACTTTGTCCATATAAAAGCACTTTAACACCTTTATTATAGAAATTGCTTAATGCATATGAATTCTATTTCTAAAATGTTTAATCTACAAACTAAGGCAAAGTTTTGTTTTTCCAAGATTTTTCACTTCAAATTTCCTTTTTTATATACTTTTGGAAGCTCTTCATAAATTCTAATGATATCAACATATGCAATCATTATTAAATTTATTTTTCTTGATAAAAGCATAAGGGATTTTTATATGTTACTTCTAACTAAGTTGATAGTACCACAATCATCCTAATTGCTTTAATTCGTACAAAAATTATTATAATTTATTGAATATCTTATTTAAGAATTCAATTTTCATGCTTTAAGTATCTAAAATCTTTTGAAGATTAAAATATCATTATCACACATAAAACAAGCTACAATTAAATCTATCATATAGCACATATCAAGTTTTTTGATATATTACCAAAAAAATTGTATTCACCGAGTGCAAATAAACATTTTTTTATAACTAATGACAATCTTTGTAAAGCCCTTGTGCTAAAAATCAAATTTTATATCACAACATCAATTTTCTCATTTTCTTGGCACATTTATACATGTATAACTTATTAGCTTCACACCTTCAAGATTTTGCATTGACTTAACATCTTTTGGAAGTTTCTTTACTTTATAAGTAAATTTAAATTTTGCACTTTTGATTGAATTGTATATTTTCCTTTTTCTTTTGGTCAATAATCATCATTCTATAAATTTAAGATCCTCACTAATTACTACTTTTCATAATTTTGAGTGCTACATTATACATAATAATAAATGTTATCAATAACTATTTTTATTTTAGTTCCATCTTTCTAATTGGAGACATAATTAATTAAGATCTTTTTATTTTCATAAATTTCAAATACTTGAACTTCTAGAAGTTTCGATAATTGTGTCTCAACTCTTTTCAAGAGTATTTAGTTTCTTAAAAAGGCCATTTTATTTATTTGTTCCTTTTTTATTTTTAGGACATTTGCATTAAAACTAATAAGTTTATCAAGCTTTAGGTATGTAAATTTTTGCAGCCTAAGTCAGTTTTTATAAAAATGGGAAAAAAAGGTGTTACATATCTCTCTAGAATTTAGAAATTTATATTATATAAAGGAAGTAATTAATTAATCACAATGGTAATAATTTAAAATTGAATTTTTATATGAAATGGATAAACTATGATAAAGGTATGTGAAAGAGAAATTAAATAAATGAGAACTAATTAATTAAATGAAATTTAAAATAAAAGTCTTGTATGAATTATCTAAGAAAAATAAAATAAAAGGAAATGTTTAAGAGTTAAAGGTGTCTAAAGGTGAGTAATTAAGCATAAAAAGGTTTTTAGGAAACCTTTTGCAAAATACCCCTAGCCAAAACCCCATTTTATCCTCTTAAATTTTAGCCACCCCATTTCATTTTTCCACTAACATCCTTAACACTTTCTCATCTTTCTCATATCCTTCATTAGCTCTTCTCCTCATCATCTTCTTCAATCAAGTCAAGGGAGCCAAATTTTCATTTTCTTCCTATAATCAGAGCAAGATCTCCCTTCTTTTTGGATTCCTTTTCAATTTCCTCTTAGGTTTGGTAGGATTTGGGGCATTTTAACTTAAAGGAGAAAATTAAGCCCTACTTCAAGAAATTTTGAGTTTTGGATGTTAAGGGTGTCTAAAGGTATTAATAAAATATTTATAATGTTTCTAAAAGTATTAGATGAAATGGTAAAGGAGTTGTTTTCCTCATCGTTAAAAACATGCTAAAGTTAGATAATGGAGGTTAGAGTGAATTTATAGGCGATATAGGACATTGTATGTTAGTTATTAATATATAAATAATGTTTAAAAATAAAATTTTTTATTAATATACCTTTTAAAAGCTAGTTATTTCAAAAACTGTCATTGTAAGTTATAACCTTGTAAATCATATAGTGCATTTTAAATAAGTAGGTCATTGAAATACAAATTATCCTTATAGTTTCTAATAATAATGTAAATATAAACATTAATTGACTTAAGATAACCTACAAACATCAGTTTTCATATACAATAATGCCTAAAATACTTGTCATTTTCTAATAACATCATAACTACTATTAGTAGTTGGTTGTTGGCATTCATTTACACATTGATTTCATTTGACATTGACATCTAAAATACAAATTTTGTTTATAGTTTTCAATAAGATCATAAGTACTAACATTACATTCATGTAGATGTCGGTTGTAAATAAAGATTGTCATCTTAATTTTTCTTGGAAAGAAACTTCATCTTTTATTTGAAAATAAGGATTTATAATGTTGGCTTATTATGTTATGTGATATGGTAAGTTGCACTTATTTAAAAAAATGCTACTACATCATTATTGACATTGATTTTCTCTATAACAATGTCGATATGCTAATGTTAAATGGTAATTCTATAGTAGTGATATATACATACCTCCAAGGTCCTATAGGTTAAACTATAAAAGAAAACCAATCTAACTACATGATGCAAGCTAATCACTTGTAAAGCAATCTCTATTTTTCTCTTAGATTGCTAGCTTTCATTTTAATAAGATTATCTTATACACTACTATAAAAAAACTAATTAACATCGACTATTTAATAAAATTCACATTGTTTTTGGACTATCATTTTATTTAACACCATTGGAAATATTTTATGAAGTTAGCTAAAAAACTATCATGAAAAATAAATATTACATAGGTTCATGTAACAAATAAATCATTATCATTTCTTATAGGACATATAACTTAGTAATAAGTCACATTTAAATGCGTTGATTTTTGTTAAGTAACCGTCATTAAAAATTAAAATTTAACATCAATTTGCTTTAATAACCAACATGGAATATGTCATATACCATATCAATGATTCATATTGATAAAACTTATAGAACAAAAAGAAGGTGAATTCACACCTTCAAAAATTAACAAATTAAATTTTAGAATAAAGCTTTATAATAAAATTATGAAGGATGGTAAGAAATTCTTGGTACTTTAATGAATATGTAGTTTCAAAAATATGAAATTATTTAATGAGTGTTTAAATTAGTTTGATTGTAAATCTTTTCAAATCAAAGGAATTTCTAAGATAAAAAACTATGCAACTTCATTCTTTGAGAAAATGATATTTTTTCAAACAACAAAAAATATAGGTAGAAAAGCATAAAAAGAAAAAGAACAATGAGAATTTTTATATAAGTTTGATGGCCCAAAAGGAATACCTTCTAGGTTTATTACTCTCTTATGAAGTTATCAAGTATCACTTAAGGTATCCATTAACTTTTCACTAAGTTACAAAATCTAACTTTACAAGATCTTCCTAATTTATACTAGAATTTTCGTAATCACCTAATTTTACAAGATCACCCCTATCTTTAACAGGATTTTAATCACCACCTAACTTTACAAGATTCACTAATCTTTACTAGGATTTTAACAAGATTCAAGAATGATTTATCTCATAATATCTTTAAGAGATCTTACAAGCTTTCACTTAATAACACTCTTTAATTTTAGAATGAGAAAGAGAGGAAAGCTTTGGTTTTTGGTTAGATAAGAGCAAGAGAGAATTCATAAGTTGTAGTGTAATGCTTATTCTTATCATCTTCAAAGGCATACAACTTATTTATAAAGAAAAATATTGATGAAGGCAACCTTAACTTCAAGTCATCTTTCCTTTGGCTCCAAGCAATCCTTTTGCTCTAAGTCACATTTAAGGTTAAATTTTGAAATTTGAATATTTAGCTTTAAGACACTATTGGCTTCAAGTTTGAAATTTGAAAAATGACTCTATAAAAAAATTGGCTAGTTCAAAAAGCTTCGTAAAATATCTAATGTGCTAAGTATACCATGTATGGATCATAGCAGATGAAGTTCAATCATTTTTTCACCTAATTATGATTTTTGTTCAAGATAGTAATCGGTTGCTATTTCGCTGAAAGTAAATTTTCTTTTAAAAATTTGATCTAGGTGGCTTATACTATATGATTACTATTTGGAATTGTTCTTTCAACTGTAAAAATAGTGTCTTAACTTTTTATTATTATTTTTTATTAATTTTAGCACATGTTGGACAAATTGAAATTTGAAACTCCCTCTCATTTTGATTTGCTCACTCTTTAATCAAAGGTTCACAATGACTATTAACATTGATTATTGGATTTAGTTATCTTTCCTTTAAAACATAAATATTAAATTGTAGCTAATAAGATAATTACTTGGAAAGCATGTTTAGCATTTTCAAAATAAAAGCAAATGGGCAATCCTAAAGTACTTTTGATATGGGAAATATACTTTATATGAACCAATTTAGGTTTTAAAGAATACAAAAGTGTGATGGACTAAAGTCTATGAAAACATTTGATAGGTTTGAAATTCATAGTCCATAAAATTTTGTATCCAAATAAGTTAGATATATAACAAAACTAATAAATTCAATTTTCAACCTATATTTGCAAATTAAAATGCTTTATAATTTAATAACCTAATTTATTTCTTATTTAATTTCTTATTCTCCCTCCTTTTTGACAATGACAAACCTTGCTAGGTATTGTTATAAAAAGAATTTTATGGAGAGAAAATTTGGTTATACAAATATAAGATATGTCAAAGCATATTATTTTCTTTAGCATAAGAGGTATTAAAGCAATTTATTAGTAAATTAGAGTGTGTAGGTAAAAAAAAATCAAATCATGTAATATATCATAAATCATTTATGAGATTTTAACACTCAAAAAAATCAAGCATGCTCCTCTTGAAACCATGATTTTTATTATTACTTAGAAAAAAACTTTTGCTCCCTTTAAAACCATGAGTATTTTGAAATGAAACTTAGCAAAATCTTTTCTTCTCCCCTACTTAGCATTAATAAAACAAAAATAAAATGTTAAGTAAGAAAACATATAATAAAGTAGAGCTAAAAAAAATATTAGAACAAAAATAATAGAAGAAAAACATATCAAAGCTAAAAAAATAAACCAAATTGTGGCAATGAAAGAAGCAAAGTAAAAAAAATTAGAAAAAAACAAAAATGAAATGAAAAGAATGGAAAATAAAAAGATAGAAAAGGATCAAAATAGAAATGATCATGTCAATTAAGTCACAGAAAAATGAGGAAAAGATCAATAGTGATGAAAATCAAAATATGAGATAAAGAAAAGAACATTAAAAAGTTTTTGACAATATTAAGAAACAAAAAAAAATGAAATAACAGTCAATGTGGATGAAAATATAAAATATCCAAAATGAAAAAATGTAAAAAAAACTTATGATGAAATCTTACATGGAAAAGAGACAAAACAATAGAATAATAAATGATAGTAGAGAACAAAATTAAATAACATAAAATAGAACTATAGGGGAAAAATAATGAAGACAATGATAATCATTAGTCAACCATTATAAATATTAGTTGGATAACAAAAATATCTCTAAAAGTAAAAGTCACAAGTAAAAGGTGCCATAAAGATAATAAAATCCTAACTAAAATTGCCTACAAAAGTAAATGTTCTAGCAATTTTAGATGCATATGTAAAGATAAAAGTACTACAGAACTACACTGCATATGCCTAGGCTTAATAGCAAACTAAACTATCTAAGGCTTTAGTGAAAGCTTGGCTTAAAGGAACATTAAGTCTAAGATAGTCTTTATTTGTGTGTACCTATTCTAAAATCCATTGTCACCTTTATCAGAAAGCTTGGCAACATCTCTTTCAAGCTTGTCAAGTTTGGCTTCACCACTAGGCTTGGAATTAGATGGACTTGCTTGTTGTGGCATAGGTGGAAGATAAGGCATAGTTAGTATATAAGCTTCATAAATCACAAGATTAGCAAAGAGAGTGGAGGTATAAAAGATGGTTAATCAAAATATGGTGGAGTGACATATGATATAGTAGAGTTACTTTAGCAAGTTTGTCAATGTCATTGTATATATGTTTAGGAATGGTTATGTTTTTTAGAGTATTAGGTAAAGCTAGTATGGGTTAGTTTAGATGTTCTACCTAAATAGTCTATTGTTTCGGTTCATTATCTGTTGCAAAGAACTTAATGATAGTTAGGCAAAGGTTACATTAGATAGGTGTCTAAAGTCTACTTATTTCTTTGAAATGCAACTCAGTCAAGTTAGCAATTGTGGAAAGATCTTTAAGAAAGGGTGGAACTTAAGAAATCTAAAAGTTAAAGCACAATTACAAGAGCTATAATCCAAATGAACTCTAAGGTAAACTATTACTACCATTAAAATTTGGTATGGCATCCTATAATAATTCAACTTCAATGTTTACATTTTTAGATAAGCTTGCTTGTTGTGAATTTTCATTCACTTCTAGTTCTTCATGCATCAAGGCTTTTGAAAGATCTTCATCATCTAAATTTTTATCATTAACTGCCATATTAATTTATTCTAGTTCTTCTTCTTCTTATTCTATATGTGGTAGAGATTCATACCACACTTCATTCACCTAGTTTTCTACTTCAATAATTCGTTCCTCTTCTTCTTCCTTTGTCTCTTCATTTCTTCTTCATTCTTTTCTTTTTTTCTATTTCTTCCTCTTCTTTTTGCTTTTTTTTCTTCCTTTTCACTTGCCATAAAATAATCTTTTTTTTAATTTTCAAATCTCTTCTTCCAACCTCCTTTTTGTTTTGGTGGCTATTTCTATTTATAATTCAAGAAGTCTATTTATATAATCTTTATCAATAGTTTTAGTTTCAAATTCAATTTGAATTATTTCTACCAATTCTTCAAAGATGAGTCGCTTGATTCTAGCTTAATTACTTTTTTTACCTTTGGCTTTCTAGGTTTAGCCTCATAATAATTTGGTAAAATTCTAGCTTCCCTTACTCTACTTGATCTTATTCTTTCTCTTCCAGATTCCTTCTCTCTCTTTTCACCCTTTCCATTGTTGCTTCCAAGTTTCATGGTCTAAAGAGCTTTAATAGCTTTTTGCATTTCTTTAACTTCCATCTCTCCTAGGTCTTCCTCTAATTTTCCTTTTCGTTTTCTCTTATCACTTTTCTTTCTAGATTTTTTCTATTTACTCTTTGTCCTCCTTCTCTAGTATTAATTCCTGTTCTAATAGGTATCCAAATAAGGCTAGGTTACTCCTCCTTATTTATTTCTTCTCATTCACTTTCTTCTTCTATTTTTTTCATTTTCTTTTTCTTCTCCTAATTTTTTCAAGAAGACTTTCACTGCTTTTCCTCTCCCCACCTTATGAATCTTAGTAGTATAATTTTTCATATTTATAACTTTTCTATTCATATTAGCAAGAAGCTTAGGTTTTTTGGTGAATGGCAATGTTTTCAATTAACTATCATTCATGATATTACCCCTCATAACTTCCTAACCTTTCTTTTGATATACATTATAATATCCCCAATTTGAAAATAAAAAGAAAAGAAGAGAGTTTTGGAATAATAAAATAATATTAATGAAAATATTGGAAATACATTTATTTTTAATTTTTATATGGCCATTCTTGCTTCAAGATTAAATTAAATTATTTTTTTAAAGAGGGTTTCTCATAAATTAAGAATAATTTTAATGAGCTTGGGTGTAAGGATTGAAACAAATTATTTTTCATTAATAGATTATTTTTCAAAATTACGAAAAATTTATGAAATAAATTATTTATATTTCAATATATCATTTTTGAAAATTATGAAAATTTGAAATAATTATTTTAAGAAATTTAAATTCATTAGCTTAGTGTAAATATAAATGGATTGTGGAGAATTGAAAATACAATAAGTTATTAAAAAAATTGAGTTTTAATGGACGGAATGCTGAGATTGAAGGAATTGGATTGGAGAGCCAAGATTTTAAAAGGGAACTGAGTTTATAACGGGCAAGAAGCATTGTAGCAATGCCCATAGCTCATTTTATTTTACATTTCCCCCTCAAAGTTGGTGCTGCTCTTCCTTTAGGAAATCGGTCCCCTTTCTCTCACTATTCCTCTCGGTTTCCATGTCTCTCCCCTTGTCTCTTATATTTTCGGTGGTTGCCTCCCCTCTCCTGAAATTTCTCTTTTCCTACTTTTTCCCACCGCCTCAATTGTTCTGTCTCCTTTTCTTTTCTCGTTAGTCGTTACCTTCCCTCCCCTTCTCGATGGCTGCTGCTATTTTCGTGTCAATTGTAGCACGCTGCAGTTCACTCCACTCCATTTGGGCGGCAATCACTAGCTGCGATGGAGAAGCTACAACCAACGGTTGAACGGACCTTAGCAGCTCTGTTTCATCAGCTCCCTCCTCATGTTGTCATCACCGTGGACGAGTCTCCGGCAGTCTGCTAACTTTACCACCGTCGCTGGGTCATTTTCGGCCAGCCCCTGTTAATTAGCATGAGGTGGCAAACTGGATTTTCATTATCGCTTATGTGACAGAACAACCAACTGTTGGCAGGGAATTACGATTTCTTGCAACCTCCCTTGTTTCTGACGCTGGCGAGCTGCCGACGATGCCTTTGGATGTCAGTGAGCATTCTTGGATCATGAAATTTTAATTTTTTTTATAAAGAATTAAGGCTTAATCCAAGAGAACCATTTTTATAAAAATTTTGAGATATATGTTGATTTATATTAAAAATGGGATTTTTATGTAATAAAATGTTAAAATAGATAATTAAAAATATATATGGATCATCAGATGTTATTATTCTAAAGGAATCATATAATTTCTATACTATTGTTTACAATAAAAGCAAAATCAAAATTGAGTATTACATCACAATATTAGCAACTATATATTTCACAAAAACCACGTAGTGAGCGAATTTGAATGCACATGGATGGTTTTAAAAAAATATTAATTTTATGATAAAAGATGTGGAAATGCTATGATTAGAGAGTACATAAATACGTGTGTGTGGAATCATATAATTTCTATACTATTGTTTACAATAAAAGCAAAATCAAAATTGAGTATTACATCACAATATTAGCAACTATATATTTCACAAAAACCACGTATGAATGCACATGGATGGTTTTAAAAAAATATTAATTTTATGATAAAAGATGTGGAAATGATATGATTAGAGACTACATAAATACGCGCGCGCGCGTGTGTGTGTGTGTGTGCGTGTGTGTGTGTGTGTGTGTGTGTGTGTGTGTGTGTGTGTGGGACTTGAGCTGTAAAATGTCAGAACAATATGATTAATGCAGTGTTTGAATATTATACACTAAGATTTTGAAAGGATTGGGGATTAAGTCAAAGATCTCCATAGTTATATAAATATATATGTATATATTCAAGGCTCTTAATGTAACTTGTGTTAAAGGAAAATGATTAGAGCCTATATAGAATATCACATTCCAAATAGATTGGTAATGGTTTGGAATGAATTAGTAATATCAAGTGAATTTTTAGAGTTGGAACCTTAATATTTTCACATACGTAGACTTAATTTCAAATTATCATATAATAGCATATATTAACTTTATGAAATAATATTAGAAAAGTAAAGAAACTAATGATCTAAATAGCTAGTATGCTATAGATATGAAATTGGAGTTGAAATGATTGTAAAGAATATTTATTTATTCATAAATTATTTTTATAAATTACAAATAGGAAGAAGAGAGCAAAGTTAAACTTAGATGCCTCAAGGTAAACAAAATGGGTGGATCATACCAGGTGAATATATATCTCATCACTAACTTTATCTTAATATATGATTTAATTGCATTCTTCTTATCAGTAACATAAATTTCAAATTTATTATATGAACTTATTTTCATGATATAAGAGTAACTAGCTATTGATAAATGATAATTGGTCAAAGTGTACAATGAAAGCATGGTTATATCCTTATTAGCTATTGATTAATTAATTGTGATAGGATTGCAATATTATGTCATATGCATTAACGGTTGTAATTGTTGACTAATTGTCTATATGGGCTTGTGTTAGATCTGGTGATATGAATAGAGTGAAATTCTAATAAAATGACTACACTGTGAATTAGCTTTACAAGGTATTAGAAAATTGTGAACTGTCCTAGAGTAATGACATTGGATATTATGATTTGTGATGAAGAGGTGATACTAAAAGTCGGATGAGAAATTCCTGACCAATAGTTATAAAGGATATAAAATTAATTTGAGAGTTGAATGGGAAATTCTCAATGAGTGGTTGAGAAAAGTGTAAATTTGATCCCAAAATAAAATGGCGGTTACATCTCTATTAGCTATAATTGAATTTATGATTCAGTGTGATATTAGAATCTTACTTATGTTTAGATGTCATTGTTTGATGTGATTGTGATGGTTTGTGTGTATTTAAGCCTTAATGGCTGTTTGTGTGTGTGATGCTTGCCTGAAGTGGGTAGTATATAAAATTAAGATCTAACGAAAAGTTGAGGCTCCTATGATTGTGATATAGGAAATAAAGTTAAGTCTAGTGTAGGTAAACTCCTATTTTAGAACATGGTTTCGTATGTTTCAGAGAATACAAGAAATGGGTCTACTAACATTTCCAATTTAGTATATAATTAATCTGCAATTGTTATATATAAAAGATCACTTGCAAGGCAGTGGTAGATATATACTCATTGAGTTTCTATAACTCACCCTATTGTATCTTTAATGTATTCAGGATTATGGTGAGCATATCTAAGCTTGTTGCATCTGTGGAGATCCAAGATTGCCTTACTAAAGAAATTTGATAGTTAGGAATCATTTTGAATTAGGATTAGAAATGAATTAATGATTGTGATAATGATTACGCCTATAGTGCATTGAGCAGTTTATCTATATATATGTTGTAGTTAGGTAGTATCATTATGTATATGATTTTGTCATATCTAGATAATACAAGTTTTGTATTTTAAGGCATGTGACTCTCAGGAAGTATCCAAAAATAAGAGAAAATCTATCCATTTTTTTGTAAAATTTTGAATTAAAATTTTAAATCCCCTTGAAATTTGGAAACTTTTGTAGATAAAAAGAGTGAAATTTTATTCAGGCTCGTGAAAACTGGTAACAGGATCTACGTCTGTCATGATTAAGATAAGTTGTGACACACATTCACCTCAAAATATTTAAGGATTTTGGTAATTATCATACCATACCCACTATGTACATTGACCTATGACTTGATAAATATGATCTACCTAATTATCAAATATTCTAGGTTAATCTTATATTTAGTTTTAATAGCCTATAAGAGAAAAGCTTCAAAATTACTCACATTACTCGTAGAACCTTCTTTAGGACATGAAACTTTACAAATATAGTAATAGATTATCTTTTGATTCGTGGTTAACTAATTAGCTAAGGGAAACTTTTTTGTATTGCAATTTCCCAGTTTTTGAACCTACTTCTTGAAGTTGAAATTGTTATCATCCTTGATGATCCTACTTAGGTTCACGTTAGCTCTTTCATTTAGGGTACACAACAAGTAGTTCATCAATCCCAAGCTTACTCTATTGACAAAGATGAGCAAAACTTCATTATCCCTTGAAGGCTCTATATTTGCACAAAAAAACTTAGTGTGCTTTTTGTATAGTAGTTCATTCATTTTCAAAAACTTTTCCCATTACATCTCCTTTAACCATATGAAGCATTTTACACCTTCATTTTTCTAGAAATTGAACATCTAGGATCCTAGGTTTAACAGATTTTCTCTTTTCAAAATTACTTTCATATTTGTTGGCTGTAAACTCATCTTTAAAATCCATTCGGTTAAAGATTTTGGGTTATACCATTTTGAAGGTGAAAGCATATAGGTTTTTCAAAAAACAAAGATGGTGTTGCAATATGTGTTTAGCAAAAAAAATTGAATTAGTAGTTTAAGATTAAGTAGGTTATCAACTTCAATCATAAAAGCTTCTTTATTTTTAGATAGGAAAATTACGAGTTCAGGTGTTTCAAAGATAGAAACTTGAAATAATTTCTAAGTTTTTTTGAATTAAAAAGCAATGAAAGTTGGCTTCTGAGTTCGAAAATGTTACAATGTTAGTGAGACATAATAAAAAATCCATTTTCTTAGGACAAGATAAATCCACAAAGTACATCCTAGGATTTTATTGAATCATTCTTATTGAAGTGGTTAATGGTTAATAGAAGAATTATAAAGCTAAATCACACTTTAATTGGGAGTAAGAATGTTGACTTTGTTTAGGAAGAAGATGAAAGTATTTTCAAGTACAAGATGATAGGATATGTAATAGTAAGTTTGGTGGGAATGTCATTTTAGCCCCAAGGTTGTACTTGGACAAAATCTAAAAAATTTGAAATGTGAAATCTTAGTTATTCCAACCTTTTCAAAATTTTAAGATAGTAGTAAACTTGTTATCTCATTACTCTATTGCTATTACCTAAAATGCTAATCTTATTTCTAAATAATAATGCATGAAATTTCACTTAGGCATGAAATAGTATATAAATCACACATAGGGCAATTTAAATTTATTCAAAATGGATCATGCTAAGTTCCTCTCTAATGCAACAAAACCTATCTTTATAAAAAGGTTTTGTAAAGATGTCTACCAATTAATTTTCACTATTTGTAAATCCAAGTAGAATATCTCCTTTAAGTACATGATCTCTTATGAAGTGATATTTAATTTCTATATGCTTTATCCTTGAGTGATGAATAGGATTTTTTATTAGATTTATTGCACTTGTATTATCATAATAAATTGGAATAAAGGAGAATTTTGAACTATAATCTTTAAGTCATATTTTCACCTTTAGAATTTAAGTGTAATAGCTTCCAACTGCCATATATTCTGCCTTAACTACTAATAAGGCAACTAAAGCTTGCTTTTTACTATGTCATGATACAATTCTTTATCCCAAAAATTGACATGCTTCACTAGTATTTTTTCTATCTAACTTTCATCTTGCAAAGTTAGTATTTGAATATCTAACTAGGTTTAAGGAATTACCTTTAGGATACTAAGGGCTATGATTCTTAGTGCCTAATAAATATCTAAAAAAAAATTTAACAGCACACAAATGAGATTCTTTGGGATTTGATTTGTATCTAGTACACATACAAACATTAAATATAATATTTGGTCTACTTGAAGTAAAATAAAGAAGTAAATCACTCATATCTTTATACCATTCTCATCAATAAGTTTACCATTTTCATCTTTGTCCAATTTTGTAGATAAATTCATAGAGTTTCTAATAGTTATTGCATTTCCCATACCAAATTTATTTATGAACTTACTTGTATTGCATGGTTTATGAATAATCCTTCTTTTGTTTGCTTTACTTGAAATCCAAGGAAAAATGTGAGTTCTCCTATCATACTTATTCCACTAAATTTGAAAATTCCTTGCACAAAAGGTCCTTAGTAGATCTAAAAATGTCGTCACCAACATAAATTTAAACAAATAGTGTATCATGCTTAATTGTATTAATAAAAAGAGTTATATCAACTTTGCCTCTTGCAAAACTATTTTTAGCAAGAAATTTACTAAGCCTTTAACACCAGACTTTTAGAGCTTATTTTAAATCGTACAAGACCATAGTAAGTTTGAACATATAGTTAAGCTTTTCTTTATTTTCAAATTTGGGAGGTTGTTTTTACATAAACCTCCCATTTAGAAAACCATTTAGATAAACACTTTTCATATCCATTTGATAAAGTTTGAAATTTTTAAAGCATGCAAAAAAATAGCAACATTCTTATAGATACAAGTCTATCAATAAGTGTATAAGTTTTGTTATAGTCAACACGTTCTTATTGATATTAACCTTGCTTTGTTTCTTATCATTTTGTCCAATTCAACCAATTTATTTATAAATAATCATTTAGTTCCATTAAATAGATCATTTGGTTGTTCTAGTATAAGCTTTTATATTTCATTTTTCTTATATTGTTGTAACTCTTCTGGCATGGCTTCGACCCCACTTTCATAATTGAAAGCATCTTGTACATTCTTTAGTTTTATATGTGAAAGGAAAGCTAAGTTAGTTTTATTTTTAAAAGAGGATTTAGTTCTCACACCTTGAGATGAATACCAATGATAAATCCATTTAAATAGCTCAGGTGATTTCTCCATTCTCTTGATAGACTTTTTTTATCCCTTTGAGGTATATATTGGTGTTTTTCAACTTAATTATCATCAATTTCATCATACTGTTCTAAATAGCAATCATTCTACTCATTTTTAGCATTCTTCTCAACATAGCAACTTTTTTGCTTGTTTGGAGGAAAAGTCTTGGATTGTTTTTCTTAGTTGTTTCGATTTTTTCCTTTGATGCTTGCACTTTTGAGATTATTTAAGCTTCATCATCAATTTTCTTTCTTAAGGAAAATGAATTAGATTATCAAAAACCACATGCATAGTTTCTTTAATTATGAATGTTCTTTTATTTTATACTATATATACTTTGCTTATGTTAGAGTATCCAAAAAAAGTTCCTTTATCATTCCTTATGTCAAATTTTGCAAGGTTATTTATTTCATTATTTAAAATAAAACATTTGCATCCAAAGGCATGTAAATAACCAATGTTGTATTTTCTTCCTATCCATGACTCATATGTAGTTTTCATGAAAATAGGTCTTATAAAGCATTATATTAATAGTTTCAACCTAAAAGTATTTTGGTAAATTATTTTCATAAAGCATGGTTCTAGCCATATCTTGCAATGTCCTATTCTTTCTTTTTACAACCCTATTTTGTTAAAGAGTTCTAGGAAAAGAAAAGTTATGACTAATGTCATTTTCATTAGAAAAATTTTCAAATTTTTTATTTTCAAATTCTTCAACATAATCACTTTTAAAATTGATGATGCAAATGCCTTTTTCCTTTTGAACTTTCTTGTGAAATTTCTCAAATATTTCAAATATGTCATCTTTATGTGCAAGAAAATACATCTAAGTATATCTAAAGAAATTATCTACAATCACCAAACAATACCTTTTTCCTTTAAAGCTTAATATTTTGTTTGGACCAAATAAATTCATATGTAGAAGTTCTAATGGTCTTGAAGCTAAAAACACATTTATAGGTTGGAAAGATAAATTTACTTGCTTGCCTTGTTGACATGCATCATATATATGGTCTTTCTTAAAATTTATTTTGGAAAACCTATTATTAAGTATTTCATTAAAAGGTTTGAAATGAGATGTATATTAACATAATTGATGTGTCCCACATCAGTTAGCAAGGGTGTTCTTAGGTGCTTTATCTATGGGTTGGCAAACCTCCCTTTACAAGCTAGCTTTTGAGGCATAGTTAGGTTAGTTCATATCATATGGTATCAATCAAACCTCATCTGGTCGATGGATTATAGCCATGTTCTGGTTCTCTGCACGAGCGCATGCAGTCTAAAAAGGTCGGGTATGATGTATCCTACATCAGTTTGCGAGGGACCTCGTTTGGTTAATGGATTATGGTGATGTTTTGGTTCTCTGAACAAGGACATGCAGTCTAAAGGGGTCAGGCATGATGTGCCTCACATCAATTAGCGAGGGTATTCTTGGGTGCTTTATATATGGATTGTCAAACCTCCTCTTACAAGTTATCTTTTGAGGCAGAGTTAGGTTAGTAAATTCATCAACTAAACAAGGTCCCTCGCTAACCATGTGGGATACATCATGCCCAACCCCTTTAGATTGCATGCACTCATGCAGAGAATTAAAACATGGCCACAATCCATTGACCAGATGAGATTTGGCTCTGATACCATATGATATGAACCAACCTAACTCCGCCTCAAAAGTTAGCTTGTAAGGGGAGGTTTGTCAACCCATATATAAAGCACCTAAGAATACCTTCGCTAACCGATGTGGGACACATCATGCTCGACCCCTTTAGACTGCACGTCTTTGTGCAAAGAACTAGAACATGGCCACAATGCATCAACCAGATAAGGTCCCTCACTAATTGATGCGGGATACATCATGCCTAACCCTTTTAAACTACATGCGCTTATGTAGAGAACTAGAACATGGCCATAATCCATCAACCAGACAAGGTTTGGCTCTGATACCATATGATATGAACCAACCTAACTCTGCCTTAAAAGCTAGCTGTAAGGGGAGGTTTGCCAACCCATATATAAAGCACCCAAGAACACCCTCGCTAACTGATGTTCGAAGTTCTGATACCAAATGATGAGAAATTATGTTGGATCTATCCTAAATTTAGTAAATGTGAAATAAAAAATAGAAGGGTATTCACGCCACACTCCAGAAGACGAAGAAAAGGAGCAATAAGTGATGATGAACACGTCACAAAGGATGTAAATCTTTCAATAAGTGAAGAAGAAAAACACACTACAAGGAAGAATCCTTGATTAGTGATGATCAACGCAACAAAGGGTGAATCTCTTTAACAAGTTATAAGTTCATTCAAGAACTTAAGAAAAGCACTCAACTAAATTCTCTAACCCAAAATATCAAATCTAAAAAACTAATTTGTATAAGGCACTTAGCTAAATTCTCTAACCCAAAATATTAAATCTAAAAAATTAATTTTTATAAGGAACAAGCATCCTTATATAGCTTTCTAAAACCTTAATTGAAAATAAGCTTAAATGATAGCATATTGGCCCAAATTAATCCATAAACCTAAACCTAATAAATAGGCCTCTAAATGACTATAAGTAATATAGTTACCCATAGAAACATGGTGAATGTTTTAAAGTAAAATAGGCCTAACACATTCAGCCTAAATTGAAGCCCAAAAAAGTATAAATGACATAACACAAAATAAACACAATCTAAAGGCCCAAATACTAAATCAAAGTCTAAAACATCAAATAATAATGAAAATAGGCTGAAATGACGCCAACTAGGATAATGGCTGGTGTGGCAATGATGTGGCACCATCTTTTTTATGATATGGCAGGGATGTAGATCATGGCTAATGTGACGCCATCTCTTTGATGATGATATGGCACAATTCTAATGCACTTGATTAAGCTCTCATCCTATCTCACTTCTTTATGATTAACCTCCCTTGGATTCCCATCATTCCCCCTCTCTTCAAAAGGATTCATCCTCAAATCTTCAAAACCTACATCAAAAGGGGAAAGATTAGGAACACCCAAAAAACCACTCACATCAAAGTCACCATGAGAATTCAAATTAGGAAAACAATCATTGTCTCTTCAAGACTTGGAATGAACCATCACCATCTAGATGTAATAAGGATTCCTTGGATGTGGAACACCTTTTTTTCCATTCACACCCTCAATAAGCCACCACCTGGATCAAATATAAAATAAGAGTCATCAATCTTATACAAGCATATAAAATTATCAACAATATCAAGTTTGTCATTGAAAGCACATAGATTCCTTATAAGCTTCCCATCAAAATTAATTAAACCATGAAAGCTCTTAATTTCACCAATAAACTTAGGTAAAGACCACTTTCTAATTATTTTCACTTTTACTTCATTAATCTTTAATCCTATGCCACTCACAATATGATTCAAACAAGTAATTCTTTCCTTGTAAAATGAGCATTTCACACATTTAGCATACAATTCATCATGTACAAGATCATATAGATGTGGCAGCTCTTTCCAACTCTTTAAGTTTTCAAACAAGAAGAACCATCCCTTGGGCTCATGATAACAATGAAAACCAGCACTAACAAACTTATTCTTAAAAATACTCAAAACATGAAAGTAACATAAACTCACAAAAAACTTACAAGTAAAAACACATAAACTCATCACAAGAATTTTATCTAAATAAAACCTAACAAATTTATTTAAAGAAGTATGCAAAACATAATTCATTAAGCTCACAAAAATACTTAATGCATTAGACAAACCAAGAAGCAAAGACAACCATTCATAGAAACCATGTTTTACTTTGAAACTATTTTTCTTTTGAACATCTTTTCTTAAGAACATTTGATGATATCTCCATTTCAAACCATGTTTAAAGAACACAAAAGCATCATGCAACACATTAAGCACAATATCAAGGGGATCCTTAATGCTAAAATATTTTATCAAATCATGTCCATGGGCTTCCCTACTAAACAGATTTTTATGAGAACTCTTAGGTACACACATGTTGTTCTTTCCACACAAAAATCTATCATACATAAAAATGTCTCCAAAAACCATTTCCTCATAAGCATCAACATTTGAAATACCATCAATAAATGCAAGAGTAGCAAAATCAACTAAAGGAATAACAACATTGAGTGAAGAACTAGAAAGACCATAATCATTTATATGTAAAATTCTAATATTTTCAACACCTAACAAATTTTTATGCAAAGTAGAGATGAGAGTATACCTCCAAGCCATCATATCAACTATCACAATAAAGTTACCTTGCTCCAATTAAGGCATTTTCCTTTTCACACATGACTACTCTTTGGAAGATTCTTTTGGAAGCACTTCTTGGAATTCATTCAAAACAACATCATAAGTATTTGACAAAATAATTTAAAAATTGTTAGTATTTTCATGAGCTTTCTTGTACAAGACAATTGGCCTAGAAATATACAAAACACTCTTTATTCCACTTAACTTTCTAATAACTCTTAAATTTTATTTTCCCTTTTTTTTACAAAATCATTCTCTTTTTCTCTCAACATAATTTTTCTCTCACTCTCTTTTTCACAATAACTTTTTTTCTTCTCATTACTCTCACTCTTTTCTACTATCTTCTCCTCCCTATTATTTTCTTCCTTTTTTTCTCTTATTTTCTTCTCTCTTTTTCATTTCTTCTCTATTCTTATCTTCTTCTCTCTTCTTTTGCATTCTCAATTGATCCTCATGCACTTATCTTGGGGTTAAAGGATTGAGTTTTATTTTCATCCCATTCATTTTAAAGTTGTATGTGTTGAAGACTCCATTATGTGTAACTTTCCTCTTAAATTGCCATAGTCTTCCAAGCAATAAATGGCAAGCATTCATAGGAGCAACATCACATAGCAACTTATCTTGGTATTTACCAAGGATAAAAGAAATCAATACTTGCTTTGTCACCTCTATTCCACAACTATCATTCAACCATTGCAACTTGTATGGAGTAGGATGTGGCAAAGTAGGCAAATTTAACTTCTCTAACATGCAGGTACTAGTGACATTAGCATAACTTCCACTATCTATGATCACATTGCATATCTTACTTTTAATATTGAATCTAGTATGGAAGATGTTCTACTTTTGATCTTCACTTTCTTCTTTTGCTTGTTGTGCCAAGGCTTTTTGAAACTTTAATGCTCTCTTGAGTGAACAATCAATAGCATGATGATCATGCTTTAAGCATTTGAAACACTTGTCCTTGGAATACTTTTGATGCTATTCAACTTTGAATTTTCTCTTAGACACTTCTTTCTTAGGTTTTGATGATGATTCTCCCTTAATTTCTAAAGAACATTCAGACTTGCATGAAAGTACTTTGTTTTCATTCTTTTTAACAATCCTTTCTTAAGATTTACATGAAGAACTATAGTAGCAGTCATGAATGAACTTTTCCCTCATAAGAACCTTCATCTCTTCCTAAGTTGCAATAGGCTTTGCACCCTTTCTTCCTTTAGTTGAATCAAGTTGATCCCATCAAATATTAACATAATCACTAAATTAATAGGTAGCAAGCCTCACTTTTCTCTCTTCTAAATAATAGTGACAAGCATAGATTGATTCCATCTTCTTTTCTCACTCTAAGTAAGCTTAAAGATCATTCTTTTCTTGAAACAAAGGAAATTTCTTTTTGCCACTTTGAAGGTTCGAAGCCATTCCACCACTTTTCTGCCTATCTCCTCCACTCCTATCATCTCTTCTTTCATCTCTTTTTACATCATCATATACACTCTTTCCCTTTTACTCCATTCATTTTTATTTTTAACTCCTTCTTCAATATATCTGTCATTTTATCTTCTATCTCCTCTTTCTTTTTCAGCCCTTTCACTATGTTGGCTCTTTTGAGATTGTCTATTTTTAAGCTTTTTAAGCATTTCATCAAATTTTTTTATAGCTTCTAGTAAATTCTCCCATATGCACCTATCAATATTTTTCCACTACCTCTTAACATCCTTAAATGATAAACCTGGAAGAAAGGTTAGATAAAGAAATGACCTCACAATTCACTTGTTTTGGAACACTGACCCTCGTGTTTGCACTCTTTATAGGTTTTTACCCTTAAATGACCTTACACACTCTTACCTTTTTCCACTATATCACTCTTTCTCTCTTATGATTCTTTGAGAACTAGGAGATATAACCAAATAAAATTCAACAAATATGGTAATCACTATCTCAAATTGAATGTTAACACATGATGACAGCACAATAACAACATAGCAGCATGGAATTAATACAATTGGACTTCAAGAAAGGAAACAACAAGGGCTTAATCATACAAAATAATGAAAAAGAGAAAAAAAATAAGAGATGCTGATTTGAGAATACAAGAACTTGAAAGAGACAATGAATAATTAATTTCAAAATGAGAAGTTCAAATATGATTAGATCATATCAAGAACTAACGATAACTATAAATAAATAACTTCTCTTTTGATTTTGTTTCACTTTGTTTTAAAAAATTTAGTACTTTGTTTTGATACTAGATGAGGTTTGGCTCTGATACCATATGATATGAACCAGCCTAACTCTACCTCAAAAGAAAAGTGGACAAAAATGTTAAAAAAATTTAAAAATTTAAAAATTTTGCAAGAAAAATAAAAATCTTAAAAAAAAGAAAAAAGGACAAAAAAAAGGAAGTAACAGAGAACAAAAAAAAAAGAATTATGCTAATGGATTCTAATTTGGGGTAGAACTCCAGAAACCTTGTTTTAATTTCTTGTTCTGAAATTCCTTGGTTTTTTTTTCTCTGAACATCTACTTTTATTTTTGCCCCTAAAGTGTTTAATTAAAATTCTACAAGAATTTCTAATAGCCTTGATTGAGTTTTATTAGTTTCTCTAAAGAACTAACAAAAAACACTAAGAGTGAAACCATTATCGTGAAAAAATCCTACATAAGAGTGATACACGAAGGTTGAGTGACATCTCTTGAGAACAAACACATGAGAGAGTGTATGAGGAATTTATTTTCTAACAAATTGTCTTACAGCTTTCAAAATGGCAAACAGGGAGGAGACACCAAGTGTTGGAAATCCACAGAACATAGAGTTTACTTTAAAAGCCATGCAACAAGAATTTGAACGTTTCAATTTAGTTTTTGGAGAAATAAGGGATAGGATGGATAGGCAAGAAGATATGATTGTCAATCTACAAAAGGAGCAAGCTAATAGAAATCTTAATCCAAAGAGACATGATAGGTGAGAGCAAAAGGATATGGATGATTTTGATTCTGAAAATGAAATTGGAAGTGAAAATGAGGAGGATTTTGAGTCTAAATTTGAAATGGGTAGAAATAGGCGTAAAGGAGTTTGGCATGAAAGGGGTTACAAAAGGACTATTCCAAGAGATCAAAATAAGAGGGATAGGAACCTTAGTAACATTAAAATGAAGATACCTTCTTTCCAAGGGAGAAATAACCTTGAAGCTTATTTGGAGTGGAAGAAAAAGATAGAATTAATTTTTTATTGCCATAATTACTCTGAAGCAAAGAAGGTGAAACTAGTTGTAATTGAATTTACTGATTATGCAATTATTTAGTGGGATAAATTGGTTTTGAACAGAAAAAGGAATGATGAGAGACTTATTGAAACATGGAGGGAAATGAAGGCCCTAATGAGGAAGAGCTTTGTTCCTAGTCATTACTATAGGGACCTCTATCAAAAATTGTAGAGTCTTACACCAGGTTCTGAAAGTGTAGAGGAGTATTACAAGGAAATGGAGATTGCTATGATCAAGGCTGATGTTAAAGAAAATAGGGAAGCTATAATGGCACAATTTCTAAATAGGTTGAATAGAGAAATAGCACATATAGTGGAGCTACAACATTATATAGAGTTAGAAGACATGGTGCATATGGCTATGAAGGTGGAAAGATAATTAAAATAGAAGAGGGCATTAGAGTACAATGTGGGTTCTAGTTCTAGTTCTTCTTACAAATCAAATTGGAAGAAAAAAGAAAAGGCTATTCAAAGAAGAGCTCTCAAGGGTAAAGATGAAGCTTCAAAAGGCAAAGGTAAATCTGATTCCTAACCTTCTAGAAATAGAGATATTAAATGTTTCAAGTGTTTAGGAACAGGTCATAGAGCATCACAATGCCCCAACAAGAAAGTCATGGTTATACGTGACAATAAAGTAGTAACTGAAAGTGATAGTGATGAATCATGCCTTCACTAATGCTAGTGATGATGGAGTTAAGTATGCAGTTGAATGAGAAGCACTTATGACCAAACATGTTCTAAATTCCCAAGTTAAAAAGGATGATAGTGAGCAATAAAGAGAAAACATCTTCCACACTCACTACCTTATAAACAATAAGGTATGCAGTATGATTATAGATGGAGGAAGTTGTACAAATATTACAAGTACTACATTAGTTAAGAAGCTAAACTTGCCTACCATTAAACACCCTAGACCTTACAAATTACAATGGTTGAATGACTGTGGGGAAATTAAGGTTAAAGATCAAGTTTTAGTTTCATTCTTAATTGGTAAATATAATGATGAAGTATTGTGTGATGTAGTCCCAATGCATGCTGGTCATATACTTTTGGGAAGACCATAGGAGTTTGATCATAGGGCAACTAAAGATAGGTATACAAATAGGTACTCTTTTGTATTAAACAATAGACCCATTACACTTACACCTTTGTCTCCTAAGCAAGTGTATGAAGATTAACTCAAAATGAAGAAAAAGCAAGATAAAAAGGAGAGTAAGTTGAAAAATGACAGAAGAAAAATAGAAAGTGAGTTGAAAATGACAGAAATAAAAAGAGGAGTATATTGAAAAATAAGAGAGAGAGATCAAAAAATAATAAGTATGAGAATGATAAAATAGAGAGCTCAAATATTGAAATTTAGAAAAAAGAAGAGAAAGTAGAGAGAAAAGAGAGTTTCTATGCAAAAGAAAGTGAAATGAGAGTTGCTTGTCTTACTAGACAGCCTATGGTTGTTCTAGTTTACAAGGAGGCTTGTTTAAACACTAACTTTCTTGACCCTTCTTTTCCAAGTGTTGTTGATCCTTTATTGCAGGAATTTGAAGATGTGTTTCTTGAAGAAATCCCTAGTAGGTTACCACCTATTAGAGGAATAGAGCATCAAATTGACTTCATTCCTAGTGTAACAATTCCCAATCGTCCAACCTATAGGAGTAATCCAGAAGAGACAAAAGAACTTCAAAGGCAAGTTAAGGAGCTCTTAGTAAAAGGGTTGGGCATGATGTGCCCCACATCAGTTAGCGAGGGTGTTCTTGGGTGCTTTATATATGGGTTAGCAAACCTCCTCTTACAAGTTAGCTTTTGAGGCGAAGTTAGGTTGGGTCATATCAATAACTAAGTCTTTTATGCCATAGCCAACTTTGATCATTAGCTTATGTAAGACATTTTAAAAAGTTTAAAGAAATATCTTGCATGTTTGACACATAAATATTTTCAACTTTTTTTGCAACAAAATAAATTTTGTTCTCCTTTTTGTTTTCAATAAAACAATATAAGGATTCAAAAATCACTTTGTACCTTTTATCACATAGTTGACTAATGCTTAAAAAATTATGTTTAAAGCCATAAATCAAACTAACATTATTAATAAAAGTAAAACCTAAGCATATATTACCTATATCGATGATTTTGCATTTGATAGTATCTTTAAGTGTGGTAAATCTACTATTTATGGGTCTAAGTGATAAGAATTTACTTTGGTCTCTGGTTATATGCTTTGAGCATATATTGCCTAGAAACCAATTATCCTTTTTAATTATGGATTGGAGATACACCTATAACAAAAGACTAAGTTTTCTTAGGTACCAAAATCTTTTTAAGTCTTTAGGGATTAGTTGATACCTTTTTTTTATCATTTTGTTCTTTGAGCATTCAATCTTGATTTCTCTTTATAAGTATTGTTTTTCTCAGGTAGCATAAAGAGGCAATATGCCCTTTGTCTCCATAATAATTACAAGTTACATAAGAACTTAATAGATAAGAATCTTTCATCAAGAAATTTTTATAATATTTTTCACAATTTATTTAAAGATATCATAATCCTTCTTTTTCTAAGAAATATTTTTTAATACCTAAAAAAGTTATCCAAATTATTCTTTCCTTTAACAAATTTTATAAGATCATTTGTTAAAGTATTTATCTTCCTTTTAAAGAAAAATTTTTCCTTTTTAAGATTTGAAGATTTATGCTTTAACTCTTATCTTATAATTTTCTATTTTAAAAACTTTAATCTTGTTCTCTGAAGCAAGATTTTCTTTTTATGAAAGATCTTTTTCTTTTAAAAAATTATTTTTTTCTTTTTCTAATTTTTCATCTAATTTTGTCACAAAATTAAAGTTATTTTCTGAAACTTGATTTTCTTCTATCAAGGTTTTAAGAGCTTCAATCTCACTTTTCAAAGTTTCCAAATTTTTCATTAAAGTTTGATTTTCATTTTTAAATGAGTTTGAATTTTTTTTCTTTTTTGAGAAAATTATTTTCTTTTATCAAAGCTTTATTTTTTTTGAAAAAAATATTTAGTTAACATTATATGAAAATATTCCATCAATTCATCATAAGATAAAGGAGATTTAAGTTCATTATTTGTTACCCTTTTTTTTTTTTTAAATTTTGGCTATGAAATAGTAGTAGGTAATATCATTTACTTCTTTATTTTCTTCAAACTTTTCTTTGAATGAAATGTCACCATCATCCCATATTATCATCATAACCTTCTTTTTAGTTGATTTCTTTAAAAGTCCTCTTTTAGATATAGGCGAATCACTTTTCTTATGTCTAGGTCTTTTGTACTAAATTTTTATTTGTTATAAAAGCTAACTCATCTTCTTATTCTCTTATTTTTTTTATCAAAATCCTCTTTTTCTTCTTTATCATTTTGTGAGGATATTTTAAAGTTATTGTTTTCTTCTTCTTTTCTTGATTATCTCTCTTGTATTTTTTTAATATGCTAAAAGTTTTCCTTTTAGCTCATCATAAATTAGTATAAAGAGATTATTTCCTTCTTATGTGACATCTACTTTGGATTGTCATGATTTTGGAGAAGTTTTCAAGATTTTCATCACTAATCCTCCTTTGGTAATTATTCTTCTTAATGGGTGAAAATCATTGATAATGGCTGAGAGCCTTTCAAACATAGGTTCTATCTTTTCATTTTTCTTCTATCTTGAATATCTCATATTCATGTATGAGCATATTTATTCTAGTTTCTTTTAATTTATAAGTACCTTTATACGTTACTTCAAGTGTATCTAACATGGTTTTTGTAGATATACAATTAGATATCTTTTAAATGCACTAGGTGTTAGAACACATATAATTACATTCATGGCTTTAGCATATATAGCTTCCTTCTTGTAATCATTGTCCATCCATTCTTTTTCAACCTTAAGTATTCTTATTTCTCTTCCAATTTTTGTAGGTGTTTCATAGCATTCCTCAATAACCTTTTATAATTCAATGTTAGTAGATTTAATATAGATCATTATTTTGATTCCAATAGTTATAGTTTGTATCATCAAATAGTGGAGGTCTAGCTGTAAAATATCCTTCCAATCCATGATTTTAACCCAAAATCTCTATTATCTATAAAATCTTAACTCATAAAGTTGTTAAACTTTAAAAATGTCAGACCAAGCTTGAATACCAGTTGATAGAACTTATAGATCAAGAGAGAAAGAAAGGAGACCAAAATCTCTATTATCTATAAAATCTTTATTATTTATAGTGGATATGCAAGTTTTAGTTCTAAAGTGAGAAAAAAAGGAGAGCTTTAGTTTTTGGCTAGATGATAGCAAGAGAGAATTTGCAAGTTGTAGTGCAATGCTTGTTCTTCTTACGTTCAAAGGTATACAACCTATTTATAACAAAAAAGTTGATAAAGGCAACTTTGGCTCCAAGTCATCTTTCTTTTGGCTCCAAATAACCTTAACTTTGGCTCCAAGTCATATTTAAGCTGTAAATTTGAAATTTGAATATTTGGCTCTAAGACACTTTTTGTTCTAAGTTTGAAGTTTAAAAATGGCTCTACAAAAGGTTAGCTTGTTGAAAAAGTCTCCTAAAATATTTCATGTGTTGAATATACTATGTATGGATCATAGGAGACAAAATTTAACCACTTGTTCACCTAATTTTGATTTTCAAGTGAGAAAGCAATTAGGTTTTTATTTTGTTAAAAGTGGATTCTGTTCTAAAAATTTCATCTAACTAGCTTGTAATATGTGATTACTATATAGAATTGTTTTTCCAGTTGTAAAAAGAGTGTCTGAATTTCATATATTATTTTAGCAAATGTTGGACTATTTGAATTTTGAAATTTGAAATTCTCTCTCATTTTGATTTTTTCTTTTTTTAATAATCAGAGGCTTATAATGACTACTAAACATTAACCATTGGATTTAATCATCTTTTCTTTGAAAAATAAATATTAAATCATAGTCAATAAGATAATTACTTTGAAAGCAAGTTTGGCATTTTTAAAATAAAAGAAAATGAGAAATTCTAAAGTACTTTTATCACATAAGAAATATACTTTAGATGAACCAATTTAAGCTTTAAAAAATATAGAAGTGTGATGAACCAAAGTTCATGAAAACATTAGATGGGTTTGAACTTCATAATCCATAAAATTTTGTATCCAAATAAGTTAGATATATGATAAAAACATATAAGCCTAAATTCCAACTTATATTTGTAAATTAAAATAGTTTATAATTTAACAGATTTAATCTATTTTCCATTTGATTTCTCACACATAACCAACATTGTATTACTTTTCTCTATAAAAGATTTCAAAAAACTTTCCTTACACTTTCTCCATTTTTTATAGTGTTTCAAAATAATTCCTACCATACTACTTCCAACTTGAAATACATCCATAACCACCAAAAACACAATACTCTAACATTATAATACAATTTGGATATATGAGAATATAAAACACTTAATGATTTACATTGTTGAATGACATATTTCTAGAGTATTTTAGAACTATAAGGGAACAAAGTAAACAAATGAAAATTTGAGTGTTTCAATAATTATAAAGAAAAGGTTTATCATGGTGAAAGAAAATACCTCTTAGTTGTCATGAAGATCCTTATTCCTTTTATTTCCCACACCTTAACTAGACCAACATGTCCATTGTAATTTTAATGTATCTAAAGCAAAAAAAATTGAAAATAGTGAAAGGTTACCTCAATCAGAGATAACTATTTCGCTATAGATACCTATTGCTCAATATATGAATTAGCATTCGCTAGAAAAGCACTCTTAAATTCAATATATGCAAATACAATTAGTAATATTCATTAAAATTGTATGTATAATATTATATAAAATTCCAAAATAGATTAATGAAATTAAGTTTCTTACCTATACAAACCCATAAAAGTTATATCAAAATGAAAGGTAACAAAATATGGTCAATTATGAAACCAAAAACTAACTTGCAAGAACAAACACAAAATATAAAACAAATCCTTACATATATATTATGCACTTTTTCAATGAAATACTTTGATATAGTAAGAAAATTTAAGAAGAATTTTGATAGAAAATCACCATAACAGAAACCTAGTAATGAAATTGAGTAAAATTCAACTAAATCATAAAAATAATTTGAGCACATATCTGTTTAATATTTTTATAGAAATTATAATAGGTACTAATCTGGGTCAAAATATCATAAAAAGCCCAATACTAAGCTTAGAAAAAATTAATGGAATTTTGATAGGAAATTAGGATCTTGAGTAGCCAAAAAATGGCTGAGGTGACTCAAAAATCTAGAAATAAAGGTCAAAATTGATATAAACCATTTTAAATTGCTTGGGTTGCCTTAGCCCAAATATGATCTTTGGACCAGAAAAATTCAGATCCAAAAAAGTAAAGCCCAATCTTGTAGAAAAAAAGGCTTGGTAATTTGGTAAAAAAAAATGCAAAACTAGAGGCATTTATTTGGAAGCTTTTCTAAGCAATTTATATGGATAATTTTTATTAGATTTGGAGAATTATCTTTTGATTTAAAGGCCAGCTAACTGTGTCTATCTACTACTTATCATCAAAAGAATTTCACAAGAAATTGAAATTAGAAAGCTTATGTTAGAAGCTTTGACAAATTAGGGTTTTATATATAAGGTTTTTAAGGGTCAAATTTTGGACTTTTTTTCCCATTCTCCAAGAAAATCCATGAGTCTTCTAAGTCTCTTCATAAAGGTTTCCAATTCTTTCATACATCCTAAGGAGTTTTCTAAATAGTTTCTTCAGTTCTAGTAACATAACTTAGGGTTTTCTTCATCTTTTTCAAGTTTTCATAGTCATTTCTTCTCCTAAATTTCTAAAATTTATTTTATTTTAATAGATTTGTTCTTTGTACTATTCCAAATGGTTTTTGAATGGTTAAATACTCAAAAAGTTGAGATGAATGGCAATTACTCCTTATTCTATTGAGTTTTCCTTGGAAGTTGAAGAAATTTGATGATTTTGGCCATGTTGGAAGAAAAATTGAGATATAGTGCTATATGATTTGATTTTTATATTGTGAAAAAGTTGATATGAAGATATAATATTGGTATTATGGTGTTGAAATGAGTAAGAAATGATTTATTAGCTTTTCCATTGAAAATGGTCATAAAGAAGTGTAGGAAGAAAATTTTGTTAATGAGGTTTTAAGGATGTGTTTCTATTTGTTCTTTGGAATTTAGGTTCAAACTTGTTAAAATTTAAATTTTTGGTGTTTTAATTTACAAATTATGTTAGGATATGTAAGGAAAAATTTAGTAATTTTTGAAAATTTTAGAGTTATGAAAAATGCAATAGAATAAACTTTGGGACAATGACTTGAAACAAAATACTAGATTTTATATTCTGTTGTTTGAACCCCTATTTGGTTGAGAAAAATTAAAATAATTGATATTCTAGAACACTTGGATGATCATAACCTTGTATAAAAATTTAGTTGTAATTGGAATTAATTTGGATACCAAAAAGGGTGGTCCTTTATCATAATAGCTTCAAATTTATCCAGTTTTGGCAATTCTATAATATTGGTTCTGTATAAATAGTACCACTATGATATTTTTATGAAATAATTGATGTTTTTCATCATTTAACATATTAAGAATGTTGTATTAAAATTTAGTGATGATTGAAATTAGTTTGGATATTCAAAAGGGGTTTGGATTGCAAGTATCCTTATGTTATCATGATTTGAATTTCCCATTTGGGTTTTTTGTGAATAGTATATATGGGAAAAAATAGTGCAACTTAATTGATGTATAATATGTAATATTATGTTAAGATTATTAGGACAAATTTTGGTAAAATTTTAGATTGACTTGGAAGTTTTAAAGGGTTCCAAACCATGGTATCTACAAAGTAATTGGCATGTAATTGCTTGAAACCTTTTTTGAGAAATGTTGAAAGGAATTTGAATGCATAAAAATGTTAATGATATTAGAATCATGTTAATAGCTATTCATGTAAATTATGTGTTCCTATTAGTATGGATGGAAAGGATGTATGTATCAACCTTGAACATAAAATTATATAAACATGGATGATGCTTGGGATATAAATTGCTAGCCATTCAAAAGAAATAAGTGTTATTCTTATTTTGAATGAAATGGTTGAATATCAACCTTAGATATAATGTTATGTGATGATGAAATGTGATTGTGTATAAGAATGGCTAAGTTTTATGATTGAGAATTATGATACAATTGATGATATTTAAGCTATTTATTTTAAATGAAAAGATTGTATATCAACCTTAAATATAATGATATGCAATGTTGAAGGTTAAGTGCACAAGAATGGAAAATTTTGTTAACAAGACCCTTATAGCATAGTTAGTATTTTGGCCATTCCTTATTGATATATGATAATGAAATGCATGATTAGTTCCTATATATGCTTATGCCATCCTATCAATGCTCATTGTGAGTATGATTGCTCATTCTGTACCTAATTTGTGGGGGACAAATTTATATCCTTTACCATAAAGGAGAGGAGTGGTAAGGGTTAGAAGGATAAGGTTAGTAGCTTAATGTTTAGGATGGTAAGAGATAAAATTGGATCGAAAATATAAGGAGAAACTTGGATATTAACTATAGTCATTCAATAGATTTTACAAATGATTACTATAACCATTCTCTAAATAGATTTTGTAAATAATACACATAAAATTTCTATTTGCAAATTCAAAATTATTGATAGTACATGAAAGTTATTACTTACACGCAAGAATTTTTGTTTGTACACTAAAGTTACAGTAGTGCATAACAAATTATAGATAGTATCTCAAAGCTTCAATTAATTATTATGCAATATATATTTATATTTGATCTTTTATGGTAAAAATTTTTTGGAAAAAAAAGGTGAGTATCCATTCACCTTCGGTTAAATTTTCATTTATAGACATAAAGCATGGATCCCAAAAATGATTCACATCTGTGAGTAAACTTTCATCTCGCCTTTGGGAACATTCCCTATAATATTTCCATGGTGTCTCAATTAAAAGTTTTCTCTTCTGATAGTAATTATGTACAAAATTCTATTTTCAATTTTACACTCTTGTATAAATAATATTTAATATATTTAATTTATGTTTTGAACTCCTTTATGCATGTTCAAGTAAATTTATTTTTTTTATAAGTGAGTATTTATAATTTTAGTAGAATTATGAGAGTAGATAAGTCAAGTGTATCTTAAAGGCTAACACTAGTTAATATATTAATACTAATCAAGTGTCTTTATGTTGATTATAATACTTGAGAATTTGTGTCATGACTCTAGTGAGTGTTAAACCTCACATATTTAGCCACAAGTTAATGGAATTTTAGTTCTACAAAATAATTAGTGAGTACAAACATAAAATTGAAAAGAATCATCATAAAGTTGGAAGAAGAGTATACCTCATTAGACAATGAATCATTTTAAGTTTCATGATGAAATTTGTTGTAATATCCTAAATTAAATTTTCATAAATTTCAATGCTTGTGATTACTTATTTTTATTTAATATTTATTTGATTAAAATTTGAATTCTAAATTTCTTTTCTTTTAAAGGATTTTGAAATATTAAAATAATATTGATGATAGAATTTGAAATATATTTATTTTTATGGTATTTTTTATTCAAGATCAAATTAAAATAATTTTACTAGAAATTTCCTATAAATTAGGAATAATTTAGTATTTGTGAATGCAAGGAATTATGAAATAATTTATTTGTATTTAATAAATTATTTTTAAAGGTTATGGAAAATTTGAATAATTATCTTAGAATATTTAAAATATATTTTATATTAAGGAAAGATAAAAATAATTAAGTAGGGATCTTAAATAGAAATTAGTTTCATGAAAGTGGGGTTTTTTAAAGTACATGAATGGTTAAGTACAGAAATGGTTAGGACGATCTTGAATTTAAAATCTAATGCTGAGATTTAATTGGAAAAATGAGTTACATTAGGATGAGAAGTATGGGATTATATCCCTTAGCTTCCTTTTATTATTATTTATTTAATTTTACCAATATTCCCCCTCCCTTTCTTGGTTTCATCTTGCTGACACACTTATTTTCTCTTTATTTGTCTCTCTCAACCGGTGCAGTATAACTCTCTCTCTCTCTTTTTTCCTTTTTCTTTATTTTTCCAGTAGCTTCCATTCTCTCTCACCAACTTCAACTGTTGTCTTTCTTTTTATTTTATTTTTCTAACTTTTCTTCTTTTTCTGAGCACATAAGTTCTTCCTTTTTTTTCTCCACCACCTCATCCTTTCTTGGTTCTAGCTAAGTGATGTTTCACATAGTCACTGGAAGCCACTCTATCAGTGCGTGCTGCACTAGCATAGCAATTGACTCTTCCCTGTTATTGTCTTTAGTTCTTTTCTCACATATGTGGATAGTGGAGATAATGAGGAAGAACTACTAATCTATAGAGATGAGTTCATTATGTCTAGCCCTGTGTGCCACCCATACTCCGTCCATGGCTTATTCCCTACCACCACTATCATTAGTGATGTGAGATAAAGCTTTGAAATACAACACGGGTCCTATGCCAAGAAGTTGCTAATTCCTTTAATCTGTCAATGTTCAACCTTGTCTAGCGCTAGCAAGGTATAGTCATGCACCTTAGATGTAGGTGAATATCCTTACATCTTAAAATTTTATTATTTATAAGGATTGATATTTAATCTAGGAAATCAAGTTTTATACATATTTAAAATATGTGATAAAGCATGAGGAAAATACAACCTTTATGCCATGAACTATTAAAATCGGATGATTCAACTATAAATGGATATTTTGTTTCATTTTTATGGCTGATTTATGTAAGAATAATAGAAACTCATCTTTGTGGATATTTAAGATGGGTGATGAAAATTTAGGAAAACATATTTATAAGTTGTAAAATGTTTAAATAACATAGAAATATCATCTTAGAATATAATATAATAATATGTTCTATAATAGTTATTTACCTTGGAAAACCCAATTCTACAAGATTTTGGAAATATGTTTCAGGTTTGGAAAACTGATATTTTATGCTATAGAATAATAAGTTATCCTATTGGTAACATTTCCAAAATAATATCTCTTATGATTTTAATGTTTTGAAGTGATTTAAAAGACTTTATTCTAGTATAATTTGAAATATTAGATGAGACTTGTGAAAAATATGATTTCTATGATATATATTGCTAAAATATTATATTTTCATATTTTAAAAAAAGATTTGATCTTGATTTAGAAAACCTTCATCATGTAAGTTGGATACTTAGTATAATATTGTAATGATCCTGAATTAGTACAATAATAATATATATATATATTAAAAAAAGAAAAAAAGAAATTTTTTTTATTGGTATTATAATGAGTGAAAATTTACTTAGAAACCTAAGAATAGATTTTAGAAAATTTCACTTAAAATTCATTGAATTTCTGTACCCGGTAAAGTAAAAAAGTGAGAAAATGAGTCGAAATTATAGTAAATTAAATCAAAAAAACTAATGGATGATCAAAAATAACTTTCAAAGCTTAAAAATGGTTATGGGAAGTAAAAATAAAATTTTTAAGATATTTAGAAGCCTAGGGGTGAAAATGTAAAGAAAATAAGTAATTCGGGGCCAAATTGTAATAATCCTTTTATCTTTTTAGCATTTTTATTTTTTTGTTGTATAGGTTGGGTTGGCCCATGTTCTTTTTAGACCCAAATGTGAAAAATTAAGGCCTAAATTCGTGATCCAACACTAGCCCAAACTTCCAAGGGAAGCCAAGGACCAAAATGAAAGAAAATGATAAAAATTGGGGGCAAAAGTGTAATATTTGAAAACTTTTAATTTGTGTCTCATTTTTATTGGCTAAAACATGATTTGCTGGTCTGAAACTCAGCTACTTGGACGTCCTATGCAGCTCCCCAAGTCTCCCCAAAATCTCCCCAAAATCCAAGGCAAATTTAATGTTGAAATTGATGAAAATTGTAGAATTTTTCTAGAAATTCTTTAAGCAATTTTTATATAAAACAAAAGAGGCTTAGCAGCAGCAAATTTGCTGCTCCTCTCCAGCAAAAAACATGACCACATAAGAGAAGCAACAAGGAAAGCTAGACAAAGTAGATTCAAGGAAAATTGACAAGTTAAATAGGTAGATTTTAATACCCCTAAACTCTTGTGAAATTCTTCTTCCTCTTAACTTTAAAATCTGATTTTTATTTCCTTGAATTCATCTCCCTCTCCCTTAGAATTCAGATTTGAAAAGAGGAAGAAAGAAGTAAGGATTTAAGGTGAGTAATAGCTTGTTATACATTTTATGAATTTCTAATGCTAGATGGTCATGATGAATATGATTCCTTGGACATAATTTATGTTAGTTGCTGTGATAATTAGTTCAACATGATTTGAACATGTGATGATGTTGTTGGAAGTGAGTATTTGGATCATGAATAATGAGAATGGAAGTGGTTTTGACTGTTGCAAAGAAATTGTTAATATTATGTTGGAAATGGTATCAAGAAGGGTGAAAAATACTGTTAAAATTTTAGTTGGTGAATAGTCACGTGGAACCTAGGTGATTTATCATAAAAAAATTTAATTTTTAATATATTAAGGTCTCTTATAATGTGAGGTTGAATTCTGGAAATTTTGAGGATTTTTAGAAACTTTTAGGTATTTTAGAAGAATTTCCTAAATCAGGTCATCAGTGTTGTCCAGGAACAGGGCACTTTCACGTTGTCTTCTGTTTTCGAATTTCTTGGAGCCTAAAATGATCATGAAAAATCATGAAAAAATTTAGGGAAACCAATTAAGTGTTATTAATATCGTGTAAAATTTTCAGGGCAATCAGAGATGAATTGGTCAGCCAATAAAATGGTGAAAAGGAGCTGTTCATGACAAAACCCGAATATGCCCAGTCTTGTTCACGAAATTTTTAGGAGTATCAAATGGTTGAGGAAAATTCTGGAAAAATTTGTATGAATCATTCTGATTGTAATGTAGTATGGGTTAAAATTTTAGAAATATTAAATTTTATTTAGTTCTTCAAATAATTTCTTCCTTTATGCTGCCTAGATAGGGTCTATATAAAAAAAAAATATTTTGTATGACATGAGTTGTTTAATTTGTGTGTATGACATATGAATTATTTGATTTATATACATGAATATCCTTTAGGGTTTGATATGAGAATGAGCATAGAAGGATGAATGAAGTATAAAACACTTATGGCATAGTTGGTATTTTTAACATGTTCCTCGAGGAAAATTGTGGTTGATGCATGTGGCGTCCCACAATTGTTTATTCTACTTACAAAATATGGAGGGGGATAAGGTTGGTGGCCTCGGGCCTAGGGTGGCGGGGGATAAGGTTGGACCGAAGATATAAGGTGATATTATATACCAACTAATGCCATTCCTCAAACAACGTAATATCTAAATTTGGACTTTTAATTAGAAAAGTAACCTTAAATGGGAAAATCGAAAAAGGGCAATAACAGGTTATTACTCACTGAGTATTTTTATATTCATTCTGTATTTTCTTTAAACTGTCTTTTCAGATAAAGACCATGGATCCGTGGACGCGCGGTAATACTTACAGAGGATATGCCACAACACCCCTTGGAACGTATGGAATAGAGTTGCATATAGAGATCCGGGTCACTCCTAATGAAATAAATATTTTGTATCATATGGACTATTGGCCCATGGACAAGGAGCCAAATGTCCTTGAGATTTTCTTTCCACTAGTTCTGGTCACCCCGGATGACGATTCCGGGAGCAACGTGACACCGTTGGGGCCCATAACACCTAGTTCCAGTTCTCTTCCACAATTTGATCCGGAGGAGGAAGGCCCTAATCGGGTTAATGAGTTAGATGACTAGGTTTAAAGTATTTAAAGTTATAATGGACTTATCTTTTTAAATATTTTTTGTACTGTTATATGTATATTATTTTGGTATTTTAACTCTTTATTATCTACTTTCTTTCAACACGCCCTAATATTATTTTTATAAATATATGCGATATTGTGTCATCTTTGGAGGCTAGTAAGGATATCTTATCGGTGTGAAATGCTAATTGGATATCTTTACGCCGGTCATGACTAAAGCACGCCGGGTCGTGACAAATATTGATGAAATAATGACTCTATGTTTAAGATTACTAGACCAATATACTTAAAATATATTCATATCATCGGAATCTAATATTTTAATTGTTTTATAATTTAGATTAGAATACTAGTCATATATAAAAAGTTGATGACTTATAATATATCATGATTCGGTTTAAAAGTTATGACATGTAGATATCATAAGTGATGCCTTGTGTTTATAATTCATAATTGTAATTTCTAATTAGGACAAAGGAAAAAGGTGAAAATGAACTACTCTAAATTTTTACAAATAGTGCGCATACTACTAGGTGAGTATATATCTCAGCACAAGTTTTTATCTTAATAAAAGATTATTTAAATATTATGAATTATATCTTTTTATCAATAGTTTAAGTTTTCTATTCATGCATATATATTTGTACTTATACATAAGTTCAATTTTATGGTTTAAGTATAAATCAATTTTATGGTATAAGTACAAATAACTAGTTGAAGGATTGGTAATTGATTAGAGTGTACAACGAAAGCTTAGTAGTGGCGATAATTATTGATGGATTGTGATTGAATTCAATAATTGTATAGTAATGCATATACTACTATGTGCTTGATATTGTCCAGTGATGAATTAATGACTTTACATTGAAATTTTATAAAAAATAGTAATGTAAGTTGAACTCTTATGTATATTACCTATGAATTTCTACCATGTATGGCATGAGAAAATTATGAACTATGCTAGAGTAATGACATTAGGAACTGTAAGTGAAGATAGAGCTATGATGTGAAAACCAGATGGTAAATTTTTTACAAATAGTTGTGAAGGATATGAAATTGATCTAATAGCTGGATCAGAGATTTTCGATGAGCAATTAAGATAAATATTGTATTATTCTAGGAGCCAAGAAGAAGGTTACACGAATGTTTATTGTAAATGGACATGTGATATTAGAAACTATCTCTAATAGAACATTATAGTTAATGTGATTGAGATGATTTATTAGTATTAAAACTTAAATGGTTGTTAATGATTGTAATGTTTATCCAGAATGGGTAGTGTGTGAAACAATCACAATAGTGTATAAGATCAGACAATTGAAATTATCATGATTATAATGAGTAGTATAGAATTTGAATTATGCATAAGTGAAGACGTCATTTGAGGTTTGGTTATACACAATCAAAAACCTAAGAAGTTTGAGTTATATTTATCTTTCTTATTAAATACTTGAACAAAACATATCCAAATTTAAGAATTAATAGTGGTAAATGTATGCTCCTTGAGTTTCTATGACTTTCTCCATTTTATTTCAATGTTTTCAAGTTAAGCTTTAAGCATTGTAACATCTATAGAGACTTCAGGCTACCTTACTAAAAGATTTGACAATTGGGATTAGAATCAACATTTAAATAGAGACCTGTTAAATTATATGAAGTGTTGTATTGATTGTATGTGAATAAGTTTGAAATTGTATTGTATTGTGTATTTGATGTTGTCATGCCAAAGAATATACAAGTTTTGTATTTTAGGGCATGTAACCTTTTGGAAATATCCAAAAATAAACGAAACTCAATTTGTTTTTCTGTAAAATTTTAAAGTGAAATTCTGATTTTCTCTAAAATTTAAAAACTCTCATTGGATAGAAATAGTAAAAATTGTTAAGGCTTGAAGAAATTGATTATCAAGTTCCATGCTGGTCATAATCAGGTTGAGTCGTGACATTTGCAAATAATGTCATAATTTTACCTTTTGTATTTTCATTTCACACCTTCTTTTTTGCATTATTTAAAGTTTACATGTTAATTAGTAATAAAAATGTTATAAATTTACAAGTTAAACAACATTAATTTTTTTTGCATGGCAACATTTTTCTTATATAGTTAAATAGATATAAATGACAATAAATTGAACAATCTAATAAATAAGAAAGTATAATTTACAATAAACAAAAAGTTTTAGTTAAAGTTAATGAAAACTAACAAATGAGAAACTATAAATAATAAAATTTTACTAAAAATATTATTGAACAAAAGGACATAAAGTTATAAAAAAAAAGTTTTTTGTTACTGTATAAAAGTGTATAATATGGAATACCTCTTCTCATATTTCCTTTATATTGCTCCAAGACTTCTAAGTTAAAGAATATAAATAGTTGCAAATTGATAATAAATTATAATGAAAAAAAGTAACATCATTAATCATAAATTGAACTCAAGCCTACCAATGCAAGAATAGATATATTCTTTCTTCTCACAACAATTTTTCATAGCTTTGCAACACATCTTTGTGTTGTTTTCTCCTAATTATGCCTCTAAGATGGAACATGAATAACAAAGATAGCTTTAGAGGATGTGATGGTTGTAAAGTAATGATAAATAATATTGAGAAAAAGTAAAGTATCCATTCTTACAATGAATTCAATGTCGAGCATTCCATAGCAAGAATGGCCACACTACTTCTCCTTAAATAATTTCTTATTAGTTTACACATTATTGATAAAGTATTTCTTAGATGTTTCAAATGGAAAGTGGGAATGAAATTCATAAGCATCATGTAGAAATTTAGATGTTGGTCATTAATTAAAATAAATATATTACTTGTGTTTTACTTTATAAAACTTAACTATCAATGTACATTGAAACATCGTAATTTTTAGCAATTCCTTAATATATGTTACTTCATTACAAGTTGATGAATATTTATTACATGTTAGCTAACCATTGGGATATCTTTAAGCATCAATTATGATAAAAAAAAAACCAATATGGTATTTGCATGTAATTTTTTCAAATCATATTGATTTTAATAAATAACCAACATTGTTTGGACATATTTTTATAAAAAAAAATATGACTTTCTACATCTTAACATTTTTCTAATAATAATTTTGAGGAAAAGTGATCCTTATAATCTAATCCTTCTAATTTGATCTATCAATAAACAAAATCTAGGAATTTTTTTCCTAAAAAAGTGATAATGATTATCTTCATTATATCATTGAAGAAGTTCTTAATATTTATAGCAACCATCTTATGGCCATTATCAATAAACTCTTATAGAAATATTTACTTTTTCTTACTATTAGTACTATCAAATTGACTTTATTGAGTCAGTAATGTAGAAAAGAAACATGGATGTCTTTATCTATTTGTAAATGATAACTTGATATATATTATAGTCGAGAGAGGATAGCAACCCAAGGATGGCAACTTGCATCTTAACAGTTGATGATCAAGTAATATCGATCATATAATATCCTCTTTTACCATTGTCATATGGGGTGAAAACCTAAATAAAATATAAAGTAAAAAGAGAAGTTAAATAAAAAATAGAGTGAAAGAAAAACATTATAGGCAAAAAACTTAAATAACAAATGAAATGAAAGAAGTAAAGAACTTATAAACATTCCTTATATTTAAGGAAAGAAGCAAATAGAAAATTTATACTGAGGGGAACAACAATAGACATTAGTTATTTAAGAAGAACTGATGTGTAAACATTCCTTTTGGATGATGGTTTTAAGAAACCAATGTAATAAGTTACTAGTATTTATAACATGATAATACCACCATGTCAACTTACAACATTTTCTTTTTAATAGAACCGATGTTAGATATTTTTAAGCATTAATTATTTGTACATAATTGACCTTCTTTTACCTATATAATTTAATGTAGCTTAAGTATCACATCAAGTTTTAGAAAATTATATTAACTAATGGAAAATAAACTAATCATTCTACAAATTGCCTAGGAGATAGATTCAGTGTGAGAAAGCCTAAATGTTGCATAAATAGGATGAAAGGTTTGCTTTGTTTCAAGACATTAATTTTTGTAAGTTTGAAGAAAAAGAAGATTAGTTTTGAAATTACTAAAGAATATTTTTAATTTTATCAAATATCGTAAATTTGTGATTATTTATGTTTTTTTGTACATTTTTCTTATAATAATACAAACATCAATACATTAAATGTAAATATACAAAAATATGAGAAAGAAGATATCAATTTAAGAAAATTTATTCTGTAATTTTATTTATTCTATGTATTATTACATCAATAAATACAAATTTACAAAATTATTACACAAAGGAAAAAAAAAAGAGGATCGTGGTATCCCACTCTTATTGCCAACTTTGGTATTTATTCTCATAGCCATTATCTAAAAATTACTCGTAACATCCATTAAATTTCAATATTAGTAAATTATGAATCTAAATAATACATTTGCCTTAATTACTAACTCTAACTTGTGTTTGAAGAGGAGGAAAATAGCTACCCTACTATCTCATCTAACACATTTATATGATATTGATTAAATTCTATAATATTTCAAAAGGTGTTGGATAAAATAGTGGAGGAGCTATTTTTCTCCTCCTCGAACACACATTAAAGTTAGATAATAAAGGTTAAGACATCATCAAGATGTTTTCAAATAGAGAGTGAATGTAAAATATATAGGCAATGAACAAAACTATAAATGTTGGTTATTAACTAAAGATCCATAACTTATTCTTGTCCTATGGCGATTACATTGCCTAAAAAAAACTTTTGAAACATCTTTATATGTCGATTGGTAACAAAACTGATGTGTAAATGTTTTCCTTTTCCTATGTGACCTTAAAAAGGCCTTTAGGATGATAGTTTCCTAAGTCAATCGTTGTCTTAAATTTTCATTTAAATTTCAAAAATGCCATCATATAACTATACATATTGAGTTTTTTGTAACTATTATTTTATCTACTCCAATAAATTCAAAATATTATCATGTTTATATAGACATTGATTTAACCTATGACTGATATTTATTAATCAACATAGAATTGTAATTCTATAGCAGTAATATTTGAAAATTAGAGAATAATTTTTAAATATTATATTGGTAATAGTTTTTCAAGAAGTATATGCTTAATCATGTAGCTAATGTGTTTCATTGAAATCAGAGAATACATTCACATCATATGCTGGAAGTGGTTCATTGGATTTTTATTTTATTTGATTATCATCATATTTGGCTAGTATTTAAATTGTCCTCTTTCCATAAGCCCAAACCTATTTTCTATTAAGTCTTCCTTAGGTAATACAAAAGAGCTCATTTGAACCATTTAATAATAATAAAAGATGTTGTCAAAGAAAAGAAAAAGATGTGGAACTCTAAAGACTCTCAAAACTCTTCTAGCATAGATTCAAGACTTCAAAGCCTACAACTTCAATCAAGAACTTCAATTCCAAGTTGATGACATCAACCAAGTTCAAATCATGGAATCTTGACAAGCATGAAATACCTATAAAGATTCGATTTTAGATTGAGATCAAACGATCAATCAAGCTTCTAGGAGCCCTTAATCAAAGTCAAGTTGAAACAAAGAATTAGGGGATATGCTTTTTTTTTTTTTTTTGAAGAAATTACATTGAGGATTGTGTTCACATCTTATTAAATTAATAAGATTAATTTGTGCAGCGTTTTCTTGTCCTAAATAATTTTCGATTGAGAATTTTGTGCATACAATTCTACTTGTTTAATATTAAATATAAAGAAAATACAATAAAAAATAACATGATCTATTTTATAAAAAAATTATTTTCTTTTACTATTATTTTTATACATTATTTCTTAAATTACAAGATATATATATATATATATATATATATATATATATATATATATATATAGGTGACATGTAATATCTGTACTTACGTACTAATAAAGGAGGTTTCCCAACCAAAAAAAAATCTTCAAACAAAATAAACAAAGCCTAAATATATTGATATAACAACATTTATAAAAGAAATTATTTTATTTTAAAGTGTCAATGCCACAATATAATACAAAACTCTAAAATTTAAAACTCATATCATAAAAATTCTACATGTGAAATTCTAAATCATAAATTCAACGCTCCGAATCCCTAAAACTATTAACCCTAAATCTTGGATTAGAAATCCTAAGATACTAATCCTAAAACCTAAACCGTCAAACTTAATCATAAATTTATCCTAAACCGTTACCTTAAAATCTAAACATCATACTCTAAACTTTTTAATTGAAGCCCTAAACTTACTTCTACCACTTTTTTTGTTGAAATAATTAATAATAAAAATAAGTTACTTCATATCAAGAACAAAATATATTAAGAATTTCCTTATTATTTTATAGTGATATAAATAATTTAATGTTTAAGTCGGTCACAGCAAGATTCGCAAATTTAATATTATAAAATGAAGTTTACAAATTGAGCTCTTAATTTTAAATTCTACATATTTAATTATTATCTTTAATTACATGAAATATTGTAATTATATGCAGGGCGTTTTGGCTTTGTACTAAAGTCATGCGTTGGACATGCGTATATAGATTAATAAATGCATCATGCAATCGTGACGAGACCCCGCGGGATAAAATAATATTGAAAATAGGATCTCAAATTGGATTTTAAATTCAATTTGTCATTAAATATAAGATAATAAAATAAATTTATATAACTCAATCTAATAAATATAAAATGTTTGCAATTCAATTTTAAATTCTAATTTTGTTTCTATTACATTTTCGTTAAAATAATAAATTGTTCTTCGGACAATGACTTAGCATTAATATATGATTTCAATTTTAATATATTTTTTAATGCTTGACTTTTTTTAATATTTCATTTTGAGCAATGATTAAATTAATTTATAACTTAATGATGAAGTATTTTGCTCACTAATTAATTAAAAAAGTTATAATTTAATAAATTTTTTATGATAATTAGAAGTTGATAGTTTATATGCCATCATCATTTTATTTTAGATTTATTCTTCTTGTTTTAACTTATGTCCTTAATTATGTAAACCTAATATAATTAATTTAGTTTTAGATAATTATATCTTATTTGAGGTTATAAATAAATAAAAATAAATATATAATGTCATAAATTATATTTTAAGTAATTATTTTTCTATTTTAAATATTAAATAAATAAAATTTAAGTAAGTAATAGACAAATAAATAGGATAATGGTATAAAAAATTCCACCTTTAAAAAGGTTTACTATTTTGCTATTGGATCACCTTTTTTTTAATATCAAAACAAGTAAATTAAAATTAAAAATATAAATATTAATATATTAAATGTAATATAATGATAAAAATAAAGTTTCATATAGTATTATTTAAATAAATATATAATATTATGAAACATAATTACTTATATTTTAGGTAATTATGCAAATTTCTCAACTAACTCACCTTTATTTTATTTTTTTATTTTTAGTGATATGCCCGCTGCCTAATCGAAAAATTCTCGTGCTTGTATTTTAAATATATGTTTATATTTCTCAAACATAAATGAAATATAAATTTTTGTTTTGTTTTATTTTATTTTAAGGATTCTTGCACCATGTCCCAGGAACCTAGGGCGGGAGAATTTTACCCTTTTAGAATAAAGTATTATTTTTTTGGTAATAACTCCAAGTCATTTGTTTATTTAGCCAAAAACTGTCTTTGAATTACTTCATCAGTTTGTTGCAGTTGTCTTGTTTGTCTTGTCAATCTTTATTCAAGGTTATCCACTTTGATATTCCAATTATGACATCTGCAATTATTTACTTCTTTCCCTCTTGTTTAAAAAAGAAAAATTCACGTATTTCATTTGGTTGCCTCCTTCATTGGAAATTAATTGTATACTCCCACAAGACGTTTGTTATTTTCTTCTCACATGAAAAAAAAAAAAAAATAACAACACATGCAACTGGATGGAGTTAAATAAATCCCATGCCTAGTGAGGAATTCTTGGCAATTCATATAAATTACAATCCCAGGACCATTCTTAACAACAATTTTACAATAAAAATTAATTTCATCAACTAATATTTATTAAACATAAGCAATTTTTGGCTAAAAAATGATAATAATACTAAATTGATACAAAATTTGTGAAATTAGTATTAAATTAATATTAAAATATGTTTCATTACTGACTTAATGCCTTTCAAAAAGCAATCAGTCATTTATTGTAAAATTTGTATATATAAATTTTAGGCGCGTCCATACAAATCGGAACAAAAATCTCCCGGAAGCTCATCCCACCTTTGACTGCAAGCCTGTAATAATTTCTCCGTTTCTTATTATTTTCCGCTCTATTTTGAAACAAATTTATTTTTTATTTGTTATTTTTATATTCTAATAAAATATTAAATATTCTTATTTCAACTTTATTCTTATTTCTTATTAATAAATACTTCATTATTTTATATTCTTAATATACTTATATTTATTTCATTATATTTCTATTTTTATTTTCAACTATTTTAGTTTTTTTTGCATAAAAGATAATTTTAAAAATTTTATAAAAATAAATTAAATTACATATTAATATATATAATAAGTTAATTATGATAGATAATAAATAATAAAAAATTGATTATTTAACATTGTTGGCCAGAAAAATGAAAAGTCATTTTTTATCTTCGTTGTTTTTTAATATCTTAAAGCTATAAGGAATATTTTACTTCGCGAAGATTATAAAATCAATACTACAATACAAGTCAACCATAATCCAACAATTTTTTTATTGTGACGATGTTAATTATATGAGAAATGACTAGATTATTATACAGGAGTTTCTCCCTCCACTTGTTACAAGTCAACTCCGACGTCACATTTCCCCGTCTTGCGCTCTTACTTTCGCCCTATATATTCACAACTCTCTCATATCTCTCCTGCATCCTTTCTACTCTGCAACTGCGATATCAAAATCCGCAGAACATATTTAACCATGGCGGCTGGCAGAGGCGGTCCGGTTGCTATCCATGGCCGGTCAGACATGAAGGGCCTGACTGTCCAAGTCATAACCGGCCGGTGGTTCGTGGTGTTTGCCTCATTTCTGATCATGGCGGCTGCCGGAGCCACCTACATGTTCGGCCTCTATTCCCCAGAAATCAAGTCCGTACTTGGCTATGACCAAAGTACTCTCAATCTCCTGAGTTTCTTCAAGGACTTGGGTTCTAACGTCGGAGTCCTCTCCGGCCTCATCAACGAGGTGGCGCCGCCGTGGGTGGTACTGGCCATCGGAGCAGTGCTGAACTTTTTTGGCTACTTCATGATATGGCTCGCAGTGACCCAAAAAATGGCCAAGCCTAAAGTTTGGCAGATGTGTTTGTATATTTGCATTGGTGCAAATTCTCAATCCTTTGCCAATACTGGTTCTCTCGTAACATGTGTGAAGAACTTCCCAGAAAGCCGTGGGGTTGTTTTAGGAATTCTGAAAGGCTATGTGGGACTTAGTGGAGCCATCATTACCCAATTATACAATGCCTTCTATTTCAATGACCCAAAGGCTTTGATTTTGCTCATAGGTTGGCTTCCGGCCGCCATATCCTTTGCTTTTCTCCGAACAATTCGGTACATAAAGCCAGTTCAAAACCGTAACGAGCTAAAAATCTTCTACAAATTCCTCTACATTTCTCTCGGCCTCGCCGGGTTTCTAATGATCATGATCATAGTCCAGAAGAAGCTCAACTTCACCCGGAGCGAGTTTGGTGTGAGCGCCGGCTTGGTTCTTTTCTTGCTCTTTCTCCCACTTGCTGTTGTCATTCATGAAGAAATGAAGATATGGCAGAGCAAAAGGATCGCTATGATGGATCCTTCGCCGGTGAAAATAGTCACTGATGGCGAAAAGATCAATCCGGAAGAGTCCATCAATGAGACGTCTCTTTCAGGACAAACAACAAACAGCAAAGAAACTGTTTCGGTGGAAAGAACTGAAATCAGATGGTGGCAAAATGTTTTTAGCCAGCCGGCCAGAGGTGAGGACTACACAATACTTCAAGCCCTTTTTAGTGTTGACATGTTCATACTATTCTTTTCTTGTATTTGTGGTGTTGGAGGAACATTAACAGCAGTAGACAATCTTGGTCAGATTGGAGCTTCGTTGAAATACCCAAAGAAAAGTATAAGCACTTTTGTGTCTCTTGTGAGTATTTGGAATTACCTAGGACGAGTTTTCTCAGGGTTTGTTTCTGAACACTTTCTAGTAAAATACAGATTCCCTCGTCCTCTTATGCTCACAATGACCTTACTTTTGTCATGTGTTGGTCATCTTTTGATAGCCTTTGATGTTCCAAACGGCCTTTATGTTGCATCCGTGATAATTGGATTTTGTTTTGGTGCACAATGGCCTTTGCTATTTGCCATAATATCTGAGCTCTTTGGACTCAAGTATTACTCCACTTTGTACAACTTTGGGTCCGTGGCTAGCCCAATTGGGCTGTATATTCTTAATGTGAAGGTCACTGGTCATTTGTACGACAAAGAAGCTAACAAGCAATTGGCAGCATCAGGAGTCCAAAGAAAGGCAGGGCAGGAATTGGATTGTGTTGGAGTTGAATGTTTCAAGTTGTCATTCATTATTATCACAGCTGCAACTTTCTTTGGTGCACTTGTTTCACTCATTTTGGTGGCAAGGACTAAAAAGTTTTACAAAGGTGACATATACAAGAAATTCCGGGACCAGGCGTTGCCAGCCGATGCCGAAATGACGGTGGTGGAGAATGGCGCTGGCCGGAGAGTAGATCTCAAAAATGGGCAGTAATGGTAAAGAATAAAATCTCCTCAGTTCTCAATTCTCACTCTGATTCACTTTCATATGTCCAATCCAGTGGGTCTCCCATTGCTACTCATTTTCCATATATATATACACAGAGAGAGAGAGAGAGAGAGAGAGAATATAAGATTTGAAAGAAAAAAATTACTTGTAACAAGGACAGAAAAGAAAATTATATGTATATGTAGATAAAGATTTAAGTTTTTTTTCATTCTCTTTTATTGAGCATGATGCAATTAGTTTGTAACAATTTGTGTTCAAGTGGAGCAGTTTGTTGGCTTGATGTATACTTGAGTTTTCTTTCTTGCAAAGTTGTCTTTTGCTGTCACGCAAACTACATTTTGTGATCTCAGGAGGTTTCGTCTTTTGTATATACTAGTTGTCATAAAATAAAGATGAATGGAATTCGATTTAGGCTTGATTTGGCATGTAATTTTCCTAAAATTAATTTTATTTTATTTTAATATAAAATACTTTAATTTATTTATAAATAAATTTATTATTTAAAAATTTTATTAAAAATAATAATTTCAATTCATTTGTAAATGAATTATTTTATTTGAAATATATTAAAAATATATAAAATTTAATTAAAAAGTAGATTTTAATGATATTATAATAAATATAGTGCTAAAAAAAGGATAAAACTTTTATATAAAATATTTTTTAAATCAAATAAAATTAATTCTAGTAAAATTATAACTAAATTTAATATATTTCATAATAATATAAATATATTTAAAATAAAAAATATAAATAAAATAAAATAAAATAAAATCTTTTTTATACTTGAAGTCAAATACTATTTTAATTATATTTATATAAATTTTCTTGCTTCTAAGACGAGTTGGTCGGCTGGCACCTTGAAGTATCCACAAAAATGAGTAATATCATTTTGTTTTCGTGAATGTCATATCGCATGCAATTATTAAACATACGAGTAGATTTTATTTTATGCAAGTAACTGATAAATTAGTTAATAATTAATAAATTAATTAATATTTGATAAGGTAATTAATAATTAGTAATTTATAATTGATAACGAATAGTTAATAAGTTAATTAAGTATTTCATAAAATTAATTGTTAAAATTATAAAATAACATAAAAATATATTACTAAAAATAAATATATAAATAAAATAATTTATATTTATTTAAAAATTAAATTATATTAAAGTAATTAAAAATTTAAAATAAAAATATAATATTTAATATTTAATTAATTATATTTTATAAACTTATATATTTATTTACTTATATAATTTTATTTTATTATTTATTATAAAATTATAATTACTTAAAATATAATTAATTATATTTTATAATATTATTTATTTACATATATATTTTTATATATTTATAATTTAAAATTAAGATATAATTATATTAAAATTAAATTAATTATATTTTATAAAAATTATTTAAATTTATATTACAAAGGATATGGGTTATAAATTAATAAAAAGAATAAAAATAAATTTAAAAAAAATTGAAGAATTAATAGTTTATAAGTTATAAACTAATTTAGTTAATTTATAATGCTTAATCGAGGAAAGACACTTTTGTTAACGGATGGTGTTTAGTTGGTTACTGGAATTTGGCGTATACCTTCGCACGGTGTTTATTATTTTATTAATATAAAAATAATATTTATATAATAAAATAAAATTATTATGAAGATATTAAAATTTTATTTATTATTTTATTTTATATTTATATATTTAAATTTATAAATAACAAAATTTCAAGCTAAAATATATTCGAGGTGAGTTATAAAATTTTAATAAAATTTAATTGATATATCTTTAACTTAATTTGAAATATAATACTTAAATTTGATGTAAGAAAATATTGATAAATTTTAAATGAATAAATTTAATTTTAATATTAATTTTTAAATATATTCACTAAATATTAATAATTAATTAACTTAATTAATGTTTTCTATATTGAAATTTTGATATATTAAATATATTTTTGTTACAGAAATATATATCTAATGGTACATATATTGAGTAAAATAATCATGTAAAATAACACAAGTGAATATAAAAAAAAGATAAAAACTAAAATATGCTATACACCAAATAAAAAGAGGATAAAGAATATTCAAAAAAATAAAAATATATATAAATTGTAAAATAATAAGAGTTAAAAAAATAGAATAATTAAGAAATTTAATTACAACGGAACTGGAAGGAAGAGAAAGGTGCATGAATTTTAAAATCTTGATAAAATTCAAAATAATATATATTTAGTCTACAGTATAGCATTCAAGATTCGAAATCAAGAAAAATTAGTTAAATTATAATAAATAAATATAATATTAAATTTTTAAATATTTTTATTAAAAATAAAAAAAATTAATTAATTTAGTTAATACCTTCTATATTTAATTTTAAACTTATTGTAAATATTTTTATTATAAAATTAAAATATATTATATTCTGTCTATATTATTTAGTAATATAAGTATTTGACATATAAATAATAAAAATGAATATGACAAAAAAAAGGAAAATCATATAATTGATTATATAAAAAAAAACGTATGTGCTATAAAGTAATAATATGTAAAAATAAAATATATAATTAGGTAAAATATTTTATGTTATTTAAAATATTTTATAAAACAATCAAAATATATTTTATTAGATTTATGATATTCAATAATATTGATATTTAAGTTGCAAATAATAGAAATGTTTTAGAAAGAGAAAAAGAAAAATGCACAATGAAATAGAGAAAAGATGAAAAAAAAAAAAAGTGGGCAGAGCCGTGAATAACAAATTCTTAACAAAATTTCAATTTATATATATATATTAGTTGAAACAAAAAATTTTAAGACTAATATTAAAATAGTGAAAGATTTAAATAAATGATTTTAATTTTAATTTTAAATATTTCTATAAAAATAAAATTTTTAATCAATTAATTAAATCATTAATTTCCATACTAAAGTCAAACATATATAAAATATTTCTAAAATAAAATTAAAATACATATTCTTATATTTATATTAATTTGTGATAAGTGTAGTTGTAAATAATAGTAGTGAATATAAAAAATAAAAAAAACATGATGGAGAAAATAAAAAATCAAAAAGATATTGCATGATTTGAGCTGTAAGTAATAGAAATAATTTGGAAAGAGAAAAAGAAAAATATGAAATGGTATAAATAACAAAAAGAGAAATAATGCGTAAATTATAAAATTTTAAAAAAACTTCAATTTATATATTTATTTGAAATATAACATTTTAAAATATCCAAAAATAGTTAAAATTTTAAATAAATGCATTTAGCTTCAATTTTCAAATATCTTTATAAGAATAAAATTTATAATTACTTAATTAAGTTAATACTTTTTATATTAAAATTTAACTTATATAAAATAAGAGATTTATCTTATATTTATATTGGTTTGTGATAAACGTATGAATTACAAAAAAAAATAATAGTGAATATAAAAAATAAAAAATGAAATAGAGAAAATAAAAAATTTAAAAATACCGCTTCAACTGTAAAATAATAAGAGATAAAAATAAAATTTATAAATAAGTAATTAAATTAAATTAATTATTTTAATAATAAAAATAAAATATATTATATTATATTTATGTTCTCAATGATATTAATTGAACTATAAAAAATATGGATAAATTTAAAAAAAAAAACAGAAGTAGAAATGAAACGAGAAGATGGTAAGGCATTGCGAAAAGAAGAAGAATCAAATATAAAAAAAATAAATGATTCAAATAATTTTTAAAAAGCATACAAATCAATGTGAAAAATTTTGCACAAAAGTAAATATATTTACAAAATTAATGTCCTCCCGTAAGTATGACTAAAACTGGAATACTATATGATTGCACGATATAAATAAAATACTTTATGTTATTAAAGAGAAAATTTTAAATAATATATTTAATATGATTAGAAAGGAAGATTATTTATAAAATACAATAAAATTATAAAAAAAATAACATTTAAATAGTACTTTATTTTATTATAATGGAAGTAAAGAGTAAAAGTGAAAGAAGAAAATTAACAGCAGGCGAAAAAGTGTTAAGGTAAGAGGCCCGTAAAAATGTGACACATAAAAGAAAAGTAAAATAATTGATATGTAAACGATATGAACATATAAGAAATGGAATAAAATAGATAAAAAAGAAAAATAGTGTGTATATTATAAAAAAATATAAAAGTTATAAAATAAAAAAATTAAAAGTTAAAAATTTAAAAATAAAAATATTTTGAATTGGATTGGGAGAAGGAGAAATAAAATTAAAAGAAAAAATGGAGCGGACGGGCAGAGAAGAAAGACGAGGTGGTCTTTGGGGAGAAATTTTTAAGAACGACGCGTGCCGAATGAATGCATCAGCGGCACGGCTCTTGAGGGAAAAGTACGGTGATTATTACTGGTCATTATCACGTGGGGTTTGAAATCTCTCTCAACCAATTCATTGTGTCCACTCCTTCGGAGCTTTCCTTCAATATTAATAATTTTATCATTACGAAAAAAATTATAATTATTGCTTTGATAGAGATATTTAGGATGAGAACGTTTCTTTTCAAATTTAAAATTAGTTATTATTACTTATGATATTTTAAATATTGGACCAAGCTAAGCAACTCAATTTAGACAATTTAATTATTAATCATTATAACATTTGATTCAAGTCGAGTCAAAAAAAAATTTTTACCTGGCGAATAGGTCTAAACACATTTCAAATCAGTACACTCGAATAAGAATAGGGAAAAATTGAAAACTTATCGATTAACCCTTTTTTTTTTTCCCCTTTCGATCTTTTTCTTGAGTTGGTCAAACGAGCCTTTGTATACCAAAAAAATAAAAATTAATTCTGTAGTTGAGTAAAATAATAATTTATTTCTTTATTTAATCTTTTAAATTTTTTTTGGTATATTATGGGTCATATGAATAATGTAAATTAGTAGTTATTTATTTTTAATAAATAGAGAATTATTAATAGAGGTGCTTGTTGGTTAAACGAGTTAGTTGGCGGATTTTATGTAAATTGAATTAAAAAAAATTAAATTCTCTAAAAAATAGATTTAAGCAGATTTGATTCGGCTACATATCAAATTAGTTTGTAGGTCTAAATGAATCTAAATTATTTTTTAAAAATATTTTTATATTTAATAATTTAAATAATATTTATATTTAAAAATAAAAAAATAAGGCATCTTATTAATTATTTTTACATCATAACTTAATATGAAATACAATTCATTTGTTAAAAAATTAAACTTAATTATTCAAAATAACTGAATATAATAATAAAAATAAATAATAAATAATAAAATTAATAAATATAAAAATAAAATTATCAATATAAAATATAAAAAATAAAACTTTAAAACAAAGAAAAAAAGATTAGGTCATAGATCGGTTCAGTCTATTTTAAAAATAAAATGAATAATTCAAAATAAGTTTATTAAAAATGCAAGCCAAACAAATTAGGTCCACATAGACCAAAGTTTAGTTTGATCTAATCTATCTATTAAATATCCCTAATTACTAACTTTCATATAAAAACGATAATAACACTTATTATTTAACCTAGATAAGAAAAACATACTGTTAATTTAATGAATATAACATTTAAGTAATTTTAATAAAAATTTATTAATTTAAAACATATTAGTTGACTTCTTTTATTTTATTTTATTTTATCTTTATAATAAATGCATTCATTAAATCAAAAAAATTATTGATGGTAACAAATTCACTATAATATGTATTATTTTATTATTTTTAAATTTATAGTATATTTTTATTTAACTAAAAGAGTGAAAATTGTTATCTCTACATCTTCATCTGAATGTTGTTTATAACGAAGATGTATAAATTAACAACCTCCTTAATAAAATTATAAATTTAATGTCATCTAGTTCTATCACAAATTTAACTGATTGAACAATTATTCGATAATCTGTTTTTAATTTAATGTTTAATTCAATTTTTAAGACACGGGCTATAGGAAAGGTTGAAAGATTACTACGGGCTAATTAATCCTGAAGTTTAAAAAAAAAAAGAAGAAAAACACTATTTCATAAATAAATAAATAATATATTTAGTGACAAAATGAAGTGTTTTTACATGAGCAAGAAAAAGTTAAAAGATTACTGCAAGCTAATTAAACCTCAAGTTAAACACAATACTATTTCAAAATTCTCTCTTCCTTTGTACACATATAAAATATATTTAATAAAAAGGTATTTTTATGTAAAAATAAACGGCATAAGTTATGAAATATTTGACATTAAAATATAAAATTATATAATTTTTTAATTAAATTTTAATTTTAATTTTAATTATTAATATTAAATTCAATCATCACTCGTACGTGTGCGCGCGCGCACAAGTCAAAGCAAGCATCTATGATTATGCAGCTCGTCGACCAATCCAACAAACAATCAAAAAACAATTTTCCACCTAAGTTTGAAAAGTTGCTTTTTGACCTTAACGAGAAGGAAGGCCAACTTCGGTACCCAAATCGAGGAAGATGCAATGAATCGAGGATTCCCAGCATCCCGGTTGTGTGGTTTTGGGAAATGGTTACGACTATTTTTATAAAATGTAAATTTAACATAAAATTTACAATTTTTTAAATAATTATAGATATTTAAAGTATGAGGTTTCCACTTTTTCATAAAATTTTAAAAATAAATTACAGCATAGTCATATTAATAATACAAAAATATTTAGGGCTTTGTAAAAAAGTCCAGAAAATTTTATAAAAATCATAATTTTATTTTAAAAATTAAAAAAATAATGCCATTAACCGTTTTTCAACAAGGCACTAAAGCTAACTACTTTTAATGGATAAAATATCATTTTAATATTTTTTACGAAACTTATTTCCATTTTACCATCTTTGAAAAATTTATTACTAAAATACGCATGGAGGGGGGAGGCGTCATTTAGGTTAGCGCCATTTAGGGAGGGGCGCCATTCAGGATGGCACCTCTGGGAAGCTTTGAGGGCGCCATTCAAGGTGGCGCCCTCGGTCCTATTTTTTACAATTTTTCCTTCCAAAAATAATTAATTTTGATATCATTTGAAAATAAAAATTTTAAAAATAAATAATATATGATTGTGACTTAAAATAAATTTTTGAAAATAAATTACACATTTTATAATTATATTTGATGTCATATAAAAATATGTTAACCCCACTTTGATATCTAATACATAAATTTATTATAGGAATCAAATAAAAAAGTAGTTAATGATAATAATATAATGAATAAAAATAATAAATATTTAGTAAATAATTAAATATTATTTAAAAAATATAGGATCAATAAAGAATAATTACGTAATTTATATTAATATCTCTCAAAATTTGATCCAATGACACTTAATATTTATCAATTTTCAAAATTATAAACTTCCAACGTTTGGAATTATATTATTACAAGTAATTATTTAATATATTATTACACATAAGTAAATTTATTGAATTATTCAATAATATTCTTTATATACGAAGTTGAAGATTGTTAAAAATGAAAAGAAATATAACGAAATAAATATATTTTTCTTATTTTGTATTTATTCCAATAATATTCTTGTCACTTTGTATTTATCTCAATAAAATTATTTTTATTTTGTAACAAAGTAAATGCGAAATGACGAGGTTGAAGATAGCTGAAAATTTAAAAAAATGTGATTATTTCGTTACAATAATCTTTTCATTTTGTAATGAAATCAAATTTGTAACATGAATTAGTTATTTTTTATTTCGTCACAATGATAAAATATTTTGGCAATGAGAGGGAAAAGTACCAATTAACTATTTTTTAAGAAACTATTATTCGTTTTAACGTTCCTTCGAAACATTTTATCGAAATAAGCACAGAAGATACGCACAGCAATGGAGAGACGCCAAATGGCATGTAGAGGTACGTTAGATGAAATGGCGTCATTGGCGCTGAAGGCAAGGGACGGCAGGCGATATGGCACCTTTGGCCTACGGCACCCTCGCTCCTCATTTCTAAGTTAATCAGTCGGTGACCATGTCGACTGTGAATCCAAGAGACTTGAATTTTGGTACTGTACATGGGCAGCATCCTCATCTACGTTGACAATTGTGCTACGTATTTTTATTCTTAAATGTTTGGTGAACTCGACTTATAACGTATTGAATAAACACAACATTTCATGTCATTTACAAGGATGATGGTTATCTATCCTTCAAATATTATAATTAATATTATTAATTTTTTGATATTTAAATAAATAATGAGAAAAAATTTTAATTAAAAAATAAATATATATTTCACATTATGAATATAAAATTTATTAAATTAATTTAACATTATTTATTTATTTTCACATGATAAATAAAAAAAGAGTAGATAATTATAACAGTTGTGAAAGTATGATAATTAATAATGTTAGTTATTATATTTGAGATATGTCCTTATCATCATTTTTTAAAAAAAACTAAATATTGCAATGATTTTGAAGTTTATTATTATTTATAATTATTCCTACGCAAGCAATTAAAAATGTCATTGTAATTAAAATCATCCTAAATGTTGATGTTTGGTAATAAAGTAGTAAAATCATTCTAAATATTGATGTTTGGCAATAAAGTAGTAAGATAAATGTACATAAATATACAATAAACATAGAAAAGAAAGCTAATGTCTACGTAAGTGATGTCCAGTCCCACATCCAGGATCGGTAATGTGGCGGCCATATCTACTAACCCTTTGCGCAGGCTCGGGAGTCACATCCCCGGTGTCTGTGTCTCCTCTACCTCCAGCTCCCGCTCTACCTCTGCCCCTGGCTCCCGCTCTGCCTCCACCTCTACCTCTATCTACAAGCTCTGAGTCATTTGTCATCATGCCACCATGTGTTAATCCCTGATCCTGAGTATGCCAATCAAATGCAGGACGATATGGCTACGATGGACCAGCATCATCGGAAGGAAAGGCATAGAATGAAGATAAAACTCCTTGTATGTGTGGAAATGCCTAGAATGAGGATGGAACACCAGGAGGAAACTGGTACATCTAGGATGACGACGGCCCATATAGTACAGCCGGGAACATGGTGGAGGATGAAGGATCATCAAGTGCAGTAGGGTACATATAAGATGAGGCAGTAACATCAGGCCTCATCGTCATGGTCTCCTAGGCAGTCGAAGGTGGAATCTGTTGCACTGTCGAAGCGGACGAAAAATCAGCCTGCGACGTATGTCGTGGAGCAGTGCGACGTTGTCGGCGAAAGCGAGGCTGATCATGGTCACCCTCCGCAGGGTCTGGGATATGATGGGCTTGAGGAGCTGGCTTCGCATGTAAGTCAATAATCACATGATCAACCTCCTGAATGGCATGAAGGATGGACTCCATCGCTGATCTAAGTGCATCGAAGGTGAACATAGCCTGCCCCTCAGGGGTAGTGAAGTCCTGTAGTGTGGAAACCTCATCTACCTGTGCAAATTTTTGACATTAAAGTTAGTTATAATACTAATGCATTTAAAGAAAATCAGATACAGAAAACTAGCACGCAATATTACCACAAGGTCTAGCGCTCCCCTAACGGGTGTAATACATCGCCTGGTAACCCGTCTGTACCATGTCATGTAATCGGATCGTGGTCCCAGAACTAGGTGTGTCATCAGCTCGGCGATAGCGCACAAGTCTCACCGGATATCCTAGAGTGCAATATACAGCTGATAGCGGATGTGCCACTCCTCATCATGTTGACCGGACAAGTGAAGGCAATGGACCTCCGCCACCTGCTTCGGTGGCTCTGGAATAGCCTGGCGTAGTCCAAACTGCCGCAAAACCCTATCAGGCTGGTGCCACTCGATAATTTGAAAATGAATGAGTGGCACCACTGTTGTCCACGTGTCACTCCTGTCAAAGCAGTACTAAGGTAGTGATGCGGTGACCTTCTCAATGTACAGGATCCAGGCGATCTGAAGTTGCAAATTTAGGTTGTCATTAAAATACGATAATGGAATGGACAAAGCCCTGAAATAAAGAAATCCATTATCCCCTACATACCTGGTCAAGTCGAAGACGGTTCAGCACGTATCTGTAATGGGGTAGGCTGTGTGCCGGACTATCCTGAAACGTCTTCTGATAGTGGCACCTGCCAAGTACAATAACAAAGTTAAACAACTTCGTAGTAAACTTAATTATAAGTGAAAGTTAAAAAATTTTCTAACCTGCGTGCTAAGGGGCCAATCCCTGCATCCCCCTCTGGTATGTCTAAAACAGCTATCGCGGGGGCGATAGTGGGAAATCTATCCCATGCCCAGAGTTGCAGTAGTGGGCAACACCCTCCTATCTCCCTGTAATCCGGAGCGGTGGCCTTGCAGAGCTCTCTGTATAGATAGGCCAGGCAAGTAGATCCCCAACTGTACGTCCCAGCCTCATGTAAGTGTCCGATCAAGGGTAAGTGCATGAGGTGGACATATGTGCCGGAATGGTCTAGAAATAATGTCCCACCAATGAGACGTAAAATGTAAGCCCGAGCGAATCTCTGCACTATCACCTCATCCGCATCATCTGGAAGATGAGTGAAATGCCTCTCTAACCAACTCATCCTCAGTCGCCCCCCTCTGATGACATTTTCATCCACCGGTAACTGGAGTCCCAAATACTCCTCTATCAGGGCTCCCCATCCCCACACAGTGGGCCCCGTCACTACTTGACCGTCAATGGGTAGGTCGAGCTAAAAAGCAACATCCTGCAGGGTAATAGTCGTCTCTCCCTGCGGTATGTGAAAGGTGTGTGTCTCCGACCTCCACCTCTCTACAAAAGTATTGATCAACTGATGGTCGATCGGCACAAACTTGCACATCGCCAAGCCGTAAAAGCCTGCCTCTCGTAAAAAGGGGACAATAAACTCTGGCAGCTGCTGGTGATGCTAGTGATGAGCTCGTCGAATCCTAAGCACACGATCAGGCTGCAAAAGAAAAAAAATCACCAATTATCACGTCTGACAATTCAGAAACGGTTTAACCAAGTTTATTAAGATCTAACTATTTTCATACATGGCCTGCCTAAATCAACTGGGATATGTGTGAGGCCTGAGCCGTCAGCAGTGAAGGATCCCATGGTCCAGGATCAACGCGTCAGGATGTGGATGCCATCTGCCACGACAAGCATTGCATTAGAATGAAATTTAAACACACACTAACTTAACAGACTTGTGCAATTTAAGTACAAAGTTCAACACAAGAGTTTGTATGGTCAAAATACCAAAATACGAACATTTTATAAATTTTTTTTCGCTTTACCGCGATTTCAAAAGTATTTATCAAAGTCGCAGGGCGCCGCACTGTATGACGTCATTGGGCTTCCGCTGAAGGCGCCTTTCAACATGGTGCCTTCGCTGCACCTAGCTTGTTGTATCAGGGAGAGGGGAAGGAGCTAGGAGTCGCCTTTTCACTTGGCGCCATTTGGAATTTCATAATATTTTATATTTAATTAATTAAATTTTATAAATTTATATATTTATTTACCAAATTTTTAGGTTATTATTATTTATAATAAAATTATAATTTTTAAAATATAATTAATTATATTTTATGATATTATTTATATATATTATAATTTAAAATTAAGATATATAATTTTTAAAATTAAATTAATTATATTTTATAAAAAATATTTAAATTTATATACCAAAAGCCCTTATATTTTTTTTTAATTTACAATCTATACTAGTTAATGTTGATGTTTGGTATATAAATCTAAATATTTTTTATAAAATATAATTATTTGTAGGTTAAAAAATATATATCTTAATTTTAAATTATAATATATATAAATAATATCATAAAATATAATTAATTATATTTTAAAAATTATAATTTTATTATAAATAATAATAACCTAAAAATTATGTAAATAAATATATAAATTTACACTTTCGAAACCGCGGTAAAGCAAAAAAAAGTTTATAAAATATCCGTACTTTGGTATTTTAACCAATTTGTATACACACTTGGATGATTAACTAATGGTCGGTTCACATTACTAGTAATGGGGTAACATATATATACATAATGATGTGCAATTTTACAACTATAAAAAAAAAATACAGTGTGCGACCGTTACACTTATGATATTGGTTAACATACTTTATAACATATATGCGAAAGTAAATAATAAAAATCAAGGTGTAGAAGGGCCTTCCTCCCCATGTAGCAATGAGCAGCACCTACGATTATGTCCTTCCATCTTACAATGACCGCATTTTTGCTTTACACCGCTCTCTTGAGGCCAATCCATCTCATTTCTTATCCGGGTCAACTTTGGTCGTCCCCTTGCACGTAATCTTCCATAATTTGGAACTAGGATAGGAAATGGTGGTAGGTTATTCCATTGCAACCACTCCCCGATAGGCCACTACTCAGATTTATAGCAATTGAGTAGTGTGTCAAGCCTGTATACAACATCGACATATGGGTCCCACGATATGTTGATTGGGGCACAAGCAGTAATAATATGAGCGCAAGGATACCTATATGCTTGGAATTGTCCACATTCACATTGCCCTTTGTCTAATAACACTTGGACGACCTTTCCACATGACCCCCTGGCCATATCAGGGCCCTTCACCACCTCAAATCTAGTCACTTGTCTATTATAAGTACGAACGTGGTAAGAAGAAGCACGTGACTGGATAGTCACAAGCTCCTGTCTGAATCTGCTTGCGTATATATGACCTTGTTGTAGTTCAGCATGTGCTTCTTTTGCCCTTTCCACAAAGTACTTGACACATCTATAGTATGTTTGTTGAACACAGCCTGTGATTAGTAGCTTCCTTAATCCTTTGAAGAGGCCATTGATGCACTCTACAATGTTAGTCGTCATATGACTATATCTTGTGCCTTCATCATAAGCAAGCGTCCACTTCTCCATCGGAATAGCGGTCAACTTTTTGTGGATCTCCTCGTTGACTTTGCTAAGGTTCTCCAATCTCTCCATAGCCTTTTCCCAACTGGGCTCATACGCTGAACAGAAGGAGACAAATAGGTTAACCAGGTTGAACTACCAGATACACAAATTTATAGATACAAGGTTCAACAAAGAAATTATGCTATAACGCATACCAATTTTAAGGACAGCTTTCCTCACATTGTCATCCCTGCACTTCTTGCGAACGTTGCTGGCAATATGTCTGATACAGTACCGGTGAAAAGCATAAGGAGGTTGCCATCCCAGGCCTTCGGTGGCTACAACATCTTTTATAGCTCGGTGCCGATCTGATATCAAGCAAATTCCTTGCTTGTTCATAACATTTACCCGCAGTAATGCTAAAAACCAACTCCAGTTTTCATAGTTCTCCCTGTCAACAACGGCAAAGGCAAGAGGAATGGGGCATTTGTTACCGTCCTAGGTCGCAGCAATCAGTAGCACACCCCTGAACTTGCCATACAGATGCGTTCCATCAACTTGTATGAATTGCTTGCAGGAGGGAAATGCGACAATGCATGACTTGAAGCCCAAAAAATTCGGTTGAAGACATGTTTCTGCGGATTAACACAGTTGTCAGCTGTGACGAATTCTTGTGACTCCAACTTGACCAGCGCCTAGTCACAGTAGCCTAAAATGTCCAACCATTTGGGAAGCACTTCATACGATTTATCCCAATCACTGTACACCTTGACAATTGCCTTTTGTTTCACCTTCCATGCTTTCCTGTACGAAATCTTATACCCGTACATGCCTTCCACCTTCTCTTGTATAAGTGAGATTGGAACATCTTGCTTCACTTTAATCATCTCCAGTATCAAGGAACTGATATACTCGGAGTCCAGAGACTTGTGATCCTGTGTCAAACTAGCATTAACACATGTGTGAGGCCCTGAAAATCTAGTTATTGTCCAAGAGTTACAATTCTTCAGCTTCGTCGCTCTGAGATAGAAATTGCATTGGTCCCCGTAATTATCACACTTCACGCTTAATCTTCTAGTATCCGACTCCTCCACGTAATAATTATGGTGCCTTCTGATATGGTAATGCTTGGTTGTAGCAATTAAAGCCTCCTTGCAATCGAACTCTTGCCCAACCTGTAAGTCCTCCAAGTCGTAATCATAGCTTGGTTTCATTATTTTCAAAAATTCCTCAGGATTCCGCATGGCATCTCAATTAATGTGAGAGAAGACAGCAGCTTGAGGGACACTACATGATGTCTGTGCAGCATTGTCACTCCTCACTTGCCGCGTTGCAACACTGTCTCCATATGTAGTGGCGCGTTCTTCGTCATCAGTGTCACAATCATCATCGCTACTGCAAGACACCTCATCATCCTTAAAACCAAACTCGAGGTGGGCATCCATCAATATAGGATCAGCGGATTCTTCCTCTACGACCGGTAAGGCACTTGTTGAACCCATCATGGTATGTGATATATTTCGCGGGAAAACACTGACAACTGATGAGTCCAATGCAGGAGTATAACTATCAGAAATATGGAACTCGATTCCACCCGTGTAAGGAAGCCCTTCCCGCACCATCGAATAACTAGTGCTGACATTAGCCATTGGAACCATAGGTGATCTAGTTGTTGGAACTCTTTCTTGTGAACCCAGGTTAGCCGCATGCAGTTCGGATGTGATCACCTCCACATACAACTCCATTGCTATCATCGTCGGATGCTGTTCGTAGCTTGCAATGGCACATGCCAAGTCTTCATCGTCGTCCAATTCGTATGCCATGTATTGAGCCTCTGTTTGATGCTGTGGAAACCTATAAACAATTTTCCCCACAGCTTGATCTTCATGAAGCTTCAGTCGGGCATGAATTCTCTCCCGCAAAACATCCATAGTGCTGCATCCTCTTAACTTCAGTGCCTTTGGGGGAGGTCCATCGTACATTACCCCCATTGATCCCTCAATAATTGTACAATTTGAATATATAAAAGTAATTAAACTTTTCTTCATCTTCTTACTTTTAGCTGCAAAATACTCACTGCACCCCCACAACTGACAGATTGTCTCATATACAAATTTTGTTCTCATAAACGAATGTAGTAGTATTTATTACTATAATTAAAAGTGAACGGGATGTATTACTATTTTGTAAGGTATTCTATTAATACTACGTAATAATAGGATTATTTTTCTGGCCAAGCAAATGTTATTTCTTTTCCAAAACTAATATAATATTTGGCTATATAATCTTATTTATGGTTTAGTTTATCTCTTTCAATTATCACTTCTCTTGGTTATTTTGCACAAATTATACTAATTAAATTAGTTAACATTTTTAATACACTATATTTTTTATTTTTACGGCTTTTTTCTCCTTTCGCACCTACTACTAAATAGCAACTAAAATTATGTACACATTATTATTTAATTTTTTTAATATAATACAGTCATGAATTCTTTTTTACATTCACCGACTTCGTCTAATACTTATTTTGCAATACCTCCATATATATTTTAACGCTTCCTAGATAAACCTATGTATAGTATAATTTTTTCAAGTACGTTTATTGTTCTTGCATTTATAATATCTACTATTTAAATACAAAAAAGTTCAAATTTTCAATAACAATATCCTATTTTTTTAAGACTTTTGGTTACATTCACATATCCTAGAATTTTTTTTTAGTACTTCTCTTATGCTATATTAAGATTTTACATGAAAAAATCCTCTAAATATAACTTTCACCTAGGTCCTAAGACCTATATTAGGACACCTTTCTTTATCTCGTTTGTTGTTCTTTTAATAGCACAACCTATCACAGTACATATAAATTCCTACAAAATTTTCATAAATCATAACTTCACATCTTAAATTATAATTCCACATCATAAATCATAATAATCAATATAAAATAAAAAATTTATATTATTTATATCATAACATTCTAAATAAATTTCTCTACCAATATAAAAAATATTTTCATCGTGACTAATAAAAATTATAATATAAGCATAAAATTTATAAAAATACTAACCGGTAAGTATTCGGAGAAGCAAATAGAAAAAAGCCTCTGCATGAAAGAAAAATATGTTAGATAATTTAATAACTTTAATCTCTAAGTAAAAGTTATTAGATATTATTGTATCAATAAAAAAATTATGCAAAAATTACGCTAAATTAAATATATTTTGTAAAATAATATATTAAAGGAATAAAAATAATAATATATATAAAATTTTATTGATGTATATTCAATTTAAAATATAGTGTTTGAACTTTTATATCAAGAAAATATTAATAAATTTTAAAAGATAATTAATTTTTATTCTTAACTACTTTTATTAAAACTAAAATATATAGTTAATTATTTCAATTGGCGTTTTCCATAACATGAATTTTTAAAAAAAAGATATTTGATCATTAAAAATAATTTTATGTCAAAAATATGAAATTATATTATATTAATATTATTCAATATATTACATTTCAACTTTTAATAGAATGATTGAAGAAATAAAGAAGAAAAAATTCAGCAAAGTACATGAAATGAAGAATAAATTGTGTATGAATTGTAAACCCTTTGAGAACTCTTAGTTAATGTATTTTAAATTTAAAATATAATATTTAAAAATTATCATCAACAAAAATTTAAAAATATTTATATAAATAATATTTAATTTAATCGCTAACTTTTTTTCTATAAAATATAATATGAAATTAATTATTTTTGTTAATAAAATGTATATTAAAGCTTCAATTTACTTAAAATATTGTAATAAATTAAAAAATATAATTAATGATTGTAATAAAATATTGTTAATAACATGTTAATTTTCTAAAAAATAAAATATATTAAAGCTTCAATTTTTCCTAAATCCTAGATCATCATTTCACATTATAAATCATAATAATGAACATAAAATAAAAATTATAATATAAATATAAAAAATATACAAATACTACCCGGTAAAAATAACAAACTATCACAGATCACATAAATTTATATAAATTTTTTCTAAATCCTAGATCATCATTTCCCATCATAAATCAAAATAATCAACATGAAATATAAATTATAATATACATACAGAAATTATAAAAATACTAACCAGTAAAAATTATAAACTGTCACATATCACATAAATTTGTACAAATCTTTTCTAAATCCTATATCATCATTTCACATCATAAATCATAATAATCAACATAAAATAAATATTATAATATAAATACAAAAATTATCAAAATATTAACCAGTAAAAATTATAAATTATCACAGATCATATAAATTTGTATAAATTTTTTCTAAATCCTAGATCATCATTTCATATCATAAATCATAATAATTAATTTAAAAAATATAATATAAATACAGAAATTATAAAAATACTAACCAAGAAAAAGTTGAAAGAAGATCATATCTGCTCCAAAGAAGAAAATGCTTCCGAATGAAATGCACAAAAGAAAGAACAGATGATGATTTGTGAATGAAAGAATATAAAATACTGCGAATGAGAGGAACTGCAGGGAGTGGCTGCAAGATTTACGAAGAAAGAAGGGAAGAACAGCAGCTGGGAGGGTTTCTGAGATGAAGTGCGGAGGGAGGAGGTGTGGCCGTATATTTAAAGAGGGGGGAGGCGCCATTTCATTAGGCGCCTCCTAATTCAAATTTTGAAAATGGTGCCTTAGGAGGGCGCCACTTTGAATGGCGCCTCGAAGGTAGGGGCGCCACTTCAAATGGCGCCTCCAAGGGGAGGACGCCACTTTGAATGGCGCCTCCAAGCCTTGCGGGCACCATTTGGAATGGCGCCCTACGTATTCTGGTAATTAGTTTCAAAACTACGGTAAAACGATAAATTATTTATAAAATCAGCGTAATCCGGTATTTTTACCACTTTTAATGGATACCAAAACAAATTTCCGATTACATCTTCTTCTTTTTTTTAGAAAACATATTAAAATTAGGTTTGTTAGGCACTGTAGGAAGATTTGCTTTTCTTTATCTGGTGGGGTGCCGGGACGAGCAGGACCCTGGTCCCCAAAATCTTAATATTTGTAGACATGATAATTTTATATTTGTGATTTCAAAATTTTAAAAATTGTATTATAAATAATTAAATTTTAATTTTATTTCCACCTTATAGACTTTAGTTGATGAAAAAAAAATCATTGTTAAGGTTTTATAAAGTTAGCTTAAGAGGGATCATGATAGAAAGAAGGGTATGATATAAGGTTCGATTAAGAATTATAGGGTAGTATACGTAGACATAATTGTGATTTTTTGGTAAAGTATGATTAAATGAATGTTTGTTGTTGTCATATACCTTGAATCAATGAAATTGAAATGGTTGTGTATAAACTAGAACTCTCTTGATATGAAATATCGTACTAACTATCTAATTTTTCTTAGTGTAATATTCTTATAAAGATATGGCCTAGTCAATAAGCTTGTTAGGTTTCGGATCAACCTACATAGCGAAATTTTAAAATTTTGATCCAAATCCTACTTAAAATCTATGCAAAAGGGCATAAATCAGTACTAGAATTTTACCTTATTCGTGTCCGTATTCTTTCTAAACAAATCCTTAATAGATTGAGATGAATCAAATGTCAGCCGGAAGGTACTATGTCTCTACGGTATCCACATAGGGTCAACAACAACTTCTCCCCTCCACGAAGCTAATAAGATTCGTCTCTCCCACTAGGATTAAGATTGGGTGTTTTCTTGAGTGATTTAGGATTTTATTGAAGCTAATGTGTATCATTGAAAATGTTTCCTTTAAGTCTCTTTTATAGAACTAAAGCATATCACAATCCTAATCCTATTAGGACAATGCTTCAAAAGAATCTTAATCATACTTAAGAATTATCACCTTATCCTTATCATAAAGAAAGTGGAGAGAAATAAGACTTATCTATTAATTATTTAATATTAGATAATAGTATTATCTCATAATATATTTATCTAATATTAAATTAGCATATAACTATCTTATATTAGATAATAATATTATCTTATAATATAATTATTTAATATCTAATAATATAATTATCTGATATTATTTTAATATTAAATAATATCACATATATTACGTGAAAAAATATATTATTATCTTAATAATAATATATATGTATGAAAATAAGTCTAATTAATTAGATTTTAGTTAAACTAAAATCCAATTAATTATTGTCTCATTCCTACTCTTTTTGTGTGACCTTGTAGGTTTTTACTACGTTAGTAATGGCCCACTTGTGGACCATAAATAATGAGCGACATCTAACAATACATCACTACTACTCAAGTAGTAAAAATTGTATGTAACTCAATATCTACTTAATATATGAATAATACTTTGCAACATAGTCCTTTTATAATGATATCCAAATCAAACTAGAGGCATGGAATGCATTATCCTCATTTATGTTTAATTTATGTTTTTTGATATCGAGTAGACTAACTTAAGTAAATGATCAATATCTTATATTGATTCATTTGAGCATGCCCATGCATTTCTTAATCTCACTCAATCAAGGGGCCCAATGATATCTCTATTTTATATAAGAGTAATAAAATTCCATCTACATCATTCCTACTCCTTTTGTGTGACCTTGTAGGTTTTTACTACGTTGGTAATGGCCCACTTGTGGACCATAGATAATGAGCGACATCTAACAATACATCACTACTACCTAAGTAGTAAAAATTGTATGTAACTCAATATCCACTTAATATATGAATAATACTTGCAACATAGTCCTTTTATAATGATATCCAAATCGAACTAGAGGCATGGAATGCGTTATCCTCATTTATGTTTAATTTATATTTTTTGATATCGAATAGACTAACTTAAGCAAATGATCAATATCTTATATTGATTCATTTGAGCATGCCCATGCATTTCTTAATCTCACTCAATCAAGGGGCCCAATGATATCTCTATTTTATATAAGAGTAACAAAATTTCATCTACATCATTCACAACACACCCAATCAATGCTCTACTTGTCATCCCAATTAAAGGTGACATAAGACAACATCAAAGTGAGTAACTCCTCATGTAGAGAACCGTAGTGATTTCAAGTTAAAGAACTATGTGCATTTGTGGTCAAATGAGAATAACTAATGACATGTCTATCCATGCAGTATTCTCATAGTGGGTCAGTCCAGTATATTGTTCACTAACAATGTACTCATGTATTGACTTGATATCACATATCTATGATTTATAATCATCAGTCATTATACATGCTAGTCTCGATGTATCATTACTATCCCTTTCACAATAATACTTGACTAGGAATATTTTAGGAATAGTAAAATTATTTCAGGGATAATTATTATATTAAGTTATAAATTACACAAAATGATATAATATGAAACAAAATATAATAATTTAAATTACTTGAAATAAAACATAATACATTCTGTGTTTATTACAATCATCTCTATGATTGACTCCTAGGACACACACACCAACAAAGCTAACATTTTAATTAACTATGTTTGTGAATATCCTCCCAATTAGCCTAGACTCATCCCTTAGAGTTTGTATTGCAGATTCTCAAATTGAGTCTCCACGACTACCACCTAAGAGTTAGGCCATTTGGGAGCTCTCCAAAAAGTTAATAGCAGTTTTGGATTTGTGTAGATAGGATACTATTAGGCTTTATTCTATATGTAAGTTGAGTAAAGATTATAAGCATTGATCTCATATTTTGGATTAGCTAAGGTGGCTTATTCTTTTCAAATAAGGATTATAAGCAATCCTAATTCCTATGCCAATTTGTAAACTTTTGATAATCAATGACATGATTATTTTATCAAACAACCAAATCCTTCTTTTATCACTAATATATTATTGAAAATTTTGATAGGAGTAATGGTTTAAGCTTGTTGGAACTAGGAAAAGTGTTCCACACCCATCATAATCAGGTTAGAGTTAAAACAATTTACTCTTATCTTTATATTAATTTTCCACAATCATATACTACATTTACTCTTATCTTTATATTAATATTCTTAATCACACATGTACATTTACCTTCATCTTTATGTTAGTATTTCTAATCACGTACATAAGTTTACTTTTGTCTTTATATTTGTTTTCATAGCTATGAATATACATATATTTTTATCCTTATATTTATTTATGTAACTCTATACATACATACATTTTTGTTCTTATTTTATTTATGTGGCTCTCTATATACATGCACTTTTATTCATACAATTATTTATAAGAAATAGGGATTTTACCCCTAGTATCCCCCAGTGGCCAAACTATAAGGCCTCTTTTTCCTTAAAATTTTCCTTATGTATAATTAATTAAAGTTCTCAAGCATCCATTCTACTTTTGTATACTTAAAATTTAACATCTTAAAACCACTAGCATATATTCCTCTTTCCTAGTCCCTAGTGGCTGAAACTTAAGACTAGGTGTGGGGTACATATATTTTGTTCATATACACTTCTTCTAATTGGTCATGGAATAATTACAATTTTCTTTTCACTTGTGTTCATTTTTAAAGGAACTAATTCATCTTTCTTCATTTTTTTCACCAAAAGGGTTAAAGCATTCAAACCCATAACACATGCTTTTTTTCTCCATTTTATACTTTTGATGCCTAATTGGAATAAACAAGTAATTTAAGAAGGGAATACTCTTCAATTCCTTTAGGATCAAACCATCCTTGATTCATAACTAAAGATTTCTTCATACCAACTAGATATTTACATTTCACTTGGATTTATTCTCATAAAAGTCTTTAAGTATAAGTTAATCTTAACATTAAGTATTCTTCTAAAATTTGAAGAGTACAACACCAAATTTTTGCCTACTTTTTCCTAGGTGCCCAAATACACAAAGGTAGACCTCAAGGGGTTTTTCTCATCCATCTTATTAAAGGATCAATTTATTCAAAAATCAAAAGAAAACTATTAACATAAATAGTCAATCATTTCCATCATCTTATCAAACTCTTCTTTTCGTATGCATTACTTTTTTTTCTTTGCTACTACCAATTTCAATACATGTTTTTTCATATGAATTTCATATATGTTTTAATGGGTGATATGTTAAAAATCCTGGAACATGAGTATAAGAAAAACACTCACCTTATGATGCTTCCCTTTTAGATTCTCCTAGAAATAAACCTTAACAAAATTTCAAGAAAACATTCAAATTATCATCCTAATATTTAGTAGAAAATATTTCATGAACCAAAGAGGAATAATATTGGTTTACCTACTTGATGGAACGAAGCTCAAATTTCCCTCTTGGATAAAGGTCTCATGGTGGTGGTATAATGAAAATGAAGCTTTAACTAAGTAAGGAAGGGAAAGGGCTTTGAGACTTATGATAAATGGAGAGAAGACAAGAAGAAACTTTTGTGTCTTTGGGGAGGAATGACTATGGACTAAGAAGGAGAAAAGTGGAAGGTTATTGATCTCGCCTAACTAATGAAAGTGCTTAGGTTTTCAAGCTAATCCACCTTACTCATTTTGTGTCAGCTTAGGATCTCTTATTTTTACTCCATTGGCCTCTTAATTATCCTTTAGTTTCTATCTAATTTAATTTCTTAAAGATAAGGATGGATAAGGGATGACATTTATTGGTTAAAAATCCCTTGGTTCCCTCTCATAGATACTAAATTAGTAATGTGGTAGAGGATTTTGAAATAAACTAAAATAGCCCCATCATGATATGGCCTTAGGATTATAATTTTGTTGGCAATAGGCTTGGTCCTTAAGCTTAAGCTTAATTTTAAAAAAAATTGAGTTCTATTTAAAGGACAAGAAGGAAATTTCATCCATCCCTTACATAAGGCAAAATAGGCCCTTCTTTTAGGTTATTGGAACTTTATTTGGGTGCAATCTCTTGGTCTTTGGTGATTAGGCCTTGCCTCCTTTATATACCCTTATGGGTCCTCACACACTTTTGGTAACCCAAATATATTTTACCTCATAGTATACTTCAATTTCATTTAACCTATGATTCAAATATATTCTTATGTACTTTTCTTGCCAAATTAAATCACTTAATATGGGTATTTGTATTTATACCTCAAATACCTTCTTAGAAACCTATTCACATCACCTTTGGGAGAAAATTCATGTCTCACTATGTACTCTAGGCTTTATACATAGAATTTTTAAACAAAATAGCCTTATGTGCCTTTTAACGAATGACATTAATTTTGCATCAATTGGATGTTCCTAGAAAAAGTTATAGTCAAAATACCATAGGTTAGTCTATGTTGTGACACCTAGTTTTGCCCTAACTTCAAAAATATTTTGGTACTAATTAGTTAGGAAATAAATCAAGAAATTTATATAATCAAAGTCCTAGATGTTTATTTTTCAAATCTTTTGATGGTTCATCAATTAGACATTCTTTCTTCAAGTTATAGTCAAAATATTACTAGGTAAGCATAAATTTTAAAAACACATAATTACTTCTAAATTTTCCTAATGGCTTACTTGATTTTTATCATTTAATCTCTTTATTATTCCTAATTTCTCTTTTATAATTATGTTTATGCTAACTTATCCATAATTTGGTTTTTGAAATATTCTGTAACATCCCAAATTAAATTTTTATTAATTTCAATGCTAGTGGTTATCTATTTTTGTTTAATATTTATTTATTTAAATTTTGAATCTTAAACTTTCTTTCTATTAAAGTATTTTAGAATATTAAATAATATTGATGATAATACTTGAAATATATTTATTTTTATAGTGATTTGAGATCTAATTAAACTAATTTTACAAGAAAATTTCTCTTATGTTGAGAAATAATTTTTAGTATGCAAGAGTGCATGGATTTGTGAAATAAATTATGTATATTTGATATATTATTTTTTAGAATTATAAAACTTTAAAATAATTATTTTTAAAATTTTAAAATTTATTAAATTATTAAAAGTATATAAATATTTTTATATTAAAAAAATAAAATAATAATTGAGTTAAGAAATTTAAATAAAATCAATTTTATGGAAATAAGTTTTAAAAATAATTAACGGCTGAGATTGAATTGAATAATTTTAGAATGGTGAGACTTGAGATGGGAATTAAGTTCATTAAAGATGAGAGTGGTGGAATCGTAATATGTAGCTCTCCAAGCATTTCTCTTTCTTTTTTATTTTTGGAATGTTGGCTCCTCTTTCCATTATATTTTTTCTAGTTTTTCTCTTTTCTCATACCTTACCTACTTTTTCTCTCACTGTCACCATCGACTCTCTTATCCCTTCCTTTTTCTATCTTAATCCTCTTCCTCTTACTATCTCACCACATTGCTAACATTTTGCATTATCCAATTTCCTTGCCTTCTACTCTTCTTTATCTCATTAGCTCTTGGGTGTGAGAAGCTTTGCATTTTTGAGGTTGAAAATAATAGCAAGGATGATGCCATTTTCTAGCATATTCCTTTTTTGCTCCATCATCGATCACTAGAAAAAGGGTTATTATTGTTGTCATTGTCACCTTTTGCTTTGCTTTAACTTAGATCTACTATAGAGGGATATAGGATTGCACAGTAATGCTTGAAGCTAGCAATTGCCACCTTACTAGCAGATTACTGGATCCTTGCTATTAATAATTTGATTGGAACCTCTACAGAAGGAGTTAAGTTCCTAGGTATTAAGATTTGTGATTAAAAATGTTTTTTTTTAGGAAATCTACATATATATATATATATATATATGTTTGAAATATTTAGTGATAGTTTAGAAGAAACATGATTTTTACAAAATAAAGTATCACAATGATATAATTAGAAAGTGTTTATGTAAGATTTATACATGATTCAAAGAAAAAGTTATTTGGGTATTTTGATTCATATGCTGATATATATATATAGAATATAAAGTTTTATGCTATAAAAGGCTATAAAATATTAATAGGATATTTTATTCTAGTATTATGGTAGATTCATGCAAAAATTAGAGAAAACCCATTTTTTATATATTTAAGTACATAATGCTAGTTTAGATAAATAAATAAATAGATTTGTGTCATAGACTGTTAAATCATTATATTGGTGGTATTTCTAAAATATTGCATATTATGATTTTGAATGATTTTGAATTAAGCTAGAAAACTATTTATGTAAAATTGAGATAATAAAATGGTAATATGGGGCATTGAAATACTCTAATTAGATTCCATGATAGTAAATTAATAAGTAAATTCAATATATTTATGAATTATACTTGTAAATTATGAAAGTAGAAGATAAATGTGAAAAAATGAACACGGATATTTCAGAACTTCCAAAAGTGGACTAGCATTACTAGATGAGTATATATCTCATCATATACTAATGTTTAATAAAAGATAGTTTAAATGTTGTGGACTGTATTCTTTTTTTTTTATAGTACAACTCTTCTATTTATGTATATATTTATGTATAAACTCAATTTTTTGGAATAATATTAATTAGCTACTTGAATGAAAACTAATGGATCAGAGTGCACAATAAAAGCATGATAGTGATATTTTTACCTAATGATGAATTACAACTGAGTTTCTATGGTATCTATATGTTATGACCGTGTGTAGATGAATATGACAGCTTTAATATATATATACTGTGCTATGCTTGATATTGTTCCATGATGAATTAGTGATATTCCATTGAAAGTCTTACAAATATATGTGATATGAGAGCTGAGCTCTTTTATGCTTACTATTTATGGATCATGCTAATAGTAACATTAGAAATTGTGAATGGTGATGGATGATGTGAAAGTCAAATAAAGAATTCCTAGTAAATAGTTGTAAAAAATATAAGCATGATCTGAAAGCCAAATGGCAAATTCTTAGCAAATAGGTTATGAAGGATATGAAATTGGCTTGGAAATCCAAACATAGGTGTATGTATGATTGGTATAAAAATTATGAGATATTATAACTTTTCTTCTGATTAGACACTATCGCTTAAAGTGATTGTAAGGAGTTGATGCATTTGTGATGATTTATTGATGTTTGAACCTTAAAGGTTATTTGAAATTGTGATCTCTACTCGAAATGGGTAGTTTGTGATATGATAGTAATGTCATATTAGTAGATAGCTAATATTTCTATGAATTGTGATATGAGATATAGAGTTATGTGCAAGAGAACTCCTATTTTAAGGGCATGGTTTCATATGTTTTAAAAGTCCAAGAAAAATAGGTTTGTTATTATTTTAGTATTTTAGTGCATATTTAACTTGTGAATATTAATTATAAAATTAATCTCCTAGAATTATGCTCACTAAGTTCTCATAACTCATTCTATTTTGTTTCAATATTTTCTGGTTAAGATAGTTTATTTGAGTTATGCCACAAACATAGAGAAACAAAGATCGCCTAAATTGGAAGATTTGATAGTTGGAAGCCTCTTGAATTAGGATTAGAACTTGAATTTAAAATGCCATTAATTTAGCGTTATATATGTTAAGTTGTTAATCTGCATATAACTTTGAAATTGTATGGTATTGTGTGAATGTTGTTTGTTGTCTTATCTAAAAAATAAATAGGTGTTGTATTTTGGGGTATGTAACCCTTAAAAAGTATCCAACAATAGAGGAGACTCTATCTATTTTTTTGTAAAAATTTAAAGTGATTTTCAAATCCCTTAGAAATTTGAAAACTTCCGTAAGATAGATTAAATTGAAAAATGTTAAAGCTTATGAAAATCGATAATAAAGTCCATGATGGTCACAATTGGATTTAGGTCACAACTTATTCAATTCTATTTCTTATGGTTTCCATAAAATTCCTTAAATATCCTTTTTAAGTAACCTCTATTCCTAATCTGACCAATTTTCATTAATCCAATGCCTATAAAATTCTTCCAACCAAAATCTCTCAATTTCTTTTATTCACATTCAACTTATACTTTTATGCTATTCCCATTCTCATCTTTATATACTTTATTATTTCCTAGGGTTATGACTTTAAATTTATAAAGTACACCTTATTCTATGCTTAATCACTATAGATTGAATTTTAATTGTTACTATTATTTCCTTTATAAAACCATTGATATACTAAATAATTAACTTGCAATTAAACAAATTAATGTAGAATATAATTGTAAGAATCATAGTGTTAACAATAATAATATAATTAAGTGTAAAAAATACTAATGATTTACCTTCTTGATGCATCCAAATCCTCTATCAATAAAGTCTTTACCCTATGGAATAGCATGTGGCAAGCCTTAATAAGGTGCTAATATAGTACTTTACTAGGTAGGCTCTTGAATAGCTATATAAGGGCTTGTGTAGTAGGGTAGAAAGTGGAAAGCCTCTACTTAGGTGGCTGGCATAATGGTTATAGAGTAGGTTATGGTACTAATGCAGTCAATGTGGATAGTGTGACACTTTAAGTTATAAAAGATGATAAACTCACCTTACCATCATGACCTATGAGCTCACGGCCTCCACTAGTGGGAAAATCTCTACCTTCACATACTAAAGATATAGTATCCTATAGTAAATGAAAAATAAAAGCTAGTATCATTCACACAGAACTCTAATTTATTTATAACAAAGATAACCTAATTGAAGATGAAAACTTTTAATCATTATATTCAATTTATTTTTCATTTTCACAATTTTTCCTCTATTGTCTTTCTCTTTTTTCCTCTTAGTCTTTTCCTTCATCCTCCTAAGCTTCTTTTTTTCCCTCTATGACATCTAATCTATCATGAGGAATTTCTTTACTATAACTAACTTCTTCAAGAGATCCCAAATTATTCTCAAGTGAATGGATCTTTTCATCCTTAATAGGTATAACACCTTAAAATCTATTAAAGGAATTTATGGATAAATTAACATACATTTTAGATGAAAAATACCCTAAAAGTAGTTATTATAGCTTTAAGTATAGAAAGTTGTATGATGGCATAGGTATGAAAGGTATTATAGATGTTTGGATTAAGTTAAGATGAGAGGAAGTTGAAATATTCTTTAGGAACCTAACACATATTTAAGAATAAAAAACTAGCTCATATGGAAATGTAAGATGGAAGGTTTATAGGTTTTTTTATCTAGGAAGTCCAATGGGTAAATGATCAATGCTAGGAGAAAGATGACACATAGGGCTTTTTTGTGAAAAATTTCATGCAATGGGTCATAGTATACAAAAAGATACATAAACTATCTCAAAAGATTATATGATAGGAACTTTAAAAGGTGAGGGTTTTAGGCATAAGCACAAATGCCTATAAGTAAGTGAATATAAAGGTACACATGAATGGGATATGCAAAATTTTAATTAGAAAAACTATATGTGAGTAAAGGTGTATGTATAAAGGAAGAAATAGGAAAATATTTACGCATAAAAGAATAACTAAATACTTATGGTATGCTTAGGCAATTGGATTATTATGTAATAAGGACCAATTTATGAGTAAGTAGGAAATTGAGTAATGACATGTATGAGAATAAATTTAGATTATGGTTTAGGTTTTGGGTCTCAAGAGAGTCATATAGGAAAATAAGCAATATGCTCATATATCTTCTTTCTCATAACTAGTACTTTGAGTTGAAATTTTTTATATAGACAAATTTATCATTACTTAAAGAGAAAACTATGATAGAAGTATTATCATGCCATAAATTTGGTTAAGGTTAGAAACCCCTAACCTATGAGCTCGATAAGGATATTTACAACACATGATATGCCTTGTCTTTTTATTAAGGTTATTACAATCGATTATGCAATAATTTCTACGACATAACTCATTTTAAAATATGTTCAGACATAGATTTATCATTACCTGCACAATTGATAAAACAAGTCTGAGAAACATGTACATATAAGAGAAAAGAGTCTTTGACAAACTACACCTTCTTTTTAAATGTAGTTCTTAACTAACAATCAAATTAATCTTGAACCTATAGACTTATTTGAGCAATCCCTTTTAAAAATAAGATAATACTTAATCTTTGACTAGCTAATTGTTAATGATTAACTCAATTTTTCCCCTAATTCAATTGTTACAACCTAACATTAAAGATTAACTTAAACTTTGTGGGGCATGCTAAAATGGGCTTCATTACTATTTTGCTTTTCCAACCCCACTGAACCAAAAAATATAGGATAAAAATATAGATTTGTTAGTTGATATGGAATTGCCATAGTTCGCTTCTAAATATTACTATTCAAGAATATCCTCTAAACAGTTTAATTCAACTACATCCTTAAGATTTTTTTTAGGCTACATTTCAAAATTAGATTTTGTGAAATTTTAATACAACTCTTCCAAAACATGTATACAAATAAACACAACCAAAAATAAGTTTTATTTGTCAAAACATGACAATTGGGGAAAAATGAAATTTATCAATGAAATATATAAAATATTATTTTTTCTAGTACAAAATAAAACATAAAAGGAAATCAACATCTCTAGCACTAATGCATTTTCATAGTTTGAATAAAATTTCAAAAAATAGTTCTAGTGCACGCTAAGTCAAAAACTAATCCATATATTAATCATCTAAGCTTTTAAGTTGATCACATTTAATAAATTCTGAAATATGCTCCTACATTCTAACAACCTCGTTGTGGGTCATTTTCTTGAATAATGAGAAATAAAAACCTTTCCCATTTTGTTGACTTTTATGAACTTTACATACAGTTTAACTTATTCAATAGTTTAAGGATGTTCTGTTTAATGATTTAGTCCAAAATGGCTATTAGATCAACTCAATTTGAGTGTGATGAATTTTATATTTCACTTTTGCTTTTACACTCAAATTCAAACTAATAATGGGATCTATGTAATACTCCAAGTTTAAATTTAAAATTATATAAATTTCAAGAATTATGAATAAATTATTTATTTAGTGGATATTGATTTTTAAGTTTATTTTTCATGTTAATGTTTCTAGAGCATTGATGATAATATTGTTGATAATATTCAAAAAAAATATTTATTTTTTTGTGGCCATTGTTGATTTAAGATTAAATTAAGATAATTTTCAAGGTGTTTGATTGATAGAATAATTTATTAGTATTTGATAAATTATTTTTGAGAATTTTTGAAAGTTTGAAATATATTTATTTTTAAAAATTATTATTAATTTGAGGGTTGTCTAAATATTTATTTAGGGTTTATGAAATAATTTATTTGAAATTTTGCTGTGTAAAAATTAGTATGATTTTATATGATAAAAATGAGTTTTAGTAAAATAAATGAATGGCTAAGATGGTATTTGATTTAAATGGAAGGCCAAGATTGAAAAGAGGGCTGAGCTTAAGGTGTGTCGAGAAGCACCAAATCAATTCCCGCAGCTTTCTCATTTTTAGGGATCGTTTGGTTTGCAGTAAAAACATAGAAAATTGTATTTCCCAGGATATAAACTACCATAGAGTTATTTGATTGCATAAATGAGAGGAAATAAATCTTTTTGGGAACTTGTATTTCCCATAAAATACGGGAAAACACTTACTCACTCTCCCTAGGTAAGTTCTATTTTCTATATTTTTAACTAATTCATAGATAAAAATATCCTTACTAAAAGTAATTAATATCAATTTTATCCTTTTAATTGATTATTAGGTTTCACTTTATAAATGCCCAGTGTTACTATTATTTTATAGTTTGCTTATTAATTAAGATATATATATATATATATATATTACATGACATATTTTATGATCATTATTTTATGAAAAAAATTTAAATATTTAATTTAAATAAATTAATTAACAGCATATTTTTATTTAATTTCTACGTTATTTTATAACCCACTTATTATGTTATTTTTTATTTATTTTATTGTATAATTTTCTTTTACTTCTTTTTTATTTTATCTATTGTTATTATTTGAAAGTTAGATTATAATTATTAAATAATATAAATATAATATGATATATTTAATTTGATTATATAAATATTTTTAATAAATTAAAATTTTAATATATATTATATTAATTGCATTATATAATTATATATTCTATTTGTTGATTGAAATTATTTGAATATTAAAATTAATTTTTTTAAAAATTTTATAAATATTTTTTAATATCAAATTTCAAGTACTATAACTCAAATTAAATATATATATACCCACACACATATTAATTAGAATTAAAATTTTCTTAATTAGTTACTGTCTAGAGAACAAACAGTAACATGCTATTATTTGACAATTTAATTCTTAATTAAACTTAATTTATTCATTTATTTAAAATTTTTAATTGATACTACTGTCTTGGAACGTAATAGTAACATATTACTGTCTAGAGAAAAAATAGTAATATGTTATTATTTATTTATTTAAAATTTTTAATTGATGTTACTGTTTTAGAACGAAACAGTAACATGTTATTGTCTAAAGAAAAACAGTAACATACTATTATTTGACAATTTATTTGTTAATTAGACTTGATTTATCCATTTATTTAGGATTTTCAATTTGTGTTACTATTTTGGAATGAAACAGTAACATGTTACTGTCTAGAGAATAAACATTAACATACTATTATCTATTTATTTAAAATTTTTAATTGATGATACTATTTTGGAACAAAACAGTAACATGTTACTGTTTCGTTTCAAAATAGTAACATATTACTGTTTAGAGAAAAAATAGTAATTGTTATTATTTAGTAATTTGGTTATTAATTAGACTTAATTTATCCATTTATTTAGGAGTTTTTAATTGACGTTACTGTATCTAGAGAAAAATAGTAATATATTATTATCTATTTATTTGAGATTTTTAATTGATGTTATTATTTTGGAACGAAACAGTAATGTTGGTGTGTGTCCTAGAACTAATCATATAGATGATTGAAGTTATACACAATGTATTATATTTTATTTTAGGTAATTTAATTATTATAGTTTATTTTTATAATTTTATTATTATTATGCGCAATTTATAACTTAATATAATAATTATCCTTGGAATAGCTTCGCTATTCCTAAAATGCTCCTAGTCAAGTATTATTACGAAAAGGATAGTATGTAATAATACATGGATATGTGACTGATGATTAGTAATAATACATCAGGACTAGCATGTATAGTGACTGATGATTACGAATCATAGATATGTGATATTAAGTCAATACATGAGTATATTGCTAGTGAACAATGTACTGGACTGACCTGCTATGAGAATATTGCATGGATAGACGTGTCATAAGTTATTCTCATATGATCACAAATACACATAAACCTTTGACCTGAAGTCACTACGGTTCTTTACATGAGGAATTACTCACTTTAATATTGTCCTATGTCACCTTTAATTAGGATGACAAGTAGGGCATTGATTGGGTGTGTCATAAATCGTGCAGAGGGAAGTGAGTGATGTAGTTGAAATTTTGTTACTCTTGTATAGAAGAGAAATATCCTTGGGCCCCTTGATTGAGTGAGACTTAAAAATGCATGGCCATGCTGAATTAAATTAATATGTGATATTAATCATTTATTTTAAATCTACTCAGTATCAAGAAATATAAATTGAACATTGACGAGGATGACACATTCCATGCCTCTAGTTCTATTTGGATATTATTACAAAAGGGTTATGATGCAAAATGTTGATCATGTATTAGGTGGATGTCGAATCACAGACATTCTTACCACTTGAGTGGCAGTGATGTATTGCTAGATACCGCTTACTGTCTATGTGTTGGGAATTCGGATTATCACATGCAGCGGAATTTTAAATTTTGATCCGAATTCTACCTAGGATCCATGCAAAAAGCATGAGTCAATGATTAGGGTTTTACCTATTGGGCACTCGTGTTTCTACTGATCAAAACTTGAGAGCGGATGAATCAAACACCGGCCGGAAGGTACAGCGTCTCTACGGTATCCACACGGAGTGAACAACGACCTCTCACCCTCCACGCGTCTGCTAGGATGCGTTTTTCTCTCTAAGAATTAGGATTGGATGTTTTCTGAGTGATTTAGGGTCTATATGGAAGCTTAAAACGTGATTATTAAGTGCTGCCCTCAAGTCCCTTTTTATAGAACTTAGGCAAGCCATAATCCTAGTCCTACTAGGATAATGCTTCCAAAATCCTAATCACACTTAACAACTCATCTTATCCTTATCCTAGAGATAATGGGAAGAGATAAGACTTATCTATTAATTATCTAATATTAGATAATGATATTATCTCATAATATAAATATCTTAATATTAGATAATTGCATATAGTTATCAAATATCAAAATAATATTATCTCATAATATATTTATCTAATATCTGATAAGATAATTACTTGATATTACTTTAATATCAAATAATATCACATAATATATATATATATATATATATATATAAAACGTGAATTTATTATTCTTAATAATATATATGCACGAAAATAAGTCCAATTAATTGGATATTAATATAATTAAAGTCCAATTAATTATTGTCTTATTCTTACTCCTTTTGTGTGACCCTGTAGGTTCTTACTACGTTGACAATGACTTATTATTGAGCCATAGACAGCGAGCGGTATCTAGCAATACATCACTGCCACTCAAGTAGTAAGAATGTCTGTGATTCGACATCCACCTAATACATGATCAACGTTTTACATCATAACCCTTTTGTAATAATATCCAAATTGAACTGGAGGCATGGAATGTGTCATCCTCGTCAATGTTCAATTTATATTTCTTGATACTGAGTAGACTTATAAATAATTAATATCACATATTAATTCAACTGAGCATGGCCATGCATTTCTAAGTCTCACTCAATCAAGGGGCCCAAGGATATTTCTCTTTTATACAAGAGTAACAAAATCCCATTTACATCACTCACTTCCCTCTGCATGATTTATGACACACCCAATCAATGCCCTACTTGTCACCTGATTAAAAGTGACATAAGACAATATTAAAGTGAGTAATTCCTCATGTAGGGAACCGTAGTGACTTCAGGTCAAAGGTTTATGCGTAGTTGTGATCATATGAGAATAACTTATGACACGTTTATCCATGCAATATTCTCATAGTGGGTCAGTCCAGTACATTGTTCACTAGCAATGTACTCATGTATTGATTTGATATCACATATCCATGATTCGTAATCATCAGTCACTATACATGCTAGTCTCGATGTATTATTACTATCCTTTTTCATAATAATACTTGACTAGGGGCATTTTAGGAATAGCAAAGCTATTCCAAGGATAATTATTATATTAAGTTATAAATTGCGCATAATAATAATAAAAATAAAATATAATAATTAAATTGCCTAAAATAAAATATAATACATTGTGTATAACTCTAATCATCTTATATGATTGGTTCTAGGACACACACCAACACTATGGCTCAATAATAAGTCATTGTCAACGTAGTAAGAACTTACAGGGTCACACAAAAGGAGTAGGAATAAGATAATAATTAATTGAACTTTAATTATATTAATATCCAATTAATTGGACTTATTTTCGTACATATATATATTATTAAGAATAATAAATTCACGTAATATATATATTATGTGATATTATTTGATATTAAAATAATATCAAATAATTATCTCATCAGATATTAGATAAATATATTATGAGATAATATTATTTTGATATTTGATAACTATATGCAATTATCTAATATTAAGATATTTATATTATGAGATAATATTATTATCTAATATTAGATAATTAATAGATAAGTCCTATCTCTCCCCATTATTTCTAGGATAAGGATGAGATGAGTTGTTAAGTGTGATTAGGATTTTGGAAGCATTATCCTAGTTGGACTAGGATTATGACTTGCCTAAATTCTATAAAAAGGGATTTGAGGGCAGCACTTTAACAACACGCTTAAAACTTCCATACAAACCCTTAATCACTCAGAAAACATCCAATCCTAATTCTTAGAGAGAAAAATGCATCCTAGCAAATTCGTGGAGGGTGAGAGGTCGTTGTTCACTCCGTGTGGATACCGTAGAGACGTTGTACCTTCTGGCCGGCGTTTGATTCATCCGCTCTCAAGTTTTGATCAGTAGAAACACAAGTGCCCAATAGGTAAAATCCTAATCATTGATTTATATTTTTTTTTTGCATGGATCCTAAGTAGAATTCAGATTAAATTTTGAATTTTCGCTACATATGATAATCCAAATTCCCAACAGTGGTATCAGAGCTTCTTGCAAAAACATAGTTCTGATTATGTGTTTTACCGTCTTTGATGAATATTTATATGATAAATACATGTCAAATCTATTTCAGTTTAAATCAGAAGTTACACATTTTGATGAATGTTTATGTGATAAATTAATATCAAATTAGTTTCTGTTTAAACTAGATATATATGAGATATATGTAAACTCGTGTATGGTTTTGATTTCGTAAATATATATATGATACATATGATCTGAATTTTGAATCTGATTATCAATTAATGAAATTAATTGTATGAATATGATCATGCATTTTTTTGCTTCATATTCAAATCTATTTTATGCGTAATTCTGAGTTTTTCAAATGATAAGCCCATGAATCTGTTTTGAATATGTGATGTTCTCTGCGTTTAATAGCATATAACCTAGTCAGCACAGAATTAATGTGATTAATTCTAAATCTGTAAAGACTTGTTTAAATTCGTTAAGTTGAATTTGGTCTATGAGGTATATGTATGCTTTAATTTAAACACGGCTGGATTTATATTGATATGATTAAAATTATTCACAGTATTTAGATGTAAATCCTATTTTAAACTATGATTTGAATGTCAATCATATAGTCGAATTGTTTGACTTAGGGTGTGTCAATTGTTGGTAAAATGAATTAAAATTTGAATGTCAGATGAATTCAATTTTTGGCCCGAGGGGCTCCGCCCCCCCACACCCCCCGGCAAGGGGTTCTGCCCCCTTGACCCCTGCCCACTAACTGGCTAGCAAGACCGCCGTGCTAACTCTGCGTAGCATTCAAAAATTATTTTTGTTCTTAAGGTGCTGTTTTAGAACATGATTTTTTATGATGATAATGTTATCAAATATATATGTCAATCATCCTGCTTATCTTGGTTACATATATTTCTTAGCAATTATTACATATGATGCATGAATGTGTTGCATAGTATGGCCCTTGGAGTTTTTAATGGATGGATTTTAAAATATGACCTGCGTGTTGTGTCTTCCTCTATTTCTCTAATGTATATTCTTTTCTCATCTTAATTCCTCTCGAATGTAACTCGAGGTTTCTATTGTAAAATTGTAATTGCAACGGAGTATTCTTGGCTTGGAACAAGGAGAAGCTAAGGAGTTTGTTAGGAATGTTATTAGAAAATAGAATTTTGGGGCCATACTATGTGACATTTTGATTTTTTTATTATGTAATGATATTGATGAGCATGTATTTATTATGTGATAGAATGTGTTCTTACTATGTGATAGTTCTATTCATTGCATGATATATGATATACAGTAGTCTATTTTATTCATTTACTTTATATGATATATGAGATATGCTAGATATATTGCATGAATAAATAGGCTAGTTATGGTGAGATCTGATAATAATTAAGTAAAAATCCCTCATTTAAAATATTAAGTCAGTAATAATTAATGATGCCTTCCAATGTTTGGCACTCATCAAGGCCTCGATCGACATAAGGTAGGTTTGCTAAAGCAAGGTACCTCATTTATCTTGGTGAGATGTGAGTGGATAATAGTGATATCCGAATGTCAAATATTAGGTCCGACTTAACTAGGATATCTTAATAGGATTGAGACCTAGAGGCATAGAGTTGGGCTTTAGTTTATAAGATGGACTAGAACAAGTGTTGTTCACTTAATTATCCAAGAGTTGTATATGATACAATTGGCAAGTGTTGCTTACCTAAATAACTAAGTTTTAAGTGATTAGCCAAAGCTAACTTAAGGCTTGGTGAAATATGGATCTTGGCCCACTAGAAAGCTTAAACAATATGACTTTCTGAATTAATAGTGAGGGCTATTAATTTGAATGAAATAGTGGGAGGTACATTTAATAAAAGACCTTATTAAATGTTTTAAATTTAATACTTACTTTGCATATTTCTGTTATAGATAACTAATGGCTAATACATCAAATAACTTATCACTGCAATCGATCCTTGAGAAGGACAAACTGAATGGAACAAACTTCCTGGACTGGTACAGGAATTTGAGGATAGTCCTCAAACATGAGCGCAAAATGTATGTCCTAGAGGAACCTGTTCCTCAAGAACCTGAAGCTACTGCCCCTCGAGCTCAAAAGTATGCTTATAAGAAGCATCATGATGACGCATTAGATGTCGGTTATCTCATATTGGCTACCATGGACTCTGAGCTTCAGAAGTAACATGAGAAAATGGAAGCTTATGACATGCTTGAGCATCTTAAGAAGCTTTATGAAGGCCAAGCTCGGCATAAGAGGTTTGAGGTGACAAAAGCCTTGTTTCAGTGCAAATTGGCAGAAGGAAACCCTGTTGGGCCTCATGTACTCAAAATGATTAGGTATGTTGAAAACCTTGAGAGATTGGGTGCTCCACTAGGTCAAGAGTTAGCCACTAACTTAATTCTACAATCGTTGCCATAGAGTTATGGTCAATTTATCATGAATTACAACATGAATGAAATTGACAAACCATTGCCGAAATTGTTAAGCATGTTAAGAACTGCTAAACAAAATTTGCAAAAGACTAAGCCTAATACCATAATAATGGTTCAAAAGGACAAAGGCAAAAACAAGAAGGATTCCAAATCCAAAGGTAAGCCCAAGTCTAAATCCTCTGCACTGAAACCAAAAGGGGGTGTGGCTAAGGAAGGGACATGCTTCCATTACGGTTAAACCAGACATTGGAAAAGAAACTGCAAGGTTTATCTGAAAGATCTGAAAAAGAAGAAGAGAAGTGAGACTTCCGCTTCAGGTATCTATGTTATAGAAATTAATGTTTCAACTTCTACATCTTGGGTATTAGATACCGGATGCGGTTCTCACATTTGTACAAATATGCAGAAACTAATAAGGAGTAGGATTCTAGCTAAAGGCGAAGTGGACCTATGAGTTGGCAATGGAGCAAGAGTTGCTGCGCTAGCTGTAGGGACATATTATCTATCTTTACCTTTTGGTTTAATAATAGAATTAGAGGATTGTTATTTTGTGCTTGCTATCAACAAGAATATTATTTCTATTTCCTGTTTGGACAAGAAAGGTTTTTCATTTATAATAAAGGACAAAAGTTGTTCAGTTTATTTAAATGAAATGTTTTACTGCAGTGCACAAATGTTCAATGGGCTCTATATTCTTGATCTTGAAATGTCTGTCTATAACATAAACACTAAGCGATTTAAATCAAATGATTTAAATCCAATCTATCTCTGGCATTGTCGTTTTAGGCCATATAAATGAGAAGTGCATATCCAAGCTTCATAAGGATGGATTCTTGGATTCATTTGATTTTGAATCATATGAAATATATGAATCTTGTTTGCTAGGAAAAATGACTAAAACACCATTCACTGGACACAGTGAAAGGGCTAATGATCTATTACGTCTCATACATACTGATGTATGTGGGCCTATTAGTTCACCTACTAGAGGAGGTTTCCAGTACTTCATTACATTTACTGATGATTTCAGTAGATATGGATATGTGTATCTTATGAAACACAAATCAGAATCCTTTGAAAAGTTCAAGGAATTCAAGAATGAAGTGCAAAACCAACTTGGTAAAAGTATTAAAACACTTCGATCAGATCAAGGTGGAGAATACTTAAGCCAATAATTTGATGACTATCTAAAGGAGTGTGGTATAGTATCACAACTCACTCCACCTGGAACGCCATAATAGAATGGTGTTTCAGAAAGGAGGAATCATACCTTGTTAGACATGGTACGATCTATGATGAGTCATATAGATCTTCTAATTTCCTTTTAGGAACATTCTCTAGAGACAGCTGCTTTTACGCTCAATCGTGTTCCCTCTAAAACAGTTCAAAAGACTCCATATGAGATATGGACTAGGAAACGTCCCAGCTTGTCTTTTATGAAGATTTGGGGTTGCGAGGCCTATATAAAATGTCAAGTTTCTGATAAGTTTGGACCCAAATCGGACAAGTGCTACTTTATAGGGTATCCTAAGGAAACTAAGGGATACTATTTCTATAATCTTAGTGAAAGCAAAGTGTTTGTCGCACGAACTGGTATTTTTCTGGAAAGAAAATTTATCTCTAAGAAAAACTGTAGGAGAAAAGTAGAAATTGAAGAAGTACGAGACTCACAAAGTAACACTGAACCTATAATAGAGCCTGAAAAAGGACCACAAGATGTTGTGGATCAGGGACTAGCTCAAGTAACACAAGGCTTACGTAAGTCTAGTAGGATACGCCATGAGCCTGAGAGATATGGATTTCTTGTAACTTAAAATGGCGATGTTTTGCTCATGGATCAAGATGAGCCTCTAACTTACCAAAAAGCTATAAAAGGGCCAGACTCTGAAAAGTGGCTTGAGGCCATGAAATCTGAGATGGATTCCATGTATACTAACCAAGTATGGACTTTGGTTGATCCATCTGAAGGGGTAAAACCCATTAGGTGTAAATGGGTTTTCAAGAAGAAAACCGACATGGATGGTAACGTGCAAACCTTTAAGGGACGATTAGTTGCAAAAGGTTATAGGCAAGTTCATGGTATAGACTATGATGAGACCTATTTCCCAGTTGCCATGCTTAAATCCATCCAGATTTTGCTTGCTATTACAGCTTTTTATGATTACGAAATTTGGCAGATGGATGTCAAAACTTCTTTTCTTAATGGAAAGCTCCTCAAGGATGTGTACATGACACAGCCCGAGGGTTTTGTCATTCCTGAAACTGCTGGAAAGGTATGTAAGCTACAACGATCCATTTATGGATTAAAGCAAGCTTCACGGAGTTGGAATCTTTGTTTTGATGAGGCAATCAAAAAATTTAGTTTCATAAATAATGAAGATGAATCTTATGTTTACAAAAGGGTTAGTGGGAGCACAATTATTTTTCTTGTATTGTATGTGGATGACATACTACTCATCAGAAATGATATCCCTACACTACAAACAGTAAAGACTTGGTTAGGGAATTGTTTCTCGATGAAAGACTTAGGTGAAGCTGCCTATATACTAGGTATTAAGATCTATAGAGATAGATCAAGAAAATTACTTAGCCTAAACCAGAGTACATATATAGATAAAGTGTTAAAACAGTTTAACATGCAAGAATCTAAAAGAGGATTTTTGCCTATGTCGCATGGCATAAATTTGTCCAAAGCTCAGTGTCCTTCGACACAAGATGAAAAGGACCGCATGAATAAGATACCATATGTATCAGCAATTGGATCTATCATGTATGCCATGATATGTACTCGTCCTAATGGCTCGTATGCTTTAAGCATGACGAGCAGGTACCAGTCAAATCTAGGTGAACCTCACTGGACTGTCGTTAAGAATATCCTTAAATACTTAAGAAGGACTAAGGATTCATTCTTAATATATGGAGGAGAGGAAGAACTTGTTGTAAAAGGTTACACTGATACCAGTTTCCAATATGATAAGGATGACTTTAGATTGCAATCAGGTTATGTATTTAGCCTAAATAGTGGTGCTGTGTGCTGGAAGAGTTCAAAGCAGGAAACAGTGGCCGACTTTACTATAGAGGCTGAGTATATTGCTGCATCTGATGCGTCAAAAGAGGCTGTTTGGATAAAAAAAGTTCATTACTGAACTTGGTGTTGTTCCTAGCATTGCAAACCTAGTGGATCTCTATTGTGACAACAATGGAGCCATTGCATAAGCCAAGGAACCCAGATCTCACCAGCAATCCAAACATATACTTAGGCGCTTCCATCTCATTCGAGAAATCATTGATAGAGGAGATGTGAAGATATGCAAAGTACCAACTGATGATAATATCGCCAACCCACTGACAAAGCTTTTAGTGCAAAAAAAAAAAAATATGATGGTCATACTATGTCACTTGGTATTAGATACATGAGTGATTGGCTTTAGTCCAAGTGGGAGATTGTTGGTGTGTGTCCTAGAACTAATCATATATATGATTGAAGTTATACATAATGTATTATATTTTATTTTAAGTAATTTAATTATTATATTTTATTTTTATAATTTTATTATTATTATGCCCAATTTATAACTTAATATAATAATTATCCTTGGAATAACTTCGCTATTCCTAAAATGCCTTTAGTTAAGTATTATTACGAAAAGGATAGTAATAATACATCAGGACTAGCATGTATAGTGACTGATGATTACGAATCATAGATATGTGATATTAAGTCAATACATAAGTATATTGCTAGTGAACAATGTACTGGACTGACCTACTATGAGAATATTGCATGGATAGACGTGTCATAAGTTATTCTCATATGATCACAAATACACATAAACCTTTAACCTGAAGTCACTACGGTTCTTTACATGAGGAATTACTCACTTTAATATTGTCCTATGTCACCTTTAATCAGGATGACAAGTAGGGCATTAATTGGGTGTATCATAAATCGTGCAGAGGGAAGTGAGTGATGTAGTTGAAATTTTGTTACTCTTGTATAGAAGAGAAATATCCTTGGGCCCCTTGATTGAGTGAGACTTAAAAATGCATGGCCATGCTGAATTAAATTAATATGTGATATTAATCATTTATTTTAAATCTACTCAGTATCAAGAAATATAAATTGAACATTGACGAGGATGACACATTCCATGCCTCTAGTTCTATTTGGATATTATTACAAAAGGGTTATGATGCAAAATGTTGATCATGTATTAGGTGGATGTCGAATCACAGACATTCTTACCACTTGAGTGGCAGTGATGTATTGCTAGATACCGCTTACTGTCTATGGCTCAATAATAAGTCATTGTCAACGTAGTAAGAACCTACAGGGTCACACAAAAGGAGTAGGAATAAGATAATAATTAATTGAACTTTAATTATATTAATATCCAATTAATTGGACTTATTTTCGTACATATATATATTATTAAGAATAATAAATTCACGTAATATATATATATATTATGTGATATTATTTGATATTAAAATAATATCAAATAATTATCTCATTAGATATTAGATAAATATATTATGAGATAATATTATTTTGATATTTGATAACTATATGCAATTATCTAATATTAAGATATTTATATTATGAGATAATATTATTATCTAATATTAGATAATTAATAGATAAGTCCTATCTCTCCTCATTATTTCTAGGATAAGGATGAGATGAGTTGTTAAGTGTGATTAGGATTTTGGAAGCATTATCCTAGTTGGACTAGGATTATAGCTTGCCTAAGTTCTATAAAAAGGGATTTGAGGGCAGCACTTTAACAACACGCTTAAAGCTTCCATACAAACCCTTAATCACTCAGAAAACATCCAATCCTAATTCTTAGAGAGAAAAATGCATCCTAGCAAATTCGTGGAGGGTGAGAGGTCGTTATTCACTCCGTGTGGATACCGTAGAGATGCTGTACCTTTCAGCTGGCGTTTGATTCATCCGCTCTCAAGTTTTGATCAGTAGAAACACGAGTGTCCAATAGGTAAAATCCTAATCATTGATTTATATTTTTTTTCGCGTGGATCCTAGGTACAATTCGGATTAAATTTTAAATTTTTGCTGTATATGATAATCCAAATTCCTAACAGTAACATGTTGCTGTCTTGAGAAAAAATAGTAACATGTTATTATTTGACAATTTGGTTGTTAATTAGATTTGATTTATCTATTTATTTGAGATTTTCAATTGATGTTACTGTTTTGAAACGAAACAGTAACATGTTATTGTCTTGGAACAAAACAATAACATGCTATTATTTAGTAGTTTTGTTGTTAATTAGACTTGATTTATCCATTTATTTAGGGATTTTTAATTGATGTTATTGTTTTAGAATGAAACAATAATATGTTACTGTGTCTAGAGAAAAAATAATAATATGTTATTATCTATTTATTTGAAATTTTTAATTGATGTTACTGTTTTGAAATGAAACAGTAACATGTTATTGTCTAGAGAAGAAACAGTAACATGTTACTGTCTAGAGAAAAAATAGTAACATGTTATTATTTGGCAATTTGATTGTTAATTAGACTTGATTTATCCATTTATTTGAGATTTTCAATTGATGTTACTGTCTTGGAACGAAATAGTAACATGCTATTATTTGACAATTTGGTTGTTGATTAGACTTGATTTATTCATTTATTTGGGATTTTCAATTGATGTTACTGTTTTGGAATGAAACAGTAACATGTTACTGTCTTGGAACGAAACAGTAACATACTGTTATTTAGCAGTTTTGTTATTAATTAGACATGATTTATTCATTTATTTGAGGTTTTTAGTTAGTGTTATTGTCTTGGAACGAAACAATAACATGTTACTGTCTTGGAACGAAATAGTAACATGTTATTATTTGATAATTTGATTGTTAATTAGACATGATTTATTCATTTATTTGGGGTTTTCAATTGATGTTACTGTTTTGGAATGAAACAGTAACATATTACTGTCTTGGAACGAAACAGTAACATACTGTTATTTAGCAGTTTTGTTATTAATTAGACATGATTTATTCATTTATTTGAGGTTTTTAGTTGGTGTTATTATCTTGGAACGAAATAGTAACATGTTACTGTCTTGGAACGAAATAGTAACATGTTATTATTTGGTAATTTGATTATTAATTAGACTTGATTTATTCATTTATTTGAGGTTTTCAATTGATGTTACTGTCTTGGAACGAAACAGTAACATACTGTTATTTAGCAGTTTTGTTGTTAATTAGACATAATTTATTTATTCATTTGAGGTTTTTAGTTGGTGTTACTGTTTTGGAACGAAACAGTAACATGTTACTGTCTTGGAACGAAACAGTAATATGTTACTGTCTTGGAACGAAATAATAACATGCTATTATTTGGCAATTTTGTTATTAATTAGACATGATTTATTCATTTATTTGAGATTTTTAGTTGGTGTTCTTGGAACGAAACAGTAACATACTGTTATTTAGTAGTTTTGTTGTTAATTAGACATGATTTATTCATTTATTTGAGATTTTTAGTTAGTGTTATTGTCTTGGAACGGAACAGTAACATGTTACTGTCTTAGAATGGAACAGTAACATGTTACTGTCTTGGAACGAAACAGTAGCATGCTATTATTTGGCAGTTTTGTTGTTAATTAGACATGATTTATTCATTTATTTGAGGTTTTTAGTTAGTGTTACTGTCTTGGAACGAAACAGTAACATGCTATTATTTGACAGTTTTGTTGTTAATTAGACATGATTTATTCATTTATTTGAGGTTTTTAGTTAGTGTTACTGTCTTGGAACGAAACAGTAACATGTTACTGTCTTGGAACGAAATAGTAACATACTATTATTTGACAGTTTTATTATTAATTAGATATGATTTATTCATTTATTTGAAATTTTTAGTTAGTGTTACTGTCTTCGAATGAAACAATAATATATTACTATCTGGGAACGAAACTGTTTAGTTTACAAATAGTAATAAATTATTTTTTAGTAATTTTATTTATTAAAAAAATTATTATAACACTACTAGACACAAAAAGAGTTAGGAAGAAAATTTTTAATATGGGATTTGAATGAATTTAAATTGATAAAAATAAGATCAAAGTTAAAAAAAAATAACAAGAAATTAAAGAAAAATTAAAAAAATCATTGAAAAGGCCTTTTTTGCCAAATCAAAGTGGGCAAAACACCTTTGATTTTTTGCAAGCATGTAGATCTTGAAAAGTTACATGAAATAAAAAAAATTCACTTAAAACGGATAATCAAGTACAAAGTTATAGTCATTCAAAGTTTTGAGCTCAATTTATACGTTTTTAATCAAGTAAACTTCGTCAAACCCACATTTTCTTATTTTCTGTTGAAAGAGCAAATGAAAAAAATTGAAAATGAGTGGTCATGTAAACATTGGTTAACTAATAAAGAATTTATGACTTTTTAAAATTTTTAATTTATTACTGCATTTACACAGTTAAAAAAAGAATAATTTCAGTATATAACATTTATAAATCATAAAATTGGAACTTATTTAAAAAAAAATTGGTACTATAACTTCTTTAAAATCAATTAATATCTATTAATATATATTGAATTATTATTGACGATATTGTAGTCATTTTATTATTATTTCTAAGAAAATTCAAAGTTGAACCAAACAAAATATAAGAATTTATTTCTTGGAATATGTGACTTCTTTTATGTCAACCAAACAACATTTAAAGATTTCCTAGAAAATATACATAGTAAATAACTTCTTAGGAAATTCAAATTTCCATAGGAAGTTATTTCCTGAATGAACTAAACAACCCCTTAATATCCCTCTCTATGAAGTCGGTAACTTCTTAGAAAAAATGATGTTCTGGCTGCTCCTTTTTGTATTTTCGTCACGCACACACTCATCCGAGCTCCTTTGTCTCTCTACTCTGGTCACCGCCATCTCTCTCCGCCTCTTTCCTCGGCTCCACCGCCTTCTTGATCCTTCTTCTTTCTTCTTTCACCGCCGTGAGTTGAATCGCGCCATCCTCGTTGCTCATCACAACTTCATTTCGGTCTAACAGTCCAGCGGCATGGAGGAGTTAGGCGGCGGGGTACAGGGGCACTGCTGGAACCTGATTTCCGGCCACCATTTGATGCTGTCCAGGCTCCGGTGTTGCTCCTCTCAGCTCTAGCAACTCGGGGTGGAAAAAAAAAAAATGATGCGATGCCAGCACAGCCGAACAGCAGCAAACGGGGAGCTCTTTCTCTTCCCCACTCTCCGATGTTTTGCTGGAGACTCCAACGTTCCAGCGGCAAATTGCAGGCAGCATTTTTTGAGCCGTGGTGAGTGATTTCATATGAAAAACAGAGCAGCAATGATATGTGAGTATATTAACAAACAATGACTTGGAAAGTTTTTATTTTTGAAGAAGGTTTAGACACAGTCACAAAAACTCATTTTAGTCGGTATAAGAACTATGATTAAAAAAAAAACAAATTAATTAGAAATATATATAAATAGGACTTAAGCTATAAAATGCTAGTGTGAGACTAATGATTAATGTATTGTTAGAGCATTGTATTTCATGATCTTGAATAATCGAGGGTTACATCAAAAGATTTATATATTCTCTTTAGAAAATGGAGTATTTTATGAAACCTGAGAAAATATAGATTTACAGTATAAAATATTAAATATTGTTGATGAGGTTGTATTTAAGATGAAATATTGCAAAATTTTTTTAATAAAATGCTCAAGAAAACTCTAATCATGTGAAATGTGAATTGTTGATTTCCTTAAATTGGAACTAAAGATATTATTAAATAAGTGGAGTCTTTTGAGATTATTAAATCTTAATAATTCTTTTAGTGTAAACTTGATTTGGAAATTTTGATAAAATGACATATTTTATTACCATGAAGTAGCATTATAAAATACAAAAGGATGATAACTTAGAATGATAATATATCATAATATGAATTGTAATTAAGATATATGATGATATAAAAGGAAAATATAATTTCTATAATATGATATACTTTTTAGTCTTTTTGTGATTTACTCAAGAAAAAGAGTAGTAAAAGTGCAATATAGGAAATTGAAATATTATCATTAGATTCAAGAATAATATTTGGAAAGAAAGTAAGTAAAGAAGTTAATGGTCTAAATAGTTAGTATGCCATAGATATGAAAATGGAATTCAAATGATTGAAAGGAATGTTTATTTATTTCACAAATCATCCTTGTAAATTACAAATAAGAAAGAAGAAAGAAAAGTTGAACTTGGATGCTTTAGGGTAAATGAATTAGGTGGATTTCACTAATTGAGTATATATCTCACCACTAATTTTGTTTTAATAAAAAATTTAAATATTGTGAATTGCATTCTTCCTATTGATAACACAAATTCCATATTCATATTCATATCTTTATATCTACATAAACTTAGTTTCTTGGTATGAGAGTAGTTAGCTGTTAAGTGATTGTTAGTTGATCAGAGTGTATAGTGGAAGTGTGATGATATTATTAATGATCACTGAATATTTATGGTTGAATTATTTGTCACTTGTATGCTAGAAACGATGTTATGAAATGTGCTTTGAGAGTTAAGCTTTCATGTATATATTATCTAGGCATTTTGCTAGGGATAGCTTTGAAATTTTGTAAACTATGTTAGAATGTTGATATTGGGAACTATGAGTTGTATTGGAATGATACTCTAAAAGTTGGATGGAAAATTTTTGACTAAAAGTTGCGAAGGATATAAGATTGATTTGAGAGTCGAATGGAAAATTCCCAACTAATAGTGGAAGGAATTATAGAATTGATCTTGATACTCTAGAGAAATTACATATATGTTTATTGCATTTGAACATATGATATAACATAATTATTTGTGGTTGACTTCTATTGATGATGTAATTGTGATGATTTGTTTCCATTTGAGCCTTAATGATTGCTTGTGTGTGTGATGCTTATCCAGAATAAGTAATATGATATTGAGATCTAACAAAAGGTTAAGGCTCCTATGATTGTGTTATGGGAAATAAAATTCAAGCTTTACGTATGTGAACTCCTATTTCAGAACATGATTTCAAATATTTCAAAAATTTAGAAAAAAATGGGTTTGTTAATATGATTAATTTATAACTATAAATAATTGATCACCTGCAAACTATGGTAGATATATGCTCATTGAATTCATATAACTCACTTTATTTATTTTCAATGGTTTCAGGTCGAAATAGGAATACATGTATTTGTGGAGATTCGAAGTTGCCTTACAAAGAAGATTTGACAGTTGGAATTTGAGTCAACATTGATATAGAAATGTTGTTAACCTGTGAATTTGATGTGTTGAATCATTTATTTATATTTAATTTGAAATTGTGTTGCATAGTGGTGTTACATTAGGGCATGTGGACCTTAGAAAGTGTCTAAAAATGGAGGAGATTTTGTCTATTTTTCTGTAGAAATTTTAAAGTAAAATTTTAAGTTCCCCTAAAATTTTGAAATTCCTGTTGAATAGAAATAGTGAAAATATGCTAAGGCTTATGGAAATTAGTAATGGGATCTACACCAATCACGATTAGAGACAAATCATGACAAAGGTGGTATCAGAACATGATTTAAGTTTATGACGATAAAGGGGTTATAATGATCCAGCTGTCAAATCTGACTAAGCAAATTACATATCTTGCAAGGCTATGTCTTTGAAGATCTTTATGGATTCTCTGTTTTGCCTATTGGCCATTGTTTATCTTGCGAGATGGACTATTTCCTTGATAAATTATGTTTAGTTTGAATATTGAATCCATGTGATGACTTGAATTATGATTTGTCATTCATTTATTCTGAAACATTTAGGTTCAACTTTTTTTTCATCTTCCTATCCATAATTCACAAGAATAATTTGTAAATAAGTGAGCATTCCTTAACTTCTTTCCAATCATTTTAATTTTTGATTTCATATTATAATATATTAGAAATCTAGATCAATGACTACTTTACCTTTCCAATATTATTTTATGAAGTTAATATATGTTATTACATGATAATTTAAAATTGAGTTTATGCATGTGAAAATATCAAAGTTCCAATTCTACAAACTCACTTGATGTTGTTAGTTTATTTTGAACCATTACATCATTTGTTTTCAAGTTTATTATTGAAAAATATAAAAAATTCTCATATAAGACAATTTTTCTATTCGAAGTATAAAATAATCAAAATATTAGATTCTAATAATGTAAATATACTAGTTCAATACTATTGAGCATAAAATCCTTGTTTTATAAATGCTACATTGAAAAGCCAAAATAAGGTAATAAAGTAGGGATCTTTTAAACCAAGTTCAAATCCTTAAAATATTAAGATATGATACTTTAAGAATACTTTAATCATATCATTCTAGCATTTTATATCATAATAATTATATTTTTCAAAACCATCAATGCGTGTTTGAATTTACTCACATATGGATTTTTGTAAAAATATATAATCATTATTGAAAATATTATAATATAATACTCTTTAGTAGTTTTGCTTATACTATTTAAACACTTGATAGTATAAAATACACACATATGGATACATTTGTATAAGAAGCATCAAATACTCAAAATACTCAAATTGATTTTCTTTTTAGATCATGCTTGAATTTGATGCATCATATGTGTGTGTGTGTGTATTATTCATCTTATTTTAACATTTTTCACTATGAAGGTTTTTTTTTTTCACACAACAAAAAGAATTCTAGTTCAAAAGATTTACATTAATCTTTCAATTTATCATTAGCCATAAAATATATGTAATGCTCAATTAATCATTCAATTAAGAAAAATCATCTAAAAGATCACATTTACTTTTAAATTCCCTTTTAAGTGTGATTAAATTAAGAAATTAAAATTAATTAAATTTAATCAAAGCTAGTTAAAATAAAAAAGAATAAAAATAAGTAAAATTTAATTAAAATAAATTAAATAACTTTGTTAGTGCACACATTTAAAGACATTTAAAAAACTACTAACTAGGTGAAGTTAAAATGAAAATGCAACAAGATGAAATGGTAAAATAAAATCCAAAACAGAACATGAATGCAAACCAATGGATTACAACAAGCAATGCAAAAACAATACTAGACTTGGATTGAATACTAATAGACTTTGGACTTTAAGGAAACAACTTCAATGCAATGCTTAAGGACAAAACAAAATTAAAAGCAAATAGCACTAATAATGGAATCTACGATTGGAATTAAGACAATACATAAACTAACTTGAAGATAAAATAGAAATGACATCTGTAAGTGTAAGTAATATAATGAAATGGATACAAAGATGAAGTACTTAAATGAAACATCACATAAAAATAAACTAATCTTTAAATCAACCCCTAAATACCATAGATGAGAGAAACTACTCATACAAACTAGTTTTATCACCTCTTAAGGGGTTATCAGTAGCTCGCTAGTGTCAGAAACCATCACCACTAACCAGAAAAATGTTGGGTTTGCCGAGAACCATGAAAAAAAAATCCCAAGTTGTATTGTTGTCTCCTTTAACTTTGGCAACTCCTTTTTGCAATAATAACTCACGATGGCCATGAATGGAGGGGGAACACAAAAGAGAATGTGCAGCAACTCGCTAAAAGGCTCTATGTTAGCTTGGCTCCACATTTGCATAGCTTTTATGTTTATGTCCAAGATCAACATTAGTTGGGGTGATTTACGACAAAAGCTGCAATATATAGTGGCTAGCCTAGAAAAGGGTTACAAATAGGAAGCCATGGTAAGAGAAAAGAAGAAAAGAGAATAAGGGAAGGGAGAAAGAATGGTGGTGGAGCATGGGAAGAGAGAGGGAGAAATGGGTAGGAAAGAAGGCTCGCCTAAAAATAGAAAAAAAAAGACAAACTGAGAGATATGTTGATAAGAGTGAGAGAGAAATGATAAATAATATAAACCATGGGTTTTGCTTTCACGTATTATGGTGCATGCTAAGCCCAAATTTCCCTTTAAATCTTATCCATCTATTCTTATGACCATTGATCCTAGCCTTTCATATATTTGAAAACTCAATTTTTATAAAACTTATTTTATTTAAAATTTCATTCCATGTAATTTCAATCCTCCCCTCAAACATACATATGAATATATATTTGAAATAGTCTAATGAATTTAAAAGTCCTAAAATAATTATTTCAAATTTTCATAGTTTCAAAAAATAATTTATTAAATTCAAACAAATTATTTTCACAAATCCTTGCACCTATAACCATTAAAATTATTTTCAACTTGTAGGAAGTTCCTTTATAAAAATCAATTTAAACTAATGTTAAGTTAATAATGACTATATATAAAAATAAATACATTTCAAATATTTTTATTAGTATCATTTTAATATTTTAGAACTTTTAAAAAGAAAAAATTTAAAATTAAATATTAATTAAATAAATAAGATAATTTTTCACAAGCATTGAAATTTGTAAAACTTGAATATTAATTTGGGATATTATACTAACATTGAGAAGAAGATACTAACAAGAGAGAACAAATAATTAAACTTGAGCAAATGTAATCTTTTGTGTAAAGAAATTGTAATGAATTTCTTGCTTGTAAAGGAAAATCAATTGGTTGATTACTATATAGGACACTCCATCTATAATTTGGTGCTTGGAATAGGTTTTCAATTTTAACTTCTGCCTTTGTTTTCACAAGCTTTAAGGAGAGAAAAATGACATCATTTAAGTATTCCACATTAGTTATAAACTAAAATTGACATCTTAAGCTTAATGATAGCTTTACTTTTCCATATCAGATGTATAATAAAATTGACATGAAATTTCACTTTATCAACATATTATTTTAACTTGCTAAACATTATATTACTATTTCACTTTAGTTATTGTTATAGAATTAACATTGAATGTTATTCACATCAATTATTAATAAATAGTTGAAGTGGTATATTTTTTTTAAATAAAATATACCTCTACTATGGCTTCAAAGATAGAAACCAAACTTGTTATATAAATAACAAGGTAGATACACTTGTTAATGTAAAAGAGCATCACATTTTACACATCACTAATTTATACAACTATTCATATATATATATAGCTCATTCCTCTTACAAGATTATTAAATTTACTAAATTATAGAGTTTTATGTTGCTTAAGAAGAATTGTACATTTAAATATAAAACTTGATAAAAAGACAAAATTACATATTTTCAGTAAGTGTCTATCTAGCTAAAATTCAACTAAATTACCATATCATGCCTTTTATTGTTTTTTATGTGCTCGATCATACTAGCAATGTATTTATACACATAATATCCATATTTTATGTCACCTTCTAATTTGAGGCACCACAACAAAATAATGCTAAATAGTGTCAATTTCATATAATAATAATTAATCACTATGCATCTTAACATATACAAAAGCAATACCTTCCCTTACATCCATTTGATGTTGCCTTTGGTGGTGGAGCCTTGCATCCTATGACACACATTAATTGATGTTGTAAATGACTTTTTCTAATCCTACCATGGTTCACTATTAAATAGGTCAAGCTAGTAAATTGTCTTCTTTTTCAAATAGATCATGCTTAATATCCAATGGTAGTTACAACATTATCAATATCGAAATAAAATAACAAAGGATAAGATATAACTAAATCTAAATCAAAGCCCATCTTTACAACCATATAACTTTTATAATCTAGTAACATGTTTCATTATCACTTCTTATTTATTGTGACAGTCTCATTTATGTACTAGTTTTGAAACTTCTGGCTTGTCTCCAACACGTACACCCTATTTAGATCTAGGAAATCGGAGTAGGAACTTAAGTTCCTATTCTAGGCATCATTGTGTAAATGCCTATAATTTTTAGAATGAATAAGCATTAGAATTCATAATATCTAATATGTGCACAATACTAGGGAATATTTAAGGGTAAAAGATGAATACACCCCACCCAAATTAACAACTAAAATATCAAACTTTTCCTTATTAGAAGTTTCATTATCTCTATCCTAGACAAGATAACGCCATCTTCATTTCCTATGAAATCCTTGCTTAAAGATAATGAAATGATCCCATCATTTGACATTATTTGTGCAATGGATTAGAAATCCTTTTGAGATATTCCTGCCTTTATTTTTTACTTAGGATAAGTTGCTAAAGTCTTTGATTCTGTCTTTGATTCTTTAGATTTGCCATCCTCATCCTCCCTCCCCTCCCGGCGCTTCCTTTCTAGAGGTACCTAAAAATGGATTACAAAAAAATGTGACAATCAAATATGCTAGATAATATTTTATTTAATCATATACAATAAACTTTGAAGTGATAGAAAATCTCACTTTTGTAGATAAGCAAATTAAGACCTTTAGCCCAGCTAGGTAGGAGCTAAGTGCTTGCACCATCATGGTAACCTTCTTTATTAGTAGCAAGACCTCAGTTAACTTGTCCTTGATGACATCTACCATGACCTTATATTAGTCCTTTGGTGATGGAATGGTGTGGAGCATGCAGTTTAGCAAAACCATACTTTTCACCATTTACTTAGAGGTTCCCACAATTTTAAATACATACCTATGTTTAGCTTGCAATGACAAATAAACTAGTTAAACTACCATCTTACAACATAATTGAAGAGTGGTTAATGATAAGCAATAGGGTGATAAGAATTCACCTATGGTAATTAGGTGAAGGAATTAGGGTTAATAAGGTAACGATTGCCTTATTATGGTATAAGGGTCACCATCTGTACCTTCTTTTCCTTGGGGTGGCTAGCAACCTACTAGTCCACTTGAGTTTAGCAAACATATAATATAAAATTGAATCATACAGCTTAGCCATTTCTTGCTCAAATAATTATTTGTTATGAGAACATCTTATAGCTCTCATGAAGTGTTTCTTTGTGCCAATTGTTCCTTCAACATCCCTTATAGGCTCATAATGCTCTTAAGTTCCCAGAGTAGCAATTAATATGTCCTTCCTCCCTTTTGGATGAAACTTTCCTTGGATGTCTTGCTATGTAAGCTTATCTTGGTATGATGTATTCAAACATGATTCATCATGTGATAATAAATGAGCAATGCACTTTGTATTTGATAAATAAAACAATAACAACACTTACTATTCATTGGGCAACCTACTGACGCTCCTTTATCATGAATTCACCCTTATTGTTGACTCCAGATCTCACCCACAACTTATATCATTCAACGAAAATGACAAAGGTAGATACTTGATCATTGGATTAAGCAACAACTTCCTTAATAGCTTGAGTACTTTCCTTAAGGATGTCCTCCTCAAGCTTCCTATACCTTTCTAGGGATAACTTGTGTTTTTGCACATTTTTCACTTAGTTTGCCTTATTTTGTACACTTAAAGCTTATTAAAAAAAATAAAATAAGTGATGAGAAAACATTATTCCTTATTAAGGGTGGAAGAAAGATAGAAGTATTAAGATGGCCATAAATACCTAAAAGCCCTTAGAATGATACATTTCCATAAACTTCTCATATGTTGGGGCATTGATCTAGTGATATTTTTCAAAGGAAGGTCCCACTAAGCTCCTTGCTTCATCGACCAACTTCTTTAATGTATACTTATAATCCCTCAATTTCCTTTTCACTAATAGAAATATGTAATTTTATATTCTTAGAGAATATCAAAAGTAACCTATAAATGATAAACACAATTAGTAATCTAAGACTTCTTGTTATGCACATGTAAAAATTGAAATGAAAATAAATATTAAGGCTCCTTTCCAATAAATCTTCCTAAATGACATCCTTAATGTCCTTTTCCACTATTCCTTAAGTAATGGACATCTTCGTGTGTACTAAGGAACCAAAGTAGTTGGTGAAATCAATTCCACCAAGCCTATATACAATTTCATTATCATTGAAGTCTATTCTTGAGTTCTTCCCTTTAGTGCACTTAGGGACCATATCCCTTTTAATTGTAAAGCCTCTGATGCCCTTTCTTTTCTCACGACCTTTACCAAAGTTTCTAGAAGCATCCATATTGCTTTTGTTTGAAAAGACTTAATCAAATCAACATAAACATTGACCTATGTGCTAAGCAACATTAGATAAATAATCAAGTACATGCATGTGATAACTTAAATAAAAAAAGGTAATTGAAAATTATTTTATCACATTTAGTCTAATCTTAAAATAAAACTTTACTCATAATAAAGTAACATTTTCAAAAACAACATCCTAGAAATAAAGTTGTACTAATGTAGAAAGTTACTTTATAAACATAAGATCCAAGCAAAAATTACATTTTAAAAAAATGAGTGCAAAACATGACATATATTCAAGTATTTTAACTCTCCATGTTTAATAGTATTTCTAAAACATATATCCAATTATTGAAAAGTAATTTTAAAATATAAAAATGAAAGCTTTTCAATAATAAATGACAACATTTGAGCTTTAACCCTAAAAACCATAATTAAAACATAAAATGCTTATAAAGCATATGTGAATAGGGAAAATACCTTAAATAAATAGAAGTAGATGGTGAAAGATAGCTGAATGTTTATGCACACAATTAAGGATGGCAACCAGGTAGGACAATGATAAATTGATGGTATAATGCCTTGCCTCACAGTAGTGGTAATTTGCCCCATCCTTAATTGCAAGATAAGTTGGTGCTTTATCCTCGTGATTTGAGGAGCACCAGTAATTTGTAGAAAAATTTAAAAAAATTTAAAAAAAGATTAAAATTTATAAAATTTAAATGCACACATAATTAGTATTTAATATTTCAATATAATGTAATAATATTAGTCTAAAATTGTACATAATTTGTTTAACTAATCTTAAGTTTAAAAGAAAATAATTAAAATAAATATTAGTTAAAAATAATTAATATAAATATTTTTTAATTATAAAATTGCTAAAAAATAAGTTTATAATAATATATATTTTCAAGTATAATAAAAAATAATTTATAATTTCGAGGCAAATCAGGACACTACAAGGTAATATTGCTTTTTCCTGTGTAATTGCTCCTAGTTAAAAGCTTGCCCCACACCTTGTTCCATAAGGAAAAAATTTATACCATATCCACACCCTATAGGACAAGCATCGAGATCTTTTTTTTACCATCCCTACACACAATTGCCAAATAATCGTCATAAGATACGAATCTATTTGTGGTTCAGTATGTAGTTATAAGAAATAGAGATGACACATATTTAGGGGACAACACTTTAAGCATTGGTTAGTAATACACAATTGCTTTCTATGTGTTTCCACATCAACTGATGTTAAAATTGATGTATAATATTTTATGTATAATTAAAAAAAAATGCCTCAAGTTGAAGCTTTCAACATTAGCTATACATAAAAATTGACATTTAATGTTTTGCTACTTTTTGTATATAATAATTTGCCTTTATTTTTCACATTAGTTGTTTAAAAATTATCATGGAAAGTTTTTTTTCCCCCATCCACTTACTAATTCTACACCTCACAATAGATAATTTTGCTTTATGACACTGGCTTTTTATTTGAACTAATATTATAAGTTATATTTATTTACAAATATGTTACTACACCATTATACATGTCAATTTTCTCGTTAATTGTCGTCAATGTGGCAACGTTAAAGGATAATTTTATAGTAATGTAACGATGTTTGGATGATGTCTTCATGTTAGTCACAATTAACTAGAAAATGAGGTCATGGCATTATTTTTTATTGAAAATTATCTTAAATAATTGTAATATTAGTTAGTAAAATCATGTTAATTTAATGATATAATGGGTTATTAGAATTAAAAAAATTTAATAGGGTTATCAATTTATTTTACTTATAATTTCAATAAAAATTAATATAATTAATTTAAAATTAGTATGAAATGGTAGCAGTAAAGTGGTACAAGTGTTGTACTCACTTTAGCCTAGGCCTATCCATGAATATGGATGAATTCATGTGTACGTGAATTGTGATTTAAGTAAAGTAATAATACTAATTTTGTAAAGCTTGATTTAATTAGTTAAAAAGATTTAGATAAGATGATTATTACTTTTCCTAATCATGGGTTCATTTTTCTCTCAATGCTAATTGTCTTGCTTGATAGGTAACCCTTCTTAAATGGCATTTAGTTCACAAAATCTTTTCCGCATTTTTAGGAATGTAAGATTCCTATATGTAGTTCAACTTTTAGAAAAATGTTTCCAAGTAATTTTTTAACCCAATATTTCCTTAAAATATTCTCATATGGGGGTGGGTATCATACATTCTTATGATATAGGAATGTTTTATTAATATAAATATATTATTTTATTTACTCTTGCATTAGGAGACCTTACCACTATTAACACCTTATTTCACTATCATTTATTATGGTTAACCATTACTAATCACCACCTACCACTATTAACTACTGCCCTTCACCACTTATCGTTAGCTACTAGCTATTGTCAATGACTACAACCAATTACCAATGGCCACCATCAACCACTACTTGCCCCTAATTTACTACTGCTAATCACCACCCACTATGGATGATTGTCATTACTACCACCTATCATCAATAACCTTATTTGACCATCACCTATTGCAGATGACCACCATCAGTCGGCATTCACTATCAATCATCACATACTATAGGTTCTATCATTAGTTATCTTTTTTCGGTGATGACCATTATTAGCCACCACCTACAAAGGGTAATTATAGTTTGTACCACCTATTAAAGGTGATCTTCATTAGTTATCATTTATCATTAAAGACCATCATTGGTGACAATTATTATTCATCTCTCACTACTATTTGCTATCGTTAATTACTCAATTTTTTATAATTTAAATATTTTTAAAAATATATAAATTAATTAAAATATAATATTCTAAAATTTATAGGAATATTTTTAAATGAACTAAACATGGTAATACTATTGAAAATCATAGCATTTCTAATGAAATTTTTTAACAAATTTGTTTGCCAAAATAAATAGAACATTTCCATAAAAAATGCATGGCCAAAATTCAAATGTCTCACTATTTCCAATGGAATATTTCAATTAGAAATCTATTAATTTTTTTTTGGAAAAAATCCATAAAAAATGTGGTATGAATTTTTATGTTTAAAATCTTGCTATTTTTTATGGATTTTTGTAGAAAACTCATTACTATAGAATTACAATTTTGCATTGGTTAATAGATATCGATTATAGAATAAATCGATGTCTATATAAATGTGGAGCATTTTTGAAATTATTAGGATAAATAATATAATGGTTTAAAATAAACTAAGTTAATTAATGGCATATATGAAATTTAAATGCAAACTTAAGATAAAGGTTAAGTTAGAAAACCATCATCTAAAAGAACTTAAAATGTCACACGAGAAAAATATTTAATGTTAACTTTGCTGATAACTAATATGTAAAGGTATTTAAAAAATTTTTTTAGGCAATGAACCAACACTATATTATAATGGAACAATCTTAAGACATCAATTTTGATTTAATAACCAATGCCTTTAACTTAATTTATTGATTATATATTTCATATTCACTCTCCATTTGAAAATATTCTAATAATGTTTTAGTATTCATTCTTTAATTCTAATACGTGTTTGAGTTGGAGGAACACAACTTTCCTACCATTTTATTTAACACTTTTAAAGGCATTAAATAATTCAATCAATATTATCTAATTGTGTCGAATAAGATAGTAAGAGAGCTATGGTCCTTCTCTTTAAACACATGCTAGCATTGGTAATTAAGATAAATGTATTTCTTAAATCCATAATTTACCAATATCAAAATTTGATGGATGGTTATGAGACTAACACCAAATTTGACAACAATAATAGAAGACTAAAATTCTTTTTTTCCCTTAGGTAATATTGTTATAAATTTATATTTATTGATATAATAATATATAGAATGAATAAAATTACAAAATAAATTTTCTTATATTATTATGAATTGTAGAATAGATTTTCATTCTCATTTTTTTGTATATTCATGTTTGAAGTGTTAATATTTATATCATTGTTAAAAAAATGCAATATATATATATAGATATATAACTTATCCGAATATATGATATTTAATAAAATTGATTAAATATTCTTTATTAATTTTTAAACTAACTTTCTTTTTTCTTCAAACTTACAAAATTTATGTCTTTTAAAATAGAGTAAACCTCTTATCATGTTTATGCAACTATCAAGCTTTCTTATACTTGATATATCTCCTATACAATTTGTAAAATGGTCACTTTGTTTTCTAATATTTAATTCCAATAGTGAAAATAATTTTATAAAACTTGATATGGTATATAAATTCATTAAATACATATTAGAATAATATGCTGTAGTAATTTTTTTATTATAATTAGCATCTAAATCTAACATAACAACTAGTTAACATATAATAAATATTTTTCAACCTATAATAAATATTTATGAATATGAAAAAATGATATTTAAAATTCTTTAGTTGAATAGCATTGTTATTTATAACATCAATTTTTTAATTGGCAATGAATGTAAAATGTTTTGTATTGCCTATAAATTATATCTAGATTTTATTTTCTTTTCCACTTCTTTTTTTATTTAGAATTTTACTCCATTTTATTTATGTGACATAAAAGGATAATGCAAGATTGATGCTATTTGATTATTAAATGTTAAGATGCAAGTTGCTGCTTTAGACATAATTATTTGCAAGTCTTACATCATTTATATGATGGTATTAATATTAATAAAACATAGGTATACGAGTGTTTGTTGATAAATAAATTTTATTTGCAAGTTTTATATCATTCATATGAGGTTATGCTTTCTTTAAATTTGTCATGGACATAATAAAAGTAAGAGGAAAGGACTACTTAATGCATACCATGTAAATATTCACCATTACTTTTCTTCAAAGTTGTGAGATCAAATAATCAATTATAATATTATTGTATGATATTTACGAATTAATGTTAATAATATTATTAGAATAATGATTTATTATTGTATCCATTTTTAGACAAATGTAAAAATGAAGAAGTTCTAAAAATAAAAAATAAAATAAATAAACCATGTTAGTTATTTACTATAAAATTAACATAGTTATAAATGGATAATACCTTGTCATTTATTTAACTTAATCAATATATGTTGCCTAACTCTAATAAAAAAGTGGTAGTAAGCATTTACCAAAGTTGGAATCTTACGAGGTATTAGTAAAAGACATTACTTTTTTTTTAAAGAAAATAGACATATAAATGTTGGTATGTGATATCAAATTTTTGTTAAAAAATAAACATCCAAGGTTTATTAATCTATTTCAATCATCATGATGATTTATTAATAGTTTGTATGTTGTGATGGTTCATCAATAGTTTACATGTCATGATGATTCATTATTAATTTGCTCTTAACTTATGAATAGAACTCTCCTTGCTTATTTGAAATAATTATTAAGATAGCTCTCCTTAATGTTCTTGATTACTTAGTTTGCTATAAGCATCTAATTATTCTTATGTTTTAGTGTGAGAATTGACATGTTGATTGCTTTATATGCTATGTTAGACTTTGATACACATAGTGTAAGTAGCACCATTCTTGCATTAAAAAAAATGAATGCTTAAATGCTCAAAGCAAGTGATCAATCAAGCACCTTAAATTAATGAATACAAAATTATGGTGTTAAACTTTGATGAGTTGTAAATAGATAATAAATTATCATAAGAAGAAGCAATATCTCTAGTCTTATATTAGTATGCTTGAGTACAATGCAAAGTTTTTAATGCTATTTTTTTTAGTATAATTTATCATCAATTTGTAATAATTTACATCACTTAAAAACCCTCAAGCTATATCCTATTTTGAGAAAATAAAATGATAATAAAAATGAAGAGAAATTATAGTGAAAACAAGTAACATATCTATTTTTGCATTGGAAGGCTTAAATTTATTGCAAATATATATATATTGCTTCTTCTCACTCTAATTTATCATTAGTTTGCTACATAGAACATAACTTAAAAGCTTTCAAACAATTTTAATACAAAAAAATTAATGTTATCATCTTGTAAAATTATGAATTTTTTACTTGAAACATATTTTTAGACAAAATATTTTGGTTTATAATGTTGGTTTTTTTATTAAAAACTAACATTTAAACCTTTATACTTGAAAAAAAACCAATATTTAAATCTCTCTAGTTAAATAATGTTATTTTACTATAGACATTAGTTTTTTTTTAGGAATTGATGTTTAATATTAAAATATTTTAAATCACAAGGTAGAAGATGAAAATAAAAAAAGTCTTGGTGCTAATTGCAAATTTTATCACAAAAATTTTCCAACCTTAAAATGATTATCTTTCTACTAAGATAAGTTCACATTCCAACCTTAAAATAATTTTCTTCATTTTTTAATGCTTACTAATTATGTTGCAATTTGTATATCTATTAGCTTATTAGAAAATTTATAAGGTTATGCATTCATTAAAAAAGTGTGGAATATAAACATAAGAACATTAAAGATGTTAAACGGTCATTAAATAAGTATAAATATAAATGTAAGAACTTAGTTTTATTAGTACCATTAACTAGAAACGGTTGAACAAATGCCATCTCATTGGAAGATCTATTTACCTAATGGTTAAATATTACCAAATATAAAATTTTAATTTACAATTATTTTTTAAAATTAATTATTCATAATTAATTTTATTCAAAATTATTTCTTACATAAATTAGCTTTTAAAAATATTTCATCCTTTATTTCATTTTGTTCCATCTTTAGCACTTTTTTTTGTAGGTATAGTTTTTCTAATAATTTCAAGATCCAATGAGATGATGTAAAACATGAAATATTTTTTAAATTTATTTTGTATAAGAAATAAATTTGAATATAATTCATCATGAATAATTAATTTAAAAATAATTATAAATAAATATTTTATATTTGATAATATTTAAATATTAACTTCAAAAGTAAAAATTATTACTTCAAATTTTTTATTTAGAATCAATTTTGATTAATTTAAGGATATCCATAATGGATTACCTACATCATTATTATAATTTAAAATTTCAATTTAAATTGAAAAGAAATAAAATTAATTATTTTCTAATAACTGATGATAAAGTGGATGATTAAGATAACTACCCATATATAACAAAAGGATGTAATAGAATACATCATCCAAAAATGCTTTCATAAGAAAGTTTCATAGAGAAAATTTCACAGAGAGTAAAAACCTTCCTTCTCAAAGTGAAGATTCTGGGTGAAATTGTTATGAATAACAGACAAAAGTTATTGATTTCTAATAATTCTATACTACCGTGTGGATTGCAGCATCGAATCAAAAGACAGCAAAATAAATATGTATATTTTTGTAATAAATTTAATGTATTAATTTTTTCTAACATCGTATCAAAGCCTAGTTGATTTGATGTCTATAATTCCTTGCATATACTAAATGCTATTAAATACAAACATGCATTGCATGAGATGCAGTTGTTGTTTATTGTGCATATGACTGGTAATTTTGTGGCCAAAAGCATGTTCCTTATTTTTTTCTATGATATGAAAATTAGTCATTGGATGTAAAAAATATTTTTTTGATTCTACTGTTTGTGGAAGAGTAATGTTAGGGATGTTTTCAATATTAAAAGCAACACATAAAACATCTATAAGACACTCTTAATCAATAGAAAACAATAAGGACACCTAAAGACTCTATAAAACCAGTAACTTTGAACTATCAAGTCCCCTAAAAAATAAATTTTTAGGCAATAAAATTAATTTAAAATTGTAGAACATAAAATTATAAAAATTTTAACTTTTGAATCACCTAAAACGGAGTTTTGGATTAAAAGTTATGACCGAAAAATCATTTCCGATTACACAGACCCGACTGAGTCTGCGAACTAGGTCGGGTTAACCTAGTTTGAGGTCAGATATGACCTTAACGACATGTTATTTTGGCCAATAAGTAAATGACATGTGGTTTAAAGATTAAACCTATTTGAATGGAAACTAAAATGACACATTTTGTGCAAGTAGTAAATGACACATCATTTTGACCAACAAAAAAAAAAAACTCCTCATTCTTGGGAAGTGTGTGTGTGGCTACCCTCTACTCTAAATGCCATGTGTCATATACCAATAGAAAGAGAAAGAAAAATTTTACTTTTGAGGCCAGCTTTGGTGGTCGAAAAAGCCATGCACGATGGCGTGTAGATGACATGCACCATCGGTGCACGTGGGTGAACTCCAATTTTTCTTTTTTTTTTGAATTTTTTGACATTGGATCACTATGGCGACGTGTGTGAGTGCATGCAGTGCCCTTTTGAGGCATGATTTGATCCTAAAAATCTCTAAATTCAAGATCTACACATTGGTATATAATTTGTACATTTTTGAAATTTTTATAACACTATTTTTATTTTTAAAAAATGGCAAAAATGGAATATTTTGATTGTATTTTTTCATCTATTTCTAGTAAATAGACATGGAGCAATGGTTTATGAAGGAATATAATCCATATGGCTTTTGTGGAGAATGTAAAAACTCCAAAGAGTCAAATTGGGTAGATACCCTTAAAGGTCTCAATGAAATGATACAATTGTTATATCAAAGAAATGCATGCATAATATATCCTATGAAAGCCTTCCTGCATGAAGTTAAAGCCTTAGAATCGGACTTTAGGCATAGAGGAAAAGTGTTTCCTAATCACTTTTAGGTTTGTACCTTGTTAAAAGAAATTTTAGACAACAATTTCTAGACACCAATTAAAAAGATACTTTGGCAATGCAAAAATTATAAGCTAGGAACCATCAAATACATTGATCTTAAAAAATGTATGGAAGACTTAAGGTTACAGGAAGTTTGCTATATTAAAAATAATTGTAGAAAAACAATCCTGATGTCACAGTTTCCAAACATGAAGAATGCAAGATATTTTGGGCACAATACTCTAAAGAAGGGATTACACTTGAAGGGTCCACTCAAAACCATGAATATACACAAATTTGGACCAGTTCACTCTATAAATTTACCAAATTTATTCAATACTTTTGAAGAGATGAAAGCTCTAAATTCATTATAAGAAACTAGGATAGAAACATTAGCCATTATCTTTTCATGGATTTTTCATTTGTCTTTATATTTTGTTTTATTAAGATTGGTTTCTGAACTTGATATGGATTGTTGAACTTGTTTATTGATTGATGAATGTTTAAATCTCTTTATTTAATATACATTTATTTTGTAGATCTTACATGTGAGTAGGAGCTCTTATACCATGATTTTACTTAAGAACGATACAATATAAAATATTTGCATGAGAATGATCTCCATAGGAAATAATAACAATATTTAGACAAACATGCGATAGGGGTATGACAAACGTAAACTCCCGACCATGAACTAAGTAGTGTTATTATTGTTTTATGTGAGAATGATGCAAATGAATGACATTATATACTCATAAAAGATATTATGACTTAGCAGAATGGCTAACAAGAACATAATTTTTGAATTGAATAAAGGTGACAAACTAAATGGGGATAACTGAGACATATGGCATTGGAAAATATCTTATATATTAGAAGAGCAAGATGCTCTTGAAGCTTTGAACCATGTCATGATGGAATCAGAACATAAGAACACAACCTAACATAGAAGAAATGTTGAGGCATATACTATTTGAAAGAAAAAGAACAATATCACATGAATTACACTTTTGAGTGCAATGGCGGATGACCTTATGTGTGAATGTGAGGATTACCCAACTGCCCAAGATATGTGGATTATCCTAAAAGAAAATTTTGGTGGTATTTTTGCTACCAAATTAAGGAGACTCACAATCAAATTTAATATTTATAAACTTCGACCTAATAAACCAATGAAATAACATTTACATAAAATGTCAAATATGATTTGTAAGCTAAAAGCTACAAGACATGCACTTTCTAATAAGCAACAAGTGCAAGCTATAATTAGGCTACTTCTTGCAAGTTAGGAAACATAAAGGTTAATCTAACTCTCAACGAAAGCATTATTACTTTCAATGATGTGGCAAAATATTTAGAACTTGAGGATAAACGTTTGAGGGCTTACAGGTCCTTTGAACAAGCATATGTAGCAAAGGGAGCAGGACTCTTAAATTCCAAGCCTAAGTTCAAGAAAGGCAAGAAGTTCTAGAAGAGAAAATTTGGGCCTAATTTTAAGGGTAAGAAAAATTTCAAAAAAAAAGAAGGGAAACCATGCCTCAAAGAACTTTGATCTTAAAAAGATTAAATGTTATGCTTGCTAAATAATGGGTCATTTTGTTTGAGATTATGCTCAGCAAAATGAATAGAACAAGATATTACTGGATACTAAACTTACACATTTTTCATATGTTTCCAGTACTATTTTTCTAATAGAATCCCATCCTTTATGGATTTTGGATTCACATGCCACAGACCATCTGAGCAAGGATCGAGGATCCTACATAAAATACTGTCGATTATCGAGTCAAAGTAGATGGCTTTACGTTGGAAACAATGCAAGGATTGAGGTTAAAGGCATTAGTACATGTAAGTTGGACTTGTATAGTGGAGGAACTTTAATCCTACATGATGTACTTTATGCACCTAACATTCCACAGAATTTAGTTTCTATTTGTTCCTTACTTCATTTTGGATTTTCAATTAATTTTTATGGCAATGTTGTTGATATTTTTAAGGATAATGTACTTTATGGTTCTTGCTTTAGTTCTGATGGATTTATCATTTTAGATGCTATTAAAAATGTTGCTTATGATTGCTTTGCTACTTCTACTTCCAATTTTAATGTTGATGCAAATATTTGACATGCTAGACTAGGACATATAAATCAAAATAGAATGATTAAACTAGAAAAAGAAAGATTGCTAGGTTCAATTTCTAAATTAGAGATGTCCTAATGTGAACATTATCTAACTAGTAAAGCAACTAGAAAAGGGACTAGGGTAGAAACTCTATTAGAATTAATTCACTCTAATATATGTAGTCCTTTGAGTGTGAAGGCAAGACACAGAGTTTGCTACTTCATCACTTTCATTGATGATTACTTACGATATAGTCATATCTATTTAATTTCACATAAGTCAAAAGCATTAGAATATTTCAATCGTTATTTAAATGAAGTTGAAAATCAAATGGATAAGAAGGTTAAAATGCTCAGAATTGACCATAGACGTGAATATTTGTCTGAACAGTTTAAAGAGTTCTGTGAAAAAAAAAAGGATAATAAGATAATTAACAATCCTTAGCACTCCACAACAAAATGAAGTAGCTAAAAGAAGGAACAAAATACTTCTAGATATAGTTAGATTAATGATGGCACATGTCAATCTATCTTTTTCTTATTAGGGAGATATCATATTAATAGTCACTCTCATACTTAACCACATGCTCTCAAAGTTTGTTACATCCACACTCGATGAATTATGGACAAAACACAAACTTGATTTGAGCATTCTTAGACTATGGAGGTCTGATGTGTATGTCCATGATGCTTCCTATAAATATGGAAAATTAGGTTCTAGAGAGAAGAAATGTATCTTTATAAGATATTTAGAACTATTTAAGGGATACATTTTTATAGGTGAAAACGAGGATGGAACAATGACAAAACTAAATCAAGGGATGCCATATTTTTAGAAAGTGAGTTTCCTAGCAAAGGAGAAATTGATTACATTGTATCTTTTTATGGGTTACAAGATCAAGTGGATAACATTGAATTTTATCCATCTTATCCAAATGGGAGCTCTTAAAGAGTACCTACCAATCTAAGTGGGAGCTCTAAGAGAATAAATGAGAATCCTATATTCAAAGATAACATAATACAAGGAGCCTCATAACGAAAAGGTAAAAAAGGAAGTATACTCAAAATATGCTTTTCAATTAAGGGATCAGTTCTTATGGTTGCTTGTTAAGATGAAGAAGAGTCAAGAATAATTCAAGAGGCTCTAACTTGCCCTTCTAAGGCACATTGGAAGAAAGCAATGGAAGAAAAAATAGACTCAATGAAAATCAATCAAGTTTGGAAACTAATTAACCTACCATCTGGCTAAAAGGCAATTAAGAACAAATGAGTTATTGAAATTAAAAGAAAAGCAGATGGATCAATTGAAAGGTATAAGGCTCTACTAGTTGCCAAAGGGTACACACAACAGGAAGGAATAGATTATGAGGACACATTCTCACCTATTGTACATTTCAATTCAATTAGATTGCTCCTAGCCATAGTAGCAAATCTAAATTTAGAATTGCATCAAATGGATGTAAAAATTACTTTTTTCAATGGAGAACTAGATGATGAAGAAATTTACATAGAACAACTAATAGGTTTCATACAAAAAGGAGAGGAAAGGAAAGTTTGCAAACTCCAAAGGTCCATTTATGGACTTAAACAATCATCCAAATAATGGTATTTGAGGTTTCACCGAGTTATAACCTTATATGACTTCTAAATGATTGAGGAAGACTATTGTATTTATATCAAGTGATGTGAAGGTAATCTGAGGATATTATCTCTTTACATGGATGATATACTATTAGCTAGAAATAATTTAAATTCAATTATGGCTATTAAGGAATAACTATCCTTTAATTTTGAGATAAAAGATATAAGTGAAACAGATTACATTCTTGGAGTCAAAATCTTAAGGGATCACTCTAAGAAACTTGTTTCTCTTTCTTAAGAAAATTATATATCAAGAATATTTGAGAAATTCAATATGAAAGATTACAAACTCATGGATACCCTTGTAAATAAGAGTGAACTATTAAGTCAAAAAATGTGCCCTCAAAATGAATTTGAGAAGAAATTAATGGAAAGAGTTCCTTATTCTAGTGCGGTTGGTAGTCTAATATATGCAATGATGTGTACTAGATCGGATATTTGTCATATAGTCGGACTCATAAGAAAATACCAATTAAACTCTGAACAAAAACATTGGAAAGCTATCAAGAGAATATTAAAATATTTGAAAGACAGTTGATTAACCTGGACAGAAACATTGGAAAGCTATCAAAAGAATATTAAAATATTTGAAAGGCATAATTGATTATGCGCTAGACTATCAAGGAAACAATTTATTCTTGGTCAAATATTCTGATGCGGATTAGGCAAGACACCTGGATGAACGAAAATCCACATTAGGTTATTCATTCTTGCTAAACAATAACGTCATATCATGGTGTAGAAAGAAGCAGATATGCATTGCATTGTCAACAATAGAAGTAGAGTTTATGGTATGTTTTGCAGTAGTACAAGAGGATATATGGCTGAAAAGATGTATAGAACATCTAACAATTTATGGTGAAAATTTAGACCCCATCTTGATGTACTCTGATAGTTAGGCAGCCATCGCCTATATAAAGGATCCAAAATACCATAGCAAAACCAAGTATGTTGACACAAAGTATCATTTTGTGAGAGAAGCTATAACATAGAAAAAGGTCACCATTTAACATATTCCTACACAAAAGATGATAGCAGATTCTTTTACTCAACCTATACCTAGAGATGTGTATATTGAACATGTAAAATCTCTTAGTATGTGTAGAATATAATCGAAGAATTTCTAGATTGAAATGAATGAAGAATATTTTTATTCAATTATGAATGTCATAATAAATATATGAGCATGCAAATGTCTAGTATGTCATACAGGTTAATAAGGTTGGTTCTCTCATATGAATAATTATCTCTAATGCTCATGAGAAATGGGCAGAGATGAGACATGTATTCACCAATATAAAATGAAAAATGTTATGTTTTTAGTAGAGAAATAACACAAAATAAAATATATCACCTTAACAAGGTAAAGTTGAGATGAGATCTGAGATACAAAATATGGATTGAATTGTAGATTCTCCTACTTTCCACAATACCTATGGCCAGATAATCAGTTCTTCACATATTGATGTAAAAAAGAATCAAACAATGTGGAAGAATTCAGATTAGGTATTATGTGGGCCTGAACTAAAGTTTGTATAGTATTACTAATAAAATCGACATACGCCCTTTGTGCTATAAGAGAAATGCTGTAACATATGATTCATACCACATACAAAAGAATCGCAAATGGGAGGCAAGTGAAAGATCTTTAGTTCATTGCTGTGTGAGTCTTAGAAAAAAATTTCTTTTTATAGATACCCTTTGACTTTGACGATATCATAAAGAAATGATAAAGTGTTTGCTACCTTAGTATATGTCCTATAATCATGATATATATAGTCTAAAAAGGTAAAATGCTAGGAAAGTAACTATTTTAAATCAAAGTGATATGTGGTCGAAAGGAAGATTTCCTAACATATACACAATTATGCTAGTATCTGAAACATGTCCATTATGAAGTTAATTTTGGTAACATCATAAGTGTGGATGCTATGCATATATGAATAGCAATCTAAGCTTACAATAAAGTTTGCGATGAATTAGATTTGCAAATGAAAAGTGCATATAGGGAAATCTAAGGCATTCGAGGCATAATATAATTAAATAGAAATTGGGGTTGTTTTGTGCTAATTCTATGTAAGAATTTTTAATACAAGAACACTCAAGATGACGTTATGCTCACGTAGTCACGACAATGCATCGAATATATAAACCCAAAAAGAGATAAAGGTTATATGATATGACTAATCCTATTATATGTGAGTAGGAGATGATAAATGTGGGACACCTATAATGGGTGACCCACATCATCATTATAATTTAAATTAACAAGAAACAAAATTAGTTATTTTTTAATAATTGATAATAAAATGGGTGATTAAGATAACTACTCATATATAGCAAAAGGAAGTAACTACTGAAGAGAGAGAAAGAGTACATTATTAGAAAACACTTTTAGAAGAAAGTTTCATAGAGAAAAATTTACAGAGAGTAAAGACTTTCCTTTTTAAAGTGTCGGTTCTGAGTAAAATTATTATGAACAACAGATAAGAGTTCTTGATTCCTAGTGATTCTTAGCTACCGTGTGAATTGCAGCTTCGAATCAAGAGACAACAAAACAAGAATGTATATTTCCGCAATAAATTTAATGTATTAATTTTTCCCAACAAATTTTGATTGTAAAATTGATTTTGAAAATTAATTTCATACAATCAAACACATCTAAATAATATTAATAGCAAAATTCTCTCATATCATTAAAGATTTGAAAAAAAATATAATACAAAAAATCTTTTACACAACTTATGTAATTTAAATGTTCAATTGCACATTTTAAAGTATCATAAACCTTTTTTTATTCATAAGATATAATATAAAAAATTAGATGCATTTTTATACTAAAAATAAACAATAAATAACTATTAGCAACATTCATTTTTTGTCACATGGCTTCATTCTTTGCCTAACAGTCTTATAAACAACGTTAAGTAAAAGATAGAGAAAGAGAGAGAGACCTCAGTCTTTATGTGTATCACTTGATGGTGTACCAATAATCTTAAATTATTAGGTTTTATTGAATTTATATAATATTGTATAAATCAACAAATTTAGGTCATTAAATTTAATGGTGCCCCATAAAATTGGCACGCGAAAATTTGGCCCTTTATACGAACATAAAGTTACTCGAGGTACCTGTCGAACTTCAAAGTTTTGAAGATATACCAACACAAACCAAGCTTGTGTCAACTTTTAATTTATATATATATATATATATATATATATATATATATATATATATATATATATATATATATATATATATATATATATATGTTGAAATAAAATTTACCTATATTTGAAAATATGTTTATATGCTTTAAATTTATTGATAAATTAACAACTAATTTAGGAAGGATGTAAAATTTTTTAAGTACATTAGGAAGTAAAATATTGTAAATACAAACTATATAAAAATGATATTAAATTAAAAATTATCACGAGAAATTTATTTTATAGTAAATTATACTAAGATATAAGTATATTTTTAATTTGATTTAAATTTAATTTATTATCGGTATAAATTAATTTTATATTATCATTTATTTATATATTATTATATTAATAAAAATTATTAAAAAATTTTTATAATGGTTAAAAAAATTTTAATTGTTAATTTTATCTTATTTATTAATAATATAAAATATTTTATTCTAAATAAAGTTTAAACTCTTTTTAATTAACACTAACGGCAACACTAATTTATGATGCCAAGATTCACGTGCTCATGGTTTCTTGACTATTGCGTAGATATATGTTGATAAGCAACATGAAAGTTTGGCCTATCTGTGGTATGCTTGTACAAATGGGGAACTAAGGGAACTGACAAAATAGCTATCGGCTGACGGTAATGAATATAAATAAATAAATAATAATATCCGTAAGGCGCATGTATTTGATTGTGCTTCTACGCGCTTATCAGTAGAGAGAAATGTACACAAACCGAAGGGCTGGACTTCCGTCCCGCAGGGGTTTGTTAACCCTGGTCATCAAAATGCATCTAAAAATGCAAGTCGGTCTATTAGAATAATTTATTAAGAATTTATAGCTTAATCTACTTAAATTTTAATCTAATTTAACTTATTTATTTAAATAAATCTAATTTAGACTAATAAATTAATTTATTTAAAATAAATAGATCAAATTTTTTTCTTTAAGCTCAACCTATAAGCCTATCATATAGGCCTTAATTATAAATATATTTATAAAAAATATACTATAATATATATTATACATACAAATAATACAAATATTTTGATACATACACATATATACGTATATAAGTTTAATTAAGTTATTGAACAACTTTGAATCTTAAGAAAGTTTTAATTTATTAATAAATTTAAAAATCTATTTATATAAAGAGACTTCTAAATAGATTAACAGACCTAGTTAGACTTTTTTAATAAGTTAATTCAAGCCTAAATTTTAACTTTATATAGGTTAATAGGTTAAATTTAGATCAATAATTTAAAAAGTAGGTCTGATCTATTTAAAGTAAAATCTAGCTCAACTTAACTTATTTACAATCTTAACTAGTGCCATGTGCTAATAAAAGATATACGAAGCTGATTTGTTCTCCTTTCAAGTTTTAAATTGCAAATTACTCCTTGAAAAATTGTATTTTACTTTTGAAGAAACAATTTGATAAATTAAGCAAAGTAAAGTGGAAGATTGTGCCAATAAAATATATACAAAGCTAATTTGTTCTCCTTTTAATTGTTAAATTGCGAATTATTTGTTAAAAAATTGTATTTCATTTTTTCTTTAAGCTTGACCTATAGACTTATCAGGCAAGCCTATTTAATTATAAATATATTTATAAATAATATATTATAATATATATTATACATATAAATAATAAAAATATTTTGATACACACATATATATAAGTCTAATTAGGCCATTGGACAATTTTAAATCTTAAGAAAGTTTTAATCTATTGATAAATTTTAAAGCCTATTTATATAAAAAGACTTTTAAATAAGTTAAAAGGCTTGGTCAAACTTCTTTAACAAGCTAGCCCAAGCCTAAATTTTAGCCATATATAGGCTAATAGGTTAAGCTTTGGTTAATAATTTAGAAAGCAAACCTGATCTATTTAAAGTAAAACCCAGCTTAACTTAACTTATTTACACCTTTAATTACTACCACGTGCCAATAAAAGATATACAAAGCCAATTTGTTCTCTTTTTAACTTTTAAATTGCAAATTACTCCTTTAAAAATTATATTTTATTTTTGAAGAAATAATTTAATAAATTAAGCAAAGTAAAGTGGAAGATCATGCTAATAAAGGATATACAAAGCTGATTTGTTCTACTTTCAACTGTTAAATTGCAAATTACTCCTTAAAAATTATATTTTATTTTTGAAGAAACAATTTAATAAATTAAGCAAACTAAAGTGGAGATCGTTCATAAATGAGATTGTAGATTTGTGTGCAAGTGTGAGGCAATTTTTGCTATATTTATATAAGGAAATTTCTTAATAAGTTAATAGGTTTAGTCAGGATTTTTTAACAAGTTAGCTCGAGTATAAATTTTGGCCTTATACAGGATAATAGGTTAGACTCAAATCAATAATTTAGAAAGTAAATTTGACCTATTTAAAGTAAAGCCCAACTCAACCTAACTTATTTACACCCTTAATTATTGTCATGTGCTAATAAAAGATATGCAAAGCCGACTTGTTCTCCTTTCAACTTTTAAATTGCAAATTACACCTTAAAAGACTATATTTTATTTTTGAAGAAATAATTTAATAAATTAAGCTAAGTAAAGTGGAAGATTGTTCATAAATGAGATTGTAGATTTGTGTGTAAGTGCGAGGCAATTTTTGCTATAGTTAACCAACTCTATTATAAGGTTGCATAAGCAATATATTTTATTTTTTTAAAAAATATTTTTATAATAAATTATTTTAAAAATTTTAAATAAATTAAAATTATAGTATAAAGAATATTAATTGAATTAATTATGTATTTTATTTTTAATATAATATATTTTTTTAATCAAATTTTAATAAAATAATTATTTTAAGAGTAAATATTTGTCCTATTAAATGTGACTTAGATAATTTAAAAGTATAACCATATTTCATCATTTATAATTTTTTTATAAATTAAAAAGAGTTTAACTTTAATTCACTATTAATGTGAATTTTTTTACACTATTGGTAAATAAAAAAATGATACTTCATTAAAAATTAATATAAACTAAGCATTTTTATGGATAACAAAAGAGTTTTAATAATTTTTTAATAATATAATAATATATGAGTGAATATATAATATAAAACCGATTTATATTTATAGTGGATCAAATTGAAATCCAATTATAAATTCATTCCAAGTGTGTGTGTCTACATGTATGTGCGTGTAAAGATATTAAATTTTCTTATTTATTAGGAGAAATATTTTTAAATCAAATTCATCTTCAAATATGATTCATAAATGTCAAGTGAGTTTTAATAATTTTTTAATAATATAATAATATATGAGTGAATATATAATATAAAACCGATTTATATTTATAGTGGATCAAATTGAAATCCAATTATAAATTCATTCCAAGTGTGTGTGTCTACATGTATGTGCGTGTAAAGATATTAACTTTTCTTATTTATTAGGAGAAATATTTTTAAATCAAATTCATCTTCAAATATGATTCATAAATGTCAAGTGAGTTGTGAAACAAGTTTTGAGAGTTTTTATTTATATAATTTCTATTTAATTTTTATTATATTTCTTTTAGATCAAATATTTTCATTTGACTATGAATTCAAATTATAGAAAACTTATACAAAAAATACCATACATGATGATAAATTACATTTCACCATTTTGTTTAAAAAAATTCCACTATTTTTATAGCAAATAGAGTCCTTGCTAGTATGCATGGACTTTCTTCCTACGTAAGAAGTTAGTTAGAACCATAGACATAATTATACTTGTTCGCTTAATATTTATTTGCAAGATTAAAAATTTTAATAGTAATAATATTAATATAAAAATGCATGTTAGCCATTTAGCATAAATAATAAGACTTCTCTGAAAAATTTTGTTTTGAAACTGCTTTAAAAAACCTTACACATGAATCTTGAAAGAAAAAAAATATGATATTTATACTTTAATATTAGAAAAAATGAAAAATAAAAAAATAAAATTTGATACAAATTTTAAAATGATTTTATTAAAAATGTACATAATTTAATTTATTTTGTAAGATATATAATTAAAAATAAATGAATACTTTTTTTAAGCTTTGACAAAATAATAATTGATCATAATATATTTAATTTGAAATATAATATTTTATAATTTATATTACTAAGTGTTGATACAATTTAAATAAATAATTTTATTTTTAATTTCTAAATATTTATCTAAAAAATTGAATATGTAATTAATAAATTTAATATATGCTATACTCAAAAAATAAAATTTCATCTCAGTTTAAAAATAATTATGTTAAAAGAATCAACTATATAATTAATTTGCATTTCAATATTAGTGGTTTAACTTATATTTTATATATATTAATTAAAAATAAATTAATATTTGTTATATTAAATTCTTGATAACATTCTAATGCAGGTCTTCCTATATTTAAGTTGAAATATAAATTTTGAAATTTGATGTAAAAGATTGATGGATTTTAAATATATAAAAGCAACAAAAAAGGTGCAAGTTTTAGTTCCCTTTCTTTTTTTAAAGAAATTATGAAATCTTATTTTTTTATATATAAATAAAGGAGTTACATATTACTTTAATGATACCTAAAAATATGGTAATAAAAGATAATAACTTTCTTCTTAAAAAAGAGAAAGTTATCTTCTACCAGATTTTTTTCATTTAATATTAAATATATGGAATATTTTTTAACCATCTTATTAATTTATAGCTATATTTCTTTGTAAGATATTTTTCATCAAATCAAACTTTAAAATTAATTCTTAACAAAGTAGGTATATGAGTGTGAGTGTAAAAAGGAGGCTTGAAATTAAATTTTCATATTTGAGAAAATACTTATACAATAATAAGAATAAAATCTTATCCCACTAAGTGAGGTCTAGATTACATGATGACATTGGGCTCTATTAAAAACTAAATTTTTAGTAATATTATTCACCAAGAGATCTTTTTTTATAACTTCTTCTAATGTCTTTTTTGACCTCTCCCTGCACTTTTTCATGGAGCTAAATACCATGTGATCAACTCTTATCATTGGTGCCTCCAATGACCTTCTTTGCACATGACCAAACTAACTTAACTAATTTTCTATCATCTTCTCTTTAATAGGTGCCATGCTAATATGCCCATGTGTGCAATCATTTCGTATCTTATCTTATCTTATATGACTACACATCCATCTTAATATTCTCATTTTTACTTACTCCATTTTTTGCTCTTATTATCCCTTTAGAGTCCAATATTCACTATCATAGAACATAGCTAGTTGTATAGCAGTTCGACAAAATTTTCTTTTAAGCTTAGTAGGTATTTTACGGTCATAAATCATTCCAGATGCCTTTTCTCCATTTTAACCATTTAACTAATATCTTGTGTGTGATATCTTCATCAATTTCTCTATCGCTTTGTAAAAAAGATCCCAAGTACTTAAATTTAGATATTTATGGTATGATATGCTCCCTAATTCTTATCTCTAAATTATTTCTATCTTATTTCTTGTTAAACTTGCAATGCATATATTTCGTCTTACTCTTACTCAAGCAAAAACCTTTTGATTCTAAAGCTTATCTCCAAAGCTTCAATTTATAGTTAATCTTCTTCCGCGATTCTTCAATCAAGACTATATCATCCGTAAATAGTATACATTTAGGGATATTCTCTTGTATGTCCTTGGTAAGAACATCTAAGACTAGATTAAACAAGTAAGGACTCAAAGTTGAACCTTGATATAGACCTATCCTTATAGTAAAGTCCTTTGTCTCTCTTTTAGGAATTATTACACTTGTAGTTATTCTATCGTACATGTCCTGTATAACCTGAATATATGCGATACAAACTCCTTTTTTCTTCAAAGCCTTCCATAACATTTTTTTTGGTACCTAATCATAGGCTTTTTCTAGGTCAATGAAAACCATATATAAGTCTCTTTTTTTACTTCGATACCTTTCCATCAATCTTCGTAGAAGATAAATAGCCTCTGTTGTAAACCTTTTTGACATAAATCCAAATTAGTTCTTTGCAATTTCAATCTCGTCTTTTAATTTGTACTCAATCACTTTTTCCCATAGCTTCATAGTATGACTCATAAGTTTTATCCCTCGATAGTTTGCACAGTTCTAGATATCTCCTTTGTTCTTATATATAGGCATCAAAATACTCCTCCTCCACTCATTTGACATTTTCTTAGACCTCAAGATCTTATTAAATAACTTGGTGAGCTAAAAAATACCTTGTTCTCCTAAACATTTCGAAACTTCAATAGGAATACCATTCAGATCAATGACTTTACCATTATCCATCCTCTTAAGAGTTTCTTTTACCTCCCCAATTTGAATCCTGCGGTAATAAGCTAAATTTTGTTCATCCTCTTAGATTTCTAATCCTTCTATATTCCTAGTTACTCCATCCTTATTATTGTAAAGCTTATAAAAGTACTTATCCTATCTTTCCTTAATATCTTCATCTGTGAGTAGAATTTGTCCTTCTTCATTCTTAATACACCTTACTTGATCCAAGTCTCTTAATTTTATTTCCCTATTTTTGACAAGCTTGTAAATCTTTCATTCTTCATTCTTTGTTCCTAGATTTCGATAAAATTCCTTAAAAGCTTTAGATCGTACCTCGCTTACTATCTTTTTGATCTCCTTCCTAGTTGTCTGATACCTTTCTTAATTCTTAACATTGTCACACAAATGTAAGGCCTTAAAATATTCTCTTTTGATTTTAACCTTTTTCTGTACATTTTCATTCCATCATTAAGATTCTTTATCTCTCAATCTAAAACTTTTTGATTCACCTAAAACTGTCTTAGCAACTATCCTAACCCTCCTAACCATCGCATCCTAAATATTATTGGCACTTCCTTGTGCTTCCAATTATCTTCCTCCAATAATATTTTTTTAAAAGTCATCTGTTTTTCATCCTTGAGCTACCACTACTTAATCCTTGGATTTATAACTTGTTGTATCTTCTTGTTACAGGTTTTGAAAAGAACATCGATGATTAAGACCCTATGCTGTGTAATAAGGCTCTCCCCCGAAATCACTTTGCAATCCTTTCATATTCTTCTATTTGAGCTCTTTACCAAAAAGAAATCAATTTTTGATCTTGAAGTTCCACTTTTGTACGTGATTAAATGCTCCTCTCGCTTCTTAAAATAAATATTCATAATCTTAAAATCATATGCCATCGAAAAATCAAGAATGGATTATCCTTTCTCAATTAGTGCTCCATAACTAAAATCTCTATGCACTCCCGAAAATTGCCTTACCTCACTACCAACATGTTCATTTAAATCCCCTTTGATAAAAATCTTTTCTTCTTGTGAAAATTCTTGAACTAATTTTAAAATATTCATATTAAAATTGTATAATAAAACATATAATGAAAAAGATAGTAAATTATAAAACAATAAAAGTAAAGAAAAGAGTAAAAAAAGGTTATTATAATTTTTTTTAAAATTTCAAGTCTTTTCAAGTCGAGTCACAAAAAAATAAAAAGTATTTTGGTTGATAATGACAAATTTATAGGGTAACAAATATGAAAGAAAGCTAGCAAAGTTAGGATTGGTTACTTGGATCAATATTTTTTTTAATATAATATGAAACTCATTTAAATTTTATTTATATAAATAAATTTTCAATTTATATATAAATAAAATTACAACTTATGCATTACACAAAGTTATAATCTAATTAACTATAATAAGCAAGTCATATGTATTAATCTCTCTAGAATTCAATTTTTTAATTTTTCTTTGCTATTATAGTATGTCTAAACAATAGTTGAAAATAATATTTGTTTTGTGTTTTTTTTTAGTAACATATCATTTTTTATTTGTACTCATTATTAATCCAAATTACGTTGGGTTGGGTTGGGTTTAATTAGCTTATAGGAAACACAAGGGCCAACTTATAATTAAAAACTTGTTACGTGTCAGCGTGCAAATTGGAGCAGTTGGAATTTACTTTCCCTGATGGCCGGTTTCTAAAATTCAAGGGGCCTTTTTTGTCTTATTCTATCTATTTTTCGAAAGTCATGAAGTTGACACGTGTTTGGGATGGTTGCAAGCTAGGTGAGGAAGTCGTGGACTTGTTGCTTTAAAATAAGAAAATTAATTTACCAAAAAAATAATAGAATTAATGTCCATTTTCTCAAAATTGTTTTGTTATGTGTGACTATAAAAATAAGAAAAATTAATATATTTTATTGAAGTGCAGCATAATCCAAAATTTTATTTTATTTATGTGTAGTTGATGTTGTCAAAATTAACCCATATATAATTAAATACGTTAATATTTTATTCATATAAATTAATTTTTTGGGTAAAAAATGACGGAATTTATATGCTTTAGCCACATGACTTTTTTCTTCCTCCATTAAAGTGATAAAATTAAACTAAAGAACAACGTCATGGGGAGCGAGATTTTATAACCAAATATTTAATCTTTCACGTGACGCCTTGGGTTAAAATTAAAATTTCAAGATACATTACTAAGTCTGTTATTTACCTAATCCTTTACCTGTTTAATTTTTTTTTTGAATTTAATAAACGATAAGAATATCAAATAATAAAAATAGTTGGATTTTATTTATTTTGAAACAGAAAAATGGTGAAGTTAATTACAAATAGATTTATTATCACATTTTAAAAAACTATATATGAATGAAAAATTTGGATCATGCCCCCTATGAGTAGAAATCATTTTTCCCTAAAGAAATTAATATCATTAATTGTGTTTCCAATTTCCATATATTGATTTGATCTGAATAATCTACTTTTAGTCATATCCACAGATGAGGGAGAGAACAAGCAAATGAAGACGATGAATATTAAAATAATCAACCGGTTCATTAAATAGCATTTTTTTTTTAAATTTAGTTGAGGATTCCTTTGAGGGTTGATATATATTGATGAGCTGGCGATGACGGTGTTAACCTGGTAAAATTTCAACGTCGAAGTTTTTGAATACTATGTTCTTGGAAAGGCTCACATATAATTTATTTAAAGTCAACTATGCAAGGTGGCAACTAGAGCAATTTTCTTATGATAGTGATTGATACACACTTTCACACCTTTAAGCAAGGCCTCTTGCGTAGATCTAGTGTACACACACAAACGCGCGCGCGAGATTGAATGCAGATCATTACTTCCTTTGTTCATTTTGAAGTGTTAATATATAAGAATTAAAGAATATAATAAATATTATAAATTTTTGAAAAAATAAATTATAATTTATTAAAATATTTTTTATTAAAAATTAATTAATTATTAAATATTTATTTAAATAATATAGATAATATTTGAAAGAAGATAATAGATATAATTTTAATATTTCAAAATAATAGATAAATAAAAATAAATTTTTCTCGGTAAAATGAGACTTAAAAAAATAATAATATTTCTAACCAACCGTAACTTGTCAAATTTCACGTACTTCTCAACGGCAAAATTCAGAAACGCTTTAGCATTTTAAAAATCAAAGGCATCTTATTGTTATGTTAACAATGTATTTCATAACTATCAAACACTTCCTCTTTGAATGCATCCACTCTTAAAACATTAATAGAGTTAGCATCAATCGCGGACTCATCCTTTCTCAAAATTAGATTTAATTAGTTGGTGATTATCGGATACAAATTTAATTATTCAGTCTTATTCTCATAATTTATTTCATTTAATATTTGTGCAGATGTCAATTACATAGATAAAAAAGGATGAGGAACAACCATTTATGAAATTAATCATAAATACAAATGTAATAAATGGATAACTTAACGATGCTATATAATATTCTTCATTAAAAATGAAGCATGTAATTACAAATAGTATTATATTATAAAACTCAAAATTGATAGAGCATTTAATATTCGATCGGAATATTAACATTACATTCTTTAAACCTAATATTGATAGGACTTTTAAAATTTTAATAACATACTATCCAATTTGTACATTCATATTATCAAAAGACTATATAATAATATTATATTTAAATGGCATTTATATTTATATTATTAATAACACTTCCTTAGATATAATTAAATAATTTTATATGAGTTTTGAGATCTTTAAATTTAAATGGCATTTGGTGTTTTTTTAAAACATTTTGTACATTCTTTAGATTTAGAATTCAATTTTTGTTATTTATATATATGGATATAATGATTTAATTATTTTTATTATTATTAAAAATAATTTTATTTAACCAAAATATTATCCAACCAATTTCGGTGAGTAGACAATCAAATAAATTTCATAAAACATAATATGAGCAAAAATTATATTATTTGATATAAAAAAATTGCGTATGATATAAAAAAATTATTTCAATGTAACCATGTGACTAAAGAACAATTATTATTAAATAAAATAAATTGAAAATTTTATAAATAAATTAAATTTTTTATTACATAGTATATTATATAATATACATATATTAAAAAATTATAATCAAATTACTCTGAACGAATCAAGCAATCATTTAGTCGAATCGAGAGATTTTCTAATCCAATTAAGCCAATAGGGCATTTGCTGTTACTCAATTCCCAACCCCACAGGGAACGACCCAAATTATTATATTTAAATATTTATCAAATTGCACGAGTCATTTAAAGCGTCTTGACAGCCCAGTAGAAAAGTCAGCCGCGCTTCAATCAACACTACTAGTCAACGGCTGCAAAGGTTGATCCCTCCAGCTAGCCAAGTATTATTGCATGCGTGAGCTGAAAAATATACTAATCAAACAAATATACAATGACATAAAATAGAATAAGATTCAAGTTATCCAAAAGGATTTTTATGTATACGCAAACTTAATTATTATAAAGAAAATAGTTTGAAGATTCGGTTTTTTACTTTAATTACTAAACAAACCAATAATAATTCAGCAGCACAGGAGATAAGGGTTTCAAGTTTAAACCTTTTCACAAAAATATATAATAAATACATAAAAAATTAAAATCTTACTAATAAAATGTATCAATATTTTCGTTATAATAACACGAATTCGTATCAATATAAACTTTTTGATATACATAACAAAAAATAATCCTAGTAAGCATTAGGTAGTGGGACAACTGCCCTCGCAAGTAAAAAAATATTTTATGCGGATATTTTCACCAAAAAAAAAAAAATTATGTAGATATATACACTTTTATAGATTATAGATATCGCCCTTGCTGGCAGCAGCTGATCCATTTATAAAGTTGTAGAAAAATAATTTTTTTTCATACATATATACATACATACAGATGATATATATACATGCACACACATTAATGATATATATTACTCTCATAAATTTAAGTAAAATTATTCCTACATCAATTGAAAAAAATATTTAAATAAATATAAAAATATTTCAAACACATTAATTGTATATAAGAATACACGTATTAAAAAAAATATCAACATAAATTATATTTTACTTTCATTCAAATATTTCAATTTTGTATAATAATTCACTACGAAAAAAGGGTCTATACAAATAACAAATGTTGTCTGTATAAACTTTCATTGCATTTGTATAGATTACAAAAGATATTGTTGTTTGTATTAAGTCTTCCATATAGATTCATATATATTTCAACCTATACAGATGATTTCATATCATCTATATAAGTTCCATCTATATAAACAACAAAATTGTCTATATAAAGTAGGAAAATGGTCAACACTAACCTACCTATACAATGAAAATTGTCATCTATATAAATTTTCATCTATCTAGATGACAATTATCATTTATATAGAGTATTATCGTCTATATAGATATTATTTGTACATGAATAGTGTAGGAAAAAATTCAATCCATACTAAACAATTTTAATAATTTTAATGATTTTATTTTTTATTATTTTTTAGAACATTTGTTCTCTAATTTAAAGAATTTATTTATAAATGATCTATGAAAAAATTCAATATACACTAACATATTTTTATAATTATTAATAATTATTTAGAAATATTATAATATTGATTGCAAAAACAAATAAAATAAAAACTAACTCCTAATAATATATAATAAAAAATTTCACATCTATATATAATAATATAAAGTATCAGATAAAAAGTAAATACATGATATATATATATATATATATATATATATATATAATAACTACATGAAATAATAATTATCATTGTTGTCATCATTATCTTTATCACCACCATCATTTGAAGGCACACTCAAAAGTTAGGGTGGAGATGAGTGTGACTAAGGTTAGGATAGGGCTGAGGGTCACTATAGTTAGAGAGCTAAGGGATGTTGCAAAGTAGGAGGCGACTAAGAAGTGAATCTGGATGGTGCTCTTAACCAGAGGATGTTCACCTAAGGGGGAGGAGAAGGCATAATAGGACAAGGTAGAAGGAATCCCATGGATTGCAAAGTAGCATACATTGCCTTAAAGGTAATGTGAGTTTGTTGTTGCACTTGCTCATGATAGAGAACCCACTACTTTGTTGAAGCTAAGACTTGTTGATTTTTGGTAATGTAGGCTTACACTCTCTCCATAAATCTTACATCTTATTACTATCTTGAAGGAAATGCTACAATGGATAAACTAGAGTTGGGGGTCCCATGTGATGTCTTGGCAAGCATATGATCAATTGTCTTCCTATGCCTTCAATGAGTTCCTAGTACCTCGTTGGCAATAGCAGGCTCACCAAGTTATGGTAAACTTATTAGGGAGCTACTAGAGAAATCATTAGACTATGAAAATCACTAGATGACTAATTATAGAATCTTGGCTTTGATTTTTTTTTTAACAAAAACCATAAAGTTTGAATAAAAAACTTTTCTTATTGTAATTAAAATTATTTAATAAAAAATTAATTACTTACATGAGTAATTTAAGTATCTGAATGTACCCACTTTTTTGTATGATATATATGATACTCCCGAAAATTCTCACTCATTAGCTACAGTTGATTTGTATCTAAAAGTTTTTAATTACATTATAATCTCAATATTTAATATGCTCTTTGTGTATGATCTTATATGTTTTCATTACATTAATAATGATCCTAAAATCTTATATAAGTATTATAGATAGTAAGTAGTATATAGCAATACATCACTACCACCTATGTATTAAAAATATTAGTGATTGGACATAACTTTTTAGTGACCGATATCCTATGTAGTTAATTCCATTTTCTTTTGGATATCCAAATTGAACTTAAGGCATGAAATATGTCACCCTTTTTATAATTCAATCTATATATTTCTTAATTCTTGAGCAATTTGTGTGTTGCTTAATTCCTAAGTAGACTAACTTAAAATAAATTAATTAATAACATATATTAGTCCATTTGAGCACAATCATGAATTTTATAATCTCACTTAATTAAGGAGCTCATAGGTATCACTCTTCTTATATAGGAGGGACAAAATCCTATCTAGGCCACTCATATCCCTCCAATTGATTCTTGGTATGTCTAATCACTACTTTTTGGGCTAACCTTATTATAGGTGATATTAGATGGCATCAAATTATATGACTTCTTATGTAGGGGAATTGTAGTGATTTTTAGTTGAAGAACCACCTATATTATTGAGAATTGCTTATGGCATTCACATCACGATCCATATAGCATCCTCACACAATCTAGTACATTTGTTCTTCAACATGGACTTATAAGTTGTCTTGATATCTCATATTTATGACTATGGTTATCAGCAAATATATATACTAATCTTAATATGTTACTATTATCCTAGTTCATAATAATATTTAACAAAAGACATTTAAGAATTGTATTAACTATTTTAGGGACAATCACTATATTTACTTATATTATATAGATATAACATTAAACATAATAATTGAAATGTTTTTATAAAAAAATATAATATAATATATGTAAATACAATCATATTATGATTGATAACTAGAGATACATCAATAATCTCCCACTTGCATTAGAGTTAATTGCTTATGTTTTTAATACTAAGTGACATAGTATGACTATTATGCTTCTATTATGTTAGAAGCTTTATCAGTAAGTCAATGATATTATTATTTATTAGTAGTTTGCATATCTTCAAATCTTATTAGTCAATGATTTAATAGATGAAATGGAAGCATTAAAGTATATGCTTTGGATCATTAGTAAGATTTAGATTTCTTAGCCTATGTAATGATTCTATTGTTATTGCAATAAAGGTCCATTAACTTTGAAATGCTAAAAACTATGCCAAGCTTAGTAATGAACTTTTTGATCCAAAAAACCTTTTTTGATATATTGGAGATAGGAATATACTTAACATTTATGGTAGAATTAACCATTATTTCTTGCTTTGAACTCTTCTATCTTATAGTATTGCCATTCAAGCAAAATATATAACCAAATTACAATGTGAAATCATACTTATTAGATTGGAAGTTGGCATTAATGCAACATTTTATATCCAATTCTTCCTCACTTTCATATATTAATAATGAATCTTTACTCTTTCTCAAGCACTTAAGGATATCTTGATAGCAATTTAATGACGTTTACCAAGATTTGATTAGAACTTACTCATCATGCTTAAGGCATATGGCACATCCAAATGAGTATATAATATGGTGTACATGATAGATCCAATTACTAATGCATATAGAATCTTATTCATGCAATCTTTTTCATCTCATGACATAACAAATGTTATGGGTAAGAATCCTTTTTAAATTCTTACATGCTAAACCATCTTACCACTTTGTCAACGTATGTACATTGACTTAGGCTAAGTAATTTTCATGATCTATCTTTATAGATTTTGATGCATAGCACATAAGTAGCTTTATCCAAGTCTTTCATCAAAAAATAATTCTATAATCAATTCTTTATAACCTAAAGCATAAGGATATCCATTTTTATGAGTAGTATGTCATCTATATACAATACAAGGAAAGTAATTGTGCTCCCACTAATCCTTTTGTAAACATAAGATTTATCTTTATTTTTTCATGAAACTGAACTCTTTGATTGTATCATCAAAACAAAGATTTTAGCTTTGAAAAGTTTACTTTAACCTATATATGGATCTTTGCAACTTACATACCTTTTTAGCATTTTCAAGAGTGATAAAACCCTTGGGTTGTGTTATGTACACATCCTCAAGAAGTTTCTTATTAAAGAAAGTAGTTTTTAACATCCATATACTAAATTTCATAATCATGAAAAGTTACAATAGCAAGCAACATCTAGATGGATTGAAGAATAGTAATGGGGGAATAGGTCTCATTAAAGTCTATTTGTTATTTTATAATTTATTTAATATAAATGTGTGTTGTTGTTAATTGTGTAGCAATATAAATTTATTGTGTGATATTATAGTTAAATTATTTAAAACCCCAAGCAAAGATAAAACAAATTGTGAGATATAATAATGTTTCAAGATAAGGAAAGGGAAACACATGATATAAGTAACATTAGTATCATAAGCCAAGGAATTTAGAAATCAAATAAAGAGAATATTTTATTTAATTATTTAAATTCCATTTTTTTCAATCTTAGTTATGAATTTTAGTAAGTATATACTTATTGAGTTATTGTACATCACTCCTTTATTTATTTTAATAATTTTACATTAAGTTGATAAGTTATGTTACTTCCTTAGAGGTCAAAGACACCTTGCAGGGAGAATTTGATAGTTAGGATAAGAATTAAATGTATTATATCATTGTAGATGTTGTGTTATCTCTTTGTTTATTTCATGCATAATGTTTAATAATTATCTTGGAGTTATAGGTTTTGTATTTTAGGCCACATGGTTTCCTAGATCTTCTAAAAAAAGAGGAAACTTTGTTCATCTATTTTGAAAATAGTATCAAACATTAGTTACCACATAAATGAGGAAATTTTTATTGAGTTAAAATTTGCATAGTTAAAATGTAATGCTAGTGAGAAGTCACTTATAGGCAACCACTTATGTTAGCCATAAGCTCAAAAAATATGTTGTGACATGGTGGTAATTTTGTAAATATGAATAATTTAACACATTGGTTTTACTTGAAATCCAATATCATAAAATGAGAATATAGCTTTCTACATCAACCACTATAAAACTTATGTTTAAATGGAGATGAAGAGTTATTAGGAAAATTTGAGATATATACATTGGTTATAAATTTAAATTAATGTTTAAGATAACTAATTTTTTATTTGTGACATTTTTAGAAACTATAAAAGTCACTCAAATCTTTTCAATTATACTTACATGTTGGTTTTATTTTAATAATTGATGCCTATTTTTGTTCACATTGTTTATAAATTTCTCCTTCACTCCATTTTTTTGTTTAGGTGGCATAAGAAAACAAAACAACTAATCTTATTGCAAATGTTAAAAAGCATCAAATCTTATAGTTATGAGGTCCTTATCAAACCATGATTATCTTCTTAAGTGATAAAAGATATCCGTGGTCAGATAGGAATCTCATGATTATAAGATTAGAAGCATCTCTAAATATGCAACATTAATAGGTGTGTTATCCTTATATTTCACCTGATATAGTAAGGAATTATAGCTAATGTCTATGGAATCTTTTAGAGCATTTTATCATGAGGAAAATAGATATTTTTTTAATCTCTTCAACATGAGAAATGGTAATTATAGTGTAAACTATATTGATGATCTAATGTGGTTTTTATGTAGATAATTGTTTTCTGGAAAATATATAGTGTATAATGTCAATGGACAAAATAGTATCTATTGTTAGAAAAATATTAGGATATAAAAAGTTAATAATGTTATTCAAGAAGTAGAATTTTAAAGACAAATAGAAAACCATGCCTACTGTTTATAAAGAATCAATATAGTATGGAAAAATTAGGGACAAAAGATGAAATGTTGCTTCATAAAATTTACATATAATTGCCACTTCAATTTTTTAAACTAATTGACATATAATGATACACCAATGACTAGTTATCTTGTAATAAATAGTAATTAATAGTAAGCATTTGCCAAGGATGACATTTATAAAGTTTAAGGAAATTGCTAAAACTATTGATGTTATATAGGAACCAACATCTAAGGGTTACAATGTTGGTTGTGATAATACCCAATGTTTAAAAGTATATCAATAGACAACTAATATGAAAAGAAAAATCATTTTTATGATATCGAATATGTGTTAATATCTAACACATAATATCCTCCATATTGCCTATAAATTTTGATCCATTTTCCATTTGAAGCTTCTATGTGATGCCTTAACCTTCATCATCTAACTCTAAAGTTTGGTTCTAATTCAGATATATCTCATTTTCTATCTTTAGAAGTACATTTGGAGATGTTGTAGATATTATTGAAGGACTTGCCTTTCCTCTAAATGTGCTTTGTGAGATGGAAAAGGGCTATCTTTGAATTTGTTCCAAACTCTACCTTAATAATGGAGGCAAGTGTATTACTAAGCTTAATAATTCAATATTTAATAAAAGAGAATTGACAATAAAGATGGAACATGATATTTTACCAAATAGAATTAATGTTAAAGATTAATATTTTTGTTCATGTAATATTAGTTATTTTATTAATGTAGTGATAAATGAAAAGTTGATTGTTTATTGTATTTATCAAAGTAATCATGTAAAAATGTATATAGGAATGAATAAAATTGCAAATTTCATAATTGTTTATTATCTTTTTTGTCTTTCTTTATTTACTTTCAATTTGTTATTATTTATGTTCACTTTTAGAATTTGGATAACTTTATTTTTTTGATGAAAATTCATCTATTTTGAATGGATAATGATTTCAATATATAATAAGTTAAAAAATTTTCTCTTTAAAGCATTTAAAAATAACTTCTTCTATGTTTAAAAATGACCATTTTTAATTATCAATTTTAACTTAAAGTGTCAAAGTTTTCAATGTTTAAATGTTATTTCATGCTAAAAATAAAATAGATACACCATGTTAGTTTCTTATTAAAAATTAACATCATTATGTTAAGATATCAATTTTTTTAATAAATTGACATGGAAAACCATTTATTTTTGCTCAAGCTATGGGAAACGATGTTAGTTTTATTATATGCTTAACATAAAATATGAAATGATGCCATTTTGATTATACTAAACATATGAAAACAAAGGTGTAACATAATGAAAGTGTCTTCCTCACAAAATTCATTATGCCCTAAAGAGAAATGCCCTTGAAAGAGCACCAAAACTTATTTTACCTCTAGTTTATCTTAACTTGTTAAAGTCTTCTTCTTACCATTAAGTTATGTTCCTACACCTTATTTTTCTTCTAAACTTAAGGAAAAAGATTTTGATGTTATGATTGTATACATGCATATTTGTTTATATTTAACTTCTTTGATTTTATTTTTTAAGGTTTTGGGTGGTATGGGTATTCATATACTCCTAACAGAGTAGATAGATTATACATCCTTAGCAAGTTATGTTCTATATTATCAAAGTGAAAGTTATTTATTAAAAATGACAATTTGGAAAGTAACAAATTTCATTTCATGCCTTCATATAGTTCACATGTTAAATAAGGAGTGTTATGTGTCAAGCATCATGTTAAAAAGATATGAGTTGAAGATCCTCCAAGTGATGTTAGGAAAATTGAAGGTAATTGAGTTTATATCTCTCATGCTCATATTCTATGTATAATTAGTGACATCTTCCTAATTATTAGTTTTTAACACTTGTTTGTAATTTTTTCCTCCTTTAATAACATGTAGGTATCACATGCTATATTCTGACTCTTCTACTAACCATATAAGCTAGGTAATAAATTTCTCTTTAATATAAGTATATAGTATTATTACTATAAACATAACATCATTTGTGACTTGCTTGTGCCTTTCTTTTATTATAGTGGATTTCATAAAGGGTCCTCTCAATGATCATATCATAAGCTGATAATGCAACTTCTATCTTTAATTTTTTTAATCATGTTAATATTAATTTTATAACATTTATGTATTATTCATTACTATAATATATTCAATTTTTTGGACCTAATTAAATGTATGATATTATTTGTAATACTCCAAATAAAGCAAGAAAGTTTAAGAGGGAATTTTGACTAGAAAATGCCCTAAAAAAACTAGTAAGGTAATCAAGTGAAATTTAAGTGAATCATAAAGAAAGTTTAGATATTTGTCTAACTATAAATTTTTTAGAAAATATCTAAGCATTGATATGGGTTAAAATATAATTAAAAATCCAACACTAAGTTTGAGAAAATTATATAAAGGTTTAATAGGAAATTAGGGCCCAAAAAGGCTAAAAACCTAAATATTAGGCCCAAAATTGAAATAAGTCATCTTAGTTCATTCAAGTTGATTTGGCTTAAATTCTTTAGGCCTAAGTCTAATTTGGAAGGTAAAAAAAATATAAAAAAAGGCCTAAGCAAAGCCTAAACTCATGAAGGAAGCTAATGATAATTAGATAAATTAGCAAAACCTTGAAGGCATTTGTTAGTGTTTGGCTTTATAATATTCAAAAATAGGACAAGAAAATTTACATAGAATTTTTCTTTAGAAAATACCCAGATTAGAAAACTCGAAAGGGAAATTAGATGAAATTTAGGAAAAATATAAAGGTTTAGATTTGAGCCTAACTAGACTTTTTATGAAAATTTTATTAGGCATTAAAATAGATTAAAATCTAATTAAAAATCTAACAATAGGTTTAGAAAAATTCACATAATAATTTATTAGAATTTCAAAATTTAGGTACATCAAAAAATGAGAAATTAAGCTAAAAATTTAAATGAATTAATTTAAAATTTTTAGGTAGACTTAAATCAATTTATCTAGGTCCAAAATGTGTATAAAAAATGAAGGCCCAAAATGCTTGAAAAGCCTAGGGCCAAAAAATACATGAAGAGAAAAAAATTAAGGCTAATTTACAATAAACCCAATTTACCTATCTAAAGTAGCTTATTTTTATTGATTTTTAGGAATTTATGATTAAATAGGGCCAACATTTAAACACTCAAGATGATCAACCATTTATCCAAGATTTTTTCTAAAAACCAATAAATAAAAATTAGAAAATTGAAGATATTCTTAAATTAGGGTTTAAGGATTTCTATATAATTATGGGTTGGCCATTTTGGGGTAAAAATTTATTTCCATTGGCTAGTTTCAAGTTGTGATAAGAAGAGAGAAGTTTAGTAGGAATTCAAACTTTCATCAAACATCAAAAGTTAAGTAGCAACTCTTCTTTACATTAGAGTCATCTCATAAAAGATGATGATGTTATCCTACTATGCTTCCTTATATATCACTTGTAATGTGATAGAGTGTGGTTCTATTTTTAAAGCCCTCCAAATATTGATATGATGTCATGATTTTGGTATATTAATGTTAAGAATATTGGAAAAAGGTTTCATGAAATTTTCTTAGGAATGATAAAGATACAAACTTGTTGAAACGAAAGCAAATCTTCCAAGTGCATCTAAATAAGTGTTTCAATCACTCTATGCATTTAGGGATAGGAAATTTTTAAAATTTCAATCCTTAGCATTTTAAGGTCATAATTAGTTATAGGATGACTGTGGAAGAAATTGGGAATTTTTAAAAATTTTAAGATACATGAAAAACTAAGTTATATATGAAATACTCAAACATGCCAATTTAATAATGTTATTTTGTAAGGTCTTGCATTTTGAGTTATTTGAATCATCAAATGATTGAGAAAAATTATGAAAATTTTTAGATATAATATTTAGGATGTTAATACACTTGTTTAAAATTTGGTGGCAAATGTAATTGATTTTGTTGCCCAAATAATAATTTTATTTTTATAGGTCCAGTGGTGTGTGAGTTTGATAGTTCTAAGTTATTGCCTTCTATACATTGGTAAAGTCATGAAATTTATTGTGCAAAAATTATATTATTTTTTATTCAACATGTTGAGAATGTCTTGGCAAATTTTGAAAATAATTAATTTCCATTTGAATGATAAAAAGTGGCTTGAATTGCAAGTGTTCACTTATTGTCTTACTTTGGAAGCCTTGTTTTATTACTACAAAACTTATTAAATGAATGATGTTTCATGCTTACAAATTTATTAGAAATATGAGACAAAATTTTGGTGAATTATAGAATTACTTTGGAGCTTTTAAGTCTCTAATCAATAACATGAACCCCTAAAATCTAACAAGTAGAATGTTAATAAAACTTGTAGAAAATATAGTGATTAATGATAAAAACTTAAGAAGCAATTTACATGGTTAAAAATTTTCATTTTTGATAGGTTAGTAAGAACCAATCTTAATAATAATGTTTAAAAAAATAAGGATGAATATGAAAAAATGGCAAATTATATAAGATATTTATAGCATGGTTAGCATTTGGCCATACCCGTGGAATAAATATAATTGCTGATATTTTAACATCCCATTGCTATATATTGTGAATTGTGAGGGGGGAAAGATAACATCTTTTATAGAGAAGAAGAGGTGTGATTAGTAGTGGAGGGAAAAAGTTGGTGGCTTTATGCTTAGGGTGGAGGGGGATAAGGTTGGACCGAAGATATAATATATAACTTATATACTTACCATTACCATTTTCTATAATAAAATACATTGATGATGTATATAAGAAAATTCTTTTATATGACACTAATAATTACATAGAAATAATACTGACATTTTATGATGAAAGCTTTCTTAAATAAGGTAATGAGTAGCCACTCACTAAGTATGCTATAGACTCATTATATTATTGAATTAATTTGCAAGTACTAATTATAAATTTGATAGTGCAAATTGATACTTATACAGGGATTTTCTAATTTCCCCATGGCATTATGAGATATTATTCCAATATAAAGTATAGTTTACTCTTGTAAATGAAAGAGTAGACTACGAGGTAATACTTAAAAGATAGACTTAGAGTTTAACCTATTATAATACATCCTTTTTATCAAGCACCCTTACCTAAAAGCTCTGCCAATAATGATGTTCTTTCTTCATGAAGATGGGTCCAGAAGAATGGATGAAGGATCCAACTGAAAGTATGTGTTATATGATGTATTATGTAAATTACATTTTCATATAAACAACTTTTGGATATGTAGATATATATATATATATATATGTATGTATAGTTGATTTTAGAACTTCTAATGTATATAGTTTATATTCTAAGTTTAGATATCTATGTTCTCTAATAATATTAATTTAATAAAATTATTAGAATACTATAAATTGTAAAGATATCTATTTGATGTGCTAGTACTAATTTAGTATCTTTATGTTGACCATGATAGTAGTAAGATAGGTCATGATGGAGTTAGTATCAGAGTATGATTCTAAATACTAGTAATATGTTATTAGTAGAGTTAGTAGGGACTAATTAAATCATGGAAATTCTAGAAGGTTCATGAAAGAACAAGTATCAGTCACCACATGTCCATGGAAAATATTGGTATTTCTTTACTTTTTCTTTAGAATTAGTATTTGCTAATTAAAGTTATTTTAGGAAATTATAGATAAGAAAAGACAAACTTAGTCTAGAGTGCCTCAATGACCTACTAGAGCATAGAACAAGAACATATCAGAAAATGAGGCATCTGTAAATGTACCTTTAGAAACCCTTGAGGATAGAACAAGAACAACATGAAGCTCTAGCATGGGTTATAAGATTGCAATAAACCTTAGAAATATTTTTGAACCAAAATCAAAACCCCATTGGTTCATTACCATCACCACCTAGACCATAAAATCCCCTATTGCCTTTAAGAGAAAGATTACAAATAGTGCACAAATTTCAAAGATTAGACACTAAAAAATATGATGGTATAGATCCTACAATGGACCTTTATCAATTCATAGACCAAATAGAGAGAACTTGCAAACCGATAGAATGTGATGAAAATATAATGGTGGAACTAGTAAGCTACCAACTAGCAGATGTTGCTTCTTTTTGGCATGTCCACAACATCGAACCTATAATTATTGCTCATGAACCTATTACTTGGCAATAATTTCAAATAGAGTTTATGGATAGACTTTTACCTTTAAGCATTCGTGAAGTTAAGGCTCATGAATTTTAAAGATTGACTTAAAGATCCATGATAGTGGCACAATATGATGCCTAATTCACTCGATTATCTCAATATACAAAAATTTGGTGCCTATTGAGAAAGCGAGGATAACTCAATTTATGCACAGTCTTTAAGGCTATTTTTATGATTGAGTAGACGTTTCCAATACTACAATGTATAAGCAAGCCTTGGATCAACCAATCAAGGTAGAGCTACGTGTAAAAGAGAGACAAAACTAGGAAGCGAGCTTAGAAGGAAAAGGAAAGTTAAAATTTCAGGGAGGGAATAGTAAAGACATCTAGAAAAAGGCAACCATTTAGAATGTGTTAACTAAAAGTGAGCAAGTTAGCAGAAGCAGAGCTAATAGAAGAAGACTTTCAAGGAGAGTTTCTAATAATAGATTTGGAAGTGGCTTAGATGTCTTTAATTAAGCTTATCCATTTCCCCACCACCTAATAGACCCCTTTAATGCCCATGACGCAACCTTAGTCACTTTAGACAATGTGAATCTTGCTTTAGATGTGGATAAGTGAGGCATCGAGCATTTGAATGCCAAACTGCTTAACAAGGAAGCAATATTGTGACTCTTAGCACATGACCTATTCATAATACAATCTTAATGAAACCATCAATAGGACCAAGAAAGAAGAACACAAGGAAGGAATCGGTTGGAACATAGGCTCAAGTATATATTATGATGTGCTAAAAAGCCTAAGCCCCCAATGCAATGGTGACAAGTACTATATTAGTTAAAAATTTTCTTAAAAAAATATTATTTGATCCTAGTGCTACACATTTATTCATATCTAAAAATTTAATAGCGAAACTTTCAAAATCATTAGATAAGTTAAATGAACCTTTAATAGTAAATACACTAGTAAGTAAAATGATGCTAACAATATATGGTGTTGGAAATGATAGATAATGATATAATTTTAGGGATGGATTAGTTATTCAAGTACCATGCCTGTGTGGATTGTTATTATAAAACAATCATGTATTGACCGAAACAGGGTAAAGACCAAATCTTTCAAGGTGAAAAAAGGCAAGAATGCATACTTTTGCATCATGTACAAAAGTTAGGAAGTTAGTAAATAAAGGATGTGCCGTTTAGATAGCTTTAGTAATAGAAGTTGAAAAGGAAAAAAGTAATAGTGAATTAGGTTCCTGTAGTGAAAGAATTTTTTGATGTTTTTTTAGATGATTTACCTCGATTGCCATTCAGTAGGGATGTTGAATTTACAATCGAAACCATCCCTAGAATAGACTCAATATCTATTACTTTTTATAGGATGACACTAGTAGTATTAAAAGAATTAAAGGAATAGTTATAAGATCTATTAAATAAGAGTTTTATATAGCCTAATACATCACTTTGGGAAGTGCCGGTATTGTTTGTGAAAAAAAAGGATGGATCCTGTAATTGTGTATTGATTATGTCACGATCCATCTTATGGTCAATCATTTCTAATCTTTGCTATTTTTGAAAATTGTATAATTAAAAGGGATTTTTTTAGCAATTGTAAACTACTAGACGTAAATACTCAAAATTCATCATATATAAAATTCATAGAAAAAAATATGCAAGTACTAAAATAAATATTTTAATAATAAGCAAACTTTTTTTTTTTAATTGAGGGAAGTTTATCGTACGAGTAATGACCCTTAGACTATATACGATTTTCCCTCTCCAGCTTACGAGTCAACTATAAAGTCACATTCCCAAGTCTTCTATTCTATTTGTTTATATATTGAGTAACCCTCTTACATCTCCCATCTCCCCATCGTCATTTCGCGCTGAAACTGCGATATCTAAATCCACAGAACATATATACAAACATGGCAGTCGCCGGAAGCAGTCCGGTCGGTATACGTGGTTGGTCCGACATGAAGGGCCTGAGCATCCATGTCATCACTGGCCGTTGGTTCGTGGTGTTCGCCTCATTTCTAATCATGGCAGCCGCGGGAGCCACCTACATGTTCGCCCTCTACTCCCCCGAAATCAAGGCCGTACTTGGTTATGACCAAAGTACCCTCAATCTCCTCAGTTTCTTCAAGGACCTAGGTACCAACGTCGGCGTCCTCTCCGGCCTCATCAACGAGGTGGCGCCGCCCTGGGTGGTGCTGGCCATTGGGGCAGTGCTAAACTTTTTCGGTTATTTCATGATATGGCTTGCAGTGACCGAACGAATCGCAAAGCCTAAAGTTTGGCAAATGTGTTTGTATATTTGTATTGGTGCGAATTCTCAATCGTTTGCTAATACGGGCTCTCTTGTAACCTGTGTGAAGAACTTTCCAGAAAGCCGTGGGGTTGTTTTAGGAATTCTGAAAGGCTATGTGGGACTTAGTGGAGCCATCATCACTCAATTATACAATGCTGTCTATTTCAATGATCCAAAGGCTTTGATTTTGCTCATAGGTTGGCTTCCGGCTGCCATATCCTTCGCTTTTCTCCGAACCATTCGGTATATGAAACCAGTTCGAAATCGTAACGAGCTAAAAATCTTCTACAATTTCCTCTACATTTCGCTTGGCCTCGCTGGATTTCTAATGGTCATGATCATACTGCAGAAGAAGTTCAACTTCACCCGAAGCGAATTTGGAGTCAGCGCTGGCGTGGTTATTTTCTTGCTCTTTCTCCCACTTGCTGTTGTCATCCATGAAGAAATGAAGATCTGGCAGAGCAAGAGGCTTGCATTGATGGATCCTTCCCCAGTGAAAATTGTCACAGAAGGAGAAAAAATCAACCCGGGGGAGTCTAATAATGAGAAGTCTCTTTCAGGACTGACAGCAAACAGCAAAGAAACAGTTTCAGCAGAAACAACAGAAATCAGGTGGTGGCAAAATGCTTTTAGCCCACCTGCTAGAGGTGAGGACTATACAATACTTCAAGCACTTTTCAGTGTTGACATGTTAATACTATTCATCACATGTATTTGCGGTATTGGAGGGACACTAACAGCAATAGACAATCTTGGGCAGATTGGAGCTTCATTGAGATACCCAAACAAAAGCGTAAGTACTTTTGTGTCTCTAGTAAGTATTTGGAATTACCTTGGAAGGGTTTTCTCAGGGTTTGCTTCTGAACACTTTCTAGTAAAATACAAATTTCCTCGTCCTCTTATGCTCACAATGACCTTGCTCTTGTCATGTGTTGGTCATCTTTTGATAGCCTTTGATGTCCCAAATGGCCTTTACGTTGCATCGGTGATAATTGGGTTTTGTTTTGGTGCACAATGGCCCTTACTTTTTGCCATAATATCTGAGCTTTTCGGCCTCAAGTATTATGCCACTTTGTACAACTTTGGGGCAGTGGCCAGCCCAATTGGCCTATATGTCCTTAATGTGAGGGTCACTGGTCATTTGTATGACAAAGAAGCTATGAAGCAATTGGCAGCATTAGGGCTCCAAAGAAAGGCAGGGCAGGAACTGGATTGTGTTGGAGTCGAATGCTTCAAGTTGTCTTTCATTATTATCACAGCTGCAACTTTCCTTGGTGCCCTTGTTTCCTTGATTTTGGTGGCCAGGGCTAGAAAGTTCTACAAATGTGACATATACAAGAAGTACCGGGACCAGGCATTGTCAACCGATGCAGAAATGACGACGGTGAAGAGTGGTGGTGGCCGTGGAGGAGAAGATGCAAAAGCTGGGAAGTAATTGTTGATGATTAATAGAAGTTTTTGTATGCTTTAATTATAATGCATGCTTTTACCCTGTCTAATAAATAAAGGCCAAATATTAATTTTTATAATTTTTAATATCTTAGAAATTAAAAATTGAAATTTTTAGTCTTTGTCTGTATCGATAAGATTGATAAATTAATAATAAAAGGTTTATAATTGGTCTTGGATAATAGTATAGATATGTGCAATATATGGAAGACATAATTATTTTTCTTTAGTGCCAATCAGTTATACATATGAAAAAATAATGGAAGGGTGGACAAAGAGAGTGAAAATATCGTTAGTCTATGGGTAAAAGAAAAAAAGTGTACAGACGCCAAGTGGAGGAAAAAAATGAAATGTATATTAGAGATAAGAGATTTTTTTTTTGGGGGGGGGGGGGGAAGAAAAGATTTTGTTGAGTATTATGCAATTAGTGTGTAACATTTTGAGTGCAGATGGAACATTTTCTTTGGCTTGATGTATACTTTAAATTTTCTTTCTTGAATAGCAAAGTTGATATTGGTTATCACACAAATTTATTTGTGTCCTTGGTTTTCATCTTTCGTCTTGTACTTGACATGAAATAAAGATGGATGGATTTCGAATCAATCATATTTTAATCATTTTTATATAAGTATTCTTGTTTTTTACAAAAAAGACGGTGGGCTAGCATCTAGAAGCATTGGTAAAACTGCATATTTTGTCTACGTTAAGGTCATATAAAATGCAAAACTTTGTTTATCATTAAACAGAGACTTATTATTCACCAGAAGAAGACGGAGACTTATAATAGGGTATCTTAGTTTCTTAGGTTACCGTAGATGCTCGGTCTTATATAGAATAAGTGTTAAATGTGATTTTCAGACCTAGTACGTATATTCTGAGGTAGGATGCAAGAATATTTCATTCTTTAACAGAGAGGACATAATTTACGCTAAGACTCAATTTCTTTGTCACAACAGGTAAGAATGAAATAAAAAATAAATATAAAAATAAACTGTACTAACTTTATGGCAAAGATCGACCATTGTTAAGGGGTAGTATCTTGTTGGTCATAATTATATATTATCAATATTATGATAATCATGAGCGAGGAGAATACCCTTTCTTCCATTCCTCTTTTTCTCCTCCTTATTAGTTGAAGCACCAGTTAGTTTCTGATTTTTTCTTTTTAAAAGAGCCTGATTTTAGAAAGAGAGAAATGTAATGATAATTTTAATAAAATTATATGAATTTCCCTCTAATTTTAAAATTTACACAAACTTCCATAAAAATAAAAAATTTGCTATGCTTAAAATTATATTTGAAATTTTTATTAAGAAATGGTGAAAAAAAAGACGGGTATTCAGCTCAAATCTATTAATATGAGATATTTTAAGTATTTTTTAATAATTATAATTTAATCAATCTTAAAATTATAAATTATAACTAACAAAAAAAGTAAAATTTTAATGTAAATATAATAATTTTTTAGTCATTTGAATTTAATTAAAGCATATATTTTTATGATAAATTATCATATATTGATTAATTTGTATCTATAATTACTTTTTCTCATTATTTTATTAAATAAAATCAAATTTTAGTTTAAATTTATTTTATAATTTAAAAAATAAATAAATTTTAAAATCAAAAGGAAACTTTGCATAATTTTATTGATTCTTTGGAAGGTTCGACTATATAACATGAAACTTAAGAAGATATTTTTATAAAATTATAAACGTACTTTGCACCTAGTCATGAAAGTTGTGAAGTTTTTTAAATTTTGCTTAGGAATTATGATAACCTTTGTATTTAGCCATAGAAAAGGTTAAAAGCTTGCTTAAAAACTTTAAAATGGAGAGATATTTCTGTACTTTTTAGGATGAATTTATCTATGTAAATAGTTATAAATACCTTCCTAAAGCTATAGTTTGACATCTAAAAGTGAATAGAAATTCATTGTTCAATTGAAAACTTTTCTCTTTTCTTCTTTTCCGTTTGGCTTCTGAGCCATTTTGGTATTAAAACCAATTTTTCTAACTTTTTGCTTAGGTGTTTGAGTCAAAGGTGGTCAGAATTATTCTTGATTTCATAGGTCAAGAGGATTATCAACTTACTAGTGTCAAAGCCTCTTTTTCTAGTTAATTTCTCGACAAAACAATACTGCAAATGTGCTCGGTAACCTCCAAAATGCTAACTTGCAAAATTTCACTGTGAATGAACATTGCACCCACTACACGCACCATCATCAAAGAGTCATACATCGGTCACATGCCATACGCACCTGACTAAAATTGAAGATGATCACGTCAACATCATAAAACCCATTCTATGGGTGCCATGTGTTAAAGTGTGCCATGTCAACATACCTTAACTAGTTGTTTCACATCAGTTGCCTAGATAGCAATCAGTGCACACTCAGCATCATGTTAGCCACTAAGGTTGCGTCACATGTCAGATTACCCACATTAGTAATCCTATAAGTAGAATTTTCTAGAATTTTAGAATTGCCTTATAACTTTCCTAAATTTTTATTTTGACCCTTAATATTTTCTAAAATTACAAGACGTACCTAAATCTTTCATAAATTCCATTTCAACCCTAGATCTTGTCCTGTTATTACAAAAAAACCTAAACCTTGCCAAAATCTAATTTTAACCTTGAACTTTGTCTTACTATTACAAATAGCCTTAAACTTTTTAGAAATTTTACTTTGATCCTATAACCCATTATAAATTACCAAAATTCTACCTAAAAGGCAAAATGAAAGAAACCTCCATGAGATCAAAATGGAAGAATTATGACAATAGATTCAATAACTATAGGAGATTTTTAATACCCAATAAGACTTACTAAATCAAAGAAGAAATCTAGAATATAATTCTAACAACAGTAACTACTATTTAGTGACTAGTCGTCACTGCCAAAGGTAGCTAACTTGAGGAACTAATACTAAAGTAGACATTTTGGATTTCGAGGGAAGGCTCCAATCAAATGAATTTGTAAATTGGTTTCAAATAGTTAAAAGAGTGTTTGAATTGAAAGACATACTAGATAAGTATAAGGTAAAAATTGTTGCTATCAAGCCAAAGAAAAATGCCTCTATTTGGTGGGAAAATTTGAAGAAGAAATGAGAATGCAAAGGATAAAGCAAGACTCGGATATAGGAGAAAATGCATCGAGAACTTATACATAAGTTCTTACCTGATTAATATTATTAAGATAATTTTATCTAGTTGTAGAATCTTCGCTAAAAATCCTTGTCTTTGGAAGAATACACTCAAAAATTTGAGAAATTAATGATGAAATACAATATTCAAGAGAAAGAGGAGCAAACTATTGCCTGCTACCTTAGAGGATTGAACTTCAAGATTACCTAACTAGTCTAGCTTTAACAATATTGGACCTCAAATAATGTCATCTAACTTGTCATTTGAATTGAGAAACAACTTTCCAAAAAGCTAATATTCTAACCTTTCTCCTCAAGGAACCTTACTAATACTTGCAAAACTCAAACCATATAAGCTAATACCTTAAACAAAACCCTATCTAAACCTACCAAAGAAGCCAACCCTAAAACATCCACTAAACTTAAACCACCTAAATGCTTCAAATGCTAGGGACATGCTCATGTTGTATTAGATTGCTCAAATTGAAAAGTCATCACTATTATTGGAGGAGAAATTCTAAAAATATTAGAAGAAAAAGAGCTTAAGCAAACATAAGATGAATATGATAAAGCACCAATGTTTGACGAAGAACTCACCCCTATCAACCATGAAGAATCATTGGTGATTAGACAAAACTTACATACCATGGCCAAAAAGGAAGAACTTTGGCTAAGGCACAATATTTTCTACACTTGATGTGTAGCTCAAGGTAAAGTTTATGATATCATCATAGATAGTAGAAGTTGTGAGAATTTTGTATTAAGATACATGGTGGAAAAGCTTAAACTACCTGCCTAGAGGCATCCACATCCTCACAAGTTGCAATGGCTTAACAAAGACAAGGAAGCAAAAGTTATAGAACGTTGCCTTGTTTCCTTTTCAATTAGTAAAAGGTACCAAGACAAAGTCTGGTGTGAAGTCATCCCTATAGAAGCTTGTCACCTTATTTTAGGAAGATCTTAGTAGTATAACCATTATACTACATATAATGGTTATGCAAAATTTATTCTTTCATAAAGGATAAAGTGAAGATCTAATTAGCTTTGGTACCATTTGAAGAATTCAACTAGGCCAAAAGGGAAGATAAGTCACTAATATCCTTAATATCCAAGGCTAAAAATCAAAACATTGTGGTAGATACTCTTAATAGAAGACACAATTTCTAATCTCAAGATAAAGATTATTGGACTTGAAACTATTAAAGAGCTATTCCAAGATGATCTGGATTTTAGAGAAGTCTAGAGTGTCAGTGAAATATAACCATTCTAGTAGGAGAAGTTATTATCTAGGAAGCCTATGATGGAGGATTAGCCAATCAATTTAGGCATGACATAACTATAGCTCTAGTTAAAGAGAATTTCTACTGGTCCAAGCTTGAAATAAACATCAATAAACATATCTAGAGATGTAGAATTTATCACTTAGCTAAGACCAAAGATCAGAATACAAGGCTATACATGCTTTTACTGATTCTAAGAGCACCATGGGAAGATATTATTATGGATTTTATCCTTAAACTACCTCAAACTCAAAGATAAAAAGATTCTATAGTGGTAGTCATAGATAGATTCTTGAAGATGGCATATTTCATCCTATGCCAAAGGACAAATAATGCCATCCAGATTGCAAACTTATGCTTTAAAGAGATTGTTTAACTTCATGGCATTCTGAAAATTGTCACTTCTGATTGAGATGTTGAAATCTTTAGTCATTTCTAGAGAACCTTATGGAAGAAAATGGGTACCAAGCTTTAATTTAGTAGTACCAATCATTCCTAAATAGAGGCAATAAATAGACTTCTAAGTAACCTACTTTATAGCTTTGTGGGAAAGAATTTGAAGTAATAGAATCTTATACTTGCCTAAATCTAATTTGCCTACAAAAACTTCACCAACCAGCCCATTGGAAGATGCTTGTTCAAGGTAGTGTATGGTATCCGTCCTCTTAGCCCACTAGATTTAACATCATCTTCTACTAACCATCAGTATAGCATAGATATTGAACAAAGAATAAAGGAGATAAAAAAGCTTCATGAATAAGTCCATGCAAAAATTTAAAAATAAAATTCAAAAAATAAATTCCTGTAAGACAAACATCGACGGTAACAAACTTTCAAGGAAGGAGGCTTTGTATGGATACACTTACAAAAGAAAATGTTTCTGAATTAACCAAATCCCAAGCTATCTTTAAAGGCAGATAGACTATTTCAAAGTATGTAGAAGATTAATAACAATGCTTACAAGATAGGGCTACCAAACTGCTATGGCAGCTTCACTGCCTTTAATGTTGTTAATCTTTATCAATACTATAAGGAATATGACAACTATACTTGAAGGTAAGCCTTATCTAATGTGGGGAGACTAGCACAAAACTCAAGAAAATATTTTTACGAAATTATAAACATACCTTACACCTAGTCATGAAAGTCATGGAGTTTTCTAGATTTTACCTAGGAATTATTAAAAATTTGTATTTATCCATAGAAAAGCTCAAAAGCTCACCTAGAAACTCTAATATGGGTGATATTTATATAATTTTTGGGATAAATTTACTTATGTAAATAGTTATAAATACCTCTCTAAAGCTATAGTTTGACATTTTAGAAGTGAATAGAAATCCATTGTTCAATTGAAATGTTTCTCTCTTTTTCTTTTCCATTTGGCTTTTAAGCCACTATATTTCTCTTTTCAAAATTATATAGTGTTAAGATCAACTTGTTTGCACTTCAAAATAAACCATTTCTTTGACTAAGTCAAGCTTGTATCTATAATTTGTACACCTTGTTAACTAATCTAACCTAAAATGTTTTTTTTTTCAACCTAAGTTTAAAAAGTAGCTTGTTAATGAGTTAGAAAGGCCACTTTGGTACTCAAACTAGGAAGAATTTATACCAACATATACTTTTGAGAAATACTTTTATGACAATAAACTTTTACCTGGGAAATGATGTGGTCAATTAAAAATGTTATGTGAGAATATTTTTAGCTTTTTTATTTATTAGTTATATAAAGGGAATTGCTAACTCCTCATTAATGATAGTTAGTAACATCCATTTTTTTTAATTGTATGCCCTTTATTAATTCTCTTATCCTTTAGAGTTATGTATTTATCTTCATCCTTCCCTTGTTATCTTAGTTATGTGAATCAATATGCTGTGTATATTTTTATTTCCTTATATTCCTTACTTGCTTTTTTTCCCTTTTAATAGAGATTGTTAATGCCTAATTTTGGCTAAAAATAAAATAAATAAAAAAATATTAAAAAATAAAGTATGGTAAAAAATTTTAAAAATAAAAATAATAAAAATATAAAAAAATTTGGTAGGATAACAATAGTAGATGAGGAGTTGTTGATATCTTTCATCTCTTCTATATTACACTTTGGTCATACCCACTGATTGCATCTTATTTAGTTATATAGTGAACTCCATCAATTACAAACTCATTGCCAGCCTATCTCTATCCTTACAATAAGATAAAATAATTTTGAATTATTAAAAGAAAGAAAATTTCATATAGCAGTAGCCAATATTGAAAAACAACAAGGTTTTATTAAATTCTTGGCCTATTGATGATGCATAGGTGAAATGTAGATCAAATATAAGCTAAATGAAAATAAAATTGATAAGGCTTCATCTATAAAAATCAAGGTAAGTTCATTTACAAGATGAAGGGGAAAAAAGGGAATTGAAAAAAAATATTTCAAAAAAAATTCAGAAAAAGAAGATTGAAAAATTTTAGAAGAAGGGAAAGAAGGAGGAAAGGTAATAAAAAAAGAAAAAAAGAAAAGAAAAGAGGTACAAAGATCAAAACGAAGAAGAAGAAAAAGAAGCAAGTTGAACTTACTGATGAGAAAGAAGAAGAAAAATTGTTAAAAAATGCAAAGAAAATAAAAAAAGTAGAAAAAGAAAAGTAAAGAAAAAGGAGAGAGAGAGAGAGGGAGAGAGAGAGGACTTTAAAAAAATAAGATTGAATGAGAAGGTATTACTATATCTATCCATCCTTTTTTCATTTTTTATTTTTTGCCTATTCTTTATTGCTTTAGTTTATTTATTTAATATTTTATTTGATATCTAATTTTAAGATATTATTTTTTACAATTCTTATGATAGAATAAACTAAAATAGTTTGAAAGTTCAAGTTACTTTAATATTCTTAAGATAGGAGATATTTTAAAAATTAAATTGAGTCAATTAATAAATTTAAAAAGTTTCAATATTAATGTACGTAAAAATTATCTTATGTTTATCATTTTTGTATATGAGGTATTTTAATTCATTTTACTCTGTTGAGTTTATATGTATATTTTTCATTGTATTGAAAATATAATAAAATTATATTATAAATAAAAAAATTATTTTATTTTTTTAAAATTTATAAAATGGGGGATGATACTATGACATAACATCCCATGGATGTGAACCTTTCAATTTACCTATTTTTTGTCTTTATTTCCTTTTAACATAAAAAAAGAGAAAAATAATATAATTTTTCTTTTCAAATTAATATATTCATATATAACCTTCCTACCCACGTGACTTTTCTTAAACTTTATTTTTAATTTCATCTTTCATTGATTTAAATATTTCTTTTTCGTTCCATTGTGTTTTTATTTGGTTTTAATTAAATATATTAAGTAAAAAATATTTTTTATTAACAAATTTATTATCATTAAAAATTTTAAAACAATTTTATTGATACTTCTTTTCACTTTTATAATTTTTTTAATTTAATATTTGTGATGACAGAATAATATTGAAATTAATTGGAAGTGCAATAAATATAATTTTAATTTTCTTGAACAATTCTTTATTCAAATTTAACCTTGATGTTAGATAAATTTGATATTTTAAAAATTATAAAATAATATTAAAATTATAATTTCAATTTTTTTAAGCAATTCTATATTCATATTTAGCCATAAAGTTGGAAAAAATTATTAATAAGATACTTTTTAATTAAATAAATAAATAATATTACTTAAAACAAATTTTCTTTACCTTATAAGTTACATTAAAATCATTTTATTAAAATATATTTCAAAAATAATGAAATAAAAATCTTTAAAAAAATAAAATAAAATTTTTCTAGAGTGATGAAATGAAAATCTTTTTATATAATGATATAATGAAAGTTTTTCAAAAATAATAAATTAACTTTTTTAAAAATAATAAATTTGTACCTATAATGTATTGAAGTTATTGCAAGTGCAATCATGACAATCCTTGACATTATTGAGGCTTTTATTTTGTTCAAATCTTGCCATGAAGTTAAACGAATATAGCAATCTAATGAACAACTTAACTAAGATTAAAAATTATATTTTTAAGAAAATATACATATAATATAATAAAGACCATTGTAATTTAATTTATAAGATAAAATTAGAATAAATAGGCAACCATTCTTTGAATAAATATTGTAAGGTGCCAATACCTTCCTTACATATAGTCAACTCCTAAATCTACTCTAAAATATAGACTTTTTTTTGTGTTCCAATCGCACCATAAAAAATAATTGGTGGCAACTTCATTTTCTTTATATTCATACACTGTTTTCGAGGAGGTATGAAATTGCTTACCTCTTATGGATTCTACCATAAGGCATGTCACAATAGCTTGACAACTCCATTGGGAACCAAATTGGAGTGAGGCCATTTTATTTATTCCTTTTCTATCTTAGCCTTGAATTTTCTTAGTTCATGTTAGTTCAACATTTTCTTTACATATATGTCTATCTTATTTATCTCATTATGACCATCTTTATTTATTTTTTAGTAAATTAGTCATATGAAGATTTTTAGATTAGTTAATGTTCCCTTTCACACTCTATATATTATTGATCTCACATACATATCATGAGCCTCCTACCCTGCCTTTAGGTTACCTTTTAGGATTAGTTAGGGGATAAAGTAATGAAACTTTCATGAGATCACCGGACTTCGTGTAAGCTAGTGAAACACTCTTGCTCAAATTGAACCATTTCCATCTATAACCTATCATAAGTGAGGATTGGGGGGTCTTACTAGCCTATGATGGTGACAATAAGGATAATTTGGCGTCCTTTCATCAATTACGTGTCATAGAACCTAAACTAAGCATAAGTTAGAATAAACTTAGAACCACCTTATTTGGGGAGAAGTCTATCCTATGAAAAGAAATTCCTAAACCTAGGAAAAATCATTGTAGAACACATGGGGGAACTTTTCCATGACTAATCTTTTTTCTAAGCCATACAAGATTGCTTAAAAATGATGGTTAAGCCATATGTTGGTTAAATTAGATGGCTTACATTCATTTAAAAAAATTAAATTTGAATGACTTATCTCATGTTTTATTCTTGCATAATTGAACGAAGTTGTTATTTTTGTTTCCTAGCCTCTTGCATCTATCATTCCATCATATGTAGATATCATTAGAAATTGTTTATATCATATGAAAATCATCAAAAAAATGGAAGCCTATGATTATGAATGGTTAGAAATAAGTCACAAAGTCATTTTTTTATTTTAAAAGCAAAATGAACGACTTTTAATAATATCATTTTCTTATAAACATTCATGCATTCACCTATTAAAATAGCTCATCTTAAAAGAGAAACCTCATTTCCATCCATACCAAACTCACTTCTAAGCAAGAATCATAAAAGATATGGAAGAAACCCTCACAAAACTCAAAATCAAGTTTCCTACTTTTTCCCAAGATTTGCTTAGGAAAATCTACAAATGCTGACTTAAAAGAGTAAAAGTATTCACACATCTAGGCCTTTTTGAAGATGTGCATTGAATCATTAAAGCCAAGGTATGTCTAGAAGGTGAGTGTCATGATTCATTTGTTAAACACATGTTGGGGATGGGAAGAAGTTCTTTTCTAAGAAGCGAAGAGTCAAAAGAATGAGAGTCTATTATAAGTGTGTAAGGTGGTCATGTAATACACACTGTACGAGCACCAGAATGGTTTCTTGAAATCGGGAAGACAAAATTAAGTTCATAAAGGATGGATTGAGTAAAAAGTTATTAGAGAATATCCTTCAGGGTTTTAGGATGCATCCTAATGGATAAGTTTATAGTGTACTTTTTATTTAGTAAATTTATTCAACAAGGAAAAAAAGCCTTATTATCTTAGGAATATGACGTTAAAAGACATTGTTTGGCAGTTTATAAGAAAACTAAATGAGAATAAAATCCTTAACTTATAGAAGGCGTTTAAGTCGTTATTGGATGTAAAATCAGAGGAAGATGTGATCTAAAATCACAATTATTGTTCATATGCATATCTTTTCTTTTTAACTTTCAGTCACTTTTTAATTTTTCTTTGTATAATTATATTCACTTTTTTCATGTTATTTTTTTGAAATTACTGCACTTGACATCTACTTTTGACTTTTTTTCCTTTTTAAATTTTAAATTTTTTGACAATAATTCATGTGCACAATCTTTTTGACCTTTTCTATACATTTTCCCACCATTTTCTAAAATTGCTTCGCCTAAATCCTCAAATTCAAACTTCTTTAACAATGGTTAATTTTTATAATCTTTTTGTTGCTCATTTTTACCATATAAATATGCTTATTTACATTTGTCAATGCACATATGGTTCATCTTAAGGTAGAAGAAAAAGTGGAAGGATTATTGATATGTAGATTTAAATCAATCTGTGTCTTTAGTGGATGTAGTCTAGGGAAAGATATTGAGTTTGTGAAAGCCATAAATAAGCTTCATAAGGTATTAGCTACTAAAAATATCAACCTTATATATAGGAGAGGAATCCAAAGTTTAAGGGGATCTTATGGCAGCAATTGCACTTATTAGAGGGAGTAAAGTCTTGAGTATCACTATAAATTATTTGAATGATAAGATTATCACTAACTATGCCTTGGGCACTAAGTTATAGGTTTCAAGCTTGACTAAGCATTTTGGATACATGCTTTATAATGTCGAGTCTTTGTCACACTACTCAATTGTCTAGAAATGTTGGAAAGAATTTCGAACATTGCATATTGGGCTAAACTAAACTTTCATAAAAAATCATTAGGATTGTTAAACATTAATAATTTTTGTGATGGTTTATTATCTTTCTTAGATCAAGTTATGGAACAGAGATTTATTTCCTAAGCGATTTGTTGCACCATAATGTTTGCCTTAACTGTTGATTGGTTGATTGACCAATTAAAAATTTGTGTGCCTGAACTTGATCTATTAATGAAATAAGTAGATTAGTAAGCCTAGGACAGTAGTAAGAAGTGCAAACCAGATATTGCTCTTCAACTTTAACTTTCTTTACTCTCGTGGTTTTACTTCCAATTTTTTTATTCCATTTTTATTGTCACATATTTATTTTTCCTTTCTATGCCTTTACTCATTTATAAAGACATTAAAGATTTTATCTAAATTAGACTAGGAAAAAGGATAATAAAAAATTATTAGTAAAACCATTAATTTTTTTATTGGTAAAGGATGACTAAGTAAAGAGTTATTCTTAACTTTTGATACTAGTAATATGTTTTTCTTTATAATTTATCCTTATTTTAAAAAAAATGTTAGTAAATCTATCAATTTTGTTATGTGTAAAGGATGGGTAAGTAAAGAGTTATTTTTTAGCTCTTGATATGCATCCCATTAGTAGCATGTTTTTCTTCATAATTTATCCTTATTTCAAAGGAAAGAAAAAAGAGAAAGGGTCCATTTTTAAAATTTTGTTTCCAATATTGTAAGCCTCTTGCTTATTTATGTGCTTTTCATTAATTTTAAGAATCGTATGAGTCTTAAGAATGAATTAATTGGATTTGAAGGTTTTATAGTATGATTGAATAATTATCTTACTTCTTGAAATTGATGAGTTTAGTAATAAATTTTAAATTGAAAAAACACTAAGTTTGACGGCTTTTAACGATAAGACTTTTAAGTCTATTTGATTAATTATGACTATCTTGTTTATATGAGAGATTCACCTATTATGTTGACACTTTAAAACTTACTTTAATTTTTGTTGAGATTATATTTTCATGTGCAAGTAATATCCCAATTTGAAATTTGAATTTTTATAAATTTTAATACTTTTGGATATTTATTTATTTATTTATTTAATATTTAAATTTATTTTCTATATTAAAAGTTCTAAAATATTGAAAATGATACCTATGATAATATTTGAAATTAATTTATTTTTATATAAGGCTATTATTAATTTGAGATTAGTTTAAAATGATTTTTATAAGCTCTCACAAGTTGAAAATAATTTATAATAAAGATGGATGCAAGGATTTATAAAATAATTTATTTATATTTGATAATTATTTTTGAGAAGTGTGAAGGTTTTGAATAATTTTTTTAAAACATTTTAATTTTATTAAACTATTACAAATATATGCATGTGTATGAATTAGGGGGAGATTAAAAATACACAAGATAGAGTTTTAAATAAAATAAGTTTTATGATATGAATGTTGAGATTAATTTAACTTAAAAAAGGGATGGTTAAGATTTTGTGTTGCTGATAAGCCTATTAAATGTGAGAAGTATAGGAATGAAACTTGCAACTTTCCTTTTTAGTTTTTTCGATTATTTCTCTCTCATTTTTATTAATGTATGTTAACACCTTCCTTTCCAAAATAACTTTTTTGATTTTTAATTTTTTCTCCTTTATTAATTTTTTATGATGTTAGCTAACTATTTTTTCCTTTCTCCTTTCTTTTTTTTCGACAACAACTCTTGCTCTCCTATATTTTTCATAGTCCTCTCTTTCTCCCCTTTTGCTTATCGGAACCTCTCTCTTCCTTACCTTTTTTTCTTTCTCTCTTCCTACTGACTTCCTATCCAGCATCCAATCATCAGTTTTCACTCTTGTTAAAGTACCACTGCACTGCCATTTTTTTCTTCACTGCCATAGTTCAACAACTACTGGTGGGGCTGTTGGAAATTATGCAAGATTGGAGCTAACTTTTCCTATTACCATTCTATTCTTCACTAGCTAGTCTTTAGTGAGTGCTCTATTTTCCATTAAGCACCATAATTGGCATGGCTGCAGGAGCAAAATGGCAAAGCTAAGTGATGATAATTAATGTGTCAAGGTTCTTTTGTTCTTTGGCCATCTTTCATGCCTTCTAATGCCAATGAGCCTTTGGTAACTCCTTTAGGAGGTGGTGAGGCTTTCTATATAGCAAAATCCCTTTACTTTTTGTTGGTTTGGATGATTTCAAGAAAAAGTTTATTTTTATATATTATAAGAAAAATGATGATATCTCTAAGAAATGAGATTTTTGTGTTACAAAGTATTAAAATAACATGATGGGAATCTTTTTATATTATCCATTTTACTGGTATGGGATGCTTAAAGCTAATTCAGAAAATCCATTGAAAAATTGATATCTTATGCTATAGAATGATATCCTATTGGTAGTATTTTTGAAATAATATTTCTTATGATATTTGATGATTTTAAGTGATTTAGAAGACTTTATTCTTGTATAATCTGAAATATTGAATCATGCTTGAGAAAAAAATAAAATTTTTATAATATAGGTTGCTAAAATAATATGATTAAAGTAATTGTGAAATATTATGTTTTCATATTTTGAAAGATTTGAACTTGATATAAAAATCTTTTTTTATCATATTATTTGAATACTTAATATAATACTAATAAGACAATGATTTTGTGTTAAAGATTATTGGATTAATATACTTAAAATATATTCATATCATTAGAATCTAATATTTTATTTGTTATGTACTTTGGAATGGAAAAGTTCTCATATACATGAATTTCTAATTTTCAATGAGTAATTTGAAAATAAAGGATGTAACAGTTCAAGATGAACTAGTAGCATTAAGTGAGTCTCTAGAATTAGAACTCTTATATTTTCACATGCGTAAGCTTGATTTCAAATTATCAGATAATAACATATATTAGTTTCATGAGATAACATTTAAAAAGTAAAGAAGTCATTGATCTAGTTTTTTGGTATATTATAATATGAAATCAAAATTGAAATGATTGGAAAGAAAATAAGAAATGCTTATTTATGTACAAATTATTCTTGTAAGTTACGAATAGGAAGATAAGACACAAGTTGAACTTAGATGCTTCACAGTAAACGAAGTAAGTGGATTCTAATAAGTGAGTATATATCTCACCTCAGATTTTATCTTAATAAAAGATGACTTAAATATAATGAATTGTATTCTTCTTAATGATAGTACAAATTTCATATTCATATGCACGCACACGTACACGCACACATTCATATGTAAACTTAGTTTTATGGTATAAGTATAATTAGCTATTAAGTGACTATAAATTAATTAGAGTGCATAATAGAAGCATAGTGGTGATGTTTCTAATTATTAATGGATTATGATTTATTTTCAATAATATATATATATTATTTACGAATCTTGCCATGGATGACATTGGAAATTATGAATTGTAATGAAGCAATACTTTGAAAGCCAGATAGGAAATTCCTAGCAAAATATGTAAGAATGATATAAGATTAATTGAGAAATAAAAAAGATGGATACATACATAGTTATTATAAATGATTACATGATGTGATGTAATATTAGAAATTTACTTGTGATTGGATATCATTGTTTGACATAATTGTAAATACTTGAGGCGAGTATGATGGTTTGTTTGTATTTGAGTCTTAATGGGTATTTATGAATGTAGTGTCTACTCGAAATAGGTAGTATACAATATATTAACGATATTATGTATTAACGGATAGTTGATACTTTTATGATTTGTGATATGAGAAATAAAGTTTAAATTATATGCAGGTGAACTTCCATTTCAAGGCATGGCTTAGTATATTTTAGAAATCCAAGAGATAGGTTTGCTATTGTTTTTTGATTTAGCATATCATTAACTTACAACTTTTATATATTAAATTGATCACTTGTAAGATAGTGGTAGATATATGTTCATTGAGTTCTTATAACTCACTTTATCTTGTTTCCAATATTTTCATGTTAGGATTCAAATCTTGTAGCATCTATGGAGAATCAAAATGGCCTTACTAAAGGATTTCGATAATTGGATTAGGATCAGAATTTCAGATTGAGATATCATTGATTCAACATTAAATGTGTTGAATTGTTATTTGTATATAAAATTGAAATTATATAGTATTATGTGTATGTTTGTTGCTGTCATGTCTGAGAAATATACAAGTTTTAGATTTTAGGGTTTTAGGGTAAATGACTCTTGGGAAGTGTCCAAAAATAAGGGAGATTTTATCCATTTTTTCATAAAAAAAAATTAAATGAAATTCCAGGTTCCCATGGAAATGTAGAAATTTTATATGGTACATTAGAGTGAATAATGTGTAATATCCTAAGTTTAACTTTGAACTTTTAATGTTAGGGATAAGCATTTATTTATTTAGATAATATTGATTTTAAATTATTTTTCATGTAAGTGATTCTAGAACATTGAAAATAGTATTAGTGATAATATTTGAAAAATACTTATTTTCTTATGGTCATCATAGATTTAAGATTTAACTAAAATAATTTTAAGGTGTGAGGATTCATAAAATAATTTATTGGCATTTGATGAGTTATTTTTGAGAATTTTTGTAAGTTGAAATATAGTTATTTTTATAAATGGCCATTATTGATTTGGGGCCTATTTAAATATTATTTATAGATATTTATGAAGTAAATTATTTATATTTTATAAATCACTTTTAAGAATTATTAAATGTTGAAATAATTATTTTAAAACCTTTAAATTTATTAGGCTAATTCAAATATATTTTTTCATACATGTATGAAAGAAAGAATGAAAATAATTGAGTTAGAATTTCAAATTAATTAGTTTTTATAAAGATGGATTTTAGTCAAACAAAAGAATGGTTGAGATTTAATAATAGGAAGAGTTCACAATCATTACAGCAAAAAAAAAGCAATAACGATAACATTTTTAGCGATGACAAAAATTCGATCGTCGCTAAAAGTATTTCCGACGACAGAGTCATTGGTGATGTGTAAATAATTTTTGGAGGGAGTCAAAAAAGCACAGCGAGAAAAAATAAGGCATTAGCAATGACATTTGTTGTCGTTAAAGGGCCTTAAAAAATTTTAGCGGGAACATGCACTCTTCAACGATAACATTTGTCATTGTTGAAAGGTCTGCCTTTCATAACAATAGTTTCGTCGCTGAAAGTATGTCTGGGAAAATGACCTAGACATTTAGTGATGGCAAAAATCGTCAGTGAAAGGTTGACCTTTCAGCGATGACAAATGTCATCGTTGAAGGCCTGGCCCAATTACCTAGACACACTTTCAATGATGACATATGTCATTAGTGAAAGGCTGACCTTTTAGCGACAACAAATATTGTCATCGCTGAATGTCTATCTCAAGAATAAACAAGGCCTATAGTGACGATGATGTCATCATTGAAAGTTAGGACTTTCACTGACAACTTTTCAACGATGACCAAGATTTTTTATCATCGTTGAAGAGTTTGTCTATATATACCATCGGTGCCTCTTCTGAACTCTCATTTGCACGGTTACAAGGAAGAAACAGTGGACCTAAGGTAAGTTTCTCTTATAAATTTTTTATAATTTAGTATATTTATTTTTTATATATGTTGTTTGTATTATATGATATATGTGTAGATTATTCAATTATAGTAATATAAAATAGGATTGTTATGATATTTTATCCACAAAATCTAAAATTTATGATATAATTTAGGAAATTTCAAAGTTATTAGTTTTGTTGAAATAATGTAACATAGGAAATTATAATAAGAATGTAAACATAGTTTAGAAAATAAGAGATTATAATAATATAATTTCTTTCTTAATTAAAATTGAAATTGAAACATAACAATTCAAATTATACTATTTACATCACATAATAAGAAAAAAATAATTAAACTTGAGACCACATGAAAATCAAACTTAACAATCTAAATTATACTATTTACACTACATAGAAAGAAAAAGTCAATTAAACTTGAGGTAACATAAAAATCACTCCCCTTTATGGATAAATTAAATTTACTCTTTACTCTTAAAAATAATAAAATTTATAATTAATCAATTTTTTGATTTTTATATGTCAAAATTATTTTTTAAAGTTAGACATTGAATATAATCAAAATAAATAATATTTATATATTTTTTGAATTGTATTTTGTTATTTTCAATGTCAATTTTGTAATTAAGTGAATTATTTTTTATTTACAATTTTAACAATTTTGTAATCTTATTTTTTTTTAGATTAAAAATTAATTTTCAAAATAAGGAATATAATTTCTAAAGATTACGAAACATTTCTTAATTATTTTAGAAAATATATGTTATGTACATAATTCTATTAGCTGAACTTACAATAACATTACATTAATGAATAACTTATAAAATTAATAATAAATATATGGTGAAATATTTTTTAAGCCCAATCTACTAATAGTATAATCTCTTGGATATTAATTTGGTGTTATTTATTCTAAAGTTTCTTAGAATTTGCTGAAATTTTAATGAAAAATAGAATTATAAAATATTGAAATGATGAAAAATTATTTTAATTATTTTTTGTTAGATTAAAAAAAATATTGACAAACAATGGTTACCTATTTTGTGTATATATAAACTTATTTTCTTTCAATATTATGATGATAAATGTTATTATTTAGTTATAATAACCTGTGATATATTACACTTATATTAAAATATAAATAATATTTATAATGAAAAGACTTCCTTACAAAATAACTAAAACGACCATACAATAATAGAAATTTGAAGATTTTGAATGTTTGATAATTTACAAGTACTCATAAAATACATGTCTCTCTAGACAAGTTGAATTATGCACCCTATAAATATAGTAAAAGGTTACACGTTTGAATTCCTACAACTTTATTGTGAAATATAATAATTGTTATGGATATTTAAAAAAGTCAATAATCTAAGTAATAAGATACTTAAATAATGATACTCATAAAATATTGTATCTTTATTTTTAATTATTATAAACATATTTTTACAATAATTTTAAATAGAACTGCATTTGCATTTGCATTATAAGCTTAGACCTGTTCAAGAGTTAGTTGATCTCTATACATCAATCAACCCTTGAATTGTCCTAAAAAGTTAGACAATTTGAGATATGTCCTGTAGTTGTTATTAACAATTTATCTGGTTCTCATTTAATATTGTGGAAATCTTAGCATACTAACTGTTCTCAAAGTATAAACTATATGGATGTATAGTTTACACACTTGGAGAACCATAGGGAGATGCTACTGAAATTTCTGCACAAAGCAAGTGATGAGCATGGATAAATTGGAATAAATCATAACTACAGAAATATATCAAATGGGATAGGACCTTACCCTTCAGAGTTGAGTGATACGGTGTATTTAGGGTACATTTCAAATATTAATCACAACACTTTATTCCATTTAAAGTTATTTTCTTCTTATTCAGTGATATAATGTCCATAGATAAAAGTTAGATACATCTACCAAATCACTTGTCGGATGAGTATTGGAATGGTTGTTGGTGTGTGTCCTAGAACCAATCATATAAGATGATTAGAGTTATACACAATGTATTATATTTTATTTTAGGCAATTTAATTATTATATTTGTTTTTATTATTATTATGCGCAATTTATAACTTAATATAATAATTATCCTTGGTATAGCTTTGCTATTCCTAAAATGCCCCTAGTCAAGTATTATTACGAAAAGGATAGTAATAATACATCAAGACTAGCATGTATAGTGACTGATGATTACGAATCATGGATATGTGATATCAAGTCAATACATGAGTACATTGCTAGTGAACAATGTACTGGACTGACCCACTATGAGAATATTGCATGGATAAACGTGTCATAAGTTATTCTCATATGATCACAACTACACATAAACCTTTGACCTGAAGTCACTACGGTTCCCTACATGAGGAATTACTCACTTTAATATTGTCCTATGTCACCTTTAATCAGGATGACAAGTAGGGCATTGATTGGGTGTGTCATAAATCATGCAGAGGGAAGTGAGTGATGTAAATGGGATTTTGTTACTCTTGTATAAAAGAGAAATATCCTCGGGCCCCTTGATTGAGTGAGACTTAGAAATGCATGGCCATGCTCAGTTGAATTAATATGTGATATTAATTATTTATTTTAAGTCTACTCAGTATCAAGAAATATAAGTTGAACATTGACGAGGATGACACATTCCATGCCTCCAGTTCAATTTGGATATTATTACAAAAGGGTTATGATGCAAAACGTTGATCATGTATTAGGTGGATGTCGAATCACAGACATTCTTGCTAGATACCGCTCGCTGTCTATGGCTCAATAATAAGTCATTGTCAACGTAGTAAGAACCTACAGGGTCACACAAAAGGAGTAGGAATAAGATAATAATTAATTGGACTTTAATTATATTAATATCCAATTAATTGGACTTATTTTCGTGCATATATATATTATTAAGAATAATAATTCACGTTATATATATATATATTATGTGATATTATTTGATATTAAAGAAATATCAAATAATTATCTTATCAGATATTAGATAAATATATTATTAGATAATATTATTCTGATATTTGATAATTATATGCAATTATCTAATAATTAAGATATTTATATTATGAGATAATATTATTATCTAATATTAGATAATTAATAGATAAGTCTTATCTCTTCCCATTATCTCTAGGATAAGGATAAGATGAATTGTTAAGTGTGATTAGGATTTTGGAAGCATTATCCTAGTAGGACTAGGATTATGGCTTGCCTAAGTTCTATAAAAGGGGACTTGAGGGCAGCACTTAATAATCACGTCCAAAGCTTCCATATAAACCCTAAATCACTCAGAAAACATCTGATCCTAATTCTTAGAGAGAAAAACGCATCCTAGCAGATGCGTGAAGGGTGAGAGGTCATTGTTCACTCCGTGTGGATACCGTAGAGACGTTGTACCTTCCGGCCGGCGTTTGATTCATCCGCTCTCAAGTTTTGATCAGTAGAAACACGAGTGCCCAATAGGTAAAACCCTAATCATTGACTTATGCTTTTTGCATGGATCCTAGGTAGAATTCGGATAAAAAATTTAAAATTTCGCTGCATGTGATAATCCGAATTCCTAACAATGGTGTAGTGGTGTTTGTTCAAAGAACTAAAAACTTTATTGATGAAAGGGGTTTGGTGAGATGCCCATCCAAAAAGTGTGTGAATTTAATTTTCCAAACATTACCAATGTTGGAAGCACATATTATAGATAATGGATTTCATCATATTATACATAAATTGGGTACGTCATGGTGAAGCAGATGTTTTGACTTCTAGGGAAACTTAGGGGGCATCTCCTAACAATAGAGATGAGTTAGCAAATATTATATATGATTTCATTAGCCCTGATGTACCTGAAGGAGTAGTTTACAATGATGTGGAAAGGAGTGAGAATGCACCTAACGGAGACATTGGAATAAATTATAGTAGTTGTGATAACTTGTTTAAGCAAGTAAAAATAAAATTGTATCCAGGATGCACAACATTTTTAGCCTTGAACTTTATGATGAAACTCATGCACTTGAAGGTTCTGCATAAGTAGACAAATAAGTCATTTGATGCTCTTTTGAGATTGTTAAAAAAGGCACTTCTGATCAATAATAAATTGCTCGAATCATACTATAGTGCAAAGAAATGGCTCAACAAGTTAGGATTAGGGTATGAATCAATCCATGTGTGAAAACATGACCGGGCACTTTTCTAAAAAGAACATGCTTCCGAGGATAATTGTTCAATTTATGGGGAGAGTCGATGGATAGATGTAAAAACAAAAAGAAAGAAGGTGTCTCAAAAATTGTTCAATATTTTCCTTTAACTCCTCGGTTAAAGCATTTGTATGAGTCGAGACATACTATGAAAAATATGGTATGGTATCACACTAGAAAGTCAAAAGAGAAGGAGGTAATGCGACATCCTGTTAATGGAATAGCCTAGCAAGAGTTCGATAAAAGGTATCCTAATTTCTCCGTTGGCTTACAAAATATTAAGTTAGGTTTAGGTGTAGATGGATTTAATCCTTTTGGTAATAGGAACCTGTCTTACAACATATGGCCAATGGTAATGACCACTTATAACTTGCCAGTGTGGATATGCATGAATTATTTTTTTTTCATGTTGACCCTATTAATCTCATGTCCGCAATTGCCAGGCAAGGATATCAATGTATTCTTACAATTGGTCATAAAAGAGTTGAGTCATCATTGGGAGAGAGGAGTTGAAACTCGAAATGTGAATACAAATATGATGTTCAACATACGACCAGCTTTGCTATGGACTATAAATGATTTTCTTACTTGAAGTAGTCTTTCTGGGTGGAGCGGACAAGGGTATAAAGCATGTCCTACATGCAATTTGGATACTCCATCAATTCAAGTTAGAGGAAAAATAGCTTTTGTTGGTAATCGCCATTGGCTTCCAGGAAGTCACACATGAAAAAATAGGAAAGGATTCAATGGGAGGTTGGAGAGGAGAGCCCTTCCTTGTCCTCTAACTAATAACATTATCTTGGATCAATTGGGAAATGTAACATAGAGACTTCGTGGAGAATATGCTTAATTTAGTGATGTAAAGCGAAAGAGGGATGGCAATAAACTTAATTGGAGCAAGAGAAGTATATTTTTTTTATCTCCGTATTGGTTGACAATGAACTTAAGACATAACATTGATGTGATGCATGTTGAGAAGAATGTATGTGATAGCATTCTGGATACATTATTGGATATTGAGCACAAAACAAAAGATACGGACAATGTAAGATGAGATGTGGCAGACATGAAGATAAGGCCCAACTTACATCTATATGAGCAAAGGGATCAACTTTTCAAGCCGCATGCTACATATACGCTTAACCAAGAATAACAATGATAATTTTGCCAATATATAAAGAATGTGAAATTTCCAAATGACTTTGTTTGGAGCCTCTAGAAGAATGTCACAGATCGTGATATGAAGTTAAAGGGGTTGAAATCACATGATTGTTATGTTATTATGCAAAAGTTGTTAGGATCGGGAATTTGAGCTTTTTTGCCAAAGGAATTATCATATCCACTTGTTGAGTTATGCAACCTTTTCAATCAAATATGTGCTAGAACTCTTAATAGGAAATATATTTTGCAAGCCAAAAAAGACATTATCATTATTCTATGCAAGCTTGAAAGGATATATCCTCCAACATTTTTCAACATAATGGTTCACTTGGTAATGTATTTGCTAGATGAAGCATTGGAAGGAGGACCCATTCATTTTTTATGGATGTACCCATACGAGAGATATATAAAAAAGTTGAAGGATTATGTCTGAAATCATGCTCAACCAGAGGATTCAATTGTAGAAAGTTATATTGTTAATAAGGCATTAACATTTTTCTCTATGTACTTGGAAGGAGTGGAAACTAGATTCAACTGGCCTGATAGAAATCAAGATGTAGCAGGTAGTCAACATAAGAAAGGCATTGTCGGTGTTCTGATCCCAGTATCGACTAGTTGGGAAGAAGATTATTTCTCACTTCGATAAGAAGGATCGAGATGTTGCAATGTGGTATATCTTGAATAATTATATTGAGATTGAAAAGTATCTTTAGTAAGTTTCTATGCTCATTTATGTTTTTATCCTAAATAATTATAGTAGACTAAAATGCTTATGTTCTGTAGTGAGCACTGACTGGAACTCGAACGAAGTGGTGCTGAAAATATTGACAACTTACAGAAGACTAAATTTCCCTCGTGGTTTTACTCGAAGGTAAGGAATTTTCTTTCTAAATGCATTAAACCAATATCCCAAATATTATTGACGACTCTTAGTGATCTTTAAATTTAATTCTTAAAAAAATTTCTATTTTCATAGATGTACCATTTACATAGGAATGGTTTTTCAGAGGCCACTGAAGAGCTACTATAATTAGCCTCCCATCCCAGTTTTACTATCATGATATACTTTGTGTGTATTGTGAATGGAGTGCACTTTGTAGTTGAAAATCGAGATGCGAAGCATAAAATACAAAATAGTGGCATTTTTGTTTCGGGTACTAATGGTAGCATGTTCTATAGTGTACTAGAAGAAATCATAAGGTTGACTTATTTAAATAAGGGTAGTGTGATTTTATTTAAATACAAGTGGTATGACACCGAAGAAGAAACTTTACACTGATAAGAATATCACAAGCATCTCTATTAATGGGCAATGGTACAAAGATGATCCTTACATACTTGCTACCTAAGCAAAATAAGTATTTTACATTGAGGATCTCCTTAATGGACCAAATTGGAAGGTTGTCCATAATTTGGTACATCACAACATATGAAATTTACCTAGTGATGGAAATAGTGCATAGGACTTGTTATTTCTATAGGATAGTAACTCATCTAATTTCAACCTCACAGTTGATCTTAGAGATTTCCATCTAGTAGATCTAAGTAATCATAGAAATGGTCCTTCAAATGTTCCACCTTCCAGGAATGTTGGATCTGACACTTATGGAGAAGACGCCTTCATCGATGATGACGGTAGTTTCGAAGATGAAATAATTGAGGATTATATGGAGGAGGGGCCTTTACAATTTGATATAGAAGGAGAAACCGATGACCATAAGTTTATTAGGTTCACCGACACTGATTCAAACTAAGAAAAAAAATAAGATATTTAAACTACAACTCATAATTATGTGAGCATGATTGTTTAAAAAATCTATATGATTGCAAAAATTTTTACCCTTTAATCGTTCAATTTGACTATGGATTTTCCATTAACTACTTATATAATATATATTATTTCAGTTATGGCAGATGTTAAGGCACGACACCACAGAGGTGATGCTGGAGGTGACCCACCATAGTGACCCACCCACATTCCATCACAGTGCGAGGGATCAGGTATCTGTTCTTAATTGTGCATACTTGAGATTGATTAAATATCCTGTTTATGGTATTGATATTTTTTTTTATCTATTGAAGTGGTAGTTATGAGAAAGAGGGGTCCGAATATGTCCCTCAGGCTGCATGAGAAGATAGGCAGGGGTGGGGGGAGACTAGTACTTGTACAATTTGATACGACTAGTGCATGGCTTGCGGTTGCTGAGAATGCTAGCTATCTCCCTTGTGATATTGGTAGCGTGATCCAAGCCCACTTGCCACCTTATTATGAGTCATAGCGAGTTGTACCTTAGCAGATCTAAAATATAGTTGAGCAAGAGGTTTACGTAAGTATCTATCTCCTCCATTTATTAAATTAATCCTTTTGAGATTGAAATTTTTAAATATATTACTCACAAATTTGTTAAATATCTTCTAATACAGTCCCACTTTGAGTTTCAGGGCATTTTTGAGGGTGATTGGGATAAAGTGATCTTTGGTTTGATGTGAATTGTTGTAGACCTATACAGAGATTGGTAGTACAGGTTGAATAAGCATTTTTTAGTGCATAGGGGCGATCGGTACCAAGACTTTGATTTGGATCATGCTAGACGTTATATGCCCCAATCTGTCTCACTGTAGACATGGCAGAGGTGCGTAGAATTTTTTAACAATAATGAGTACAGGGTAGGTATGATATTTCATGGGATTAGGTCATTATTTCACATATCTAAATTGTAAACATAAAAAATTAATATTGTTTTCTTTAATTTGTAGGAGTTGTCTAGGAGGAATGCAAATAATAAAGCGCAGAAGGTCGTGAATGACCGACATGGGTCAAAGTCTATTGCTGCACATCTTTTTAACTTTTTTGTTAGTTAGCTTTTTGTTTATTATTTAACTTTTTTGTTTATTATTTAAATGTACATTTTGTTAGTTAGCTTTTTGTTCATTGTTAACTTATTTTCATCCTTTTTTTCTCTTACAAAAAATGAACAGAGAAATAGAGATACTAGTGAGCTGTAGTCGATTCCCGAGAATTTTAGGGACTGACACACGTATAGGTTAGGGGAATGGGTGCATTCGATCCCTTAGGGGCAATATGTAAGTTAGTTTAATTTTATATTTTAAATAGAATTTTATGAATATACCTTGTAATATTTATTATTGAATTTTATTTTAATAATTTAAGGCGAGGATGACTGAGCTAGGGACTTAACATGCACAGTCTAATATATCATCCACTAGTTTGCCTGAAACTCCTGTATAGATAGATGAGGCTGCCAACGCCGATGAGGTATTTGGCACTCATCGAGGGTATAGGAGGGCTGTTGGGCGTGTACTAACTAGTTAGTCCTATCATTTGGTGGACACTTCTAGCATTGGGGGGAGCTCACCTTCCATGTCTCAGGTCAGTGAGTTGCAGGAGCAGTTACAGCAAAGTTGAGACTAGTTTCAGTAGAGCCAACGGTTGATTCAGAAGCAGCAGCAGCTTACTAAGTAGCATTAAATGCAGTAGCAGCAGCTTGACTTACGTTACTTAGATCACCTTTATTCTTAGACAGTAGGGTATTGTTCTACCACTGCTTCCATTTGCTACTGCTACACTGCCTAGGCCTAACAGATTTGTGACTGCACCTCCCACTCACCCACTTGGTCCTTCTCAGCTGTCACCATCATTTTATCGTCCTTGTTGCTAGGATGATGATGATGATGATGATGATAGTACTGGCACTGATGAGAATGTATCGACATACTTCCACATCCCTTCCCCATAGTATATTATTTATATGTGTATATATATATTTTTCATATGTACACATTTACAAGAATTGTATATATATAATTTATTCATATAAATACTATTTATACATTTGCTTTATGAGTACTCATTCTTTTTATGTTGGAGCAAATTGTTAGACATTATTATTAGTGCTATTGATGTATTGTAGTTGTATGATTTACGTTAAATTAAATTTTAAAAAAATAAATATAATTCAAATGAATTCAAACAAAGAATATTTTAAATTATGTTGTTAAATATAATATATTATTTGAAATATACTTAATTATAATGATAGTTTTAATTTAAATTTTTTAAAAAAATTTAAAAAACCTTCAACAACGATAATGTTGTTACTGAAGGTGGACTTTTAGTGACAACAAAGTTGCCGCTACCAGTGGAATATGTTGTCGCTCAAGCTCAAACTTTTAGCGACGATATTATCATCGTTGAATCTTAAACTTTTAGCAACGACGTTGTCATCGCAGAAGCTTGGACTTTTCAGTGACGACATTATCATTGCTAAAAATCCAAGATTCAACGGCGACAATTTGACTTATAGCTACGATAATATTGTCGTCGCTGAAAATCAAATTTCAAAATTTTTTGAATTTTAAAATTATTTTCTATGACGACAAAGTCATCGTAGAATATTGTACTTTTAGCGACGACAAATTGTTGTCGGTGTTGATTCTTTTACCTACGAATCTATACCGATAACATTTTCACTAACGACTTTTGCATTTACCGACGACTGAACGCTCTACACTGATGATAATTGTCCTCGTTAAAGGTTTTCTTTGCTGTAGTGAATAGGTGAGATGCATTGAATCAAAATTCATAATTGATTTTTTTTTTTTTGCACTCTCTCTCTCCCCTATTTTTTCTTTAAAAAATATGCTCCCTCTCTCCAGAAAAGTTCACCGCCTCTTTTCTCTCAGTTTTTCTATTTCATTCTTCTTGGGTAAACACATAGCTATAGCTCATTTTTATTTTTCTGCCTCTAGGTACACAGCTCTCTCTCATCCTTCACCGCCTCCCTACCCTCCTCCTTCCTCCTTTCTCTGCTTCTTCTTTTCATTTTGGCTCCAGCTGGAGGCAATTCTATGTCGCAACCGGCGGGCTCTCCACTTTATCAAACGGCAGCTGGCCGTTGCTGTTATGCTGCAATAGGACACACAGCGATGGAAGAAGCCGCAAGTGGGGGTGTGGGAAAGGGCTATGCGAAGACCCATGGTGCGACTGCCTCTCTTTTCTCTTCATTCGTTCTCTCTCTCTTTTAGATGTGAAGTTTCGACCCTTTTTCTCACTAATACTACTGCTCCTCAGTCCAATTCTATTTTGATGGGTAGTAACTTGAGCACGTAGAAGCCAGGTGAAGCCGCTAAGTTGTGCGTCGTGATTAAGCTTTTGGCTTCTTGTTCTGCTAGTGGCAAAGCTGGATTTTGACGTGGATAAGCTACAGATAGCTTATTTGAACCGAAGTAAAATCCATATATGTGTGAAACATATGATAGTCTTCATGAAATAAAATATAGTATTTATATGGAAAAAATGTAAATTAAGTTTATTAAATTATATGTGGAGCATCATATTTCATATTTTATTGTTTTGAAAGGTTTATGTATGACTTAGAAAAAAAATATGTGTGGATGTTTTGAATATATGCTAATTATATTTTTAGAAAACCAGGTTGTAGGTAAATTGAAATACATATTACTGTTTTTGAAAAATTAGAGTTTTACTGTAAAGTGTATTGAGACAAAATACTAAGGTATTCTTGAGGTATTATATTCTAATATTTTACGGATTTAAATGATTAAGATAATCCTCATTATATCAACTTATTTTGGGGAACTAATATTGTAATGATAAAACAAGGATTTTATGCTCATGATTACTAGATTAAAGCATACTTAAAGTATAGTTATATTATAGGAATCTCATATTTTGATTGTTTATCACTTTGGTTTGGAAAATTGCCATACACAAAAATCTTTGATGTTTTGATGAAAATTATGGAAATAAAGGAGCTAATAATCTAAAATGAGTAAATATTGTAAAGAGAGTTTTATAGAGTTTTGAACTAATAATCTAAAATGAGTAAATATTGTAAAGAGAATTTTATAGAGTTTTAAGTTATAATAATTATATTTATATGGTTTGAATGTAGAAATTTGTAAGTAACAATATGTTTAAGTTAAAGGTTAATTTGGGAATTATGATAATAAGAAGCAAGTGGTATAGGGTGTTATTATATTACGATTGAAATTTAGATTTATAATAGATGAAAAGAAGATAAGTAATGTTTATATAATTATAATTTACCTTTCTAAATGGTGATTATTAGGAGAAAAATATGAAAAGATGGTTGTAGATCTTTTGGAACTTCTGAGAATGAGTAGAGGCCATTAGATAAGTATATATCTCAACATTGATTTTATCTTAATTAAAGATGATTTAGATATTATGAATTATATTCTTTTTATTGATAGTATAGAATTCATATTCACATTCATGTCTATATATTTATATATAAATTTAGTTTCTTAATATAAGAGTAGTTAGCTATTAAGTGATCACTAGTTGATTAGAGTATGCAGTGGAAGCATAATGATGTTATTAATGATTGCCAAATGTTTATGGTTGAACTATTTGCCACTTCTATGCTAGAAATGATAGTGTGAAATGTGATTAGAGACTTAAGCTCTAATGTATATGCTATCCATGCATTCTACCATGGATGGCATTTGAAATTATTAACTATGTTACAACAATGATATTGAAAACTGTGGATTGTATTGGAATGATGCTTTGAAAGCCAGATAAAGAAAATTCCTAGCAAACAGTTGTGAAAGATATGAGATCGATTTGTGGAAGAAAATTCTCGATGATTAGTTAAGAAAGCATGGAAATGACCTTGATATGAGATAGTAGCTATATGTATGGCTACCATAACTATTATGTGATGTTATATGATATTGGAGTTTTTGCTTGTATTTGAATATCATTGTTTGATATGATTGTGAAGACTTGATGTAATTGTGATGATTTGTTTGTAATTGAGCCTTAATAACTATTTGTGTGTGTGATGCCTATTTGGAATGGGTAAAATATGATATTGAGATCTAACAGAAAGTTAAGGCTCCTATGATTGTGTTATGGGAAATTAAGTTCAAGTCTTATGCAGGTGAACTCCTATTTCAAAATATGATTTCATATGTTTCAGAGAATTCAAGAAATGACTTTGCTAACATTTCCAACTTAGTATATAATTAATATGTGATTGAATGTAAATGATCATTTGCAAGATAGTAGCAGATATATGTTTATGGAGTTCACATAACTCACTTTGTTGTATTTTTAATGTTTTTAGGTTATGGTGAGCATATTTGAGCTTGTTACACCTGTGGAGATGTAAGATTGCTTTATTGAAGAGTTTTGACAGTTGGATTATATCCAAAAGTAGGGATAAAGTTTTATTGATTCAACATTCGATGTGTTAAATTATTTATATGTGTATAAATATGAAATTGTACTATATTGTGTATACATGTGATTATTGTCATATCTAGATAAAAACAAGTATTGTATTATAAGGAGTGTAACACTGAGGAAGTGTTTAAAAATAAGAGAGATTCTATATATTTTTTTACAAAAAAAATTTTAAACAAAAATTTGAGTTCCTTAGGATTTGAAGACTTTTGCAAAATAGAAAGAGTGAAAATTATTAAGACTTGTGGAAACCAATAATAGGATCTACACTAGTCACGATCAGGATGAGTCATAACACAATGTTAAGGATTGTGGAAACCCATTTTGAAGTCCACGCTAGTCATGATTGGATTTGAGTTGTGATAGTGCATGAGCAAATATGATTATGACATTTTTTTAATAAATCATTTGTACCTAAATAACTAACATTTGCATTTTTATTAAGTACTACTTTTGTGCCTAATTTACCTTCCTTTGTTTTAAGATCATTGAAAGCTTAAAAAGAAGAAAAAGAAGAAGGAAAAAATATTCTACATAACTTTAGAGGTTAGGAGAGTCTTGAATTAGTGAAAGGATGGATTCCTAAATAAGTATGAAAGTATATCAAATGCTTGAAAAAGAAGAATTTATTCAACAAAAAAGAAGAAACAAAAAGGAATAAAAAAAAAGAAAGGAAACAAAGAAAAAATGAAAGAAATAAATAGAGGAAAGGGTCATATGTCATTAGAGCAACTGTAATTCCAATTATATGACTTTTTAATCATTTACTTTTTAGATTCATCCATCAATCTATTTTAATCTCTTTAATTGATAGCTTCTTTATTTGTTGTTATTACCCTCTTTTTACCTTTACCTTATTATAACATTTAATAAGTCATTTTGATTTGCTTTATGCATATGAATTAGGTAATAGAGATTAAGAATTTAAGCAATCTTATGGTAGTGTAATTCTTAATAAACTGAATTTAAGTAAGACACTTACCCCTAAACACTTGAGAGATTGAAAGTATAACTTGTGAGATAGTATCCATTTGGTTCTTTCTTTCTTAAATAAAGTTGTCATACTTTTGAATTCTAGATGACATACATTGTTGATTCATGAATGTTACGATCTCTTTATATTATAATGATTTTCCTACTTGTGACTATGCATTCTTGATTACAGTGGAAAATTAGCATTTTTATGTTCACCCAGGACGTGCAAAACTAAGCATGGGAAAGTTTCATGAAACTAGTTTCTATTTCTTCAATTGCTTTATTCTAAACTTTTAAGGTTTCCTAAAGCTCAATTAAATTTGATTATTCATATTTTGTGAAATTGAGCTCATTTAGGTTAAGTTGTTGCCATTAAAAGAGGTTAAGTAGATTCAAGCTTGGTATAATCAATTGAATCTTACCAAAAAAAAAATCTATCTATATTATGTCATGGCTAACTTTGTTAAAAAGGATTGATGAGAACATATGCTAGAAAAGATCATATGCTGTAAAGAAGGTTTTCCTTGATGAGGCTTGTCATGATTAGTTTCATAATTTGTGATCATTGAATCATATGTAAAGGGTAACTAACATTATTGTGAAAAGGCTAGAATCCCTTGTAAACTTTATTGCAAATAATATTTATTTCCATCTATACTTCACTCCTAGTCTTTGTCACAATGATAATATTCATTATTATGTCTCTCTCTCTCTCTTTCCTTGTCTAAATATTATATATTTTCATATGGTAAGTGTGTATTGGAAGACTATAAGATGTCATGCCCATCTAAATGTGTCTTAATGAAATCAATAATGTAAATATGGTTGAACTAAGCATTAGAATTGTCCTAATTCTATTGGATAGAAAACAGAAAGTAATGTTAATGGAAAGTTTAAGCAAAACAAAGAGGAATGTGCATGATGAGAAATAATAAAACTTAGCACTTTGCAAACATGACTTTTGGGGGAAAGTCCCTAAAGAGGAAGAACTAAGAAACTCTTCTAAGAGATAACTAAATTATTATTACATGCATTGCCTTCTTGCATTAAGTCATGTTTGCATAATTTACCTTTTTAAATTAAACCTAGTTGATCCAAGTAATTTATTCTTTCTTGATAAATCGAACTTAATCAAATTAAGGCAAATCTATGTCAGTCTAGATCATTTTACTCTTTTGTTAAATTGAACTCAATTAAGTTAGGTTGAGCTTGCATTAATCTAGATCATTTACTTTTCATTGATAAATCAAACTTAATTAAGTTAGGTTGAGCTTGTGTTAATTTAGGTTATTTACCTTTGCATCAAGCACAATTAAGTTAAGTCAAGCTTATGTCAATCCAGATCATTTACCTTTTTTAATTAGATTAAATTTAATGAAATTAAGTTGAGCCTATGTCGATCTAGGTCATTTATTTCTTTTCACTAAATTAAACTTAATTAAACCTATGTTAATCCAGGTTATTTACCTTATTAAATTAAACTTAATCAGTTAAGCCTTTATTAATTCAAGTTATTTACTTTTTCATTAAATTGAACTTAATCAAATTGAGTTAAGCTTATGTCAATCCAAGTCATTTACATTGTTAAATCAAACTTAATCAAGTTGGGTTGAGCCTATGTCAATACAGATCATTTACTTTTTAGTTAAATCGAACTTAATCAAGTTAAGTCAAGCTTATGTTAATTTAGGTCATTTTCATTATTAAATCGAACTCAATTAATTTCAGTTAAGCTTGTATCAATCTAGGTTATTTACTTTTTTGTTAGATTGAACTAAATTAAGTTGAGTTGAGCCTGTATCAATTCAAGTCATTTAGTTTTCTATTAAATTGAACTTAATCAAGTTAGGTTGAGCCTATGTTAATCTAAGTCATCTTTCTTAAATCAAACTCAATTAAGTTGAGTCGAGTCTGTGTCAATCTAGGTTATTTACATTTTCATTGTTAAATCAAAATCAATTAAGTTGAGTTGAGCCTGTGTTAATGTAGGTTATTTAAATTTTCATTCCTAAATTAAACTTAATCTAGTTGAGTTAAGCATGTATCAATTTGAGTTATTTTCATTTTCTTTGTTAAATCAAATTCAATCAAGCTAAGTTAAGTTGTGTCAATCTAAAAAATTCTTTTTTTTTCATTTTTAAATTAAACTTAATCAAGTTAGGTTGAGCCTATGTCAATTCAAGTCATTTTCCTTTTTTATCGTTAAATAAAATTCAATAAAGTTGAGTCAAACCTATGTCAATCCAAGTTATTTTCCTTATTAAATTGAACTTAATCAAACTAAATTGATCCTATGTCAATCCAAGTCATTTTACTTTTTATTGTTAAATTTAATTCAACCAAATTAGGTCATTTTTCTTTTTTATCATTAAATCAAATTCAATCAAGTTAAGTCGAGTTTGTGTCAATTAAGGTTGTTTTCCTTTTCATTGTTAACTCGATCAAATCAAGTTGAGCTTGTGTCAATCAAGGTTATTTTACTTTTCATTATTAAATCAAATTCAATCAAATTGAGTCAAGCCTGTATTAATCCATATCATTTTCCTTTTTATTGTTAAGCCTGTGAAAATCTAGGTTATTTTACTTTTTATCATTAAATCAAATTTAATCAAATTAAGTTGAGCTTGTATCAATTTAGATTATTTTCTTTTTTTATAAAAAATAAAACTTAATTAAGTTGAGTTAAACATTTGTTAATCTAGGTTATTTTAGTTTTTATCATTAAATAGAACTTAATTAAATTGATCGAGCCTATGTCAATCTAAATCATTTTTTTTTGTTGTTAGATCAAACTCAATTAAGTTGAGTTGAGCTTATGTTAATCTAGGTTATTTTACTTTTCATTGTCAAATAGAACTCAATTATATTAAGCCAATTCTATGTCAATTTAAGTCATTTTTCTTAAATTGAATTCAATCAAGTGGAGCTAAACCTATGCTAATACAAGTTATTGCCTTTCTATTGTCAAATCAACACATTCATATTGAACTAAGCCTATACTAATTTAAAACATTCACACCAAACCTATCCAAGATGGATCAGGCTTCTATCAATTCAGCTTGTTTCATTATTAAATTGAATGTAGTCAAGCTAGGTCAAACTCATATCAATCTAGGTCATTTCTTTTGAACCCAATCAATTTGGGCTAAACTTATCTTAATTAAATTATTAAGTCAAAATTAACCAATTTAATTAATTTATTTCTGAGCCTAGATAATTTAGACTAGATTTGTGAAGTAAGTTTACCCTTCCTAACTTGATGTCAATAAGGTTAGACCGTACTTTCCCTTCCTTTCATTTTTGCCCAATACCATGGTCCCTATATATCAAAAAATAAAAATCTTTTCTTTCTCGGCATTATCCTTCTTCCCAATTCTTTCCTTTTTATCTTATCATATTCCATTATCTTCTCAATCTCCATCACCCAATTGTTTTACTTTTTTTCTTACTAGCTTCCATTGCCTCATCCTCATGCAATATGTAACTTTTTTATTAACTTTTACTTATTTTTTTCCAACCTCTATCATCCAATTTCCTATTCATTTCTCATCAGCATTCCTTTTCCTTCTGTTAACTTCCTACACCTAATTTCTTTGTCTATTTGATATCTTACTAGGCATCTTCATCTTCTTTATGATTTAGAATGCCACTATGCCATTTCATACCAAAATAGAGACATTGCAACAATTTAAAGGCTTATTAATCTTATGGGAATTTGAAGAAGAAACATTGCAATGTGAAAATTATATGTTTTGGTTGTTACACTCCATGCTTTAGCTTTAGCATGTGTGGTAATTTGTGATCCATGGCAGCATGATGGTTACTTGTGGTTAAGATTGGATTAACAGGGCATGATTTGCTATTCTTTTTAAAAATTGCTTAGTAAATGATTTTTTTTATATAATTATTATTTAATCAAACTCATGTGTTATGAATAATTTCTATAATAAATTTGTGTGAGGATGTTCAACAATAATGTTCCATTACCATTGCCATGCTGGTGACATGCCCATCGGTACCTAAACTTTTTTTCCTCTTTTGCTATTAAATCACTAGATCAAGCCTGCATTAATCTAAGTCAGCCATTTTCTTATCATTCATTTAGACTAGGCTTGTATTCTAACTCATTTTTCATGTAAGGTTGATGTTTATTTTCTTCTAATCTTGTGGATGGTCAAACAATGTTGATTGTTATATCAATTGTCACTATGCTACTGCTATTGTTGGCCATTGTTATGAAGAAGTCATTACCAAAAAGAACCTCAACTGGCTGCAATTGATGCTTTAGCTTCATAATTATTCTTGTTTATTGTACTAAACTAATGTAGTTCTAAATGTCATTGTGTGTCAATGACTTCACTCACCTCTTAATTCTAGAAGAATGAGTAAAAAGAGAGAGCTATTGACACCCACTTTTATCCAAAAAATAATAAAAATAAAAAATATTACAAAATAAAGTACATTAAAAATTTTAAAAAATAATAGAAATTAAAAAAATATTGGTAGGATTATAATAGTAGATAAAGAGCCGATGACATTTTTCATCTCTTCTACATTACACCTTTTTCATACTCATTAGCTACATCTCATTTAGTTATACAATAAACTCCACCAATCATGGACTTATTACCAACCTATCTCCATCCTCACAATGAGATAAAATAATTTTAAATTATTCAAAAGAAAAAAAAATTATATGGCAATAACTAATATTGAAAAGTAATAAAGTTTTGTTGAATTCTTGGCCTACTAATAATGCAGAAGTGAAATGTAAATCAAATATAAACTAAATGTAAATGAAATTATTAAGGCTTCATCTATAAAATTAAGGCAAGTTCATTTACAAGATAGAAAGGAAGAAATGGAATTGAAAAAAAAGATTTAAAAAAAATTCAAGAGAAGAAGATCAAAAAATTTTAGAAGAAGAGGAAGAAGGAGAAGAGATATTTTTTAATAAAAGGAAAAAATCAAAAAGAAAAGAGACACAAAGAAGAAGAAGAAGAAGAAGAAGAAAAAAGTTGAACTTATAAATGAAAAATAGGAAGAAAAATTGTTAAAAAATGTAAGAAAAATAAAAAAAGTAAATAAAAAAGAGAAAGTAGAGGTAGAAAAGAAAGAAAGATAGGGAGGACTTTAAAAAAATAAGATGGGATGGGAAGGCACTGTTATATCCGTCCTATCCCTTTTTAATTTTCTATTTTTTCCTATTACTTGTTGCTTTAGTTTTTTTTTATTTATTTTTTCAATATTTTGTTTAATATCTAATATTAAGATATTATTTATGCAATTCTTATGATAGAATAAATTAAAATAATTTGAAAGTTTAAACTACTTTAATATTCTTGAAGTGAGAGATATTTAAAAATTAAATTGAGTAAATTATTAAATTAGAAAGTCTTACTATTAACGTACATGAAAATTATCTTATATTTATTATTTTTATATATGAAGTATTTTAATTTCTTTTATTTTATTGAGTTTTTATGTATATTTTTCATTATTTTAAAAATGTAACAAAATTATATTATAAGTGAAAAAAAAGACTCTTCCTTTTTTTTAAAATTAATAAAATGGATGGGATGACACTATGACAAGTACTATCCCACGTATGTGAACCTTTTAGTTTACTTTTTCTTGTCTTTATTTCCTTTTAAAAAATGTTATTATAAAAAAGTTATAAAAAATAAAAAATAATATTATTTTATTTTTCACATTAATATGCATTAATATATGCATATATAACCCTCCTATCTATGTGACCTTTAATTTTTTTTAATTTGATCTTTTATTGATTTAAATATTTCTTTTTTATTTGATTTTTTATGTGGTGTTAATTAAATCCATTAAATAAAAAAATTACTCTATTAACAAATTTATTATCATTAAAATTTTTTAAAACAATTTTATTGATATCTCTTTTCACTTTTATAAAATTTTTATAATTTAAAATTTGTGATAATGGAATAATATTGAAATTAATTACAAGTGCAATAAATATAATTTTAATTTTCTTGAATAATTCTTTATTCAGATTTGATAATGAAGTTGAACAAATTTAATAATTTAAAAATTACAAAATAATATTAAAATTATAATTTCAATTTCTTTGAGCAATTCTATATTCAGATTTAATGATAAAGTTGGACAAATTTGATAATCTAAATTAAAAATTATTAATGTGATACTTTTTAAATGAATAAATAAATGAGATCACTTGAAACAATTTTTCTTTACCTTGTAAGTTATATTACAATCATTTTATTAAAAATAATGAAATGAAAATCTTTTTATATAATGATAAAATCAAAAATTTTCAAAAATATTAAATTAAAAAAATCTTTCAAAAATAATAAATTTGAGCATTTGACATATATTGCAAGTGCAATCATAATGATACTTAATATTATTGAGACATTTTATTTTATTCAAATCCAACCTTTAAGTTGGATGGATTTGGCAACCTAATCAACAAATTAACTAAGATTAAAAATTATATTTTTAAGAAAATACATATATGATATAATAAGGATAATCATAACTTAATTTATAAGAGAGAATTAGACTAAATAGGCAACTGTTCCTTCATTAGGCTATTAATATCTTCTTTATACATAATCCACTCCCGAATTTGAATTCTACAATGTAGATCTCTTTTGATGTTCCAATCACATTATAAAAAAATAATTGATAATAACTTTATTTTCTTTTTATTCATACACTAGTGTTTCTAAGGAGGTACGACATTGCTCACCACCTACAGATTCTGCTGTAGGGCATGTAGTGAGAAAGATTTAAGAAGTTTGGTTATGTTTTGTGGTGTCTATACTTCCAGGTATGAATAATCATTCTTTGTTTTCATCAGAGTTTTCCCTATTTATTCTAGCTATTTTCCATGAAAGTTCATCTCATATTTTTCACGTGGTCAATAAGAATGTACAAAAACACCTAAAATAAAGGTAACTTACATAACATAGTATGTATGGAATTTGTTTTTCATTTCTTCATTAAACTAGCTGCTTTCCAGTTCATAAACTTGTATGAGCTCAATTTTCACTAAATTTTAACCCCCTTTTTTATATTTAGTTTTTCATGCTCTGCATTTTTCATGGAAGTTTTTTCTTCTCTTTTCTTATATTGTCTATTGTCTATGTCATTCTAGGTCTTTTTCGTGAAAAGTTATTTTCTCATATTTATCCATCAAGATCCTCCCCTCTTTTTTAGCGAGTTACTAAACATGGGCACTGATATCGAATTTGTGATAATGTGTCTTTTTAATGGAGGTTGTGCCTTCTACTTTTTGATTTGTAACAAAGTGATCTACGTTTGACTTTTTTATTTTTATGCCTTCTTAAATAGGTCATTCTTATAAACTCAGCATGCTTTATTAGTTGTTGATACGTAAAATATTTACATATTTATTTTCCCTTATATGATGCATTTTTGGATGTTATCTTGTTTAATTTAATAAATTTAGTTGCATTTTGTGAATTGGTCTTGAATTTGAAATGAAATCAAAATCTTTTAGATAATGCTGTATTTTGACCCTGTTTTAGGTTTTAGGTTATATCTGGAGTTCTAGATGTTGGATTGGGTTATTATTTATATGGTTACAAAACTAAGAAAAATCCCTACAATCTTTATGTTTAAATAAAAGCCCAGTTCGGAATCTAAGGATCTCAAATTCTGCTTGGAAGATGAAACAGTGGTTCTGATGGAATCTGACCTTTGGTTACTAATCTAATCATAACTTGCGATAGAAATGTCAAAATTAGGAGTTCTTTGCGGCATTTGAAAGTTAAGATCCAGCTCTACAACTCCTATGTTGACAGGAAGATGTAAATCTGCCATTCTCATGGTGAAAAATTACCAACAAGTCAGAAGAATTGTTGTTGGAAAAATCAAGAAGGGTAGTTAAAGACCATGAGTGGTAGCTAAAGAATGTGATTGGTAGCTAATGGTCAAGATTTATGACTTGTAACTGATTCATTCACCTATAAATAGGTAGAAGTAGAGATCATTTGCAGCAAGCATCGATTCATGTATCTTAGATAGTAGTTTAGTTCATGCATTCTTAGTTCTTGTATGCCTCCTACATGGAAGGCTAGGTTTTCCTCCTATATGGAAGGTTTTACCTCCTACATGGATGGATAACATTTTCATTTTCATGCATTTGTAATTATAATCTTATGTGTGTATCATGAATGTGATGATGTTTCTATTTTATTTTGAGTTTATTTTTAATTTCATTATGTTCTAATTTTTCATCTTCCTAGGGTGATGACGTAACTTAATAATAACGGATTGAATTCTAATCTATTGAAACTAATTTCAATTTTTCTTTCCTAGATTGAGTTTTAATTATTGCTCTTAAAGCTTTCGATTGACTGGCCACCTTTTGAATGAACTCAATATACATGTTGAGACCGGAAGGAGATACATGTGTGTAGAACCTATAATTAAAACCGTAAATTGCATATGAAATAGGAATATATTCATATGGTTTATGTAGTCTTAATGAGTTCTATAAATCCTAATGCATGATTAGTTGTTTTAATTCACATAAGAATATAGTGGATTAGCAATTAATTATAGAATTACTTGACCTTGGAAGAGGCTAGTAATTAATTTAGGGAAACTCGACTATCAATTAAGGGAGTTAAAATTAGATTAGTGTAGATAGATGATTCAATCCAAAGTTATTAACTGAAGTCTGATTCCTAGGTCTTTTATTCATATTTATCTTTACTCCAATTGCATTCATATTTACTTTAAATATTTTCTGCATGATCTTTATTTACTCACTTCATTTCCAACTAATCGATTTGCCAAATAGTATTAGGATTATTAATTTTGGTACTTAGTGAAATAATCCTTGTGGGAACGATACTTTCTCATCACTTTATTACTTGTTTACGATAGTGTGCACTTGCGCTAATTGATAAACCATTTTACACGTAACAGTTGTCATGTTGGGGGAGTAAGATTATAAAAAACTAATGAATAAAGAATTTATTGTTTATTATATATGCTTCATTCTGTGAAGTAGGAGCATGATAGATTCTTTATTAGTGCTCATGTTTGCTGATTTATCCAGTAAGATGATAAAAACTAAAAAACTAATTTTTTAATATGTATGCTTTTTGTGGAGTGGGTTCTTGATATTTTTCGACCTGAAATACATTTCACCAACATGAATTTTCTATCAGAATTCAATCCGTCGTTCTTTTATTGTAAATGGTTGGAATATGAAGTTTCTACTTGAACCACTGTCAGTATTTGGATTTTGAAACCTTTCACAGATTTTAGCATGCTTTATTCATTTTCATGAAAAGCACAGTAATAATTTTTTTTATTCATTTGGTCTTTCTCCTTGAAGCTTTGTTCTGTCTACTTTATGGAGAGTTAGGAAGAAACTGAAGGATTTTCTATCCATATGTTACACATATCTATTTTTTATATGGATTTATTGATGTTGTTGTAAACCCTCTACTGATTTATTGCCTTTATAATTTCTTTGGAAATGAATAATTTTCTATAAATCATTTATAAGGAAATTCTGCGGCACCCCGGGGGGTTTCAACTCGGGGTGACGTGGCACGTTCTAAGCCGTTGGATGAGATTACAAAATCTCATCCGACGGCTTCTGGGGATGCCACGTCACCCCAGGTTTGAAACCCCCCGGGGTACTGTAGTGTTCCTCTCATTTATATTTATTTGTGTTTTCTTAGTGCATATCTTGGTTTTAGATTTATTGTCTATTGGATTCCTTCCATTCGATTAATAATTCTAAGACTTAGTGGAGTCTGGAATGTTATGAACTAGGATTTAAAAAATGGTCTGCGACTGTAATATTGTTCGTAATATTGTATTTTTGAGGCAGACCGCGTTCGTGATTTTTGCAATTTTAGACCGTTATAACTGCATTTTTTTGTATTCATCTGTATCGTGACGCGATCATGACCGCGATCGCAACCGCAATTTAAATCCCTGGTTATGAAGGCTGGCTTTAATAATATGCTCCAATCAATTAGTGCATTCTGATGGATAGACAGGTATTACCTATTTGCAGTTGAAGAAATTTTTTTTTTAATGTTCTTTCTTTTTTTAGAACTTTCAATAAATTTTTATTATAATATAAATTCTTTTGTGCAGAGGAACAAGATTCAAGCAGCAATTAGTTGAAGTTTGTAGGATTATTTCCTTGTGAATTCAGTAGAGGAAATGTGTTAATGGGATTAAAAATCTTGATGTGATTGAGAATCACAATCCTTTGAGAGCTACTCATCATGAATTTTGTATCATGTTCTTAACAATTACGAAGCTCACTAAATTCAATGCTGTATTTCACACAATGATTTTGAGTGCCTTCCTTTCTTGGAAATCTTAGAGCGATGTGTTCCATCTTATTATTTGCTTGGTTTGTTTAGTTGTTTATTGATCTTCTTTCATAATTAACTGTTCCCGTATTTCATTGCACTTCTTTCTTCTCGATATATTTAGTTTAAATTGTTCATCCTTTTTCTTTTGTGGCTTGTTTGCAAGATGTCATTGGTTAAATCCAACAAGTTTCACTTGTGCAAGATTCTGTTGTTGATGGTGAACCTATTTGTTGTATTCAGGTTACTTTGAAAGATAACATGTGAGTTTATAATATTTAGTCTTTGTGTATATGAGTAATATTGTAAAAGTATGTGTTGACTCCATTTTTTGTTTTACAATACTTTAGGGCTGCCTTATGAAGTGTGTATTGTGGAATTTTCAAGTTAAATATGTGTTCAATCACATGAAATACAATCTTCAATCTGCTAACGTCATGATTTTTCAATTAGCCCATATTAAGTCATTTGGATGTAAGTAAATTTGTCTAATAATTTTGGATGCATAGTTAACAAACTATTTTTAGTGGCAAATTTTCTCTGTTTGTAGCAACCGTTCTCTCGACTCAAGCTGCGGATCCTGTATCATACTCAATCCTTCTATTAATATTTGTGAAATGTCACAAAATTAGTAAGGGCACGTCAAATATATTTCTTTATATTTGATGAATTTTCTGATATTGAATTTTTCATAATATGTACTTTCCATTGAAGTTGTGTCTTCTCCTTTCTTATAAGGTTTATCTCATGCTGGGTCTTTTCCAAGGAAGTTATTTTCTCATATTTGTCCATGAAAGTGATCTTCCAAGTTTTTAAACATGAGCACTTGTGTGGAATTTGTTATTCTGTTTCTTTTTCATAGAAATTATTATGCCATCTCATTTTTTATTTATTACAAAAAAGTACTGATTTTTTTTTAATAATTTATTTGTTGTATTCATTCTTAAATATGTCACTTTTCTCTATTTAAGCTTTGGTAGTGTTCATGTTTGTTGATCTGGCCAGTAATAACAACGTAAAAAATAAAGAATACATTTCTTATTATAGTTGCATCTTTTTGTTAAGATTTTCTTCATCTCTCCTAAGCAGAGCATATTTCTTATTTCTTGTCTAATGTTTGTCTATAATTTTTATGTAAGGTTGTTATGTACTCTCCACCAAGTATCTTTAATGGTTCAGTCTCCAGAACTCCAACCCCTTGATTTCTCTTTTCGTGATAATTACATTGCAATAGATTAAATATCATATTCCCTGTTGCGGATCATGAAATTTATATTAAATCTTTTATGTGTTATTGATTATTTTTTAATCCTTGCCTTTGCACTGCTATAGCCAAAGTTCAAAAAGTACACTCTGACAGTCCATGATTTTATAAATTTTGTGTGGGGTGTAAATTAAAGGTGCATAAGCAAAATGGGGAGATCCATTGCTCTCATTGTATTGTGCCTTTGCCATATTCTAATTCCTCTGGTATGTTTATTAAAATGAAGGTTTAATTATACTTTTTTAATTTCCCTACTAAAAATTTGACTCCAGTGTTTTATTTATTTATTTATTTTTATAGGTACAATGTATATGCCACTGTTGCTGATGAGAAGACTATTGGTTATTTGAGGCTGTTTGATGCAGATATTGAGAAAGTAACTGGTATTAGTGCAAAGAAGTTGAAAGATCGTGTGACTTGTCTTTAAGGCATGGAACTGCTGAAAATTTTTTCCTGCAAGATATTTATAATTATTGCCTTGATTTTAGTTGTTATTCCAATAATGTTATTTTTGTTGTTTTCTAAGGGTACTGGAAAGTATGGCATGTTTGATGCTCATTTGAACAAATGATTTAGTTTCAAAGTTTATGTCTCTCCTCTGAATATTCAGAACATTTGGGACAATTATGGAGTGGTTGAAATGTGTGTTCTTTTAATTAGTTTCAACAACGAGGGTATGTCAAATTCTGCTTCTGAGGTGATGAAGTATTAGCTTAATTTAACTTCAAGTATTTCTATATGAATCTTATTAAATCTCAATTGTTAATTCCTAGGTAAGTAATTATCAACAAGGAGAAGGTTCTGAAAATCCTAGTTCATCTGCTCATGGTATAATTTCTAGAGAAGTTGCTCTAATTGATCGGGTGATGATTATGCTATTTTTATACATTTTCATACCTTTGATAAGTATTTATGCATTTTGTCAGATCCCATTTTCTTTGTTTCTTTCACTATTAATAGATTGTTGTAATGATTTATTGACAAACAGGTTGTGGAGTGTTTGACCCCCTGATAGTGAAGGATCACATGTCCATAAGAATGCTGCCAGTCAAATCCTTATTGCTTTAATGAAATTGGCCATGTCTTTGATGGAACAGCGTAATCTATTCACTTTTCTTTTGTGATATTCTTTTTATTTACACGCGAAGTTCTTTGTGATTTGTAATATGAATCCTTACACCTTAGACTTCTGTGATGTTTTATTTCATTATCTAGAGACGATGCTGACATCTATTGGCATATGTTATGAAATTTGATACCTCCAGTAAGAAGCATTGTTTTTTGAGATCAGATAAAGAAATATCTCCTAACAAGCTATTTAAAATTAATTGTTATTTAGAGAAGTAAGATTTACAGAGTGGCTTCTAAAAGTTTGAAGTTTAGAGTACTTTAATATCCTAAGGAAATGAAATGGTATCTGTAGAAATTTTGTAAGTGAAATTTTAAAGAGTAAATAGATGTATGTAAGTAGTCAATATTCCTTCCGTTTTTCTCACTTATATTTTTCATAAGGTTAGTATAAGAAATACAACACAGCCAATGATATTGGTATTATCCAATGGGTTTCTTTTTGACAAATTGAGTATTTCTTGGTGGCATAATCTCGAACAATGAAATCATCACTGTTGTCTTTCATGTTTTCTTAGTTGTTATTTAATTTTTGTCTCTTACTATAATATCAGTTTTTCTTTTTCCTTTTTGCCTTTGTTCTTAATTTTTGCGAATAATTTATTTGTATTTATTTGATTTTTTATTGCAACATTGAAGTTTTTGATGTAGAATATTATTATTTTTTTAGTTTAGTCCTGTCATTTTCTTTTTTCAATTCTCAAATGTGTATAGTTTTGTGAATTTTTTTGATCGATTAGTAACTTTTCATATATATATCATTATTGGAGTTCATGTTACGGGGCTTTAACTTTTCTGGCCATAAAAATGGAATCTTGATGTTCCTATCCAGTGCAAAATTTAGCTGTCAATTAACTATCTGTTTAATATTCTTTAACAATGTAATTTTGTACGCTTGATTTTTAATAATACTCTTTCTTGTTGTAGATGTCAATAAGTTATAAATAAGTCAAGTGTTTCACATTGATAGAATATGCTATTTTATCATCTTAAAGTGTTCGTTTGTTTCAAGAGACTTAAAATTAAAGTTAGCTTTAGAATTAGTTTCCTATGCAAAGAATAGGTCTGTGTCTATTGTGCTAAATATTATGCAAGTGTTCCCAATTTTATTTTTTCTATTTATCCTTCCAAATATGGGAAGCTGCAATTTGTAATACTATGTGCAAAAACTCAATTAGAGAATAATACATCAAAGGAGATAAAGCAAATTATATTTCATCAAAGTTTTCTCGTATACTCACTAAAGGATTATAGTGATATTTGATTATGACAACAAAATTATTGAAATGATTTATAATAGAACTACTAATAAAGAACTAGTTTAAAGATTTTCAATGACATTTTTAATAAGAAGAGTTTTAAGTTCGTTCTATACTGTTTCATTTCTTGACCATGTTTTCTCCCCATTGGATTTTCTTGGTAAAATTTTTAATGAGAAAGATTATTCATTAAAACAATAATGTATTCTTTTTCCTTCACTATATTTTTTATTGGATTTTTTTCTAATAGAAGTTTTAATGATACTTATTCTTTACAAAATGAATATCCCAAGGGAAGTGTTGTAAATATATTTATATGGATATCCATCAAATTTTTTTTTAATTGTAATAGTGATAATCCACTTAAAACACACACTACAGCAAAAAAGACTTTCAGTGATGACAAATATCGTTGTTGAAGAAAAATTGATTATTGCTAAATATAAAAGTCATTGCAAAAAATATCATCGATATAGGTTTATCGGTGAAAGCAGCAACATCAACAACTTTTTATTGTCAGTTAAAATGAAGGTTCAACCATTTCAAAATTAAAAAAAAAATTAAATTAAATTTTTTAGCAAATTTTCATCGCTATTGCTTTAAATTGAAAAAATAATAATATAAATTTTTGTAATGATATTATTGTCGCTAAATTTCAAACTTTTAGTAATGACTTTAAATTTTAGTGATAACAATGATGTCATTATAAAGTTTGAATAAAAAATTAAAAAAAGATATTAATGTTTTTAATGACAACTTTGTTATCACTAAAAGGTATATTAAAATTTTTACTTTCTTAATTTGAAACTATAATGATGACGGTATCATCGTCAAAAGTTTCTAATATATTTTTTAAATTAAAAATTTAATTAAATGAATATATTGTATTTATTAATATAGATAATAATATATTTTAATTTAATTAATTTGATATTTTTAATTTAATTTTATCTAATTTAAATTATACAAATAAAATATGCTAATGGTATTAATAGTAATATGCAATATGATCATATGATCCATATAAAAAAATCAATACTTATAAAATAGTTGTATAATTGTTTATATATAAATAAAAAATTATATATACATGATCCATATAAATATTTGTACATAAAAAAGAAACTATAAATAAAAAAAAATCTAGAGGGAAGGGAGATGCAGATATCCCAATATATCATCATCATTATCATGTAGATGTAAATGATACATAAAAGGTGGTGCGTGGGAGGGATTGGGTAGCTGGGTAGGAGGTGTAGCTACAAATCTACTCGGTTTAGATGGTACAGTAGCAACTAAAGGTACAAGTAGTACAAGATCCTGCTTTCTGGGTAAAGAAGTAAGCTCCATCAAGTATGTCTTGAATTGCTATTGAGCAAGTTGTTACTACTACTCCTAAATTAACTATTAGCTCTGCTCAAACTGCCTTAACTCTACTATAGTTGCTCCTGCAACTTACCCACCTGGGACACGTATTGGAGCTCACCCTAGAACTAAAGGTTCTTGGCAAACGATATGTCTGGCCAGCTAGCACATGACTAATCGCCTTCCTGTACCCTTGACAAGTGCCAAGCACCTTATTGGCGATGGCAATCTCACCAATCTACACAGGAGTGCCAAGGGAGCTAGTAGATGATACGCTAGACTGGACATGTTGGGTCACCAACTCAATCATCCTTGTCTTAAATTATTAAAACAAAAATTAATTATAAATATTACAAGATATTTTCATAAAATTTGTATCATTAAAACATAAAGTTTAGTTAATTTATATACTGCTTCGTAAGGGTAGGATGCACCCACTCCCTCATCCTATATATGTGTTAGTCTTTGAAATTCTCTAGCACTAATTACAGCTCACCTGTCTCCTTATTTCTCTATTCATATTTTATAAGAGAAATAAAGGATGAATATAGTTATTGAGTTAGTAATAGATTATACATTTAAATTATGAACAATAAGTTGAATTATCTTATCATAATTATGTGCAGCAATAGATTTCGATCCATGCCGATCATTTACTAACTTTTTCACCTCTATTATCTACATTTCTCATAGACAACTTTTGCAAATTAAGACATAACTATATATAGTTATGTTTATAATTTAGATATACGAAATAATGATATATCTTTATTAAATATAATACTTACCTTTTAATCATTGCTATCGAAGAAGTCCACACACGTCTATCACATTTAAGGTGAGACAGATCGCAGCACGCAACGCCTAGTATGCTCTAGGTCAAAATCCTAGTCCCAATCGTCCTTATGCTATAGAAAATGCTTAAATATCAATTTAACTTATACTTCCAACCTTTGTATAAGTCGGTAGCATCTCTGCATCAAAACATTGAGTGCTATATCCTACTCAACCTCCGAGATACCATGGAACTCAAAATAAAATTGCACTAGAAGACATTTAACAAATTAGTGAGTACTATATTTAAAAATTTTAATAGCAAATATAACTAAGTTAAGATAAAGAGGAGATGGATGCTTACAAAAACTTCCTACAAGACTCTGTCCTGTAACTGTTGAGGCACCAACTACTATGATTTATAACAAAATAATATGTGTGCTCGAATAATGCTACTTATATTGTGGGGGATATGACTAGCATTCTCACCGGCCAGATGTCATGTACTATATCAAACTGTACAAGTACTAATATTCCCCTATTCTTCTCCATCTTCTTATGCAGCTTGAGGGACCTATTCGGACCCTTCTTTCTTGAAGTTATAGCTTTAATGGATGATAAAAAAAATATCAATACCATAATTTATATTTAATAAATAATTAACATAAGTGTGAAAAATAAGAAATAATACTTAATCCCCTACACTGTAATAGAATATGGGTGGGCCGTATGGAGGGCCTCCTCTAGTGTCACCTCTATAGTGTCATGCCTTGACATCTGCCATGACTAGAATAATACACATTGTGTAAGTATTTAAGAGAAAATCCCAAAATTGAATTAGATGACAAGATATAAATTACTATATTCATATAATGAAATTACATAATTATTCTTATATAATAATGAGTTGTAATGCAAAAAATATTGTTTTCCTAATCTAAATTAGTGCCGGTAAACCTAACAAACTCATCCTCACAATCACTAGTCTCCCTATCATCATTAGATTGTAGAAGCTCCTCCTCCATATAATCTTCAATCATTTTGTCTTCAAAACTATCTTCATCATCAATGAAGATGTCTATTCCCTCTATGATAGATCTAGTATTCCTAGAAGGTGAAATGATTGAAGGATTATTTCTCTGATCCCTTAAGTTAATTAAATGGAAATCTCCAAGATCAACTATGAGGATGAAATTGGAGGAGTTACTTTCTTGTAGAAATGATAATTCTTATACATTGACATCATTGTCAAGTAGATCCTACATGTCATGATGCACCACATTATGGACAATCCTCTAATTTGGCCCATTAAGAAGATCCTCAATGTAAAAGACTTATTTTGCTTGGATTGCAAGTATGTAAGGGTCATCTTTGTACCATTGGCCACTGATACAGATACTTGTAATATTCTTATCAATGCAAAGTTTCTTCTTTCTAGGATCAGTGTCATACCATTTGCATTTGAATAAAGTCCTACTATCCTTATTTAAATAATTTAGCTCTATAATGTCTTCTAGTACACCATAAAACATGTTACCATCAATTCCTAAAATGGAAATGCCATTGTTATGTGTTTTATACTTTGCATCCTAGGTTTCAACCACAAAGTGTACTCCATTTACAATACATGCTAAGTATATTATAAGAGTAAAACTAGGACTAGAAGCTAATGATAATAACTCTTTAATGGCTTTTAAAGAGCTAGTCCTATGTAAATGGTACATCTATGAAAATAGAATTTTTATGAAAAGTTAAATTGGAGAAAAAGTATAAGTATGGAACAACATTTACATGATTGATATAACATGACTAGAAAAAACAAACCTTTACCTTAGAGTAAAACTACACACAAAATTTTTTTCTCTGTAGATTATCTATATTATTAGCACCACTTTGTTTAAGCTCTTATTAGTATTCACTGCACAACATATGTATTTTTTTCCATTATAATTAATTAGGAAAAATCTATGATTGATTATAGAAACTTACTCATAATTATTCAAGATGTACCATATGGCAACATCTCGATCCCTTCTATCAAAGTGAGATATGATCTTTTTCTCTAATGGTTAACATTGAGATTTGAACACTAATAGTGCCTTTTTTGTGTGTTTGGATGCTATGTTCTAGTTTCAATTAGGTTAATTGAATATAATTTTCACTCCTTTCAGGTATATGGAACAAATGCCTTATCAATAACATATCCTTCTGCAATTAAACCCTTAGGTTAAGCATGATTCCTAACATAATCTTTCAACTTTTTAATGTATCTCTCATATGGGTATATCCATAAAAAATGAATAGGACTGCCTTGTAATGCTTCATTAAGCAAATACATCACCAAGTGAACCATTATATCAAAAAATGCTAGAGGGCATATTCTTTCAAGCTTGCATAAAATGATGACAATGTCTTATTGGCTTGCAGGACATCGCTCATGTTAAGAGTTCTAGCACATATTTGGTTGAAGAAGGTACATAACTTAATAATTAGATATGATAATTCCTTTAGCAAAAATGTTTGAACTAAAGGTCCTAACAATCTTTGCATGATAACATGATAGGCATATGATTTCAACCCTTTCAACTTTATATCACAATCAATCACATTCTTCTTGAAACTCTTAGCAAACCCATCAGGAAATTTCACATTCTTTACAAACTAGCAAAACCATCTTCATTGTTCCTGGCTGAAGGCGTATGCATATATGATTTGAAAAGTTAACCCCTATCTTCATACAAATGTAAGTCTGGCCTTATCTTTATGTTCGTCAAATCTTATCATGCATTATCTATATCTTTTATTTTATGCTCAATATCTAATAATGTATCTAGAATACTGTCACATATATTCTTCTTTACATCAATATTATGCCTCAAGCTCATTGTCAGCCAATACAAAAGTTAAGAAATATGCTTCTCATACTCTATTTAAGTTCATTGCCACCTTTTTTCTACTTTACACCAACAAACTGAATATGTTTTCTAGGAAATCTCTATCTAACCTTGCCTAGTTGACCCATTGGTAAGAGGATGGTAACCTTGCTTAGTCTCTATCTAACCTTGCCTAGTTAATCCACTTTAATTTATGGCCTCCTATTGAATTCCTTCCGATTTTTTTATATGTGACTCCTTGGAAGCTAGTGATGATTACCAACATAGGTTATTTTCCATTTAACTCGAATTAATAGAGTATTCTCATTAAACATAGGACATGCTTTCTATCCTTGTCCACTTTACCTAGAGAAATTACTTCGAGCAGGAAAATCATTTATAGTCTATAATAAAGTTGTTCACATGTTAAACATCATATTTGTATTAGCATTCCAAGTCTCAACCCCTTCTCCTAGAGATGCCTTAACTCTTTTACAATTGGTTTTACAGAGACATTGATATCTTTACTTTGCAATTGTGGCCCAGTATTAATAAGGTCAACATGAAAAAAGACTGATTCATGCAAATTCATGGTGACAAGTTATAGGTAGTCATGACCACTGGCCATATGCTGTAGGATAAGTTCCTATCACCAAAAGCATTAAATCCATCTACACTTAAGCCCAACCTAACATTTCACGAGTTGACGAAAAAATTAGGATGCCTTCTATCAAAATCTTACTAAGCTTCCTTTTCAATAGGATGTCGCATTACCCTATCCTTTATTGACCTTCCAATATAATGTTATATCATATGCTTTGTAGTATATCTTGACTTATACAATTACTTCAATCAAGGAGTTAATAAAAAATATTGAGGCAATTTTTTTCCTTTTATATTTTTGTCTACCCATCAACTCTCCCCATAGATTGGACAATTATTCTTCAAATCATCTTTCTAGAAAAGTGCACAGTTATGTTTGTATTCTTAAATTGACTTATACCCCAACCTTAACTTGTTAAGTCATTTCTTTGCACCATAATGTCATTCGGGCAATTTATTATCCTTTTTAAGCACCCCTTTTAACAACTTCAAGAAAGCATCAAATCACTTGTTAGTCCACTTATGTAGCACCTTCAATTGCATAAGTTTCACTAGAAAGTTCAAGGCTGAAAATGATATGCACCCTAGATATAGTTCTATTTCTACTTATGTAAATAGGTCATCGCAACCACTATAATTTTATCCAATGTCCCCTTCGAGTATGTCCTCATTCCCTTCCCTTTTATCATAAAGTATTTCTTCGATTACATGATGGCTGATGAAATCCTATATAATATCCACCATCTCATCTCTTTCATCAGGGGATACCCCTTTGTTTACCTAGAAGCCAAAACATTTATTTCACTATAGTGTACCAAATTTATGTATAATTGGTGAAATCCATTATCTATAATATATGCCTCCAACATTCCTAATGTTTAAAATAATAGATTCATGCATTTCTTACATAAGCATCTCATCAAACTCCTTTTATCAACAAAGTTTTAGTTCTTTCAACAAATGCCATTGTACTATTTCAATACTTGTCTGATAACTGATTTCATAAATGGATCCAACTTTTATCTATAAATATCATACCATTGAACAGGAAGAAGAAAGCTTCTTATGGAAGTAAGTATTAAGATCAATGTTTATTATGTGTCTTAAATCCATTGTATCATTCCAATTCTAAAAGGTAAGATTCTATCCCATTTAAGATATTTTTGTAGTTATAATTTTATCAATTTGTCCATACTTATCATTTCTTACATGTAGAAATTTTAATAGTATCTCCCCATAGTTCTCCAAGTCTATAAAATATAGTTCACAATTGGAGAATAGTTAGTATGCCAAGAAATTTCTACAATATCAAATGAGCGCTAGATAAATTGTTAATAATAACTATAGGACATATTTTAAACTGTCCAAATTTGCAGGATAATTCAAGGGTTAGTTAACATATAAAGATTAACTAATCCTTGAATGAATCTAAACTTACAATGCAAATATAAATGCAATTCTATTTAAAATTATTGTAAAAATATATTTACAATAATTTTAAACTTACATTACAACATTTTATGAGTACAATTATTCAAGTGTATTATTGTATACATTGTTGAATTTTTTAAATATCCACATAAATTCCCATTGTTTTACATTTTGGAATTAGGAATTCAGTTTTGTAACCTACTCTATCATGTTCATAAGATATACAGTATTACTCTTTTGACCTGACATATATTTTATAAGTATAGATAAATTTTCAAGCATTCAAAGTTTTCAAGTTTCTATTAGTATATAATCATCAAATTGACATAGATTGTATTTTGTATGAGAATTCTTAATGATGTAAAAATTTAAATTCTCACAATTCTTCTAAGATTCTTACTCATATCATCATAACATCTTTGTCAAATGCATTTGTAAGATTCAATATTTTTATTTATATATTTTTATTAAAATATAGTTACTAAGTTATATTTTTTTAATATTTAATCATATATTTAAGATTCTATTTTCATGTTAACAGTCGAGGATTGTGTACAATGTGTCAAAATAATCATTATATTTTGTTATAATATCTTTATGATTTGTGATTTTCTTCGAATATATAATCATATTGTTACTAATATGTGTGTAATATTCATGTATTTTTTTATGTTTATCATGTATAAAATATTTAATATCCTATATTAATATATTCAAATAAAACATTTTCATATATTTAATTTTCAAATATTTAATATTTTTATTCACATTTTCAAATAGGTTTTATTGTATAAAAAAATAATATGGTATTTGAGAATATTTTCATTGTATAAATACAAATGATCAATATTGAATAGATTTTATTTTTATAAAAAATAAAAATAATATTAGATATTATATAAATTCGTAGTAAAAATGAAAAATTACAATAAAACCTATTTGAATCATTATTGAATAGTTATTATTTTATTACCTTTCCATTGAAAATATTAAATACACAGGAATTTGAATACATAATAATCATTATTGAATAATCATTATATTTGTTATGATATTTTTATTATTTGTTATTTTATTAAAATATATTATCATATATAATCTTATTGTTACTACTCTATGTGTAATTTTTATTTTTTAATAATGTATTTATACAATATTTAATATTATTGTTAAGTATAAAAATATTTTCATTAAATATATTTATAACATTTATTTTCTTTATTATATGTCTTCATTGAAGTATGTTTACAGAATTATATTGAAAAATTTTAATTACATATCTAAAAGTTTATTCTCATATTAATATATTTTTTGAAATATGTTTATATAATTATTCTAATTCCATACATTACATTATTTCAATGAAACTAAAAATTTTGTATTCCAAAACTCCATCTTAAATTTTAAGATTTGCAAACAAATTATCATAACAATTCCATCTACCTAACTGAATAATCTGTACTCATATTGTATTATTCAAAATTACAATTTTACTTAGTAACATAGCAACAAAAAATTTTATATTTCCAGATTGTACATGAAAGTAAAATTACCTAAACATATTTAACATTTACAACATAAAAACCAAACAATATTAATTTCATGCCAAAGTAGTCATACTATCAAACTAAATAAATTCATTACATATCATCAAACTAGATAAATTCATATCATATTATTCACCTTATAAATTATATATTTAAATAAAATACTATAAAATTTAACCTACATACCTCAATGAAGTAAATATACTAATTAAATATCCTTTAACCTAACATAAACAACAATGAACAACAATAATATCTAACAAATCAAAATAATATACATAAGAAATTATATTATATTATAAAAAATATAAATAAGAAATATGTTATAATACAAGAGAAATCACATACCTAGATTGCTCGTGCTTCTTTGGTTTCCCTCCTCACCATACAAAAATGAGACTAAAATGGCGCTAGTGGGGTATTTATAGGCTTACCCTTTAGCAACAACAAAATTTCTCAGTCGTTATTGAAGGGTCGTCGCTAAAAGCCAAAAATTTTATCGACAATAATGTCATTGGTAAAGGTTGAGACCTTCACCAACGATAATGTCATCATTGAAATGTGGCACATGAATTGTGGCAGACCTTTTAGCGATGACATTGTTATTGATGAAGGTCTCGACCTTTACTGATAACATTTATTATCGCTGAAAGGCAACATATGAACTTGTGTCATATACTTTCAATGATGACAATGTCATTGGTAAAGATCAAGACTGTCACCGATGACAATGTCATTAGTAAAAGGGTAATTTTCTCCCTTATAAATTTGAAGTTAGTCTTTAGCGATGATAATAGTCATTGGTGAAAGTTTAAAACCTTTACTGTCAACTAATATTGTCATTGAATCTTTTAATTCCCCACCCATCAAAAAATAAATGGTGTTGTTTGATTTTTGGGGTATCACCAACGACTATATCATTGGTAAAAGTCATTCGATGAATCATTGATGACCAAATATATTTCATCGTTGAAAATGTCATTAGTGTTAGGCTATTTTGTTGTAGTGACACATGTAAGGTTAAGGATTCGAGCCCATAATATGAGATGACTAAAGCCATTAAGACAACATTGGGTACTACTACACCATTAAAGATGTTGGCATATCCATCAAATTCTTTGATTATCAACTAATTGTTGTAAATTTAAGTTTGACCTATTATGTAGTTGTAACCAACACAAGATAATTATCAATAAGTAATAATTATATAATTACCATTATTATTGCTAATAGTTACCGTTGTTAATTATTAATTACCATTAATATATTATTGTGATTCTTGTTTAAAATGAGTATTAATTTCAAGTTTTATATAGTTTAAGGGAATGATTTTTCTAATTTACAAACTAGAAGAGGGTAAAATCTAACTATTACAAAATTGAAGGAGGTATTTTATATTTTACCAAATTCATTTACGTCAAAAATATAAGATTAACAATGTAATATTAAACTCACTCTCTAATTCTTTCATATATATATATATATCATAATTTGCTTGTGTATAACTCTAGTCTACGTCAAGAATGGGGTTGAAGCAGAAGTTTGGAAGCCATACCTGAGTAAAGGTTATTGAAGACTCCAAGTTGAAAGAGAGGCTAATGACATGAGGCGGTAGAGCGGGTGTTGTCGCTGAGCGACTATGTCTTGGTGGTCAATGGTTGAGCTATTGCCGTCCCAACGGTCTTCTATAGCGTCACAGCATATTGAAGAGTGAAGTGTGAAGACAGAAGAGTGAAGACAGCATTTCTTGATCTTTGTTTTCATCTGATCTCTCTCTCTCTCTCTCACACACACATATATATATATTGGTTCTCACACACACACATATATATATTGGTTCCCCTTATGATTTTGTCTTTGACCTAAGATTCGAGTAAGAATTCTTGATCTTGGAACCTGAGGAAGTGTAGGCTCAGAAATCGACGCATTGAGAGCATGTTATGGAGATGAATTTTTTCAATCAAGTTCTGAATCTTTCTATCCAAGTTGTACCGTGGCCCCCTTGAGGAATTTGCACCATTGCCTCTATTTCCTTTCCCACTCCTAAATATTTCCAATTCTCTTGGTACTTGTGGCGTTTGGGTTGCATCATTTATATTTGCTCATTAAAAATTTGTTCTTCTTGAAGAAATTACGGATTTTCTAAGGAAAAAAATAATAAAAAATAAGAATCATAGTGTGCACCAGTTTCATAATATGAATTGAATTTATTATGTTGTAAGTTTCATTGAAATAACCAAAATCTCAACTGTTATTTATATTAGTATTATTGCGTTTTGATGTTAAATGGTATATCACGAGATTTCATTATTTTAATGGTGAAGGGCCTCATGATTTCATACAAACTGGTCAAAGAAGCAGAGTTAGATGCTTCCCTCATGCTGATCGTAACTAAGCCTTACACATTTACATAACGGGTGAATATCCTATGGTATTTGTAATTAACTAACATAACATTATCATAATGACTTTATTTTGAATTGTATTCCTTTCTCGGCCTAGGAAGGACTTTGTGAGTTTTATTTTGTACTAGGGAATATGTTTAGGGGTAAATATAATTTCCGTATGTCACAACCCAATCTTGGACCATTGTAATTGATGTACAGAGATCAATCAGATAGCTTTACAAGAATATTTAAACCAACTAATAAATTGTTTCTTATTAAAAATATGCATGATGATGAAGTACAAGGTTGGAAAAATCATGAATATATTTTTTTATAACTTTATATACACATAATGTCTTATAAGCACCAAGTCAGAAAATAATTTTCCTTAATTGATGAGATTCAATCTTTTAAAATGGGTCTTATGGTAATTGTTAAAATCAACATATAAAACCTCATTTGAAAAGCCTTAATTGAAAACTTCTTTTTGTCTATTATTAGAAGTATTTAAAAAATATATATTCCCTCTCTTTCTAAAAGAATTTCTAAAATCATAAATATAGTAATTTCTTTTAGAGTCACAACTCTAAGTAGAAAGAGTTTTCTTTTTTGACCAGAAAATAATTGAAACATGATAAATTTATAATTCACTAATGAAGTGATTTTAGACAAATATATTTATTAGAAAATAAATATTACTTTTGCAACAATATCTCAATAGATAATTTTTCAAGAATTATTTTCAAACGGATGATTTGATGAATAAAAATTTAAAAGACTTAGAAATTGATTTATAAAACATTGATTGCAATACTAATTTTCTCAAGAAACCAAAAAACCTTTGAAATTTATTTTTTTAATCTTTAAAAAGGAACTAAGTTTCCTTTTAAAAATAGAAGTGACAAGAAAAATATTTACTATTTAATTTTTCCCAATTTTATGTTTCCTAGGTGTTACATGTGCTTAATTTTACAAAATAGGCCTTATTTTATAATTTTGGATTGATTGTATAAGTTTGTAAATTTATTCAGTAAATGTTGGATTTTGACAGTATCTCTATTTTTCAATCATAACTTGGGCTCTGGATCTTGAATTAAGATAAACTTTATATTGATGGAAAGATAAAATAAATATCTACAACTTTTCTATTGTGGCAAGAACCTATTTTGGACTCCTTGGAGGTCAAAAGTGGCTAAGAAATTGAAGGCATTATTCTATCCCAGCTAAACAAGTTTCTGTATTTAGGCTATATCTGGAGCTACAGAGATCTAATTAAGGTGAAATTAGTGCTCAAATTTTGCTAAGATGCAGCCCTACAATCTCAAATTAAATAATTAGTGAAACTACATCATTTTATGGGTCATTCATCAGATGGAACTCAGACCAGCAAGATTTCACTATTAAACATTCTAGAAGAAATTGCTAAGTTTTATAATCCCAATAGGAGTAGGATTAGCAAGGCCTTAATTTATGTAATCCTAAGAGGACTAGGATTAGGATTCTATGGGTTTTTATCAAATATAAATAGAGATGAAGGGGTGGGCAACATATCATACAATCTAATTACATACAATCAACAATATAATTTTCTTTCTTCTTCTTCAACCTTTTGTCTTCCAACCATGGAGGGCTAATTTTTTGAGGTTAATTCAAGGAGTTTGAAGCTCTTTTCTTAAGGATTATGAGATTATGCTTTGTAATGTTAACCTTTCATAATTAATTTTTCTCTTTCTTTATTTAACTATGCTAAATTCTTGAGATTCCTTGTGTTGGGTATTAATTTGATATAATTAATGTTCATTCTTATAGTTTTTGAATTCTTTGCTATTTTATCATGAAATTATGGTTGATAAATCATATTTTCTGAATTCTTTGCTCTTAAGGATTATGAGATTATACTTTGCAATGTTGACCTTTTATAATTAATTTTCTTTTTTCTCTATTTAATTATGCTAAATTCTTGAGATTCCTTGTGTTGGGTGTTGATTCGATATAATTAATGTTCATCCTTATAGTTTCTAAATTCTTTGCTATTTTGTTATGAAATTATGGTTGAAAAATCATAGTTTTATGCATAGGGATAGATGGTTAAGGGATTAATTTAGAGATTTTTAATTTAATTTCTTAAATCAACTGAATTCTAATTATAAATCAATTTCGATCTAGTTTAGGAATTATAATGATTACTTAATTCAACTATTCCTAATTGATTAAATCTTAGGCAATTTTCTTATGTAGAATTTATGAATTATTACAGGGATTTTAGAAAATCCAAGGTTAAAGAATTAATTAAGAAAAGTCAAATCCTAATTGATTTATGATTAATCTAATTTAAGGCTCTCAATTTTCTTGAATTGACTATTTGATTCCAATGAATTCTCTTCTATTTTATTTCTGTTTTACTTCTGTTTTAAGTTTAACTTTGTGCTTATTAATTGTTTAATTCATGCAAACAAACCTCTCCTAATTTTAATTGTTCTGCATATTGCATAATATAGCATTCTGCATACAACACACTATTTCATTACTACATTCTGCATTTTGTTTCTTTTGTTGCATTGCTTTCTATTTAGTCCTTCACATTTTCACAATATAAATAATTCAAAAAAATGTATATATATTGTTAGGAAATCATTTAGAAAAGGTAAAATCAAATGATCACTACGGTACGACCTAGTTGTGCTACTATATAATATTATTTTTTAGCATACCAGTTTTAATACAATTTTAGTGCATTGTGACATGCACATCAAGAAGTTTAGAGTATAAACAAACACAATAAAATAAAACCAAGTTAAATAAACTTGAAAATTTAAAAAAGTCAATTCTACTTTAAAATTCTTTTAAGGTAACATTAAATTCAAAAATTGAGTTAGAAATATCTTTTTCTAAAACAAGTCCTTTTTATAGAAGTACATAGCTATCTATTATTTTAATAAATATTTTGAAACTTAAAAATATAGGTTTATCTTTGAGGTAGAAAAAAATCATTTTTCCTTTCCCTTTTAAAATTCCATATGGGCTAGCTTACTATACAAAATTATTTAAAAAAAAAAAACATGAGACAATTTGAATAACATTAAAATAATATGCATCATATGTTCACAATTATATAAAAATACTTAGGTTAAGTAGTAACCTAATGCTATAATCTCAAAATAATTATACAAATATGAAATGAGTCAAATAACTTTAAAAATAGATAAACAAAACATTTATTGAAAAAGCAACTATCAATTGAGTCCATTTTAGAGTTAATGGTAGCAAGATCTTCATCTACTGGAGAATATTGTGAATCATCTACTACTTCTAGTAGTGTGACTGGTAATGCTGGTGTAGATGCTCCTACTAATGCTTTATGGACTGAAGTAAAATCTATGGCATAGTCAATTTCGAACTAGCATACATCTATAATCATGCAAAAGTAACATTCAAGTCAAAACCTCTTATTGGTTGTTTCATAATTATACCACCAAATATCAAAATTTTAGAGGACTTCATTAAGGATAAAACATATGCAAAACATATATATATTCACAAGTAGAGTTAGTAATAAATTATTAAGTAAGATAGCAATCTTATAAATTTTCTTATTAGTTTTAATCTTGATAATATTTACATACAAGACACATATTAAAAAACCTTTTGTTACCAAAAAATATTACTCATTAGGAAATTCTACATAGTGCACTATTAAATACTTAAGAAAAATGTAATTTAGTCACATGATTGGTAAGTAGGAATAAAAGGTTCTTCCTTGTTATTGGGGACTAACCTTATACCATGCATATCCCAATCTTGTCTTTCTAGTGTCAACCTTACCCCACAAGTCCTTATGTGCGATTTAAAAGTCCAAGCACTAGGCTAATCTGCAAAACTCTCCATAAGGTCTTATATTCACATAATAATGTTACATGTCACATGCAATGTATAAAGTCAATAGTATTTAAGTAAGTAAATAGATATGATATTCAAGCCAATTTCACAAAATATGACATTCAAGCTAATTTCATATTAGACTCTTACTATATTATATAATGGGGTAAGGTCAAAATATCAACCATAGCCATAATCATAACTTAATATAATTGATTAAAAGTCTATTTTCATCCTTATGAGATGCAATTTGTCTTAATTTCATCTTTAAGAGAAGATTTGTCTCAATTTCATCTCTAATACTTATATGTGTTTGTTATTTTGGTCCCTTCGTTAGAAGGAGTTAACAGACTTACTTAGCTAGCATTGTTAGTGTTGCTATGTATCCCTCTCACATCCTAAAATAGTGTGCATTGCGTTAGAGTAAAGAGTGCCTCTTTGTTTACAAGTGACAATTATTAACATTAAGGCTCCCAAACACTATTATGAAAAAAGAGAACACCGTTACAAAAAGATATTACTATTGCATGAAAAGAACACTGTTGCAAGGAGTAAACACCATCATTGCTTTAATTTGAGTACTACCATATTCTTTAAATGTAAGTTATTTTTTGCACTAATTTTTTCATTGTTTTTGCTTACTTTCCCTACAATCATAATGCTTTCTATGTTAATGACTTGAAATTGAGTATGAGAAATAATACCCTATTTCTTCTTGCTACAAGCAAAGATAATCTTTAATAGGATATAATATTGGTTTGAGAAATACAAGGATGCCTTTATTTTAAATTATAGCATAATAAGCTTGCACATTTTATTGAACTTGTATATGTCTTCAAATTCCATTTCTTTGTCAATTCTTTTTATTAGAGCATGTCCAATAGTACACAATGCACATCTTTAATTACCAAAACATTACTGCAAAAAGAATCATATTGATTTCAATTGGTAGTTTTTGTTATAAAATAAAAATGATGTTCAACATATATTCTCAATAACAAAAAAATTGAAATTAAGCTAATGTAAGAGCTATTATCTAAGGAATACTTTAAAGATAAAAAACACCATCTAGTTTTTAACTTTTCAATTGAATATTCAATTCGTTGTTATTTTTGTGAACTAGGTGGATTTGTTCAATGCATTAAATAGACTAGATACTTTAGCCTTCAACATATCATTTTCAATAATAAGTATACCAACTACTATCTATTAATTAGTGGATGACTCATAGATAAGTTTAAGTTACTAAGTTTACCATTTTTTTAATGCAAATACCAATCCTTAGGCTCACTAATACCTATGTGTAATCATCAAAATACCAAGTTATAAGGAGTATTTAATTACTAAATAGCCTTTCAAACCCACTTTATCCAAAATCATTTGGCATCAAACTTGTCCTCATAGCTAGAAAGAAATGAGTTAAAAAATAATAAACAAAGGAAATAAAATATGAGAGAGAGTAATAGAGTTGTTGCTCTAAAAATCCACATCATCAATGTAATATCCCTAGTTTAAATATAAAATTTTATATTTCAAGATTTTTGGATAATTATTTAGTATTTGGCTAATATTTGATACAACATTTAAAGTTTTATAAATTTCAATGCTTGAGAATATTTAATTTATTTAATTAATAATTATTTTTAAATTTCTATTCGATAACATTTGAATTTTATGCAATGGGCCAGTGTGGTCCAAGATTTATTTAAGTAATTTTTATAAAGATTTTTTTATAAGTTGAAAATATTTAGTGATTATGAGTACAAGAATTTACAAAATGATTTGTTATATTTATAAAATGTTTTGGACCTTAAAAAAATAAAAAATAGATAAAAATAAAATAATTATTATGGGACTTATAAATTTATTAGGCTATTTTAAATATATATTTACATGCATGTATGAGAGAAAAAATGAAATTAGTTGAGTTGAAATTTTAAATAAATCAGTTTTTATGAAGATGGACTTTTGTTAAGGATGCCTGATATTTAATCAAAGGATGAACTTATAAAATCAAAGCCCGTGGCTTTTTCTTTTCCGGCAGCTGCCCTTCCTTTCTCTTGTTTTTCCTGCCAACTTACTAGTTTTATTTTGTCTTTTTGTCTCAGTTGGTACAACAACGTATTTCTTTAAAAATTCCTACTACTTTTTTTGGGTAAAAAATGCAGCTCTCTTTCTCCTTCTTACTCCACCGCCTCTCCCTTTCTTCTTTCTTCTTTCTTCTTCTTCCCGATCAGCTTCTTCTACTTCCTTCTTTCTTTTTTTTTATCTCTTCCTGTGGGCTTCCTCTTTCTCCAGTCATTGGCTTCTCATTAGGCATTGCATTTTCTTTCTGCTCCGCAATTGTTTGAAGCTGCTGGTAGGGTTGACGAAAAATCATGCAGGATCAGGGCTGCCCCTTCCAATGCGATGCAGTGCTTTATGGGTGACGCCGTTGCTGGTGACAATTCCGTTGTTGGCTCCGGTGTCCACAGCGGTAGATAATCTCCTCTCGGTGCTCAGCCATGTGGCTTCATGCAAAAATGGAGGACTACGGCAGCAGTAGCTTCTTTCTTCCTTTTCCGCGTCATCCATGCTGGTTCCGGCCGCCATAGCAGGTGCTCGTCCTCCCCTAGTCATCATGAGTTATTACTGTGAAAGGGGAGCTAGCAGAGTTGTTTGGACCCGATGATGCCAACAGAAGCAAAATATTTTCTCTCTCTTCACTTGCCAGCTATCCGACGAGTATTTGCCACCGGCAAACTCCAGCAAGTCATTTTGGAAAGTGGTGAGCATGCTTATATCATAATATTTATAATGATTGAATACATAATTCAAGATAAATCATTTTTATGTATTTTAAGAAAAATAACGACCACTTTATAAAAATGAAAATTTTATGCTACGAAGTGCTAAATTAGCAAGAGTGGGATTTGTTTATACAATTAATTTTATTGGTATTGGTTGTTTAAGTTAAGATTAAGAAAAATACTTTTTTTACGATAGTTCAGATTGTTGTAGGGAAATCTATTTAGATAATTTTGAAATGTATGGTAATATATAAGTGAAATATGATTTTCATGTTGTTGGACACTGAAATATTATGTGTAGAGCATTTTCAAAATAGAATATTCTTATATTTTGAAGGAATCATCTATGGTTCAAGCAAAATCTATATTATGTGTATTATAGATTTTGAGCACCACTTTTAAGAAATAATAATATAATTTGATATTATGGAAAATTTAAGCTTAAATTAGAAATCTATTTTCTTATGAGAGCACTGTGAACATATGATGCCATTCATGAAAAATATAATTTTTATGATACACAATGTTGAAATAATATGAGAAAGTTATTTTTGAAGTATTATAACTTCATATTTTGAAAGATTTGAACTCAATTCAGATTAAAAGCTATGACATGTAGGAATATCATAAGTGATGCCTTGTGTTTATAATCCATAATTGTATTTTCTAATTAGGACAAAGGGAAAAGGTGAAATGAATCACTCTAAGTTTTTACAAAAAAAATACACATCCTACCAAGTGAGTAAATATCTTACCACTAATTTTATATTAATAAAAAAATAATTTAGATATTGTGAATTGTATTCTTCTCTATATTGACATTCATGTCTATATATTTATATATAAACTTAGTTTCTGGGTATAAGAATAGTTAGCTATCAAGTGATTGATAATTGATTAGAGTCCATAGCAGAAGTATGAAAATGTTATTAATGATCGTCGAATGCTCATGGTTGATCTATTTGTCACTTTTATGCTAGAAATTATAGTGTGAAATGTGATTTGAGAGTTAAACTCTCATGTACATACTATCTATGCATTTTGCCATGGAACGCATTGGAAATTTTGAATTATATTAGAGCAATGATATTGGAAATTGTGAATTATATTGGAATAATGCTATGAAAGTTAGATGGAAAATTCCTGACTAATTGTTGTGAAGAATATAAGATTGATCTAAGAGTTAGATGGGAAATTCTGGCAAATAGTTGATAAAAATATAAAATTGATCCTGAAATAAAAAGGTGGCTATATATACATGTTTTTTATAGTTGAATGTGTGATTTGATGGATATTAAAACATTGCTTATGATTAGATGTCACTATTTGGCATGATTGTAGATACTTGATATGATTGTGAAGATTTATTTGTATTTGAGCCTTAATGGCTAATTATGAATATGATAATCACCCAAAATGGGTGGTGAATGATTGGTTGAGTTGACGATACTTTGTAATGCAAGATATGAGATCTAAGTTATTTACGGGTGAAATTCCAATATGAGACTAATTGTGCACATTATAGAGATATAAGAAAAATGGGTTTGCTAATATGATTAATTTATGATTATTATATATAATTGATCACTTACAAAATAATGGTAGATATATGCTCACTAAGTTTTTGTAACTACTCCATTTAATTTTCAATGTTTTTAAGTTAAAAATTAAGCCTTGAAGTATCCATGAAGAATCAAAGACCGCTTGGATTAGAAGATTTAACAATTGGGGATCATTTTGAATTAGAATTAAAATTAGAAATAGAAATGATATTGATTCAACATTTAATGTGTTGAATCATTTATTTATGCATAAGTTTGAAATTGTATTGTAGTATGTGTTTGAGTTGTTGTATCTAAAAACAAAATAGGTTTTGATATTATAGGGCGTGTAACCCTCAGAAAGTATCCAAAAATAGGGAAGATACTATTCATTTTTCTATAAAAATTTAAAATGAATTTTTGAGTTCCCTTTGAAATTTAGAAACTCTTGTTAGATAGAAAGAATGAAAATTGTTAAGGCTTATAGAAACTGGTAATGGGATCCATGCCGGTCACGATCAAGATGAGTCATGACAATCAATATATCAGATACTTTAGTTTTTAAGAAACATGAAATGCACACACCAAGTTGAAATCATAAATAAACAAATTGTACTTTTCTTCTATAACTTTTGGGGCAAGAACACCACAAAAAATAATAATGAGATAAACAAACACCAAGTAAAAACTTAGGTTACAAAAAGTACTCCTTTGCATGTTTTATAGTTAATATAGATAAAATCATAATGTACTCACTCCACAACTTAATTGTTAGATAATATTGATGTTTTCAAAAATAGCTAGCTTGAGGACATTGATTGGCTTCACGCATCTAATAGATAGTGAGGTTTTATTGAATATAACATCTCAATCAAAGATTGACATTGTAACTACATTTTTAAGAGAAACATTGATTATTTACCATAATACATAATAGTCACAGAAATCTAAAGCAAGAATGTTAGTCATCTTCATAATGACAATTATCTCTATAATTATGTATGTTCATGTTACTATCTCTTAAAACAAATCCTTATATCTATTAATGATAGTTTTTGACCTTCTAGTTAGGCTCTGTGCGGAGTTACTAGTATTATAGCATATAGATGTAGTCTTAAAAAGCAAGGCAAAATAATATATAGTAATTTAATGCTAGGACGAACTCTACCTAGATGAAATAGTTACTATTATAAGCCTAGTCTAGATTAACCAATGGTAATGAAAAGCCTTAAGACAAATAACTATAAAAGAAAATTGAATAATGTTTAACATTTTTTTGGAACTCAAGTGCAATATTCTTATGAGTTCTCAATTGAATATGACTCATGTAATTATGTTACAACACTTTATATTTAAATGCATTTTGCTATGGTCCCAAAAAGACCATCTCTGTACACTTGAAATGCATTTTGTGGAGGTCACATAAAGAAATAGGCAAATTTAAAAGTAGTCCTAATATTTAATCAATGGTAATATTTACATTTCTTATTGCAAATGGATGGTTTTTATAATAGCCCTACATTATGGTGGTCATTTTAAAACCTCACCTAATGCCTCTTATATGGGTGGGAAGATTAATTAATATGACTATATTAAGCTTGACAGAATGTCCACACCTATGGTATGGAAGTTATTAAAGCAAGTAAGCTACATAAATTATGAAGATGTGTATTATCTATATCTAAGGAAGACTTTGGATAATCAACTATTGCATTTAAGTACAGCCTAATAATCTTTAGGAATGTTGGAAGTAATTAGAGGCCATAATGAGCTTCACATCTATATTGAACACATTGTTAGCCAACCTCACCTTATTAAAGAATTATAAGCACCAGAAGGTATTGGAGTTCAAAAGTTAAGTGAGGCCATTCATATTAGTATGGAAGATCTTAATGTGTAAGTTAGTAGAGCTAAAGTTAATCCAAAGCTTTAGAAGAAACCAAGTGAGAAAGGTAAAAAGGTTGCATTCGACTACATGATAGGGAAGTGCTGGACTATATGGATGAGGATACTAATGATGAGAGTTATTCCTCAAATGATTCTAACTAAATAAAAGACGAAATATACGACTATCCATTAAGGGATAATTCTAATGAAGATGATGACAACCTATTTGCCAAGTATATGGACTTAATACTAGAAGAAATAGTCAATAACTAACCATTTAAACAAACTCACACCTAATTTAATGCAACAATGGATTGTGATGAAGATGCTGAAGAATTTCTCTATGAAAGTGGACACTATATAATACGTATGAGTTTTCTAATGAAGAAGGAAAAAAAAGAGATGCAAGAGCCTTAACTTCCCTTAATTCAATACTAAGCCAGACTACAGAGGTATTAAGTTTGAAGTTGGTATGGTGTTCCTTAATTTGGATGTCTTCAAAGAGGTCATTAAATATTATGCAACATTTAGGGGTAAAGCAGTACCATTTGCCTAAGAATGATACAATTAAATGTAAGGCCACATGTAAAAAAAACTTTGCACTTAGGTTTTGTTATGTTTGTGGTTGTTAGACATAGAAAGTTAACAAATTAAAACTTTCAATGATTTGCACACTTGTCATAAAGTATCTAGAAATCCATAAGTAATTGCAAAATCATTTGCAAGAAAGCTTCTACATTTCATGAGGTAAGTTACAAACTCGACCATAACTAACAATGATAGCCATTTGAAGATGACATATAATTGGAATGTTACACGATTAAATCCTTATAGGGCATGGCAAAAGGTAAGGTACTTATGGAAAGGAATGAAATAGATCAATATGTTCAATTATGCAACTATTTAGAGGAGTTATGAATGCAAAACATAGGTACTACAATTCAAATTGGGTTTGATAGAATGTCACTAGAGGACTTTTCTAAGTTTAATATGTTGTATATATTCTTGAAAGCCTTGAATGAAGGTTTTAGAGCTAGTTACAAACCCTTGATGAGCCTGGATGGATGTCACATAAAGGGTTATTAGGACATTTTCTTTTATCTATAATTGTTCAAGATGAGAATAATGTATTTTACCCCTATTGCAATAATTATTGTTAATCTTGAGAATAAGGAAAATTAGAGGTGGTTTCTAGTGAGGTTATTGGAAGATATGTCTTCATAGATAAGTGAACAAGCTTTAAGAATGACTACCAGAAAGTATCATATGATGAGTTACACTTTTTTTGTTCAATTATTTTGTTTAGTTAATTCCAATTTTTTACTTTACTTTAGGCAAGGTCTTATACCAATATTGGCAGTATTATTACTAAGGCTGAAGTATAGGTTCTATTGCTAACATATCTATATAAACTTTGCAAAAAAGTACAAAGGCTGTGAGCTAAAGGATTTGGTATGGAGTTATGCTAAAGCCATAACAATGCCTAATTTTCTAATGTTAGGATAAAGAGCTACCATTCCTTTGTTTGCATGGTCTCAGTGTTATGGGCTAATAACTCTTTAGTTGAAACTATATGGTGCATGCTTGTTACTATTGACAAACATGTCATCCTTCCTACAAAAACTCTCTTATAGCATGCTTGGTAAAGATAGTAGGACAATAAAGATTTATCACCTATATAATAAAATCCTATGTATAATATGTCCAAAGGCAATAACCAAGTTGCTAAACCACTCATGCATATTGAGTCACTAGAATAATCCACACTAGGAGCCTCTAGGTATAATCAAAAAAGAGAGGGATTACATTCCTTGCTATATGCCTAATTACATAATCTTGAGTGTATTGGAAATGGTCATAAGCCAATACACTTGAGTCTAAGCTTAGTATCAAGCCGTCCTATTAGGTTGCCAATACTCTACCTTTTAAAGAGTATTTTGAATAAAAGTTCTTCACAGGAGTAGACATATTTTTTAAATAATCATAAGCCTTTTTCTCCATGTTTTGAGTGTCCAATTGGAACCAAAACACATTGAATCAAAGGTAAAAATGTTAATATCACAAATACAAATTTTTGGAATCCCTCTAAATTCTCAAACCTCATTGAGTTTACCAAAATACACTCAAACTTGGAAAAATTATAAAAAATAATCTATAAGTGTATTTGCTTCCAAATTCACTCCACAAGACCTCTACACCATGTTTAATTTTTAGGCCAAGTTTTATCTAAAACCAAGCATGTTTGCTTGCCAAACTAGTCATAACTATTAGTTTGTAACCTTCTTCCCCACTTCAAAATGTTAATACCCTTATTGATGCTTTAATTTGACACAAGACCATAAAAAATTCTACTTACACTCTCGAACCTTTATGCTTGTCTTTTTAAGCTTCAACGAATTTTTTCCATGCACATTTGATTAGTCGCCACCATAACTATGATATTTATTTTGGTAAAATTCATCCTCCACCTATATTAAAGAACTTCCTTAAGACTCTTTGGACCATCTTTTGAAGTAGCCCCATTGGACCATCTTTGGACCATCTTTTGAAGTAGCCCCATTGGACCATCTTTTGAAGTAGCCCCATTACTCTCAAATGCTACTCTTTTACTAGTTTTCCCAAACTTCTTGTAAATATAACTTGTTCAATGGATAGTTGTCTCTATAACTATATGCTCCTTACCGTAACAACTTGCATAAATGTAACATTTATAGCCAATGTGTATGTGCTAACTCTATAGCTTATTAGCAATGCTTAACACTCTAAATTGCTTACTAATAAGTGTCTTACACCTATTATGCCATTCCATTTGTGCAAAAGCAAAAATTTATGCTTGATTTATGTATAGGCCCTATAACTTTACTCATAAGTCTACTTGCATTGCTTTTGGTTCATTCATAACACTTCACAAAGCCACATTCACACTTGATCGGATCCTTCTTGATCTTATCTAAATTGACACCTTAATGGTATCTTAACCATTATAGCTTACTTTAAGAGTTTATGCATTCTAGTATTATGGTCCTCACAACCTCTCATATCTTAAGCAATATCCAACAATGTCTAAGCTCTTGCAATCCTAACTCGAGTATGTCCCTTGACAACTTCTTCAAGCACATCTATTTTAATGGCTTCACTACATCAATAGCTTAATATGGTTAAGCATAGAGTCTTCTTACACTCTAACTTAAGTTTCACTTTGCCTATGCATAAGTAAATGTGAACTAAATGTTGCAATGCCTCTCAAACAAGCAACTATATAGTGCTAGTCTGCTACCACTCTTCTAAGTCATTATCACCATGCCATCAAGTGACTCTATAGCCTAACCCACTACATAGAAGTATCATTGCCACTAATATGTGATTATGATGAGCTAAATCCCTAGTATCTCATCTTAAATCTTGTAAGTGACTGTACACTTTCTATCAAACCCACAAATTATGCACATTATCTCGTGATCTTTTTTTAAGATCACATTAGCCCACTGGCCATGATCCTTCCAGCAATACTCTTTCAAGTATCATTAATAATTTCTCCAGACCATCTCGACATAATTTTGGACTATTCCTTTTAGAAGAATCCACTTTGCCCTCTAGTTATGCTTATTTGTGCATTACAGTTAATCCCTTTGGACCATCTTGACATGATTTTAGACTCCACCATAATAAAGTTATCCATTTGATACATTACCTCAATGTGCCATCCTTTAGGATATGTCTACTAACTATGGTTAAGCTTTCTATTAAGATTGATACTTCTCTTATTAGATTGGCTATCAAATCACTCATCCTTCTGGATGGTGATTTGCATCCCTTAATGCCACTATCATAAATGAGCACATAACCAATGTCTTATGAACACAAGTAGCCTTCTAGAATAAATGCTTGCACTTGATACATTAATCCATGGTCATTTAAATGTACCATCCTTCCACACACTAGCTTTCCAGGCCTATCTAATATCTTGTATATTCTAGTCAAGTCTTTAGCAATGACTCCTCTAATTTTAAGAATGAAAGATTCACACATCCCTTATATAGCATTGGAAAAGTAGCATCTAACTAATTATTGCCTACCTAATCTTAGCCTTCTAGCATAAATCAAGCTCTAATACCATTTGCCACTGACCAATAACTTTCTAGTCAAAATTATGCAACACATGCTTACTATTCTTAGCGAATATACTAACTTTCCTATAGAAACTCTCATGGCATGCTTGGTAAATATAGTGGGATAACAAAGATTTATCATCCATACAATAAAATCCTATGTACAACATGTTTGAAAGCAAGATAACTAAATTGCCAAATCACTTATGGATATTTAGTTGCTAAAATAACCTACACTAAAAGCCTCTAAGTATAATTAAAAAGAAGAAGGATAACTTTGTTTAATGATATATGCCTCATTACATAGTTTTAAGTGTATAAGAGATGACTCCAAGTTAACACTTAAGTCTTAGGCTCAATGCCAAGCTGCTCTACTAGGTTGCCAACATTTCATTCCTTTAAGGAGTATTTTGAATAAAAAGGCCTCCTAAAAAGAGTAGATATACTTTTTTTAGTTGTCATAAGCCCTAATCTCCATGCTTTGAATGCCCAATTGGCATCGAAACACACTGACTCAAATAAAAATGTGAGAATCCTAAATACAAGTTTTTCAAAATCTTTTGAATTCTTGAACCTTATTGAATTTACCAAGATACCTTTAAAATTGAGAAAATTAGGAAAAATAATCTTCATTTTCTTCTAAATTCACTACATAGGACCTTTACTCTATGTTTAATTTTTAGGCCAAGTTTCATCTAAAACCAAGTATGTTTACCTGCTAAACTGGTCATAGTTATCAGCTTGTGACACTATAACAAGTTTTAGCAATTATTAATAAAAAGTATGAGTAGTTTAATCATAAAATACTTAAGTTTAGATAGTAACCTATAATTACTATGATGAAGGCAATCAAACTTTATATTATTGATAAGTTTAGCAAATAAATAAGGATTTATCAAAAGTATGCTAGGCCATAAAGTTAAAGAAAGAAAGTGGTAAAGGGATACCCACTTGGATAGGTAATTCTAAGGAATCAAAGTTTGAGGTTTAGTACAAACTTGACAAGTATGCGATGAATTTGAAAGAAGGAATATGTTCTTGTAAAGCATGACATTTAATTGATATCCTTTGCTCCTATTCTTTCCTTACATTGTCTTGGAAAAATTTATGCTTAAGGATTTTGTTCATTCTTGTCTAGGAAAGATGCAACTATATAGGCATATGCACCTTTGATCTAGCTACTAAAGGGCCAATTAAAAGACCTATTATAATACCTAAAACCCAAAGGACAAAAAACCTTATAGAGAAGGAAATGAACACCCAAGACCCTACAAAAATGAAAAATGAGTTATCCCTACATGTAGTAAATGCAAAAAGAAAGGCCACAATATAAGTTCTTGTAAGGACAAACCTATAGAAGAATAGGCAAAGGTGATTTAAAAATAAGTCTCTACTATCCAAATGAAATAATTTTCTTTTTTAATTTGACCTTTTTAATATTGTTGATTTTTTTCCTTGGAATATTTTTTCTAATTTTTAATCAATGGTGGCTCTTTTGCAACTATACAATGAACACAGCATAATGCCAACACATAAAAGAGTGAGCCATAGCCGATAATAATCTTTTTTGGCTCAGAGAAAGGAAAAAATAGTAGCTTGTTGCTTTTTAAAGGAATCTTTTTATAACTTTCTATTTTTTGTTTACTTACACTAAAATATGCATTTCCTTGATATAGGATCATGCTAGAATGTGGAACCCCTATAATTGCTTCCACCAAGATAAGAAAAGTATCCAAGAAAATGTGCACATGGGACATATATGGTAGTTTCCCAAGAATCAGTAAAAAGCAATGTCACTAAAATAACTATAGCTTGAAATTAATTTGTTGTGGGACTAATGCTAGCTAACCATCTTTTAGTTATTTATTTTATGGTCAACTGTTGAAAATATGTGCTCCTTTGGCCAATTAAGTTTTATGGTTCCTTACTTATTGCTAGGATACATCTTCTTTTTAGTTAAACTTTGTTGTAAATAATGCACTTATTGTGGAAACTTTGTAAGACTTTTACTTTAATTAATTAGCAATTGAATATATTTTACCTAATTTCCACAACCTATCATCATTTATATGTTAAATTAATTATAATGAATTCTGTATTTTCTATTTCCAAGAAAGACTTTGTATAAAGCCATCATGGTGATCATTGTTATGTTTATAGTCATATTGAGTAACTCAATGCTTAAAATCACTGGAATGGATTGATATTGAATATAAAATCATAAAACTAAGAAATTAAGAGTTTTGATAATGTGGTGAGATGAACCATAAAAAAGGAAAGTAGAGATATTTGTAATTAGTATTAACAACATTTATAAAATTGGTGAGGCAAATGGGAAAGCATAAAATTATAATTACTACTTAATTTGGTGCAATGATATAGGTTAAAAGCAAAATTAGATGGAGTTATGCATTAGTTAGAAGATACCCAAGTTGCCAAAAACGTTTTGAATTATGATTCTAAGTTAACCTTTAACCTATGCTAAAAAAAAGGATGAGTAGGAAATTAAACATAAACTATATATTTACTTTTTATGGATAAAATTTATAGTAAATTAAAGGTTTGCTAGGTTTCACTCACAAGTCCAAAGCCTTTGGATTTTTTCATTACACAAACTATTAGAATTGCATTCATACCTTATTTAAATGGTTGTTCAAGCTTTACTAAATAGATTTCATAAATTGTCATTTTAGCAAAGGATGTCCAAATGCAATTTCTAGCTTATAGAGGAAGTTTTATACTAAGATGAAAGTTTGACTTATAATATGGATTAGAAATGCATCAATAACACGAAGACAACAATTTTGATATATTAGATACATTTAACAAATAAATTTTTTGGCAAATATATCCATTCCATGCTTGGTGAATCAAATTGTACCTAACTATTCACATTACTAGAAGCAAAAATAAAAACAAAGTTTCAAGCTACTAAGTTCATATTTTGATCATAGAGATATTCATTTTATGCTTGGTGAAACAAATTGTGCTGAACTATTCACATTACTTAAAGATAAATTTATAAGTAAAAGGGTAATTTTTAAATCCTTCATAATCTTGTGTAACATAAAATTCTTCATAACAACAAAACTAAAAACTATAAATATGACATTTCATACCCACCACAAAATTGTTATACCCTACAATTACAAATAATTTAACACCCCAACTTGAAGTCATATCACAATAACCATAACCATAAGTAAAATCTAGGTTGCAATTAGCAAACCAAGCAACCTTTTAACACAAATTTCCTTTTTTTTACAATTTTTGAAATCCACCCACTTAAAATAATTGCATTTTTCAAACTTTAAGTTATACTCTGGACACCTCATGAACTTTCTTCCTAAATTTTCCCTGTTATTGAGGTCAATAGTATTGATTTCAACCTACAATTGCATAAGAGGTAAAAAAACATCACTACTAGAGATTATAAAAGAAGAAGAATAAAAAGAAGAAACCCCCTAGACTTCCAGTCATCAAATGAATCACCACTTATTTTGCACTTTTCCTCCATCAACCATGACAAAAATGCTTTTGTGAAAAATAGCACTAACATTGATGATTATCTCTTATAAAGAAAGAGGTGTTGTTTTCTCTAAGGCGATTCATACTGCTTTGGGGTTTGAGATGGTGATTTAGATTCTAAACTCACCATGTTATTGAATAATAACACATATAAGCACCAACGATGCCAACTAAACAATTTTGTTAACTACTTTTGATAAAGGGGATCAAAATAAGGAATAGATATAAGTGTCAAGTATGAAAATGAGACAAATCTTCTCTTAAAGATGAAATTAGGATAATTGTATCTCCTAGGGATGGATGTAGGGATTTAGTCTAATATGATATATAGCATAATTTAGTAAGAAAGAGATTTATAGTTACCTCATCACCTTACTAGTAACCATATGCAGCATTTGAGCTTCCATTTTTATATGCTAGATTACCAAGTCATATATCCATATAAGATTTCACTATCATTCACAAGTACTCTTGCATATAACTTCATTAGTTCAAAAACAATTCATAAAATAAGTCATGTCACAACTTATGTACTAATCATGTAGTAGGCTTATGGTTTAACTATGTAACCTATGGAGCAATGTCGAATTTTTTCACATAATGCTTTCAAGTCAACCACTATATATAGTAATGTGCAAATAATCAATAAAAATACTAATTCTAAGATTGATAAAAATTTGGTTTTCATCATGAAAACTTACAACTTGGATTTTATAAGTTCCATAACTACAAATTCAAGCAAATTTAATTCTATTCTTTGTATAACATTCCAATGAGTAGAAAAATTATATTTCCTTGCTAATTCAAGATTATATAAGTACTATCTAGCAGTGTAAAAATTGCTAAAAACTATTCTACACTAGTACCAATTAGTTAGGAAGACAAGCACCAATTTTTACTATGTCGTAGTAAGCATCCTAAACTAATAAATACTAATTAAAATATCATCTTTTCTTTAATTTTTTGAAAAATTATTGGAATTGAAAATTCAGCATTTAAATAAAATTTTCAAATCCTTTTCATGCTCAAAATATATTATACAAGTTACTCACACATCCAACTATCAAAATATCTTGAAACGGACATACTTAGCTTCAATTTTCCACTTTAATATGACAATCTTTATAATTTTTTTAAATATTTCCATAGTTGAAATAGTGATGTAAAATATGATTTTTCAATCTTTTCCTTGCTCAAAATATGTTACATTATTTATTACTTTAAGCAATTATCAAGACCCTTCAAAGAAAGTAACAACTTTTCAAGAAAAATTATCTTTTGATGTGATTCTTAGTATCTTTCTCCTTACTTCACAATTTATAATGATAATTTACAAATACAAATAACTATTCACTTTCCTTTTAAACATCACCAATTCTAGATTTATTTTATAATTATTTTAATACTCAAAATCATCAACTTGTTATATCTCCTAATATAGGCTTATGAAATCAAAATACCATATTTTTCTCATCAATAACTTATCCACATCATTCTAGCATTTTTCAATATAAAAATTGTATCTTTCTCATATGTCGTCATATATCTCAAAATGCTTTTAAGAATAGGTTTTCTAAAATATATAACCACCACTAAAAATATTATCATATAATACCCTAAAATGATTTTATCCATGTTACTTAGATGCTTTATGGCATAAATATCATATCTTTGTAATCTATTATCAATTATCTTAAGTTTATATAAATGAGTTTTCAAGATCTCGCATAGACCTTTCATAATATTAGAATGTAATGCTTCGTACATATTTTAATCATCTTATTTTAGCACTTTATAATATAAAGATTATATTTTTCATATGCATCATCCTACATATCAAAAACACATAAATGGGTTTTCTTCAGATTAACCTAAAATAACAAAAATTAGAGGAAGTTTTGTCACAAGCCAAACTAATCATGATCGGCATAGATCTTGATACTTAATTTTCATAAGCCTTAACATTATTCACTCTAATCTATCAAATGAAGATCCTTATATTTCCATAATAACTCAAAAGTCATATTTGATTTTACGAAAAAATAGACAAAGTCTTCCTTATTTTTAAAAACTTTTCGAAAGCAACATGCCTTAAAATACAAAACTTATATATATTGCTAAATACAATATATATGACAGCATCATATACATACATAATACTACACAACAACAACATATATACAGATAAATGAGTTAACATATTAAATGTTGAATCATTATAGTCTTTAGTTCATTTCTAATTCTAATCCTAAATGGACCCTAACTGTCAAATCTTTCAATCAGGCGGTCTTGAATCTTCATAGATGTGATAAGGCTCAAAGGCACTTATCTTATCTTGAAAACATTAAAAATAAAATGAAATAAGTTACAAAAACTTAGTAAGAATATATTTACTACTATCTTGTAGGTGATTAGCTTTATACATACATACACAATATTCGGAAGCTAATTATGTATTAAATTTAAGAATAATAGCAAACCCATTTCCTAGATTTTTGAAATATATGAAACCAAGCCTCAGATTGAGAGTTCACCTACATATAATTCAGATTTCATATCTCACACCATAAATTATAGCAATCTTAACTATTCACGGATGCATAATACCTTGATTATATTACACACACCACCCTTTTTAGGTTGTCATCACATCCATAAATAACCATTAAGGCTTCATGCTTTTACAATCATATCAAATAATAGTACTCAATCACAGAAAAATTCTATTATCACATCATATTATATAACCATTTATAATAATATACATGTAGCTAACTTTTGACTCTCGAGTCAACCTTAAACTGTTCATAAATTGTTGTTAGGAATTTTCTATCTAACTTTCACATTATTGCCATCATCACAAAGCTCATTTCAAATGTCACTTAAGGTATAATTCATATAATAATATACATAGTAGAGCTCGTCTCTACAAATCATAATTTCAAAGCAAATTCATCATAAACAGCTATTTCATCATCAAAGAGCAAATATCAACACATAATGATATCTATATAACATCTTATCATGCCTTTTTACACAGCTATAGTATTCATTCACATCTTAATATGGATTACACAACACTTTCCACCAAGCATATAACCACAATAACTCAATCATAATACAATTATGTCATTTATCATTGTGATCTTGTTATAATCTGTTAACAATCGATGGTGATACCACCATGCTTTCTAAACATGGAAACCCAATAATTACCTAATAGAATACTATTACCTAATCATAAACACTCTTTCCATATCATTTATTCATAGCAATAAGAGTAATTTAATGATAATCTGTACTATATAATTATGCCTTTAAAAATTCACGATGAATGTATAAGTAATTCATATAATTAATGAGAATGACTATATACTTGTTATATGAACTAAATAATATTAAATTATTAGTTTAGGATAGATATATACTCATCTAGAGATACTTCTCCACCTTAAGAAGTCCAACTAATCTATACTCATCATTTCTCCTTCCTATTTCATAGATTACAAAAATAATTTATAGATACATTGGATTCACCTATTTTCTTTCGAATTCACTATCATCAAATTTAATTAGAATATTTCAATATCCCATATTACAACTCTATTATCTCTGTCTTAAGTTAATCACAAGAAACTAGAAATATGTTATTTCATGGTAATTTGATATCTAACTTACACACGTGAAATATTAAAGTTCAAACTCTAAAAAAAAATTTATTTAATGCTATTTATTCTTCCTAGGCTATCATGCCTTTTATTTTCAAATTTATCATTGAAAACCCTTGTATTTGGCAACTTTTCTATTTCAAAGTATACAGTAATCAAAATACTAGATTTTAAAAAAATGAATATACTTTAAACAAACTAGTCTAATACTTTTGAGCACATAATTCTAATTTTATCAATGCAATACCTAATATACAAAATATACAAATTCAAGTGATAAAGTAAGGGTTCTCTTAATCTAATTCAAATTTTCATAATATTAAACTTTAAAAAGGCTTCACTCATCTTCTTTTATCACCCTATAGCATAACAATATTATTTTTTAGAAGTATTATTAGGATCCATGATACATGCAAAATGAGTTTCTTTAAATCATATAGGAATCTTTCATATTAATAGAATAAAATATTTCATTTATATTTTAATCATTCTATTTTAGCATTTTGTAACATAAAAGTCATATTTTTTTTGCATGTATCATCGTTTGTCAAAAACACCCAAATGGGTTTCTCCTTAGAGCAACCCTAAAACAATAGAAATCAAGGAGGGTTTGATGTGTTAGAGGTCTTACCACTAGCTAAGGTGTCTGATGATAGCTTGTCAACATTAGAGGCACACCAGATCATTGGTGAAGGAAAGGCATAAGCTATTCTGCTGGACATGGAATAGTATGGCTCCAACACAACTTCTGGCCATTGCCTTACACCACCAACCACAATAGCTAGCCAATGATGAACAATGATGATGACAAGAATGTAATATCCCATATTAATATACAAAGTTTCATAAATTTCAATGCTCATGAAAATTTATTTAATTGGTTAATATTTAAGTTTTTATAAATTTCAATGTTCGCGATTACCTATTTTTATAAATTATTTATTTGGTCAACATTTGACTTTAAATTTCTTTTCTTTTGAAGGATTTTGGAATAATAAGATGATATTAATGATGATATTTGAAATATATTTCATGGTGATAATTAATCCAAGATTAGATTAAAATAATTTTTATAAGAAATTTCTTATAAGTTGAGAATAATTTTAGTATTTATGGATGCAAGGATTTATGGAGTAATTTGTATTTAATATATTATTTTCCAGAATTATATGAAAATATAAATATTTGAGTTGATAATTTAAATCAAATCCATTTATGAAAAGATATATTAATTTTGGTAAATGGTTTTATTTATAAATTGATAAATTTATAGTAATATTTTAGCCATTCAAAATGTAATGAATTGTATGATTTGATAAGTTATAAATTATAATAATATTGGAAATATTGACATTAGAGAAAAAGAAAAATCAATTAGCAAAAGTTAACATTATAGCATAAGATCTCATAAATAGGAATGAGTATCAAATTGTTTGAATCAATTAGAAAATTAACCTTTTATGGATAAAAAGAAGAAATTTAGAGAAAAGGAAAAAAGTAATCTAAAATTGTGTTCTTTCCTTTGGGGTCACACACCTAATAGTTTGATTCTCCCTCTACTAATCCTAATAGACTAAGTTAATATACCTTATACAAAGAATAAGGCCTTTCTAATTTTAGAAGCTTAAAACCTAATTTACAAAATAATACACTACAAAAGTTACTACAGTAAAATCTCATAGGTTTAACTTCTAACCATTGTAAAACTCTTGAAACTATATAGTTTCATTAAACCACAAATACGAAAGTTGTTGGGCCAAGTCTGAAGCAGATTTGGATACTAGTTCACCTTGATTGGATATCTAAAGGTCTAGTTATGGCTCTAAAATTTGAGATTAGTTCAACTTAGATAAAAATAGAATAACAACTTCATGACCATTTTTAACCTTCTAGAAATTTGAACTAAGGTTTAGTAAAACACAAAAGTTTTAGAACTTTCTCTAAACTTTTCAAAAGTATAAATATCACCTAAATTCAATGTCTAACTTAAGTCATAGCTAAAAACCTAAAATAATGTAAAAATCAAGCATTAACCGAATAAGTTCAAACATTATAAAACTAATACAAGAACACATAACACGGCCAATTCCATAAAATTAAGCATATGTAACACACTAAAAGACATAAAATAAGAGAAAATAATATAAACAAAGCCTCGCATGTCATAACTTTTTATATTGGTGTACCTTTATTGCTTGGATGCTATTTTTTAAGATATCACTTCATTGTGGGGAAAGTTTTGTTTTTAGATCAAATTGAATATGATAAAATGATTTCAAATTGTTTATTTTTGTGTAAGTTATCACATGTATATGCATTATTATTTATCAAATGTTACTTGGTACATAAGTTAAATATTTATTTTAATTTGGTTAAGTCTCTCTAAACAAAATATAATGCTTTGAAGGACTTTGGTAAAGGTGGGAACTCTAACAAAGGTGGTGAGAAAAGGAAAGACACTTGAGGCCCTATAATTAAGAAGAAATTAGTCTTAAAGCATGCTAGAGGAAGAAGGGCATAAAAAGAGAAAAAAGTAGACTTCATTGATAATATAGCTCTATAAAGGCCTATTGGATCTAATTTCACCAGTTACCTTGGTTTTATCATGACCCAAATCTGATTATGACTAGTGTGGATTTTGATACTGGTTTCAATAAGCCTTAACAACATCTATTTTAATTTTATCCAACAAAAGTCCTTGTATTTCTAAGGGAACTAAATTTTCATTTTATATTTTATGGAAAACCTGACAAAGTCTCCCCTATTTTTAGATACTTCCTAAAGGCCATACCCTCTAAAATACACAACTTGTAAATTTTCTGAAATACGATAGTAATAAACATTCACATAATATTATACAAGCTCAAACTTATTCACAGATGAACAATTCAACATATTTATTGCTAAATTAACAACATCTCTATCTTTAATGTTGATCCTAATCCCAACTATCAAATCCTTTAATCGAGGCAGTCTTTGGTTCTCCATAGATGTTACAAGGCTCAAAACTTAACCTAAAAACATTATAAATAAAATGAAGTGAGTCATGTGAACTTAATGAGTATATATCTACTATTATTCTATAGGAGACTAATTTTATAAATAGTAATCCCAGTTTAATCATATGCCAAATTAGAAAATATTAGCAAACTCATTTCTTGGATTTCTGAGATATACAAAATCATGCCTTGAAATGGGAGTTCATCTGCATATGACTCAAATCCTATACCTTATATCATAATTCATAGAAATTTCAACTATCCATTAGTACACAACATCATTATCATATGACATACTACACATTTTGAATAAACATCACAATCACAAATAGCCATTAAAGCTTAAACATAAATAAATCATCTCAATAATACTAACGGTAATATCCAAACACAATCAATTTGCAATATCACTGCATATCACTCATCCAGTTATAGTAAACATACATGTAGCCACTTTTTGGTATCAAGGTCATTTAAATATTTTTCTCAAATGGTCGTTAGGAATTTACCATCTAGCTCTTAGAGCATCCCTCCATTATAGTTCACAATTTCCAATGTCATTGCTTTAACACAATTCATAACTTCCAATACCATCTATGGTAGAATTCATGAACACTATACACATGAGAGCTCAACTCACATATTACAGTTATTTATATAACTTCAATGCAAAGTAATTAAATTCATCATTAGACAATACCAAGCAGATAGTAGAATCTGGCCATAACATGCAGATATCTTTGAACTCAATCACAATCCATCAATAATTAGAAACATTACCACTATGCTTCTGTTGTACACTTTATCAATTTATAATCACTTGATAGCTAAATACACTTATACCACGAAACTAAGTTTATATATATATGAATTTGAAATCTATATTATCAATAACAAAAATACAATTCACCATATTTAAGTCATTTTTTATTAAGACAAAATCTATGATGAGATATATACTCACCTAGTGCAATGCATTCACAATAGGAGCTTAGAGTGATTCCTTTCATCCTTCTTTTATCTTCCTCCTAGTTCATCATTTATAATAATATTATGACTATGATAATACTAATTATTTTTCTTTCCAAGCATTACAAATCCAATTTGCATGTCATAATATAATAATATTCTTTATTATCAATTTTTTGTATTTCCTAACATAGGCTTATGCAGTCAAACACCATGTTTTAAGCATTTATTAGAATTAACCCTAAAATCCAAAATATTAATGTTTAAGATATGAATATACTCTAATTATAATATTCTAGAGCCTTGAGTCATCATTTTATCAATGTCATCTAACTAGGATGATTAAATGAGAGTTTTTTATCTGAATTGAAATAATTAAAATAGCAAGGCTTTACGTTGTAAAAATGTTATATTCATATCATTATAGTATTTTACAACATAAAAATTATATTTTTCTTATATATTATCATATATCTCAAATAGGCATAAAATTGAGTTTTATAGATAAATTTCCAAAATCCTTATCATATATTTCAAACACATATGCAATAAGCGCTTTTAGTTTGAGCTTGAGTCATTTAAAAACATTAGGACATATATTCACTTTAATCATTTTGTTTTAATATTCTATATGATAAAAATTATATTTTTCAAAACCATCAATGTATATTTGAATTTACTTACACGTGGGTTTTTCTAAAAATATAACCCTTGCTAAAAATGTTGTAGTATAATACTCTAGTAGTTCTGTTTATACTATTTAAACACTTGATAGTATAAAAAACACACATATAAATACATTTTTATAAGTATCATCAAATACTCAAAAAAACCCATATTTGATTTTCTTTTTAGATCATACTTGAATATGATGCTCCATATATATTATATTCATCGTATTTTAACATTTTCCATCATAAAGGTTTTTTTTTGTTTCATAGGATTCATTATATATATCACACAAATATAAACTTATCTTTAGATTAACCCTTAAATATCACATATAAGAGAAACTACTTATATAAATAGGTTTTATCATCTCTTAAAGGGCCACCAATAGTTCATCGATATTGGAAACCACCATCACTAGTCCAAAAAAATGCGAGAAGCCAGTGTCTTGCTGTACCATAACTCCTAGCTCCAATCCAAGCTCCCTTTGCGTCATGGAGTTGCGGAGTTGAAAAAGGAAGCACCGCCAACTCATAGCAATGCTCGATGGCCAAAGATTATAGGAAAGTTGATGATTTTTCTTATGCTTAGTTTTGGGTTCTGTCAACACTGTAGCTTCTAGTGTTGTTAATAGCTAAACGGCTAGTGACAAAGCAGCAATAGATACCAAGGACAACACGACCCAAATGGTAATGAAAGAGGAAAGAAGATTAGTAAGAAAAAAAGGAAAGGAAGGTGGTGGTCGCGAAAGAGAGAAGGTAAAAAGAGAAAGGGACCCAATGATGAGTGGAGAAAGAAAACAAATAAGGTAAAGATAGAAGAGGGGAAAGTTAATGGAGGGGGAGGATAGAGGGAAAAATTGAAAAAATAAAGAGAAAGGAAATCTAAATATGTAATAGAGAGAGAAATGGGGAAATTTTCAAAAATAGAAAGAAAGAAGGCAAAAATAGAAAGGGTAGCTAAGGGTTTTTACCCTATCTCACTCAAGTACACTTTGCTACTTTACATCCAAATCTCAGCCATTCATTTTAATTTAAATGAATCTTGGCCATCAGATTTTTTTTATACTTCATGATACTTTTTCCCAAATAACTTTTAAATTGAATGCAAGTGTTTTAATATTACCTTTAATAAATAGAATCTTAATACTTACATTTTTCTAAAAATAATTTTATTTAGAATCTCAATTTAATTATTATTTTTTATCTTCCCTTAATTTAAAAATACAATAACTTCTAAAAATAATCTATCAAATGCCAACAATTAACTTCATAAAGCTTTATACCCATGATTATTATTTTCAACTTATGAGAAAATCCTCATAAAATATTTAAACAAACCTTGAATTAATAATGATCATTTAAAAATAAATCTATTTCAAACTTCAACAATTCTTAAAAAATAATTTATTAAATACAATGATTTATTTCATAAATCCTTACACCCATAATCACTAAAACATTTTCAACTTATAGGAAATTCCTTTATAAAAATTATTTTAAATTAATCTTTAATTAAAAATGGCCATAAATAAATTTCATTGTTATCATATATATTATTTTCAATACTCTAGAACCTTTAAAATGAAAAAGAAATTTAAAATGAACATTAACTAAATAAATAAATAATTATCCATAAGCTTCAAAGTTTATAAAACTTTAAATTTTAACTTAGGATATTACAAATTACTTGGTATGCACCAAGGTGCCCATTACAATTGAAAAGTTAGGCCAAGTGGGAGAAGATGTCAAGGACACTATTTAAGAAGATTTATTTGTAAGGAACTATATATCTCCATTTCAATTTTTACAGATAATAAGAACTAACATCTTAGATTACTAATTGTGTTTGTCATTTATAGGTTACCTTACAAGCTAAGTTCAATGTTCACTTAACTTACAAAAAATAAGTCTTTCTATTGTGACTAAGAGATACAAGGATTATAAATATACATTGAAGAGGGATTTTATAAACCTAATAAGGACTTTAACAAACCCTTCTTAAAAAGTATAGCTAGATTAACTAACAAATGTGGGACAAGTTTGTGGAGATGTGCCATTTGAAGGGCCTCTAAGTATTTGTGATCATATCAGCACTATTGTCTTTCTTGCATCATTAATAAGAAATAATGTTTTCTCATCACTTGTTTTATTTTTTTGTTAATAGGTTACAAATGCATAGAATAAAGCAAATAAAAAAAATATGTATAAACATGAGTTGTGGGTAAGAGCTTGAGTAAATAAGAAGGATGAATTCATAATAAATGAAAGTTGATAAGTTATGCAGTGAATAGTAAGTGATATTATTATTTTATTAATTTATCAAATATGAAATTGGTTATTCATTCATCAACATATGACTAATAATTTTTTGTTATATTTTGCTAGGATGAGTTTATGTAGCAAGCCACCTATTTCAATCAGCAAGGCTAATAAACATATTAATTATTGTTATAGGAACTCTAAAGTATCCTAGGTAACACTTTAAGGGAGCTATAAAATATCCTCAAAGTAAAGGAATATATGAGCACTAACTAGCATTAATGTAAGAGATTACTTCATGGCATGTGATTGCTAAACTTGAGTAAACTAATAGGTGGCTAACTACCTTGAGGGAGGAATAAGTATCATGGATGGTGAGCTTTATACCATAGCAGGGAAGTTGCTACCGCACTAATCGCAATCCCTTCACCTAATTATTATAGATAAATTCTTGTCAATCTACTACTTAATGCCAAGAACTCTCTAATTATATTATAGGATTGAATTGATGTTAATCAACTTGTTTATTTGTCATTGGAAGTTAGGCATAGGTGTGTACTTTTGGTTGAAGGGGCATGGTTTTCCTTAATCGCATGCTCCACACTATTGCACTGCTAGAAGACCAATGTAAGGTCATAATACACATCATTGCAATTAAAATGCCGTTATCGATAGAGAAGGTAGCCATAATGGCCTAAGCAGCTAGCTTTTTCCTAGCTTGGCTAAAGGCTTTGATTCATTTGTCTATAAAGTGAAGTTTCCACTAGTAAGCAATTCATTGTTTATGGTTAAATAAAATACTATTTAACATGTCTAATTATCACATTTTTTCACAATCCATTTTTGGGTACCTCCAAAGAAAAGGGAAAAAAGTGAGGAGAGGAAAAGAATAAAGGTGGAAAGTCTAAATAATGAAAGAATTGATAGCTCATCCTTAGCAAAAGTCAAGTGTAAGAACATCAAGGGAGAAGCTTCAACCCTTTGCATAAAATATGTCAGGTAAAAGGGCCCATTCAGTTATCTATTAGTAAGGATTTCATAAGGCATAAAAATGGCATTCTCCTATCTAAGACAAAGATTTTGCATTTTTTGAATAAGGAAGAATTATATATTTCTTGTGTCATGACTTAAATTAAGTGTATTCATCTTTACCTTCATGTTTTCCTTCATTTTATGCACATATTAGACAATATGAATTGTAATGTTCATTCATTCTAAATATTACAAGCACTCGCACCATGAAACCAATAAAGGAACTTAGGTTCCTTTTCAATTTTGTAAATCCAAATAAGGTGCAATCGATAAGGACAAGCCAGACATGGAGGAACGAATACATAAATAAGACCATGATAATGAACAAAAGACATTCATTCTCTTACTTTGATATTGATAATATTATAGCAATCACTAGATATTACACATGGTGTATCCAAAAAAGGGGATGGTTTATTGGCTTGACCTACCAGCCTATAACCTATGATGGAAGTGGAAGAAGTCATTTTCCACCTTAATAATCATTTATTTAAAGATACAAAGCTTGACTAAGGCCAATATCAAATGGAATGGTAGTGAAAGTAACATTCTTATGCTTGTTTGGATACCTAATATAGGAATTGAGATTACATGAAATTGACATAGTTTTGCATTAGTTTGTTATAGTACCTCACATAAACTAACAATATGAAGTATGGATACTCTATTTGTAAATACATTACTAGCACACTTAAGCACATAAGGAGGAATGAAAAGTTTGATATGATAATTTTTTTTAATTTCAATTAGGTAAATACTTTTGGAAACATGTATTTATATCTTCTTATCTTATGTGTAAACATGTAGTTATTCTAGAGCAATATAAAACCTTATAATGCAACAAATTTAATAGCCTTCCAAGAAGAATGGACTGCATATATATTAAGAGAGATACAAGCACAAGCATTGGCATGAAGATGATCCAAATGTAAACTTAAAGGATTCAACTGTAAATGAAAATGTATATGTGATATGCTTATTAGCAATCACCTTTAAATGTCCATATTGTTCTACATGCATCATGAAAGTTATTTATATGTTTTTTTGTATAATTTAATATCATTTAAATAGTAGTGCTCTTTTGTATCAACAAATGTGTCTATCCTACTATTTAAGTAATAGGGTTAGTTTTTGTCTTGGAGTAACAAAGGTACACTTTATCTTAGGGAAAAAAATTGATATACTACCCTAATTGTTTAATAATAATCGATGTGGATAATACATAACATTAGCCTTATAAAAATAATTAATATGACATAGTAAAATTATGTCTATGTGGTTGAAGCAATGAATTGAAAAATTAGAATTTCATGTTGATTTTGTTATATAGCCAATGTAGAAAGTTAAATCTTTGTGAATGCTATCATAACCTTAAGATGTTGCTTTTAGTTTATATTATATAGCCGATGTAGAAAGTCAAATCTTTGTGAATGCTATCATAACCTTAAGATGCCACTTTTAGTTTATAATTAATGTGGAATACTAAAATGATGCCATTTTTCTATCCTCAAAACTCATGAAAATAAAGGCGAGAGTTAGAACTAGAAGCCTATCCAAGTGTCAAGTGGTAGATAAATTATAAAAAATGTCCTATGGAGTGATCAACCAATTTATTTTCTTTTGTAAGCAAGATATTCCCTACAATTCCTCTCCAACAAAGAAAATTACCTTTTTTAGAGTTTAACATTTCTTTATGCTTACTGCATCTTCTTTTTAATGTCAAGATATGTTTAAATGTCTCATTTTTCCTTTATATAAATGTCTATTTGTTGTGTGTAGTGTTGATTTATTTAGATTCTTTGTTTCTTAGTTCATTAATTAGGATTTTGGTTAAGGTGGGTTTCTTGAAAAAGATATGGTGGAATTCTTCCTTATAAGAGGCTAGAATGATATGAGTATTTTGAATAACACATGATTTTACTAAAGCTTAATGGAAAAATCTAAGTAATAAATTTATCTCTAACAAAAGTATATTGTATTAATGTTTCACCTATAGGATCAATTTTGATGTCCTTGTTCCCTTTTTTTTCTTGCCATAGTGTAATTAAAAGACATTTCCATCATGGCTTTGTCATTAGAACACAATGTAAGTTCCTTCACAACATTTAAAGGTATATTTCTAATTTTTGCAACATCGACACATTATATGTCTTCTACAGTTTTAAACCAAATAAATGTATCATTTTTCATCTTTTTCTAGTTTATCATATTTAAGATATTAATTTTAATCATAAAGACATTAAAGCAGGATTTGAATATTACTATTATTGCTTGTATAATAATATAAGTTGCTAGATTCTATAATTAGGTTTAAATATTACTCTAAGAATAGTTAGGTTTAAGAGTATTATTATGGATTTAAAAAAAGAGGAAAATAACACCGATTGTTTAAGATAATTAACATTTTTAATTATATAACAGTTGTCAAAGCCAATCAAAATTAGAAATTATTGATTTGATGAAAATCTAAAATATAAGATAACAAACTATGGTAAAACATCATTTCATATTCAATTACTAACTATGACTATCTAATTATTTAAGCCTTTTATATTAGATAAACAAAATAGTACAAGTAAATGAAAACATATTTAAGCAATTAAGCAAATAATATGCAAACAAGATGTAAAAATATAAATAAAACTAAATTGAAGGGTTAATTCAAAATTAAAAAAAAATCAAGATTAGAAATAGAATACAAAATTAACATAAAAAAATAATATAGAAACACAATAGATCTAAGGATTTGAAAGTTCTTTAGTGGATTAATCATAAATCATTACATATTTGACAATTGAAATTAATGTTTCAGCCTAGAATCATGTAAAAGCCTTGCAATGATTCACAAATTCTACACTAGATAACTATCTAAGATTTGATCAATTAAAATTAGTAGAAACAAGCAAGTGCTATAATCCATAAAGCTAAATCTAAATAAATTTGAATGTAAAATTTAGCCAAATTAAAGGATTAAACCAAAAACCTCTAATTTATTCATTCAATCCTCTATTCTTATAAGAAGAAGAATGATTAACTAACCAAAATTCAATATAAATCCAAATAAATATCATAAATCACAATGTTAAATCAAATCAATATTCAATTCATGCCATTTAAGAAAATTAGATAAGAAAATTAGAAAAAAAGAAAAAATCAATTAGCAAAATTAACATTACAAATTTGGATCTCATAATCCAAATCAAGATAAGCTTGAAATTCCTTGAACTAATCTAAAAATTAGCCTTCCATGGATAAGATGAAGAAAATTGGAGAAGATAAAAAAGCTATCTAAAATTGTGTATTTTTACCTTTAGAAGCACAAATCTTATAATCTGATTTCCTTTCCTACAAAATCTAATAGGCTAAGTTAATATGCCTCCTAAAGTTATAAAGAATAGGGCCTTGCTAACTTTCTAAGCCCAAAACCTAATTTACAAAATGCACTATAAGAGTTACTATAATAAAATCTTGTAAGTCTAACTTTTAACAATTTTAAGACCTCAAAAACTACATAGTTTCACTAAGTCCTAAATATGAAAGTTATTGGGTCGAGTCTTAAGCAACTTTAGGCACTAGTTTTACCTTAATTGGATATTTGGAGTTCTAGATATGGCCCAAAAAACTAAGATTGATTTAGCTTGGATAGAAACAGAGTAATAACTTTATAGTCATTTTTTACCTTCGGACAAAACATGAAAAGTTTAAAGATTTCTCTAAGGTTTCCAATAATATAAAGATCATCAAATTTAACATCCAAAACTTAAGTTATATTTGAAAATATGAAACAATGTAAAAATTCAACATTTACTGAATAATTTTAAAATATTAGAAAACTAACACCTACTCATATAACAAAGCTATTTCAATAAAATTAAGCATATGTAACACATTAAGAGACATAAAATAAAAGAAAATAATATAGATAAAATCTTGTACATTATCATAGTATTGACATCAATTATCATATCAGAAAAACTAATGTCATATTTCAATCATTAACTAGTATAGTATAACTAGACACATCAGTTTTCTACTGAAAGAACCAACATTGCTATGAGTATTCAACGTTAGTTCAATAATCAACATTGAATATGTAAGATTTACAACAACACTCATATATACATTAAGTTGTAACTTATAATATTTTGATTATATTATAATTGATTTAAGGAAGAACCTATTCTTATATGTATTTGAAAAAGGTGATAATGCTCTTGTAAAGTAAAATTTTTATGAAATATGATATTACATTAACATGATTAAAGTATTTATGAAGAAATACTTTCCATTAACTTAGATAATTTATGTATAAGCTAAGAAGTCCTTAAATGTGTAAAAATTGATTTGGTGGTTTGGTTGAGATGGAGTTAAAAACATTAGGAAGTTAATGTAGAGTTTGCATAAAATAATGATAATAGGATATATTAATGACATGGGTTTAATATATTTGTGTGTAAAGTTCAATATAAAGATCATTCTATATAAAAGCTTATGTTGACTTCATGAATTAATCTTAGAAAAGTATAGAAAGTAATAATTTAGATTATTAGTACATGGTCATATAAAAATGGAATTGAGATAGCTGGGAAGAAAACACAGAATGAATATTTATTTATAAATTATTCTTGTAAATTGTGAATGGAAAGAAGCTGATGAATTATAATAGCAAAGTGTTATGATTCATATTAGAAGTTATGATATGTAGAAATGTTATAAGTGAGGTCTTAAGGTTATAATTTATCATTGCAATTTCTTATTAGGAAAAAAAGAATCACTTCGAGTTCTGCAAGGGATATGCATTACCAGGTAAGTATATATCTCACTATTAATTTTATCTTAATATAAGATGATTTAATTATATTTTTTATTAGTAATATAGAATCCATATTTATCATATGAATTTAATTTTGTGATATAAGAGTTACTAGTTGTTGAGGAATGATAATTGATCAGAGTATGCAGCAAAAGCATGATTTCATTATTGTTAGCTATAAAACGATTAATTGTGATAGAGTTATGATAGATCATATTATGAATGCATTATATACTTTGATTGTCTGTAATTGTTGAATAGTTATCTATATGAGCTTGTATTAAATCTAATGATATAAATAGAGTGAAGCTTTAATGAATTTGCTACATTGTAAATTGAGCTTTATAAGGCATTGAAAAGTTGTGAACTATGCTAAAGCAATGATATTAGATATTGCAATCTATGATGAAGAAATGATATGAAAATCAAATAGGAAATTCCTGGCAAATTATATAAGATGGACATAATACTGATCTGAGAGCCAAATGGGAGATTCCTAGCAAACAATTGAGAAATATATAGATTTGATTATGAAATCAAAAGACGGCTATATAGATGATCATTATAAATTAGAACTTTGCTTGTGATTGGATGTCACTAGTTGATATGATTGTAAGGACTTCTATGATTGTGATGATTTATTTATGTTTGAACCTTAATGGCTAATTTTGAATGTGATGATCACTCGAAATAAGTGCTAAGTATTTAGTTGAGTTTATGATATTTTGTGATTTGAAACATGGGATCTAAGTTATATGCAAGTGAAATTCCAATGTGAGGCTAATTGTTCACATTACAGAGATCCAAGAAAATAGGTTTGCTAATATTTTCTAATTTAGTATATAATTAATCTATGATTATTATATAATTAATCACCTACAAAATAGTGGAAGATATATGCTCATTGAGTTCTCATGACTCATTGTATTCTATCTTCAATATTTTCAAGTTATTGTGAGCATATTTTAGCTTGGTTGCATCTATAAAGATCCAAGACTACCTAGACTGAATATTTGATAGTTGGCATTCTTTTTGAAATAAAAGCAAAACTAGAAATAGAAATTATGTTAATTCAACATTTAATGTGTTGAATCATTTAATTATGTATAAGTTCAAAACTGTATTATATTATGTGTATGATGATTTCTATCATATCTGGAAATAAACATGTTTATACATTTTAAGACGTGTGACTCTTAGGAAGTGTTCAAAAATAAGGGAGACTCTATTTATTTTTTTGTAAAATTTTAAACCAAATTTTTTAGTTCCCTTGAAAATTTGGAAACTTCCATTAGATAATAGAGTGAAAATTGTTAAAGCTTATGAAAACTAGTAATGAGATCTATGCCAGTCATAGTTGTGACTATGTTGAATGTGTTAAACAACATACATTAAATGTTATTTTTGTACTCATGACTATGTTAAGAGAGAGAGAGAGAAAGAGATCCTTACTAACTTAATTGGTATATTCAAGTGCTTGTGTGAATATCATAAAGACATTGCTCCTTTGAACAATTTTTGTGACTCGTGATAACTCAAATCAAGTGTTCATGATCTAGAGATCAAATCATTTAAGTGCTTGTTGTCAAATAGTTCATGGGTTCATGTTCGTCAAACCAAAGGTTGATTTGTGACAGTCTTCATGGGACAGATGTTATAAGATCATGAAAATAGGATTCTTTCACATCAAATTAGTTTCACATATTTAAGATATAAATACTAATAATAGATTATACTTCTTTCAATTGGATTTTGGATGGGTTTCGAAATTAAAATTTTTAGAGTTTTCATTATGTTATTTTGCTTGCAAAACCTAATAGTGGTACTAAAGCCATTTGCAAGTCCATAAGCCAAATTATGTATTTTATTTTATCTGATATATATGTGATTTATAAGTGAATCAATTTTCTCTATCATAAAACAAAAAAAAATTAAGTCATGTCTAGAAGTTGTCATCATTTCCAAGAAGTCACATTAGAATATTTCAGCATATAGAATTGATTATGTGTTTCATTTTGAAAAATCTTATTAGTAAGATCTCAAGTTACTTGAAATCATTAATCATTGTTTTATGTGAAATCATGTTAATGAATTTTACATGAATAATTTATTTCATTTGAAAACTTCTACAAAGGAAATATTGTTTCCATGTTAGGGCTTTACATGAAACCACTTTACTTAGTTTTCATATATGGATGTTAAATGAAATTGATTCTTGGAGAATACAAAATCCGAATTTGAAAAAGTTTCAACATTGTCATTCTTTTATGTTGAAAAGAAGTGAATTATGTAACACATTTTTTTGTGTGAATAAAAATTTTTGTTAACATAATATATATATATATATATATATATATATATATATATATATATAATATTGGATTTTAATTCTAGAATTAAGATTAGCAGCGTCACACTAAATGTTGGTGTATTTTTTAAAGATAAATTTTTTTAAAACAATTCCTAATAAACCAAGATTTGAAACCAAAATATAAACTTATTTTAAAATAAAAAAGATTAATGAAGATTTTAAATTTTTAAATCTAAAATAGTCCATGATATGTCATAATTTGATTCCGATCATGACCAGCATGGATCTTGTTACTAATTTTCATAAGCTTTAACAGTTTTCTCTCTTTCCATTTAACAAAAATTTCTAAATTTTAAGGGGACTTCAAATTTTACTTTAAAATTTTTGCATAAAAATACATAAAGTCTTCCTTATTTATTTATCTTTGAGCACTTCCTAAGGGTTACATATCCTAAAATTTAATACTTATATTTATTTTCAGATATGACAACATCAAATAAACACATAGTATAATACAATTTCAAATGTATATACGGATAAATGATTCAACACATTAAATATTGAATTAATATCATTTTCATCTATAATTTTGATCCTAATTCAACAAGAACCCTAACTGTCAAATCTTCAATCCAAGTAGTCTTTACTTCTCCAAGGATGCAACAAGCTCAAACATGCTTACTAAACCTAAAACCATTTAAAATAGAATAGAGTGAGTTACAAGAACTCAATGAACATATATCCACCACTATTAATTCTTAAATTCAAATACGTTCTATTTAAGAATTCGATAAGAAAGATAAATGCAACTTAAACTTTTTGAGTTTCTAAACGTGCAAAATTGAATCTTAGATGACATCTTCACTTGCGTACAATTCAAATGCTATACTATACATTATAATTATAATAATTTCAATTATCCAATATCACACACTATCATGATTATATCACACATACTACCCATTCTGGATAAACATCACAATCACTAGTAGCCATTTAGGCTTTAACATTAATAAATCATCTCAATCACATCAACTTTAACATTTCATCACAAACACTTTCTAATATTACACATCTAGTTATAGTAAACCTTTATATAGCCTTTTCCTTGGCTTCTAAATCAATATTGTATTTTTCTCAACTACTCACTATGAATTTTTCATTTGACTCTCATATCGATTTAATATCCTTCATAACAATTTGCCGAGAATTTACCATCCGACTTTCACATCATAACTCCATCTTCACTTATAATTTCTAATGTTACTACTCAAACACAATTCACAATTTCACACGCCATACACAATAGAAATTCATAGGTAACATAGACAATAGCTTAACCCTTACATTATGATTATTTATAAATTTCAATGCAAAGTTGCTAATTCATAACTGGACAACATCAAGCATATAATAGTTTATGTTTTCTAATAAATTATCTCAATTACATCAACTGTAACATTTTATCGCAAACACTTTCTAATATTACACATCTAGTTATAACAAACCTTTATGTAGCCTTTTACTTGGCTTCTCAATCAATATTGTATTTTTCTCAACTGCTCACTATGAATTTTTCATTTAAGGATATTAAATCGATATGAGAGCCAAATGAAAAACTCATAGTGAGCAGTTGAGAAAAATACAATATTGATTTATATCGATTTAATATCCTTCATAACAATTTGTCAAGAATTTATCATCTGACTTTCACATCATAGCTCCATCCTCACTTATAATTTCTAATGTCACTACTTAAACATAATTCACAATTTTACATGCCATACATAGTAGAAATTCATAGGCAACATATACAATAGCTTAACCCTCACATTACGATTATTTATAAATTTCAATGCAAAGTTGCTAATTCATAACTGGACAACATCAAGCACATAATAGTTTATGCATTACTATACAAATCATTGAATTCAATCACAATGCATCAATAGTTAGAAACATTACTATGATATCAACTACCATACTTCTACTGCGCACTCTGGTCAATTAACGCTCACTCAAATAGCTAATTATTCTTATTCCACAATATTGAATTTATACATGAAAATAAAAGCATAAGTATTAAATCTACACTAGCAAATAAAAGAATTTAATTCATAACATTTAGATTATTTTTTATTAAAATATTAAGATGTGGTGAAATATATACTTACCTAATGAGACGCATTCACTATAGAAGCTCAAAGTGGTTCCTATCATTCTTTTATTATCCTCCTAGTTCACCACTATTTACAATAATATTATTATGAATAAAAGAATACTAATTATTCTTCTTTCTAAGCATTACAAATCCAATTCCTAAATCATAATATGATAGTATCTCTTATAATTAGTTTCTCATAATTCTTAACATAAACTTACATAATCAATTGCTACATTTTAAGGATTACTTAAATGAATTTTAAACACTAAAATATTAGCTTGTACGATATAAATATAAATATACTTTAGATATAATATCCCAAACCTTTAAATCATCATTTCATCAATGTTGTCCAAATAGGATGATAAAATGAGAGTTTTTTATCTGAATATTAAATAATTGAAATATCAAAAGTTTATGCTATAAAAATACTTATTCATATCAGTCTAGCATTTTATAACATAAAATCATATTTTTTTCCTATAAAAGCGAACTTTTCTAAATAAATTTTCAAATTGTCTAAAATCATAAAATGTAATATCTTAGAAATATCATAAGCATGATACTTAGCTTTTCATAACATAAAAGTATTGCTCTTTTAGGAATATTGCTAGAAATTGATAATACACATAAAAATGGATTTTCTTTGAATCTTCCATGAATCTCTTAGAATAATAAAATAAAATATTTTGTTTATATTTTAAACATTCTATTTTAGTATTTTACATCATAGAAATTCTATTTTTCATATGCTTCATCCTATATGTCGAAATGCCCATAAATGGATTTTCTAGATTTTGCAAGAATCTATCAGAATAATTTCATATAATGCTTTGAATATATTATTCTAATATTCTATATCATAAAATGTTTATTTTTCAAAAGCCTCATCATGTATTTCAAATACACATAAAATGGGTTTTTCTTCAAATCGTCTAAACCAACAAAAATTAAAAGAAGCATGTTGTATAGAAGACCTCACCGTGGTTTAAGGAACTTGCTACTAGCTCATCGATAGCAAGAATGATGGGAGGCAACTGGAAAATTAGAAAACCCGTCACCATAAGCTACAACAGAGTACTCCGTTTGCTACTAAAAGCCATGGCTATTAGACCATGGTGATACGCTAACGACAACCAAAGAGAGAGAAGAAAAGGAAAGCCATTGGAGATCGAGGAGATGCCAAATCATTCGCTACTGTGATCCACTATAACCCATGTCTCCTTAGCAGCACTAGCGTACAGCGGTTCAATGAGGAGACACATAATGGACATACCCTAAACGACAACTTTATGGTCAGATGGAAAAAGAGGAGCTGCAATTGGTGAAGAAAGAAGAGAGATGAAGAAAGTCGATGGAAAGGGAGGAGAAAGAGAGATGATCTAGTATGAATGAGAGAAAGCTATAGTGCTAGAAATTGAGGAAAAGAGTGTTCGAAATTTATTAAAAAAACTAGAAAGATAAAGTTGTTTGGAAAAAAGGGGAATAATTTCGGGCTTTGATTCTATGATACTAGAGTATACTTCCTAATTTAAGTCCAAAATCTCAACTGCTTATTCTAATTACTCACTTTTCTTCACTAAATCCTAACCATTCATTTATATAAACTAATTGTTTTTAAAATCTCAAATTATTTTCAAGCTTTCTTCATTATATACTAATAATAGTTTAATGAATTTGAAAATTCTAAAATAATTATTTAACACTTTCAAAATTCCCACAAATAATTTATTGAATATAAATAATTTATCTCATAATTCTTTGCATTCATAAATATTAAATCATTCTCAATTTTTCTTTAATACATATATACACACGTATTTATAATAATTTGATAAATTAGAAGGCCTAAAATAAATATTTTAATATTCCTTAATTCCCAAAATAATTTATCAAATACAAGTAAATGATTTCAAAAATCTTTACCCACATAATCATTAAAAAATTATTTCTTAACTTATGAGAAATTCCTTATAAAATTATATAAAAAAATTATTTTAATATAATTTTACATCGATAATAATTATTTATATAAATAAATGATTTCTATAAATATTATTTTCAATATCCCAAAACCTTTAATTCAGTAAATAAATTTAAAATCAAATAAATAAATAATTATCCACAAATATTAAAATTTATAAAAATTTTAGGTTTTAACTTAGAATATTACATGATGTTTGCATGCTTGTCTATGCTACAAGATGTATGATGCACAGTATGGCCTCCTATTAGACCAATGTGATTAGAATTTATTTCTTGGTTGAAATTTTAAAATATGGCCCACAGATCATGCCTCTCTATATTTTCTAATTTATACATTCTCATCTCATTCATTCCTTTTGAATGTAATTCAAGCTTTTTTCTATCTTATATAAATCATTCACAATAAACCTTGGAGAAGTTGGAACCATGAGGAAGCCATATAAGGATCATTAAGGAAGGCACCTAGAGAAATTGTTGCACTTTAGGTTTATTTGTTGATCATCTCATTGGCTTAAGAAGATCTAGATAGCTAAGGGGTCATACTTTGATATATAAGATATGTTAAATAGTTAAATAGTATGCATGAATAAAAGCTTAGTAAGAGTGAGTTTAAAATAATTAAGTTAACAAAATCCATTAAAATAAATATTAAGTTAATAATAATTTATGATATCTTCCAATGCTTAGCATTCGCTAATACCTTGATTGACATAGGGTAACTATGCCGAAGTAAAGTACCTAATCTATCTTGGTGAGACCCAATAGGATAATTATGATATCCAGTTGCTGACTATTAAGTGTGACTTAATTAGGTCGTCTTAATATGATTAAGGCATAAAAGTATAGAGTTAGGCTTTAGTTCATAAGATGAACTAAAATAAATGTTATCCACTTAAATATCCAAAAGTTGCATGTAATGTAATTGCCAAGTGTTTCCTACCTAAATAGTTAAATCCTAAGTGATCAACCAAATTTAACTTAAGACTAGGCAAAGTATAGATCTTGGACCATTAGAAAGTCTCAACAATTTAATTTTCTAAATTAATAATGAAGGATATTAGTATGAATAAAATAGTAGAATGAATATTTAATAAAACACCTTATTAAATGAATAAAACTAATATTTATTTTGCATATTTATATCATGATATAAATGACAAGCCCATCAAACAACCTTTTTATAGCAATCAATCCTTGGGAAAGACAATTGACTAGGACAAACTTCCTAGATTAGTATAAGAACTTAAAGATAATCCTTAAACATGAATGAAAGTTGTAAATCCCATAGGGACCCATTCCTTCACCACCTAAAGCTAGTCCTTCTTATTTTAAAAGAGATGTCTATAAAAAGCATTGTTTGGACATTAGTTTTTTCATGTTAGCTACCATGGACTTTGAGCTTTAGAAACAATATGAAACCATGGATACTTATGACATGCTTGAACACCTTAAGAAATATTATCAAAGGCAAGCTTGACATGAGACATTTAATGTCTTTAAAGGATTATTACAATGAAAATTAGTAGAAAAAAACCTTGTTAGGTCTCATGTACTCAAAATTATTAGGTATATTGAGATCCTTGACACACTTAGGGCTGAAAATTGGCTATTGATTCAATTTTGCAATCATTGCCTCAAAGCTTCAAACAATTTGTCATAAATTACAACATGAACAAAATTGACAAATCACTACTTGAATTGTTAAGTATGTTTAAAATTATTGAACAAAATTTGTAAAAAATAAAGCCTAAAACTATAATAATGGTTCAAAAAGGAAAGGGGAAGAATAAGAAAGATTTTAAATCCAAGGATAAGTGTAAGCCTAAGTTGTTTGCACTAAAATCTAAAGGTGATATGGCTGAGGAAAGGAAATATTTCCATTATGATAAGGCCAAATGTTAGAAAAAGGATACTTAGAAGATTTAAAAAAGAAGAAAAGAAGTGAGACTTCTTTTTCAAGTTCTTTTGTTATAGAAATTAACATATTTGCTCCTACCTTTTAGGTATTAGATACCAAATGTAGTTCTCACATTTGTACTAATGTGTAAGAACTTAAAAGAAGTAGGATTTTGAATAAAGGTAAAGTGAACTTATAAGCTAGCAATAGAGCAAGAGTTGTTACCTTAACTATATGAACATATTGTTTAATTTTACCCATTAGTTTTATTATTGAATTAAAGGATTATTACTTTGTGCTTGCTAGTAGCAAGAATATTATATTTATTTCTTATTTGGACAAGAAATGTTTTTCATTTATAAAAAAGGACAAAAGTTGTTCAATTTATTTAAATGAAATATTTTATTACAATGCATAAATATTTAATAGATTCTAAGTTTCAAAACTTGAAATGTTAATTTATAACATAAATACTAAATGATTCAAATCCAATAAACTAAGCTTAACTTATCTTTGGCATTATCGCTTAGACTATATAAATGAGAAACACATATCGAATCATCATAAAGATAGACTCTTAAAGTCATTTGATTTTGAATTGTATGAAATGTGTGAATCTTGTTTATTAGGCAAGATGACTAAAGGCCTATTCACTAGACACAATGAAAAGGCTAATGATCTGTTAGGCCTCATACATATTGATGTATGTGGACTTATTAGTTCACCTATTAAAGGTAGTCTTTCAATTCTTCATCACAATTATTGATGACCTTAGTAAATATAGCTTTAAGTATTTTATGAAATACAAGTTAAAATCCTTTGAAAAGTTCAAGGATTCAAAAATGAAATACAAAATTAACTTTGTAAAAGTATCAAAACACCTTGATTAGATCAAGATGGAGAATACTTAAGCTAATAATTTGATGACTATTTAAAAGAGTATGGTATAATATCACAACCCACTCCACCTGAAATACTACAATGAAATGGTGTTTTAAAGAAGAGGAATTATACCTTGTTATACATAATGTGATCCATGATGAGCCATATGAATCTTCTAATCATATTTTAAGGGCATTCCTTAGAGATAGCTATTTTTACACAACAGTGTTCCCTTTAAAACAATTCAAGAGACCTTATATGTCTTTTATAAAGATTTAGGATAGTGAGTCTTATGCAAAACATCAAACCTCTAGTAAGCTTAAATCTAAATTAGATATAATGTTACTTTATAAGGTATCCTAAGCAAATCAAAAGGTTCTATTTTTATAATCTTAATTAGGGAAAAATGTTGTCACACGAATTGGTGTTTTCCTAGAAAAGGAGTTCATTTCTACAAAAATTAGTGAGAGAAAAATATAATTCAAAGGAATTCAATACTTATAAAATAATATTAAACCTACAAATGAACCTGAACAAAGGCTACAAGTTGTTATGGAACCTGTTTCAAGTAACACAAAGCCTACATAGATTTGGTATGACATACCATGAGTCTAATAAATATAGATTTCTTATGACTTAACATGGTGGTGTAATGCTCGTGGATCAAGATAAACCCACAATCTACCAAGAAATTATTTAAGGTTTAGATTCTAAGAAATAGCCTGAAGCTATGAGATTTGAGATGGGTTCTATATATGCTAAGCAAGTATAGACTCTAATTGACCCACTTAAGGGGTAAAACTTATTGGATACAAGTGAGTTTTTAAGAAGAAAATCAACATAAATGATAACATACAAACCTTTAAAAGGTATTTTGTTACTAATGGTTTTAGGTAAATTCATGGTATAGATTATGAACCTATTCCTTAATTTTCATACTTAAATCAATTTGGATCTTGCTTAATATTGCAACTTTTTATGATTACGAAATTTGGTAAATAGATATCAATTGTTTTCCTTAATAGGATGCTTCTCAAGGAAATATACATGACACAACTTGAGGTTTTTGTCATTCCTAAAAATGTTAGAAATGTATATAAGCTGCAAATATTCCATTTATAGGTTGGAACAAGCTTTTTGGAGATGGAATTTTTGTTTTGATTATGCAATTGAAAAGTTTGATTTTATAAAAAATGAAGATGAACCTTGTGTTTGCAAAAAGTTAATAAGGGCCCAATTATATTCCATGTATTATATATGGATGACATACTACTCTTTAGAAATCAAATCCCTACATTACATGTTATAAAGATTTAGTTTAGGAATTATTTTTTAATGAAAGACTTGGAAAAATTACCTTCATGCTAAGTATCAAAATCTATAAAGATATATTAAGAAAATTACTTAACTTGGTTCAAAGTACATATATTGAATAAATGTTGAAATTGTTCAACATGCAAGAATCAAAAAAAGGATTCTTACCAATATCACATGACATAAATTTATCTAAAACTCAGTATCCTATTACATAAGATGAGAGAGATCAGATGAATAAGATTCTTTAAGCATTAGCAATTGGATCTATCATGTATATCCATATTATGTACTCGTCTTAAAGTCTTATATGCATCAAGTAGAATGAGCAAGTTCTAGTCAAATCTTGGTATGCATTATTGGATTGCTATTAAAAATATCCTTAAGTACTTGAGAAGGATTAAGGATTCATTCTTGATATATAAAGTTAAGGAGGAACTAGTTTTAAAGAGTTACATTAATGCTAATTTCCAATTCAATAAGGACAATTTCATATTAAAATTAGATTATGTGTTTTGCTTAAATGGAAATGTTGTAATCTAAAAGAGTTCCAAGAAAATAATGGCTTATTCTACCATAAAAACTGAGTATATTGTTGCCTTTAATGCATCAAAAGAGATTGTTTGGATAAGAAACTTCATAATTGAACTTGGCATAGTTATTAATATTTCAAACCTAGTGAACCTTTATTCCAATAACAAGAAGGCCATTACATAGACTAAAGAACCCAAATCTCATTATTGATCCAATCATATACTTTAGTCATACCATCTTATTCATCAAATCATTGACAAAAAATATGTGAAGATATGCAGAATACTAACAGATAATAATTGGCTCTAGTGCCAAAGGAAAGATTATTAATGTATGCTTTAATAGTTAATCATAGGATAATTGTATTTACATACAATGCATTATGTTTTCTTTACATATAAAAGCATTAATTATTATATTTAATGTTATATTTGTATAATATAATAATTGTTCATGAAAGAATTTATATTATTCTTAAAATGTCTCTATTTAAGTATTATTATAAATTAAGATATCAATAATATATCAAGATACCATGGTTATAGATATATAATATCAAGCTAACTCATAGGTACATGTTACTAACTACCTACCAAGAGAATGCTACTATAGATTAATATGTGAGCATAATAAGCAATTTTCATAGTGATCATAATGTAAGGTGGTCTTTTGACTTGAAATCATTATAATTCCCTACATAAAGACTTGTGTACTTTAATGCATCTAATGATATCTGTAATAAGGTCAATCTAAAAGGTAGTGATTGCGTATACCATGAATCGTATAAAGAAATATGAATAATCTAGAAGGAATTTTATCCTTTTTATGTAAGAAGAGTGATAACTATGAGCCTCTTGATTAAGTAAGATTATAAAATATATAGTCATACTCAAATAGATCAATATATGATATTAATTTATTTATTTTTAGTTATTCTACTCAAGAATGAAGAAACACATGAAGAGAGTGACACATTCTATGCATCGTGTTCAATCTAGATATTTAAAATAAAAAGGAATAAACAACATAAGATATTGGTCACGTTGCTAGGTACTACTTACTATCTATGACACTAAAATAAGATTTTAAGATTACTATTAATGCAATGAAAACCTATAAGATCATAAACAAATAGCATGTCAAATATTAAAGTCACAATATAATTAAAAATTTTAATCAAATTAAGGCTTCAAATTGAAATAAGCCTAATACAATTAGATTTCACTAAACAATAATTAGATTTCACTAAACAATAACACAATATAATTCAATTATATTTAGGGGACACTTGATATGAGCTAGTTATTAACCAAATTTGTATTTAGGTCTAGTCAATAATCATAGCCTAATTATCTTTTTTCTTAAAATAATTTTGGTTAGAGAATAAAAAGAAAAATAATTTTATTTATAAGATAAAATAAATTAGTCAAATAAAAATATTTAAAGGACAATGGTCAAATCTTTTAAAAGGAAATATCTAACCAAGAAATTAACCTTTTAAAAAGCCAATATTGGGCCAAGATATTTTTTAAAAAAGAAAATATTTAGCCTAGATATTGATCACATAATCCAATAAATATCTAGCCAAGACTTTTTAAAAACCTATGGTTTTCATCTATAAGAAAGAGCACAATAAGTTGATTTTAAGAGTTTGATCCAAAACCAAAAAGTCTCATAGGTAGCTCTATGCTAAGAGAAAGAGATCCTTATCAATTCAATTGGTGTATTCAATCGCTCATATGAATACTATAAAAACATTGCCCCTTCAAACAATATTTGTGATTTGCGATAACTCAAATCAATTATTCGTAATCCAATGATTAGATCATTTGAGTTCTCATGATTAGATAATTCATGGGTTTGTGTTCATCAAACTAGAAGGTGATTTGGGATAGTGTTCGTGGGACAAACCCTATAAGATCATTTAGATTGAACTCTTCTACTATCAAATTAGTTTCACTGCAATTAAAATATAAATACTAACATCGTTTTATGATTCTTTTACTTGAATCTTTTGTGGATTTTAAAATAAATTTTTAAAATTTTTTGCTATATTGTTTACTTGTGAAACCTAATAGTTTAAGGGTATGGGTTTTAGTGTTTAGGTTTTTTAGGTGTGGGAGTTGGAATTTACATGTTTGGGGTGTTAGATTTAGTGTTTAGATTTTGAGGGTTAGGGGGTGGCTGATTTTGGGATTTGGAATGTGAGTTTATGTTTAGGTTTTGAGAATTTAGACTTGTGGTTTAGAATTTCAAATGTGCAATATTGATTTTAGTTTTTTCTTTTCTTTTTTTGCTAGGGAGGATTGTGTTTATGTTTTGAGGGTCTGAGATTGGGAGTTAAGGAATTATAGGGTTTGGAGTGTGACTTTTTTATATTTAAAAGTTTGGGATTTCGGAATTGATGGATTTTAGGATTTGGGTGTGGGTTATGATTTTTAGATTTGGGGTTTTAGTGTTTATGTTTAGGTATTTAAGGAGTCAGGAATTTAGGATTTGGAGTTAATGGTTACTGTTTATGGAGTGTCAATTTTGAGATTTGGGAGTTGTTGGTCATTTGGTTAGAATTGAGGATATATGGGTTTCGAATTTAAAATTTAGGCTCGTGACATCTATAAAGCTTGAACTACAAAGCATTTCTTGGAGTTTTTGGCATCACCTTGGCCCAAAAAAAACATACCAATTTGTCCATTGCGGTGTGCCACACTACGACATTTCTAATATATAGCAACGGCAAAATATTAGCTAAAGAATAAGCAACATTTATTATTGAACATTACCTATTCTTTAAAGAATCATTTTTTTTTTTTAACTTTTAGTAACATTTTTTAAAAATCATTACCTATTCTTATATTTAATAAATTTTACCTTTCTCTATAGCAATAATTTTTTCACTGTTCCATTCTAGAACATAGGCAACAAATTTACCTTTCTATTTAACAATGAATTTTGTAGGCAACATTTTTAACTTCATTTTTACAACATTTTTTTTACCATTATCTATTCTTTATTATAAACAACAATTTTACCTTCATATTTAATAATAATTTTTAATCATTGCCTATAAAAAATGGGCAATTATTTCATATTTAAAATTTATTTTAAATAATGATAACATGCATTAATTGAAGCATTTATATTTTACTTTTCATAAATGTTAAATCAAATTGTCAATATAAAAAAATTCAAAGTAGCAAAGAAATTTCAAAAAAGATATCTATTAGTGCATTAATTCAAAAAGATCCTTAGCATCTAGATCATGAAATTTTTTCACATCATTATCATCAATTCTTCCGTCACAAGTTACAAAACTGAAATTAATAATAATCAAGTATAATTATTTAAGTACATCAACAGAATATCTTGCAATAGTAAAAAGCCAAAAATTGGAATGAGGCATCTAATCAGAAAAAGTCAAATGCTTCATTTTCTTTTTTTTCTTTTGGGGGGGGGGGGGGGGGGGGGGAAGCACTATCTTATACAGTTCGGGGCATACGCTCAAGCTTAAGGACATGAACTCTCGCATTCCAGATTTCCATCCTAATATCGACTTGACCTTGGAACGTGGGTTTAAATACAGAATATCTCTGCTTGGTGATTCAAGGATCGGATATTTTTACGATGAAAGTACGAGAATTTGGGATTGTTTCTAGCACCAATTATTTTCGGTTTGTGAAGGGCTTTGGGACTACGGAAATTGAGTTCATGGATATAGAAAATCTAAGTACTACTAAAATCACAAAAGATCAAGTTGTCAGTTTTAGCTTTAAAAGGATTTTGAGATACAACTTATAGTATTGTATACTGAGCAGAAGCACAAGAAACAGCAGAGTCAAAACAAAATAAAAAATGCCACTCACAGTATTCATTTTCCACCTTGATACTCCCATCCATTGTAACATTCTGAAGGATGCTATCTGAAATCTAACTCCAAGCCCTTAGTATTGTCATAACTTAATACAGTAAAAGCCAATTGCTAACGTTGCTTTATGAATCAAACCTGGAAAAACGTGTAAGTTCTAAATGCATAAAGCAACTATATTATCTTCAAGTTCATATTAACATCTCATCAATTTTAGGTATATAACACTTGCTTCCAGCTTAAATGGGCTTCAAAGGTTAAACACAATTTTTTTATAACTCAATTCAAAATTCAAGTAGAAAAACAATACAAGCTTAGATAGACACTCAAGTCTTCAATTACATTTTTGTAAATTGATCAAAAAGTGAAAATAATTTAAACTAATGAAATACCACATTATAAAATGCATCTTCTCTGTAAAAGTTTTTTTCCAATTTCCATTGATCCCATATCTCAAAAAAGCTTAAAATAAAGAAAATTTGACAAAATAGATGGAGATCCATTTAGTCATCACTTGTGAAGCTCCATAGTAAAGTAGTTGAGACTAACATAACAAATAGAAAAAAACTATGAACAAGATCAAGCTACATTTTTAATGTATATCCTGATCTAAATATATACAAATAGTTTATTTACGTATATGAATGTTGATTATATAACGGACACAGATGGGCCAACATGATACTTCATCAATCCAGATAATTAACTCATAATCTTAAGCATGCTTGTAGATGAAGCGGGGAACCAAGCACTCGATGCAGACAGAAACAGCTAAGAAAAAACAAGTCATTACTAAAAGTCTGAAATTGAAAAATTCTGCAACAAATATGCTTCAATCTTAGCCCGCTGAGAATGGTGATATGAAAGCTGGGCTTTATTCATCAAACATAAATTAAAAAAAAAAAAAAAAACTCACCAGCCACACAGGTTGAAGGTATCTGAATTCAACAGCTCAGTTTAAGAGACCAAAGTACATCTGAAAAACAAAAAATTTAGCACTGATAATAACAAAGATCCATATATAAATCACCCAAACGGAAAACACGCCAGACAGAGTATTATCAAGCAAAGACAGCAAATACAATAAATTTATATTTCTTTCTTGCTCAGAAACATTTTTACTTCAAAATGATTATGGCAAAAATGAGAAAAGAACGCCAAAAGAACAAGGAGTACACAAGTTTATGAAAGAACCATTTGATTTAAAGAAATTTTGTCAGTACAACTTGTACAAGCAGAGAGTCTAGAGTGACACTGTTCAGAAATACAATAAATTTATTATCAGACAAAGACAGCAAATACAATAAATTTATATTTCTTTCTTGCTCAAAAACCTTTTTACTTCAAAATCATGATTATGGCAAAAACGAAAAAAAGGACACTAAAAGAACAGGGAGTACACAAGTTTACAAAACCATTTGATTGAAGTAAATCTGTGAATACAACTTATACAAACAGTCTAGAGTGACACTGTGACAGTCAAGAAAATCTAAAACTAATAAATTTGAGTTTCTCTCAAATGATACAGACAATTAAATAATGGCATAACCAACCTAAGTACTTAGAGTGAGAAGTGAACCAGTGATTTCAACATGCCATATAGACTGACCAGCATAGCTTTTGGAAATCTAAAGAGCAAGACACAAAATGCAACTAGAAGAGTTGTAGAAACCCATAAACCAGAAAAGTCTAATTCCGTTTAAAGCAAAGTTTTTCATATGGAACAAGAAATGTCTGCACTCCGGAAAACTGAAAACAAACATTCAGATCCAGCACTAAAATACTTTGACAGCTCCCAGATTCCAAAATTGAAACAAAAACATAATTTATATATATTTAAAGTCAAATTTTCCTATAACAAGTAATCAGAAAGAGTGCAGATCATCAACAATTCCAATAAGCATATCATCTTTCTCTAAATCAGGAATCTTCCATGCATGGAGCTGGGTGAAGTTCAAATGCCATGCATTAAGGGACATGGTTATTATAGTATCAAATTGGAATCTTTTATTAGAAGAATATGAGACATTCTCATCTGTAAACACAACTATTGCCGTTTCTGAGTGATTAATGCTAACATATCATCTCTTTTCAATTGGTAAACAATATAAACAACAAAATGCATACAGAAGATTAAAATTCTAAGTGCTGATTCAAATTGCAAAATAAAAAAGGAAAAAAATGAAAAGCAACAGAAGAAATCATTGAACTCAACTTGATTCAAATTATATTTTATTTATAGTAGAAAAAAAGTTGAATATACGAAGAATTATGTTAACAGTACTCTTGATTAAATGCACCTTAGCAGGTCTGCTTTTGAAAGCTTAGATGCAGAGTATGGCCATTCCGACAACAACTAGATGAGAACCAAAGAAACAAAAAGTTCTGCATTTATCGGTTAAGTATTTAAAAACAACTCAGTATCTGAACAAACAACAATTCTCACTCTCATTAAAAATCAGTAATATCATAATTTTGTGCTTGTACTGCATAACACAAAGTTCAAAAGGCCATAAAGAAAGATAAGATAATAAAGAAGCTTTACATTATTTATTTTTTTATTTATTCCATCATAGACCCACCAATATTATTTGATATGTTGCAAACTCATTTCCCACTGTCTCATCCAAGTCATGAACCTTATGCAAAAATATCAGAAAAAATGATTTGACTTCAACACTCTAACCAAATTAACATTTTTAGAAGAAACACAAGGCAAATGCACAGAAGATTAGAGGTGCTTAACAGGCCCAAGGCCAGCAGGCTTAGCGGACTGGCCCACAGGCTTTTCACAGATGAGGCTTGCCAAAAACAGGCCTGCAAAAATGTAAGCCTAAACAAGCTGAGTCCATATAGACCATGGGCCAACCACTTTTTTAAGGCAAAATGAGGCTGGCCGCAAGATTGCAGTGCAGACCAGACTGGCCAAAACAGGCCCACTATAAATGCAGGCCTTAATAGACCAGGCCTAAATGGGCCCAGCCCACATGGGCTTTGACCTGATCTAGTCCACTTGACCCCTTAAACACACCTACAGAAGATTACCTATATTTTAAGGGAACACAAGATTCTGAATTGAAGGGGAAAAAAAATAATACATGAGTTGCTAAATGTCCTAACATATTTAATACAAAAAGCATACTAAATCAAAAACAGCCATAAGATTTAAAATTCAGCCAGTACTGAGGGATTATCAACAGCTGACAGGTTGCTTTGTAATTCAGGAACAACTGTTGGGACATCTAGTAATGCTCGTCTACCTCTTCAAGCTTAAATAAGTTACAAATTAATCTTCTCAAATTGCCATATCATATACGTCATGAGCTAATGTGAAAAAGTAAGGAAATCATAAATAAAATCTGTTATCAAACTAACATTACAGCAGAGTTATAATCTTTTGTTAAATTTCTATCCTTGTCAATGATCTAAGTTCCTAACAGCTATTTCTCTCTACCTATATATGTATTATGAATTACATTTATCAGTATTGCTTATAGTTTGTACAAAAGCAAGAGCTGATAGAGGACTTGGATTTCTATTCCTTGATAATTCAATTCTCAACCTTAATTACATAAGCAATATCAAATACCAGATTGGAGGGAGAATTACAGACAATAAAAACAAGGAGTTCAGCTAATCCATGGCTCACATTTAAGAATATTGAATACCTTGCCTGAAGCAAGACAAACTGGCAATATGTGCAGAAGATTTTAAAATGAGCTTTTACCCTTCCTGCTAGCAAGCATCAAATTGATTAATCACTTCTAATAAATGAAAAGAATAAATTTGGGAATGGTAGCATAAAATAAGATACCAAGATGACATGAATAAAAAGATTACAGTGAAGTCATCAAAAATGGAGATTCTTGTTGGAAAAACAGAAGCCATTAGTTCGCACTTGATGCTAGAAAATACAGAAAACCAATACAATGCCTCATGAAATTAAAAAGCAGTATTGAGTGCAAGGTAGATCTTAAATTTTACCCAAAAGAAAAATGTGAACCTACAGATCTAACAATTACAATTCCTCATTTAGTTAAGAATCAATAAAGACCTGCACTAGGATATACACTAAAATACAAATAACTAATGCAATTTTAGGTGTTAAGAAAGGCAATAAAGAATTGGACATTTAACACCATCATGTAAGGTACAGTGTACTTGTATCTTTTGAGACGTGTTCTATTTCATTCTTCTTCTTCTTCTTCTTCTTCTTCTTCTTCTTCTTTTCAAAGCACAACTCTAAACCTTGCAACTTGGCTTCACAAATTTGCATGAGTCATTTTCATTCACAAAGAATCAAATGAAGCTAATCACAAAAACAGACAGTTACCTTCCACTGTAGAAAAGAAACTCAATAGCTGCAAACAAAGACAGTCCTGCAGCATTGCAACATATACATTAGCTATAGTATCAGCTATAACTCATAAAAGTCATAGTCACAATAAATAAAGATTGTTTTTTAACGGTAATACCCGTAAAAATACAAAGACAAACCTGCAAAGAACATCTTCAGCAGTATGACCATTGCGTTGACTACCTTCCACCATAAAACTAGAATCTGAATAGCAACAACCAAATAAAAATTTGAATGCCTATCTAAAACATAAAAACTAATGGAAATACTAAAAGTTCAAGTTGTCTGTCCAAATAGTCGTTTATCAATATCTAAATAGATCAAAAGAATTCCTGAAAAACAGAGCAACTTAATTCAGAATACAAATTAGAGTTCATGAATGCAGGACATCCTTAATCAAGCAATTACTAGACATACTAAAAAGGCTAAGATGAAGACAACAAGGCTCAAATTTAAGCTAAACTAGCAAAATTTACATGCAACATTGTTGGACCAATAATATTACAACATTCCTATCTTTGTACTTAATTCAGGCAAGGCCAAAAGGAATCCAAAATATAGGAAAAGTTTTAATTAAAAAAAATATAACGCCAATCTTATATGTACATAAGAATATTACTGGCTGTAGCCTTCAAATAACCTACTATGTGAAATAATTTGCAAAGTTAAAAATGTAAAAAAAACTTAGAGTGTTAAATGACAGTAACCTATTGAGCAGGTCAAGAGTGAACCCAACTTCCTCCCTGCTATTTAAATATATGTCTTGTGCCAAACATAGGAGTAACAAAAACACCCAAGATGATTCATACTGCTTATAAAAAAATTGTTCATCAGCTCAAAAGAAGAGAAGCTGGAGCTGCAGAGCTAAGATCAAATTGATCATATACAAAGCAAATTCTAATTTAATTATAAGTTCCCCAATCCTTATTTTCAGTTCTGACAAGTTATATTATAGCAACAATCATTTATCCTACTTAAGGCTACTTACAATATTATTTTACATTGTAAAGTTGTAATAGATAAAAACTAGTTTCCAACGCTTCGGGTAAGCTAAAAGAGAAAAACAAAAGACAATAAACTATTAAAAAAAGAAAAAAAGGGGCCTTCACCGTTATAAATGAAGGCGGCTGTGGAGGGATTGAACTACTAACCATGGGTACACTTTCATCAACCAAGGAATCAACATTGTTTGACAGGCCTCTCCGAAAAAATGTATGATAAAACGTCATCTAAGAGCTGAAATCCACAAAAAGAAAAAAAAAAAAGAAATAGAGTAAATAAACAAATATAAAAGTCAATGAGAATATCAGAAAAATTTCCTTATGATGACGAGAAGTGATGAACAAATTTAGGATTTCACTACCATTGCTTCCTAAAAGAAAAGAAGAAAAAGAGGAAAAAGATCGTGTTTTCTTTTCTTAAGTAGGCGACCAACTGACCAAATAGGAGATAATTCGCAAAGCCTTATCTTTGAGTTGAGGTTGTATTGTGAACTGGTGAATGACAAAAGTCAACGTGATGAATACCAACTTGATGTCGAAGCTGGGGCTGAAGTCGTGTAGCGGAGGCATGAGTGCTGTGGATGAGATGCCGATCAGATGCGATGGCCAATTTGCTACATGCCGGTGGCGTCACCGCGGAGCGTCGCAGAGTCACAGCGTGAAGTCTGAAGAGGCGAAGAAGAGGTAAAAAGGTGTGTGACTGCAGACTCATTTTACTTCGAAAGGCATGAGCCATTGCGGGGAAATAAACTTGGTAAAATAGAATTTTATTGCCCAAAATAAAAATTAAATTAGCATTTTATAATTTAAAATATAAATTTTAATTAATTTATTTATTAATATTACAAAAATATATAATTTTTTACATATAAAATTTATTTATTGTATAAAATAATTTATAAAAATAACACAAAGTGTTGCCTATAAATTATAATTTAATAACGATTAACCAAATAATATTTATTTTATAATTTATTTAGTAACAATTTATTAAATATTATCTATTTTATATTATGCAACAGTTTTTAAGTATTATCTAATAAAGGTTGTCTAATAAATATTGTCTAAACCCTTAATAAAAGACAACATATTTAAAATTATTATTTATTTAGATTGTAAGTAACAGCTTCCATCATTTATTAAATTAGGCATTGTAGTTAACATAAAATGTTGTAGAGGTAGTTTAGAGTTTTAAGACATAACAACCAAGCCTACTAAAAATTCCAACAACAGGATTGATTTATACTTAAAAGTACACCATATTTTCATTTGGCAAACAATTGATCAGCTAACTTTTAACTAATTTAATTAAATTTGGCGGGTTGACTTATAGAATCAATTGATTTAGTTGTTTGGAGAGCAATTGTTACAAACAGCTTTTAGACCTTAATCAACCAACAATGAAAACGCTACCACTAACAACGTTTTGCTTCAGTTGTTGTGTGATAGATATGAAAAATGATTGAATTACCCTTAATAAAATTTTATATTTCCTAAATTATCCTCCTTAAAAATACTTTATCAGTTCTTTGCTTTCCTTTCTTTCTTTATTTGGCTTTCATTTCTAAGGTTCATGGAGTAGTTGTCAATAGGTGAAATTGATGAAGCATTTTTAAGCTTTTCACTCTACTATACTTGTAAGATTTTCTTCTTCTTTGTTATTTAGCATTTCTTTTAGTTTTTCTGGATAATTTTGATAATAGGTTGCTACATATTAATATCGTATAGGACGAATAAGTTTTTTTTATTTTGTCTTGAATGATTTGAAGTAAGAACTTAAAGCAAATAAGTTTTTTTGAGAAAGTTTTTGTATGACATGCAGACTCTTAGGCCATCTTGCTTTTTTTTATGATTGTTTGACAAAATCATTTTCACAAGGGAATGCTTGGACAGACATTGAAGCTAAAGACAATAACCCAAAGTTCAGAGTTGGGAAAAGCTTCTTCCGGTAACCCAGTGTGCAATAATAACATCCACAAAATTAGCCCAATCTAGGTATGGATGACCAAATGACATTTATACATGTTAATTGGGTTTGTCCAATTTGATGAAAACTATGTTATATGGTGTATTAGAATTGCCTAGTTTATATGTATATATATATATATATTAGGAGACATGGTTTGTGATGATAGTTTTAGCAATGTTGAAGTAATTTTATGTTGGCTTGGTTTTTATCCTTTAAAATATTAAGTCTAATTAGGGCAAAACTATTTTGGTGGAGTCCATCTAACCAGAAATGTATAGATTGAACTCAAAACTTTGAATAACCATAACTATATGCTCAATCATCCAATTGGAAAAAATTATATATCAATTTTATATAACTTTTCGATATCTACACACTTCCAACCAAAGGCATTTTGCCCCTTCTAGTTCATGAAAAAAGGCTTTTTCAATTACTTTTCTTATTTTTTTTGTCTTATTTTCTTGTCATTTTGTCAATTTTGACCTTATTTTTTTCAATTCAAATTCATTTGAATCTTATATAAAACTTTTGCTCCCTAATTTTTTTATTTATAAATAAAATATGTTGTTAATAAGACTTAATTTGTTTTATTATTTTGAATTTTTTTTTAATATTACTGTTTGGAGATCAAATAGTAATATAGTATTATTTGACAGTTTGGTTGTTAATGAGACTTAATTTATCCATTTATTTTAGGTTTTTAGTTGATGTTACTGTTTGAATATCAAATAGTAATGTGTTATTGTTTGGTATGCAAATAGTAACACATTGCTCTTTGATAGTTTTTTTAGTTAATAAGACTTTATTTATCTATTTATTTTAAGTTTTGATTGATGTTACTATTTGAAAACTAAACAGTAATATGCTGCTCTTTGGTAACTTGGTGTTACTATTTAGAGACTAAGCAATAACATGCTACTCTTTGGTAACTTGATTATTAATAAGACTTGATTTATTTATTTATTTATGATTATTAACGTTATTATTTGGATACCAAATAGCAACATGTTACTATTTGGAGACCAAAGAGCAACACGTTGCTATTTGGTATTCAAATAGTAACACCATCCAAAAATAGAAAATAAATGAATAAATTAAGTCTTTTTAACAATTAAATTGTCAAAGATATTAGTGTTACTATTTGTAGACCAAATAGTAATATGTTGCTATTTGATATCTAGACAATAATATTAACTAAAAATTTAAAATAAATACAAAAATCAAGTCTCTAACAATTAAACTGGTAAAGATATTGGTGTTATTGTTTGCAAACCAATAGTAAAAAGTTATTGTTTGGTATCCAGACAATAACATGTTATTATTTGGTATCTAGACAGTAATACTAACTAAAAATCTAAAATTAATAGATAAATTAAGTCTCATTAATAGCTAAACTGCCAAAGATATTGGTGTTATTATTTGTAGATTAAATAGTAATATGTTGCTATTTGGTATCCAGACAGTAACGCCAACTAAAAATATAAAATAAATGAATAAATTAAGTTTTTTTAATAACTAAACTGTTAAAGATGTCAGTGTTACTATTTACAGACTAAACAATAACACATTACTATTTGGTATCCAAATAGTAACACCATCCAAAAATTAAAAATAAATATATAAATTAAGTCTCATTAATGACTAAACTGTTAAAGGTGTTGGTGTTACTACTTGCAGATCAATCAGTAACACATTGGTATTTGGTATGCAAATAGTAATACTAATAAAAAATTATAAATAAATGGACAAATGAATTCCTTTTTTTTACTTTTTTAGGCTAGAAACCAGAGAAAAGGATATAGTTATTCAATTTAATGTTATAGTGACTCGTTGTGATAAAAGTGTTGTAATGACATATTCTTTGCATTTTAACTTTTTTATAGTACTTAGATGGCTTCAACCTAATAAAGGAGTGGGGGAGACATAGGAAGAGTTAGTTGGTCGAAAGAAATATTATACATTTTTATAGACATATGTAATCAATTAATGGAAAGAAGTAAGGAAAAAAGTGGTACAACAATCTCTCAAAGGTTACCATGGAAGAAGGTAGAGATGGAGTTCCAAAAGAGAACTAAATTATCATGGGAAAAATCTAAACTCAAAAACAAGTACAATTGGATGAGATCTACATGGAGCCTATGGAGGCAATTAAAAAGGAGAGAGACTGGATTAGGATAAGATCATGACGAAGGAATAATTAGTGCTAGTGATAAGTTATGGAATTTAAAAGTTTAGCTTAGTTTTATTTTTTAGTTTTCCTTGCTTTGATGCTAAAAAAATCAAATAAATGAGCTTATTTTAATTACTATGTCTTGTTTTATAGGAAAATAACAAATTTGAAACATTTTTAGATGAAGCGATTGGTCCTAAACTTGAGTATAAAATGAGTCAACTTTTTAGATATTCATTAGCAGGAGGAGGGTTTAAGTATACTCCTGTAGGTGATCGATCACAACAACAAGAAATGGATAATTTATATATTGCTTCTCCACTTCATGTTGATAATGCTTGTAATACACCATCAGGTTATGAAGATGTTATGGATGAAACAAGTGATCTTAACAATTGCTATATAGAAGGTGCATAGGAAGAAATATGGAGATATTCTACCCCTACATTGAGAGCTACATAAAATGAAAGGGATGAAAGAAAAAGAAACAAAAGGGTCTTAGAGAGTGATGGTTCAGAAAGTAACAAGAGTGCAAAAATCATTTTTATTAAAAAAGGAGGAGCTACTACAATAATATGTGAAAAGTTTGATGCTTTATTTGAAACCATTAAGGAGAGAAATACTATTGTGACGAACTTTTTGAATCTTATTGAAACATCTAAGCATAGTGTCATGGATGATTCAAAGCCTAGTCTTACTAATGTTTTGCTAAAGATTTGTGCTTTGCTTAGATTGGAGCCTAGTACTCCTAAATTTAGCTTTGCTTGTACATTGATTGAAGATCTTTAAAAAAAGATAATTTTGTTTGGTTTGCCAAGTGACATGACAATGGTTGAATGGATAAAGTTTATGTACAAGGAGTGAAAGAAGCATTAGAAATTCGTCCTAAGCATTTCCATGTTTACTTATTATTCTAGACATTCAAGAATATGTACACTTGAACTATTTAAGTTATTGTTCTAAATATTTATGAATACTCAAAATTCTTATTTTTGTTAAGGCTACTTTTGAAGTCATTGTTATTACTTGAACTTTGTAGTTTTCTAGATATTTATAGATGAATTTTACTATTTATAAAATTTTTATTATTTAGAGTGGTAGTTTCATAATTTCTTGTTAAGTTAGATTTTGATTAGAATGAATTAAGGCATTTCATGATTTCTTGTTGAGTTGAATTGTAATTACTTACTTTGATTAGGTGGAAACTCTACTCAAACTTATTAATTTATGTTCTCATGCATATATTTTAAACATTTTAGTTAAGTGCTAAAGCTTATGGAAAGGTATGATACTTATTATTAAGTAATACCAATTACATAATAGTTACTTTATTATTTTTATTCTATATATCCTAAAGCTTGGACTTTACAAGTTATGAAAATTTCATAATAATATTATATTAGTTTGTCTGAAAATAATATTTTCCTAGTTAATTTGTAGGAATGAATAATCATGGTATGCAAATTATGCAGCTTCTACAAAAAAAAAAAAAAAAGGAAACTTCTTTGTCAAATCCTTGAAAATGAGAATAAGTTTTAGGACTTAGTAGTATATGCTGCAGGATATCTATGTATTCATTATTTAAATCATATCTATAAGGAGGCATGCTACACTTTTTATCTAATAGGAGAAATGTGGATAAATAAGTTATTAACTCGTCATGAAAAATGGTGTTTTAATACATTTAGAATGAATCAAGATACATTTCGACAATTATGCATGGATTTGGAAAACAAATATAGTTTGAGGCCTTCAGATAGGATATCAATTTTAGAGAAAGTAGGATTATTTGTATATATGCTTAGTAAAGGTTCCTTAAATCGAGATGCATAAGAGTGCTTTCAACACTCTGGTGAAATTATGAGTAAAGTTTTTAAAGAAGTTTTGGATGCTATGGATAGACTTTCAAGAAATATAATCATGCAAAAAGATTCTAAATTCAAGAAAATTCCCCCACAAATTGCCCATAATGTTAGATACATGCCAAACTTTAAGGTAACAAAGTATGCATTTATCTCTTTTTACTTTTGCATAAAAACATAAGTTTAACATCTTATAAACATAATTTCATATCAGGATTGTATTAGAGCAATTGATGGAACACATATAGTAGTAACCACTTTTGAAGAGGATCAACTGTGATATAGAGGAAGAAAAGGGATAACAACCACAAATGTATTGGTAGCATGCGATTTTGATTTACTATTTACTTATGTTTTAACTAGATAGGAAGGATCAACACATGACGTACGTATTTTCCTTGATACAATTAGTAATCCAACTCTACATTTTTCAAAATCACCATCAAGTAATTTTTTTATGTTTTTAATGATTTGATTATTGTATGAATTATAGATTTAGGAAACATTTCTTTCTAATTATATGATCTTTATATGTACTTAGGAAAATATTACTTGGTAGACAAAGGCTACCTAGATAGAAAAGGATATTTGGCACCATACCAAAAGATAAGGTATTATCAATCAAAATTTTGTGGTGCAAATTTAAAAGGATCCCGAGAAGTTTTCAATCAAGTTCATTCATCTTTAAGAAGTTATATTGAAAGGACTTTTGGTGCTCTTAAGGCTTGATGGAGGATATTAAAAAAAATGCCTAAATATTCAATAATTGATCAAAATAAAATTATTTGTGCAACTTTTACATTACATAATTATATTAGAAAAAATAAACTTGGTGACTCAGCTTTTAGAATTATAGATCAAGATCCTGATTTTATACCTCTTGATATATTTCTAGATGCTATGAGTAATTCTTCACAAGAAGGTATCGAAGAGATAAGAATTGGAGATATAACAATTATTTGAGATATAATAGCTTCTAATTTGATGGCAAATAGACTAACTAGACGATAATTTTATGGTGTTATAAGCATTTGTGTAAAATGGTGTTATCAACTTTTAATTTGGATTGGATTTATTGTTAAAATTTTATTTTAATTGGTACTTTTTCAAGTTGTAATATATTTACTAGGATTATTGTCCAAACTTTATATCGATTGATACTTTTAATGAAACAATATATTTTATGATTGATAAATTATTTTTTAATTGATTTATATGCATGAAAAATATTAATTTATCAATCTTTCTATTTCTCCCATTATTAACATATAAAAATATGATATTTATTTTTGTATAAAATTTAAATTATTATAATTATTAATTTTTATTAGTAAATTTATTTATTATAAAAATTATATTAATTTATAATAAATTATAATGATATATTATTTACAATAAATTTAATCTATTAAATAATATATAATCTAAAATATTAAAAATAAAATAATACTTAAATAATTCATGAAATATACCTATATTTTTATTTATTATTTTACATATAAATAATTAATTATAAACAGCTAATTTTATTTAATATTTTTATTTAAACAACTAATACAATCATTAGTTAAAATAGTTAATACAATTAGCCATCAATTAATAGTTAATTAAATTAAGTTAATTGAATTAACTAACTATTACATCTATCAGTTAATTATCAAATGAGGCCAAATTTCTCCAAAAGCGTAAAATACTAATTTCATCCCTCCACTCCTTTTGAGTTACCTAGCATTAAGCATACAAAAGTTTAAACGACTAGTAACCATTATTCCTTCATCTCATAAACAACAAAAATATCTTATGGCATGAAAAACAAGGGTCTCATGGCAAAGTCATGATAAATCAACCTATATCAATCAGCGCAGCAGCAAGTCATATGTCAAATTAGTTAAATTCAAAGTTAAATTCAGCATAGCTAGTTCATTGCTAACACATTAAGCAAGTAGCAGATATCAATCATGATACACACACACACACATTATGTTTCCATAAAACTACGCATTCGTAAATGGTAAAAAGGAATCGAATACTTACATAAATGGTTGTAAATGTTCCAATTGAGATTTCCTCGATAATTTGATCTGCACATTTGCTTTACCCAACTAAGTACTTACTACTAAACTGAAAAGCAAAACCTGTGAAGGTATGAAAAGAAAACTACAAGCGAAAAATGTAACAATCACATAGAAGTAAAGTATGTATATCAGAATAGACAATATGAACTCAAACATAAACAAGTATTTTTTTCTACATTAAAGCTAAATAAACTAATCTCATTATTTGTATTGGATTAGAACCATTTTATTCAAATTTTATTGTATATTTAATTATTGAACAATTGTAATAAGTAGGTTGCATTTGATTTGACAGACCATGGCTTTGATATGAGTCAGCCTTATTGATATATGTAATCAAGCAGTTACGAGAACACCAGAAAAATATCAATACATAACAAACTAGGCCAATAATGTTGAAGGCGGGAAGTATAATGCACTTAAACAAGTCAAAAAATACAATTTTTGAGATTAAGCTCAAGCCCCGTGTAAAGTCATTATAAAGTGACTGCTTGGCAGCTAAAAGTGTTACAGGAATTCTAAGTAGGAGACCGCACTAGAAATGGAAAACTAAACAGATCATTCCATCCTTGGAGGCATAAGCCCAAAAATCAGAGCAACATCAATCATAAGCTCTCTCTCTCCCTCTCTCTCTTAGAAGGTACTGAAGTAGATCATTAATCTAAACTATAATAATTAGCCCACCGTAGTATTTAATATATGGTCGCCCATAATTAAGATTAACTAAGGAAGTCATCTTTCTAATTAGCTTATGCTTTTCTATTGAATCACAAAACTAACTAGAATTAGCTGTATTAGTGAGCGACTACTGGTTCATGGGTATCTTTCTCGGCCGTGTTTTTATTTTGGGTGGGAACCATTGCCAAACACCAATCTCAAAAACCCCATGGATTCGGACTTGGCCTTGGAGACGGATTAGTTTGGGATATTCCAAAAAACAAATTATCCAAGACCAAATTTGTCATGAGTAGACTTAATGGTTACACATCAATTGCTTGATAACGGAATAATAAGAAAGAACAAGAAGAAGAAGACGCATTGTTACATTTAATTTGTTAAAACTAACGATACAGATGTGGTCATCCTTGATTGCCAAAGCCAAAGAAGGAGGATTTTACTAGACTATTAAATGGACGGGCTAGAGCGGATCGAACCAGGTTTATGAGGATTTTGATCTATCATAAACTAATCTGTTTGACCCGCAAATGAAAACAAATTTATTAGTGGCACTCCAAGTCCAGTCCATGAAAGTCTTGGATCAACCGTGGACCGGCTCGTTTTGCATGTTGGTTATCCCCTCCAACATGTTGTTTTTATACAATCTACAGAAACTATGCCCTTGTTTGGTTGTTTTGCAAGAAACACCCCCAAAAATATATCCTATTCGGTTGTACCACATCCACCAAACTTTTCCCACTAGTAACCAATCAAATTAGTAAAATTAGTAAATTTACAATTCTAAATATTTGATATAATTAAATATTTGTCCCCACATGATAGTCATTATAATATAATAAAATAAAATCCACTTCTAATTTTTAATGAAATTGCTTGTAAAATTAAATATTTGGCAACCAAAATCCATTTCTATATCCTCCTAACTTGTGCAGGCAGTAATGGAGGCTCTTGAAAATATGATTCATGAATAAATTGTTTCTTCAATCCTTATGTTTCTAGACTTCCACAATCTATATACCAAACAAAACTAAAAATACATCACATTTTAACATATTTTATAATCTATAATAAAACCAAAATAATAGGATTATTTTACCAAAAAAAAAATACAATTGTTATGATATTATAATATACAAATATGTAGAATAGAAAAGGAAACAAAATGAGAAATACTCACCAATAGTACTCCAACTCCAAGTTTCCAATCAAATAGCTAGCAATCAGGATTTAAATCAACGAAGAGTCCAATATAGCCAACTAAAACACACAAAAATTCTTTTATAATGTAGTATAACTAATAGCCAATCAAACTCAAACAAAAATTAATGGCAAATCTAAAAAAATTCCCAACAAAAAGGTTAAAAAAGCATAAAAAAAATCTAAAAATAATAAATTTATTGATTGTATTCAACACAAAAACAAAAGAAATTAAATCTAAAACAATGTTACAATAACAACTATCAACTTATTCATTTATTAGAAAATAAGTGAGAGACCTCTATTTATGTATCCTCATCATTGTCAACATCTAACTTCTTATCTAGATCAATTATTGCATTTGTATTTGAATCTTCAATTGAATCATTTTTGCCTTCCTCATCATCCTCCAAATCTACAATTGAAAGTTTAATTGTTAATGAAGTTTAATAATTAAAATAAGAAAGGTTAGAAATTTTCTAAATTAATTAGGAGTTAAATCATGAAGATTACCAATAGGAATAAAATGATGGAGCCAACTTATAAATATCAATGTTTGGGAATAATTATTTTTATTTATTTAGTCAATATTAATCTTAAATTTCCCCTACTTTAAGAAAGAAAAAGTTCTAGAAATATTGAAGTGATATCAATAATGATATTTGAAATATATTTCATGGTAATTATTGATTTGAGATTAGTTTAAAATAATTTTCATAAGGATTTTCTTGCAAGATGAAAATAATTTTAATAATTGTGAATATGAGGACTTTATGAAATTAATCATTTTATTGGTAAATTATTCTTGGAAAATGGTAGAAAACTTAGATAATTATTCCTGAACTCTCAAATATGTATTTTTATAGGGTGGGGTTGAAATATTTATGCAGAAGGTTTAACTTAATAGGAAAAAGAGGAATTTTATGGAACGGTAATTATTATGGATGGCCAGGATGCACTTGGATATTTAGATGGAGGGGTTGAGATTGGATGTAGAATAAACTGTTTACTTCAGCAACACTGGATAAAAACTTTTAGCCGTCTCTCTGCACCTTTCCCCCATCGCCTCACCTTTTTATTTTTCTTTTAGTTGGCCAACCTGTTCTTTAGGGGATTCTCGGTTTTTCTGCCCTGTTCACCGCCTCTCACTCTCTTTCTCTAGCAAAATTACCAACGAACTGTTTTGGGGAAAACAAATTCCCATATCCTTGCATTGTTAAAACTTATGATCAAAACACTTAAATTTTTTTTTTTAAGAAATAGTGAATCATGGCATTGCAGAGTCCGTGATCAATCCGTCATCAAGTTGATGGGACGGCAGCTGATCACGTCCTGGTGCAGGCTGTGATTAGTTTGGTCACGTCCTGCCCTAGGCCGTGATCAGGCACACCTGTTCCCCCGTGAAGCCTCGCTTATATAGCACGGGCACGGGTGAGCTAGTTGAAGCGGAGGAAGAAGAATACGCGGGCGAGAGGAAGAAGAATTTAGAAGCTGAAGTCATAGCAGCGGCGCGAGCTGACTAAAGCGGAGGAAAAAGAACTCAGAAGCTGAAGTTGAAGTACGGGTGAGGGAGAAGGACCACCTTGAAATTGAGTTCGAAGTCGAGAGAAGGAAAGAGAGCAACATAGTCCGGTAAATTTTTAATTCAATTTATTATTTTCATTTTGTTCAATTAAATTAAATTTATTTATTTATTTGATTTAATATTTTTAATTTATTTATTTAATTAAATTAAATTTATGTATTTATTTGATTCAATATTTTGAATTTAATTAATTAAATTGTTTGATTTAATTTAGTTAGTTTTATTCATTTAATTTAATTTAGTTAATTTATTTATTTGATTTAATTTATTTAATTTATTTAATGTATTTAATTTATTTATTTGATTTAAATTATTTAATTAATTTATTTGAGTTAATATATTTAATTTACTTATTTTATTTAATTTAGTTAATTAATTTATTTGATTTAACTTAGTTAATTTACTTATTTTATTTAATTTAGTTAATTTATTTATTTGATTTAATATATTTAATTAATTAATTAATTAATTTATTTATTTGAGTTAATATTTTTAATTTACTTGTTTGATTTAATTTAGTTAATTAATTTATTCGATTTAATCTAGTTGATTAATTTATCTGATTTAATGTAGTTAATATTTTTATTTGATTTAATTTAGTTAATTAATTTATTTAATTTAGTTGATTTTTTATTTAATTTAATTTAGTTAATTTATTTATTTGATTTAATGTATTTAATTTATTTATTTGATGTAATTTATTTAATTTATTTATTTGAGTTAATATTTATAATTTACTTGTTTGATTTAATTTAGTTAATTAATTTATTTAATTTAATTCAGTTGATTTATTTATTTGATTTAATTTAGTTAATTTATTTATTTGATTTAATGTATTTATAAAATTTATTTGAGTTAATGTTTTTTATTTACATGTTTGATTTAATTTAGTTAATTAATTTATTTGATTTAATTTTGTTGATTTATTTGTTTGATTTAATTTAGTTAATTAATTTTTTTAATTTAATTTAGTTAGTTTTAATTATTTGATTTGATTTAGTTAATTTATTTGTTTGATTTAATTTAGTTAGTTAATTTACTTGATTTAATTTAGTTAATTTTTTATTTGATTTAATGTATTTAATTTATTTATTTGATATAATTTATTTAATTTATTTATTTGAGTTAATATTTTTAATTTACTTATTTGATTTAATTTAGTTAATTTATTTATTTAATTTAATTTGGTTAATTTATTTATTTGATTTTATTTAGTTAATTTATTTGTTTGATTTAATTTAGTTAATTTGTTTGTTTGATTTATTTTAGTTAATTAATTTTTTTTATTTAATTTAGTTAGTTTTATTTATTTGATTTGATTTAGTTAATTTATTTGTTTGATTTAATTTAGTTAGTTAATGTACTTGATTTAATTTAGTTAATTTATTTATTTGATTTAATGTATTTAATTTATTTATTTGATATAATTTATTTATAAAATTTATTTCATTTAATATTTTTAATTTACTTATTTGATTTAATTTAATTAATTAAATTTTTTAATTTAATCTAGTTGATTAATTTATCTGATTTAATGTAGTTAATTTTTTTATTTAATTTAATTTAGTTAATTAATTTATTTGATTTAATTTAGTTAATTTATTTATTTGATTTAATGTATTTAATTTATTAATTTAATTTAATTTATTTATTTGAGTTAATGTTTTTATTTATTTATTTGATTTAATTCAATTTTAATTAGAATTTTATAATTGAATTCATCCAGGTCCATACAAAAAAATATCGGTATTTTAGAAAGTAAATATTTTATTTTATAATATAATTTATTTTAATTAAAATGTTATTGAATTTATTCTTTAATCTATTTATCCCTAGACTATAAGTTTTTAATGTATTTCAGTTGGAAGAAACTTAATTTTGAGTTGTATTTATTTTTAATTAGAATTCTGTGTTATTCTACTTGATTAGATATTTTATTTCTGTACGTCATATTTGTTATTGTACATATCATAATTTGCGTATATTATTCTAATTTCTTTGAATTATTATGATAATTGAGTATATATTTTGCTTATGAAGTATATCCAATCTAATTTTTTAGTGCAGATAAATCTGTCCCTCCAGGTAAGACTTTTAGTTATAATTTTAGATGATATGAAACTAAATCTGAGTGTTATTTATTTTTTATAAGCCCTGAAGTCACTTTAACACCCCAGATATGGTAGGAATCACCATGAGTATCGGAGAAGAAAATGTATGTATCTATGCAAATGGAGAAATTTATGAAACGAATAAAGGCGATACATTTAGGTGTCGGAGGGTCAAAGTTATGAGAATTAAATTGGATATACCTTGGATGCATTGAAAATTGCAATTGGGCGAAAGTTAAGACTTGCGGAAAATCAAGCTGTAACTGAGTTGGAGTATAGACATCCGTTTTCACTGAACCCAATGTGATACAAAGCTTATCTATTAGAGGATGATGATGACATTCAACGAATGTGGGAAGCAAATGCCAGATTCCCCACTCAATTATCTTGCCCAGAATTGTATGCACACATCGCAAGCAAGGGATTTGATCTGAACATTACCAGTCAACCAGTTGACGAGAGTGGGCCATGCACACAACCGTCCACCAACCTATTTCCTAACTTTAGTGAAGAGCCATCAAATTATAACCCGTACCATGGTAGTCTAGAATCAGTGGATGGACAAAAAGAATTTGGATAACAGTTTCAATCTCCCGTTGTTGATTATGCTGTAGAGTCATGTTTTTCCCAGCCTGGCTATGGTCTCCTTCAATCACCCTCTATCCCGGAGGAATCAGACGACATAATGGATGATTTTGAAGAGAATGATGCACATGATGACATTCCCGAAGGATTTAATTGGAATAATGACAGTTACGATGATGACGAAGCTGATGGTGGTGAAGATGTTACCCCAGCGATCCCTGCAACACCCGTGAACCAGTATGTGGAATCAGCAGTTGCCTTTTTTGGAAGAATAAATATAGATGCGGTCAACAACAATGATTTCCTCGGTATAGGAGGTGCCATGAATGTGCTTAATGACCAAGAGCCAGATGTGGGTTGGCTGTATAGTGACCAAAAATCGTTCCGTCCCACGATGAAAATATACTCAATTCGAACCCACCACACATTTTACTCACATTACTCTTCGGCCAAGTATGAAAAGTATCGATGCCCTCACTATGGTGGACAATGCAATTGGAGGGTTAGAGCCTACCATAAGCTGAGAGAGAACCATTAGCAAATAACAAGATACAATGGACCTCATACATGTGTGTCTGCTTCTCTTTCGAGTGATCATCCAAAATTGAACACAGATGTCATTTCATCTTACATTGTGGGCTTGGTGACTGAGAACCCCAGCGTGTCCATTCGAGGGGTTATTGAGCGTATCCACAGTATATTTAGATATTCAGTTTCATATGAGAAGGCATGAAAGGGTAAACACCGAGCTCTTGCACTCGCTTTTGGGAATTGGGAAAAATCATATGCTTTACTACCGAAGTGGTTGGTGGCTGTATGACATTATAATCCTGGGTCGTACTTTGAGATTGTGAGCAGGGAATGCCCATCAAGCAGCGGTGAGAGTGTGCTAGTAGCATTATTCCATCGGGTGTTTTGGACATTCAAGTCATGCATTGATGCCTTCGATCATTTAAAATCGATAGTCCAAGTTAATGGCACATTTTTATATGGAAAGTATAAGGGGGTGTTGCTAATCGCAACTTCACAAGATGGGGATAGAAAAATTGTTTTCTTTGCATTTGCTGTAGTAGAGAGCGAAACATGCGAGACATGGGCTTGGTTTCTATCAAACGTTCAACGGCATGTCGTTAAGGATAAATAGGGTGTTTGCTTGATATCAGATAGACATCTTGGGATAGTTGCTGCCATTGCAAACCCACGCATAGGGTGGCAACCACCCCGTGGTTATCATGTGTTCTGCCTACGACACATTGCCAGCAATATGAACTCAACCTTTAGGACCGAGTGGCTGAAGAAGTTGTTCATTAGCATTAGTACATAATACTCCTAAAAAACTTCTCTAATTGTCATGACACCTTATTATCTTTATTAATTATGACATAATGTTGGGTTGTATAGGTTACCAATACGAGCGACATGTAGTGGATTTAAAGTTAGCGGAACTGCAATCGTTGCACCCAAGAGCTGCCGATTGGATTGTGAATATCCTAAAGTGTCAATGGAGCCGTGCGTATGATGAGGGAGCAGATGATGGGGCCATATGACAACTAACTTGACGGAGTGTGTCAACAGCGTCCTCAAGGGGTTAGATTTTTGCCCATCATGGGGTTAGGTTAAAGCAACAATGTATCGATTAAATACATACTTTGTTGATAAATCAGAGATAATTGTAGCACAATTACAAGCAGGAGAGGTATTTTTCGAGGATGTTCAAAAAAAGATTCAAGATTGCATTCAGAAAGCATCAACCTGCCACGTGCGCCGTTTTGACCGCCAGGGATTCTTATTTGAGGTTAAGGAGCTGTATGACTTGACGTGGAAGTAATTTGGTCGATCCTGCAAGGTTAGCCTTCGCGATCGTACATGTGATTGTGACGAGTTTCAAGTTAAGCACTAGCCCTGCCAACATGTATTTGTTGCATGTTCGAAAGTTTCGTTGGATCCCCTGCAGTTTATCAATCGTGTTTTCCGATTGGAGACAATGCTGAGTGTATATAGCTGTGAGTTCCAACCAATAGGCAGTGTGGAGCATTAATCAGCCTTCAATGGACCAGAACTCATTCTGGATCCCTCGATGGTGCGTGCCAGCGGTCGACCACGATCTAAGCGTATAAGGAACGAAATGGACTGGCAGGAGGGTCCATCCGATCCTCAAAGGTGTGGGTTATGCAGGCAGACAGGGCACAACCGCATAACCTGTTAAGCCCATCAAAGGAACTTTTGAGTGCACTCCCTATGGGTTGTTGGGATTGTGGTCAGAAATAGTAACAAATTAATGAACATATTAGCAAGTATAATACATTAGCATGAGTATTTCTTGGTGCCTTATTAGGACACTTACTTTGGATAATAACTGTGTTTAAATGTATACTTTTGTGTAATTAACTGAATTATTCCAATGTGACAGATGTTATACCCTTGACTATAATGGCTGGTCAGCGCCGTGTTATCACACCTAGGCTCAATGACGAGTCCCTTTTGTACTTGCACTCTAGACATATCTCACAGGTCATTTGGCTAGGCCATGTAAGTTTAGTAATCTATGGTTATGCAATTTGTGATTTTGAAACCCTTACCACATTAAGATTTGATATTTTTGTTTCCAGGCAGATCGACTCCTCAGGTTACGACGTGTCGCACATATGGGTCGTCTCTTTGATCCACCAGTTGCCATTGTCCCATATCTTCAGCAAGCTAGATTTTGCAATATCAGTCGTCTTGGCCATGTTGAGTTGAATGCAGCGCTCGTTTCTGCACTGGTTGAGCGATGGCGGCCAGAGACACACACTTTTCATACCACCTGTGAGGAGTGCACAATTACACTACAAAATGTCGCCATCTAGCTGGGTTTACCATGCGAAGGCGTTCCTGTCTTTGGGTACACCAGATATGACTGGCGGGTGATGTGTGAGGATCTTCTTGAGGTTATACCGCCCGATGAGTGTTTATAAGGGCAGCGCCTGAGCATCCCCTGGCTAGCAGCGAATTTTGGACAGTTGCCAGCTGATGCAGATGATGAACAAATACAGCGCTTTATGCGTACTTACATTTTGAGACTCATCAGTGGATATCTCATGCCTGACACTTCAAGCCATAGAGTGTTGTTGATGTATCTACCCTTACTAGCAAACTTCGCTGACACTGGACGGTTCAGTTGGGGATCATCGATTCTTGCATGCTTGTATAGAGAATTGTGCACGGCTACCAACCCTTGACGAGGTAAACATTCGGTAGATGTTTGCATCTTCTACATCTATAGGCATGGGATCGATTTCCCATTCTAGCACCGATGGCACCTCCATATTCAGAACCCCGTCTAGACATTTACCCTGTGCTACCACCATTGGGCTTCAGGTGTGGGTCATTTTTATATTTTCATTTAATGTATTTCCCCTATTAGTATTAAATTACGCATAAAAAATAATATATATTTTGCAACTTTCGCAGGTGGAAGAATACCGGATTGCTTCATCGGCCTCCAATAAATGCCTTACGGTAATTCAGAATATTGCTTGATCAGATGAAGGCTGAAGAGGTTAATTATGGCTTGTTTTGTTGTATCTAAATTGACTATCTCATATGTAGTTACATGCTTATTTATCTTTCATTTACTTAGTGCATATTATTTGGCGGCCTCATGATATGGATAGTGTCTGGCAGCTTGTGCCTGAATATTGCCTTATCTCACCTGACATATGGTTGGATTCAGTCCCGATCATATGCTTCCATATCATGGAATGGCATTATGCAGATCGTGTTCTTCGCCAGTTTGGTAGGCGGCAACCAATCCCACAAGAGTCATTCAATCTTGGTTCCTTGTCATACCTTACAACTTCAAGGAAAAACATCGAAGGATTAGCGCTAAGAACACATGGTCTACATTAGTGCTTGAGATGCATGGCGAGCCACGCTTTCACTGACTAAGATGGAGACTGATGCTCTTCATCGTTGTTCGGGATACATGTCATGGTATTGGACACACACGAGATGATGGATTCATCCAGCTAGCAATAGTCCAAGATTTGTGGTAATCATTCGTCCTTCATAATATGATTTATAACTTTTTCAAAATATTATAATATAAATTAACACATTGTACTTATTTTTACTTATCATGTAGGTCGATGTTACTGAGAGACTACGCACGATGAGCGTCGAGGATCCCCCAACTCTCGGGTACAACCAATTTAGGGAGATAGTGGACCAGGAATCTGACCGCATGCTGCGTGCGTTGGGTGAGCATCGTGACATGATAGCTTCTCAGCCAGTTTTTCTTACAGATGAATTATCGAGACCACCCATCCCTGAGCCTAGGCGTGGTAGGAGGGCCTATGGCTTTATGTCTTTTAGGGATCCCATTTTGCCTAGACATGATGATGACGATGACAGTGCACATTATGGCCATCGATCATGCCACCGGCGGATGTCCCCTCCGGCTACGCCCCTCGCTCGATGTAGCCCGATGCAGGAGGTGCAGGTCTATCTACATACATGCCCTCATGACATTTCATAACAGGTGGAGATGCTGGCCCATCATCGTTCTTCACGCCATCGCCATCACCCTTACACCAGTGAGTCCCGGGTTCTCTGACGGCGTTTTTATCTGAGCTGCTTGCATTTACATCTGAGTACGCCAGTGGATCCACATCGCATCAGCAACAAGAATTTTTTACCCCACAAAATCCTATTCTACCATTTTACTCATCCTAGCTTGGACTTAAACTCTCTACTTACCACGGGTCATGCCAACCCCACTCAAACAGACTCCGATGAGGGTAACGATGGAGATGAACAGCAGCAATCTCTTGTTCAACGACCGCAACGAGCGAGGCGACGCCCTCGATGTAGGATTGGGAGTTATTACTTTGATAGTTGATTATTTCATTATTGTACAAAACCTTTATAACTAATTTGATAATTTAATTCATTCATTCATTCATTCTTCTGTACAAAATTAATTCTGTCTCATTTTTCATTTATCATAATGTTCAAATTTGTAAATAAACTACACAAACCGAATATTGTCTGCACACTTATCCATTAATTCAAACCATACTAAATAATTAAGTCCATTATTGATATTGTTAATTAAATTTTCTTACACATTTTTAAACATGACTTATAACACTATAAAATTTTATAGTTATCTTTTTTCCATATCATTTAACAATTTATTTTCAAATTTTTAATCAACTTTTTTATCACAATTTATGAGCTTTTTATGAACCCTAAAAATTATATGTCCTAAAATGAAAATTAAGTAACATGTTATAATATTGTGATTCTTACTTAAAACTTTCTTAGCAACATATTATCCTCATATATGTAAGTCTTTACAAATTAAAATCATTATATTTTGATTTAAGACTCCTTACATTTTGATAAGTAAGATTTAAAAATAAAATAAAAAAGGGCCACAGACTAAATTAGTATCGTTAATAATTTAATTAAGGGACCTAAATAAAATAATTATAAATTTGACATAGATTAAATAGAATAAAAAACCTTAATTTAAATAAAAAAAATGATAAGAGAATATATAATAATCTGTACTTTTTAAAATTTTAATTATTCCAACTATCTTATAATATTTACTAATTTAATTATATTGTACATATATTGTATAATATTATGGGAGTAATAAAATTATTATTTATTTTTAAGAACCTTCAATAATTAGTATCAAAGAAATATCTTGTGTTTAAAATAATTAGAATGGATATAAATTGGGTTAAAATTAAAAATAAATTAAATAAGGGCCACAGATTAAAATTATGTAAAAATTTAATTAAAGGGGCTAAAATAAAATAAATAAAAGGTTAATAAATGCTAAAAAATATAAAAAATTTGAGACTGAAACAAATTAAATTACATAAAATAAAATAAATAAAAAGTTAGTATATTTTGAATAAAATGAAAAGTCCATGGTAGAATTAGAAATAAAAATCTAATTCTTTCATATAGTAATAATAATTAATTTTTATTTCATCGCATAATTGAAAATAATCTTCTTTATTTTGTTTATATTTGTATCATTATAAAATTTATCAAATTTAATAAAAATTTTATTATAATTTATTTTATTATATTTCGCCTAAAATATATATTATGTAAAATTTATAAAGTAATTTTTAATATTATATTTATTACACTACTTTTAAATTTATTTTTAATTAGATTTTATATATTATTAATACATTTTTATTAAACAAATTTATTTACAAGTATAAAAAATATTATTTATATAATTTTTTTAAAAAAAATTATTTAAAAATAAAGTAAAGTTATTTTTATTAAATTAAAATAAAATTAATTAAAAATATTTTTTTGATTTAATTATTTTTATTATAATATATTTTATGATTTAAAATAAAATTATTTTTACTAAATTTTTTATTAAATTATTATTATATTTTTATGTAAAAATACTGTACGTACAATGTGCGCATGCACAATATACAATGTACAGTTCGCATGCACAGTATACAGTGTGCCTGCAGTGCATTATACGTACAGTGCGTACAGTACTTTTTCGAAAAAACATAATAAACAATACCCACAATTAAGGGTTTGGGCCAATATTCTTTTAGATATAGTAAAATAAGAATTTCTTTTTTTAAAGGCAGTATTTCGGTAATTTCGCCGTCTTTCTCCTCCTCCTCCTTCTTCTTCTCTCGGACAGCTTCCTCTCTCTTTCTGGTTTTTCTTCTCACCGCCATTCTCCTCCCTCGGCTCCAGCTGCGAAGCCGTCTCGTGCCATCGCCGGATCCCGTATTTCATCCGCGTTTATAGCACGGCATAGCAGTAGCTAGTCTCAGCTGCCTTTGACTTTATCGCGCGATGAGGTTGATGAACGCATATATGGTTAGGCCAGCTTCTGTCTCCGGTGCAAAGATGCTTGCTTTCAGCTGCTGTTGCCGTGTGTTCTTCTAGAAACCAGCGTTTGGTAGCCAGCTCTCTCTCTTTTTCTTTCCGATGGAGGCCTCTCTCTCTCTCTCTCTCTGCTTTCTCCAGTTGCCCTTTTCTCCCTGTTCCAGCTCTCCTTCACTGTGCCGTCGTCGGTTCTGTATCACCCTGCTGTCTTGCACACCACCACAAGCTCACGTGTTGTTTCTCTTCAATTCGACAACTTGAGTGTGAGGAGAGCTGCAAATCTACCTCCGAAGATAGCAACAGGAGGGATGCTGTTTCGACGATCTCTCTCTTCTCTGGACTCCAATTCCTTCTTCCCTACAGCTGTCAGAATGTGAGAGAAGCCGAATGCTGGAAAATCCAAGTGCTTAAAACTAAATCTGCTTCGGCTAGGTTAGCTTGCTTCTCACTCTTTCGACAATTTGTTGTTTCATGGATTTCCCATCTAAAATTTCGTAAAGATTGCAAGCTAAGACAGCTTCTTAACTTTGATCTAATCCAATTAATATTATAGTATTCGTTGTTCTATTTTCACTGTCTTATGACTATTCTTCATGAGCTTTGGTTTGTTTGGAAACATTTTAGGATTTCCTAGTTGGGAAACGGGAGAGTTTAAGATATAAATGGATTATATATAGCAAAGACTCATTTAAAAATTCACTATTTTAAATGGCTTTTGGGCTAATATTTAAATTCCAACGCATTCATCCATGTTAAACTAATGCCAATGAAGTTGGAAATATTTAAATTCCAAGGTCATATATGCAATTTCTAATAAAATTTTTTCTTGTATCCTAAAAGGGCTAGAAAGCTATAATGCTAGTTTGAAATGGTGAAATAATGATTTTATACTCAAAAGTTTTAGATGATTATATTTAAAATATATCTATATTGTGAAAATTTAACATTTTTATATGTGGACTTCAACTTTGGATATTTCTAATAGGTATGATTTTCTTTATTCTTTAAAAGAAATTGAGAATATAAAGAGATGATAGTCTAGAAAGATGAAGTAATAAAAGGTAAACATTTTTTGGACTTTTAAGTTCTATTATGTAAATTTCTATTGTTTAAATGTGAAGTTCCTAAAAAGCGGTATTATTTAAGTTGAAGGTTAATTTAGGAATTACGAATATAAGAAGCAAGATAAATGGAATGTTATTCTATTATGATTAGAATTTGGATTTGTAATATAGAGAAGGAAAGTTAGTATTGTGTATATAATACTATATTATCATAAATTGATAAATAAAAGAAGGTAAAAGGAGGAAGATAAAGTGAGAGTCTTTGAATCTATAGACGACTCCAAGTGAGTATATATCTCACTACTGACTTTATCTTAATATATGACTGAATTACATTCTTCTTATCGGTAATATATATCATATCTATTATATGAACTTAGCTTTGTGATATAAAAATTATTAGCTATTGAGAGTATTCATTGATCAGAGTGCGCAATGAAAGCGTAATTGTGATTATTAGTTAATATTTGACTAATGATGATAGACTTATAATAGATCATATTATGATTATGTTGTATACTTTAACTACTCATAATTATGGAATAGTTACCATGTGGACTTGTATTAGATTTGGTGATATGTATAAAATGAAACTCAAGGGGATTTATTCTATTATGAATTGAGCCTTAGGAGGCAATGGAGAATTGTGAATTATGCTAGAGAAATGACACTGAATATTATGATTTATGATGAAATGGTGATTTGAAAGCTGGTGGGAAATTCCTAGCAAATAGTCATGAAAGATATAGAATTGATATGAGGGCTGGATAGGAAATTCCTAGCTGACATTTGAGGAAAGTATAGAATTGACCTTGATACCAAAGAGTACCTATATGCATGATGTTGTATTTAAGTATGTGACATATAACTATTTATGATTGACTTTTATTGATGATGTAACTATAATGATTTGTTTATATTTGAGCCTTAATGACTAATTATGAATATGATGATCATCTAGAATGGGTGATGAGTGATTGATTGAGTTTATGATAGTTTGTGATTTGAGACATGGGATCTAAGTGGTTCATAGGTGAGCTTTTGACATAAGACTAATTGTGTACATTACAGAGATCCAAAAATAATAGGTTTGCTAATATGATTAATTTATGGTTATTATAAATTAATTATCTGCTAAATAGTAGTTGATATATGTTTACTAAGTTTTTATAACTCACTCTATTGTGCCTTCAATATTTCAAGTTAGATAAGTACCTCTAAGTCTTGTAACATTTGTGGAGATCTAAGACTGTTTTGCCATGAGATTTGATAGTTAGGATAAGAATCAGCAATCAAATAGAGTCTTGATGAATTATATGATAAGATGAATTGATTGTAGAAGTGTGAAACTATATTGTTTTATATGTGAGTTGATTTTGTCGTATCTAGATAAAAGCAGATTTTGAATTATAGGGTGTGTGGCCTTTAGAAAATGTCCAAAAATAAGAGAAATTTTATCCATTTTCTCATAAAAATTTTAAAGTAAAATTCCAAGTCTCCTTGACTTGAAATTTGAAAACTCTCATTAGGTAAAAAGAGTTAAAAATTATTAAAGCTTGTGGCAATCAATAATGGGATCCAGGCCGATCACAGTTTGGACGGGTTGTGACAAAATGCAAATCAAAGCTTGAACTTTCTTTGGAAAGAGATAACATCTATACTTATTTAGCTTACACCCTCTAATACTAAATATTGATTTGGATGCCACTGTTATAATTGACACACTCAACAAGTTACAAACCATGATGGCTAAATCTAGAAATCTATTCTTGTGCACCTTTCAAGAATCTAGAACATCCAAATTTTCATAATGAGCAAATTCAAGCTTTGGATCTTCCAAATAAATCTCTAATTGAGATTTTCCAACTCTTGTAACAATTTAAGAATTAAAGGACTTGAAATTCTAAAAAAAATCATACAATAAAAAAATAAAAATAATCAAAATACAATAAATTGTATAAAAGTATTGAATTATATTTATAGGCAACAAATTAGAATTGAAAGTGGGAAAACTTACAATGAAAAGTTCCTTTAGTTTGTTACTTGTACTTGAACTTCCAAAGGATGACATGGAAGTAACACTTGAAGATTGGGTTCCTTAGGAGTTTAGAGGTGAATGCTTAGGATATACCTTATGAAGTTAAAAAGCTTTTGTTTCACAATTTCAATTTTTTTCTTCACAAGTTGTAAGGTCAATAGTATTGTAGCAAAACTCCAACAAAGAAAGTTTAATTATTGGATCAAATATGGCCACCATAGTAAGCAAAATATTATACTCAATCTAATATTTTTCAAATTTAGCCTTCATGTTAATAGCCATCTCTGTTATAGTTTCATCTCTGTTCTTCAAATTATCTAATAGAAGGTATTTAATTTTTTAAACTTGAGTGAAATACAAGTTTGTAGTTGGATAACTTGAACCAAATATTAAATTTGTCATCTCATAGAAAGGCTTTAAAAGTCTTGCCCGCTCCATACTAGATGAATAATGCTTGTAGTTTTTATCAACAATTACAAAGAAAATAAATGCTTGTTTATATTTTAAAGTACTATCAAGCATGAGAAAAGTGGAATTCCATCTAATAGGCATATTTAAGCATAATTTCACACCTTCATTAATCAATAAATTTTGGACAATCTTATCAAAGCTTCTTGTTCTTACCTCTAAAACCTTAACATATTTTATATTTTTTCTAATTTTAACAATAGTACTTGAGGCCACTTTCAACCCATCTTGAATAATAAAATTTAAAATATGTGCGCAACATCTCATATGAAAGAATTTACCATCATACAATAAGTTTTTTTTCCAAACAAAGTTGTTCTTTCAAATAAGACTGCATGTTACCATTTGTAACGGTATTATCCAATGTTAGAGTAAAAATATTTTTATCTATCCCTAATTCACATAAGAGTTCCATTATTTTTATAATAATTCATACTCCATGTGTAGAGGTGGCATGCCACAAAAAGCTAGGATTTTATTATTTAACTTCCAATTAAGATTAACATAGTGAACAGTTAAATGAATGTAGCTTTCTTGAGTGCAAGAAGTCCACAAGTTAGAGGTAAGATAAACTCTACCCAAAATTTTTTTCAATTCATCTCTCACCCTAACCTTTTCATTTAAATAAAGCTTCCACACATTAGATATAGTTATGTTTCTATAAATCATTTTCACATTAAGGTTTAAATATTTCAACACATCCCTAATTTCATTTATTCAATAAAGGTGAAAAGGAGATCATGTTTTGTAATTGTCAATGCTACTTTATTCCTAAAAATCACTTGATCAATTTTTCTTTAATTTTTCAAGTTTTTTACATCTTTATGCATGACGGGCAAGGCTTAAGGTATTGGCTTATGTTCCATCTCCCCCGAATTAAAGTTCCACATTCTTTACATTTATCTCAATGTCTACCTTCTTCACATATTCACATATTCTCATAAAAAGTTAAGACATCTAATGTTGTTTTCTTTCTATTATGACATTCATTAGCTTCATGTTGTTTAGGTTAATTTTTATAAGCATGAGTACTTTCATTAACAATATTAATGTTTTCAATTTCATTATTATTCCCCTTATAGGCACATCACCTTCCTTATCCTTCCCCCCCAAATATTTTGATATGTAGATTGTGATTCCATTATTTAGGACTATTACAAAATGCATGTTGACATAAAAGTGTATATTTAATTAACACTCATACACACAACAGCACAATAACACTCATACACACAACAACGTAAAACAACAAATTAGTACTCAAACTAGTATAATGCAAATAATAGCCTAAACAAATAGCAAAATGAAAATAATAAAATATTTAGAACTTGTATCTTCACATAATTAAGTTAAGGAATTGTAAAAGAAGAAAAGTAGCAAAACCACATAAAAAAATAAGTCCATCAATCCAAACATTATTTCACTTTACAAGTTTATAAACATATTTTATCAAGATAAAAAGAGCAAATTTAAGTATTAGAAAATAATTTAAAATGAGTGATGAGATGAAGACAAGTTATTCTAATTTACTCGAATAGATATTGCAAGTTATTTGACAAACAAAAGTCAATCCTAGTTTCCATTCAAATTTTATGGACTAAAACTCCAACAAAGCAAGTAAGCATAATAACAAAGAATGCAACATTAACAATAGTGTGAATCAACCAAAGTTACACAAAAAGCAATAATAGTAATGGATTTAAAAAAGTATTAAAATTTTAAATAGTAATAACAAAGATGCCTTGTTACATTTTGCCATACAAATTCATTGTTAGATTTTAAATATCAACCATGTAAATTATATTTACATTTCATAAAGATTTGACATAATTTGTTATTTCACTTGTGTTCTCCAAAATTGGTGTAAATCATATTTTTCAAATGTGAAAAAAAAAATTTTATATGTTTATTATTGTTATATCAATCTAAAGTTTGGTATGCAAATTAATAACCATTTAAAATTCAATGATTCAATTGATAAAATTCATATCTCAAAAGGAATTATACAATAATATTAAGTTATACTCAAGGTCATTTGTATGTGTCTTTCCATATTTATTCATAATATCATATAAATATGAAAAGATATTTTAGTAACTTAGCAAAATGGGAGTCATTGCTAATTTGATAACAAGAAATATGAAATAGAGATGATATTTTAGAAGTTGTAAAGAGTAAGTTGATTGCTAGTTAGAAATATTATTATAATATTAATTAATCCTTTTATAATAAAAGAGATGGTTTAGATGAATAATCCACAAGACAAATAAATATATAGAGATATGAAATTAAAATAAAAAGGAAAGTAGAATTCTTCAATAATATCATATCATAGGCCATTTGAGTGAAAATAAACAAATGAATAAGCCATTAGCTAAGCTAAGAAAAAAATAAAAAAAGGGCTTATTGGTTTGTCATTGCTCTCAATTATTCGTCATTGCTAATAAGAAAAATATTTACTATCTTATTTTCTCCTATTTTATATCTCTTAGGTGTTACATATGCTTAATTTTATAAAATTGACCTTGTTTTATAATTTGTGATTGATTTTACAATATTGTGAATTTATTTGGTAAATGCCAAATTTTAACACCTTTCTATATTTTAGCTATGTCTTAGGCTTCAAATGTTAGATTAAGACAAATTTTATATTGTTGAAAAGTTTAAAGAGAGAACTCTAACCTTTATTTTTTAGTCCAAGCCCAGTTTAGAGATTTTGGAGGTAATTTGTGGTTGAGAAGTTGAAGTCATGTCTTTATCCTAGTTGAGACCCCCTCTGTGTTTAGGCCATAATTAGAGCTACAAATGTCAAATTAACCTAAAGCCAACACCTAAATTTTCATAAGACGTAGGCTTATAAGTTTGATGTTATGAATTATTGAAATTACATTGATTTTGTGGTCAAACACTAGTTGGAAGTAAGACCTACAAGAATTCACTAATGTAATTGTTGGATTTACTTGACTTGTAAAAAAATAGGTTTGGGCTTCTAAAAATTAGGAAAGCCTTATTATTGTAATCCTAAAAGTCATATAGTGCAAGTCCAATAGGGTTTTAACTTAATTAGGTTAAATAAATAGGGAGAACTTGTTAGACTTTAGACTTTCACACAAATTTAGCAGCAAATAGTTTTCTCTTTTCTATTCTTCAATGGAAGCTTAAACTCGTGGTAAATTCAAGGAGTTTGGGACTCTCCTCTTAAGGATTATGAGGTTATGAATTGTAATGTTTGTTTCCTTAATTAATTTTCCTCTTTCCTTATTTACTTATTTTGAATTCTTGAAATTACTTGTGTTGGATGTTGATTTGATATAATTAATGTTCATCCTTGTGATTTCTAATTCTATTTCGATATGAAATTATGGTTGATAAATCATAGTTTTATATGTAGGGATAAAGGATTGAGAGATTGATTTGGAGATTTCTAATTTAATTTCTCAATTCAACTGAATTCTATTATTAAATTAGTTTTAATTTAGTCAATAAGATTATAATGATTGCTTAATCGACTAATCTTAATTAATTAAATCCTAAGCGATTATTTAGCATAGGATTCATGAATTATCATAGAGATTCCGGGTAATTCAAGGTTGAAAAATTAATTAAGAAAGTCGAATCTAAAGTAATTTATGATTAATCTAAACTAAAGTTCTCAATTCCTTGGATTGATTATTTCATTACACTGAATTCTTTTATCTACTTTTTGTTTTACTTTTATTTTATGCTTATTTAGTTTATTGTTATTGTTTTAATTTCATGCAAACAAACCCCTAAACATTGACTCTGTGTTCTACATAATCTTTCGTACAACATACAACATATTGAATATTGTTATAGCATTTTGTTTTTATTGCATTTGAATTAGTTTTTTTTCATTTTTATTGCATCAATAATTCAAAAATTGTGTAGGTATTGTTAGGAATTCATTTAGAAAAGATAAAATTAAAAGATCATTAGGGAGACGACTTGATTGTGCCACTTTTCTACATTATTTCTTCAACAAATCAGTTTTAACTAATTTTAGTGCATTACGACGTATATATAAAAAATTTGGCACTGTTGCAAAGGATACCCTTGAATTTATTTTTTACTACATATTTCTAGTAGTATATCACACAATTATTGAAGCATTTCAGTTAATAATTGCATCTGTTAATTGTGTTTTTTACATTTTATCATAACTAGAATATTTTATATTTTCTTGCATTCCATTGCATTATTTATTTTCTTTTCATAGCTCCACTTTAATTTGTCATGTTTTATTATATTATACATAATCCAACATTAAAATAGAGGTTTTTGGCTCAAGAAAATCATTTTTTAGCTTACCACCCTTAAGAACTATACTGGGTTTTACTAACTCCGATTAAGTTAAAATTTTTACAAGTGTTAGATTTGATTTTTCTCATCAATAGTCACAAGCCTTGCTTATGAGGTGCCTTATTTTTTGGACTAAATTCCACTATTTTGACCTTTTTTAATTTTTTTAAAGATTTTTTATTGTATTTTTAGGTTCTGCATGGTTATAGAAGACTTTCCGCAATGGTCTCATAATTTTTAAAAAATTCTAAATAGGTAAATTAGATGTGTTTAGGTTGATTTTTCATAATACTTTTGCATTTTGGTGTTTTAGTGTTTCTATGCTTTTGTTTGGTGTAGTTTATTGTAGTGCAATTTAGTAGTAGTGCATGAGAAGCAGGATTGTTGTTGAATTGTTAGATTTTGATTCTGAAATTGATAGGACTTTTCATTTCCTTCGTATGAGTAAACAAATAGGTAGTTCTAACCCTCACCCCCTATTTTGACTCCCTATATAACTCAAAAAAATATGGCAAATAACAATAGAATTTTAAAAGAGTTGACTACCCCTGATGTTACCTATCAACCATTAAGCATTTGATATCTTAAACTTAATGTTGATTTTGAATTGAGGTCTGGTTTAATACATTTACTTCTAAGGTTTCATGGTCTTGCAAGTGAAGATCCATATAAGCATTTGAAAGAATTTCATGTGATACGTTCAACTACAAAGCTTTAGGGAATTTTTGAAGATCATATTAAGCTCAGGGCATTCCCTTTCTCTCTGACAAATGTAGCTAAGGATTGGTTGTATTACTTACAACCTATTCTGTTACATGCTGGACAGAAGCAATAATTCTTGGAAAAATTCACCTTACTTCCAAAGCTGTTGCAATAAGGAAGGAGATTTGTGGAATTAGGCAAATGAAAAGGGAGACACTATATGAATATTGAGAGAGATTTAAGAAGCTGTGTGCTAGCTATCCCTACCACTAGATTAGTGAACAGCTTCTTATCCAATATTTTTATGAAGGCTTACTTCTTATGGATAGAAGTATGATTAATATAGTAAGTGATGGAGCATTGGTGGACAAAACACCTATGGTGTAAGAGATTTAATTACAAATATGATAGCAAATTCACAATAATTTCAAACAAAAATTATGGCTACTACAACTAAAGGCGTTAATGAATTGAATTTTGCTAATTCAAACTAGCAAAGACTAGAAAAATAAACTAAATGAATTAACTTCTTTAATAAGGCAAATGGCTATGGGATAATAGCATTGAGTTCCACCCCTCTTGCCAGAATTTGTAAATTTGCTTATGTCCAACTTATCCAACAAATTCCTATCCTCCCTTACAAGATGATGAGTGTCTTTCTCTAGCTTATGCAACAGCCATCTTCCTTGGACAAACTTAATACCAGCAGCCATAATTAAACCAGTATTAACAGTAGCAAATTTAATATTTTAGTTGGAGAGATAGCCAGTTGTACAACCAATTTCAGCATAACTAAAATTACAGATATAATGCAAACCAAAATCAATATCATTCTGCATACACCAGAATTTAGCTTAATCCTATCTAACAACTCAAAGCAAATACATCTTGCTCCTAACCATCATTTGAAGAATTAGTTAAGCAAATGGTAGCAAATAACTTGCAATTCTAGTAGAGAATAAAAGCTACCATGATGAATTTGCAAGCATAAATTAGCCAATTAACTTCCTCACTAAGTGAGCTTAAGGCATAAAGATCAAATTAACATTCTTCAAGTAATACAAGAAATAAGGAAGTTGTAAATGCCATTATGCTGAGAAGTGGTGGAGAAGTTACCAATCCTTCATGTTCACAATCAGAAGATGACAACCAAAACTAACAAAAAAAAAACAATAAAGAATTAAGTAGAAATAAGAGATCAACTAGACCTGAAACAACTAGAAGAGAAAAATTATAATAAACTAGAAAAAGAAATAGAACATAGTGACAGTGAGGTGAATTCTTTCCTTATCCCTTCCCTATTCCAAATAGAAGACTTTTTCATCAAAAGAAAAATAAAAGAAAAATGAAGATGAAAATCAGATTTTAGATTTTAGAGTCCTTTAGAAAAATAGAAGTTAACATACCTTTATTAGATTTGATAAAATAAATTTCAAGGTATGGTAACTTCTTGAAAAATTTATGCATCAATAAGAGAAAATTAAGGGTGGATGAAAAAATAAGTGTGAGGGCAAATGTGTTTGCAATCATTCAAAGAAAACTTTCAAGAAAATGTAAAGATTTAGGCATATTTACCATTCCATGCATCATAGGAAAAACCAGAATAGAGCATGTCTTGTTAGACCTAGGAGCATCCATAAATGTCATGTCCTTTTTTGCTTTTAAGGCCTTGAATTTAGGAGTTTTGAAAGAAATAAGGTTTGTTGTTCAATTAGCAATAAATCTAACATATATCCCTTAAAGTTGTTGAAGATATTCTAGTGCAGGTTGATGGATTAATCTTCCCAGTAAATTTTTACATTTTGAAGATAAAAAATGATGATTCTAACTTTTTTCCATCAATCATTCTTAGTCGGACTTTTCTCAAGATAACAAAGACCACAATTAATGGTTGAGATTTGATAGTGTTATAACTAAGTTTGGTATTTCTAAAGATATGCATGATAACTCCATATCCTTTCTTAATATTTTGGAGCCTTTAGAGCATGGTTTTCCTTATTCTAATTTTTCTATTTCTGCTACTATTTCTACTATTTCTGATTATGACATTTCTATTTCTAATTTTACTAGTTTTGCATGTGTTGATTCTAAATTACATGCTAATGCTATTCATGATTAACTACTTACTGAGTTTCCTAAATTTTCTAAATTTATCAATTATGTTGATAGCCATGAATGCATTGACTCTATACAAATAACATGTTATTGGTATGAATTTTTTAATTTTTTTTAAAAGAACTATGGAAATGAAAGGTCATCTCCATAAAGCTCATGAGCACCAAAATTTTCTTTGGCTTTATATAAATAATATATCATATGTATAGGTTTTTATTTAAAAAAAATTAAAACCTATATTGATGACATGTCATTTGCATACGATCATTGGGACTTAGTGTCCCTTGACACTATACAAATAACTTATCATCTGCATAAGGGATAAGTGAAGTTCTTGCAAGCCTCTACTCAAATGACTTTGTCATCTAGATAAGGGTTAGGGGCATGCAAAATAACACAGATGCCCTTCATGACCCTTACTTCAAATGATTAAAAATTTCCTATCCAAATAATAAGATGTCATTGATAAAGGGTGGCCTAATAAAATTTCTAATGTGTCATTTCCCTTTCATTTTGGTGCATAAACAATAGCTCTTCCTTCCATTTCTTTAGCTTCTTGAGGTAACTTTCTTACATTTTCTCCATTATTGTTCTTAGATTTTTATTCTCTCTTATATTTTCTTACTTTAATTTTGTAAGATACTTAGATTGTGTAATTATTACTTGCTATAATTTTCATTTTTGCTATCTTCAACTACTTTATGTCTCTTCATTGTAAGGTAATTTATTTTAATTAATTTTTATTTGAGATTTGTTTACTGTTACTTGGTCATCATTTATGTTTATTGCTTTAGATTTGGCAAATGCATTTGTAGTTGATAATTGCTAATTTTGTTTATTGTAAAAATGGATAAATTGTTATTTTTAGATAATATTTTTGAATTAAATGTGTTGGATGTCTCTTGTCAAAATTTGTGAGGTAGTTTTTATGTTAGTGTGTAGATATTGTTTATTCTAAGCTATGTGTGATGAATTTATAATTGTTGTTAACAATAGTGAGATTATTATTAAATAATAAAATTATATAAGTTTCAAAAATTATAGTAATAAAAATATAAAAAAATTTATCAAGCAAAGTATTTAAAAATTTAATATATATTTTATATTAAAATTTTAAATTATTTAAATTATTTCTATAATAAAGAAAAATATATTCTTGTCATAACAATAATTTAGTATAAAAATAGTAATATCATAATTATTATAATTTTATTAAAATTTTTATATTTATTATGAAAAGTATTTAATAATTTTATATTTTAATATAGTATCACTGCCATTGACAAGCTAACATTGTTATGTTAGTATGCAGATAATGTTTATTCTAAATTATATGTATGATGAATCAATGTTTGTTGATATAATTAAATAAAGAAAAAACATAAATTCTAAAAAAAGTATTTAATGAATTATGTTTTAATGTACAATATGAGCAAAATAACTAAGTTATGTAAAATATTAAATAATGTATACTATTAAATAATTTTGGGTAAAGCATTTAATAATTCTATGTTTTAATATAAAGTATTGAATCAGATATGATTGTTGGATCAATAAATTTATGAGTAATATTTGATTTGTACTAATTATATGTTAATTTAATGGAAAAGAATATATTAATATTGTGACAAAAAATAAATTTTAAATTATAAAATAATGTAGCTTTCAAAATTGAAAGAAAATTGAGATAATATAGTATTATATAATTTCTAAACATATATTTAAAAAATCAAAGTGAAGAAAAACTTTACTTTATATTGTTATTAATATATAAATTGTTGGAGTTAGTTTAGTTTCAAATAAAATAGTGAATAAATGATGAAAAATTTATGTATAATACTAAATGAGTATAGGATTTAGTACAACCAAAATTTATCATGCGTATTAGTATTGAGCATAAAAGGTGATTTTTTATATTAAAATTATTGTAATTGTAAAATTACCATAATTTCAAATTGACAAGCACTTGCAATATAATCTTAGAACCATTCAAATTGACAACCTTGAATTGTTTTATAAATTTGGATTGTTTAGGGTAGGTCTTTTAGTTATTATTGCTAACTTATTTGCTCCTCATTTTATGTTGTAAAAATTCCTTGTCTCTTCATTATTCTTTAGATGTGTACTATATTGATGTGTAGCTTGCACATTTAGAGAATTGAATGAAGATGTTGTCAAATTTTCTATATTTAAGAAACATATCATGTATGAGTTGGGGTAATAACTATATAAATATCTCAAATAAGATAAAGCCTTATCATTTAGAGTTTGAGTGATATAGTGGATTTAACACATAACACATAATGCACACAAGATTTAATCCTATAATAATTTGTCATATTTTTGCCAATTACACCATATTTGTTCATAAAAGCCAAATAAATTTATGAGTAGCTTATCCGATTGTTAAGAGCAATCCTGATCATAATCGATGTGGATCCCGATATTTAGTTTCCATAAGCCTTAACATTGATTCCCATAATTCTACCCAACTGAAGTATGCCTATTTCAAGAAGACTTAAATTATACTTTAATTTTATTAAGGAAAAATGGGCGAAGTCTCCTATGGTTCTAGGCACTTTCCAAAGGCCACATACCCTAAAATACAAACACAGATACAACAACAACAAACATACATAAATTCTATACAATTTCAAGGCATATATGTTGATAAACAATTTAACACATCAATTGATATATCAACAACATGTCTATTTCAAATATTGATCCTAATCTTACTGTCAAAATCCTTTAATAAGGTGGTTTTTAATTCTCCATAAATATAACAAGGCTTAAAGACACTTATCTTAACATAAAAACATTGAAAATAAAATGGAATGAGTTACGAGAACTTAATGAGCACATATCTACTACTACTAAGCCTTGATTTTATTATATTAAATGGTCACATGCTGCGTAAGTATTTGATTGAAGAAATAAATAGCATTCAAACTCTTTAGATTTTTTAAATATACAAAACTAAGCCTCAAATTTAGTATTCACTTGCACATAACTTGGATTCTATATTTCACATCACAAGTTCTAGTAATCTCAATTATTCACTAATACATGATATATTATCATTCTTTATACCACTTGTTTTGGGTAGTTGTTATAATCACAAATAACTATTAAGGCTCAATCACAATCAAATCATCATGCTTGCATCAATCCCTTATAATCATATCAAATAATAATATTCAATCATAAATAATTTTCTAATATCAAATTAGATTAGATAACCATTTATAAGAAATATACATGCAACTACCTTTGACTCTCGAGTCAATCCTATATCCTTCACAAATTGTTTATGGGGAATTTCCCATCTGGCTTTCATGTTATCGCTCCTTTCACATTTCTCATGTCAAATGCCATTTATGATATAATTCATATCATAATATATAGAGTAGAACTCGGTTCTACAAATCACAATTTTGAAGTAAATTCATCATGAATAGTTATTTCATCATCATAGGGCAAATATCAACACATAGCAGTATCTATATAACATCATCACCATGCTTTTTTACATAGTTGTAATGTTCGTTCACATCTTAATACGGATTATATAACACTTTCTAACAAGCACATAATGATGATAACTCAATCATAACACAATCATAACACAATCATATCATTTATCATTATGATTTTATCACATTCTATCAGTAGCCATTGATGACACCACTATGCTTTCTAAATGTGGTACCTTAACAATTACCTAATAGATAAATATTACCTAGCCATAAACATTCCTTCTAAATCATTTATTCATAGCAACAAGATTAATTTAATGATAATCCATACTATATAATTATGCCTTTAAGAATTCATATGTGAATGTATATGCAATTCGTACTATTAATAAGAATGATTGTATACTTGTTGTGTGAACTAAATAATATTAAAGTATTTGTTTAGGATAGATATATACTTACATCTTAGGATCCACCTATTTCGTTTACATTGAAGCATCCAAGTTTAACTTTCTCTTATTTTCCTATTCGTAATTTGTAATAATAATTCTTAAATAAATAACATTCCTTATTTTCTTTCTAGTTATCTTAATTTCAATTTCATATCATGATATACTAACAATCGTGATCATTAACTTCTTTACTTTTCTAATATTATCTCATGAAATCAAAATATCCCATTATATGGTAATTTGAAATCAAATTTATACAGGTGAAAATATTAGAGTTTAAAGCTCTAGAAAAGCTTATTTGATGCTTTTTAATCATTCTAGATTATCACATCCTTTATTTTCTAACTTATCATCAAAAAATTAAAAAATCATATATATGACAACTTTTCCAATCCAAAGTATAATACGATTAAAATATTAGATTTTTATTATATAAATAAACTTTAAATATGCTAGTCTATTAGTCTAAAGTGTAAAATCCTTGTTTTATTAATGCTATACTAGATATCTAAAACAAGGTGACGAAGTAGGGGTTTTCTGAATCAAGTTCAAATCTTTAAAATATTAGGAAGTGACACTTCAAGAATATTCCAATCATATTATTTCAACATCCTATATCATAAAATTCTTAAAGCCATTATCATGTATTTTAATTTACTATTAACATGGGTTTTCCTAAAATATATGTAACCATCGATGAAAATATTATAGTATAATGCTTTATAATGGTTCTGCTCATGTTATTTAAACACTTTATAGCATAATATATATATATATATATATATATATATATATATACATTTTCACAAGTATTATCATATACTTAAAATACCTATATATGGTTTTCATGGATGATTCTAATGCTTTATATATTTTAATCATCTTATTTTAGCATCTTGCAACTTAAAAATCATATTTTTCCAAGTTATCATCACTCATATCAGATATGCATAAAATGAATTTTTTAAGTTAGTTTGAATCACCCAACATTAATATAATGGATGATATAAAAAGATTCTAACTACCCTATTTTAACACGCTATAGCAGAAAAATATCATTTTTAGAAACATTATCTTTTTCCTTGAAATATACAAAAATAGGTTTTTTTCTTGGATTAAGCTTCAAATTAGCATAAATATTAAAATTTTATGATATAGACAAGCTAACGCACACCAAAGGTACTTAGTTAAAGCCCATCAATAGTAGGATGGTGTTGGATGTTAATTGAACCAAAGGGAAGATGCAGCTCCTTATTGCTTTCTTGGCATTGCATGATGCAGCTTTTTTACACCACCAATAGTAAGAGTTGGCTTAAGATGGACAGAATAGTAGTGGCATGATGATAATAGCTTTTCGCATTAACAATAGCTCCACTCAAGGTGGTAACAATAGTAATGTCTAAGGAGAAAAAGGAGAGAGAAGAAGGAGAAAAGAAAGATAGAAGTGCACATGTAAGGGAGAAGGACATCAAATAACAATGGTCCAATAACCCCAAGTGGTGGCACATTGGGTAGAAAAGGAGGAGGAAAAGCAAGCTAGTTAGAAGAAATAAAATGAGTTGGTGGAAAAGAAAGAGAATGTGTAGGAATGCTAGTATGAGGGGAGAAAGAAAGGAAAAAGAAATATAAGGGAGCCTTAGATCATGATTCGGTGTTTCTCACACCACATAGGCTTATTCCTTCTTTTAAATCTCACCCCTTTCATTTTAAATTCAAGATCATCTTAGCCATTAATTTATTTTATCAACTCATTTTTATAAAACTAATTTTATAATCTCAACTCCATTATTTTCAATATTCCCTCAATATATATAAATATTTTAAAATTTTAAAATAATTACGCTAAACTCCATAACTCATAAAAATAATTTATCAAAATACAAACAAATTATCTCAAAAATCCTTGCACCTGTGATCACTAAAATTATTTTCAACATGTGAGAAATTCCTTGGAAAAATGGCCAAATAAATACATTTCAAATATAATTGATATCATTTTATTATTTTGGAACTTTTAAAAGAAAGAAATTTAGAACTAAATATTAATAAAAAAAATAAAATAAATACTGAAAAGTATTGAAATTTATAAAAACTTTAAATATTAACTTGAGATATTATAAATTGATATTTGTATATGAAGATCGCTAAATAGAAAAACATCAAAACAAAAATTATTTTATATTTAAAATAGTTCAAAAATAACTTTTTTTCAAATTTGCAATTTCAATGCAGATATATAACAAAACTAATATGAAGAATTTCATAATAATCAAATGTCAATTTTATATGTCTATAACATCAATTGTTTACAAAACAAATATCTAAAGATATTCCAAACATATTTGTTTGGGGAAATATTAGTTTTGTGCTTAACTAATGTTTAAAATGATGGTAGTTATGAATTTATGAGATAACATGAAAACCTAAAAATGTCTAAATGAATAGCATTTAAGGTTACAAGGAAACTATAAAAACTTAACATGTCAATGTTTTAAAAAAAATATCACAATCTAATTTTTAGACCATCATGATCAGTGTAAGAATATCGTCTAGACATCTTTGCAAGCCTTTTTTACCAACTAGTCATGTTTTTAGAAAATATGCATGATATAGAAACACAAGATTGAAAAGAATTGACTAAGTTTCTATTTTTTTCCACTAAGTCAAAATTACTCATGCATAATTAATGAGGTCAAATCTTTTAAATTCATTTGTTGCAATTAGAAAGTTTAAAATTAATAGACGAATCCTTATTTTTAAAATTAGTGAAATTAATTTGAAATTTTATTTAAAATGAGACTTATTGAAAATACTATTCTTCCTTTTTAGAGGAGTTTTCAAAAATTTGACAAACAATAAATTTCTTTGAAATCGAAATCATGAACAAAATAAATGACATCTTTTCATATGATAAAAGGAATAATTGAAACATAATTTCAAACGAAAACAAAAGTTATTAAACATTTCAAAAAGCTAAGAATTTTAAACAAGTAATCTTGTATAATTTCTCAAGAATTCAAAAGGTTTTGGATGAAATAAAACCTTTAAAAAAATAGAAGCATAAACAATAAAATAGGATTAAGTTTATGAAACTTAGAAATCAAAGGATCTTATTTGCAAATTACTTTAGAGATAACATTAAGTTCAAAAAGAATTGGGTTTCTTTCAATGTATTAATTGGAAATCATTTCTTTTTACTTTTGAAATTCCATGCTTTTTGGATATTGGTGATGTAACAAGAAGTGCAATTGGTGAATGAATGAATCGATATAGTCATGTAAACTAATGCTTATGAATTTTAAGGAAACCTAACTCAAAATGTACTAGCTTTGGTGTAACTTTCCCACTTCCACATATCAGCCATTTTAATAGGAATTAGGAGTATGTACTTAAAAAGATATATCTACAGGTAGAATGAGTAATGAATTATTTAGCGAGGTAAGTATCATAGTAAGTTTCTAATTAGTTTTAGTTAAGAAAATATATCATATGCAAAACATACATTTAGCATTTTCTTGGTTTCCTTTGCATCTTATTCATAATTTTACATACTAAAATTCTAAAAAATTAGGCACAGTGTATAGCAGACTTGTGGCCCCAAATATAAAACATACTTTTTGAATTTAAATCAGCATTCGAAATTATATTCAAATTCAAAACAGAATCAAAATTAATCATATTAATTTTCTTAAACCAGAATGCATGAAATTAAATTCACCCTAATCCTAATTAAAAATCATTGAAGCATGATAAAAATATTTCATCAATTACAGTCATGCAATTAGCAAACAAAAGAATTCTAATTTAACATTTCACAAGTAGCTCTGATACCACTGTTGAGATATGGATTGGGAAACGTCATAGTTTGTCTTTTATGAAGATTTAGGGCTGTGAAGCTTACGTAAGACGTTAGGCTTCTGATAAACTTGGACCCAAATCTGATAAATATTTTTTTGTTAGATATCCTAAGGAAACAAAAGGATATTATTTCTATAATCCAACTGAGCGAAAAGTATTTATTGCTTGAACTGATATTTTTCTAGAGAAAGAATTTATCTTTAGAAGAATTAGTGGGAGAAGAATAGAACTTGAAGAAATTCAAGATCAACAAGAAAACATTGAACTTGAGATGGAACTTGAGCCGGTTCCATAACCAGTTGTGGAAGAACTTGCTTCATGTAACACAGAAACCACGTAAGTCTAGTAGGATATGTCATGTAGCCTAAGAGATATAGGATTTCTCAGGGACTCATCATGGTGATGTGTTGCTCATTGACCAAGATGAGCCCACAACCTACCAATAGGCTATGATGGGCTCAAATTCTGAGAAATGGCTAGAAGTTATGAAATTAGAGATGGACTCCATGTATTCAAACCAAGTTTAGACTTTAGTTGATCCACCTGAAGGGGTAAAACCCATTGGATGCAAATAGGATTTTCAAAAAGAAAATCTGACTATGGATGGTAATGTATGTACCTTTAAGGGATGATTGGTTGCAAGAAGGTTTCAAACAAAATCCATGGTATTGACTATGATGAGACTTTTTCTCCAATTGTCATGCTTAAATCCATCAGGATTCTTCTAGTTATAGCAGCATATTATGATTATGAAATCTAGCAAATGGATGTCAAAACTTGCTTTCCTTAATGGAAATTTTCTTGAGGATGTGTACATGACACAACTTGAAAGTTTTGTAAATCCTGAAAATGCTGGAAAAGTTTGCAAATTGCAATGATCCATTTATGGGTTGAAGCATGCTTCTCGGAGTTGGAATTTTCGTTTTGATGATGCAATCAAAAAGTTTGGTTTCATCAAGAATGAAGATGAACCCTGTGTGTACAAAAAGGTTAGTGGGAGCGTAATAGTCTTTCTGGTGTTATATGTAGATGACATATTACTCATTGGAAATAACATTCCTACATTACAGTTTGTAAAAACTTGGTTAGGAAATTATTTTTCTATGAAAGATTTAGGTGAGGCCTCCTATGTATTAGGTATCAAGATCTATAGAGATAGATTGAGAAAATTGCTTAGCCTAAGTTAGAGTACATACATTGATAAGGTGCTAAAGAGGTTTAGCATGCAAGATTCTAAAAGAGGATTCTTGCTTATGTCATATGGCATAAGTCTCTCAAGAACTCAATGTCCTTCCACAGAGTATGAGAGATAGCGCATGAGTAAGATCCCTTATGCATCTGTGATTGGGTCTATCATGTATGCCATGTTATGTACTTGTCCTGATGTCTCGTATGCTTTAAGTATGACGAGTAGATACTAATCAAATCCTGGTGAAAGTCACTGGACAGTTGTCAAGAATATTCTTAAGTACTTAAGAAGAACTAAAGACATGTTCTTGATTTATAGAAGTGAGGAAGAGCTCATTATAAGTGGTTACACTAATGCTAGCTTTTAAATCGACAAAGATGATTTCATGTCACAGTTAGGTTATGTATTTTGCCTTAATGGTGGCGCTGTGACTTGGAAGAGTTCAAAGCAAGGGACAGTGGTTGATTCTACAACAGAAGCTAAATACATTGTAGCATCAGATGCCACAAAGGAGGCTTTTTAGATTAAGAAGTTCATCATTGAACTTGAAGTTATTCCTAGCATTGCTGACTTGGTAGAGCTCTATTGTGACAATAATGGAGCCATTGCGCAAGCCAAGGAACCTAGATCTCAGTAGAAATTCAAACATATACTCCGACGCTATCATCTCATAAGAGATATTGTTAATAGAAATGATGTCAGGATATGCAAAATACCAACCGACGATAATGTCGTCGATCCACTGACAAAAGCCCTGATGCAGCAGAAGCATGATAGTTATATGAGATCCATAGGTATTAGATATATGGATGATTGCAAGTGGGAGATTGTTAGTGTATATGCCCTAAAACTAATCATATTGGTGATTGTATTTTTGAATCATGTTATTTTAATGGCAATTTCAATTATTATATTTATATATATTATTTGTGTAATATATTTAATTATGATAATAACTTTAGAATAATTGTATTCTTAAATGTCCCTAGTCATATATTATTATGGATTAGGTTGCTTTGATATGTTAAAACTAGCATGTGTGATGACTTATATGGGATATTAAGTTTACATATGAGTATAAGTTAGAGAACTTGTATACTAGACCAAATCATCCTAAGAACACTATATGGATCGTTATATAAGTGTCATGAGTGATTCTTAGTGATCATTATTAATATGGTCCTTTGACTTAAGATTACCAAGGTTCCCTACATGTAAGTTTCATATTTTGATACTATTTTATGTCACTCATGGTTAAGTGAATGCAAGGGTAGTTATTGGATATTTCATATATCATGCGGAGAGATTTGTATGATCAAGATGAAATTTGTCCCTCCTATATAATAGGAGCAACATCTATAGGCCCCTTGATTAAGTAAAGCTGAGGAAATGCATGGCCATGCTCAGATGAATTAACATGGGATGTTAATTATATTTGCTTCAGTTAGCTTACTTAAGGATCAAGAAATCTCGAGATTAGGGCTATACGGCAATGACACGGTCCATGTCTCGTGCTCAATCTAGATATTTAGAACAAAAGAACATAGATAACGATCACGAGTAAAGGTTTAGTTAAATCACTAACTTTCTCATTACTTGTGTAACAATGATGTGTTACTAGACACCACTCATTATTTATGATCATTAATTTGATTAATGATCATTATCAACGTAATGAGAGCCTGTAGGGTTGCACACTTAGAGTTTAGTGGATTTGGAATTAATGGACCAAATTATTTGGGCCTAATATTTAGGAATTTCATGTTATAATTATAAGGCCTAATAGTAAGCCTATAATTATACATGGAATAAAGCCCAAATAGGTTAAGGGTTTTCTATGCACCTATTTAAATAGGCTTGTTGGGTAATAATATTATTATTATTCATGCACCCTAAAAGGCATAGAAAAATTCTAGCATCTCTCCTTGATCAAAGACCCTTGAAGAGGCGTAGTTAGCACTACGAGGAAAAAGGAGAACAATTCCAACCGGTGTTTGTGTGGACGTTCATCGGTGATTCGCGAATTCGTATGGATAACTCAAAGTCTTTGGTCAAAAGAAGCTGAAGAGGTGATCAATGACTGAATTCTTGAGTCATCAATAAAGGTATTGAACAAAATCTTATTCTGATTTAACATTTTGCATGGATCCGTTGGCTGGGATCGATTTATTCCGCTGCCTTTGTATGGATCCCAATCTCAACACTTATATCTATTAATTTTATATAATTTTTTTGCTTTAACTCTCTCTTTCCATATAAAACATTTTTAACATCTCATTCTCTAATATTCTTTTGATATCTATCTAAAGATCAACTACTTTCATCGTTAGAGTATCGTATATCCCATTATGATTAAGGTAGAGAAAATTAAGCAAGAAGCTTGAATTTGCATCGAGTATGATGATTTTGATATGTAGTATTCTCTTATTCTTTCATTTCATTTTCATTGAGAGAGCATGCAATAGAAGAACCTTAACTTTTAGTTCTCACATTTTATACCTTTTTAATTGAAATGTAGTAAAAGTGGAATGTAATAATTAGTGAATGATAACTTGATATATGTTTCTTCTACATTGTCACTCCACTTTCATATTACTAAAGTATACAAATTGAAGAAATTTAAGCAATAAGTCGGAGTTTGCATTGGAGATGAAGATTTTGATACATAGTGATTTTGATGTTACTTTTGTGTATTCATGTAGACTCTAACTTTTGTTTATTAATGATTTAATGTATTTATTGTGTATAAATTTACAAATATTATTTATTTTTACTCATTTGTTGGTATTTTTATTATGAATAGAGCAATAATAATTAAATTTATATAAATTTACAAAATTATTTCTTTTTGCTCATCTATAATTTTCTTATCTTAAAATCTTATAATTGGCATTTGGATTACATAGATTAAAAAAGAAAAGATACATCTAAATAAATATAACTTTTTTATTAAATTAGTTTAAAAGTAACTTTCTTTTCCTATTCGTAATTTTTACTTAGATATATTGCAAAATTTATATGAAAATAGTTCAAAGTTGGGATGTTGATTGGAGATTTTTATAACATCAATTGTTTACATAATAAAATTTTATAGATAATTGAAAGGTCTCTATCGAGAAAATGACAAACATGAAAACATCAATTTTGAGATTAATCAATGTTTAGATGAATGGAATTGAAGAAGACTAAATGAAAAACATTTATGAAGGTGAGGAACTTACAATATTGATTTTTTTTTTATAATAGCCATAATCTAAGTCCAGCTCAATGATTATGATAGTTCATCAATAGTTTATATGCATTTTAGTACTCCACCAAAATTTTAAGACATCATAACCATACATATAACTAGACTTATAACATCAGCTTTATACTACTAATTGATGTCTAATGATTTGCTCCTAGCCTATAAATAAGGCTTTCCTTACCTATTGGAAACAAATTGGCAATCTATCAAGATAGCTTTCTTCCTACTAAAAAGATGTCTTTTTAATTAGGGGTGTACATCTTGGTATTAAGCATAACCAAGGTTATTAGGAAAATCCAAGGATCTTTTAGAATTTCTTACAAGGACTTGTACACACACTTTACTCTTGAACACGAGCATTGTATACAATATTTGGAAAGACATTGGACAAGAATCCTTCCAAATGGTTTTGTAAAATCCATATACTCATTACTGAAAGTGTTGGTACAAGTTCTTGGAAGGAACCTTAAGATATTTCAAGATTTTCTCAATAACCTAGGTAATGTTGAATATTATGCTCCACACTTTTCATCTTAAAAGCCATCTTTGTTAATTAATTCCAAAAATCAATGTTATTAGAAGGTTATGGAATTAATCATAAGAATTTTGTAAAATATTTGGAATGACTTTGGACAAGAATCCTTCCAAATTCTCTATAGAACGCTTATGTTCATCACCGAAGTGTGGATACAAGTTTCCGTAAGGAACTTTAAGTGATTCCAATCTTAGATGCCTTCTATGTTGATGTATTCTAAAAGTTATCAATCTAAATGCTCCATCTTAATCTTAAAAGTCATCTTTGTTGGGTGATTGATATAAAGATAGCTTATGTTCTTTCTCAAGAAGTATATTTAGATATCAAGAAAAATAAATTGGTTGTAAAATTGATGATAAATTATAGTGAGAAAAGTTGCATGTCTATTTTTGCATTAATAAAAGCAAAAATGGTTAGGTAACTTTTTTCCTCACTATAATTTAACATTACTTTGCAATCATTTAAACCTTCTAACTCAAAAGCCATCAAGAAATATGAATTACAACTAAAGTATTTTCCTTTTAATTTGTATAGGGATGTCATATATGTTTATTATGAAGGAAAAGTCTATTATTCATTATGAATAACAATTTTTTTGTCGTTTATGTTGTTGATATCAAAATAAATAAAATGGTAGACTTAATTTTCATAATAAATTATCTCCTTTCTCATATATTTCATTTACATTTAATTTTTTCCTATTTGTGTCTATTTAATTGTATAAGAAAAATATTGCAATGCAAAAAAGAATTTTAATGTTATCAATTTCATTTAAAGTAAGTTCAATTAAACAAATAGATTATTTGATGAAATAATGTTAGTGTTTTTACAAGATTTAACTTTAATTTATAAAATTGTTCCCCTATATATATATGATATATATAAATTATATTTTAGATTCTACTTTTATATGTATGTGTGTGCGTGTGTGTATGTGAGATGTATAACTTCTGATCTGGTGTATATGATGTATATTTGGTCATTCTGGAATGATTATAGAAAGGTTTAAGATTATTTTGGAATAATTATTGGAAAAAGTTCTAGAAGCAAAGGAAATATGTATATATATATATATATATATATATATATATATATATATATATATATATATATGTTCTTTTAATATTATGATAAAAAATTTTACTTAGTAACTGATGTTAAACGTTACTAAATGAAAGGAAGTCATCATATTAAAGATGACAAAGTTTTTTTACTTAATTGACATTTAACATAAACTTAGATGTGAATTGAAAATAAAATGTTAAAGCATGATATGAGTTGAAAATAAAAGCATAATACCATTTGCAAAATTTATTCTTAGAGTTCTTCTAATACTAAAATGATTCTTTATCTAACGAGGTATGTTCTCTTTCTAACCTTAAAATACTTCTCTTTATTTTTATATTTTTGCTTACCAATTACTTTTTAAGATTGAAGCTCTATTAACCTATTGCTAAATATGTGTGGACATGTACTCCTAGAAAAATACAAAATATAAAAGTAAGGATTTGTTAAGTTTTTATGTTTGTTCTTACAATTTAGTTTCTTTTTTCATAATTGACCATATTTTGTTGCCTAGCTATCATTTTGATATAATTTTTTCAAGTTTGCATAGGTAAAAGATTTGATCTCATTCATCTTTTTTGGTATTTTATGGTATTGTTTACTATTTATTCATATGAAAATACATAATATTATATACTATTTTTTCATGGATGCTCATAGCATTTGTAGGAATTATATTCAAAAGCCTTTTCAAAGGAGTGCAAGACTTATATATTTAGCAATAAGTATTAAGACAAGTTTAGTGAAACACCTACCTTTAATTGGGGTATTGTATATAACTTTTCACCATTTTTAGCCTTTTGTTATTTAATTTATTTTTTAAAATAATTGAAATTAATATTTTTATAAAGCCATAAGAGATGTTAGTTTCTATATTTGACTAGGAATATAAAGTTAACTAGGATAATGAGCGAGTGAGTAATAAAGGGATGGGTTAAGATTTAGGATGAGGGATTAAGAAACAGAAGGGGATGAGCTAGTTTAGTTAGGAGATATAAGTGTGAGGAGTAACGAGATGGGCTAGTCTTTCTAGGGAGGACATACAATGTTAATTATTAAAATAAATTGGTATAGTATTATAAAAATGTAATGTCAATTGTTTAAAAATAAATAACATTTAAAGTTATTTCATAAGATAAAAAGAAATTAAATGTTACAACCTGTCCTAATCGTGATTAACATGAATTTTGTTATCAATTTCTACAAGCCTTAACAATTTTCACTTTTTTTTACTTAATGGGAGTTTCCAAATCCTAGGTGGATTTAAAATTTTATTTACAAATCTTACAAAAAAAATGGATAAAATTTCTCTTATTTTTGGACACTTCTTGAGGGCCACACGCTTTAAAACACAACATATATGATAGCATTCACCACATATACAATATTACATAATTTCATCACATATGCTCAACTAACAATTTAACACATCAATGGTTAAATCGATGAAATCTTTATATCTATTTCTAATTTTATTTCTAATTTTGAATAATCCCCAACTTTCAAATCTTCCAATCCAGGTAGTTTTTAATTCTTCATAAATGCTACAAGGCTTTAAGGCATTTACTTTTAGCTTGAAAACATTAGAAACAAGACAGAGTGAGTTACATGAACTCAGTGAGCATATATCTATTAATATTTTGCAAGTGGTCAATTTTATATATAATAATAAATTAATCATATATAAAATTAAAAAATATTAACAAACCTAATTTCTGTATTTCCAAAATATGTGAACCTATATCCTAAAGTGAAAGTCCACCTATACATAACTTAAACTTTGTCTCTCACATTATAATCATAAGGGTCTCAATTATTCGATAATACCTAATATCATATACTACCCATTTTGGGTAGAAATCACATTCACAAATAGTTATTCAGGCTCAAATGCAAATAGATTATCACAATCACATCATCAATAGAAGTCAATCACAAATAGTCATATTATGTCACATATTCAAATACAATAAACATATATATAGCTGTTCTATGGTATCAAGGTCAATTCTATACTTTTCTCAATTGTTAGTCAGGAATTTCCCATTCGGCTCTCAAATCCATCTTATATCCTTCTTAATTGTTAATCAAGAATTTCCTATCTAGCTCTCCTATTAATTCTATATCCTTTATAATAATTTACCAAGAATTCTTTGTCTGGCTTTTGCACTATTCATTACCATTCATAATTTCCAATGCCACCATTAGCATGATCCTCAAATAGTAAATATAGGAGAGCTAAACAATATCCAACACATAGCAATATAAGCATTCTTATACAATATCATTGAATTCAATCACAACCCATCAATAGCTATTGCCATTATTATACTTTCACAACACATTCTGGTTAAATATCATTCATCAACAACTAATTACTTTTATATCATGAAATTAAGTTTATATAATGAATATGAAATTTATACTATCAATAAAAGAAGTACCATTCATAACACTTAAATCATATTTTAATTAGATAAAAGTAATCATGAGATATATACTCACTTGGTAACATTGATTCAACCTTGGAAGTTTCAAAGTATCCACAATCATCATTTCTACATTTCTCTCATATTATCATAAGACTTACAAGATAATTTATAACTATATGAACACTAATTAATTCCTTTTCACATGCTACAAATCCATAATTCAATTATAATAATATTCCGTACTATTCATTTCTTATATTTTTCATTATTAATCGATAATCCAAGTGTTATTGAATTATCCTAAATCCTCACTTTCTTTATTTTCTTTTACACTTATCATTGAAATATCAAAAATTGTCATATATAATAACTTTTCCAAGTCAAGGTGCAAAACCATCAAAACATTACTACTCACATCACTATATAAAATTATATGCTTACCAATTTATATTTTTAACTTCCTATATAGAACCAAAAAATGAGGAATTATTCACAACTACCTCCAAACATTAAAATATTAAGTTTTAAGATATAAATATACTCTAAGTATAATAATATGATATTCTAGAGCCTCAAAATATTATTTCGCTAGTGTTATGTCAATTATTCAGGTAGGATGATAAAACAAGATTTATTAAACCAAGTATCAACATTTGAAATATTATAGCCTTATGCTGTATGAAAGCCACAATTATCTTCTTTTTAACATTTTACAATATAAAAATCATACTATTAGAAATATCTCCAATAAATCCATAACCTTCATAAATAAGGATTCTCAAATCATATATATGAATCCCTTAGATAAATAGATTGCAATACTCTAAGATTACTTTAATTATGTAATCCTAACATTGGTGACATCAAATCATATTTCATAACTAATATCATTTATTTTTCAAAATCTATAAAAATGGAATTTCATTTCAATTTGGTTTTCTACAAAAATCTTCACAAATATCTTGGCACCTCCACTTCATGGGCAATAGACACTTTGGTATTGGTCGGACTCTATTGTCACAAACAATTCAAAACTTGGCAATATCACAACATTAAATCACTTTTACTAGACATTAATCTTTCATAAATCCATTTATGATACATTAACATAAAAGTTACGATCAGGTTCCCTTAAGATATCTATTATAACCAACAACTCGTTACTGCTACGAGGATATAAGCTAAAAATTCCAAGAAGTCAAGTTGGAAACAGAGGAAAGAACGGATATCTAACCTTAGCTATTTTGAAGCTTTAAAAGATAGATAAATCGCCTCCCAAAATACATCTTCAAAAGAATCATTGAGTTGTTTCTCTAGCAAATTTATGGGATAATTTGGATATTAAAAGGGTAAAATAGTTGTTTCCGGCTCAGCAAGGCAGGAGAGAAACCTCCCATAGTGACAGTGGCACATGGTCGGATGCTGTACTGCCTGACAGCAGTGAGGTGTGTGGTGGAAGCTGGTTCAATAGTGGCCAAATGGAAGGCCAAAATAGGGAACGGCTCCGGCAACGTAGCGTGTGAATTTCACCTCTGCTTCGTTGCGGCTCCCTTCCAGTCTGCTTGTTCTCAGCTTACTCAGCAGTTTTCCTCACCAGCAGACATCTTTTGCAGCGCAGATGTGAAGCTGGAGCAGCAATGCACGAGGCTCATATTGCACCACAACAGCAGCGCAAGCTGTGGAATGCAGACACCGGAGGAGGAAGGAGAAGAAAAGGAGGAAAGGGAGTAGTGGTACGATCAGAAGAGAAAGCTAAAAGAGACCGAGAAAGAGAAGAGAGAACAGAAGAGACCCAAAATTAGACAAATACCAACTTAAAAATGAGCATAAAGTCGGCAAGAAGCTGTTGGAAATTTTATTATTTTTTTTAAAGAAAAATGAGAGTAAGTCAATAAGAGAGAGGGATATGGAAATTGAAAAAAAGAAAGATAAATGTGGCTGAGATGAAAAAGCGAGCCGGGTTTCAGAGGAAGGAGGGAGTGTGTGTGTTGAAATTTGTGTTGGGAAATGATCCCATGTTTCTAACCCCATAATAAGTCCATTTTCTTCCAAAATCTCAGCTTTCCACTCAAAAAGATTTTATCCTAACCATACATTTATTTTAAAACACAATTTTATAATATTTGCTTTATTTAAAATTCCATTCCAAGTAATTTCATTCCTCCTCTCTCAAATACATAATAATGTGTTTTTTTGTGTGGAAATAGCCTAATAAATTTATAAGTCCCATAATAATTATTTTAATATATAATTTTTTCAAGTTCTAAAATACTTTATAAAATATAACAAATCATTTCGTGAATTCTTGTACTCATAATAATTAAATATTTCTAACTTTTTAGAAAATCTTTATAAAAATTACTTAAATGAATCTTGGATCACACTGACCCATTGGATAAAATTCAAATATTAATGAATATAAATTTAAAACTAGTTATTAATCAATTAAATTAAATATTCTCAAGTATTGAAATTTATAAAATCTCAAATTTTAACTTGAGATATTACAAGTTCTCTCCCATTCAAGAAAACTCGTTCTCGAATTTTCAAGAAGGCAAACATGAATACACAAGATTGTCAATGGCCTATTTCTCCATCCTATAGATCATTATGTAAAGTAGTTAGTTTTAAGTGGTTTCTTGTACTACTTAATCCAAATGCAATCACACGAATTCTCAATATTCTAACATGTCCACAAATCACTTTGCTGGACTTAAGCTAACATGTTTACCTATGTGCTAGACACTTTTAGGAAAATCAGACACAAATAAGTGTCTTAAACACAATTTAAGATGCATCATGCAATCTTCAAATGCTTATCTCATTTCGTATCGAATTAACTAAGGAAATGTTATTTACATCAACATTGATCTTTTACTTAAATCTCCAAATATTCTACACATAATAAGTAGTTTTAATAATTATTGTGGAAATAAATCATAATCAACAATCCTTCAATCGCACTAATAAGCCCAAAACTTGGCTTTAGCCAAACTACAATCACACTCACATTTCATTCAATAGGCTAATAGCATTTACAACTGATTACAAATCATATTCGTGTGTGCCTAGTGGCAAATTATGCATGTTACTACTGCAATAATATTCTTAAAATTTCTTATTCTAATTTCAACAATAGTCATTCATGAAAATATAAATTGACAACCATATACATACCAAGCATTATCACAAATATCACAAACATTAGTTTCATACATAACTTATCTCAGATATTCATTAATAATTCAAATAGCTAACAAATTTAATCACATCCACATCAAATAAAACATCTAAGGTCAACAAAATCTCAATATCAACACACAAGACATGACATGATAGAGAATGACTATAATATCATTTGTAAAAATTCACCGAATGGCCATAGTTAATATCTAAGGTTTCTCTTTATATCTTCAATCCAACCTTTTCCCCCCACCACCCTAAACCTGAGGCCACAACCTTTTCCCTCCAACCTTTACTATTCATCTCCTCATCTATGAAGGATGTTATCTTTCTCTATCACAGATCACATACAAAATTAGCACTCACTTTTAATGGCCATTACAAGCATCATTCATGTCATTATCTCATATATCAATGATCAATGAGAGGACACCACAAGCATCACATCACCATGATGGGATACCATAGGCATAATTATTCATCACGTGATCACATATCATAAGGTATGGTTAGAACATCACTTATGCCATAAGAGTTTTATTAAGAAAACTTACCATTCTCACATCATCAATCATTTGACATCAATGAATCACATAATGCAACACACATTCTCAATGAACTCAGTTTCATGAAAAACGAGTAATTAGCTATTAATAAATGATAATTGATTAGAGTATGTAGCAAAAGCCTGGTGTTGTCATTAGTTACGGATTGATTGATTATAATAGAATTATGATAAATCATATTGTGAATATATTATATACATTGTGTACTTGTGATTGTTGAATAATTATCTATAAAAGTTTGTATCAAATTTGGAAGCAAATTGACTACATTGTGAATTGAGTTTAATGAGGCTTTAGAAAATTGAGAACAGTACCAGAGTAATGACTTTATATATTGTGATTTGTGGTGAAAAGATATATTAAGAGTCGAATGAAAAATTCTCAACTAACAATTATGAAAGATATAAGATTTATTTGAGAGCTAGATGAGAAATTCCTAATGACCAGAAAATAAAAATTATGGTATTGCCTTAGAAATTAAAAGTTAACTATATGTGTATCAACTATCATTGAATATGTGATATAGCATGATATTGGAAATTATCCGTGGTTGAATATCATTATTTGATATCAGCATAAGGACTTGATGTGATTGTAATGATTTGTTTGCAACTAAACCTTAATGGTTATTTATAAGTGTGATACTTACCTAGAATGGGAAGTATATGATATTGAGTTTTAATGGAAAGTTGAGACTCTTATGGTTGTGTTATAAGAAATAGAGTTTAAGTCATGTGTAGGTGAATTCTCATTTTAGGGCATGGTTTCATATATTTTCAATAATTCAAGGAAAAGTAGGTTTGCTAATGTTTTTATTTTAGTTTCTAGATAACTTGTGATTATTATATATAAAATTGAATACCTATAAAACAGTAATAGATATATGTTCATTGAGTTTCTATAACTCATTTCGTGGTATCTTCAATGTTTTTAGGTTATGGTGAGCATATTTAAGCTTGATGCATTTATGGAGATTCAAGACTATCTTACTAAAGATTTGACGTTAGGAATATAATCTGTATTCAAATAGAGAATTGTTGAATCATATAATGTCTTGAATTGTTGAATGTGTGTAAAGTTAAATTTGTATTGCATTATATGAATGTTATTTTTTGTCATATCTAAGAATTTAATATAGATTTTAATAATATAAGGCGTGTAGCCCTTATAAAGTGTCCGAAAATGGGGAAATTCTATCCATATTTCTAAAAAATTTAAAAGAAATTTTAAAGTCTCCCTAAGATTTGGAAACTTCTATTGGATAGAAAGACTAAAAAGTTGTTAAGGTTTGTAGAAACTAGTAACGAGATCTACACTAATCACGATCAGAATAGATCATGACATTAAATGATGTCAATTATTTTTTAAATAAAAATCGATGTAATTGTTATATTTTACTATAGTTTCAAAACCTTAAATATAATAATGCTCAATTAAATATTAGTCAATTTTTATCGTGTAATTCCTTATATACTTTATATCAATAAGCTATTTTACAATAGTGTATTTAGAATTACTATGTTATTGATAAGGTTCTAAAATCCATCAAAATTCCTTCAAGGATTTTTTTATCAACTCCAAAACCTTCTTAATAGCCCTGGTGAATGCTAAATGTAATGATTTCCACTTTTTATCTTAGAATCTATCTTTATTAATAGATTCTAAATGCCATCGATCTATACCCTCTATCTTTGAAGTTATCTTTGTTAGTCTCAAAAGTCATCTCTATCATTTATTATAAATTATAGCATTTTCAATGTATATATTGATGTATTAATATTAAAATAAATGAAATTATGTAATGTATTTTTGTAATTCTCTATCTCTTTTCTTATTTGTTTATACATCTACATATATATTTACATTTAATCTTTTGTTGTTTGTATCTATTCAATTGTATAAGAAAAAATGTGGTTATACCAAATAGAATTTTACTGCTATTGATTTCACTTATAGTAAGTTAAATTTGAAAAAAATTGATTAATTCATAAAATGAGATCAGTGTTCTTATAAAATTTATGCTTAAACTATAAAATTATTGCCTAATACCACTTATAAAATCATAGATCGGATCATGTTTTATCTATTTTGATATATGTTTATGCAATAAATATAAATAAATTATTCTTCTAAACAAACTTGTATAAATAGGTGATATATATATATATAAATTATATTTTGGATAATATTTATATATATCTAAATGTAAATTATTATCTAGATTTGGTTTGATACATATGATATACATAATTGAATTAGTTTTATTCTAGCTTATTATATATGTGATACACACCATTGTTATTTCTAGCCATTCTAGAGTGATTTTGGGATTACTTTAGAATGGTTTTAGAATTAGGAAGAATGGCAGGACACCAAAAAGATTAAAAGGAATTTATTGTGAAAATTTTTTCCTAAGCAAAGAAAATTAATTTTTTTAATAATTAACATCCAAATATGATGATGCTAATTCTTATTTAGTAATTGAGGTTGAACATTAGTCAATAGGTTGAGGTCACATTATTGTAGATGATGATTTTTTTTGTACTTAACTAACATTTAATATCCGATGCATTTTACGTAAGCTGACTTTAGATGGTAGTGTTTCAACCAATGTGGAAACTTCTACCCTGAGCACAAGTTGAAAATTTAAAGGGTAAAGCATGGTACAAGATAAAAATAAAAAGAATAAAGCATGGTAGCATTTGCAAAATTCATTCTAAAGATATTCTAACCCTAAAATTATTTTATATCTAACTAGATATGTTCTCTTTCTAATCTTAAGATAATTCTCTTCAATTTTGTATTTATGTTTACCTTCTAACCTTAAAATTATTTTGCACGATTGAAAATTTGTTAGCTTATTGCTAAATATGTAAGGTCTTGCACTCCTTACAAAAATATAGAATATAAATGTAAGGATTTATTTTATTTTTTATGTTTGTTCTTGCAATTTAGTTTCCAGTTTCATAATTTATCATATTTTGTTACTTATCCTTTTGATATGACTTTTATAGGTTTATATGAGAAAGTAATTTATTCACATTCATCCTTTTTGACATTCAGTGGTAATTTATACTATTTATTTACATGAAATGTATAATATTATACATCAATCTTTAATGAATATTTATTGCATTTGTAGAAATTAGATTCAAGAATGCTTTTTTAAGGAGTGGGAACCTCACATATTAAGCAATATGTATTAAGGTTAATTTAGCGAAGCAACCATCTTTGATTAAAGTATTGTATATATCTTTTTACCATTTCCAAACTTTTATTATTTGATATTTTCTTTAAAATTATTGAAATTGGAATTCTATAATGTTAGAGGAGATGTTAGTTTGTATTTTCGGTTATGGTGTTTTATAAGGATAAATATGGGAGAAATAAGGAGGATAAGGGGGTGGCAAATAAGGGGACGAGACTATGGTTGGGAAAGGTGACATACCATATCAATTTTTTTTTAAAAAAAAAACCAAAGTGGTGTTGTGTAAATTTCATGTTAGTGTTGGAAAAAAATAATGTGTAATATTATTTTCTATAATGCTAAGAAAAGAAATAGTGTAAGTTGTTTTTATTTAAAAACTAATGTTATTTTTGTAGTTTACAATGGTTATACAATTGAGGTTAAAATAGATATACAATTATGCTTAATTAGATATTAGTTAAAAATTGACACGTAATCCTTTAAATGCCTAGCATACGTCAACAATTCTGTAGTGGTGTTGATTTCCACTCTATGATTTGTGTAGTTTTTGTCTATCATCATGGACTTTGAAATTGTTTCATCTTTTATATTTGCAATTTCACTATGACCCATATTGCTTATTAGTTGCCTATAATGCTCAACTAGCAACACATAATACTTAAGAGATGCTTTGCATTAGGTAGACTAGAAATTTCTCTATTGTTGATGAGAATAGATAATTTGCTACTAACATTATCAAATTGTGATATGGTTGTGCACTTTTTTGTTGCCCACATGGTCTTTGGTTCACTCTTATTTAATGGTTTAACAATGTAATTTTCTTATTTGCTTTTAAGAGGTATAATCATCATTTGCTTTATGTAAATTGTATTTATTACTTTAATGTGTTGAATCTTTTGTTAATTCAATTAAATGTGTACAATTATTTAAATTAAGATTGCATTGGGAGATTGGAGATGTTGATTTTTAGTTGAATTGAGATTTCATTGGAATGATGCAATAAAGATATAGGTAAATATTACACGGGGCTAATAAAAAACAATATTACATTTCATTTTTTTATTTAAGACTAATGTGTTAAAAACAATATAAGGCATCATTTTTTAGAAAATTCAATGTCTTATGTAAAAAATTATGATTTTTTTAAAAGAAAAAACATCAACTTATTGGTTAAAAAGATCAATGTTGTTATGGTTTCCCATGTTAATTAAAAAATCAATATTTTATGTAAAAAGATAAAAATTTTATGAAGCACAATTTTAGCTTTTTGGTTAGAAAAAAAAATAACATTGCTTAATGCTTTCCATATTGATTAAAAAATCAACACTAAATGGTTTAACACACATCATTACTTAGATATGCATTGGTTTTGGAAGCATCATATTTCTTATGAAATAACTAACATCCGTTAGTGTTTTTGTAGTAACAATTATAACACAACTCAATTTTTAGACCATCATGAGTAATGTAAAAATATCAACTAAACATCTTTACAAGCCTTTTTAAATCAATTAACTTATGAAAAATTTATTGTTTTCTAAAATATGCACTATAGAAAGATATAAGATTCATTAATAATTTTTTTAAAAAAAAAGCTTTGCATCGATTAGAAAACTAAGTTTCATAAAGAAAGTTCAATCTTTTAAATGCTTTTCAAAAAATCACACATGTTCAAAATCTCTCAAGATTCAAAATCTAAGTCAAATAAAAGAAGTTTTCTTTTTTTATTTAAAAATAGTTGAAATATAATGACCTTAAAAAATAAAGACTTTTAGTGAAGTGATTAAAAAAATATTTATTTATCAGAATGTTATTACTTTTAATAAATTCTTAAACAGACAATTTTTTGGACAACTATTTCAAAAATGATAATTTATCGAAAACATATTCATAACACTTTTTTTATTATTATTTCTTTGAAAATTGCTCAAGATACCAAAAGATACATTATGAGAAAACTTTTTGAAAACTAAGTAATATCTTTATTTCCATAGTTCAAACCATGAAACCAATACAATAGTATAAAATCGTATTTGTAATACTTTATTTAAAATACTTTTAGGATAATATCAAGTTCTCAAATCAATTTCCTTTCTTTAGAAACATATCAAAAATAGTTTAAATCATAAAGCTATATGAATAATATTTGGAAAAATACCTTGAACATTTAAAAAAAATGCTTGAATAAGATAGGTGTTTACCTTTAATGTTAGGAGAAAACTCTTTTTCTTGTATTTCCTTGAAAATTTTTATAGGTTGTTATTATTGTTGCAACAACCCTTAAATAAATCATATATGGAAGGAAACAATTGAGATATACAATAATGCACATTATATATATAAAAATATCAATGTAATTAAACATACGCATCACATTAATTATATGAAAAGTTAGTTGGGCTATACAATAAACCAATTGTTAGAGTCTTAAGTTGATTACATAGATTAAGAAAGTCAAATCATAATTATATAATGAAAGTTATAGATAAAGATGATAATTATCAATTAAGACTATCAATTAACTATTAGATTTAGAAACTAAAGAAAATGGTAGTAACTTATTAGGAACTATTGCTAGTGGTCTATGGCTATATCCAAATAAAACTCATGATTTTACCATTTAAATGTAGCATCATTTGGGTGCTATTATATGTTAAAGATCTCAATAGATACCATCAAAGTCTAGAGTATCTGAAAGATATATCCATAAATACAGTGAGTAACAAAATTATTTAGTAAGATAGCTATCACATAAATTTTCTAGTCAGTTTTAATTTAGATAACATTCATATACAAGAAATATATTCCAAATCCATTTTTCCCTTTATCCTAGAAAATATTAGAAGGTTTAGTGTTAGATACATATACAAAATATAATTCAAATATGCATATAAGATAATCATTATCTAATTAATGGCATGGAAGCATAAAGGTTCCTTCTTATTACTTTGAGCCAACCTTGTCCCATATGTATCTCAACTTTATCCCTCCAAGGTCAACTTTATTTATCCCATTTAACCTTTTATATGACTAGGAAGTTAGGGTGTCAAGTTAGTTCCCATAACTCTTAATAAGGTTTTATATCAAATAAACATGTGATATGTTACATATGGCATTCAAGCTAGTAATGTCATGTTTGGCATTGAAGCCTATACTTGGTATAAATCCACAATTTTCACATGTTGTATAAAGTCAATTTCACTTAGGGCTCTTACTAGCCCATTTCATATATAATAAGATAAGGTCAAAATATCATTCAAAGTTATAACCAAAATATGAGATAATATATAACATGATCTAGCAAAAAGAATATACAATTACCTTATCACTTTAGCAATGATCATATGAAACATCTAAACTTCCATTTTTACATGTTAGATTTCCAAATCATATATCCATGCAAAAGTTTACTACCATTCACAAATACTATTACATATAACCTTATTAGTGTATATACAATTCATATAATAGTTCATGCCATAAATCATGCATTAGTCATATAGTAGACTCACGACTCACATATAACCTATAAAACAGTATTCATTTTTTTTTCATAGAATACCTTCAAGCCAATTATTATATATATTAATGCATCATCAATCAATTAATCAAAATATTATACCAAATGTATTTTTTGATTTTTTTAAAAAGAGAGATTTACAATTTGGATTTTCTAAGTTCCACAACTACTAAATTCAAGTAGATTCAATTCTATTTCTTACATAATATTCTAACAAGCAGGAAAAATATTTTTCCTTATTGAATTAAGATTAATATCATGTTGTCTTAGTAGTATAAAAGTTTCATAAAACTATCTTATACTTGTACCAACTAGTTAGGAAAATAAGCAACAACCCTTTTTAGTTATAGTAATCATCTCAAACTTGAAAATAACAATGAAAATGCCATCCTTTCTTGAAAATATTTTGGAAATTTTTAGAATAAAAAATAAGTGTTTAAATGTCAATTTCAAGCCATTTTTTATGCCCAAAACATGTTACATTACTTATTACTTTAAGCAATTATTAAAATTGCTTAAAATTGATACCCTTAACTCTGAAATTCCTTTAAAAATATTAAAATTTAATAAAATTTTGCAAAAATTTTTAGAATCAGTATTTAAACAAAAAATAACATTTTTTTAGTCATTTTAAGTCATGAAAAAATTGCAAACATCATTCAAAACAATTACCATTTAAAGCAATTTGTAAAAAAAAAATTACTACTTGAAAACATAGTTTTAAAAATAGTTTTTTTGCATTATTCCATAAGCTTTCAAATATGTTTTCAAATATATTACTGAAATACACTTTTCATATAATTGTTTATAATGATTATTAGAATAATTTAGAACATAGTATAGCATGTTTTTCACATAAAAATAGAAAATTTCTACTATAAAATTGCATGAAACCTATGAGCAATACAAGTTTGTTTCAAATGATTTTTGTTTGAAAACTTTAATGTAAACATTCTACCTTTATATTAGAATGTAGTTTACTGTTTTTACAGAAAGCAAAATTTTTCCCTATGAAAACATAGGTAATCCAAGAGCCTTCCTCATGCAGAACCAACCCATTCTTGTTCTCAAAACTTGATATTTCATCAATTCTATCATTTTTATTTTAAAGTAGAATATAGTGTAGCATCTTTTGAATAATAAAAACATCATTTTGCCCCTTTTTTTAAAAATAAAACCTAAAATCTCAATTTATTCTCTTTTCAAAAATTTTCTTTCGTTTTCACGAAAAATTGTGTTTCTAAAACTTTGCAATTTTAAGGAAATCATTTTCAAAATTAAACTTTCAATTTTTTGTCACAAAAATTTTCAAGCTAACTTTTGAAACTAATCCATCATGATAGTTATTACTTTAGCACATCATTAACCATTGAACAAAAATAGCAAATAATCCACTATAAATAATCATGGCTTCAACACATTATTGACTATAAAACAAATATACAAATCATATAAACATTATCAAGAAAGAAAATAAAAAAGAATAAGTGTGGATTTGTACTTACTTAAGAAAACTTGTAGAACTTGTTTCCTTAACTTAGAACAAAAGTATAGCATCCAAAATAACATAGAATTAGTAAAGAATTCAAAGAAAGAACAATAAAAAGAAGATGAATTTAGAGGAATTATAGGCTTAAATCTCCACTAGAAGATCAAAAGGGCTCCTTTCTCCAATTATTTCTCAAAGTACTAGTAAAATTCCATTACAAATTAGCAAAAATACTCAAGAACTCGCTCCTCTTCTCTCTTCTCTTTCTCTCTAGTCATTCAGTCCTTTTTAATGTGAGAAGAATTTGTGTTAAACTCTCATATTTATAGTGTTTAGAAAGTGTGCTCTCTAACTAATGCGGACATCATGCTTACATCATCTTAACATAATTCCTAGGAATATTCTATCACTTTCTCTCTAAGTTTTGCTCAAATGCCCTTCAATTATGCTAAAATTCTTTCTTCTTCTCCTAATTTTACTCAAATGCCCTTTAACTAAGCCAAATTCCTCCTTTTTTTCCCCTTATGGATGTCTATGTCCTTTAAAATGAGGACAAATTTATATTTTTGCCATCTTAAGATTATTTTAGAATGTTTTTAAGTAAAAACACTAAGTTGTTAGAAAATCCTATTAATCTTAGATCTTAAATACTCGTAATTTCCTAAGATTTTTCTTAAATAACTTCCACTAAATTTTCTTACCCTAAAACTAATAAATGATTTTGTTGATAATAATAATAATAATAATAATAATAATAATAATAAATAATTCTACTTATTATTCACTAATAGACACTATCTAATTTAATTTTGACTATTTTAATTTTTTATTAGATATTATTGATGATTACATAATTATCCAATTACTTGCTTTGAGAGTTAGCTTCCAATTCCATTCCATCCTCTTATTTTTCATTATGATCGAAATTTCTTGTTAGTTCTACACTTGTACACTTGGTTTACTTTGTGCAATATTCTTTTCTATATGAAACTTATTCCTTATATCAATTTTTTTAAAAGACTTACTTGACAATTATGTCAATGATAATTCAACTTATTCAAAATTTAAAGGGTAAAATTGCATAGGCATGTAGTTATGGAGAAGGAAGTTTAAAGGGTAATGAATTTTCTTCTATAAAAATGAGGGAACAAAATTAAAATTTAAGTAAAAGTTAAAGAGTATATATAATATTTTTATCAAAAGAGTATAAATATTTGACTTATATGATCATATAGGATGCTAAGAAAGTATTTCTATTAAAAATTCTAGTGGGATCGAGCAGTTAAAGTAAAATTATAAATTTTTAAAAAGTTAGAAAGTAAATTTGTTTCAAATAAAATTTATAATTAAATCACTGCTAAAATTAGGGAAGAATACCCTTTTATCTATACATTTTTAAGAAAAAAATTATAAAAAATTACAAATTTTTGTTTTATGCGTCAATTTTTTTAAAAAAATTCTGACTTTTTTGAGATGTGCAGAAGAGCGAGAGCCAATAAACGCTGAGGTTATCTGGTTTTAATTCCTTAATTCAATACGCATCCCGGTACTTTATTTCAAGGGCATCAAAACTATCATGATTACTGTTTATCAACATTGACAATAAATTCAAGATCTCTTGTATACCGTTTTCCCTTCAATTCAAGCTAAATCAATAAATTTTAATTATGGAGGTGGAATTTTTTTCGATAATTTTCTACAGATAAGGTTCTTGATTTAGGAAAGTGAATAAACAAGTGAATTGGAGTTATTAAATACAAGATCACGAATTTACCTTTTTTTATATAAAAAAAATCTTTTGTACTAAGATTTGCCTTCAATTTAATCCCCTAATTTCTTGCAATTATTAGTTTTATTTTTTCTACTCTTTTATTCTAAGTTATCCATTTTGATATTCCAATTATGACTTATTCAAATTACTTATTTTTCCCTTTTTTTTTTAAAAAAAAATCCTTAAGGCTAAATCTTTAAACTAACTAAAAAAAGGTATATCTTTCACATGTTTGAACAAATTGCGTCCTACCCTTTGAAAATTATTTGTATATACTTATTCAGTTATTCTAACAATACGCATCATTGGTTTCATAAACTCAAAATTAACGGATAAAATTATATGAGATTCTATATATCCAACATCAAATTCATGCGTGGACGTGATTCACGATAAATCTGAGAAGAATGATAGATGCAAAAATAAATATAAATTTCATATTCACACCTTTTTTTTTTTTTTGGTAATTTAAGAAAATTGATTTACTAGAGAAAAAGTGAAACATGACACTTGAAAAAAATGAAAAAAAATTAAAAAGTTATATATTTTTAAATTTATAATTATATATCCTCTTCTTAATTTTCTCATATATAGTTTTAGACTCTAAAACGCATCTTGTGAATCGGATTCCTTATTTGTGAAGCCCTCATATCTTGGATCGAGAGTAATAATTACGTATCGAACGGTGGCCAAAAGGAAATTAAAATCATTTTTAATCAGTTCGTAAAAGTAAAACTAGCATTTTATTGTAAGAAGATCCTAAAGTCAATACATCGATACATAAATATTAAACCAAACATTCTTTTTCTTTTAAAAAAATATACATAACATTTAATCCATCATTTATAAATACATCCTTACTAATATTATTAATTTTTTATTTTACATTAATTATAATTATTTATCTTTTTCTTTATATATAACGTTAAAATAAAGGATAAAAAATATAATTAAAAAATAAATATATATTTGATATTATTAAAATATTATTTCATATTCAACTTTGATATTTTTATTTATTTTATTATTTCAAGTGCATAAAAATGTAAATAATTATAATAAAAATAAAAATAAAAAATTAATAATTTTACTCCGTGTAATAATCGCTACTTTTATAGACTTTTTTTTATTCTTATTTTGGACAGTAATTGTGTGAGTTATGATTCGATTATCTATGATTTTCACTCCCTCCAATTATAAAATGACATTCGCAGATCTTTCTCTTCCAATCATTTCTATGGTTTGACTACCACTCTCACACATTGCTTCTATCTCCATCCCACTCTGCAACTAAAATATCCAAATCCCCACCGATAACAGATTCAAACATGGCAGCTGCCAGCGGTGGTCTGGTTGGTATCCATGGGTGGTCAGACATGAAGGCCCTGACCATCCAATTGATCACCGACCGGTGGTTCGTGGTGTTTGCCTCATTACTAATCATGACGACCGCCGGAGCCACCTACATGTTTGGTCTCTACTCTACTGAAATCAAGACCGTACTTGGCTATGACCAAAGTACCCTCAACCTCCTAAGTTTCTTCAAGGATGTAGGCAGCACCGTTGGCGTCGTCGCCGGCTTCATCAACGAGGTGGCACCGCCATGGGTGGTGCTCGTCATCGGGGCAGTGCTAAATTTTTTCGGTTATTTCATGATATGGCTTGGGGTGTCCCAAAAAATCGCAAAGCCTAGAGTCTGGCAAATGTGTTTGTATATTTTTATTGGTGCAAATTCTCTAGTCTTTGCTAATACCGGGTCTCTTGTAACATGCGTGAAGAACTCCCCAGAAAGCCGTGGGGTTGTTTTGGGAATTCTCAAAGGCTACTTGGGACTCAGTGGAGCAATCATCACACATTTATACAATGCATTCTATTTCAATGATCCAAAGGCTTTGATTTTGCTCATAGGTTGGCTTACAGCAGCCATCATAGGTTGGCTTACAGCAGCCATCATAGGTTGGCTTACAGCAGCCATATCCTTCGCTTTTCTCCCAACCATTCGGTATATAAAGCCGCTTCGAAATCCTAATGAGTTAAAAATCTTCTACAGATTCCTCTACATTTCACTTGGCCTCGCCGGATTTCTAATGGCCATCATCATAGCGCAGAAAGTGCTCAACTTGACCCGGAGTGAGTTCGGCGTCAGCGCCGGAGTCCTTCTTTTCTTTCTCTTCCTCCCTCTTGTTGTCGTCGTTAATGATGAAATGAAGGTCTGACAAAGTAAAAGGCTCGTGTTAATGGATCCTCCGCCCAAGAAAATAGTCAACGAGGACGAAAATATGAACTCGGAGGAACTTCCCCATGAAAATTCTCTTTCAGGATTAACAACAAGCAGCAAGGATGTAGTTTCAACTGAAACAATTGAAATCAGGTGGTGGCAAAATATTTTTAGCCCACCGGCAAGAGGTGAGGACTATACAATTCTTCAAGCCCTTTTCAGTGTTGACATGTTATTACTTTTCTTTTCTAGTATTTGTGGTATTGGAGGGTCATTAACAGCAATAGACAATCTTGGTCAGATTGGAGCTTCATTGGAGTACCCGAAGAAAAGCAAAAGCACTTTCGTGTCTCTTGTGAGTATTTGGAATTACTTAGGAAGGGTTTTCGTAGGGTTTGTTTCTGAATACTTACTGGAAAAATACAAATTTCCTCGTCCTCTTATGATCACAATAACATTAACCTTCTCATGTGTTGGTCATCTTCTGATTGCCTATAATGTCCCGTATGGCCTCTATGTTGCATCGGTGATAATTGGGTTTTGTTTTGGTGCACAATGGCCTTTGCTCATTGCCATAATATCTGAGCTTTTTGGACTCAAGTATTATTGCACTTTGTACAACTTTGGGTCAGTGGCTAGTCCAGTTGGGCTGTATGTCCTTAATGTGAGGGTCACTGGCCATTTGTACGACAAAGAAGCTAAGAAGCAATTGGCAGCATTAGGGCTCCAAAGAAAGGCAAGACAGGAATTGAATTGTGTTGGAGTTGAATGCTTCAAGTTGTCATTCATTATTATCACAGCTGCAACTTTCTTTGGTGCCCTTGTTTCTCTGATTTTGGTGGCCAGGACTAGAAAGTTTTACAAAGGTGACATATACAAGAAGTTTCGGGACCAGGCGTTGGCGGCTGAGACCGAAATGATGGCGGCAAAGAACAGAGGCCACCGGAGAGGGGAAGATGCCAACAATGGACAGTAATCAGTGAAGAATAAAGCCTCTCTATTTTCAAATCAAATCTTACTCTTCAATTTACCTCTTCTTAAAGTGTGATTCAGTTGTACATGTGAAAAAAAAAATGGCGAATGGAAGAGCCAGCAGAGGAGAACGAAAATATCACAGCCCTCAGGTAAAAAGGACTAAAAAAAAAAATTGTACAAGTAGAAAGGATTTAAGTGTCTTTTTATTTTTTTTCAATTAAAAGAGAAATACTGTTGATCTGTGCAATTAGTTTGTAGCAATTTGCATGCAAATGGAGCATTTTCATTGAATAGCAAAGTTGTTATTGGCTATAAAACCCAATAAACTTTGTTGGAGTACCTTGTTAAATGCTCCATGATAATTCCATCTCTGAGGGCATTTTTGATTTAGTGCATGAAACAGAGTTACTTGTTGCATCTGTAGTTCATGGATCCCAAGTTAATTTTAATTTATTGCGAATTTTTTATTTATAAAATATAGAATTCTACTTATGTAAATGATTAACAATTATAATTATAATTATTTTATTAAATTAAAATTTATAAATAATTTGACATTAAAAAATTATTTTAAATAATTTCATTTATTACATTCTGTGTATCTAAGAATTTTTCTTCGTTAAAAGAGGCATACTGTTGGGAAAAATTCACCATTGTGAGAAGTTTGCCACCGCCTATTTCACCTCGGAAAGCAGCGAATTAAAATTTTGTCCTCTCAAGTTTTTTCCTTTTTGGTGGAGTAGTTAAGATAAGATAAAGATGGGTGGATTTCAAATTAGTCACATTTTTGCCATTTCTACGCACCTTTTTTTTTTTTAAATGAAGATGGGAGTGAAAATTTCCAAACCTATTTAAAAAAATCATATGACTTTATATTTTAATTATAACTCTTTACTTTTTAAATATAATAATCATGATTCACTTTTCTTTCTCTCACGTAAAAATACTCTTCTTATTTGATATGTTATATATGTATATAAAGAGCAGATTAATTAACTGTATCTAATGACAATAATGTATATATATTAATTACTAAAATTGACTTCAACGATGAGAAAGAACTACTTTCTAACTCATTTAATGTTTATCTCTCTTTTAACATTTTTTTTAATTTTAAAATTTTAATTTATTTTAGATTGCAAAATTATTATAAACCTTTTTTTTACAAATTACAATGTATTTTTTCATTTATTTTTATTCAATTCTCTATCACCCTTGTGACACAAGATTATTTAAGTTATAAATATTTATAATTGAAATTAGTATAACTCATTACTAGTTAATAAACATTAGAATTTATGATAAATATGGATACAATGAAATAATTTAAATATTATTTTAGGAAATAAAGAGTTATATTTTTGTGTTGTAAAATGGGAACAATAATAACAATTCTAATAATATTATAGTTGCAAGACGAGATAAAATGTCAATAGTATTTCATTTGTTTTTCAATTTTGATTAATTAACATCATAATGATTATTTGTTATATACTAAGAATTTAATTTAGATATTAAATTTGAAAATTTAATTTAATATTTGCACAAATAAAACTATAATTTGTGAAAAAAATAAAAATTTACAACAATTTTGTATTAAAAAAAGGCCCACTCAAAAATAGAAAAAAATGTTAGGGGAGAGAGAGAGAAACAAAAATTAAATGTTATCTTTGGTTTTTTTGTAAAAAAATTTAAGATTCATTATTAACGTATCATTCTCTTCCTTTTCTTTAAATATATATTACATAAAACTTATCAATTGATTTATATATAAAATGATAAAAAAGCAATTAACTAAATATTAAAAATTTAAGTAATAGTATCTAATGATCACTTTGTGTTGCTTAAATTTTGATATTCAATAAATTAGAAAAAACAACATCATTGCCAATATTTAATATGATAAAAAATTTAATATGATACACAAAATATATCAAAACTTATGATACCCAAAATATAATATTTGTGACTAGGGAAAATTGAATAGAAAATAAATTAAAAAAAAATCATCTTGTAGTTTTTTAAAATAAGTTTTACAATAATTTTGTGTTTTAAAATAAATAAGAATTTCAAAATTTGGAAAAAAAAAAAGAAAATGCTAAGAGAAAGAGACAAAAATTAAATGAGTTGGACATTTTTTTTTTCATCATTAAAATCAATAATATTAATTATTATGCATGCCTTATAGTCATTAGATCAAGCAAAAATGAATAGTGGAGATTTAATGTAAGCAAGACTTACACTAGAGGGATGTGTGTGCATGTGCGCGTGTAGGGTAGTACTATAAGGAGTTTCATCTATTAAGAGATTGAATATTTTCACTATTAGATTACTTTCAATGCATTTGAATTTGTATTTTTTTATTTTAATTCACTTTACAAAAATATAATTTAATAGTGAAAATATTCAACCTTTTAAGAGATTGAGCTCCTAATAACACTATATATATATATATATATATATATATATATATATATATATATATATATATATAGGGAAAGGAATAATTGATACCAGTATAAACTTGAAAGACTTACACCAATTACTAACCATTGATTCCATTTGCATCTAATGGCTAATATTATATTAATGTGATTACAGTTGTACTCACTCAACAATCAAACTCCACTCATGTAATCTAATGTCAAAAAAATTTCTATCTTTCTCTAATGTATCTTTAATAAACAAAAAGTCTCCTTCTACATTTCTTACATCTAGCCCCACCAAATATTATAGCTATCTTTTCTTCTTCCTTACAATACTCATTGTAGATCTTATAGCTATCTTAGTTATTTGTCTTAGCATAACATAAACAGAGCATAAATTGAACAATTAGTAATACATTCAACTTCCATTTTTTCCTCACAGTATATCATTTTTTTCACTTTTATAACCTTTTTTTTCTAACATTTATATACTTATTGAATATTAACTCACTACTATCTTATATTATATGAAAGAATGGATGAACATTAAATGGACTTGCAAGCTTTAACTATTAATTCCAAAAATGGCTCCATGGTACAAAATTTTGAACTTACTATTACTTTTAGTAATGAAAACCTAGAAACATGCTATGAAAGTAAGATAATCTAGTGTGATTTTCTTAGTGAGAAAATTGCTCAACCATATATTAGATTGGAATCTGATTCCCTTAAAATGGCTAAGGAATTCTACATGTTCTTTGCTAAAGAGAAAGACTTTGGAATACAAATTCATTTAGTAAACTAAAATCTTATCTTCTAGTTTGTTATTGTGAAGGCTACCATAAAAGGAAGAATAATGGATATAAAAAAAGCAGCAAAAACATGGTAAAAGTTACAAAATAATGCATAACTTTATAATCTGGTTGCTAAGGATTGATCATAGTGAAAAAGAATATGAAAATAAAGAAATAGGTCATGAAGGATTTCAACTATGATCATAATTATATGATAATTAGTCCTAAAAGTGTATCTTATCTAAAGTATCATAAAAAGATGAGTGTTGCTACAAAAAATCTTGTGGAGAAGCTTTAAGACAAAAGCATACCAACTAGAAAGGTTTCTACCATATTTAATAGTGCTAACTTAACTTTTTCTAGTAAAGATTATTGGAATCATATTAGAAATTTAAGGAAAAAGAATTTGGATATTGGAGATACTCAAGTTATTTTCAATTATTGTAAACAAAAACAAGCTACTAAGTCAAAATTTTTACATAATATAATGTGATGATGAGGATTGAATAGTAAACATTTTTTTGGATTGATGAAAGATTAAGATATATCAGTATTTTAGGGATGTTTTTGCTTTTGATGCCACACATAAGACTAATAAGTATAATATACCATTTGCTCCATTTACTATATCAAATCATCATTATCAATCAATTTTATTTAGTTGCTCTTTGATATAAGATGAGTTTAAGAGATCTTTTACTTGGTTATTTGAAACTTAGCTTGATACAATAAGTGGGAAAAATCCTATATCCATCATAATTGATTAAGATTTAGCTATTAGAGTTGCCTTAGCCAAAGTATTTCTAGAAACTCATCACTGTCTTTGTTTATGGCACATTAAGAAGAAATTTCCTAAAATCTTGCTCACATATATCATAAAAATTTTGCTTTCAAGAGTGAGTTGAAGAGTTGCATTTGAGAATCACCAATTACTAAAGATTTTGAAGAAGAATGGTAACATATAATGCTTAATTGTAATTTGGAAGAAAATGAATAGCTTCAAGGGTTGTTTGAGGTTAGAGAGTTATAGGTACTAATTTATAATAGAAGTACATTTCTAGCTGGGATGAATACCACTTAAAGGAGTTAAACTATTAATGCTTTCTTTGATTCCTTTGTAAATTCTTCAATAACTTTACAGGAGTTTTCCTTGAAGTATGAGAAAGAATTAAAGAATTGTTATGAGTATGCGTATCAAGTGATTAATTATTTTAATCTTGGAGAGACATTCATTATTAGTGCAAATTTTGACTCAAAGTTTTTTACTTGTGGTTATTAGTTATATGAACTTTTGGGAATATTATGTAGGCATATCTTGGTAATTTTCCAAGCAAAAAATATAGTTCAAATTCTAAGTCATTATATCTTACACCATTAGACCAAAGAAGCTAATAAAAATGTAAGAGTTAATGGTGGTAGTATGAGTTTGGTTACTCAAGATCATTCATCAATCATTTTAAGAAGCATACATATACAAAGCCAAGTGAAAAAAATTATTTAAACTTGCTGGTAAATTAGATGAGATATATAAGTTTATCATGACAGAATTGAATTAAATTTATAGGAAGCTAATTGGAATGGAAATTGAAAAGAATGATCTCCTAGAATCAAGTGAACATTATTTAACAAATGAGCAAGTGAATGAACCATCATTATTAGCTATTAGGGATCCACATATATCATAAATAAAAGGGAGAAATAAGGATACTACTAGATTAAAAAATGGGCTTGAAGTATCGATGAACGAATTAATTAAAAGGAGGGCATGCCATGTGTGTGGAGGATATGGCCATAATAAAATAAGTTGCAAACAAAAAAATGGGCTTGAAGTATCGATGAACAAATCAATTAAAAGAAAGGCATGTCATGTGTGTGGAGGATATGACCATAATAAAATAAATTGCAGATAAAATGTTTCGTTAGTATGTAATCCTTAACAAATAAGTATTTTTTTTATTTCTAATAATTGCATCTTTAAACTAATAATATATTTGCTTTGCTTCAGGCACATAATGGTGGCATAACTAAGGAGTTACCATAAGTTTGAGATCTTGATAGTTGAATTTTTTGTCATATTTTGTATTGGTCTGACTTATCATGGCAGTTATTAATTTTTGTCATAATTTATTACACAATAAAGCTTCAAGTAAATTTTGAGTGTTAATGAATTGGGATTAATGAGTATATCATAAAAGCAATAGCTAATGCAGAGTTCTTTGCATCTTTTACGGTGGAATCTTCTTTTTGTTTGATTTGTAGTATGGATCTCTCCTATTAGTTTTCACATTATAATTAAAATTTGTTTTAAGTTAGTTTTCTTTGCCATTTCATTTAACTTGAGATTCTAGTTGTATTATTTTCACTTTGAAGTTCTATATTCAATGTCTTAAAGTAGAAATGGCATATTATTATATGAATTGTAGAAGGATGTAATATAGGTTTTTCATTTTGATTGTAGGCAAGAATTTTGATTTTCCCTATATTTTAATTTTTTACTCAAAATTAACATTTTTTGTATAAAAAGTAAAGAGAACATTTTTTGTATAAAAAGTAAAGAGAAATGTAAGAAAATAATTCTTATATCATTAAGTAAATAATTTATATGGGAGATGTTTCATTTGATAACATCTGGAGAGAAGGAAAGGAAAACTCAAATTTGTAAAGAAGGAAGATTGCTTAAAAATATTGAATTGCTATGCAACTATGTCCAAAAATTCAAACTGTGTATAAATTGTATCATGTATAACAACATATTGTGACTCTAATAGCAATGTATTGAAAATCTTCAACTAACAAACAATTCTACAATTCTCGGAAAGTTTTTTATAAGTGATATGAAATCATTATTTTAGTTTATATATTGTGATATTTTGAATATAATAACTTTGATGCCAGTCACTTATAATTAATTATTTAAAATGTTTGTAATGGCAAAGGTTATGAATAATGTGACTTATACATTAAAATTTTACATAGTTCACTCATATTTATATATTGGAACCAAATTTACAAATTCAATCCATTATATCGACTGACAAATAGATGCAAATGGATGATGTATATTGCTTTGCATTTAAATAATAGCTTTCTCTTAAACCTTCACTAAATTTGTCTTTGGGTTCTATATACATGAAATTTACCTTAATAGTTAACCTACCTTTGTCTTCCTTTATATTATACATGGTATCCCTATTCTTTACTGAAATTTCATCTTATATAAAAAGGATATAATCAACTAGCATATAAAAGTTATGCTTAAGACTTGACAAGGTTCCTTAATAAGCTAACAAATTGAAAGAACAAGAGGGAGGAAAGTAAAGCTTTTTTTAATTTTAACATGCCAAACCACATGCAATCATTCTAGAAAGCTCACATCATAATCAAAACTTGTTTTAAGTTAGTTTTCTTTACCATTTCATTTGACTTAAGATGCTAGTTCCATTATTTTCACCTTAAAGTTCTATATTTAATTTCTTATGGAAGTAGAAATGGTTTGTTGTTGTTTGAATTATGTAAAAGGATGTAAAATAAGTTAGTACTAGTTTTATGTATGAATGGAAATTTGTTTGCAAATATGTAATTCCTCCTTAAATCATAAATTAACTTTTAGTGCTCTTCCTAGTTAAGGATTCATCACTATAGAAAGCAATTTAATTAATTCTTTGACTAATAAATTGCACTACAAAAGTTTTTATCTTAATTGCTAATCTTCAATTATTTGCTTACATTTACATTCCACATTGTAAATAGATGGACAGGGTATAAATTATACACTAGAAAAATTGGACAATTTGTATCACTTCTTGTTAGGCATTTTATTGAGCAAGATGAGTGCAAAAATAAAGTACATCCATATCTCATGACTCTTAAATTACAAAATCATCTTGCAATACAATCAAATACATAAATTTTAATTTTACATTTCATATTCATCATATTCTATCAAGCACAACTCAATTCTCCAACTACCAAAGCCTTTTTCGCATATTGTCACACCCCCATCCCATATTATTGATGCTTGTTAGTATTTTGCTTTTGAGTTTTTTTTCTATGCATTGGTGCTTTATGTCGTAGCTTGTTAATTTTCTACTTTGAAATTTTTTTACATTACAAAAATTTGAATATAACTATCACAAAAGAAAAAGTATAAAATGTTTAAGAATAAGAAGAACAATGGTAACATTAGAGATAGAGAAAAGAGTGTGTACATTAGTTTTAATTATAAATAAAAGATAGAGAATACTTTAAAGAGAGAGGAAAGAATTTGACACTAGGTATATCACAACTTATTTTGATTATGACCGGCGTGGATCGTGTTATTAATTTCCATAAGCCTTAGCAATTTTTACTCTTTTTACCTAACTGAAGTTTCCAAATTTCAGGAAGGAATTAAAATTTTCTCTAAGATTTTTACGAAAAAATGAATTAAATCTCTTTTATTTTTAGACACTTTCCAAGGGCCACACACTTTAAGATATACAACTTGTTCTATTTCCAGATACAACAGATCAAATAAAGTTCACACAAAATAACACAGATTCAATTTTACACATATACAACTATTGAAAATATCATATGATTCAACAGTTCTTTATTTCAATGCAGATTGCATTCCTAACTATCAAATCTTTTAGTAAGGTGGCTTTGTTTCTTCATAGATGCAACAAGCTCAAGTCTTAACCTAAAAACATTGGAAATATAATGGGGTGAGTTACTAGAACTTAGTGAGTATATATCTCATCAATTCTTAATATCTTATTAAAAGATAATTTAAATATTATGAATTAAATTCTTTTACTTGATAATAAACAATATGTAGATAGGAGCATGGAGCTAGGAAAAATATTGTTGAACTTAATAGAATACTGAGAGATTTAGGGTATTATAAGGTTCATTCAGTTGAGAAAAATCAATTTGAGTTGAAGAATGGCTTCACATGTTTTGTGGTTAACTTAAAGTAAAGGAAGTATAATTAGAAGAGTTGGAAAATTAGTGCCTTGCTATATAAACATGTGACAACATGCATTAACAAGATACATGGAAAAATCCAAGACTACTATGATGCATTTTATAGGAAGGAAAAGTACATAATTCTCAATTCCTATTTGATTGTACCCTTAATAGATTTAGGGATGCTTGAAGAAACTAAAATGAACCTACCACCATTGAAAAAATTACTGGGTAAGCCTACATCATGAAGGATTAGGCAAGAAGGTAAACAACCTCCATCCACTAAAGTACAAAAGAATTCTATTGTTAAATATAGCAACTATGAGTAATTAGGTCACTATAAAAGATGATGTCAAAGAGCACTGGTCCATTCTAAGATAGAAAAGGTATTTATTACACTTTATTCATGTTTAATATCCAAATATTTTCACTATATCCTTCTATGCATTTAGGATAAAGTAGTTTCATTCTCACTATATGTTGAGGCCATACATTTTGCCATTCGTGAGGAAATCATGGTTTGCATTATACTGTGTATAGTTACCTTTAATATATATCATGGTGAGTTTCTATTACTTTTTGTACCTTTTTTCCTTTTCTTTTTTGACCTTATTTAATTTTTGATGGAAAATATTTTTGATATCTAATACATTAGTTGTATTATCTTTAGTTGGAGATGATTGTTATATAGTATTTTGGTGTTATCACTTCTCTTCATTTACTATGTTACATCTAAAGGATGGTCAAGATCAAAGATTCAACAAATACAATAATTGTAGGTCTTTTCTATCTTATAGAGGCTTTTGCAAAAGTTAGGGCTAAAGTTAATGGTTGCATATTTGATTATGGTTTCACATCCGAAAGCCAAGAGTCAAATAATGATTCTTTTATGTAGCTTGATGCAAAATGTTCAATAGTCAATGCATCATACTCATCAATGCATCATACTCATCTAATTCTCCAAGTTTCATTTGGTAATTATTACTGTTCAAAATGATTGTAGTAAATCAAATTTGGCATTATGGTAAAAACTACTTTCTTCAACAACAAAGTTAGTTTTAACTTAATTTATTATTAGCTTGATATTAAGTTAGCTTGATATGTGTAATATCCTATCTTAATCTTTCTGATCTTTCTTTTGCTTTGATTTGGATTTGGATTTGAATTTGAATTTGAATTTGAATTTATTTTTGTTAATGATACAATTCATTTTAATTTAGGTTGCAAAGTAGAAATCTTTTTCTTTGATTTACATGCAACACTTCTTAGCATAACTTTTGTGATTGGTTTAGGGAGGTTTTGCTTGCCTACCTAGCAAAGGGGAATAATGTTCAAGTTTTGGGTTCCTTAAGTGTGCTTGGCACTTTGTTGCAAACTAAAAGTTGTACCATCAAACTCATTTTTTCTTAGTCATCAAATACTATTTTTATTTGCATTTCTTATTTTTTAGAACTTGATGTTGTACTTAATTTTGAATAAATTTCTTTTTTTATATAAATTACAATTAATAGTTTGCTTTATATCTACCATTTTGTTAGTTTGATTTAAAAGACAATTTTGCTTTGTTTGATATGTGAAAAAAATAGCTATGTTGTAGTCAATATTTTTCTAAAAAATCATATATTTTTTGAAAAATAATAACATAGTGGTGGTTTTAAAAATTTTTTGAGACATAGCAGTGGTTTATAAGTCCTACAAACTATTGAAATGTTATATATTTTTTAAGAGAATTTAGACCATAGCAACGATTTTGAACCTGATACAAATTTTATAAAAAAAATAAAAATTATTTGAGGTGACAAAATTTTTTAAAAATTTTAAAAATTATTTGTAATCATATATTTTTTCCCAATTTTTTTAAAAATTACAAATTTTATATTTTTTTGAAGGGAAAATTTTATTTTTTGACATATAAAATTTTGTACCAAAATAGGGATAGAGCCAAAATTTTATCACAAAATGATTATGATGAACAACTTTATGATGGAATACAATACTGTTGCAAGTTCCATCCCAAACATATTTTGGAATGGAATTTTGCCATTCTTAAATTTATTATTATTATTTTTTAGGTAGAGTTTGAGTGAGTATATCAATCACTAACAATTCAATGTCATTTCCCAAAGTTATGATTTTTAACATTCTTTTGTATAACATTCACTTCAAATTGTTCAAACAATATAGAGGTGATGTGTTATAAGCTATAGTTTTCCAAACTTCATCGCTTTTGTAACGTTGGTTTCCTTGATCTCTTAGTGCATGACATGCTTGATTTCCAAATTCCATGCAAAATAAGCTTTTTTGTCACCTTCTTTACTATCATCATTTTCATTTTTTTCCTTTTTTATTTGTTTGAATTTTCTTTCACTTTCCTGTTTATAAGTATGTCACTTTTTCCCAGCATGCTAACAACATTAAAATACCCAATTTTGATATTAGATAGCTAAAATGATAAAGCTAGACTTTAGAATGACAACAGATAATCAATTGAGAAGTTAAGACAAAATGGGATTAGGAGCCAAATAGACGCAGTGGAATTAATCGATTCTAGTCAAGGATCCATGTGAAATATTATATCAATATAAGGATTAGATTACTTTTTTTTCAAATGCTTCTGAGGTTTGATCGGTGATCACCCTTTTCAACTTGCTTTTAGTTAACGATTCTGAGCTATCCACATGAACCTAAAATCACTAGTAAATGTCTCATGTCCACTGATTGGAATTTACCTTCTTTTGTTTCATAATGCTAGCTACACCCTTCAAGGGTTCAAAAGGGTTGCTAAGTTTTTCTATGTTGGGAATGCATGAATAATATCAATATTATTATCCAACAAGCCTATTTAAATAGGTTCACAAAAAATCCTAACTAATTAGGCTTTATTCCATGTATAATTATAAGCTTATTATTGGGCCTTATAATTATGACATGGAATTCCTAACTATTAAGCCCAAATAATTTGGTCCATCAATTCCAAATTCACTAAGTTCTATGTGTGCAACCTTATAGGCTTTCATTACATTAGTAATGATCATAAATCATATTAATAATCATAAATAATGAGTGGTGTCTAGCAACACATCATTGTTACCTAAGTAATAAGAAAGTCGGTGATTCGACTAAACCTCTACATATGATCATTATCTATATCCTTTTGTCTTAGACATCAAAATTGAACATAAGACATAAACCATGTCATTCTCATATAGTCCAATCCAAAGGTTTCTTAATTCTTAAGTAAGCTGACTGAAGCAAATGTAATTGACATCCCATATCAATTCATCTGAGTATGACCATGCATTTTCTTAATTTTACTTAATCAAGGGGCCCACAAATATCACTTCTGTTATATAGGAGGAATAAATTCTATCTTGATCACATAAATCCCTCTGTATGATATGTGACATGTCCAATAACTACCCTTGTATTCATTCAACCATGAGTGATATAGAGTAGTATCAAAATATTAAACTCATATATAGGGAACCTTGGCGATCTCAAGTTAAAAGACCATATTAATTATGATCACTAAGAATTACTTATGATACTTATACAACGATCCATGTATTGTTCTTAGGGTGGGTTGATCTAGTATGTAAGTTCTCTAACTTGTACTCATGTGCAGACTTAATATCTCATATAAGTCACCACACATGTTAATCTTAACATATCAAAGCAACCCAATCCACAATGATATATGACTAGGGACATTTAAGAATATAATTATTCTAAGATTATTATCATAATTAAATATATTATATATATATATATATATATATATATATATAATATGATAATTGGAATTGCTATTAAAATAATACGATTCAAATTTACAATCATCAATATGATTGATTTTTAGACATATACACTAATAAAATTGAATATCATAAGAGGATATAGATCATTGATGGAATTCAACATATTCTAGCATTAACATTAACCATTTCTATTTCCCATGATAAAGTGAGAGAGATAAAGAATAAAAAAAAAAGATAAGATGGAATACAAACATATTGTGTAGACATCTTTTGTGTATTGCATATGACTCTGCAACAAAATTTATTTTTTACCTTCTATCGAAGAAATATAACGGCCCTATTGTTCTAATGGAGAGAAGAACTTATGATTAGCTTTTCAAGAAATTTCCAAACAAACAATTTCAATAAAATATTTCAATTTCTTATTTTACTATGTTAAACGCTATGTATTCTTCTATCCATAAAGTACATTGAATGTATAGAATGTACAAAAATGGCTATAGTCTTAATAAAGAAATTTATACAAAATAAATAATTTTATTAATTTAATGAAGTGAGTACAATTTTTAATTTTGTAATTCTAAAATAAGATTACTGAAAAATCCTTTGAAATCTTTTGATTTTTCTCTTCTAGATGACTTTAACTGAGAACTTTAGAAAACTTAGTCTCAGATGGAATGATTGAATTTGGTTTTGAATGAAGGCTTGAAGCCGCTTGATTTTGGTTTGAAGGATTAAATTTATCTTTGGATGAGAGATTGATCTCGACTCAAAGATTAAATGATTGACTTTGATAGTAGGCTTGAAGAAGCCTAACCTTCAATCAAATGTCAAATCTTTATGGAGGCTTTAAGTTTGAGAAGACTCACAAACTTGAATGTTGAAGTTGAAATATTCAACTTGGAACAAGCATTGTTGATTGAGGCAAGAGACTTCAAATGTTTGATTTTTGTCAACAAAACTTTGGGAGAACTTCATGTTTCCTTTTTATGATGACTTGATGATCTCAATGACACAAAATGAGCTCTCTATATCATTTTTTTTTCTTTTAGATCTGCTAATAGCATACATATATATATACTAATCCTATAGAAATTATCCTTACAACTTAAGTAATGTAAGACCTAACATATTTATACTAATCTTTGAAATTTAAAACTTTTGTTATATTCAGTGTAGGAGTTCATAAAAAATAATGAAAATAACAAATTTTAGAACTTCTCCTTAAGTTTAATTTGATTTGTCATTTAAGAAATATTTGATGTGAGTTTTCATAAAAATGATAAAAAAAAGCAAAATTCAGGACTTCTACTTGAATTTAATTTAATTTGTCACTCTAGAGATTTTAATGGGACCCACTTATTTTTTTTTGCAAAATTTTAAATTTTAATAAATAACTTTTTTTCTAATTAACTATAATTTATGATGTGAGAATTAAATAGACTAATTTTTAATTTTTTACAAATGTCCTCATAAATTTTGTTCATAAACTTGAAAACAATTTTTTTTTATGAGTAATCAAGTTCTGATTACAGGAAAATAAAATTTGACTTGTCTTCGTATTAATGGACCGATAGTGCCTTCATCTTGCATGCTTTTACGAGAGGTGGCACAAAGCCATGCAGTTACATGATTTCCGCAAATGAGGATTAACTTTGGGACTCCCAGGTAAGCATTATCTTAAATAACATGGTTGCGTTTTTTTTTTTTTAATCCTTATTAAGCAATAATATTTGGATGACTCAAACTCTTGAAATTTAAATCCGTATTTTTTTAATCCTTATTAAGCATCACTTTTTTTAGTAAAATAAAATATTATTCACCAAAAAGTTGAAATAAGACCCGCAATCTTAAAATTTAAACTTATTTTAAAATTCTAACATCTTAGCATTATTAGGAATGACAAAAAAATAAATCACAAATTTTGCCCCGTAAAGCGTGAATTTGGTATCAATTTTTACTCTACAAAGTTAGGTATAGGATAAATTTTTTCTCTGAAGCAATTACACAAGACAAAATAATATTATTTTGCCTTGTCCAGTAGTGCTCCGAAATAATTATTTATTTGTTTTTAATTATATTTAAAAATATACATTTTTATAAATCCATTATAATAATTTAATAATTAAAAATACTTATCTTATTATCTTAATTATTTTTTTAAATTCAAAATTAATCAGACAAATTATTTATGATTTTAGATCAATGTTATTAAATTAAATATTAATTATGTATATATATAAAATTTATAAATTTTATTTTTTTAAAATTTTATTCAATTTTTTTCACGGATCACCGATGTCCTATGGATTACAAGAACGGAGCACAAATTTACCCTGTATTTGGGGACGAGTTGAGGATAGAAGTAGAACGGGAATGAAGCAGAGTTTCGTAGCTGCAGAACGAGGCAGTTTACCATCCATTTATCATTGTACTGCCCTGTTACCATCCCTAACCATCATAGTTATAAATAAAACTCCCTTCTCCTTTTTTCTTCGCAACGTAAGAACTTAGAAAGTCTGAGTTAAATTCTGACCATCGACTCTTCTTATTTATGTTTCCCTTGCTGATATTTCGTCACCTATGTCATAATATCATGACCTTCACTGCATCTTCTGGGACTCATACCGTAGCATATATCATCTGTTGGAGACTCAATCATATTTTATTGAATTGGAATCATTGTTGCAATCAATCAAATAGGTCCATAAAATATTATTTTCCCTCTAGGACTTTCGATGAGCTTTGGGGCTCTTCGAGAAAGTCGTGATCATCCATTTAGTTCCCTTTTTCTTTTTTTCTTTTTTAAACTAGTCATTATCTGTTGATTTGTTCTGGCCTATTGATTTATTTATTTTTTTCAACTCTTCACGTCTTGTTGCAATCTGCATGATTTAATTTATACGTTTTTCTTGTAGCAAATTTGGGACTGGAATCTTCAAAATTTCTCTTTACCACAAGACTTGAATCGCAATTAATATCTGTATCTGAGGAGTTCCACCCTCCTGTTTGAAGAATTACTTAACGTGTTTGAAAAATATTCTTCCTCGACTTCTACTGAATTGATGTTAACTTATTCAGTATTTGGAATAACTATACTGCCTTGCTAGCTACCCGATTGCATCCTTTCATCCTCTACCCCCTTTTCTAAATTATTATTTAATTAATTAAAAATTTTATGATATATTAAAGACTTTTTATTTTATTATTATATTTTTCTTATTACTTTCATTGAGAAACGTTCTGGTTAGGGGTACAAATAAATCGGGTGGTCTATCATGGGCCTATAACCTGACCTGATTTAGGCCTAACCTGATTCGGCTTATTTAGTTAAATGAGATAAGTTAAGGCAAATATATAAGTCTTTTTAATTAAATAGGCTAAGCCCTTTTATTTTAAACTTAACCTACAAGCTTATTAGACCAACCTATTTAACATTTTTTATTTAAATTTATTTAATATAAAGGTAATGACATATATGCTTTTTTTTCCAAGCTCATTATATAGATTAAATATTTTGAATATTTGTTATATAATTTATGGTGAACTAATTTATTTTTGATGTTATGCCAACTTGATGTTATTTTAATTTTAATTAAATATTAAATATTTAAATTAGTAATTTTGTGTTATAAATATATGGATTTATTTCTTTATTAATTATTTCTTATATAAAATTTTATATTAATTTTAGTATTATTAGGTACATCTTAAGAATATATTGATACAAGTTTATACAGGTCTTTTTATAATAGGCCTTTTAAACCTTAAGTTGTTAGCCTATTTAAAAGTTTATATTTAAAAATAGGTTTTTAAATATGCTAATAGGCTAGACTAGGCTTTTAAAACAGGCCAGGTCAAGTTTAAAATAAAGCCTTATATAGGCTAATAAGTTAGGTTCAGACCAATATTTTGTAATACAAGCTTGACCTAACCTATTTGCACCCCTAGTTCTGGTTAACTCTACTATTTTTTAACTTAATTTAATTATATATATATATATATATTTGGTTCTTTCATTATTTAGTTTTCTTTATTATATATATTTACTATTTTATTTTTTTATTCTTTATGTGGCTCTCTTTTCTCCTTTATTTTTTTATTTTATTTATTTTCTTGTTATTGTTATTGTTACTTATTTTACATTCATTAGGTGAGTCACAAGGTTTAACAAGCATTTTATTTTTAACTTTTAGTTCTTTTTTTTATCATCATGTTTATTTTTTTATCTCTTTATTTTTTCTATTTTATATATGTATATTTATTGTTTTAATTTTTTACTATTTTATTTATTATAATTATTTATTTTTTGTTACTTTTTTATTATCATTTTTTAGTTTGGTTACTATTTTATTATTTTTTATTATGTTAAGGTGGTTTAATGTTAGTTTTTGATTTTTTGTCATTTTATTATTATTTTTAATTCTATCTACATTTTTATTTAATTATTGTTAATTTATTTTTTCAACATTTGTTAATAATTCTATTATTCTTATCTCAAAATTTTTGAAAGATTCTTTTTGGTTTCATCATCACATCTTTTGAAGCTTTCTTATTAATTTGAATATAGTTTATTTCAAATATACCTTCTTGCACTTCAAGAAGCCATGTATGATAATGCAGACTCATCCACATGATCCTATAGAACAAAGGACAATGTTGCCTACTTATTAGTTAATCACTGATTCTCATGGCCTTTACTCCTTGGATCTTGTGCCTATCCTGAGTCCACCTCACTAAAGTATGTCATCTTTTCCTGATCTTTGCACTTCTAATTCATTGTGATTTTCTCACTCGAAGGCAATCTTGCTTCTTTTTTTCTCTTCATTTAGAGATAGACCATCATGAGAGTACTCCTTCATTGTTCAACTATGTTAGCTAGAAGGAAGTTGCTTGGTAGAATGCACCTCTATTTGTTAAACCTCTCTACATTGATGATGATTGGGAATGACTTAAAGACATTTTGAGTCACAACAAAGACATTCTTGTCAATGCCAAAATGTATGATGCCCAATTCTCCTCTTTATTCACATACTATTGTTATTTATCTACTATTCAAGCTTTGTGCAAATTCTGAAATCTTTCAACAAAAAATATTTTTACATATATTAAAGAATTATCCATTTCTTTTTAGGATCTAAACTAAATTAGTGACTTGCTTATTTTTTGTACCTTTTATGATAAAGTCATCTTTATTGCTACTAAGCTACAAAGTGCTTATGGTATATATCTGTCTATGGTAGTGTATCAAATATTAAGCATATCCTTTCTACTATTGAGATATAGAGTACTCATGGTGTGAGCAACTCAGTCTATGATAGCTGTAGATATCTATTCCTTACTTTCCACAAATATTGCCAAAATGTAAATGATCATTATAAGATGTTTGTGTTAGATTAGTTGAAATTTTTGTTTCATGGTCCTTGTAAATACCATAAGTCTTCAAGTTAAAGTAAAAGCAAGTCATCCACTTCCCTATTATGTTACTTGTTTAGTGTTATTGATGTTGCCACGCTTTAAAGTAATAAGGAAATCAAGTTTGTATTAGAACTTTGACTTAAAGATCATATAAAAGAAGAATTCTTTTTAGAGTGATGATTAATTGTTGGCTTTGTTAGTTTGTCTTCCTAAATAAAAGAGTAAGCCTTATCCATCCAAGTGTTTTCAAGATGGTGAATGTTATAGCAACTGATAGATGTGTCTCTTTAACAATTCCTGCACTTGCTAGCATATATAGTGATTTGCGAGAAATGAAAACCTTTACAGACTTGAAAGATTGCATAATGTCATTCTAATCTATTATGTTTATGGTTAGTTAGCAACTTAATTTCATATTCACTATTCTTAATTTCATATTCACTATTCTTATTTTAACATTCACTATAATGCCATCATGATGAGGTTTTCTAGAGAGACAATGCCTAAATCCTTTCTCTAGCATAAAGCTAAAGCTCTTATCAAGATTCTTGACACAACTCATGTTTCCATATTGAGGTTGTGTAATTATCATGTTTCACCATTATCAGACAATAGGATACTATCTCATTCTTGGAAAGAATATTTCATTGCTCTTTGTTCCAGCTTTCTAAGTTTACATTATGATAAGATTTTCTTGATTAAACCTTATAGTCCTTACAAGTTTAGCTAGTAATTTGGGCTTATCAAGATGTACCTGGTGATTATTCATATCTTATTAGTGAGATTACTTTGGAAACCATTTTAAATACAAGTATTTTTGCATAAGATTTGGTATTGATTCCTAAGACTTAGTTCCCCTTACCTAACTAAGAGAAGCTTCTTCTACCAAAGAGCATGCTCATTGGTGGTTTACAACATGGCAAGAGATATTTTCTTAACCTAACATGAAAAAGACACCATTAAAATGTGGAAGAATGCAAATAATTAAAGCTTGCAAATACATATCTCACTATTTCTCTAAAGTCAAAAGGAATCAATATTGATCCACTTGTCCTAATATATAATGTTTTGGAAAAAGGCACTAGCAATACTAAGGAAATGCAGTTAAGTTAAGTGTACCTTTAATATGAGATCAAGGTTGCAAGCATTCCTTTGATCATAGTGATTTTGATTGTTGTTGGAGACACTTAAAATCTCATTCTAAGGAAAGGCAGCGAAAGAAGCATTTTATACCTTCACTTGATGAATTGTCCAAGATAGCACTTGTTACTAATACTTCAAAATCTAGATTAGAAGATATTTCAAAAAGTGAAGATCTGGTGATTGTAAATAATAATGCTATCCTTCAAAACCACCTTTAACAGAACAATGTGTCCTTTTGTTAAGGTCTATAAGATTCAATATTCTAACTAAGGAATACGATTTTTGTTAGGTTTCGAATTAACATATGCAACAGAATTTTAAATTTTTTATCCAAATCCTTCCTAGGATCCATGCAAAAGTCATAAACCAGTGTTAGGGTTTTACCTTATTTATGCTCATGTTCTTTCTGAATGAATCCTTGAGAGACCAAGATGAATCAAATGCCGGCCGGAAGGTACAACGTCTCTATGGTATCCACATGGAGTAAATAATGACTTCTATCCTCCACGAAAGTGCTAGGATTTGTTTCTCTCACTAGGATTGGAATGGGCATTTTCTAGAGTGATTTTTAGGGTTTGATTAAAGCCAATGTACATTAATAATGTGCTACCTTTCAAGTCCTTTTATAGAACTAAGGCATATCACAATCCTAGTCCTACTAGAATAATGCTTAAAAAAAAGTTCTAATCACACTAAATAACTATTACTTTATCCTTATCATGGAGTGAGTGAGGAGAGATAGGACTTATCTATTAATTATCTAATATTAAGAATTGGCATATAGTTATTTTATATATTAGAAAATAATATTATCTCATAATATAATTATATAATATCTAATAATATAATTATTTGATATTACTTTAATATCAAATAATATCACATAATATATATCACATATATTATGTGAATAAATATATTATTATCTTAATAATATATGTATGCATGAAAATAAGTGCAATTAATTGAATTTTAGTCTAACTAAAACCTAATTAATTATTGTCTTATTCCTACTCCTTTTGTGTGACCCTGTAGGTACTTACCACATTGATAATAACTCATTTTAAGCTATAGACAGTGAGCAGTATCTAGCAATACATCACTGTCACTCAAGTAGTAAGAATGTATGTAATTTAACATCTACCTAATATATGATCAACACTTTGCATCATAATCCCTTTTGTAATAATATCCAAATCAAACTGGAGGCATGTAGTGTGTCATCCTCGTCAATGTTCAATTTATATTTTTTGATACTGAGTATACTTAAAATAAATTATCAATATCACATATTGATCTAATTGAGCATGGTTATGCATTTCTAAGTCTCACTCAATCAAAGGGCCCAAGGATATTTCTCTTTATACAAGAGTAACAAAATCCAATCTACATCACTCATTTTCCTCTACATGATTTGTGACATACTCAATCAATGCTCTACTCGTCAACCTGATTAAAGGTGACATAGGATGACATCAAAGTGAGTAACTCCTCAAGTAGAGAACCATAGTGACTTTAAGTCAAAGGACTATGTACATTTGTGGTCATATGAGAATAACTAATGATAAGTCTATCCATACAATATTCTTACAATGGATCAGCCCAGTACATTGTTCACTAACAATGTACTCATGTATTGACTTGATATCAGATATCCACGATTTGTAATCATCAATCACTATACATACTAGTCTCGATGTATTATTACTATCTTTTTTATAATAATATTTAACTAGGAGCATTTTAGAAATAGCAAAGCTATTCCAAGGATAATTATTATATTTAAGTTATAATTTGTGTAAAATAAAATAAAGTAAAATATAATAATTATATTACCAAATGAAAACGTAATACATTGTGTAACATTGCAATCATTTTATGATTGGCTCCTATGACACACACCAATAATTTTCACTACGTGCCATCAGAGAGCAACTCATTTGGTGAATAATTTCTTAACCACTATTTCCTACATCTTTTTTAAGGACACCCCTTCTCAAATGGAAAGTATGACATCACTTTTTAATGTCATGAAAGGTTTAAATGTCAATCTCAAGCCTTTATAAGATGGTGTTAATCATTACATTCAAAGTATGACTAGGTATATTAATTCTCAATCTTTTTTGAAATAACACTTGACATTAGAAAATCAAGCTAAGTAAGTAAGGATGAGTAAGCAAAGTTTGACTAAAGCTATGGAGGTCAACGATTCTTTAAATATCAAGTTACTATAAAATGAGATAATGAAGCATGGGATCATTGAGCAAATGACTAATCTTGAAGAAAAACTCTCCTATCTTGAAGAATCCATCATTAAAATAGATAAAAATATTCTCCTATAGTGCACTTATTGAAGAAAAGAAGAAAGAAGTTGAAACCATTACATCTTTTCTTATTATGAGTGATGAAGAATAAAAGTCTTTACACATAATGTAGTAGCTTTTAAGGACTAAACTTTCAGAATTAAGAAGGTTGTAGTGGATGAATTAACTTTACCTTATTTTATTATTGTTTCTCTATGATTATTTTTTTGCATATAATTTTTTAGACTTGTTTACTCAGACTTAGATTAATGAAATTTTATTTATGATTTCATACATGTACAAGGACATTTATTTATTTTTTATTCTATGACTACATTTAGTGATTTGCTAACTTACTTATATAGCCAATAAGAGATCAAGTCACATGTAGTTCAATTTTTTATTTTAATTTAATTTGGCTATTTATAATTTATACTTATGTAAGCTAGGAGTAGTGTATATATATATTGACTTTAATTTACTGTTCATAACTTATGCTTATATGAGCTAAGAGTATTACATGAGAGATTTTTTTAAAGTTGTACATAGTTTATACTTTTATTGGCTAAAAGTATTATCCTATTTATCCTCATGTGATTTAGAAAGGTAATGTAATTGCTTCCGTGCATAGAAATGCTTCAAGAACTTTCATTGATCGAATTAATCCTTAATCCATTTTGATTGACCAACTTATATGCACAATTAGTGTAAACTTCTTGAATCACATATGGGCCACCCCATTTTGATTGGAACTTAATGCCTAATCTATTAGTAGTAATGATAGGCCTTCTAACAGCCAACACCAAATCTTCAATTTGAAAGGAGCATGGCCTTAACTTTTTATTGAATGCTTTTAAGAGATAGGCTTGATAACACTTTAAACATTATTATACTTCAAGTTTTTTCTCATCAAATGCTTCCAACTATTCAAGCCTTAAGTGTGTATTTTCTTCACTTAGGAGACCTTTTTAAATTTCTATTCTCAGTGATAAGATTTACCTTTCAAGTAGCAGTACTACTTCAACATCATAGACTATTGTGTTAGTGTATATGCCCTAAAACCAATCATATTAGTGATTATAAATTTTGAATCATGTTATTTTAATGGCAATTCTAATTATTATATTTATATATATTGTCTGCGTAATATATTCAATTATAATAATAACCTTAGAATAATTGTATTCTTAAATATCCCTAGTCATATATAATTGTGGATTAGGTTGCTTTGATATGTTAAGACTAGCATGTCTGAAGACTTATATGGGATATTAAGTTTACATATGAGTACAAGTTAGAGAACTTGTATACTGGACCGACCCATATTAAGAACACTACATGGATCGTTATATGAGTGTCATAAGTGGTTCTTAGTGATCATTATTAATATGGTCCATTGACCTGAGATCACCAAGGTTCCCTACATGTGAGTTTCATATTTTGATACTATTCTATGTCACTAATGGTTAAGTGAATGTAAGGGTAGATATTGGATATGTCACATATCATGCGGAGGGATTTGTGTGATCAAGATGGGATTTATCCCTCCTATATAACAGGAGTAACATCTATGGGCCCCTTGATTAAGTAAAGCTGAGAAAATGCATGACCATGCTCAGATGAATTAACATGAGATGTCAATTACATTTGTTTCAGTCAGCTTACTTAGGAATCAAGAAACCTTAAGATTGGGCTATACGGGAATGACACGGTCCATGTCTCGTGCTCAATCTAGATGTATAGGATAAAAGGACATAAGTGATGATCACGTGTAAAGGTTTAGTCAAATCACTGACTTTCTCATTACTTGGGTAACAATGATGTGTTACTAGACATCAATCATTGTTTATGATCATTAATATAATTAATGGTCATTGCCAATGTAATGAGAGCCTGTAAGGTTGCACACTTAGAGCTAAGTGAATTTGGAATTAATGGACCAAATTGTTTGGGCTTAATATTTGGGAATTCATGTTATAATTATAAGGCCCAATAATAAGCCTATAATTGTACATGGAATAAAGCCCAAATAGGTTAGGTTTTTCTATGCACCTATTTAAATAGGCTTGTTGGATAATAATAGATTTACTATCATTATTCACGCACCCCAAAAAGGCATAGAAAATCCTAGCACCTCTCATTGACCAAAAACCCCTGAAGAGGCGTAGCTAGCACTACGAGGTGTAAGGAGATCAATTTTAACCGGTGTTTGTAGTGGATATTCATCAGTGATTCACGGGTTCGTGTGGATACCACAGAGGTGCAGCCACATAAACGTTGTACTGGTGATCTGATCTTCCAGTTTCTATTCTGGTTTGTGATTTGGAGAGCAGATCGGATTTGCTGTGCAGCGGACAGAAGATTTTTGGCCAAAAGGTATAAACCCTAATCCCTAATCTATGGCGTTCTAAATTCGCATGGATCCTTGGTAGAAATCGTGCAAAATTTTTATTCCGTTGTGCAAGTATGATGCGTAATTTCCAGCAGTGGTATCAGAGCCACTTGCGAATCCATAGATTAGTTTTCTGTGTTATGTGTTTAAATCTGGATAATTCATGTTTAATCAGATCATGCATGATGCAATTAGGGTTCTGGATCAATATAATTCTGTATGTTAATGAATCAGTTTTGATTAGATTAAAATTAGATTGAAACATACATAATTAATGATTCAGTTTTAATGAGATTAAAAACTGGAAACGTAGCTGATGAAGGTTTCAATTTTAATGAGATTAAAATTTGAACAAAAACCTGTCTGATCGTATACATGTGATGTATGCATTCTGTTTAGTTTAATGAGATTAAATTAAACAAAAACATGGACTAACGTTTGAGTTAATATGGCGGAACATCAAGAAGTAGGATTTCAGAACAGTTCTGGAATTAGGGTTCTTGATAAATTCTAATTTTTGGCCAATTGTTTTAATAGTTAATACAGAAACTGAAACATTCAAAATTTTCTAGATTTTTGCCCGAAAGTCTTCAAAATTTTGAATGTAAGATGCATAAAAAAATTTTGGGAAGGGGGCTCCGCCCCCTCACCCCCGCGAGGGGCGGCCTCCCCTCGATCCCCACCCGCTAACTAGCTAGTGGGACCGCCGTACTAACTCTGCGTAGCGTAATAATTGATAGCCTGAATCTAAGCCGTGTTTTAAAATCAATCTTTTCATAACCTTCTAATTTTAAACAAGTTAAAATTGGAAACAAGATCAATTTCAATGAATACCTATGGTTGTATGCTTACATGTGATGTTTGCTGCATGATGCATAGTTATGGCCCTTACACCATAATGTATGGTTATCTTTCATTTATTAATTTTGATTTTATTGTAATTAAATACGGCCTGCGTGTCGTGCCTTTCTCTATAAATTCTAGTTGTACATCTTTTTCTCACCTTACTCCCCTCGAATGTAACTCGAGTTTTCTCCTTCATTATGTATTGTAAAGTTAGAATAGTTTCCTTTCAAATGTACAACATGTTTAAGCCTGGAGCTTGCTGCCATGGAGACAAGGAGCCAAAATCAATATGAGGACAACCGTGGAAGATGCTTAAAAAAGATATCTTTACCCTAGGTTGACCTTTTGGTTTTCTCATTGGCTTGAGAAAACCAATGTAGTTGGGCCATTACTATGCACATTTATTTTATGCTTTATTGCATGCTTTATATTAATGTATATGATATGTTAGATATAGCATGTATGGATGGCAAATAATGGTGAGATCTAAATAGACATTTAAATCCCTCAATGCAAATATTAAGTCAGTAATAAAAGTGATGCTTTCCAATGAATGGCACTTGTCAAGGCCTTGATCAACATAAGGCAGGTTTGCCAAAGCAAAGTGCCTAGTTTATCTTGGTGAGACACGATAGGATAATAGTGATATTCGAATGCCAATAATTGAATTTTTGACTTAACTAGGCCATCTCAATAGGATTGGGGGCCTAGAGGCATGGAGTTAGGCTTAAGTCCATGAGATGGATTTGAACAAGTGTTGTTCACCCAACTATCCAAGAATTACATAAGATGTAATTGGCAAGGAGTTATCTACCTAAATAGCCAAAACTTGAGTGATCAGCCAAAGCTGACTTAAGTCTAGGTGAAATATGGATCTTGGCCCACTAGAAAATCTCAAACGCTACGATTTTCTGAAATAATAATGAGGGCTATTATTTTGAGAAAAATAGTGGGAGTATTATTTAATAAAAGACATTATTAAATATATAAAATACATGATTCTCATTTTGCATATTTTTCTATTGTAGATAACCATGGCATCTAATGCATCAAATTTATCACTGCGATCTATCCTTGAGAAGGATAAATTGAATGGGATGAATTTTCTCGATTGGTATCGAAACTTGAAGATTGTCCTCAAGCATGAGAAAAAATAGTATGTCCTAGAGCAACCTACTCCAGATGAGCCTGCTGCTAATGCTCCTTGAGTAGAAAAGGATGCTTATAAGAAACATCTAGAAGATGCTTTGGATGTCAGTTGTCTCATGCTTGCTACCATGAACTCTGAGCTTCAGAAGCAATATGAGAACACTGGAGGCGTTCAATATGATTGATCGCCTTAAACAGCTCTACCAAGAGCAAGCAAGACATGAGAGATATGATGTATCTAAAGCATTGTTTCAATGTAAGATGGCTGAAGGAACACCCGTTGCTACACATGTACTTAAAATGATTGGGTACATCAATAGCCTTGATAGATTGGGTTTTCCTTTGCAACAAGAATTGGCCACTGATATAGTTCTGCAATCGTTGCCTAAGAGCTATAGTCAATTTGTCATGAATTACAATATGAACGAAATTGATAAGACTTTGCCTGAACTGCTTAAAATGTTGAGAACTGCTGAGCAGAATTTGAAAAAGTCCAAGCCCTAATTCCATTATGATGGTTCAAAAGGGCAAAGGAAAGGGCAAGTCTAAGGCCAAGAATAAAAAGAAAAAGGACAAGACTGATGGAAAGTCCAAGTCAAGTTCCTCTGCACTAAAGCCCAAAGGTGGCGTGGCCAAAGAAGGATAATGCTTCCATTGTAAAGAACCAGGACATTGGAAGCGAAATTGCAAGATTTACTTGGAAGAGCTTAAGAAGCAAAAGGAAAGTGGGACTTCCAACTCAGGTATTTATGTTATAGAGGTTAATTTATCTACTTCTAATATTGGGTATTAGATACTGGATATGGTACTCACATTTGTGTAAATGTGCAGGATCTTAAAGAAAGTAGATCATTAGCCAAAGGTGAAGTGGACCTGCGCGTTGGAAATGGAGCAAGAGTTGCTGCATTAGTTGTAGGCACTTATTATTTATCTTTACCTAGTGGATTAGTTTTAGAATTGGACAATTGTTATTTTGTGCCTACTGTTAGTAGAAATTTGATTTCTGTTTCTTGTTTAGACAAGAAAGGTTTTTCATTTATAATAAAGGACAAATGTTGCTCTATTTTTTTAAATGAAATGTTTTATGGCAGTGCACAATTAATGAATGGTCTTTATGTTCTGGACCTTGAAAATCCAATCTATAACATAAACACGAAGAAGGTCAAAACTAATGATTCAAATCCAACCTATCTTTGGCATTGTCGTTTAGGCCATATAAATGAGACACGCATCTCCAAACTTCATAAGGATGGATTTTGACTCATTTGATTTCGAATCATATGAGGTATGTGAGTCATATTTATTAGGTAAGATGACTAAAGCCCCTTTTACTGGGAAAGGTGAAAGGGCTAGTGATTTATTGGGCCTTATACATAGTGATGTATGTGGACCTTTAAACACACAAGTTAGAGGAGGTTATCAATACTTCATTACTTTTACTGATGATTTTAGTAGATATGGTTACATGTTTCTTATGAAACACAAGTCTGAATCTTTTGAAAAGTTCAAAGAGTTCAAAAATGAAGTACAAAACTAACTTGGTAAAAGTATTAAAGCACTTGATCAGATCGAGGTGGTGAATACTTAGACCGAGAGTTCCTTAATCATTTAAAGGAGTGTGGCATTGTATCACAACTCACTCCACCAGGAACACCTCAATGGAATGGTGTTTCTGAAAGGAGGAATCGAACTTTGTTAGACATGGTTCGGTCAATGATAAGTCAGGCTGACCTTCCAAATTCCTTCTGGGGACATGCTCTAGAGACTGCAACTTTCACACTAAATCATGTTCTGTCAAAATCAGTTCAAAAGACACCATATGAGATATGGACTGGGAAACGTCCTAATTTGTCTTTTATGAAGATTTGGGGCTGCGAAGCTTACGTAAGACGTCAGGCTTTTGATAAACTTGGACCCAAATTTGATAAATATTTTTTCGTTGGATGTCCTAAGGAAACAAAAGGATATTATTTCTATAATCCAACCGAGTAAAAAATGTTTATTGCTCGAACTGGTGTTTTTTTAGAGAGAGAATTTATCTCTAAAAGAATCAGTGGGAGAAGAATAGAACTTGAAGAAATTCAAGATCAACGAGAAAATATTGAACTTGAGATGGAACCTGAGTCGGTTCCACAAACAGTTGTGGAAGAACCTGCTCATGTAACACAGAATCCACATAGATCTAGTAGGATACGTTGTGAGCTCGAGAGATATGGTTTTCTCGTGACTCATCACGGTGATGTGTTGCTTATGGACCAAGATGAGCCCACAACCTACCAAGAGGCTATGATGGGACCAGATTTTGAGAAATGGCTAGAAACTATGAAATCAGAGATAGACTCCATGTATTCAAACCAAGTTTGGACTTTGGTTGATCCACCTGAAGGGGTAAAACCCATTGGGTGCAAATGGGTTTTCAAAAAGAAAATTGACATGGATGGTAATGCGTGTACCTTTAAGGGACGATTGGTTGCAAAAGGTTTCAAACAAATCTATGGTATTGACTATGATGAGACTTTTTCTCCAGTTGTCATGCTTAAATCCATCAGGATTCTTCTAGCTATAGCAGCATATTATGATTATGAAATCTGGCAAATGGATGTCAAAACTGTTTTCCTTAATGGAAATCTTCTTGAGGATGTGTACATGACACAACCTGAAGGTTTTGTAAATCCTGAAAATGCTGGAAAAGTTTTCAAATTGCAACGATCCATTTATGGATTGAAGCAAGCTTCTCAGAGTTGGAATCTTCGTTTCGATGATGCAATCAAAGAGTTTGGCTTCATAAAAAATGAAAATGAACCCTGTGTATACAAGAAGGTTAGTGGGAGCACAATAGTCTTTCTAGTGTTGTATGTAAATGACATATTACTCATTGGAAATGACATTCCTACACTACAGTCTGTAAAAACTTGATTAGGAAATTATTTTTCTATGAAAGACTTAGGTGAGGCCTCCTATGTATTAGGTATCAAGATCTATAGAGATGGATCGAGAAAATTGCTTGGCCTTAGTCAGAGTACATACATCGACAAGGTGCTAAAAAGGTTTAGCATGCAAGATTCTAAAAGAGGATTCTTACCGATGTCACATGGCATAAATCTCTCAAGAACTCAATGTCCTTCCACAGAGTATGAGAGACAGCGCATGAGTAAGATCCCTTATGCATCTGCGATTGGGTCTATCATGTATGCTATGTTATGTACTCGTCCTGATGTCTCGTATGCTTTAAACATGATGAGCAGATACCAATCAGATCCTGGTGAAAGTCACTAGATAGCTGTCAAGAATATTCTTAAGTACTTAAGAAGAACTAAAGACATGTTTTTTATTTATGGAGGTGAGGAAGAGCTCATTGTAAATGGTTACACTGATGCTAGCTTTCAAACCGATAAAGATGACTTCAGGTCGCAGTCAGGTTATGTATTTTGCCTTAATGGTGGCGCTATGACCTGGAAGAGTTCAAAGTAAGGGACAGTGGCTGATTCTACAACAGAAGCTAAATACATTGTAGCATCAGATGCCGCAAAAGAGGCTGTTTGGATTAAGAAGTTCATCAATGAACTTGGAATTGTTCCTAGCATTGCTGACCCAGTAGAGCTCTATTGTGACAATAATGGAGCCATTGCGCAAGCCAAAGAACCTAGATCTCACCAGAAATCCAAACATATACTCCGGCGCTATCATCTCATAAGAGATATTGTTAACAGAAATGATGTCAGGATATGCAAAATACCGACTGACGATAATGTCGCCGATCCACTGACAAAAGCCCTAACGCAGCAAAAGCATGATAGTCATATGAGATCGATAGGTATTAGATACATGGATGATTGGCTTTAGTGCAAGTGGGAGATTGTTAGTGTATATGCCCTAAAACCAATCATATTGGTGATTGTAAATTTTGAATCATGTTATTTTAATGGCAATTTCAATTATTATATTTATATATATTGTCTGCATAATATATTCAATTATAATAATAACTTTAGAATAATTGTATTCTTAAATGTCCCTAATCATATATCATTGTGGATTAAGTTGCTTTGATATGTTAAGACTAGCATGTCTGAAGACTTATATGGGATATTAAGTTTACACATGAGTATAAGTTAGAGAACTTGTATACTGGACCAACCCATATTAAGAACACTACATGGATCGTTATATGAGTGTCATAAGTGGTTCTTAGTGGTCATTATTAATATGGTCCTTTGACCTGAGATCACCAAGATTCCCTACATGTGAGTTTCATATTTTGATACTATTCTATGTCACTAATGGTTAAGTGAATGCAAGGGTAGATATTGGATATGTCACATATCATGCGGAGGGATTTGTGTGATCAAGATGGGATTTGTTCCTCCTATATAACAAGAGTAACATCTATGGGCCCCTTAATTAAGTAAAGCTGAGAAAATGCATGGCCATGCTCAGATGAATTGACATGAGATGTAATTACATTTGTTTCAGTCAGCTTACTTAGGAATCAAGAAACCTTAAGGTTGGGTTATACGGGAATGACATGGTCCATGTCTCGTGCTCAATCTAGATGTATAGGACAAAAGGACATAAGTGATGATCACGTGTAAAGGTTTAGTCAAATCACCGACTTTCTCATTACTTGGGTAACAATGATGTGTTGCTAGACACCAATCATTATTTATGATCATTAATATGATTAATGTTTATTGCCAACGTAATGAGAGCCTGTAGGGTCGCACACTTAGAGCCAAGTGAATTTGGAATTAATGGACCAAATTGTTTGGGCTTAATATTTAGGAATTCATGTTATATTTATAAGGCCCAATAATAAGCCTATAATTGTACATGGAATAAAGCCCAAATAGGTTAGGTTTTTCTATGCACCTATTTAAATAGGCTTATTGGTTAATAATAGATTTACTATCATTATTCACGCACCCTAAAAAGGCATAGAAAATCCTAGCACCTCTCCTTAACCAAAAACCCCTGAAGAGGCATAGCTAGCACTACGAGGTGTAAGGAGATCAATTCCAACCGGTGTTTGTAGTGGACATTCATCAGTGATTCACGGGTTCGTGTGGATACCACAGAGGTGCAACTACATAAACGTTGTACTGGTGATCTGATCTTCCAGTTTCTATTCCGGTTCGTGATTTAGAGAGCAGATCGTATTTGCTGTGCAGCGGACAGAAGATTTTTGGCCGAAAGGTATAAACCCTAATCCCTAATCTATGGCGTTCTAAATTCACATGGATCCTTGGTGGAAATCGTGCAAAATTTTTATTCCGCTGTGCAAGTATGATGCGCGATTTCCAGCATATTGAATATAGCATTGCCTACTTAAGTGTTCAATATATGGTTCATTATGCCTATAATGCTTTTCCAATTCTTTCATGTTAATCCTTTTTTTAATCTACCTATAACTTTAGATTGTAAAGGATTTTATTGAAAGCTTTAATTAGGCCATTAGCAGGTACATTATACATTAAGAAATTATATTACTTAAAGCCAAACTTCTTACAAAGTATCTATCGCCTTATTATAGATTTCATTTCTATTATTAGTGATGATGTACTTTGGCACACCATACTAGAATATGATATTTTTATGGATGAAGTTTACAATTGTTTATTTCTTAACTTCTTTGAGTGCTTTTACCTTAACCTACCTTAAGAAGTAATTAGTTGTAGCTAGAATATATAAGTGCCCATTAAAAGACATTAGTCTAATTAGATTGACTACATCAAGACCCTATGTATTAATGGGTCATGAAGCAACTATCGGGTGTAATTGTTCTGGCGGCTAGTGAATGAAATTTGCATGGAATTGATAAGTTCCACACTTTTTAACAAAGTCAATGTAATCCTTTACCATGGTGGGCTAGTAGTAGTATATTCTTTTTATTCAAAAATGCAACTTTGGTCTAGTTTGACAAGTGCCACAAACTCTAAAGTGAGCTTTTTCTAAGGCACTTTTTGCTTCATCTTCTCTAAGACGTTGTAGGAATATACCTTCAAATAGCTACTAATGGAGAATATTTTTGTAGTATATGAATCAAGAGGCTCTACAATGAATTTCAATTTTTTATCGAGGATTATTTTGTAACTTGTTATGTTCCACGTAATTGATTAAAGGCTCACGCCAATCCTCCTTCTTAATTTCAAAGATAAAGACATGATCCATACTTTCTTTATAATCTTCAACATCATTTTCAAAAATAGGAGTAATCACCTATCTTTGGCATATAGGCACTTTTACTTTGACATTCATATGCACTAATGTGAAGTCAAATAAGCTAAAGAATTAGCTTGCTTATTTTCTCTTCAAGGTGTATAGGTTATTTCGTTGTTATCAAATTATTCAAGGAGTTATGTGGCATATTTGTAGTATAACAATAAATGAGGCTTCTTCACCCCATTAGTAAATAAAAGTTAATAATTATCAATTTTGAATCTTTAAACACCTTTATCTTAGAAATCTTCATGTCTCAAGCTATCTTGAGTCCTATAATTAAATATTGGTATTTAGTCATATTGTTCGAGCAACACTTGGTTAAGCTAAAAGTGTATAGTAGAATATCTCCTTTTGGCCTTATGAAAATGACCTCAACACTAGCCTCTTTAGTTCTTACTTCATTATCAAAGAATATATTCCATAAAAGTGGAAGCTTAAGAAGCATTAATTCTTCATTTGGAGTTCATCAGATAATTCGTAATCATTAGGGATTGGATTATCAACCAAGAAGTTTGCGAGCACTTTTCCTTTCATTACTTTTTAAGGAATATATACATGACAAGTTCTTAAAGTAGTAACACTTACTTATCCAATCTTCCAAACAACACAAGTTAAGATATGATGTATTTAAAAGGATTAGCATGAGACACCACTATATGAGCTTGAAGATAATGTTTGAGCTTTTAGATTGCAAACATCAAAACTAAACATGTCTGTTCTATTGAAATATAATTTAATTTGGCACCATTTAAAGTCCTACTAGGTTAGTACAAGGCATCCTTTTTTCCTTAGTCATGTTCTTAAGCAAGTAAAACTCCAAGTGAGTGTTCTTTTGCGTTAATATAAAGGATAAGCAATTGACTAGGCACAAGTGGGTGCAAGACTAATGGTTTGACTAGATAAGATTTAATGTTTTCTAATGCATTTTAGCAAGTCTTGTCCAATTCAAATAGAACATTCTTTTTCATAAGTCAATTGAAGGGTTCATGCTTTCTTGCCAAATTTGAGATAAACCTACATATATAAGCGAGCATCCTTTGAAAGCTTTTTAGCTTATAAATATTCCTTGGTTCTAGCATCTTTACAATTGTATTGATTTTTGATTTATCAATCTTGATCCTATGATATCGCAAAATAAAGCCTAAAAATTTTATAGATGATACAACAAATGCACATTTAAGTGGATTCACGTTTAACTAGTGTTGGCAAAGATGTTCAAACACCATTCTAAGATCTTTTATGTGTTGATACTTCTTTTTTTATTGCACTACCAAGTCATTAATGTAACATTTGACATTTTTATGAAGCATGTTATTAAATATCTTTTACATTGATCTTTGATAAATGGATCTTGAATTCCTTAATCAAAATAGCACAACCTTGTAATAGTATATTCCTTTTAAAGCATGAAAAGCTATGAATTCTTACTCTATTAATGTTTTAAAGATTTGATTGAAACCAAAGAATCCATTTATGAATGAGAGAATCTCATGGCTAGAAGTAACATCAATAATGAGCTCAGTAATTGGATGAGGAAAATCATCTTTAGGGCATGCCTTATTCAAATCTTGGAAGTCAATACAAATGCATAATTATCCATTTTTCTTCCTTATAAGAAAAATGATCGGGATTTAAGTTCAATACTTAATTTCTCAAATGAAGGCAACATTAACTAGTTTTTTTATTTCATTTTCAATTTAAAGGATAAGCTTAAGGTAAAAATAGTGCTATAACCACTTCACAAGCTAAACACCATGCCTTAGTGATAGGTGGTAAACTATAATTTTCAAGTGTGACTTAAGCATTTCTTTATATGATTAAAAGAATATATCTTAGAACTCTTATAACAAACTTACATATGTTTCTTCCTCTTGTGGTGTAAGATTTGCATTCAAGAAATTTGGACAAGGATCGTTTTTAATGCTAAGGTTGACTTTTTTCAATTCATTGATGGTTAGTCAAGCATTTTCTTTCAATGATGGTAGGCAATTTCTTCTTTAATTGGAGATTCTTCATCATTCACATTAACTACTATTATATAATTAATTGAATCATTCTCAAGTTCATTAGATGTTTTGTTTGTGATCACTATTATTTGTTTTTTTCCTTTTACTACTACATTAGTAGTGACAACCCATTTTATATGGTGCTTTATTCATAACGGCATGAGACTTTGATGTTTCTTTTCCTAAACAAATGTTTTCTTTCTCTACTTTTTATTTTTCCCTTTTAAAGAAGGTGAGTTAGGGCCTAATCTAGAAAATACATTCTTTTTTAGGTTAATCTCTTTAGTTCTTGGTTCCTTAAGTCTATCAAATACTAATATTTGAGGAGTTTGTTCACTAAAGAGATAAAAAATAATAGGTTGAGATGGACTTTTATCAATATTTTTTCATTATCTTCAATTGTGATATGTTAGCTTTTTACTTTGTTAAAATGTGTAATGGGCTTGGTTGCTTGAAACCTAATCTAATTATAAAGTTTCTAATAGCATAGCCTTGTTTCACTAAGTTCTTTTGAATTTGTGTAAGTCTCTTGTATTTTATCATTTTTAGAGAAAGTTTTCTTAATACATTTAACTTTTAACTATCGTAGCATGCTTTAACTATCAACTTGTAAGCATTTAGATTAAACTTTTCCTTAGTTTGCTTTGACGGAATATAACATATTCAATAATGGAGCATTATTTAGGTCTTAAGAATTTTTTAAGCAGAGGATTGTTACTTAGAAAGTTTTAAGCTTTTAGACTTGAATAATCGAATCTTATAATTTTTCAAACTAAGCATTTTCATTCCCTATGAAGGTAATTTGACCCTTCTTTCTTCTAAAAAGTAGGACATAATGAAGCATTGTAGTACCTTTTACCTTTTTTTCACCATCTTCATGAAAACTTGCAACTTCTTACTCTTTACTGATTGGCATTTCATTCTTCACATCTTTCTCGCTAATTTTTGTAGGAAAAGAGTTTCCAATGTAAGAGTAGATTTTGTATTGGCTACATTATTCTTCAAGCAAAATTTGGCATTGGCATAGTAGGACTCAGCTTTAATGAAAGCTTTATCATTGGTAACTACTTTCCTAACCTTTCCATTGTAATAATATTTGAAGCATTAGTGATATGTAAGAGAAATAACTCCATGTTCATGTAACGTAGTATTTTGAGCAATACATTGTAAGTTGTTCTAGCATTAATGATATGACACAAGCATTTGACTCCATTTCATTTATTCGAAGGCTAAGTTGTATTTTTCTGATTACTTGTTATCCTTGTAAGTTAAGACCTTGTATCATCAGTAGGCTATGTGATAATTTATCCATAAGGATCCCAAGGTCTCTCTTTATTTAGAAGGGTAGGATGTTAATAGAAGAATTAGTATCTATCAAGATATGATTGACCTTCTACTTATGAGTAAAACTAGTGATAAAAAGAAAATGATTGAGATAATTGTAACATTTATAATTAAGAAGCAGGTTATCATTTATAAATGTTCATACATTCATGATAGGTTACTCATTTCTTGCTTAGTTCCACATTTTTCATCATCAACATATTTCTCATTGCTTATTTGATGGTATATGGCATATTTTATATTATAAAATTGTTATCACATGAAATCAAGCAATGTAATGTTCTTTTAAAGGCTTTTGTTTACTTAATCATCTTCCTCTTTAACTTAGCACCATTTTTTATTTGGATAAGTACCTATTCTAATTTGTTCACCATTTTAAACCTTAGTAGGCTTGCTTTGGAGGACATACACCAATTTTTCTTATTTTTCTTATATGTGACTAAAGTCCATCCTTTTTCATCATCCAATATGGAATTAACATCAAACTGGCCCCTAGTGACATTAGAAGTTGTAATAATCATAAAAAACTTGGTTAGTTTTTTTAGTATGGTTGGTTTGAATAAACTAAATTGAATCATTTAAGAAGGAAGATAATTTCTTAGTGAAGATAGAATGATCATTGTCAAGTTTCTCTTTGCATTATCATCATCGGATGTGATTTTCTCTTGTCTAGCCAACTCTATGATTTTGTCTTTTAATACAAAACATTTCTTGATTGGGTGGCTAACTAGATGATAATAGTTGTAGAAGTTTGGATCATCCACCTTGTTTGCTTCCTTAAAATGCTTCATTTTTTACAACTTGATTAAGTTAGCTTCAAGCAATGATTCTAACATCAATGGCACATCAGAATTAAGGAATGAATATTCTTTAGTTTATCTTTCTTTTAAGGAAATCTTTCTTCCTTTGTTAGGAGCACTAGCGATTTTATTATCTTGCTTGTTTACATTGATGTAAAGCTTGACTGGTAGAAAAGATACAAGCATGGATTGCTTAGTTTTAGGCATGGAGGATAAAGACTTTTGATTCTTTGAAACCCTTGCTTTTGCTTTCTTTTATCATGAGTAGGAATTTCTTAACTTAAGTTAGTAGTAATAGTAAGTTCTATGTCATATGCTTTCATGGCTAGTTCTTCAAATGTTCATGGCTTGATGACTTAAAAAATATATTTAACAGCCCTACCATTAATAGCTAACATAGAATTGTTATAATGTAAAATACAGTTAAATAGTTTTGATATGAACTTGGGATTATCTTAAATGGCCATAAACTATTTCTTTTCCAACAAATTAAAAGGATTTAATTTGATTTATACTTTTGTTTAGCTTAATTCTATAAATAAAGTTGAGTTTGTTAGAATTCAAAAAAAATTTCTAAGTCTGGGTACCTTCCTTAGAGGACTATATGAAATATGTATTATTTCAAAATAAAAAATTTTAGTAATTGTTTCTCTTGTAATTTTACATCAAAGAGTGATTTTTAATAAATTTTTGGAGACCTAAAATGACCATTTTTGAGAAGATGCTATTTTTAAAATTTTTCAAAATTTGATATTTTAAACTAAAACCTAAAATCTAGATTTTTATTCTTTAGAGTTTTGATTTTTTTTAGAAATGTAAATAAGTTATTGAACTCGTAACCCAGTGTGCTAAACTTGTGACCCAATACCCAAAAAAACCCTAACCCAAGACTTAAACGGCAATAACACATAACAGAATGCCTCATTCAAAATTAAAAATAGAACCACGTAGAAAATCCTCTCTTCTTAACTCACTGCTTCTTCTTCTTCTTCTTCCACTTCTAAATACATGTGATAGTTCCATTTTCTTCACATTTCCATACATTTCCTTCCACTTTCTCCATGATTCTTGCTGTTGTATTTGCCAATTCGTGATTTCTCCTACTGGTTTTGAAATTTGGGGTTTTAAGCAGCAAGCTCTGAAAATTCCTTTGATTTTCTTAATAAGGTAATTCCCAAGTTTCATTCTCTTAATTAGAAGTTAGTTTAGCTTAATTTAGCTAGTAGATAGTAAAAATTAGTTTGTTTTTAAGTTAGTGTAGAATTTTTTGGGGTTTGCAATAGAAAGCTTGATAATGTAATTAGGTATTGATTTATGATTAAATTATTATTTTATTACTTGCATAAGGTCAAGAAACACTTCCTAGTAGCATTGGTGGTTCATGAAGTAGGAAGAAATCAAATTAAGCATTTTAGCCATTTTGTGAGTAGATAATGTGTATTTCCACATTTTTATATACTTTCCAAACTTCTCTATATTTTAAAATATTAATTTTATTATTTTATTAATTATTATTATTTTCTATGCATTTTAATTTCATATATGTGTAGAGTTCTAGGTACTCTTAGGACAAGCACTTTAAAATTTTCTTGAGTTATAGTAATTAAAAATGGTACTAAAGTAACTTTATGATGAGGAAATTGATTTATATGACTTATTTGAAATGGTCTATTATTGGAACCTTATTGTATATGTTTTTTAAAAGGTTATTGGAGATGAAGTGATAATATGTTGAAGTTTCATATATGCTTTTAGAATTGATTTTTGATGAGTTAGAATGATTCAATATTGGGGATGTTGATTGCTATGATTGAAAGCCTTGATGAATTACTCATAGTTGAAAGGAGTATGGATTGAGATTATTTTAAACTAGTAATGTATGAAACTATTTATTTCTAATAATTTTCTCATATAACTGTTATATATATATATATATATATATATATATATATATATATATATATATATATATATATATATATATACACATATACATAGTGTTTTGGCTATTTTATAAACTTGTTTTAGGAGAAAACTAGTTGGAAATTATAGCTAATAGTAGTGATGATGTTAGTCTTGGTGCACCTTGATTCGAACCCTAGTTAGTAGGGAAGTTGCTAACCTTATGTGTCGACCAACACATATAGATTGGTTTATGGTAGCCTGATGAGTTGCCTTAAAGCTGAGAGCTCTTTTGAAATTATTAATTCATGAGTAGAATGCTTATGTTTGTTAATCATAACAGGAAATCTCCCACCCTAAAGTATAATTTTGATGGTTTATGTATTTTTAAACTTATTAACTTTAATTATGATTACTTATTTATCATGAATATATTATACTAAAATTTTTACTATGATTCTATGTTCATGATGATTTCTTAGGATTAAAGAACCTCCTATCTACATCTTGGCTTGAAACTTATGTTTTTGTACTTTACTTCTAATGAATATTTCAATTTCTATTTTATTAAATATGATTGTATAACTAATCACGACTATCGAACTGACCAAATTAAAATTACTGATTCCAAAGAATTTTTGTAGAAAAATAGTGGGAACCAAGTCGAACATCTAAAGATCCTTTTCAATAATTCTCGATGATTATTTACTAATTAAGTTTATGATGTAAACAGAATGAATTCTATCTAATTATGCAATTTATCAAACACAAAACTTGTAGACCTAAAACTAGTACAAAATGCTAATATATGCAGAATTGAGACTTCAAAACTAAATGTAGATATGCAAAATAGAATAAAAATTGGGGGGGTTTCAAAATTAAAGCAGGAAGGAGATATCAATAGCAAAAGATTAATAATGGAATCTATAAAATAATAGTAATGAAAATAAGAATATCAATGAATTAAAACAGCTAATCCAAGGAATTTAAGGTCTCTTCAAAGAATTAATCATAGATCACTATAAATTGGATTTTGTAATTAATTATTTAGCTTTGAATTGTTCGGAATCCCTGCAAGAATTCATGAATCCTATGCTAGACAATCGCCTAGAATCTAATTGATTAAGATTAGCAAAGTTAGACAATCGTCATAACCCCTAAGCTAGATTAAAATCAATTTAAAGATAGAAATCAACCAAATTAAATGAATTAATTCAGAATCCTAAACCATTCATTCATCCCCTTTTCTCTCACGAAAAATTCTGATTAATCAATTAAAATTTACTACCAATTTAGATTTAAAACACAACTTACAGAATTGAACAAAGATTATATCAAATCAACATCCAATTCAAGTAGATCATGCAAATCAGAGGAAATAGATAAGGAAAAAGGGAAATTAATTACAGTTACTACCATACGAATCAAGATCTCATAATTTCAGAGGATAAGAGCCTCAAATTTCCTTGAATTAACTCAGAGAATTAGCCTTCCATTAGAGAGAAAAACCAAAGAAAATTTAGAAAACTATCAAGCTATCTCTAACCTCTCCCATTCTGATTCTTCCCTCTATTTATTTACAACCCTAGAAGCATAATTAGGATTGGACCTGAACTAAAAAAATGTATCCTAATATCCTAGGAAGCTATCCACAAAATTTCAGCCCAATCAGACATTCTTAGCTCAAGTGATAGCTAAAATACTACAGGTAGTTCAATCCAGTCTGAGATGAAATAATGAGCCACAATCCATCTTCCTTGGCCTTCAAAATGACTCAGTTTCTTCAAAATGGCTTTATGAATGTTTAGATATGGATTTCAGGGAGTAATTGGACTTGGCCTTGCATCAATTAGACACTTGGAACTCAAGATATGAATTAATCATTGCAATTGGGTCGGGTCTGGACCTGGACAGCAACTCTACTTCGAATTGAAGCTAATATTTGACCTCCAAGATGGCAGAACTGAGTTTTCTGTTCAACATGAAAATTGTATCTATTTTTCTTAGCTTTCCAACAGTGTATAGATTGTATAAATCCAACATTCGAAGCTCAAGTTATGATCAAAATACTGAAATAGTATCAGAAATCCAGCATTAAGCCCGAAATTCAATTAAGCCTAAATTAATGCAATCAGTCTCAAATTAATGTAAAATTGATCCAATTAAGTGTCATCACCTCCTAAGAGACCTAAATATAAGGAAAAATATTAATAAAATATTGTTCACATCAATAACTCTTGTGATATCTTTTGTATTTAAAAAGCTATTTGAGTTTTTCTAAAGAAAAACTCGTACCATGGCTTATCCCATTTCCATTGGAAATCCATATTATCTATTCACTAAGTCCATGAATTACTCTTTTTGTTGTGATATTTTTCAGATAGAGATTTGATTTCGAGTCCATCGTCTGTAGCTCCTTAGAGAGAGAGGAGTATTCTCTTATGGTGAACCACATTTTATTCGTGTGAGCTTGATGTAAAATTTTTACATATTTTTGAAAGTTGTAAATTTTAAATATTCTTATATGTGCTTTATTAAACCCACAAGCAGGGCATGCTTATGTTGATTTATATGTATGCATTTTGTTATAATGAGGAAAGAATGTTTGGTTAACAAATGATATGGATTTTATGTTAATATATATGAATTAATAGGTGAATGTTAAAAATTGAGAAAGTCTATGTGGGACTATATGTATATGAAAAGTTAGTGTTTGTGTGATGAGTATTTGCCTACTTGATTTTGAAACAGGTTACAGGTTATCTTATAATGTGTTGGGCTACCATGGCCTATATGGTTATGTTTTTCTCTTAGGTCATGCGTGGGTCACATCCTCTAGTTTTCAATCATGACAATACAGATTAGGTTTCAATCCATCCCCTGAATGCATATTACGATTACCAATGATCTAGATAGCTGATCTTTGCAATTAATGCTTAAATTATTTCATTATTGAATTTAGTTAACTTGGGCTTATCTTTCCATTAGTGAGTGTTAGCAAGCTCTAACATGCTAACAATACGATAGGTGTTATAAAAGTAATTTAGGAACTCTTGTTTAAGCTTCTTCCAACCATTAATCAATCTAAGCACTAAGTTAGTGTACTAATTGAAGGCATTTTCTTTAAAAGTACAAACTACTTTACCATAACATATCTATCAATTCTAGCATTATTACAAGTTTTAATGAAGTAAGCGATGTGATATCTCGGATTTCCCTTACCATCAAATTTTTGAAACTTAAGGGTTAATAATTTTAAGACATTTTTAGCATATTATCCTTTAACTATATGGTTTGACATAGGAAAAGGAAGCTTGTCTCCTTTTCACTTAATCTTTGATGAATTCTTTTAGCTGGTTACTAAGAATAACATGCTCTAAATAAAATTACTTATTCTTAGAGCTACTTTGTTCCTTTGTAGTTTCATCTTTCTTATCTTGGTTTAACTCATTATATAGTTTAGGAAAGCAATTAAGATTTAAAAAGATGTCAAATATCTATTTATCTCTCATAGCTTTTCTATCTTGGATAAATTTAATTAATGCTTCAAGTGTCTTTATTATAATTAAGACTTGCTCTTTTAGAGAAGTTGCATTTGTCACCATGACAAGCATTATAGCTAAACTTGAGGATTTCGAAGAGTTAACAGAATAATTTTTTGAAAAAGGTTTCTTTAGTTTGGATATTAGTGCCTTTAAGGTAAAAAAGACATTACTAGTTTTATTAACTCCTTTATTATTTATTATTTTTATTGCTAATTTAGAATTTTTAGATAGAGTAGATTAAACTAAAACATCATTGAAAATGTCAGCTACCTTTAACTTTTCCTCCATCGCATCTACATGCAAAAGTGATATCTATGATGATGAACTTATGAAAATAAGAGTTAGATTTAGTATTACAACCATTTGAACATACAAATTTGCAATGACTCTTTTTTTCCATTGAGTTATTGGACCTTGAAAGTCATAACTCACTAAGCTAATTAAAGGATTCACTCCAAATTCAATGACTAGTAGATTATTAATAACTTGCTTTTTTGGTGTCATTTAAGGTTATTTGGATAAGTTTGATATCAAGAGATGAGAGGTAAAGACTATCCCACTAAGTATTCTAGGAATTGATATACATAAAATTTCTCAATAAAGAAATTTATGAAGAACAAATAATTTTATTAATTTGATGAAGCAAGCAACATCTCTAGTTTTTTAAATTCCAAAATAAGAATACAAAAAATCCTTTAATTCTTTTCTTCTATTTGACTTTGATTGAGGGCTTTAGGAAGCTTATTCTTGAATGAAATCATTAAATTTAGCTTCTAATAAGGGCTTGAAATAGCTTGATCTCGGCTTAAAGAGTTGAATTTGACATCAAATAAGGGTTTAAAGAGCTTGATCTTGACTCGAAGGTTTAATTTTTAGCTTTGATAGAGGGTTTCAGGAAGCTTGATCTCCAATCAAATATTGAATCTTCATAGAGGCTTTAAGCTTAAGAAGACTCATAAGCTTGAATGTTGAGGTTGAAATCTTCAACTTGGAACAAACATTCTTGATTGAGGTAAGAGACTTCAAATGTTTAATTTTTGTTACTAGAACTTTAGGAGAACTTCATGTTTCTTGTCTTTAGTGACTTCATGATCTCAATGGCACAAAATGAGCTCTCTATATCTTTTCTTAGAGCTCCAATAGGGTACATATATACTAATCCTAGAAAAATCATCCACATAACTTAAACAATATGGGACTTAGTATATTTATATTAATTTCCTAAACTTAAAACTTTTATTCTACTTAACGTGGAACTTTATAAAAATAAAGTAAATAAAAAATTCTAAGAGTTCTCCTTCGGCTTAATTTGATTTGTCACTTAAGAGATTTTTGTGGGACCTACTTATTTTCCACATGGGACTTCAAATTTTAATGAATAACCTTTTCTAGTTGATTATAATTTATGAGGTAGAAATTAAATAAACTAATTTTTGATTGCCTACAATAACATTTTAGCCTATAACAAGGCAAAAACTAATCTTAAAATTCAAAAGTGTTACTTAAAGAATAAACAATATTTTTCAAATATATTATTAGTAAGTGTTGCTTATTCTTTTAGGCAATGGTCTTTTTCATCTTTAAGTAACACTTTATAAATTTAGATATAATAGTCCTTAAAACATTGCAATAATTAGTAATACGGTGCAGGGTAAAAAAATCTTAACAAATATATAGGAATTGTAATAAGGAAAAGATCCTTCATGATACATCCAAAAGCAACTAACAATACTTAATACCTCTATGACATGAATTTTTCAATGAAGATATTTTTGTTAAATCATCCACCTTGCTATGGTTTTTATCTTTTGTAACATTTTTAGTAGATGATAAGCTTTTAGTAGACTCTTCAAATTTGAAGTTATATATATATCATCTTCCCATAAAATTAAATAATTGCATTTTTTTAATAGCATTCTCTACATTTTTTACAGGTGTGAAAGCCCTCCCCTTTATGACTCCAATCCTAAATGTCATCTTTCCTATCTGAAATAGCCAACTAAAATAAGTGAAAACTTGTAGTACATGAAAATTACTTCCATTTCTCCAATTTGATTTACTTAATATATAGGTTGTCACTTCTCATCCTATCAGATAGATTTTAAAGATGTACAATTTCCTAACTTGAGCATTATTTTCAAAATAATGCCTGTGCATGCATGAGCATAACACACTTTATCTATATCAAGATAGGAGATGAAGGAAATATCAAGCATTATAAGTAATCTTTAAAGGTTTGCTAGGCTTAATTATGTAAGGAAATGATCAATTCTTATCTTGTTAAACCCCTTGAGTGTTAATGTGGAGTTCTATCTTTACACATGTTGTAAGTATCTCAAAGCATGAATGAAGGCTAACAAAAAGCAATTGCAACATTAATTATTCATAATTACTTGAAATAAATACATAGATACAAAAATACATTTTAGATGCTTCAAGTCTATTTCATGACCTCCTTCACTAGTCAACTAATAATTTTTTTTACTCCTTGAGGAACAACCAATTGAGGTTGCATTGACTCTAAAGCATAATAAGTAATAAGCTTTATTGTTTTAAAGACTTATTTTCCAATGGGAGATAAAGGGTCTATCATAGGGAAAATTAAAATGATGATTGCATAATAAACTAATTTCTAAAGGTAATCTACAACTAATCAATGTTTGTATTTATGGTATTATTGCAAACTATAAATATTATCTATATTTCAATAGTTTACTTAGTTAAAATGCACAATAGCATTCACAAGGTAAACATTTACAACATTTATTTTTCAATTAATAACCAATGTAGAAAGTTTTGTATTAGTTATAAATTCCATCTAGAGTTTCTTTTCTATTTAACTCCATTTTTCATTTAGGTTTCTACTCTATAGTTTTTCTTTAACTTAATTTTATTTAGGTAGTATAAAAGGATAATACATGATTGATGTTACTTGATCATTAATTATTGATATTAAGTCACTGCTCTTAAAATTCCATCCTTTCTCAATCATAATCTATGTCAAGTTACCATTTTGAAATAGATAAAAATGACCCTATTTCTTTTCTATATTACTAACTTAAAGCAAGGGTTTCAGGATAAAATATTGTTACCATGGATATCAAGCAAAGGGTTGAGAAAAAAATATGTTTGCAATGGATATGAAAGCAAGAGATCAAGGATAAAATATGTTTCAAGGATGACATAAAGATAATTACCATCACTTTTTCAAAGTCATGAAATCAAAACTCCTGCCTTTATGAATCATGTTTCAACCCTTTGTCATGAAGACAATGCTATCACTTTTCTTCAATATGGTCATGGTTATAAACATTATATCTCCTTAAGTGTGAAAGATAAACTTTTTTTTAAAGTAAAGATGTGTGCCATCAATGGGTGAAATTTCAAGATAGGAATGTACTAAAAAATTTGTAATTTTTTTTAGTGATTATGTTGTAAACTATTTGATTTTAATTTAAGGTTACATAATTATTATGCTATAAATTATATTGATAGTGTAGTTTTGTGTAGGTCATTGTTAGAAAAGTGTCAAGATGTAGAAATTATATAAAAAACATAGCTAAATAATATTAGTTGTTTACAAAAATCAATATGGTTTAGATTAGATACCATGATGATTTTTTTGTCACAACCAATGTCTAAAGGTACATATGCCACCACCTAGCATGCAATAAATATTTACCAACGTATAATAAATACTAAGCAATTAGCAAATATTATGTTTAGGTTGCAGTTATAAATGAATGACATTTACAAAGAAGTTTAAATGAATGAAACTAAAGACATCCAAATAAATAGCATTTATGAAAAATATTAAATGAATGGAACTCAAGATGACTACATGAATAGCTTTTATAAAGGAACTTACAATTTTAGTTTTTAGTGGTAAATGTCATGTACATCATGGTAGTTCATCCATAGGAACTTACAACATTAGTTTTTTTTTGGTGATTGTCATGTGTAACTCTCTTACTTATTAACACCTTAATACTCATTAGATAGGTAATTATTACACAATTAGGTCTTTTGAAGCTAATTTAATATTCTGTGAAACAAAATATTACCGATTTTGAGTTTCAAAAATTTTCTGCTCATTTCCAGAATTACTAGACCAAATTCAAAAATATGAAAAACTACATTTCAGAACTCCAAAAATCATGAAATTAATTCCTATGAACCTTTCACGTGTTGGATTCATCCTGTAAAATTTTTACATAATTTTTACATAATTTAGACATCATTTGGCTTTTCAAAATTCATAGCAAAATGTTCCTGTTCTAGTACTGTCCAGAATTCACAACTGTAAAAGTAAGCCCTTAGTTCATGGGGTAAATCAACTCATATTAATCTCAAATTTGGTATGGGACTTGATAAACATGTTAAATACTTGCATAAAATTTTCATATAAAAAATCATCCATTTATTGCTTCAAAATTCCAATATGCAATTAGTACTCAGCACTGTGACAGGAACAGGACAGTCCAAAACGTGTAACAATTTCCCATAGAAAATGAGCTTATTTTAAGCTGAATTTTGGTACAGTGTATGATACATAAATTAAGTTTACTCCTGAATTTTATATTAATTTTTAGAGGATCAAAACTCAGACAAAAATCCCTGCAAACGTACTCAGCTTACTACCCTACGAGTTCACTGTTCATTTGGTCATTTTCCAACTTCACACACATTGAATACTAAATACCTTCTACTCCAAACTAGCTCACAATACATCAAATTCATGTATTTCATACAATATAGGCAAGGGTCATAAAATTATATAGAAATTTCAACTCATAAAACATATATCTAATACATATTAACATCACAAACTTTATGAACATTCTAATACAACTTCAAACATTATTCTTCCTTGTCAAGAGGGCCTTTGGAAGCATTATCTAAAATGGTTAGTAAACAATATAGAAACATAAGAAACAAAGTTTCCCAATAGCTAGCTATTGCAAGAAAAACATATTAAGTCATTCCATATCCTTAAGCAAATAAATCATACGTTTCCAAAATCAAATAATCATTTATCACATCATTCCATACCATTGTAAGAAACATGCATCACAATCAGGATGGCCAACACAAACAATCATACCTAGGCCTCACGCACACAGCACTCGAGCCGTAGGTACCGCACACAACAATTTCATTATCATTCCGGGAAACTCAGGCCATAGGCCTTGCACACTGCATTTTATTGTCTTCCCGGAATGCGCACACAGTAATTTCATGCACATTCCATATAATGACATAAAATATAGAAAACATATAAATGGAAAACAGAGCTTAAGGATAAAGCTAGTTACCTTTTAAAAGCTTCCAATAGTGATGATTCCTTTGCCCTCACTTAGAAATTTCTCTACAATCCCTTTGCCTTTCCAACTTGCCACTTTTCTTGCTCTACATAAATACACATCATAATTCTTATTAGAACATCATCATTTTTCTTAAACTTCATGCATTCTTCACTTCCTCCACATACACTAAACCATGAAGTGTCCAAATTTTAATGTACATTCCAATACCTCTTAAATTTCATTGTAATACATTATTCCAAACTTCCAAAAATACAATTAAATGGCTAAAACTCCTTCCTTTCCCATGCTTACGGTTTTGGCTTTCAAAAGGGGATTTTCACACAAAATTTCATAATTCAAAATTTCATCTTCCATAGGCTCCATAATTCATAAGAATCATTCTAATTTCATCAATTTAGCTAAATTCCAAGCAAATCATGCCAAATCCATACATACACCATTATGCCTCTAAAACCCTAATTGGTACATCATGATTTCTTGTTGTTTTTACACCAAACCAAAGCCATAGATCAACATAACAACATCCAAAACATCATTAGACATGCTCAAATCATCCAAAACTCCATGGTCAACCTTCTTTAACCACACCAATATTAAAATTTCAAGAAATTAAAAAGAGTACATTAAAGAGCTTTTAGAGGAGAACATTTTTACCTCTTAGAGCAAACTTGAAAATCCCCACTTGGAGCTCACCAAACTTGATCAAACTTGAGATTTCTTCAACCTAAATACACCATATGATAGAGCTTGATGAGAGGAGTAACTTTATCTTCTATACCTAAGCCTAAATCTCATTATTTTTAGGTGAAAAAGATAAAATAAATTTTCTCTCTCTTCCTTCTCTCTAGTTCACGATTTTAAGCTTCTTTCATGGAGTCTTCCACGGCTTTGGAGGAGAAAGGAAAAGGAGAAAGAGTTTTCATAAAGCTTCAAGGGTATTTTAGTCATTTCTCACTAATTAGTAAGGCTATTCTTGCCATTTTCTTCTAATAATGACACTTGTCATGTGTCTATTGGCCACACTAAAAAAATTACATATTAGATCCCAAATTCTTGGTTATTCACACTTTAACTCCTAAATTCTTAGTTATTCATACTTTAACTCACACCCGGTTTTGCACTTTTGCAATTTAGTCCATAGGGTTTCTATCTGTTTAAAATTCCTTACTCTGTCAAACTTAGACAACTCCCATTTCTAGGGTTTTCTAACCTCCTCTGATCATCTATACTGTTTAAGAAAATTAATTCCTTTCCTATTACCCTTTTTCCTTCAAAATTTTGATTACACTTATACTTAATTCCTTTCAACTTAAGATTCACCTACCAAGCTAATTCATACGTACTCTTCATTTCTACAACCTTAGAATTTAGATATTCAAATGATAGAATTAAAAATTCAGGACATTACATCATGTAAGTCTTTCAATCATCATAATAGTTCATCAATAGTTTACATGTCATTTTAAGCCATCACAAACATACATATGAATAAACTTACAATGTTGGTTTCAAATTCCATGTTAATCTTTCATGATTGATTTCCTTCCATCAAGAAGTGGGATTTTAAGTTAAAGGGCTATAGATCTTGGTATTCGGCATTACCATGACTATTTGGAAGGTTTAGTGAAACTTTCAGAATTTCTTACAAGGAATTACACCCACACCTTGGAAGGAACCTTAAGAGATTCTTGAATTTTCTCAATAGCCTAGGTAATGTTAATACTATAGTTTACATTGTTCATCTCAAAAGTCTTCATTATTGATGGATTTTCTGGTTTAAGAATCAATCAATGTTCCTTCTAAGAACTTATATTCACACCTTAGCTATATACACAAGAATTCTTTAAAATATTTTTAAGGATTTTGGAAAGAATACTTTTAAATTTTTTTTGTAAAATGCTTGTGTTTAAAATTGAAATGTAAAAATAAGTGCTTTGAAGAAACTTAAGGAGATTCCAATTCATTTTTAATATTGAATACTATTATTAACATCCTTCATCTCAATATTAGAAGCTATTTCTTATAGATATGAGTATTGCATTAAATCACATTTATTTTTTACCCTCATATAGATGGTAATTATGCAATATTGATGGCATGAGTTGTTCTCATTTTCCACCACATACTTATGTTTGATTGCTTCATTTACTTTAAGCCTTTAACATTCCTTATGTTTTAATGTAGGAATCAAAATGCTTTTTACTCTATATACTATGTTAAACTTTAATAATACAAGCAAGCAGCATAACCATTCTTGCAAATGGAAAAGTAAATATAAAATTATGCTTAAAACATTGGTTCAAGTTTAAAACCAATGTGGAGTACTTAAATGACACCATTCATTTATCCTTAAAACTTAAAAGGTGCGAGTTAAAATTGGAAACCTATCCCAGGCACTAAATTACAAATATATTATAGAAAGTCTCATACACAGTGATCAACCAATTGATTTTCTTTTGAAAGCAAGAAGTTCGTTATAATTCCTTCATATAGAAGATCACTTTTGCTTGAGTTTAACCATTTGTTTACTTTTATTGGCATCTTCTTCTAAATATTAAGGTGTATTCTAGTGCCTCATTTCTCCTTTAAGCCTAATTAAGAACATTTATTTGTTATGTGTTATGTAATTCATTTTGATTTTTGATTTTGTTATTTAAGGTTTTAATTTATATAGCTCTCTTGAAGAAAAAGTGGTTGATTTTTTTCTTGCAAAAGTAAATTAATAGATATTTCTTTAGAAAGGGCTAAGATGATATGAGCAATTCAAACAATACATAATATTGCCAAATTTTAATGGCATAAGCTAGGTAATAAACTTCTCTACAATAGAAGCATATTGTATTAATATTTCACAAACAATATTAATTTTACTATTCTTGTGCCCTTGTTTTGCTACATTAAGATTCACAAGTATTTTTATTAATGGACATGTTATTAAAAAATAATGTAAGTTCCTTCTTAATATTTAGAGGTATTATTTCCAATTTTTGCAACATCTACATATTATATATCTTCTACTATTTGTAACAAATAAATACATCATTCTTAATTTTTTTCTAGTTTATTGTATTTGAGATATTAATTTTAACCATAAATACATTGAGACAGAGCTTGAATATTGTTATTACAACATGTATAACAATATAAGTCATCAGATTTTGTAATTAAGTACATATACTGCTATGGGATAGTGAGGTTTAGGAGAATTCTTAAGGATTAAAAAAATACTAGTAAATAATATTGATTATTTTATAATCCTATTGTCTTATTAAAAATTCAACATTAGTTATTTAAAAATAATCAACATCTTAATTAAAATTTAAGTTATGAAAAAATAATTATCAACATTGGTTATTATATCAAAAAATTGACATCACATTTCATTTATTGATAATCATATCAATTTTATTGTAAAGCAATCGATATTATTATAAGTATTCAATATCAATTCTATAACTAATGTTGAATGTCCTAAATATATAATGATCTATATATGTTGGATGATAACTAATGTGGAATGTGTTTAACAACCAATGTTAAATGAGTTTCTTATAGTAGTAGATGGAAATCCATTAGAAGTAAATTAGAAAAATTTGAGCATTTTTAGAAATATTCAAAATTCAAGGTTGATAGGATCTTAGAGTAATATAAGGATTTTACCTAGAATTGCCCTATGAAAACCCAAGTAGTCAACATTGTGAAATTTTCACAAAAACAAGGAGAAGGTGCCTGGTTACATATGAAAGCCAAAAGAGGAAATATTTGAAATTCAAAGTCAGTAGTATAAATAGTAAAGAATTGACTAATAACTATAATAAAATAATTTGTAAGATTAATAACCTAGTAAAAAGCCAAATTAAAAGGATTTTGGTTTAAAATCCTAGTTAAGAGTTTTATTAAGAGAAAAGATGAGTTATAATTTTATTAGTAAAGAAAATGGTGTTGCACTTACTAATGTTGTTTGATTGAGCTTAATTAGCACTATAGATTCAAATAAATGATAATTTTAGTACTTATATTATGAATTTTAGTCACAATCATCTAAGGAAATGAATTAGTTTTAACATTTTCTAAGTATGATACTTATTAAGAAATTAGGATTTATGATGTGGATTAAGAAGCATTATTTTATTACAAATAGATTAGAAAAAATGTGTAGTTTTCATAAGATTATGTGAAGATTTGAGAAAATATTACTTACTTTTATAGGTTATAATGTGTGACCTACTTAGAAGCTAAATAAAACCATATTTCAAGCTTTTCTTAAATGTGAACAAAATCATTAGAGAATATTTGCAAAAGAATGAATTGGATTTGTGAAAGATTTGTTACAAATCGGGACACATAATTGTGAACCAATAGGAATCTTAAATGATAATGTAATCTCACTAAAAAAATGATAACATAAGAGGCTTAACCTTTTGCCAAAAATAAGGGTGAGTTTGCAAAATTTTCCTCATGCTTAACATTAAGCCCATGGCTAGTAAGAGAGAGAGAGAGAGAGTGAAGTTCTTGAGAAAGCTTTTCTTCTAAGAGAGTTCTTGAGAAATCATTATGAGTTCTTAAGTTTTTTGTTAAAGTTTCTTAGAGAAAGGTCTCAAACTTTATGGAGGAAGGTAAAAGAGATCGCCTTTTAGTGATTTCATTTCTTTTCTAGCTCTTTTTGTAAAGCCTTTTACTTAATTTATATTATTCTTACTTAATAGAACTTGAATCCATAGGTGCACAAAGAAAGCAAGAAAAGCTCTAAAGTGTGAGTGGAAATCTACCTATCTTGCTTTAGGTTTTCTTTAAGAAAGTTTGGTATGCATGAAATATATATGTTTTTTGCTTAACAGTGTTGAAGCTATGATTTTTCATAGTGAATTTTGTTTTCCAATGCTTGGAACGATGTTTTCTAAAAAGAAAGTGTTTTTTAAAAAAGTTTGCCTTTTGAAGTTATCCAATGTTCCTAAAAGAAAATCTATAATTTTGAAAGATGAATCTTTGAAAAATATTTCTTGAAAAAGAAAATGTTTTAAAAAGTTTTGATGTAAGTGATTTTCATGATTTAATAAAGATGAGGTTTTGAAAGGATTTCTTAACAAGGAAAGGAGACAAAAGGAATTTCTTTAAAGAAGGATTTACAAAGAAAGTAAAAACATTTTCTTTGAAAATAACTTGAGGAAGATCTTTCTATTTTTAGATCCTATAATCATCTTTTAAAAACATAGTTTTTTACAAAAGAGAAAATGAAAATTTTGTTGAAAAGCTTACTTAGAGCTTAGGGTTCCATGTATGAACCTAGAGCTAAGTTTTGATTTTTATGTTAAAAACAAATACATCATGTTCTAAACTCTAGTAAATATGTTAAATGATGATTACATTGAAATTTTCAAGAAAAAATGGTGTTCAAAACTATTTAGAGTGCTTTTGGGTTCCTTAGGAAATTCTTGAGAAAAAAATTCTATTTTTATGGGAAAAACTTATTACACTTATTTCTAGACTTTTATAAAAATGTTAGTACATATCGGTATCAAAGTTTTTGAAGAAAAAATAAGTTGAAAATGAGACTTGATGGGCTTGGTTTTCTGTTGAAAAATAGAACTAAAAATTGTGTTTTCAAAGTGAAAAATTATCTTCTTCAAAGTGGATCTTTAGTAAAGTGTTTTGTTTGCTTGTGTAAAATATTTTAATTAAGAAAATGGCTGAAATAAGATACCTAGTATCATTCAAATAAGAAATTTAATGTCTCTTTCCCAAGGATAGAAAATTCTAGAAATATTTAGAAAACTTTGATTTAAAAATTGGAAATTTAAAGTGAGGGTTGCATGTTAAAACCTAGTAAAGGGTTGTGCTTACATGCATGAGTATTGATGTTGATATTTATTAAAATAGAGTAGTACTTTTACTATTATTTATCATGTATTTTTTGCTTGACTTACTATAAAAGAATAATTTTCTTACTTGTTAGCATAATGTATAAAGTATAAACTTGTATATATTTGAGTTTAAGAAAAATGGAACTTGGAAAATCCAAGTTGTTCTTCACAATTTTACTAAATGAAAGCCACATGGTATGCTTTGATTTCTAAGAAATATGTTGCTTTGATATAGCATAAAATTGTGTAGTAATATTACTTTAAAGCTATGCTTGAATAGATAAGAAAGATGGAAGCAATGCTACATGGTTTTATAATGTAAACTATAAGCATGAAAATGTTTTGGTGCATAAATTGTGTTATGAATTATTTATGCATGCACTCATGAAAAATGGTATGTTAGGATATGAAAGAGTTAATGAACTCTTGTATATGAACATAAATGGTTTAAGCATTGTGATATATAATCTTGTATATGAATATGAAAGTATCAATGCTTAGTAAGGTCAACTAGAAGTGTGATGAGATAAATGTGAACATTTTCCTACTAGATTATATTACATAATTATGGTGATATTATTAGTTATGTGATAATCATGGCATTAATGGTATTATGATCTTACCCTAAAATGAAAAATATAATCTAATAAAATAATGAGCTAGGGAGAGCCTTATGTAAAATTATTATATATGAACCTAACTGAAAGATAATCTCAAAATTTAGCAAATCAAACAAAAATAGAATTATAGTCATACCACACTCTAGAAGAGAAAGAACAAAAGTGATAAGTGATAAAGAACACACTACAAAAAATAAAAATCTTTTAATGAGTGCAGAAGAATTATGCTACAAAGGATAAATCCTTTGATAAGTGAAGATTAACACTACAAGGGTTGAATCCTTTTAATAAGTTACAAATTCATTTAAGAATTCGAGAAAGAGACAAGCTCATAAAAAAGGAAAAAACCAATTCTCTATCACAAATGATTCGAATCTTTTATCTCATAAGGGATAAGCCTCATTATATAAGTAAAAAAATAACAAAAACTAACAGGGCTCAAATAGGTCTAAGTAAGCCTAATACTAACTTACTCACTAGCCTACTAATTAGCCATCATCAAATGAATAATAATAACATGCAAATAGCTTTATGTAAGTGGTAAAAACAATAGGCCAAAGTTACAAACACATAAAAGCCCGATACGTCTCAAAATATAGCAAAATGCAAACTAAGGCCTAAAATGGCCAAGATAGCATCCACTAGCCCAAATGGCTTAAATTTCTTTCAAAGTAACATCCATAAACTCCAAGTTTGCTCCTTGAAGTGCATCTTTGATTCTTATATATAGCCTTTTGTTGTTAATCCCTAATGCTCATTTACTAGCCCAAATGGCTTAAATGACTCCTAAAGTAGAATCCATAAGCCCTAAGTTTGCTCATTAAAGTACATCCTTAATTCTCGTATATAGCTTTTTATGGTTGCCTCCCCTAAGATCACATCATTCCTTTTTCTTTGAAAAAATCCATCTTTGAATCTTCAAAACCTTGCTCCATTTAAGGCAATTTCCCTCTTACACATGGTAACTCTTTTGGAGATTCTCTTGGAAGCACATCTTAGGATTTCTATAAAATAGAATCATAATCATTTGGCAACATAAATTTAAGGTTGTTATCATTTTGATAAACTTTCCTATAAAAAACAATTGGCATAAAAACATAAAAATACTTTTTCATCCTATTTGATTTTTTAATCACATTTAATTTTTCTTTTTCTTGTCTTAGTTTTTTACTTATTTCAATTTTTTTTCTTATTTCCTTCATAACCTCTACCTTGTTCTCTCAATTCAATTTTCCATCATTCTTTCTATAATTACTCTTTTTCTTTTTATGGCTCTCATTATCTTTCTCTCTTTTTTTCTTTTTTTCTTCTTTCTCTCTTTTCTTTTATATTTTCAATTAATCCTCATACACTTTTTTTAGGGTTAAAGGATTAAAATTTACTTTTCTTTTATTCATTACAAATTAATACTTGTTGAGGACACTATCATATGTAACCTTCTTATCAAATTACCATAGTCTTTTAAGCAATAAATGGCAAGCATGCAATGGAGTAACATTACATAGCACCTCATCTTGGTATCTATAAATAAAAAATAAAACCAACACTTAATTTGTCATATCTACTTTACCATTAGCATTTAACTATCGCAACTTATATAAGGTACGATGTTTCAAAGTAGGCAAGATTAATTTCTCTACCATATAGGTGTTGAGATCGGGAGTCAAACAAGTGTAGCGGACTAAACCGATCCTAGCCAACGGATCCATGGAAAATGTTAAATTAGAATAAATATTCGTTCAATACCTTTAATGATAACTCAAGAACTCGGTCTTTGATCACCTCTTCAACTTCTTTTTAGTCGAAGACTCCAAGGTATCCACATAAACCCGGGAATCACCAATGAACGTCCACATGAACACTGGTTAGAATTGTTCTCCTTTGTCTCGTAGTGCTAGCTACGCCTCTTCAAGGGTTTTTAGTCAAGGAAAGGTGTTAGAATTTTTTTATGCTTGGGATGTGTGAATAATGATAATCTATCATTATCCAACAAGTCTATTTAAATAAATGCATAGAAAACCCTAACTAATTGGGCTTTGTTCCATGTATAATTATGGGCTTATTATTGGGCCTTATAATTATAACATGGAATTCCCAAATATTAAGCCCAAATAATTTAGTCCATTAATTCCAAATCCACCAAGCTCTAAGTGTGTGACCTTACAAGCTTTCATTACGTTGGTAATGATCATTAATCATATTAATGATTATAAATAATGAGCGGTGTCTAGCAACACATCATTGTTATCCAAGTAATAAGAAAGTCGATGATTTAACTAAACCTTTACACGTGATCATCATCTATGTCCTTTTGTCCTAAACATCTAGATTGAGTGCAAAACATGGACCGTGTCATTCCCATATAGCCCAATATTGAGGTTTCTTAATCTATAAGTAAGCTAACTGAAGTAAATATAATTGATATCCCATGTTAATTCATTTGAGCATGGCCATGCATTTTCTCAGTTTTACTTAATCAAGGGGCCCACCGATGTTACTTCTGTTATATAGGAGGGACAAATTCCATCTTGATTACACAAACCCCTCCGCATGATATATGGCATATCTAATAACTACCCTTGCATTCACTCAACCATGAGTGACATAGAATAGTATTAAAATACGAAATTTACATGTAAAGAATCTTGGTGATCTCAATTCAAATGACCATATTAATAATAACTACTAAGAATCACTCATGATACTCATATAACGATCCATGTAGTGTTCTTAGGATGGGTCGGTCTAGTATACAAATTCTTTAACTTATACTCATGTGTAAAATTAATATCCCATATAAGTCACCACACATGCTAGTCTTAACATATTAAAGCAACCTAATTTATAATGATATATGACTAGGGACATTTAAGAATACAATTATTCTAAAGTTATTATCATAATTAAATATATTACGCAGATAATATATATAAATATAATAATTGAAATTGCCATTAAAATAACATGATTCAAATTTACAATTATCAATATGATTAATTTTATGGCATATATACTAATAATAGCTACTAGCAATATTAGCATAACTACCATTATCAATATGACAATGTAAGTCTTTTTCTTTACCTTGAACCTTGTATGGAAAATGTTCTTCCTTTGCTTTTCACTCCCTTCTTTAGCTTAATCTCCTAAAGCTTTATTAATTGGATAATCAATAGCATGATAAGCATGCTCTAAACACTTAAAGCACTAAACATGAGTAGGCTTTTGATACTTTTCAACTTTGTCTTTATTCTTAGACAAGCTCTTTAGGCTTTGATGAGGATTCTCCTTTGTGCTTGACAATGTCTTTAGATTTTTCTCCCTTAGGTTTAGATAAGGTGTCATGTCAGATCCCGATCATGACTGGCATGGATCTTGTTACTAGTTTCCATAAGCCGTAATAATTTTCACTCTTTCTATTCTATGAAAATTTTCAAATTTCCAAAAGGATCAAAATTTTACTTTAATTTTTTATGGAAAAATGGACACAGTCCCCCTTATTTTTGGACATTTCCAGATGGCTACATGCCCTAAATTACAAAACCCATTTTATGTTCTAGATATGAAAAAAATCAAACAACACATAGTAATGCATAATTCCAAACTTATACACAGATAAACAATTCAATACATCAAATGTTGAATTAATTTCATTTCTAATTATAGCTTTAATTTTAATTCAAATACGATCCTAATTGTCAAATCTTTATTCTAGGCGATCTTTATTTCTCTATGGATGCAACAAGCTTATTTAACCTGAAACATTGAAGATTAATGGAGTGAGTTATAGAAAACTCAGTGAGCATATATTTGCCACTAGTTTATAGGTGATCATCTTTGTATACATATAACAATCATAAGCTAATCAGGTATCAGATTAAAAAGTACTAGCAACCCATTTCCTAGAATTTTAAAATATGTGCAACCATATCCTGAAATGGGGATTCACTTGCATAGAACTTAGGCTTTGTATTTCATATCATAACTCGTAAAGTCTCAATTGTCCACTAATACATATCATCCATATCATATCTCACACTACCCATTCTGGGTAATTAGCACATTCATAAGCAACTAATAAAAGCATAAACATAAATAAATTATTTCAATCACATCATCAATAGTATTCAAACACAAACAATCATTTTATATCACATATTCAAATATAGTAAACATACATATAGTTGCTTTTTTGGTTTCAAAATCAATTCTATACTTCTCTTAATTATTCATCGAGAACTTCCCTTCAGATTCTTGGATCAAACTTATATCTTCCATAATTGTTAGCCAAGAATTTTCCATCTAGCTTTCAAAGTATCATTCCAATATAACTCACAATTTCCAATATCACTACTCTAACATAATTTATAATTTTCAATGTCATCCATGGCAGAATGCATAGATGCTATATACATGAGAGCTTAGCTCTCAATTCACATTTTACACTATTATTCCTACCATAGAAGTGACACACAATTCAACCATAAACATTCAATAGTTATTAATAACTTTATCATGTTTCCATTAAACTTTGATCAACTGGCAATCATTGAACAACTAACTACTCTTATACCAAGAAATTGACTTTATATATATATATATATATATATATATATATATATATATATATATATATATATATATATATATATATATAAACATGAATATGAATATGAAATTAGTACTATCAATAGGAAGAATATAATTCATGATATCTAAATCATCTTATCATCTTTTTATTAAAATAAAAATAGTGGTGAAATATATACTCACATAGAATTATCCAATTGCATTAAGAATTCCCCTCTCCTTCACTTTCACCTTTTATTATCTCCTATTGGATAAATTTATGATAGTAAATACCTTAATGTTACTTACTCCCTCTTTAATTATTATTTTAAGTTTTAATCATCATATTTTAATCTCCTATATTACAATTTTACTATCTTTTCTCTTGATTAATTAATAGGAAACTAAAAATACATTATAGAAATCATATTTTTCTTTTATATCACCATATATCTCTAGATTATCTAAATGGGTCTTCTTGAAATAACTCACAATCAACTTAGGTATTAAAACATAGTGCTTTAAATACTCTTATTAGATCATATTCGCAATCTACATTATAAAATCATATTTCTCAAAATCTTCATTTCACCCAATATTTTAACTTATAAAAGAATGGAGTCCTCCAAATTATTTCAATTATTAGAAATCTTAAGATGTACTATTTTAAAAATATTATTAGTATAATAACTCATCATTCTATGGCATAAATATCAATTCTCCAAACCCCTATCACAATTCCAAAACCTTTTGAAAATCGATTTACTTGTATCGATCTAAATTATCATAAAAATTGAAACTTTTCTAAATTAATTTCAAACATCCACTATAAATAACTTTAATAATATAAAAGAACCTAATCATGCTAATTTTATCATGCTACAACATGAAATTTTCATTTTTTTCAAAAATAACTCCATTTATTAATATTCCTATTTAATAATATATTTACAATATAATTAAGTCATTAAGGGTCCTATAGTTTTCATTTAAAATTATTCGTTCAGGTATTCTAAAAGTATTATTTTAAGAATCTTATTCAGAAATTCCTAACATTTCTAACATCATGCTAGAAGAACTATACAGGGTTCTAAATAAGGGGTTTTCAATTTGAACTCCTATAGCTAGGAAAGTATTTTGTACTAGATTGATTTCCTTACTCATGTGGAGCTATTTCAAGTTTCTAATGGTAATTGTGGAAACTACCAAGGTAAAAGGGATTGGTTGTTCTTCCTCCTTAGATCACTTCTAACTAGTTTCGCATGACTTCTTATGCTACTAACTATTGCACCTAATCGACAAAGGGACTCTAGAAGGGAAGAGGGAGGTTTGGGTTTCCACTGTTACCATGGCTCATTGCTCAATGAAGTTGTAGCTACTAATAAAGTTAGATAGAAGCAGCTTGGTTATGCTATGGTTGCTAAAAGTTAGGGTGAATCACACAAAGAAGAAGGAAAACCCCAGCTCCTATGCTGTGCTAGTTCCAGTTTTCATGTTAGTCCCTCACACAAATGAGAAATGCAATAATAGAAGTTGCACTAGCCAGGTGGTGCTTAGGATGGTAGAAGCCCTAATGATAATGCTAGCAGCAAGAGGAGCGGCAAGGAGAGAGCTCACGGGATGAGAGGGAGAGAAGAGAGAGCAATACATCTGAAAGAGGGGAACAAATCCCCTCATGTTCCTAAAAACATGAAGGGGTCCATTTTTTATGATCATAGCTGTTGGTGGCATCTAATGGCCACTAAGATGCCACGTCATCCAACCTTATAAGTTTTCTAAAATTTTGTATTAGATTAAAGATAACATAATTTCTCACACTTTGAAGCACGATACCTTTGCATTTTCTCTCCTGTTTTTGCACTGTCAAAAGTGAGTTAAATTAATTACCTCTTTTGTATCAGATTTTACATATTCAATCTTTTTTCATTGAATTTTCATTGAGTTAATTTAATTACTTATTTTACATATTCTTATTTGAGGAATTGAGTCATAAGGTTTTTTTCACATTTCAGGTACCATTATCATAAAGATAAATAATTTAATAGATGATAATTTGAAACTAAAATTAGGAATGGAATTTAAATGCTTAGAAGCAGGATGGAGATTTTGGGTTGATTATGGTGGGAAAATGGGCTTTGGTGTAAGAAAATAATATTTCAACAAAAGAAAAAAAGATAGTTCTATTACTTCATACAGATATGTTTGTTGCAAAGAGGGTATACGAAGGTCTAATAAAAAAGATTATATGTATAAGAATCCTCGGCTTGAGTATAGAACTAATTGTAAAGCACGAACGGGAGTTACATTAGAGGATGGAAAATATGAAATCTATGATTTTGTCAAAGAATAGAATCACCCACTACATCTTCAAAAATGATTCACATGCTAGAATTACAATACAAATTATATGAAGTTCAAGCCCATAAAATTAACCTTGTAAAGGATTTCGGGCTTTAACAAAAAGTATCATTTAAGTTGATAAGCAGGTATGCCAGAGGAAAAGCTAATCTTACTTTTACTTAGTTGGATGCAAAAAATTATCTTCAATCTAAAAGAAAAAGAAGCATGTTGTATGGGGAAGCCGAATGTCTTTTGCAATATTTTTAGCAACAATTATTGGAAAATCCATCCTTCTACCATGCTTATCAAATGGATATGGAAGAATAAATAACAAATGTCTTTTGAGCTAATGCAAAAATGTTGATTAACTGTAGTTATCTTAGCTATGTGGTCTTACTTGACACAACCTATTTACTAATTATGCAAACAAACCATTTGCCATCTTCTCAGGATTTACTAATTATAGAGAAGCGGTGATTTTTAGGGTGGCATTATTATATGATGAATCTGCAAAGTTATTTAAATGGCTCTTTGAAGCATTTTTGGAGGCATATAAGTAAAAGAAACCCTAAACTATTTTTATTGACCAAGATAAAGCAATGGAAAAAGCATTACATGAGGTAATGCTAGAGCTTCACGTGGATTATGTACGTGGCATTTAATGGAAAATAACATCAAACATCTTGGAAATTTGATGAAAGATAGAACTTATTTCTTGATTAATTTCAAGTGGTGCATGTATGAATATGAGGAGGAAACTTCATTTAAGATTGCATGGAGTAAGTTGCTAGCTGAATATAAGGTTGATGAAAATGCATGGCTCAAATTAGTGTATAACCTGAAGGAAAAATGGGCTACTTATCACATGAAAAAAAATTTTACACTTAGTATGCAAAGCATATAATTAAATGAAAGTGTAAATTCTAACATGAAAAGTTGCATGAAACCAAGCTTGAACATAATTCAATTCTTTAATTCTCTTGAAAGAGTTATAGAAGACAAGCATTACAATGAGTTAAAGTTGGAATATGAGTCATGGCAAAAAATATTGAGCTTGAAGATGGAGAGTTCATTTATGTTGTGATAGCTTACAGAAATTTACATGATTAATATCTTTGGGTTATTCCAATAGGAGTATGATTTACATGCAGCTACATATATTAAACATAAAATTGAAGTCCCACTATTATTTGAGTATGTTATTAGTATGGTGGATCAGGAAGGAGAATGATACATGTTGTTTGATCCTTCCAACAAGTCAATTTTGTGTAATTGCAAGAAGTTTAAGACTTTTGGCATTATTTGTTGTCATGATTTTAAGGTGTTTTTTATGATGGACATTAAAACACTTCCAGAATAGTATATATTAAAGGGGTAGATAAAGAAAGGGAGGCTAGGTGTGACTTATAATATTAGAAGAAAGGAGATTGAGGAAGAACCCAAGCATGATAGCACACAATGGTATAGGCAACTTTATCCCATTCTAATAAGATTAGCAACTGAAGCATCTGAAAGTCCAGAGGCATTCTCATTGGTGCAACAAGTTATGCTTTAATTGAGACAATAAATAAATAAGCTTTGTTTAATGTAAAAAATGTAGAGAATAACATTGGTGCTAATATAGAATTGGCTAGTAATGTTGCATCATAAGTTAAGGGCTTTAAGAAGGGAAGTGGTATAAAAAGATCTAGGTGATTGAAGAGTTGGGTCGAGCTTTAACATAAGAGAAAAAGAGTAACTCCAAGTGTCAAATAGTCACAAAATCAACAATTAATGGTATGTATTGTTGATTACTATTTAAATTTGTTCTCTAGTATCTTTTCATGCTCCATGATATTTTCATATTACTTGTAGAACAATCAAGCACAAACTCATATGTCATGTGGAATATCATGTTCAGCACCCCAAGCAAATGAGAATGAATTTACTTTTATCGGATTCATGATGGTAAGAGTACTTACATTTTACAAAATAACATGATAATTATATAATAATTAGTATTAATGTTGTGATCAATATTATTTTGCAATATAGGCACCCCTTGACCTCCCTACACAGTCGCTTGAAGCAATGAAGTTTGGAGGATTTTGACTTGTGTCATTGATTAGTTGTATTTAAGTCTAGAGCATTTTGGATTAGTATTTTGATTTCCTATATGTTGATTGCAATTGAAGGTTGGTGAGTAGGTAAACAAGATCTTGTTTCAAGCCTTCATTTTAAATACCATACATATCTTTTATTATTTTTCTTATAGTTTCTCTATTTTCTTATGTTCTTGAAGTATTGTACATGCACACTTCTTGTATATCCATTTTATGTAAATAAAAGTAACTTTAAATCAGATAGGCAGCAACAATTTTAGATCAGCTACATCAATTTTAAACCAGATAGTTTAACATCTTATGTTATGCAAACAATTGCAATTTTAAACTAGATAATTTTACATAAGAAACATCAGTTTTTTAAACTTACAATTTTAGGCAGTTTTATAGTTCCTACTAACTAATACAAATGCTTCAAACATCAGGGCAAATTGTTTCACACTTTCTACAGATACATTGTTTCACTTCTTACTAATAGTTTTAAACTTTCTATAGATATAATTATTTAATCAAAGTCAAATACAATTGTTTCACTTCCTACAAACAGTTTTACACAAATAGATACAATTGTTGCAATTCAATCAAAGACTAAAATGTAGAATTGTTGGCTTGAAGTTAATGTGCAGATTGAAGCCAATCCTTTATGACTTGCAACATTAGGCTAGAAATCATGTGAAATGATTATGCAAGTTGGGGTTTGCAGTTCTAGAATGTTACCAAGCAGGGACCCTAAATAAGATTCCCTATTAGAAAGTATGAGTTCCCTAACTCTAAAGCCAATAGTTTTAGAGTAATGACTAGTTTCACTATTTACCAATACAGATATATAATCCTCACCAAGAATGGAATCAAGAGATTTTATTCTTTCTACATAAGAAAGTGCTCCTTCCAAATCATCAAGGAATGGCATCAAAAGGAATAGTTCCTTATTGAATTATAAGTATCCCAAGTTCTTAAAAAATATAAGACAATAAGGATTGCATATAAGAAAATCTAAAATCTTAGCTAGAGAAATTTTTCCTTGAAAGTCCTTGTCCTTAGACCTGATGGTAGGAAACAAAAAAAAACTAAATTAGTAATTCTCAACAAATATAAGACGATAAGGATTGCATATAAGAAAATCCAAAAAACTTAGTTGGAGAAATTTTCCCTTGAAAGCCCTTGTCTTTTGACCTAATGGTAGGAAACAAAAAAAAGATAAATTAGTAATTTATTATGTCACTAGCAGGAAGAGAATCACAATCTGGCCAATTTAAGAAAAAAAAGGATGAAAAGATGAATGCAAGTTGTTAAGAGCCTCAGAACTTTGGTGTATACTTACTATACTTATTATACTATATAGAGAAATAAGTCTAAATTTTACAGAGCAATGACTAAACATTATTTTCTTCCTTTGATATATTTTGAGGATCACAAAACATAGTGAAAGTATTAAGGAAATAAAAAAGACAATAAAAATGGAAGTTCTTATTTGTTTTTTGGAAAGGAAATCAATATATTTCCTTTGTTTATGCAATATAGTTTGAAATCTAACAAAAATAAGCAAAACACAGTTTCACTAAATAGTTTCCTTAAAAAGAAATATCATCCTTGAATGTTACAAAGAAGAAAATAAAACAAAATAAGGCAATTTATTGCTAAATAACAAAATGTACATTTCACTAATCAAAAGCAATAGTTAACACAATGGAATGGCTCAAACTTAATAGAATGCCTAAACATTGAAAGTTCTACATAAGGCTAAAATTCACTACATAGCTAAAGGAAACAAAATACATCATTCATGCAATGTGCCCAATATATCATCATCTCGATAGAGGTGATACCTGCAATAAGAAAATTAATCATAATACAAAATATTAAGCTAAAACTTGGTAATGGCTCTTGTAATAAAGATGAACAACCAAGTAATCCTTCCATGCTAATGCAAGTAAGTATTAACTTCAGGATTGTAAATGGACTATAGGTATAATGACTTTTCAAAGAAGAATTTGACATCTTAACTAATAAAAAATGCACTTAACTTTGCAAGTGGATAGAAGGAAAAAAAATTAAGATTTCAATAACATCACACAATAACAAGCAAGTAGAAATGTTTAGAATGATGAATTTAAGGATTGAAGAGACTGGGTGTAAGAACCAACTAATGAAATATGAAGTATGATAAATATGTACATACTTTTTATCATACTTTTTATTAGCAAGCATAACTCTAGTTCCTCCATATTCAAGCAATAGGACAATATCATCTTCCTTTATAGAAATAGAAATTAGCTTCTCCTCTTAATCATGAATGCAAGGACCGACAGCAATAACTTTCCTAGAATTCAATTGAATATAGACATGTAGATAAATACCTACTCATCAAGTGTAATTTAACAATGCAAAAACATGACATGAAGCCCAACACAACAAGTGATACTCTTTGAATTAGCACAATTTTATCTATCATTATTTTAGAGCTAAGAAATATGCGAGGTTCACTATCTTACTCAATTTATCATGCTAAAAGGTTACCTTTCCTAAAAAGTGAAGTAGTAAGTGAAGTAGAAGGGAAAAGGAATAAAGAAGTGGGTTAGAGGTCGATTAAGATTAATGATGGTAAAAAAACTTATAAAGTTAGGTGATGTGGCACATTAGTGGCCACTAGATGCCACCAACAGCCATATGAGGGGATTCGTTCCCAACGAAAGAGAGAGAAGGAGCATAGAAAAAATAAAATAAAATTAAAAAGTACGGAGGAAAGAGAATCAAGATGGTTGATAGGAAAAATCATAAAAAAAGGAAGCTAGCCAAATAAAAATAGGAAAGCACCGACTTAATAAAGCAAAAAGAAAAAGAAAGGAAAGAGAGACAAGTGTGGAAACTAAGGGAACTTAGGGCATTGTCTGAAAATCATTTTAAAAAAGGAAAGATAGATCATGTGTTATAAAATAAAGAGAGGTATGGGTTTTATTCCAATACTTCTCACACATGTGAACTCACACTTTTAATAAAATCTCAACCTTTCCTTTTAAATTCAATTCCATCTTAACCATCAATTTATTTTATCATCTTATTCTTATAAACTTGGTTTTATTTTTAAACTCTACTTACTTATTTTCAATCTTCTTCCAATATAAACATATTTATATATATTCTCAATAATCCAATTAGTTTTAAAATTCTAAAAATAATTATGAAAACTTTCATAATTCTCAAAAATAATTCATCAAATATCAATAAATTATTTTATAAATCCTCACACCTTAAAAATTATTTTAATTTAATCTTAAATCAATGATGGCCATACAAAATAAATATTTTTTTGAATATTATCATCAGTATCATTTTCAATATTCTAGAACTATTAACATGAAAAATAATTTAAAATCAAATATTAACTAAATAAATAAATACTTGTCCACAAGTGTCAAAATTCATAAAACTTCAAATTCATACTTAGGATATTACATAAGGACTTAGTCTTATACTTCCTATAACTTTTGTATTCCCTTTTTTTTTCAAGTTTCTTCTTCATAGCTCCTTTGAAGAACTATAATTTTAACCATATCTAAAAGAGTTAAGAATGAATCTTTTCCTTATAATAAACTTCAAATCATCCCAAGTTTTGATAGTTTTTTCATAGTTTTTCTAAACATTTGTCACTAGTTAATCCTACCAAGCAATGGTAAATTCAAAGAATTCAATGACGGCAAGTTTTACTTTCTTCTCTTCTAAATAGTTATGATAGTTAAGGATCAATTGCATCATTTTTTCCAACTGTAAGTATGTTTTTGAATTATTCCTCCCTTGAATTAAAGGAATCCTCTTTTTGACATTATTAAAATTGGAATCTATTTTTCTCTTTGCCTATCATATTCTTTTCTATTATTCCTTTATTCATCTCTTCTTCCAAACTCATGGCATTATTTTCTTTCTTTATTGCTTTTTTCAATTTTATTTTTAATTCTTTCTTCTTTAATAGATCTAGCATTTTGTTTTTTATCTTTATTACTTCTTCCATATTTCTCATTGAATTTTTCCATTAAGTGTAGTAAATTCTTCAGCATGGCCCTAACATTTTCTCTATCATTACTAGCACCTCTACCTTCTATCATTCTTAGGAGATATACTTGCAAGAAAGGTTAGATTAAAAAAAAGACCTTACAAGAGCACATTTCTTACTTGATTTAGAGGTACTCATTATCATGTTTGCACTTTAAGGTTTTTGGCCTTAAATGATCTCACACAATCTTACCTTTTTCTACTCTTATCCTTCCCTTTTATGATTCTTTAAGAACTTAAAAGACATAACCAACAAGATTCAGTAATTGTGATAATCAATTTCACTGATCAAAATTCACACAATTAAAGGATAAAACAAAACACTTAGAAAAGCAGCAAATGGGAAATGAAAAAAAAACTAGTTAAAAGTTAATAATGAAAACTTTAAAGAAAAGAAACTAACTAGGACTTAAAGATTAAAATCAAACAATTAAAAAAAGAAGATAAAAAGATTCAAAATAATGACTTAAGATTATGATTAAGATAGATTCAAGGATTTAAGACAACAAAATAAGGATAAAATAGACTTAAAGATAAATACCAAATTCAAAAACTTAAAAATTAATGATAGAAGACTCAAAGATGAAAATAAAAAAATAATTAAGGATAAAGACAAAACAAATGAACTCAAACACTCTTAGGAATGATGGAAAATGGCTTGAATGGAAATTCAAACTATGAAAGAAGCATTCAATAACTCAATATAGCATAGTATCTCTTCTTTTATGCATTCAATGACTATTGCTAACTTCCTTCTATTTTTTTTCACTAATCACATTTCTTTTTAGTCCTTTTGATTTTTAAATCCACAATTTCTTTTGTTTTACACTTTTCTAGCTTTTTCTTTTTTTTTATTCACTTTTTATTTTCACTTCTTTTCTTTCTTTTTTTCTTTTAAATTTTTTGAACACTTCTCAATAATCACAATAACACTTATTTTCACTTATTTTTAAATCATTTATTTCTTTCTTACTTTATTTTCATAACAATCAAATGCTATATTTTTATGTTTCTTTCTTTTCAAGAACTTTGCATTTTCACTTCTCCAATTTGTTCCTTTTTAATTCACTTGTTTAACTTCTACATTATTATTTTACCTCAAACTACTACTTTATCTTTCGTTCAACTAATAAGCACAATATTGTGATTCAAAACTCAAAATTGTACTAACAATGAATTCATACTTGTAGATATGAAATCTAAAAGCTACAAATATTTAATGCGATTAACTTGGACTATCCAAGATAGCACAAAGTTTAGACACTAAATGAAATAAAACAAGAAAAGTGGTGCGAACACTCTGACAAATTTAAATAGACTTGAAAACCCTTAAAACAATGGACACATATACAAAAATTACAACAAATAGAACACATACAAAATGTAATTGAATAAGGTTCACTTTGAACAAAATGGAACCCAATGAATTAATATGAAATTAAAAAAAGATAAGGATATTAACAATTAATAATTTAAAATAATATAAAGTCAAACTAAAATACATTGTAATAACAAATTGTGACACAAAATAAAGTAAAGAGCAAATAGCATATGACATGAAAGATTTGACATGATGCAAGGTAACACAACAACTCTGAATTCAAAAGGAGTAGAAAAATGCAATGCAATTTGGATAATTTAACATCAACTGACCATAAAAGCACAAGAAATGGACATGAACAATATTGCAAAATGAATAATTAAATATGGACTAGTAATTCAAACAAGATGATACTAACAATTTGAAATGATAATGCAATTGAATAAAAGAACAAAATAATTAAATGAGATTATAGTAAGTAATTTAAAAGGAGAAGTAGCAACAAAAAGAATAAAATTCAAAATAAATTGAATGATAAATAGAAACAGAACAAAAGCAACAAAATAACTAGAAAACAAAGAAAGTTAAACCTAAAGTTTGAGAACTTAAAGCTTTGAATACTAAATTATGTGAACCTAATTGATAGATTATTCCAAAATTTAGCAAATCAAATAAAAGTGGAATTATAGTCACAAAAACTTTATAAGAGAAAGAATAGTAGTGATAAGTGATAAAGAACCTACCATAAAAGATGAAAATCCTCTGATAAGTACAAAAAAATCATATCACAAAGGATCCAAAGGACAAATCCTTTGATTAGTGCAGATCCATGCCACAAGGGTTGAATCCTTTTGATAAGTGATAAGTTTATTTAAGAACTTAAGAGAGACAAACTCTCACAAAGAATGCAATAACCAATTCTCTATTACAAATTATCCAAAATTCTTCTTTAATAAGGAACAAGTTTCCTTATATAGCTTAAAAGATTACCTAAACTAATTGGGCTCAAATGGGTCTAAGTAGGCTCAATACTAGCTTATTTACTAGCCCATTAATTAACCATCATTAAATAAATAATAATAATATGGTAAATAGCTTTAGGCAAATGGTAAAAATAATGGGTCAAAGTTACTAACATATAAAAGCCCACTATGTCCTAAAATATAATAAAATGCAAGTTAAGGCCTAAAATAGCCAAAATAATATGAACTAGCCTAAATTGCCCAAATCATTTGAAAAGTAGCATTTATAAGCTTTAAGTTTACTCTTTGAATCATATCCTTGAGTTTTTTTTCTATATCTTTTTGTAATTGCCTCCCCTAGAATCATATCATTATGGCTTGAATACTTATGTGATATTATATGGCTTGAATTCCTTATATGATGTGATAATGTGACAAAAAATGTGAATATGTGATTTAAAACCTTATAGAGATGATAGGGATTGGCTTGGCACCATGTATTGATAGTCAACAAAATGATATATGGTAAGTATGCAGAAGAATAAAGTTAGAATAAGCATGTGTATGGTTAGTTCAAAGCAACAAGGAGATAGCTTTGCATACCTTGTGCATTTATAACATATAATTATGCTAATAATAAGCTTGTGATTAATTTATGTGCTCAACTTCTATTCTATATGAATTCTTATAAGTGCAACATATAAAAGTAATAAATGCATAAAATATTTGGAAAATCTATTCTAGTAAGAAAATTGCTCTAATATTGCTTTATATTTTGATAGTTTGTTGAAACTAATTAAAATTAAAAATTATTGGTTTGATAAAAATTTATAGTCTAAGGTAACAAACTAGGTTAAACCCCTAGCAATTCACTTAATGCATCTTTTCACATTGATTTACAAACTATGATTATAGAATTATTTAAGCCTTTTATGTAATAAAAATAGAAGAAATGAATGCAAGCAATTGTAAAAACTAAGGTTGCATAATTAAGATAATAATGCAAATAATATGTATACAATATGTAAGAAAAAAATAAAACTAAATTATTGGGGGGTTGATTCAAAATTAAATAGAATGTAGGATTAGAAACAAAGTATAGAATTAGCAAAGAAAAAAATTATAGAAATATAATTAATCATAGGTAGATTAATCATAGATCATGACATATTTGACAATTACAATTGATTTCTCACTCTAGAATCATCTAGAACCCTTACAATGATTCATGAATACTACACTAGATTACCATTTAGGATTTAATCAATTTAGATTAATGGAATTAAGCAACCATCATAATCCATAAAGTTAGATCTAAATCAATTTAAATATAGAATTAAGTTGAATTAATTGATTAAACTAGAAATCTTTGATTAAATCATTCAATCCTCCATTCTCACATACAAAATGATGATTAACTAATCAAAATTCAACATAAGACTAGATTAAATTCATAAATCATAACATTGACCATAGATTATACCAAATCTATATCCAATTCATGCAATTCTACAAAATTAGAAAAGAGAATTATAGAAAGTAGAAAATTAATTAATAATAATTAATATTATAGCTCAAGATCTTATAATCCAAACTGAGATAAGCCTTAAATTCCTTGGATAAATCTAAAATTTAGCATTTCATAGAAGAAACTTAAAGAAAAGAAGAAAGTTGTTCAGAATTGTACATTCTTGCTTTTGAAAGGATAAATCCTAAAATTGGATTTCCTATCCTACAAAACCTAATGGGCTAAGTTAATATACCTCATAGGGTTACAAAGAATGGGACCTTGATACTTTTATAAGCCTATAGCCTAATTTACAATTTAATTTACTAATAGTATTTTATTGTAATAATTTTTATCACTTAGTTTCCAACCTATGTTTAACCATCAAAACAACATAGTTTTACTAAACTTAAAACATAAAAGTTATTGTGCTAGATCTTAAGCAACCTTGAGTACTAGTTTCACCTTGTTTATACCTCTAGAACTCTAAATATGGTCCAAAAATTGAGACTAGTCTACCTTGAACAAAAATAAAGCATAAACTTCATGGTCATTTTTAACTTTCCAAAATTTTGAACTAGGCTGTAGTTAAAACATGAAAGTTTTAGAGCTTTCTCTAGAATTTCCAATGATAAAAAGATCTCCCAATTTTGATATCAAGAACTTAAGTGATAGCCAAAAACTTGAAAGAGCGTAGAAATCTAGTATTAACTAAACAATTTCAAAACATTAGAAATCCAACACCCAATCACATTATAGGGTCAATTTTATAAAATTAAGCATATGTAATATGCTAAGAGGTATAAAATAGGAGGGAATAATATAGTTAATATTTTTCCCATCATATATATATGACTTCCTAGCTAAAATTCATTAGAAAATTGATGTGATAGCCATTCATTAAGTAATTAAATTACTCATTACATTTATGGATATTATTTTTCAAACATGGTGGATCCATATGGCATTCACTAAGATTTCTAACATTTGGTAGCACCTATACAAAACTGTATTTGGATGGTATAGGCTTAAGTTTCACTTTGATATAAGCATGAACCATAAGAGTGTACAATCTATGGCTTAAGCAAAAGTAGTAAACCTAGATCCAGGAGTCGCTAACCCTATTCATGAATTTTTTTTAATGCATATGCATTGGATATGGATTTGCATGTGACCTTTTGGTTTCTATTTCTAGATCATGCAAGCAATTATTGAGTTTTATTTCAATGTACACCAATTCTCGACTAACCATGCCATAGACCCTATAGTAGTAATAACATAGTAGCAGCCATGCCACTACCAGTAGTTCCTAATGAGTTGCCTCTAAACTTCATAGCACTAGAGGAGCCTACTTTTAATAACTTAAACTTTGGCATGGACACCATTGATAGTTAGTTTCAATGATAACTATCACATAAAAGTATTTATTTTTGAAACCTTACTTTATGTTGTTATGTTTAAACCCCTTACATATCTTGTATAATTATTTTATGATTCTAACCATGACAATTGGTTTACTAGATGACTAAAGTAGCTTTTTATATAATTAACTTTTGTGTATAGTTGTATGTAGTGTATGATGCATATTTATATACATGTATGACTTTTGATGTTATATGCCTATTATTTTGATTACCTTATGATTTTTACAAAAAGAATGATTTCTATAAAATATAGCAAGTTAACCTACTATTTTTCAAAGTAAAAAGAAGAAAGGAAAATAGTTTCCAACATCCAATGTATTTTGTACAAGTATGTTGAAATGGTCTATCTAACTTTAAGTTTGTTAACAATCTTCATTAAATAATGAAAAGCCATGTTTTTAAATTAGTTTCTAATTATTGATTTAATTTCAAAAGATATTCAAACAATTTTATAAATTTATTTTTAGAGTTTATTTACTAAAAGAATAGGTCCTTATTATTTATGTCTAGTGGATATAAAATACTATATTAGGTCTTATCAGAAGTAGTTTTCTAAAATTATATTTTTTTTGTTAATAAAAATTATATTTATAATATTATTAACATAAAAGAAGTATTTCTAAAAACTTATTTGTCAAGATTTCACAATGTATGTATTTTGAATAAACATTTGGAAACTTGTATATATAGATGTGGTGTGTGTATTATGTGTATGTATGTGAATGTAAATATATATTTAATGGAATTCGTATATATCTATATATATTTAATGGAATTTCCAAACTTAAAACTTCGATATCTTGCATGTTTTTAGAAAATTAGAGAAGTTTTTAAAAGCTATTTTGTGAAAAGGCTTGTAAAGATATTCAATTAATGTCTTTACATTAGTCACAATAGTCCACAAATAAGTCATGACATAACTTTTGAGTTTATCCTTTGCCATACAAGGGAAATGGTTTTCTATAGATGAAAGCTATATAATTGCCACCACTACCAAATAACTAATTGATGTTAGGTGATTAGTAGAATACATGTCAGTTTTTTATCAATGTTGAACCTATGTCTTATCAAACATCATTTCATATTCAGTATTATGATGTTAATTATATAGTCAACATGAAAAATGGTTATCACATGATTTTTTAGCAAAAATTGATTTTTTTTAATATTTTATTTTTTTACATTTCATGTTAGCTTTCAGTAAAAAACTAATGTGAAATGTTTGTCCAATAATTTTTTAATGTATGTTTTTGGCTTCCTTACCAAAATATTTACTATCAGAATTGAATAAATTTAATTTTTAAAGGTCATAACTTGATGATTTATTGTTGTATCAATTTTATATAATTTTTTGAGATCTATCCATCCAAAGTAAAGGCATTTTTCCTTTCTTAGAATTGTAAAAAAGGCTATTTTCATTGAATTTTTTTTTTCATTTTTTCTCCATTTGCAATTGTTAGTTAGCCACCATTGTAACATTTTATTAAACATATAATAAGCACCTAAAACTCAGATATAACCTTATAAGTTATATAAAGGAAATATAAATAGAAATTTGTTAAAAAACATGCTTAAAAAATTAAAAAAAAGGTGAAGATTTGAGAAATTAAAGCAAGAAAGGCATCTCTTATAGTTTGAACTAGTAGCCTAGAATGCAATTATTATTCAATAAATTTTGATCTCTACTGCTAATTTTTATTAAACACATAATAAGCATCTAACACTCAAATATAACCTTAGAAGTTATACAAAGAAAACACAAACAAAAATCACTTAAGATAACATATGTAAGAAATCGAAAAAAAAAAGGAAAAGGTGAAGATTTGAGAAATAAAAGCAAGAAAGATATCTTTTATACTTTGAAAGAATGGCTTAGAATATTAAGACATTTGCCTTATGCTCAGTGTTGATTGAAGGATTATCAATAGCTCATGCCATGTGGTGGAGGATAAAAGGACATCTAGGGTTCTGTAGAGGAGGCAAATGGAGACGAGAATTAAGTTTGAAAATAAATAAGAGGGAAAATAAGAGTGCTAGTGAAGAAAAAATAAGATGTACTTTATTTATAATGCAAAAATATTACCGCATTTAGGGTTCCTACTAAATTTTTGATATCAATTGATTCTAAAATCAATATCTTAAATTTTTTCAATTTCTTTAAAACTTTTAAATGTCATAAATTTTAAGTTGGTTAAGTAAAAAAATTGACATATTAAGTATTCTAATAATTTAAAAAATGTCATCACGTTCAAATAGATGTTAATTAGTTCTAAAACCGATATCTTAAGCCTTCTTCATTTTCCTAACAATATTTAACGCTATGTATTATGACATCGGTTAAGTAAAAAAAATTAACATTTTACATTTTTCAATAATTTCAAAATGTCACTTTATCCAAATAGATATAGGTTAATTCTCAAATTGATATCTTAAGTTTCTTTATTTTCTTAACAACTTCCAAGTATAATACATTTTAATATTGGTTAAGTAAAAAATTGACATCTTAATTTTTTTAATAATTTTAAAAATTCCATTGTATCTAAATAGATGTTAGTTAATTCTAAAATCAATGTCTTAAGTTTCTTTATTTTTCCAATAACCTTTGAATATTATACATTATGACATTGATTAAGTAAAAAAAAAGCTATCATATTTGATTTCTTGAGAATTTCAAAAATACCACCATGTCAAAATAGTCATTGGCTATATTTATTGATTGTCATCTTATTAGTTTCAATAATTTCAAAAATGTAATGTCATTGATATAGATGTTAACTTTGGATTTTCCTAATATCTATTTGTTAATGCTGAATCATAATTTAGTAGTAATGATAAAGTTAGGATATGCATGTTATGGTTTGTTAAGAATAATAAGGAGGAAACCTTTTACGCTTTTCTATCACTTAATTATTAATCAAATGATTATAGTATGCTTATGATTGAATTATGTGATTAAATTATATTTTATCTAAAATTCTAATATCATAATAAACAAAATTTCTAAAGGTGAAATATATGGAAGGGATTTCTAGTAAGAAAATTTATGTGATAGCTATCTTATTGAGTAATTTATTATTCACTCTACTTGTGGATATATTTTCTAGAAAATTCTCCTCCTTATGGTTATAATTGAGATCAGGACATGTGGTGGCATGTTTATGACACTAAGTATGGCTTGTTCTAGTAAGATTTTCACTTTGCTCTTTTGATTGATAATGATGGTAGTGTCTATTAGTAGGCCCAAATGGGAGTTGTTAGAGTTTAGCCTTAAAAGCCAAATCCTATCTAGTTGTTTCTAGGCCAGTACTCTACAGGATTTGGCTACCAAGTTACCTTTAAAGACTTGAATTCATATGATCTTATGATGTTCACAAATGAGGTTAATGTACATATGTTTGGCTATAAGCCCTATGACCCCTATGTATTAGTTTAGTATTCCTAGCACATCGCTCATACTTCTAGCTATACTACTAATACCAGTAATAGTAGAGGTAACTCATTACAACCTAACTCCTAAGGACCTAATCAACTTTAATATGGATATCCTCTCTGAGGATATTATGAGCAATTAGCTTAAATGATAATTATCACCTAGTATCTATATAACATTATCTTTTGATGTTTTATAACACTTGTATAAATGTTTTAACAAAAAGGTAATAGTAAGACCCTAAAATTTGTATAAAAAAGCATATGTATAATTATGTTTATATAATGTATTTGATTGCATGCCTTATTTGCTTACTATTTTTTTAAATAATTAGTGTTTTTACTACAGGATTGTTTTGAAACAAAATAAAAGATTTTATGAAATTTCTAAGGAAAGGAAGTGGAAAATGTTTTTCATCTTCATCAAAAGTAAGAATATTTTAAAAATATTTACCTAAATAATATATGTTTACATGTTTTTGAAGTTGACTTGTTAACAATTTCCAAGGAAATAGTTTGGACAAATAGTTTTTACGTGATTTCAAAAGAAAAGAATCAAATTTTTGCATTCTAAGTAAAGTGTGTTATCTTTAAAGTATTTAATAAACAAATTAGAATCTTTTGGTTTTTTAAGTTTTATTAACCTAGTTCTATTCTATTGTGTTGGTTTCATGATTTAAACTTCCAATTTTAAAAGAAAACTTAATTCTTTCTAAAGAATTAGAAAACTTATTCAATGTTATTTTTTTATAAAACGTCTTTTTGGTTTCTTAAGGAATTTTAAAGTATAGTATCTCTGAATAAGAATGAAATTATGTTTTAGCTATTTCCTAATTATAAAAAGAAAATAACTATTTGAAAAGGAAATCTTAAAGCCCCATATTTTTTATTTCCAAAATTAAAGGAACTTACAATACATTTGGTTTTAGAATTTCCTTTAGAATAAAGGAGAGTCTTCAATATTTATGTTTTAAAAAAATATTAAGTATCATTTGTTCAAGAAAAGCTATTTTTTAATAAAGGCTTGGAAAAAGATACACACACACATTTAAAAGAAATAAAAAAATTTAATGAAAAAATTTTCAAATTTAGATTTTCTATATATTACATGTCTTTAGGAAACTGCAAGTTTTGAAAATTGTTTTTTGGAAAGGCTTGTAGAAATGTTTAGTTGATGTCTTTATGTTAGTCATGATGGTCCATAATTGGGTAATGATTAAGTCTTTATCCATCTTACCTTATAGCATGACACTGACTGAGTTTAAGGATTTTGAGTTACAATTGTGGGAATTGTTAGACATGGGATTATTTAACCTAAAACATCATCATGGAGAAAGCCAATGTTGTCCACAAATAAGGAAGATGGCACATTGTGATTATATATTGACTATCATTAGCTAAATAGGTTAATGATTAGGAATGAATACTCCTTCCCTAGAATCAACACTTGATTTGATCAACTATAAAGAGTTACATGTTTTTCCAATAGCGACTTAAGGTTAAGGTGCCACCAATTAAAGATTTGAAAGTATGATGACCTCAAGACTACCTTCAAGATTGGGTATGGGCATTACAAATTTTTAGTAATGTCATTTAAACCTATAAATGCACTTTTGGCATTTATAGACTTGGTGAATAGGATAATTTGACCCTTTCTAGATAAGTTTGCCATTAATTTCTTTAATAATGTACTAGTTTACATGAAAATAGAGAAAAAACATGTTCATCATTAGTAAATCATATTACCAATGTTAAAAGAACACAAATTGTACACCAAAATCTGTAAAGGCTTGTAAAGACATTTTTGCTAATAGAATTATACTAGTTAGATGTATTGATGCCAGTCATAATGCTAAAAAATAGGTCATGACAATATTCTAACATCTTTGATAGAATAGCATAGAACACACTTAGAACCTTTACCATATAAGGTCCCTTTTTCCTTTTTCCCTCTTTTACTTATCAAAACCTAAAACCCACTAGTTTTCTTCAAATTTTCTCATGATCTCCCATATTTATTCATTGTTTCTTAATGAAAAAACTAGAAGTTATAGGATTTTGTTAGTTTAGAGCTTTTAGGGATGGCTTAACAACAAACCCACAATTGATGCACTTCAATATCTTTGATGTCTTGCCATAAAAATGTAATCTCAAGGTTTATTCTCTTGATTAGAAGCTAGATTAGCTTAGTTTAGGTAATAGGTTGCAAATATAAGATTTTTGTCATGTTAATGCTTAGGGTTTGACTTAGGGGTTGTCCATATTGGATAAATATCAGAAAATTAGTGTTTGCTTGAGTTAAATTAAGAGTTATTTGTTATTCAGTGCTTGTAAAAGGTTATAAAACTTTTTTTACCAACTCCAATTATTCATGAAGTGTAGTAAAGTTAGACTTAAGCATTTCAACTATTGTTATAAGTAAATGATATGCATATCAACATATTTTTATGTTTTTCAATTATTCTTGTATTTTTAAATGATTACTTTGATTATATATTAGTTTACTATATTTTATCCACATTTTTATTTCTTTATATGTGTTAGAACCCTAAATATTCTTAAAACAAGCACTTTGAAAATTTTTCCTTGAGCTATGTTTATGTGAAATGGTGATAAATTAATGATACATTGATTTATATGATGTGTGATTTATTTTATTGAAAATGGTATAGTTGAGGAAAATAATTGTTTAAAAATGTTGAAAGGTTATGATTTTGTAAATGATATAATGGTTTATGATTTATGAATATGGTATAATTGATACATTGGAAATGAAAACCTTGATAAATTGCTCATGCATGGTTCATAAATGGAACCTATATGGATTGTAAATGATTAGAACTTATGTAGACTTGAAATACATTTTAGCCCTAGTTATGTTATTTGAAATTGTTTAAAAAAATAAGATTTCCTTTAATATAATTATTTTCTATAAATTTCATTTCTATTATTTTATAAACTTGGTTTTAGGAGAAGAAAAATTAAATACTACAGCTAGTAGTAGTATGGACATCAGCCTTAGTGCACTTTGGTTCAAACCTTAATTAACAGATAGTTCATTATTATGGAAAGGTTGATTGACATGAGGTATTTGATTGACATTTACTTTATCATTGGTGTATATTTATTTTTAATGTCAATTGTATAACTATCATAAATGACAACAATAATGTCAATTTTTATATCAATAAAAATTGATATAATTTATTTTAATAGTGTCATTGGAAATAACATTAAATGTCATTTTTTATTTTAATTAATTTAATTTAATAATTAATGTGGTAAGTCCCACCCTCACACTTCCAAACCCTATCCCCTTTTTCTTCATTCCCTTATCCAAACCCTATGCTTTTTTTCCACACATACTTGCCCACCTCTAAATGTTAACCTAATCCTCCATATCCTTATCTCCTTCATCCTTCCTATTTCCCCTACATTCTCTCTTATAGAACACCCTAATCATAAATAGAAACCAATACCTCCAATGACTTTATGGAATCCAAATTTCAATGATTTTAAAGAATAAATTAAATAATAAAAGATTAAAAATGGTAAAATGTTATATACAATATGTTAGGGAATTCGGATTATCACATGCAGCGGAATTTTAAATTTTGATCCGAATTCTACCTAGGATCCATGCAAAAAGCATGAGTCAATGATTAGGGTTTTACCTATTGGGCACTCGTGTTTCTACTGATCAAAACTTGAGAGCGGATGAATCAAACGCCGGCCGGAAGGTACAGCGTCTCTACGGTATCCACATGGAGTGAACAACGACCTCTCACCCTCCACGCGTCTGCTAGGATGCAGTTTTTCTCTCTAAGAATTAGGATTGGATGTTTTCTGAGTGATTTAGGGTTTATATGGAAGCTTAAAACGTGATTATTAAGTGCTGCCCTCAAGTCCCTTTTTATAGAACTTAGGCAAGCCATAATCCTAGTCCTACTAGGATAATGCTTCCAAAATTCCTAATCACACTTAACAACTCATCTTATCCTTATCCTAGAGATAATGGGAAGAAATAAGACTTATCTATTAATTATCTAATATTAGATAATGAATATTATCTCATAATATAAATATCTTAATATTAGATAATTGCATATAGTTATCAAATATCAAAATAATATTATCTCATAATATATTTATCTAATATCTGATAAGATAATTACTTGATATTACTTTAATATCAAATAATATCACATAATATATATATATATATATATATATATAAAACTGTGAATTTATTATTCTTAATAATATATATGCACGAAAATAAGTCCAATTAATTGGATATTAATATAATTAAAGTCCAATTAATTATTGTCTTATTCCTACTCCTTTTGTGTGACCCTGTAAGGTTCTTACTACGTTGACAATGACTTATTATTGAGCCATAGACAGCGAGCGGTATCTAGCAATACACCACTGCCACTCAAGTAGTAAGAATGTCTGTGATTCGACATCCACCTAATACATGATCAACGTTTTACATCATAACCCTTTTGTAATAATATCCAAATTGAACTGGAGGCATGGAATGTGTCATCCTCGTCAATGTTCAATTTATATTTCTTGATACTGAGTAGACTTAAAATAAATAATTAATATCACATATTAATTCAACTGAGCATGGCCATGCATTTCTAAGTCTCACTCAATCAAGGGGCCCAAGGATATTTCTCTTTTATACAAGAGTAACAAAATCCCATTTACATCACTCACTTCCCTCTGCATGATTTATGACACATCCAATCAATGCCCTACTTGTCACCTGATTAAAGGTGACATAGGACAATATTAAAGTGAGTAATTCCTCATGTAGGGAACCGTAGTGACTTCAGGTCAAAGGTTTATGCGTAGTTGTGATCATATGAGAATAACTTATGACACGTTTATCCATGCAATATTCTCATAGTGGGTCAGTCCAGTACATTGTTCACTAGCAATGTACTCATGTATTGATTTGATATCACATATCCATGATTCGTAATCATCAGTCACTATACATGCTAGTCTCGATGTATTATTACTATCCTTTTTCATAATAATACTTGACTAGGGGCATTTTAGGAATAGCAAAGCTATTCCAAGGATAATTATTATATTAAGTTATAAATTGCGCATAATAATAATAAAAACAAAATATAATAATTAAATTGCCTAAAATAAAATATAATACATTGTGTATAACTCTAATCATCTTATATGATTGGTTCTAGGACATACACCAACACAATATTCGAACAAGAGATGAATACTTCACTAAATCTAACTTGATATCCAATGCTCAATATGTAATGTTTGCAGTCTCTAGAAAATGTAATACCCTGGCTTAATATTTAAAGTTTTATACATTTCAATGTTATGAATATTTATTTTATTTATTTGGTTAATATTTAGTTTTGAATTTCTTTTCCTTTTTAAAATAGTTTTGGAATATTAAAAATGATACTAAAGATAATATTTGAAATATATATTTATTTTTATATGGCCATTATTGATTCAAGATTAGTTTCATAAGTTCAAAAAAAATTTAATAAGCATGAGTGCAAAGATTTATGAAATAAAATATTTATATTTTATAAATTATTTTTGGGAATTGAGGGAGATTAAAATATTTATTTTAGGACTTTCAAACATATTAAGTTATTACAAATATAAATATATATTGATGGAAGATTAAAAATAATGGAGTTAAGAATTTAAAATAAAAATATTTTTATAAAAATTGGTTACTAAAATAAATTAATGGTTAGGATGACTTTGAGTTTAAAATAATAGGTTAAGATTTTATGATAGAAATGAGCTCAAAATACACAAGAAGTGCAGGATTAAAGCCCATGACTCTTTTTTTTTTCTCTTTTTTTTCATTGACTCTTTCTTTCATTTTTTTTTGTTTTCTTTTTTTTCCTACTTAGTACTCTTTCTTATTCTCAAGCCACTATCTCTCTTTCCCTTTCTTTTCTTTCTCCTTCTTTCTTTTTATGCTACCATTCTCTCTATCTCCCTAGCTGGCTTTCCTTTTTGATGTTTTTAATGCTGTATTGCTACTCTAATCTCCATCTCAATGGCTATCACCACGAACTACTACCATTTAGTGTCAATCTTTAGCCATGAAAAGTAAAGAAAAAGCTGTGATTGATAGTTGAGTAGTCGATTGGAGCCATAGTTCTACATGATTTCTAACCACTTCCTTTGTTCTCACTTAGCAACAACTACTAGTGGTGTGAGGAAAGCCAAGAGACATTGTGTTAACCTAGCAGCTAGGGCTATTGCCTTATTTCATTCGCTAGCATTCCGATGCACCTTTACCAATGATAAGCTTTAGCAAGTTATTTCAAGGAGTGGTAAGCTAATCTACATCATAAAGCTTTAATATTTATGATGATTTGATGCTTTATTCAAGATAAACCTATTTTATACATATTTTGGATTCTAGCTGGTGCTTTTGAAAAATTACATTTTTATGTTATGGAATGTTAAGATGAGGTGATTGAAGCTTATTTAGAATATTATATCTTAATATTATAAATGATCTAAACTTAATCCTAGAAAACCCATCCATAAATATCTAGAGTATATGATAATGCCTATAGAAGATAAATAAATAAATAAATAGAAAATTTATGCCATAACATGATTGAATAAGCTAATTGAAATCTTACTATGTCATTAACCTTAACATTTGGATGTTTGAAGTGGTTCAAAAGGCATATTTTCAATAAGTATGGCATAAATGGGGATGTTGATTTTTTTATTATAAGGTTCTATGTAACTCCCTTACTTATCAACACCTTAATCCTCATTAAGTAGGTAGTTAATGCATACTAATTTGCCTTCTACTCCAAACCAATTCAAAATATCTCAAATTTGTGTATTCCATACAACATAAGTAAGAGTCATATAATTATACAAAAAGAGTTCAACTTACAATTCGTACATCCAACATATACAATATCACCAACTATGTAACCATTTTTTTTTTCTTTTACATTTACAACTTCAAAACATCATTGAACTTTATCATGAGAGCCTTTGGAAGCATCACCTGGAATGGTTAGTAACAATACAGAAAAACATAAGAAAACAAAGTTTCTCAGTAGCTAGCTATTGCCATAAAAAAAATACATCAAGCCATTCCAGATCCTTAAGCAAATAAATCATACGTTTCGAAATCAATTACTCATTGTCATCAAATTCAATATCATACCATTGTAAGAAATATGCATTTCACACACAAATCATCAAGCTCATTTAAGGACTTATCTCAATATCTAGATGGCCATCACAGATAATCGTACCTAGGCCTCACACAGCAATTCACTGTCTTCCCGGGGTTCTCGAGCCAAAGGCCAAAACATAGTATTTTACTGTCTTCTCGAGATTTCTGGCCATAGGTACCGCACACAACAATTGCACTATTATCCCCGAGGATCTCGAGCCATAGGCCAAAACACAGTATTTTACTGTCTTCCCGGGTTGTGCTACAACAATTGCATTATCATTCCGGGGATCTCGAGCCATAGGCCAAACACAGTATCACACTGTCTTCCCAGAATGCGTGCACAACAATTTCATACACATTCCATACAATGGCATAAAATACAGAAAATCATGTAAATAGAAAACAACTTAAGGATAAAGCTAGCTACCTTTTACAAGCTTCCAATGTGATGTTTCCTTTGCCCTCACTAAAAACTCCTTTATAACTCCCCTTGTCTTTCCACTTGTTGTCACTCCTTAGTCTATACAAATACACATCATAGTTCTTTATTAGAACATCATCATTTTCCTTAAATCTCATATATGCTTTACTTCCTCCACATTGATAGATGCACACATGCATACTTAGATGCTCTATAACTTATTTTCAAGCCTTGAAATGACATATATGAGCATTAGAAAAGGATCCAAGAGTAGAGCCATGCAAAACATGAAGAAACCAAACCAAAAAGTTCACTTAACAAAGAACACGGGGGTCCCATACCCCGTGTTCAGGGCCGTGTTCCTTACTGGATCACTTCAAGGCTTCACTGGGTTACTCGACAAGGAACACGGGGGTGAACACAGGGCCGTGTTCTACCCCGTGTACCTTACTGCCCTTCAGTTCTGAAGTAAACACAGGGAGTGTTGCACCCCGTGTAGCACACTGATCAGCCTTCAACGAAGTACACGGGGTACAACATGGGCCGTGTTCTACCCCGTGTACATCACTGATCCTCCGAAAACACATTAAACAGCTAAAACTCCTTCCTTCCTTCTTTTTCATATTCATAGTTTTGGCTTCCCAAAAGGGAAAATGCACACAAACACTTTCACAATTCAAGGTTTCATCTTCCATAGGCTTTATAGTTCATGAAAATTATTCTAACTTCATCAATTTAGCCAAGTTCCAAACATATCATGTCAATACTACACATGCACCATTATGCCTCTAAAACCCAAATGTGTACATCATGTTTCTTGCTGTTTTTACACTAAACCAAAGCCATAGATTAGCATAACAACATCCAAAACACCATTAAACATATTCAAATCATCCTAAACTCCATGTTCAATCACCCTTGACCACACCAACCTCAAGATTTCAAGAAACTAAGAAGAGTACATTAAAGAGCTCTTCGAGGAGAACACTTTTACCTCTTGGTGCAACTTAAAAATCCTCACTTGGAGCTCCCCAAACTTAATCAAACTTGAGCTTTTCCTCAATCTAAGCACATCAATGGATAGGGCTTGATGAGAAGAACAACTTTCCCTTCTACACCTTAGCTTGAATCTAAGTATTTTTAGGTGAAAAGCTAAGAGAAACTTTCTCTCTCTTCCTTCTCTCTCTCACACGTCTTAAGCTTCTTTCATGGGGATTTCTGCAGCTTTTGGAGAAATGGAGAAGAGGGTGGGATTTTCATGAAGCTTCTAGGGGCATTTTGGTCCTTTTTGAGATTTCCAAGGGTATTTTGGTCCTTTTTCACCAATTAGTAAGGCTATTCTTGCCATTATTTTTCTAACAATGACACTTGTCATGAGTCCATTAGTCACACTAATTAAAATCATATATTGCACCCCAAATTCTTAGTTATTTCACTTTAACCACACCCGATTCTGCACTTTTGCAATTTAGTCCATAGGGTTTCTGTCTGTTTAAAATTCCTTACACTGTCAGACTTAGACAACTTCCCCTTTTTGGGTTTTCCAACCTCCTCTGATCATTTATACTGCTTATGAAAATAAAATCTTTTCCCTACTATCCTTTTCCTTCAAAATTTCGTTTACCTTACACTTAATTCCCTTCAACTTAAAATTCACCCACCAAACTAATTCAATCATGCTCTTCGTTTCTACAGCCTCAGAATTTAGAGATTCAGATAATAGAATTGAAAATTCGGGACATTACACTCTAAAAGGATGTAATATGATTAGAGCATATATGGAATATTACATCTTTATTTTCAAATGACTTGTGTAAGATCCAAGAAACCCTTGGTTAAGTGATGTATGATTTCTTTGAATTAAAGTTACTCATATTAGAAATATAATGCATGGTTTCATAAAATGAGATGAACAAAGCTTTCTGAGAGCTTAAAGTTTTAATATTTTGCTAGTTTCATACTCGACATGAAGAAACCATTATTTATAAAATTCATTGAGTCCTTTATGTTAATCTCTAAATAGGATAGCATAATAATATAAATAGAATTTTTATAGCATCAAGTTTTAGTGTTTTTATCTATATAGTTTTGATTTGAGAATTTCCATATGATTATGTGTTATTGATTTCTTATGATTAATTCAAGAAAAAGATAATAGAATTTTAATAGAGGGGGTTAAAATAGTATGATTAGATCCTAGAATAGTAATTTGAGAAGAAAATAAGTAAATCTGATATAATTATAAATTGTTCTCATAAATTATGACAATAGAAGGGAAACGTAAAAAGATGAAATGGACATTTCAGAACTTCCAAGGGTGGATCAAAATTATCAGGTGCATATAAAACTCACCCTTAATTAATATTTTAATAAAGTGTTGATTAAATATTATAATTTATATTCTTATTGATGATACAAAACATATACATACTTTTACATGTGAGTTCTTTACGATATGATCTTATAGCATATGTTATTATTAGATTATCCTTATAGCCATACATAAATAATATAGGAATGATATTTGTGATAAGGAAGTGATTATTTATTTGCATAATTATGAATCTACTATGTTTAAAAGGCATGGTGGTGATGTTATTAGCTATTGGTTGATTATGATGGAATTACAATGGCAAACAATAAAGTTCGTATTGTGACTGATATCATTGTGTGCATGCTAGAAAGTTCAATGTGATCTATATTGGAATGTGAAAGAATGTTATGACCATGCAAGTGGGCATAGTGATACTGTTTGCATTATGTGCTTTGATTTATCTCATAATGGGCAATAGTTTCTTTATGATTGAAATGGCATTGAAATTATGTTATGTAAAGCTAAGCTTTAGTGAATTTGATACATCATGAAATATGCCATGAGTGGCAATTCAAATGATAAATGTGACAATGCGGAAGCCAGATGGAACATTCTTAGCAAGTAACTTGTGAAGGTTATAAATGGTTATGTAATGTGATATAATATTGAAAATTTGTTATGATTGGATATTACTATTTGATATGATTGCAAGGACTTGATGTGAAGGTGAAGATTTGATTACAATTAAGCTTTAGTGTCTATTTATGAATGTGATTACCATCAGATTGGGTGGTGTGCGATATAACAAAGATATTATATACTGGTGAATAGTTAAGATTACTATGCAAATAGTTGATATTATTATGATTTGTGATGCGAAATAGAAATTCTAGGTTATATGCAAATGAACACTCAATCTGTGGCTTGGTTTTGTAGACTCCAAGAATCTAGAAGTTTGGATTGTACTAATTTCTCTAATTAAATATTTAGTCAGCATGTGGCTGTAAAATATAATTAAATCAAGAATTAGTAGTGGTAGATATATACTCATTGAATTCTTGTAACTCACTCCATTTTATTTTCAATGTTTTTAGCTTAAGATAAGTACCTTTAAGCCTTGTTGCATCTATAGAGTATCAAGATCACCTTATTAAAGGATTTTGATAGTTGGATTAGAATTTGGATTTGATAAAAGGATGTTATTGATTCAATGTTAGATGAGTTAAATTATTTATCTATGTGTAAATTTGAAATTGTATAGAATTGTTATATGTTTATTGCTCTCATATCTATGATAATTACATGCTTAGTATTATAAGGCATGAAACCTTTGAAAAGTGACCAAAAATAAAAGAGATTATATCCATTTTTCTATAAAATTTAAAAATAACTTGAGTTTTCGTGGAAATAGGAAGACTTCAATTGAATAGATAAAAGTGATTAGTGTTAAGGCTTACGGAAATTGATTATTGGGATCTATACTGGTCATAAGCAAGATCGGATCATGAGAGAAAAGCACTATTGAACATAATACCTAAAAATACAATTAACATTCATGAAAATCCAATGTATGATATTACAAATTTTATATAAATAAATAGTATATAATATGATTGAATGCAAAATAAGATGAATGAAAACAAATTTCTTACCTATATAAACTTGTAAAAGTAATATCAAAATGATTGACTAAAAAATATGATTGATTATGAAATTAGAAACTAAATTGATAAAATAAATACAAAAAGTAAAACAAATCCATATATTTATATCTTGTGCTCTTTAATTTGAGTTTTAAACTTTACATATTTAGCCAAAGGCTAATAGAGTTTCAGTCTTGGAAAAATAATTATAAAGTAAAAACACAAAATTAAAGAGAATCATATTAAGGTTGGAAGGAGAGCATAGCCCCAGTGGATTGGCTCTTAATTATCCCACCTATGACAAAAAGCTTTACACTTTGGTACATGCTTTAAAGACTTGGCAGAAAGCTAGATAGGAGGCATGCAAGGTGGTTAGAATTCATTAAAATATTCCCATATGTCATACAATATAAGCGAGGTAAAGATATTTTTGTTACAATGCATTATCAAAAAGGTATCATCTTATCTTTACTTTGCAATCTATGTTGTTAGGTTTTGAACACCTTAAAGATTTATATAGGAATGATCTTGATTTTGTTACTATTTTTGAAGCATATGAAAAGAAATCCCTTAGGAAATTTTATAGGCATGATTGTTTCTTGTTTAGGGAAGATAAATAGTTTTTACTTAAAGGAGAGATCTCTTAGGGAATTATTTATGAGAAAGGTCTATGGTGGAGGTCTTATGAGGAATTTTAAGATTAGAAAAATTCTAAACATATTGAATTAGCATTTCTTTTAGCCTAGCATAAAGCATGATGTAAAAAAATATTGTGCTAATTGTATTCATGCAAAAAGGCTAAATTTAGAGTTTCACCTTATGGTCATTATACTCTACTTCCTATTCCTAGTGAACTTTCGACTAATATTTCTATAGATTTTATGCTAGGTTTACTAAAGGCAAAGAATGGAAAGGATTTTGTGTTTGTTGTTATTGATAGGTTTTCAATGATTATTTATTTTATACCTTATTATAAGACAAATGATTTAACAAAGGTAGCAAATCTTTTTCTTCAAGAAAGTTATGAGATTATGTTAGTGTATATGCCTTAAAATCAATCATATTAATGATTGTAAATTTGAATTGTGTTATTTTAATGGCAATTCCAATTATCATATTTATACATATATTATCTATCTAATATATTTAATTATAATAATAACTTGAGAATAATTATATTCTTAAATATCCTTAGTTATATATCATTCAAGATTAGGTTACTTTGATATGTTAATACTAGCATGTGTGGTGACTTATATGAGATATTAAGTCTACACATGAGTACAAGTTAGAGAACTTGTATACTGGACCAACCCACCCTAAGAACACTATATGGATCGTTATGTGAGTATCATGAGTGATTCTTAGTGATCATTATTAATCTAGTTCTTTGACCTGAGATGGCCAAGGTTCCTTACATGTGAGTTTCATATTTTGATACTACTCTATGTCACTCATGGTTGAGTGAATGCAAGGGTAGTTATTGGATATGTTGTAATGTCCTGAATTTTTAATTTTATCATTTGAATCTATAAATTCTAAGGTCGTAGAAATGAAGAGTACGTTTGAATTAGCTTGGTAGGTGAATCTTAAGTTGAAAGGAATTAAGTGTAAGTGTAATCAAAATTTTGAAGGAAAAAGGGTAATAGGAAAGGAATTAATTTCCCTAAACAGTATAGATGATCAGAGGAGGTTAGAAAACCCTAGAAATGGGAGTTGTCTAAGTCTAATAACGTAAGAAATTTTAAACAGACAAAAATCCTATAGACTAAATTGTAAAAGTATAAAATCGGGTATGAGTTAAAGTGTGAATAACCAAGAATTTGGGATCTAATATGTAATTTTATTTAGTGTGGCCAATAGACACATGACAAGTGTCATTATTAGAAGAAAATGGCAAGAATAGCCTTACTAATTAGTGAAAAAGGACCATAATACCCTTAGAAATTCTAAAAATGATCAAAATACCCTTGAAGCTTCATGAATTCATGAAAACTCTTTCTCCTTCTACTTTCTTCTCCATTGCCGTGAGCCACCTCTATGGAAACTCTAAAATCGTGATCTAGAGAGAAGGAAGAGAGAGAAAATTTTATTTAGCTTTTTCACCTAAAAATAGTGAGATTTAGGCTTAGGTGTAGAAGACAAAGTTGCTCCTCTCATTAAGCTCTATCACATGGTGTATTTAGGTTGAAGAAACCTCTAAAGTTGATCAAGTTTGGTAAGCTCCAAGTGGGAATTTTCAAGTTGCTCCAAGAGGTAAAAATATTCTCCTCTAAAAGCTCTTTAATATACTCTTTTTAGTTTCTTAGAATTTTGATGTTGGTGTGGTCAAAGGAGGTTGACCATGGAGTTTTGGATGATTTGAGCATGTTTAATGATGTTTTGGATGTTGTTATGTTAATCTATGGCTTTAGTTTGGTATAAAAATAACAAGAAATAATTATGTACAAATTAGGGTTTTAGAAGCATAATGGTGTATGTATGGATTTGGCATGATTTGTTTGGAATTTAGCTAAATTGATGAAATTAGAATGATTCTTATTAATTATAGAGCCTATGGAAGATGAAAATTTTGAATTATGAAAGTTTGTGTGAAAATCCCCTTTTGAAAGCCCAAACCGTGAGCATGGAAAAGGAAGGAGGGAAGGAGTTTTAGCCCTTTAATTATGTTTTTGGAAGTTTGGAATAATGTATTACAATGAAATTTAGGAGGTATTAGAATGTACATTAAAATTTGAGCATTTCCTTCATGGTTTAGTGTATGTGGAGGAAGTGAAGAATGTATGAGGTTTAAGAAAAATGATGGTGTTCTAATAAGAATTTTGATGTGCATTTATGTAGAGCAAGAAAAGTGGCAAGTTAGAAAGGCAAAGGGATTGTAGAGAAATTTCTAAATGAGGGCAAAGGAATTATCACTATTGGAAGCTTTTAAAAGATAGCTAGCTTTATCCTTGAGCTCTGTTTTCCATTTATATGTTTTCTATATTTTATGCCATTGTATGGAATGTGTATGAAATTGCTGTGTGCGCATCCTGGGAAGATAGTAAAATACTGTGTGTGAGGCCTATGGTCTGAGTTCCCTAAGATGATACTGAAATTGCTGTGTGCGATACCTACAGCCCGAGTGCTGTATGTATGAGGCCTAGGTACGATTGTCTATGATGGTCATCCTGACTGTGATACACGTTTCTTACAATGGTATGGAATGGTGTGAGAAATGATTATTTGATTTTGGAAATGTATGATTTATTTGCTTAAGGATCTGGAATGGCTTAATATGTTTTTCTTGCAATAGCTAGCTACTGGAAAACTTTGTTTCTTATGTTTCTATATAATTTACTAACCATTCCATGTAATGTTTCTAAAAGCCCTCTTGACAAGGAAGAATAATATTTTGAAGTTATATTATAATGTTCATAGAGTTTGTGATATTAGTATGTATTGAATATATGTTTTGTAAGTTGAAATTTCTGTATAATTATATGACCCTTGCCTATATTGTATAAAATACATGAATTTGATGTATTATGAACTAGTTTGGATTAGTAAGCCTTTAATATGCAATGTGTGTGAAGTTAGAAAATGACCAAATAAATAGTAAATGATCGAATGAACAGTGAACTCGTAGGGCAGTAAGCTGAGTATGTTTGTCGGGATTTTTTATTGAGTTTTGATGATCTAAAAATTATGAGAAAATTTAGGAGTGAACTTCATTTATTATCATCCTCTGTGCAAAAATTCAGCTTAAAATAAGCTCATTTTCTATGGGAAATTATTACACGTTTTGGACTGCCCTGTTCCTGTCACAATGCTGAATACAAATTGTAACTTAGTATTCAGAAGGAGTAAATGGATGAGTTTTGATATGAAAATTTTATGGCAAGTATTTAACATGTTTATAAAGTCCCATACCAAATTTGAGATTAATTGGAGTTGATTTACCCCCTGAAATAAGGGCTTACTTTTACAGTTGTAAATTCTGGACAGCACTAGAACAAGAACACTTTTCTGTGAATTTTGAAAGGCCAATGATGTCTAAATTATGTCAAATTTTTACAGGATGAATAAACACGTGAAAGGTTCATAGGACTAAATTTCATGATTTTTGGAGTTCTGAAAAGTAGTTTTTCATATTTTTGAATTTGGACCAGTAATTCTGGAAATGAGCAGAAAATTTCTAAAACTCAGAACCTGTAATATTTTATTTCACAGAATCTTAAATTAGCTTCAAAAAGACCCAATTGTGCAATAATTATTTATTTAATGAGGATTAAGGTGTTAATAAGTAAAGGAGTTACATATGTCACATATCATACGGAAGGATTTGTGTGATCAAGATGGAATTTATCCTTCTTATATAACAGGAATGACATTTGTGGGCCCCTTGATTAAGTAAGGTTAAGAAAATGCATGATCATGCTCAAGTGAATCAATATAGGATGTCAATTACATTTACTTCAATCAGCTTACTTAAGAATCAAGAAACTTTTGGATTGGGCTATACGAGAATAACATGATCCATGTCTCATGCTCAATCTAAATATCTAGGATAAAATGATATAGATGATGATCATATATAAAGGTTCAATTGAATCACCAACTTTCTTATTACTTGGGTAACAATGATGTGTTGCTAGACACTACTTATTGTTTATGATCATTAATGTAATTTATGATTATTGTCAATGTAATAAAAGCCTGTAGGGTTGCATACTTAGAACCTAGTGGATTTGGAATTGATGGACTAAATTATTGGGGCCAAATATTTGAGAATTCCATGTTATAATTATAAGGTCTAATAATAAGTCTATAATTATACATGGAACAAAGCCCAATTAGTTAGGATTTTCTATGCACCTATTTAAGTAGGCTTGTTGGGTAATGATACATGATTATTCACACATATCAAAGTATAGAAAAATCCTAGCCACCCTTCTTGACCATAACCCTTGAAGAGGTGTAGCTAGCACTATGAGGCTAAGAAGAAGAATTCTAATCAGTGTTCATATAGGCGTTCACTAGTGATCTGCTAGTTCATGTGAATACCTTAGAGTCTTCGGCTGAAAGGAAGTTGAAGAGGTGATTAACAAATGAGTCCTTAAATCATCGTAAAGGTATTCCTTGAATCATCATTCTAATATAACATTTTGCATGGATTCATTAATTGGGATTGGTTAATTCTGTTGCACTTGTTTAGCTTTTGATCCTAACAAATTGTATGGAGTGCTAAAAAGCATTATATCAGATAGAGATACCAAATTCTTAATCTACTTTTGAAAGGACATATGGACTAAATTAGGGACAAAGTTACTTTTCTCAATAACTTGTCATCCTCAAACCAAAGTAGTGAATAAGACCTTAAGTACTTTATTATAATCCTTAATTTAAAAAATTTAAAGAGTTAGGGGTAATGCTTGCCTTATATTGGATCTACCTATAATAAAAGTATTTATTCCATCACTAACTTTTCCCTTTTTGAAATTATTTGTGGCTTTAATCCTTTAACTCCAATGGATTTGATGCCTTTGTTTTGTTGATAAGAGATTAAGTTTAGATGGGAAGAGGAAAATGAATATGATTCGCAAGTTAAGTTAAATATTGAGAAAAGGACGGAATAATATGCCAAACAAGCTAACAAAATGCAAAAGGTTGTCTTTAAACTTCAAGATTAAGTTTGGATTCATATGAAGGAGGAATGATTTCTAACTTAAAGGGAAGAGCAAATTGTATTCAAGAGGAGATAGTCATTTTCAAGTGGTAGAGAAGATTAATGGAAATGTTTATAAATTGGATTTACTTGGTGAGTATAATGTTTGTGCCTTTTTTAATGTTGCTAAAATTTTTCTTTTCAATATGGGATTTGAAGATTCAAGAATGAATCCTTTCAAAGAAATAAAGGATGATGTGAATTCCAAAAGTAAAGAGGAACCTCCATATTTACTAGAGAGGCTTATGATAAGGGTTGAAGCTAAAGGATCAAAGATGGACTTCAAGGACTTATAAAGGGAGCTTAGGTGCGTGAAGAATGAAGGTTAGATAAGCTCAAAGGAACTTAGGTGTTGTGTATTTCAACTTTGGATGATTTTATGTAAATACTCAAATATCAAGCTTTAGATTCAATTTTATATTTAAAAACTCGAATACAATACTTGAGTACTTACAATTTTTTTACTTAATGCTCAAGTAGTGTACTTAAGTACCTTTAGCCTAGATGCACATCTAAGTATTGTTTACATTGTTTCTTGTTGTTTAAGACATTATTAGGCCTTATATTAGTTTGACCCATTATTTGGCATTTTAATTTGGATAATTAATATTGTTTAACTAGCTTTCCATACTAGACCTTATTGATCTAATTAGAGCTTAATTAGTTTGATTGACTTTTTGACTTTAAGGACCTATTTAAGAAGGGTTGTTCTTTATTGTTACCACTTTCAACATGTGAATTTAAAAACTCTTTGATAACTTTTCCTTTTAATGGTTTTAGTAAGAAATTTAGACCCATCATGATTGATAGAACTCTTATAGCATCAAATCTCATTTATCAAAGGATCAATATCCTTTATGCCATGATCTTTTTTCACTAAACACTTTTGTTCTTCCTCTGTTCTAAAGCATGGCATGATTATCCTTCTTTTTTTGTATGTTTTTGAGATTTTGGATGATCCAATCTTGGAAACTCATATTAGTTTAAGTAAAATTTTTGTAAGAATACTAACATCATTTTATGAACTAATTCTTTTTTTAATTTAACTTACTTTGAATGAAATTGATAACATTAAAATTCTATCCATATTTTTCTTATACTATTAAACAGATACAAACAACAAAAAATTGAATATAAAATGTATAAACAAATAAGAAGAAAGAAAAAAATTACAAAAGTATATTATTCAATTTCATTTATTTTCATATTTGGGCATCAACATATATATAAAAAATGTTATGATTTATAATGAACAACAGAAATGCTAAGGACATAAAAAAATGCCTTCTAAGATGGAAGGTGTAGATTGACGGCTTCTAGAATCCATCAAAAGAGATAGATTCTAACATGAAAGATGTAGATTGTTATAGATTTTCATATTCAACTGTAAGGTTATCAAGAAAATTCTGGAATCCATCAAAAAATCATTGAAGGAATATTACATGGACTTTTAGAAAACGTATCGACCATTTTACAAATTTATATCAAATCTAGTAATCATAAATACTATCTTTCCAATTTATAAAATTTGATATAAATTCCATAGATTGATTTTTTTTATCCAAGAATAACTTAGTTTGTGATAAATAGAGCATTTATTATAAGATAATAACCATATTATCATTTCTTTTTGTATATCTTTCTTATATTGATATAAATATCAATACATTGAGTAGGGATTCACAAAAATATGTTAAAAGAAAAATCCATCTATCAAAATTTATTATACAATTCCATTTATTTCCATATATTATTGCTTCAAAAAATGCTATTTTATAGTAATATTACATAAATAAAAAAAGAAAGGAGGTTATGAACTATTCAATCTTTGTTACCCTCCTTGTTGTCAAGGTTCCTTGTTACCTAACATGCAAAATATTACTATATTATTTCTTTCTATTTTATGACTTTTAGTATGTTTTATATTCTTGATTTTATGAATTTGGCCTTGTTATTCGATTGGGTGTTGATTTTAAAATGTTTAAAAATTATTCAATTAATGCTGAATTTTTATACTGATTTAGGTTTTTTACCATAATTTGTGCTTTAGATGGCAAAATTGAGCAATATTTTCATAATTGTAAAGCTTAGAGGAATCTCTAAAACTTTCATATTTTAGTTAAAGCCTAATTCATACATTTGGAAGGTAAAAAAAATGATATAAAGTTAATGCTCTTTTTCTATCCATGCTAAACAAATCTCAGTTTTTAGGTCATAACTAGAGCTTTAGAGGCCTAATTAAGATGAAACTAGAGCCTAAAGTTGCCTAAGATTTAACTTAACAACTCTCATATTTAGGTTTAATGAAATTGCATAATTTTAATGGTCAAACATAGATTAAAAGTTAAGTGACAAAAATTACTACAATAAAACACAGTTAGTAGATTAAATTGTAAATTAAGCTATTACCTTCTAAAATTAGCAAGGCCCCGTTCTTTGTAACCTTATGAGGCATATCTACATGGTCCATTAGGTTTTCTAAGCCTATGAGATTGTATTAAAGGGTTTGTGTTTCCAAAGGTAAATAACAAATTTAGGACAATAACTTTTCTTCTCTCTAGCTTTCTTTGTATTCCACCATGAATGGCTTATTTTCCTTTAAGATTCAAAGATTTAAGCACTTTTAATTTAGTTTGATTTGAAGCTTCTCTCTTTAATTTGTTTATAATTAATTTATCTCTTAATTTTCTATTCTTCATTAATTATGATTACTATAGTGATTAACTAATAAGGCTTATTAGTTGATTATTATTGGTAATCTAATGCTATATAATGATTATTTTTTATTCTTGCTTGTAGAATTAGGATGATTGATTATAGATCATTAGTAAATGGATATATGAATTTGTGTATGGAAATTAAAGAACAGATTTAGCAATTGTCGATCATAAAATTATTAGAATCAACTAAACCTAGTCTTAAATGTTTGAAAATATTATTAATTGAATTTAGTCATTTGTTTTGAATTGAATTAGTAATAAAGGATTGACTAGTTGCTTATTCTAGTTAATCTACATTTAGGATTTGCATGATTGCTATCAACTTTTGGGTATTCAACAATTAAGTGTTTGAATTATAAACTAAGTTGTTAAGTGCTAATAAAGAATCTTAAAAATGGAGTATGAAACCCTTTCAACCTAATTCCTCCCACTTGTTATTCATTATCTTACATTAGTTTAAATTGCTTATTTAAAAATGCTTTTGAAAAAAAAATCCTTTTTCATATTTTATTTTATTAATTAGCTTTATTCCTTTGGTTTCATCTTAGATTTGCCTTTGTTACAATTTTGTGCATGTTTGGTTATTATTTTTGGTGTAAAATAATGCACATTAAAAATTTCACACCATTGTTGGAGATTAGTTGGCCAAATTCAAGATAATCTTACTTATTTTTGACTTTTTTATGGAATTTGGCCACAAAATTTGGTAGTTCACCTTTTTTTGGCCTTTGATCAAGACACCTACTTATGCTAGGCATTTTCACATTTTTTGACCAAAAAATATTGTTTGCTATTTTTTTTAGCATTTTTAGAAATTACTAAATTTTTATGACTTTTGTTTTTGCTTAATTTTTAGCTTTTTTTAATACATGACTAAATCCTTTCATGATGTTATATTGGGTTTTAATCTTGAAATTAAGAGAATTTTGTGTGAATTTAGAAGAAATCATAAATTAGATTTTGAAAATATGGTTGGTAATAATAATAACAAGACTTTAAAAGAACTTGCTAACCTGATGTCACTTACTAGCCTTTATGCATTCAATATAATGATTATAATGCTCCTTTTGAGTTAAAATCTAGATTGATACATTTGTTGCCTACTTTTTATAGTCTTTTAGGGGAAGATCCCCACAAGCATCTTAAAGAGTTCCATGTAGTATGTAGTAGCATAAAGACTTAAGGCATATTAGAAAAGGAGATTGAATTGCAAGCTTTTCTTTCTCTTTAGTTAACTTAGCCAAGGATTAACTCTATTACCTTCCATTTGGCTCCATTACTACATGGCATGCTATGAAAAGGCTTTCCTTAGAGAAATACTTCCATACCTCTAAAGTAGCAAATACTAGGAAGGAAATCTGTGGCATTCAACAATTCAATAGGGAAAGCCTTTATAAGTACTAAGAGAGGATTTAAAGATTATGTGCTAGTTATCTTTACCATCAAATTCCAAATCAATAGTTGATTCAACATTTCAATGAAGAACTTTTACTAGTAAACATAATATGATTGATGTTGCTCATGGTAGTGCATTAGTTGATAAGACTCTTAATGCCACATGGGATTTGATTTCAAACATGGTTACCAACTCTCAATAATTGGCAATTGAAAAAAATTCTAGAATTAAAAGAGTTAATGAATTTGGTATATCTAATGTTGAAAGGTAGTTAGCAGAACTAACTTCTATAGTGTAAAAATTAGTTATAATTGTCTCTCAAATAGAAATAACAAAACTATATGGCATTTGTTCTAATTCTAGACATCCAATTGATATGTATCTAACTTTGCAAGAAGAAGATTCCACTTAGCAAGCCAATGCAATAAGAGGATTCCAAGGGTAGTTTCAGCACAAGAAGACTTTTTCTCTTAATCATATGATCTTGGCTGGATAGACCATCCAAATCTTAGATATAAGAACACTTTTAGCCAAGCCTCTTTCCCTACTGCACAAACTAAATACCAACCACTTGCCCATCTATCCCTACCTAGACCACTAATAAATCTTACACCTAAACTTGAAACATCACTAAAAGATCTTCTTAAGACTTTAACTGCCAATTCAATTCAATTCCAACAAGAAACTAGAGCAAGCATTAAGAATATAGAGAATGAAGTGAGTTAGCTTGCTAGCTTAGTGAGTAAATTAGAGATACAAAATTCTAGTGGCAAACATCCACCTCAAACTATTGTTAACTCCAAAGGAAATGTCAATGCTATTGTTTTAAGAAATGGTAAAAAAAAACTAAAAATTTCACCGAAATTGTAATAGAGAATAGAAAAATTAAAAAGCTAGAAACTGGAGATTCTATTCATTCCAGCAAAGATAAATCTCTTATAGTTTCATCTATCCCACTTCCGTTTTCCAAAAAAGTTGTTAATTTCATGAAAATAAAGGATAAAAAGGAGATTTTAAAGACTTTCAAGAAATTAGAGGTGAACATTCCATTATTAGATGCAAATAAGTAAGTTCTTAGATATCCTAAGTTTCTCAAAGAGTGGTGTACTATAAAAATGAAGTTGAAAGGTAATGAGAAAATTTCCACAAGAGGAAATATATCTACTATCATTCAAAGGGAAATTTCCCTAAAATGCAAGGATCCTGGCATCTTCACCATTTTATGCATCATAATGAACTCCAAATTTAAAAATGCCATGTTGAATTTAAGGGCTTCTATTAATGCATTGCCATTATCCATTTACATCTCATTGAGATTAGTACCTTTGAAAGAAACTGGTGTGATCATTTAACTTGCCAATAAGTCCAATGCTTATCCAACTAGAGTAATTGAAGATATTTTGGTACAGGTTAATGGTTTAGTCTGTCCAATAGATTTCTACATTCTAATTATGGAAGATAAGACCATCACCAATCCAACCTTTATCATTCTTAGTTGTCTTTTCCTGAAAATAGTAAGAACTAGGATAAACTTTCATGATGGCACACTCATGGAGACTAATAGGAAGATTGTCAAATTTAATATTTTTGAAGCCATGAAAAATCCTATTAAATATTATTATGTATTTTCCATTGATCTAGTTGATTTAGTAATGTAAGAGGCTTTTCAAAATAGGTTAAATTTGGAGAAGCCATTAGAAATTGAACTAAATATTAAAAAAGTAGAAATCAATAGAAATTAATGTAGTGTATCTTCTCTTTCTAAACCAAAAGTTGCTACCTTGCATTAAAAAACCATCAATTTTGGAGTTGAAACCTTTGCTAGAACATCTAAAACATGCATTTTTAGGGGAGAAAAGAAAGCTTCTAATCATTATAGTAAAAAAAAATTTGAATAAAAGTAGAAATTAATTCAAGTGCTCAAGGATCACAAAATAGGCATTGGATGGATATTATTAATATCAAAGGCATTAGCCCTTCCATGTGTATGCATAAAATCTTATTGGAAGATGGAGCAAAACTAGCTAGATAGGTGCAAAGAAGATTGAATCCTCTAATGATGGATGTATTCAAGAAAGAAGTTATGAAATTGCTAGATGCTAGAATCATTTTTCCCATATCAAATAGCAAGTGGATAAGCCTAGTTCAAATAGTTTCAAAGAAGTTTGGTGTAATAGTTGTAGAAAATCAAAATAATGAGTTTATTTTAAATAGAATTCAAAGTGGATGGCAAATTTGCATCGATCATTATAAGCTAACTGCTTCAACAAGAAAGGACTACTTTCCCTTGCCTTTCATTGATCAATTGTTAAAGTGTTTACCTAGAAAATCTCATTACTATTTTCTAGATGGCTACACTGGATACTTTCAAATTCTAATTGCACTTAAAGATCATGAAAAGATAATCTTCACTTATCTATTTGAAACATTTACCTCTAGGAGGATGGCTTTTAGACTTTGCAATGCTTCTAGCACTTCTCAAAAGTGCATGGTGAACATTTTTTTTATCTTTTAAAGAAGTGCATTAAGGATTTTATTGATAATTTTGCTATTCATGGTGATTATTTATATGCATGTCTAGATAATTTAACTAGATTTCTTGAAAGATGTATTGAAACTAACCTTGTTCTAAATTTTGAAAAATGTCATTTTATGGTAGAACAAGGAATAGTTTTAAGGCATATTACATATAGTCATGGAATTAAGGTTGATAAGGCAAAAGTTAATCTGATTTTTAGCTACCTTATCACAGAAGTGTGCTAAAAGTTTGTTCTTTTCTTAGCTATGCAAATTTTTATGCAAGTTTAATAAGGACTTTTCTAAAATAACCTTACCTTTGTTCAAATTATTATAGAAAAGTGCTATTTAAATTTAGTCAACAATACAATAAGAGTTTTGATAAGCTTAAGGAGTCCTTTACCACAACTCCTATAATGTAACCTCTTGATTGGAACTTACCATTTGAGATCATATGTAATGCAAGCAATTATACTATAAGAGCTATCTTAGGCCAAAGAGTTAGCAAATAAGCTTATGTAATTATGCTTCAAAGGGGACCTAGCTCAATCTAATTATTACATAACTGAAAAAGAAATTCTTGTTATTATTTTTACTTTGAACAAATTTAGATCATACTTAGTTCAAAGGCTATCATGTTTTCTAATCACATGGCTTCCTTTCCTCCCCATATGCCTTCAAATCCATGTTTCACCTTTTTATAACCCAAAATGCTTTGTGCTTTAACTTCACCAAAAGATAACATGCTTTCCCAAATACAATTCAATATAAAGATATCCTAATAGAAGTTTTGTATACGATCCTATAAGCCTAAAGTGTATCATCTAATCTAAGGTTCCAATTTTTTTTATTAGACTTCGTAGTTTTTTTCCAAAATTAACTTAACTTCTTTATTGGAAATTTCTATTTGCCTATTTGTTAAGGGATGATATGGTATGGAAACTCTATGGCAAACTTTATATTTCTTTAACAAAGCCTTAAGTGCTCGATTGCAAAAATAAGACCTTTGATCACTAATCAAAGCATGTAGAATGCTAAACCTATTAAAAATGTGAGATATGATAAAATCTACAATAACTTTGGAATCATCAGTTTTGGTAGCCTTAGTTTCCACCCACTTAATAACATAATTAACAGGAAGAAAAATGTAAACAAAGCCAAAAGATAAGGGAAAAGGACCCATAAAATCAATGTCCCATACATCAAAACCTCACCAAAAAGCATAGGAAATGAAGATACCTCATGTTTATAAGTTAAATTCCTTATTCTTTAACATTGCTCACAATTTTTATAGAACATGTAAGTATCATGGAACAAAGTAAGCCAATAAAAATCACAATTAAGCACTTTCCTTATTGTTCTCTTAGGTCCAAAGTGACCTCTACAAGCATAATCATAATAAAATGCAAGTATAAAATGAAACTTAGAATCATGTATATATCTCTTAATTAGTTGATTAGCACAAAATCTCTACAAATAATGAACACCCCATATATAATACTTAGTCTCACTCACTCTTGAACTTATCAATTTGAGCTTTCTTAGCATATACATGTAACTCATTAGCAACCATTAATTCACTAAATCAACAAACCAAGGATCCTTACCTAGTAGTTAAAAAAACTATTCATTCAAAAAGGTGTCATCGATGGGAAAAGTGCCCACATCTCTTAGGATCTTACTTAAATGATTTGTAACTATATTTTTAGTGCCATTCATATCTTTAATTTCAATATCAAACTCTTACAAAAGCAGCATCCATCTAATCAAGTGGAGTTTTACCTCGGGTTTCTTCAAAAAGAACTTAAAAAATGCATGATAAAAAACACAATCATTTTAGAACCAAGTAAATATGATCTAAATTTATCTAAAGTAAAAATAATAGCTAAAAGTTCTTTTTCTATTGTGATGTAATTAGCTTAGGTAAGATTTAAAGTTCTTAAAGCATAACAAATCACATGATGTTGTTTTCCCACTATTTGTGCAAGAACAACACTAATTACATAGTTAGAAGCATCACACATTAACTCAAATGGTAAATCCTAAGATAGTGGTTGAATGATGGGACTGGTGGTAAGAGTTTACTTCAATTTGTCAAAAGCTTCCTTGCAATGTTAATCAAAGTTAAATTTTATTTTCTTTTAGGGTATCTTGGATAATGGAAGGGCAATCTTATTGAAATCTTTAATAAATCTCTAGTAAAAACCTACATGACTAAGAAAATAATGCACTTTCCCTACACAATTAGGGCAAAGTAAAGTGGTAATCATACCAATCTTAGTAGGAACTACTTCAATGCCTTTACTACTCACTATATGTTCTAAAGCTATCCCATGCTTTATCATAAAATGACATTTTTCAAAATTCAGCACAAAGTTAATCTCAATACATTTGTCTAATACCTTAGAAAGATTATCCAAGTATACATCAAAAGAGGAACAATAAACAGGAAAATCATCCACAAAAAGTTTAATGTAATCTTCTAAAAAATAAAAAAAATGCTCATTATACATCTTTAAAATGTACTAGGTGCATAACATAGGTCAAAGGACATCCTCTTATAAGCAAAAGTGCAAAAAGGGTAGTGAATGTTATTTTCTCTTGATGTTTTGAAGCAATATGAATTTAAAAGTAACTAATGTAGCTATTTAGGAAGCAATAGTGAAATTTTCCAACCAATCTCTCTAACATTTGGTCAATGAATGGCAATAGGAAGTAATCTTTTTTGGTTACTTAATTTAGCTTCCTATAATCAATACAAACTCTCTAGCAATTTTGAATTCTAGTAGAGAGCAAATCATTATTCTAATTTTTCACTATTGTCAAGCCAATTTTTTTAGGGACAACTTGGTCGAGACTCACCCATCTACTATTAGAAATTGGATATATAATACCAACTTCCAAAAGTTTAGTAATATATTTCTTTATCACATCCAAAATCAAGGGCCTCAACCTTCTTTGGAGTTATCTCACTAGTTTGACTTTTTCTTCAATCAAATTTGATGCATACAAGTGGAAGGGCTAATATTAGGAATGTCTATAAGTGGCCATACAATTGCTTGCCTAAAAGCTTTAAAAATCTGCAATAATTTCTCTTTTTGTTCATGTTACAGATTCTTTGCTATAATGACTGATAGTTTCTCATTCTTTTTTAAAAATGTACATTTTAAATGTTTTAGAAAAGGTTTAAACTCTAATGTTAGTGACTAGATGACAAAAGATACTAATTTGGTGGTAGAAACCACTTTAGTAAGTTAAATTTCTTGTTAGACATAAAATTCTATATTTTTTGCAATAAGTTCTACACGTTCTACAATAACATTATTTCTTTACTTATGAATTTAGAGAATTTTGCACATATAGCATAGTAGTTGTTATCATTATAATAGGTGCATTCATAACCATTAAAGTTATCTATAAACTTAAAAATGCGAGGAAAATTAACAAGCATGTCATCAAGGCCATTTTCAACAAGTTCATCAAGCATATTTATTTGAAATATAGAATGTTCTTCAACAAGGAATTTCATGGCTTCAAAAATGTTGAAATTCATTATTATATCTCTAACTTCCATGGAAAAAGTGCCAGCTATTAAGATCAAGAGCCAAATAATTGCAATGGAAATTAATCGATCCTAACTAAAGGATCAATGCAAAATGTTAGATTAGAATAAGGATTTGTTCTATTCTTTTTCAGATGATTCAAAGGCTCATTCTTTAATTACCTTTCTCGACTTACTTTCGATCGAAAACTCTGAGGTATCCATACGAACCAGTAGATCACCAATGAACCTTCACGATCACTAATTGGAATTCTCCTCTTTTTACTTTGTAGTGCTAGCTATGCCTCTTCAAGAGTTATAGTCAAGGAAGGCTGCTAGGGTTTTCTATATTTTGGAATGTGTGAATAAAATAGTATTGCCCAACAAGCTTATTTAAATAAGTGTATAAAAAATCTTAACTAATTGGGCTTTGTTTCATGTATAATTATGGGCTTATAATTAGGCTTTATAATTATAACATGGAATTCCCATATATTACACCCAAACAATTTAGTTCATTAATTCCAAATCCACTAGGTTCTAAGTATGCGACCCTACAGGCTCTCATTACATTGGCAATAATCATAAATTATATTAATGATCATAAATAATGAGTAGAGCCTAACAATACATCATTGTTACCTAAGTAATGAAAAAGTTAGTGATTTGATCGAACTTATATATATGATCATCATTTATGACCTTTTATCTTAAACATCTAGATTGAGCATGAAACATAGACCATGTCATTCTCATATAACCTAATCCAAAGGTTTCTTAATTATTAAGTAAGCTAACTAAAGCAAATATAATTGACATCCCATGTCAATCCATCTGAGCATAGCCATGCATTTTTCTTGGCTTTACTTAATTAAGGGGTCCACAGATGTCGCTTTTATTATATAAGAGGGACAAATTCTATGTTGACCATATAAATTCCTCAGCATGATATATGACATATCCAATAACTACCCTTACATTCAATTAACCATGAGTGACATAGAGTAGTATCAAAGTATGAAATTTACATGTAAAGAACTTTAGCGATCTCAGGTCAAAAGACCATATTAATGATGATCACTAAGAATCACTCATAATACTCATATAATAAGTCATGTAATGTTCTTAAGGTAGGTTAGTCTAGCATACAAGTTCTCTAACTTATACTCATGTGTAGACTTAATATCTCATATAAGTCATCATACATGATAGTCTTAATATATTAAAGCAACCTAATCTAAAATAATATATGATTAGGGACATTTAGAAATACATATATTATAAGGTTATTATCATAATTAAATATATTACACAAATAATATATATAAATATGATAATTAGAATTACCTTTAAAATAACATGATTCAAATTATTAATTATCCATATAATTAGTTTTAGGGCATATACACTAACAACAGTATCTACAGCAATTTTTGTTTTTGTTATTTTCAGAAATGATCTTCCTAGAATTAATGGTGTAGGGCTATTAGAAGACTTATCCTCTATAGGTAGAATGTAGAAATACACTAGAAATATCAATTCCTTAAGTTAAACTAGCACATCTTCAATAACTCTAGTAGGTTACATAGTACTTCTATTGGCTAATTGGATGATAACTCCTATTTGCTTTAAGGGACCAAGATGTAGAGAGGAGAATACTAACATTAATATGACATTTATGGAAACTCCTAAGTCAATTAAGGTATGTTTAAATCTATTGTTTCCTATTACACAGTGTATGTTAAATACCCTTGGATCTTTGCACTTCTATGGTAAGCTTGGTCGAAGGATAGTTAATACATTTTGGCCCAAGCTCACTTTCTCATTGCCATGTAATTTTCTCTTGTGTCTGCATAGCTTCTTAAGGAATTTGCATACTTAAGAATTTGTTTGATGGCATTTAGTAGTGGAATGGTAACTTCCACCTTCTAAAAAATCCCTAGGATCTCTTTATCTTTGTCAAATTCTTCTATTTTCTTTGACTGTGTAATTTTATTAAGAAAGGGAAGTGGTTTTGTAAAATTTGCTAGTTTTTGAACTATTTTTAGTTATTTTTTAATTGGTTTAAAAGGAGTTTTTTGTAGAATTTTCAATAGTTATTAGTTATTTTGCCTTGTCTTTTTGGCCTGCTAGTGGAGGATTGTTAGGAGTATGAACTTTCTTACTTATTAGGTTAAGAATTATTTGGAAAGGTAATTTATTATACCTTTGCGATTTGGGCTCGTTTATAGTGGAGGTTAGTTGACCAATTTATGTTTGGAAGTCCTACATTCTAGCATCTATCCTCTATTGAAACTTTAAATTGTTAGCAGCCATTTGCTTAACTAACTTTTTAAGGGATGGCTAAAAGGATGAAGAGAAGGATGTTTGTTAGTTTTGAAAATTCAGTTGCTACTATATTAGCTTGGTTAGTTGTTGTTGGAATAGGGGTCTATTCTAGTATGGTGTTAATCTAGTTAGTTGCTAGACTAATGCATTACCATATCTAAAATTAGAATGGTCCTTCCAGCCTAGGATTGTACAAATTGGAGTATGGATCATATTTGGATTGCTACTATTATTAGTACTAGTTTGGCTACTTGTATTGTGGCTTTCTTAGGAATCCTACTATTGCATATGCTTGGTATTGGCCATTATCTTCTTATAAGGTTAGGCACACATTAGTAAAATGGCTTAAGCAATAGCATATGTCGTAAAGTTTTGCAAAAGGAGAGGCTGGGAATTACTACAGTTATTATCCTATAGCCAATTGCCTTACAAAGGAAGTTAACTCATCCATCCTATGCTCCATTCTTTGCTGACCTGCATAAGAAGAAAAGTTCATTTCATGGACACTTCTAGTTGTAAGGATGTGATATTTGAAGCTATTCAAAGCTAAAATTTAAAGTTTTATAAATTTTAAAGTTTGTGGATAATTAATGAAAAAAATATTTATTATTTTATTTTCTCATATTTTATATCTCTTAGGTTACATTTGATTAATTTCACTAATTAGGCCTTGTTTTATAAATTATGGTCAATTTTACAATATTATGAATTTATTCAGTAAATACTGAATTTTGATATTATTTTTATTTTTTAGCTATATGGAAAATTTTATATTTTTGAAAAACTAAAAGAGAGAACTACAACTTTTATATTTTGGTCCAAGCTCAGTTCAAGCATTTTGAAGGACATATGTGGCTGAGAAGTTAAGGTTGTGTCTTTATCCTAATTGAACACGCTTCTATATTTAGGCCATATCTAGAGTTATAGTGGCCTAATTAACCTAAATCATCTCTCAAACTCTCACAAGACATAAGCCTACAAGTTTTATATTTGTGGGTTTTCCAAATTACATTGATTTCATGGTCAAATTTTGGTTAAAATTCAGACTTATGAGAATTCACTGGTTTATCTGTTGGATTTAATTGACTTGAAACAAATAGGTATGGCCTTTTAAAAATTAGAAAGGCTTTATTATTGTAATTCTAAGAGTCATACAATCCTAGTCCAATTGGATTTTAGTTAAATTAGGTTAAATAAAAAAGGGAGAGACTTATTAGACTTGAGATTTTACACACAAGTTTAGTAGCACTAATTTTTTTTCTTTTCTGGCTTTCTTGTTTTCAAGCTATGGAAGGCTAAATACTTTTAGTTGATTTAAGGATTATGAAGCTCTTCTCTTTAAGGATTATGAAATCTTAATTAGTAATGTTAATTTCTTCCTATTAATTTTCCTCTTTCTCTAATTGTTTATGCTAAATTATTGAAATTGCTTGTGTTAAGTGTTGATTTGGTATAATTGATGCTTAATCTCATGATTTCTATTCTTTTGCTATTTGAATGTGAAATTATGATTGGTTAATCATGGTTTTACATGTTAGGATAGAGTTTTAGGGGATTACTTCAATGGTATCTAATTTAATTTCCTAAATTAACTGAATTCTATCTTTAAGTCAATTTCGATCTAATTTTGGGGTTATGACAATTACTTAATTTATCTACTAATCTTAATTGATCAAACTCTAGAAAGTAGTCTAGCATATGATTCATGAATTGTTGCAGGGGTTCCAGGTAATCCAAAGTTAAAAAATTAATTGGAATAATAAAATATTTTGTGATTTAGGATTAATCCACATTAAGGACTATTATATCCTTAAATCGACTGCTTTCATATATTGAATTCTTTTTGTCTACTTACTATTTTTCTTTTATTTTGTGCTTGTTTATCTTATTATTATCATTTTAATTTCATGTAACCAAACCCCCTAGTTTTGCATAATTTTCACTTTGCATTTTGTTTCACACAACATTTAGCACATTGAATTCTATTTCTGCTTCAACATTTAGTTTTATTGCATTTATATATTGTTTGCATTGGTTCTCTCATTTTCATTGCATCAATAATCCAATAATTGTGCATATATTGTTAGGAAATCAATTATAAAAGATAAAATCAAAAGGATCACTAAGGGTACGACCTAATTGTACCACTATACAACATTATATTTTTAGCACATCAGTTTATTCTAATTTTGGTACGTTATGATGTACATATCAATAATCATTTATCTATTCAGCTAATATTGGCTTTAAATTTCTTTTTCATCTTAAAGGTTCTAAAATAGTGAAAATGATATCTATGATAATATTTAAAATTAGTTTTTATATATGGTCATTATTGATTCAAGATTAGATTAAAAAAATTTTGCAAGGAGCTTCCAATAAGTTAAAAATAATTTTTGTGAATAAAGATGCAAGAATTTATGAAAATAATTTATTTGTATTTGATGAATTATTTTTCAAAATTATGAAAGTTTAAGATAATTATTTTTAAGAATTTTAAATTTATTGGATTATTGCAAGTATATAAATTTTTTATATGTTTAAGGAAATTAGAAATAATGAGTTGAAATTTTAAATGAAACCATTTTTATAAAAATGAGTTACTACAATAAATCAATGATTAGGATCTTTTGTAATAAGAATGAATGGTTAAGATTACAATGGAGTATAACTTTATGGTGCTTCGCAATGCATAGAATCAAAACCCTTAGCTCACCTTTTTGTAATTTTCTTTTTCCTTTATTTTTCTTTAATTATGTTAATTTCCCCTTATTTTCATATGATTTCCCAGTATCTTTCCTTTTATTTTTTAGCGCTCTTTCTCTCTCTTCCCACTCTTACCACATAGCTCCCTCTCTCTTTACTCCACTAGCATTCTTCTCTCTTTCAATTCCAACTCTCTTTTTCCTTCTTTTTACCATTAACTAGTGGTTCTCCTTGTTGAGGTAGTCTAACCACTTCTGGCACTTCCTATAATCATTTTTGGTGTCACTAGCTTGGCTACACAGCCACTGTGCTCCTCAACCTAGGATCATGTAAGGCAACATTGGGTGGAAAGAGTAGTGGTACAAGATCAATAGCTCTTTTCCTCAACATCTTTTAACTTATGATGGCACAAGAGCTATTATTCCTCTTGCTTATGGTATGATAGGTGTTTATGTTGTTCCTTTGCTGCTGCCACTCTGATTTGTTACTTATAAGTTGTCATCCAATGGTTGTGGCTCACCAATATGGAAAAGTAGCAATTTGTAATGGGATCAAACACTAGTGGTAAAGACCATTGGCTTTTCTTGATGCCGAAGCTTTAGCATGTCATTACTATTAGTGAAGCTTTGATGGGCGTTATTTTGTTTATCATCTTTGACTAACTTTTGTGATTTATTGCTTTTTATATTTTCTGTAAGTTACATATAATATGTCCAAGATTCACACATATATTGGCACACCTACCTACTAGATTTGGTAGTCTCTACATATATAACCATAAGTAATGGGAAAATATAGGTAATTTTGATTTTCTTCTTAAAATATGTTAGTTTTCATTAAATTCATAACATTCCTTTAAGGTGGAATGGCAAATTGGAAACTTATATGTTACTTTTTAGAGCAAATAGAAATAATTGGAGAATTCTAAAATTTTAATAAAAACCATTCTCAATTAGTTGAAATTCAAATTAGTATTTTAATTACCTATAGCATGGTAATTGAATTTGTATATTAATTATTAATAAATAATTTTGGTAAAAATAAAACATATCCTTGAAAAGTATAAAAAAACACTCAATGCCAATTTTTTAAACTTTATTTATTATCCTTGATAAAAGTGATTGCAACCTTTCTTCACCGATAGCAAACATGAAATTCTAAACAATATTTTTATGATAATAGGTTATTTTGAGCAATATTATTTTTCCAAGTGCTAATGAGCTTTTAATGAGAAAAATATTTACTATTTTATGTCTCTTAGGTGTTACATTTGCTTAATTTTATAGAATAGGCCTTGTTTTATAATTTGTGGTCAATTTTACAATATTATAAATTTATTTGGTAAATGCTAGATTTTTACACTATTTTTATTTTTTAGTCATATCTTAGGCTTTGGATGTCAAATTGAGGCAAGCTTTATATTGCTGGAAACCTAAAAGGGAGAACTACAACTTTTATGTTTTGGTTAAATCCTAGTTTAAACTCCTTCAAGCCCTTATTTGATCGAGAAGCTGAAGCTCTGTCTCTATCCTAACTAAACCCATTTTTGTAATTAGACCATATTTAGAGCTATTGTAGTCCGATTAATTTAAGACTAGCACTTAAATTCTTACAAGACATAGGCCTACAAGTTTGATATTTATGAGTTTTCCATATTACATTGATTTCATGGTCAAAATCTAGTTGGATGTTAAACTTGTGGGAATCCACTTATTTATTTGTTGGATTTAATTGACTTGTAACATATAGGTTTGGGCTTCTAAAAATTAGAAAGGCCTTATTATTGTAATCCTAAGAGTCATCTAATCCTAGTTTGATAGGGTTTTAGGCTAATTAGGTTATATAAATAGGCAAGAAAGTTGAAGAGAAGAATACATTCAGACCTTACATAGAGTTTAACAGCATAGTTTTTATTTCTTTTCTTGTTTTTAAGCCATGGAATCTTAAAGATTCTTGATTGATTCAAGGATTGTGAAGCTCTTGTCTTTAAGGATTATGGGATCATGATTAGCAATGTTGATTTCTTCTTATTGATTTTCCTCTTTCTCCAATTGTTTATGTTGAATTATTAAGATTATTTGTATTAAGTGCTGATTTGGTATAATTGATACTCAATCTTGTGATTTCTATTCTTTTGCTATTTTAATATGAAATTATGGTTGATTAATCATGGTTTTACATGTTAGGATAGAGGGTTAGGGGATTACTTTAAAGATATCTGATTTGATTTCCTAAATTAATTGAATTCTATCTTTAGCTTAATTTCAATCTAGTTTCGAGATTATGGCGATTGCATAATTCATCTACCAATCTTAATTAACTAAACTCTAGGTGATTATCTAGCATACGATTCATGGATTATTACAGGGATTTTAGGTAATCTAAGGTTAAAAAGTCAATTACAGCAATCAAATATTTTGTGATCTAGGATTAATTTATATTAAGAGCTATCATATCCTTGAATCGACTGCATTTCGTATATTAATTTCTTTATGTTTAATTACTAATTTTCTTCTATGTTGTGCTTGCTTATTTCATTGTTATCATTTTAATTTCATGCAACTAACCCCTCTCCAAATTTTGCATTCTATTATCACATAATCTCTCATACAACAAATAGCATATTGGTTCTGTTTCTACATAACATTCTATTTTATTGCATTTGTATCTTGTTTTCATTAGTTTCCTTCATTTTCATTGCATCAATAAGTCAACAATTGTGCAGATATTGTTAGGAATTCATTTACAAAGGATAAAATCAAAGGATCACCAGGGGTATGACTTGGTTATGCTACTATTTGCATTATTACTACAGCAACCAATATTTTTAACTAATTTTAGTGCATTGCGAGGTGCACATTAACTTTTATTCAAGAAATAATACAAGAGGAATGGATGAGTAATCCTTAAAAGTTAATATTTTGTTATTCAAAGTTGATTTAAGTAAACCTTTAAAAATGTGGTGTTTGATTATGTAAGCCTGTGTTAGGAAATAAAAGAATTTGATAATAAGGACTACTATTTTATTACAATTTGAAAATTGGATTTGCAATATTGTGAAAGAAAAATAAATAGTATTCTTATATTTATAATATTATTATATATGGTGACTAGAAAGAAAATGTGAAAAGATGAATATAGATGTTTCAGAATCTCCAAAGATGGATTAGCATTACTATGTGGATATATATATCTCACCACTGATTAACATTTTTATAAAAGACAACTTAAATGTTGTGAATGTTATTTCTTTTATTAATAGTATATATTTTATATTTATGCATATATAATCATGTATAAATTCAATTTTGTGATATAAATACAATTAGTTGTATGAGTGAAAGTTAATTAATCAAAGTACATAATAGAAGCATGATAATGTTATTAATGATTGTCAAATGCTTGTGATTGAGCACCTTTTTTCATTTATAAGCTAATGACTATAGTGTGAATTGTGTCAAGATGTGAATAAGTGTTATGGTCATCCATGAGGGCAAGATAATGTTGTTATATAGATATTATTATGCATTGATGTTCACCCTATGCTGATGTATAGATCTTTATAATGAAATTAGCATTTAAATTGAGATTGTAAAGTTGAATTTTATTGAATTTATTGCATTGTACATTATTCCATGAGTGGCACTGAGATTAGAAATGTGGTAGGGCTTATGATGTAAAAGTTAGAAGAGAAATTCTCGATAGACTATTAAAAAGGATGAAGGATTGATTTAAGAGTCAGATGAGAGATTCCTATTGAGTAGTTGAAAAAACATAATAGACTTCAAAATATAAAATGACTACACGTATATTTACTATAACTAGATGTGTGATATGATGTGATATTTATCTATGTTTAGCTTTAATGGTTATTTATGATTATGATGTTTACCTGGAATGGGTAATTTGTAATATGATGATGATGTTGTATATTAATAGATGGTTGATATTTCTATAGACTGTAATATGAGATATAGAGTTATAAGTAAGAGAGCTCCTATTTCGGGCATGGTCTCATATGTTTCATAAATAAAAAAAATAAGTTTGTTAATATTTTAATATTAGTACATATTTAACTTGTGAATATTAATTATAAAATTGATCTCCTACAAATTAATGATCGATATATACTCACTTAGTTTTCATAACTCACTCCAATTATTTTCACTATTTTTTAGATTAAGAAAACTATTTGAGTAACATTTCATGCATGGAGCATCAAAGACCACTTGCTTAAGGGATTTGATAGTTAGGTTTCATTTGAGATTAAAATCAACATTAAGAAAGAGATGCACTAATTCATGTGGTGTTAAATTGTTATATGTGTATAAATTTGAAACTATATAGTACTATATGTATAATTGATGTTACCATATTTAGAAATATATAAGTTTTGTATTATAAGGCGTGTGGCCCTAGGGAAGTGTTTAAAAGTAAGGGAGACTTTGTCCTTTTTTTTATAAAAATTTTAAGTGAATTTCTCGTCTCCCTAGAATTTTGAAAACTCTCATTGGATAGAAAGAGTGAAAAATGTCAAGGCTTGTGAATTTCGTGTATTGGATCTACATTGGTCACGATTAGAATCGGGTCATGATAAAGAAGCATCCTAGGGCCAAATTATTGGGAGTTTGCTACTATATTTGCAATCAAATATCTTGTTGCCATAGGAGTCTTATCCATGAATGCACTACCACTTGTAGCATTAATCATACTTCTACTCATAGGAAGAAGGCATTTATAAAATTATTAGACTAGAAGCTATTCACTGGTTTGGTGGTGTGGATAGTTAGCACAAAGCTTCTTGAACCTTTCCTAATATTCATACAATTTCTCACTACTCATTTGCCAAATGCCACATATCTCCTTCCTAATAGCAACAACTTTAAAAGTAGGGAAAATTTTTCAAGGAAAAGCTACTTCATGTCATTCTAGTAGGTGACAGATCCAAGTTATTGGTAGTAAATCTAATCCTTAGTGGCATCAAAAAAGGAGAAAAGAAAGGCCCTTAACTTGACATGATCCTAAAAAATGTCTTATAGCTTTATTGTTAAGCATACCACATGAAATTCCTTCAAGTGCTTGTCTAATGGTTAGAAGCAAGTGTATTAGACTAGATTTCAATTTAAAATTAGCATCTAACTTAAGATATTAGATGTCTAATGGTTGGTAGGTAACATCAAGGGCAACCAATTTCTTTAAGGTTCTATTAGTATTTGCCATATTTTCTAAGTTATCTGAATTGTCAAAATGAAAGGTATCTTTATTCCTATAAAAGGAATGAAAGTCCTATCAATTTCTGAATCAAAATCTAATAAATGACCAATAGTTCATCTAGTCATACACTACCATGACATTACATTAGGCTAAACAGACTATAAAAGCACTATAGGAACACAAAAACATTAAAATGTAAATACAATATGAAAAATCACCTTAAACACATCTAATTAACCTATTTGGACATTTTAAAAATTATGAAACCACCACAGAAAGTTTTCTATAACCATGCAAAACTTAAAAATGCAATGAAATTTTTTAAAAAAAAATTAAAAAAAGTAGTCAAAGAAGTGAAATTTTACCAAAAATGAGGTACCTCAAAAGCAAAGCTTATGATTTTTTATGAGAAAAAAATTAAAACTAGCTCCTATAAAAATTTTAACTTAATTAGAGCTAGAGAAACCTAATATGGTTCCAATAGGGGGTTAAAGCATAAAACTATGTAGAATTAGTTTTTTTAGGCCAAAAACCTATATTTCAATGTTAAATAAAGTAAAATATGATGAATTGAAGTGGAAGAATGAGCAACAATTAAAGAATGCAAAGGAATGCAAGTATATGCAAAAAATTATAATTACCATAAAATACAAGTAAAGCAATAATAGATGCAACTACTAATTAGAATGCTTGAACAATTGTGTGATATATTGCTAGTAATATGCAGGAAAAGATGAATTCAAGAGGATCCTTAACAATGGCACCAAAATTTTGATGATGCATATTGCAATGCACCAAAATTAGATTAAAAATTAGCTTGCTATAAAATAATGTAGTATAGTGAAATAACTAAGTTGTACCTCTAGTGAACCTTTGATATTATCTTTTACTATGAATTATTAGCAATGTTTACATAATTGTCTAATTTATTATGTACTAAAAAATCTAATGTAAATAGAATGCTAATGCTAACAAGATAGAATGCTATAACAGAATATAGAATGTAATAATTATTAGTGTATATGCCCTAAAACTAATCATATTAATGATTGTAAATTTGAATCGTATTATTTTAATGGTAATTCCAATTATCATATTTATATATATATATATATATATTGTTTGCATAATATATTTAATTATGATAATATACCTTAGAATAATATATTTAATTATGATAATAACCTTAGAATAATTATATTCTCAAATGTCCCTAGTCATATATCATTGTGGATTGGGCTGCTTTGATATGTTAAGGCTAGCATGTGTGGTGACTTATATGAGATATTAAGTCTACACATAAGTACAAGTTAAACAACTTATATACTAGATCGACCCATCCTAAGAACACTACATGGATAATTATATGAGTGTCATAAGTGATTCTTAGTGATCATTATTATGATGGTCCTTTGACCTGAGAATGCCAAGGTTCCTTACATGTGAGTTTCATGTTTTGATACTATTTTATGTCACTCATGGTTGAGTGAATGCAAGAGTAGTTATTGGATATGTCATATATCATGCGGAGGGTTTTGTATGATTAAGATGGAATTTATCCCTCTTATATAACAGGAGTAACATTTGTGGGCCCCTTGATGAAGTAAAGTTGAGAAAACGCAAGGCCATGCTAAAATGAATTGACATGGGATGTCAATTATATTTGCTTCAGTCAGTTTACTTAGGAATCAAGAAACCTCAAGATTAGGCTATATGGGAATGACACAATCCATGTCTCGAGCTCAATCTAGATGTTTAAAACAAAAGGACATAGATGATGATCACGTGTAAAGGTTTAGTCAAATCACCAACTTTTTCATTACTTGGGTAACAAGGATATGTTGTTAGATACCACTCATTGTTTATGATCATTAATATGATTAATGATCATTGCTAGTGTAATGAGAGCTTGTAGAGTCACACACTTAGAGCATAGTGGATTTTGAATTAATGGACCAAATTATTTGGGCCTAATATTTGGGAATTCCATGTTATAATTATAAAGCTCAATAATAAGCCCATAATTATACATGGAACAAAGCCCAATTAGTTAGGGTTTTCTATGCACCTATTTAAATAAGCTTGTTGGATAATAATACGGATGATTATTCAAGCATTCCAAGCATAAAAAAATCCTAACACCTATCCTTGACCACAACTCTTGAAGAGGCGTAGCTAGCACTACGAGGCAAAGGAGAAGAATTCCAACCAATGTTCGTGTGGACATTCATTAGTGATCTACTAGTTTGTGTGGATATCTCAGAGTCTTCGACCAAAAGGAAGATAAAAAGGTGATCAATGAACGAGTTCTTGAGCCATCCCAAAAAGGTATTCAACGAATCCCCATCCTAATCTAACGTTTTACATGAATCTGTTAACTGGGATTGGTTTATTCCGCTGCACTTGTTTGGCGCCCGATCCTAATAGCAATATGTAGAATGCAAAACTAATAAGAATCAAAGTTTAGGGGTGTTTGCAAATTTAAATTGATTTGAATGTATTAAACAAAATAAAAACATAAAGCAAACAAAAAGAAGGAAAAGTAATGTAATAAAATAGCCAATTCAAGGAATTGAGATGCTCTAGTTAAATTAATTATAGATCAATTAAGATTTGACTTTTCTAATTAATTTTTCAACTTTGAATTACCTAAAACCCCTACAATAATTCATGAATCCTATAATAGTGAATTAATTGGAGGTTTGATTTCCAACTAGTTTAAGACCACCAAAACAAGGTAATTGAGGTAATTCATAAACATCAAAGTTGTAGGTCAAGGTCTTATGGAAAATTAGGCATTGGTTCCATGTTAATTGAACCTTTGTAGCTACAGATATAGCCCAATAATCGAGGCGACTCAGTTGAGACAAGGATAAGGCTTTAGCTTTTTAGCTAATTAAAGGCTTGAACAAGTCTAAACTTGTGTTTGACCAAAATACTAAAGTTGTAGGTCTTTCTTTAAGCTTTCCAACTATATTAGATTGCCTCAATCTAACATTCAAAGCCCAAAATATAGCTAAAAAACATAAATAGTATCAAAATCTAACCTTAACTAAATAAATTCAAAATATTGTAAAACCAAACCAAAATGATAAAATAAAGTCAATTCTATAAAATTAGGGATGTATGACTCACTAAGAGACATGAAATAGGAGAAAATAATACAATAGATATTTTTATCATCAATATACTTTAAATATGCTAGTCTAATAATCTTGAGCATAAAATCTTTATTTTATCAATATTATACCGAGTATCCAAATAATATGGTAAATAAAGTTTTCTTGGGTGAAACTAGAATCTTTCAAAATATGATAATATAACACTTTACAATTACTCTAATCATAGTATTCTAGCAATCTATATCATAAAACTCTTATTTTTTTTATTTTTTAAGCCATCATCATGTATTTGAATATACTCATAATATAGCTTTTCTAAAACATACAACCACCATTGAAAATATTACTATATAATACTCTAAAATAATTCTACTCTTATCATTTAAACACTTTATGATATAAAAATCACCTCTTTCTAATCTTTTATCATTTATCTTAGTTATGCAAACATGGGTTTTCTAAATCAGTTTCAAATCATTGATAATATTGAGATATAATTCTTTAAATAAAATTCAATCACCTTATCCTAACATTCCATTACATAAAAGTGTTATTTTTCAGAAGCGCTAGCAAGAATGTACAATATGTATAAAATGGGTTTTTCTTCAAAGCAACCCCAAATTAGTAGATATCAAAGAAGCTTAATGTGTAAAACACCTTACCACAGATTAAAGACTTCACAAGTAGCTTATGAGTACTAGAGACCATTGTTACTAGTTGGAAAATGCAAGTTAATGTTTTACACTGATATGGCTCCCAACTTCAATCTAAGCTCTTTCCCAAGCCATGGAGTTTCAAAGCTAAAGAAGGAAGCATCGTGAGCTCATAATGGTGCTCGATGGCTAGAAATCACAAGGTGGTTGACAGTTCTGCTAAGCTTTGGGTTCCACCTTGAATGAGAGTTATTGTCACTACATGCTCATTGCTACTAGTTGTGGATAGTGCACACGTGATAGAGGTTCCTTATGAGAATAGCACCATGGAAGTTGCTCATAGGAAGGGGAGGGAGGAAGAGAAAGAAACATCTAAAAGAAAGAAAGGGAGTCAATGAAGAGGAGAGAGAAAAAGTAAGTAGAAAGAAAGAAAAGCTAAAAATAAAAGGAGAAAGGAGAGAGGGAAAAAATAAAAAGGAGTGAAGGGTTTTTATCTAGTGTTTCACAGTGCATTGTAAGTTCAATTTAGCTAAATCTCATCCTTCTAATTCAATCTATGGTCAATCTCAACCCTTCATCAAATAAAGACTTATTTTTTTTTATGAAACTTAAATTATTTAAAATTTCATCTCAAGTATTTTTAATCCTCCCATCATACATACATACATACATACATATATATATATATATATATATATATATATTTATTTATAACAACCTAATAAATTTAAAAGTTTAAAATAATTATTTTAAACTTTCACAATTTCCAAAAATACTTTGCCACTTACAAACAATTTATTTTATAAATCTTTAGACCCATGATCCATAAAATTATTTTCAACTTTGATGAAATCCTTATAAAAAATATTTAAACATGCCTTGAATTAATAATGGTCATATAAAATAAATATCTTTTGAATATTGATGTGCATACCGCAATGCACCAAAATTGTATTAAAATTAGTGTGTTAAAAGATAATGTTATATAGTGACACAACCAGGTCATACCTTTAGTGATCATTTAATTTTATCTTTCCTAAATGATTTCCTAACAATACCTACACAATTATTGAAATTTTTATGTAGTGAAAATGTGAAAATAGAAAGTAATGTAATCAAACAAAATGCTATCACAAAAACAAAATGTTGTGCTGTATACAAAATGCTATATTATGCAGTATGCAAAATAAAATTAAAATTAAAGGGGTTTGATTACATGAATTAAAAAATTAATAAGCATGAAATTAAACTTAAAACAGAAGTAAATTAGAAATGAAATAGAAGAGATATCAATGGAATTAAACAACTGATTTAAGGAAATTGAAATTCCTAAATTGGATTAATCATAGATCAATTAGGATTTGACTTTTTCTAATTAATTCTTTAACCTTGAATTACCTAAATCCCTACAATAATTTATGAATTCCACTCTAAATAATTGCCTAGGATTTGATCAATTAAGATTAGTTAAATTAAGCAATCGTTATAATCCTTTAACTAAATCAAAATTGATTTATGAATAGAATTCAATTGGTTTGAAAAGTTAAATTAGAAATATCTAAATTAATCCCTCGACCTTCTGTCCCTATCCATAAAACTATGATTTATCAACCATAATTTGATAACAAAATAGCAAACAAATCAGAAATCATAAGGTGAATATTAATTATATCAAATCAATATCCAACACAATGAATTTCAAGACTTTCAGCACAAATAAATAAGGAAAGAAGAAAATTATTTAAGAAAAATTAACATTACAAATTATGATCTCATAATCCTCAAGAGGAGAGCCTCAACTCCTTGAATCAACCATGAATTTAGGCTTCCATTGATCAAGAACAAGGAGAGCTAGAAGAAGAAAAAGGTTATTTGCTGAATGTTGTGTGTAATCTAAATTATGTTATTATTTTTAACCCTCTTGCCTATTTATATAACCTAAATTACCTAAAATCTTATTGGACTAGGATTAGATGAATCTTAGGATTACAATTTCCAGAAGAAAGCTTTCCTAATTTCTAGAAGCCTAGACTTGTTTTACAAGTCAATTAAATCCATCAAACAAATCAGTGAATTCCTATAGGCTTGTCTTTCAAGCAAAATAAGTCCATGAAATCGATAAAATTTGGAAGATCCATAAACATAAAAGTTATAGATATAAAAGTTATAGGCCTATGTTTTCTTAGAATTTAGCACTAGTTTTGGGTTAATCGGACCACTATAACTCCATATATGGCCCAAATACAGAAATGGGTTCAGTTGAGACAGAAACATAATTTTAGCTTGTCAGCCAAGTAAAGGATTGAAGAAGTCATAACTGGGCTTTGACCAAAATATAAAAGTTATAGATTTCTCTTTTAGATTTCTAACAATATAAAGTTTGCATAAATATGACATCTAGAGCTCAAGATATGATTGAAAAACAAAAATAGTGTCAAAATCTAGTATTTACCGAATAAATTTAAAAACTTGTAAAATCAATATAAAATTATAAAATAAGGCCTATTCTATAAAATTAAGCACATGTAACACCTAAGAGACATAAAATAGGAGAAAATAAAATAATAAATATTTTTCTCATCAAATATTATCATCAATACCATTTTATCATTTTAAAAATAAATTATGTTGACTTTCTTTAATTAATTCTCCTTTTTCCCTATTTACTTGTGTTAATTTCTTGAAATTACTTATGTTTGATATTGATTTGGTATAATTGATGTTTATCTTTGTAATTTCTAATCTCTTTGTTATTTTAATGTTAAATTATGATTAGTAAATCATAGTTTTACACATAAGGATAAAGTATTAAGAGAATAAATTAAAGGTTTTTAATTTAATATCTTAATTTAATTGAATTTTATCATTAAATTAATTTTGATCTAACTTAGGCATTATAGCAATTGCTTAATTCAACTAATCTTAATTGATCAAATCTTGGATGGTAATTTAGCATAGGATTCATAATTTATTACAAGGGTCTCGTGTAATTCAATATTGAAGAATTAATTAGAAAAGTTAAATTCTAATTGATCTATGATTAATCCAAATTAGAGCTCTCAATTTCTTCAATTGACTATTTCATCATATTGGTTTTCTTACTTGTTATTTACTTTGTGTTTTGTTATTGCATTCTACATTCTACTTAGTTTTTTTTTTTTTTTGGGTTTTGTTTTGCATCTATTTGCATTAGTTTCTTGTGTTTTTAGTGCATAGTAAATTACACAATTGTATAAACATTGTTAATAATTCAATTAAGAAAAGATAAATTAAGGGATCACTAAGGGTACGACCAAATTGTGCCACTATATTGCATTATTTTGTAGCAAACTAGTTTTTAATCTAATTTTGGTACATTATGACATGCATTATCAAAATTTTGGCACCATTGTTAGGGATCCTCTTGAATTCATCTTTTCTTACACATTACTAGTAGTGTAATACACAATTTTTCAAGAAATTCAATCATCAATTGCATCTAGTAGAGTATTACTTGCATTTTATGGTAGCTATAATTTTTTGTATATACTTGTATTCTTTTGAATTCTTTATTCTTTACTTTTTCTTCTACTTCAATTCATCATATTTTATCATACTCTACTTCATTCAAGATTGAAACAAAGGTTTTAGGCCTAAGAAAACCAATTTTGCATAGTTTTGCACCTTAACCCCTTTTGAAACTACACTAGATCTCACTAGCTGCAATTAAGCTAAAATTTTTACAAGTGCTAAATTCGATTTTTATTATCCAAATTCATGAGCTTTGCTCATGAGGTATCCCATTTTTTGGTCAAATTCCACTATTTTGATCACTTTTTGTTTAATTTTTCTAAGATTTTTTATTACATCTTGGGGTTTTGCATGGTTACAATAAATTTTCTGTGGTGGTCCCATAATTTTTAAAAATGTATAAATATGTTAATTAGATGTCTTTAGGGTGATTTTTCATATTACATTTGCATTTTAGTGTTTTTATATTCCTATAGTGCTTTTATAGTTTGTTTAGCCTAGTGTAGTGTAGCAGTAGTGTATAATTACAAGAACTACTAATCATTTACTAGATTTTGATTCAAAAATTGATAGAACTTTTCATTTGATTCATATGAGTAAAACTATAGGTAGTTCTAAGCTTCCTACCCCCCATTTTGACACCTTAGATAACTCAAAAACCATAACTAATAAAAATAGGACTTTAAAGGAATTAGTTGGCCCTGATGTTACCTATCAATCACTAGGCATCCAATATCCTAAATTAGATGCTAATTTTGAATTGAAATTTAATCTAGTACACTTGTTTCCAAGGTTTTATGGTCTTGCAAGTGAGGACCCCTACAAGCACTTGAAGGAATTTTATGTGGTATGCTTAACAATGAAGCCACAAGGCATTTCTAAAGACCACATCAAACTGAGAGCCTTTGCTTTCTCCCTTGTTGATGCTACTAAAGATTGGCTCTACTTCCTTTAGCTTTGATTTGTGATGTGCTAGAATGACATGAAGCAACTTCCTTAAGAAATTCTTCCTTGCATCTAAAGTAGTTACTATTAGGAAGGAAATCTATAGTATTAGATAAATGAGTGGAGAGACCTTATATAAATATTGGAAAAGGTTCAAGAAGCTTTGCATAAGGTATCCATACCACCAAATTAGTGAGCAACTTTTAATCTAATATTTTTATCAAGACTTTTTTCCAATGAATAGGAGCATAACAAATGTAGCAAGTAATGGTGCATTAATAAACTAGATTCCTATGGCAGCTAGGGATTTGATAGCTAACATGGCCAATAACTCATAACAATTTGGCACTAGGATGCTCCCAATAACCACAAGTGTTTACAAAATGAGCCTTTCTTCTTATGCAGATTAGCAAAGAATGAGGCATAGAATAGATGAATTAACTTCCCCAGTAAGGCAATTAGCCATAGGATAGCAACAACAATTACAACCCCTTCTACCTACCAAACTTTATGGCATCTGCTCTTACTCAAGCCATCTTATTAGTGTGTGCTCAAACTTATAAGAAGATGATGACTAATATCAAGCTTATGTAGTAGCAATATTTCTAAGAAAGCTATGATACCAGTAATAAAACCAGTACCAACAATAGCAATAGCAACCCAATTATGATCCATACTCTGATTTTTATAATCCTAGTTGGAAGGATTACCCTAATTTTAGATATAGCAATGCACCAGTCCAACAGCTAACTAAACTAGCACCATACATAAACAAACCCATATTCCAGCAGCAGTAACCTTCTAAGTTAATTCAACAATAGAACTTCTAGAACGAATAAAAAGTATCTTCCTCATCCTCTCAACCATCCCTTGAAGAGTTAGTTAAACAAATGGCTACTAATAATTTACAGTTCCAACAAAGGATAGATGCTATAATGTAGGATTTACAAATATAAAATGGTTAACTAGTTTTCACCATAAATGAGCTTAAATCATAAAATTCTAATAGGTTGCCCTTCCAATCAATCCTTAACCCAAGAGGTAATGTTTTTGCTTTTATGCTAAGAAATGGCAAGGAAGTTCATGCTCTTAACAATCCTTCATCAGTAATTTAGAAATATAAGGCAAAATAACTAGTAGCTATTAAAGATGCTCCAAAAAGCTCCTTTCAACCTAATTAAAAAATAAACTAACTAGAAATAGTGCAAAAACCAACAGAGTTTACAAAACCACTTCCTTTCCATAACAAAATTACATAATTCACGAAAATAGGCAAATTTGATAGAGATAAAAAGGTTTAGAAACTTTTAGGAAAGTGCAAGTTAACATTCCATTGTTAGATGTCATCAAATAAATTCTTAAGTATGCTAAATTCTTCAAGGAGCTATGCACACTCAAGAGAAAACTACATGGTAATGAGAAAATTAGCTTAGGACAAAATATATTAACCATCCTTCAACTAACTTTAACTCAAAAGTGCAAATATCTAAGGACATTTGATATACCCTGTGTAATAGGTAATAATAGATTTGAACATGTCTTCATTAACCTGAGAGCTTTCATAAATGTCATGCCAATGTTAATATTCTCCTCTCTACAACTTAGTCCTTTGAAGCAAATAAGAGTTATCATCCAGTTAGCTAATAGAAGTATTGCATAACCTAGTGAAATTATTGAAGACATGCTGGTTCAAGTTAAGAAATTGATATTCCCAATGGATTTCTACATTCTACCAATAAAAGATGAGTCTTCAAACAACCCTGCACCTTTGATTCTAGGAAAATCATTCCTTAAAATGGGAAAAATGAAAATTGATGTAGATGTTAGCATTTCTTCCATGGAAGTTAGAGATACAATAGTGACTTTTAACATTTGTGAAGCCATGAAATTCCTTGCTAAAGAGTATTTTGTATTTCAAATAAATGTGTTTGATGAACTTGTTGAAAATGCCCTTAATGACATGCTTGCTGATTTTCCCCACATTTCTAAGTTTATAGATAGTTTTGGTGGTCATGAACACACCTGGTATGATGATGACAACCAATGTACTATATTTGCTAAAATCTTTACATTTATAGGCAAAGAAACTAGTTTTGTTCTAGAAGACATAGAATTTGATGCAGAAGATGCAAAATTTGCTATCTAATAAGAAATTCAACCTACTAAAGTGGTTTCCACCAACAAATTAGTATCTTCTATCATCTAGCCACTAACACTAAAGCTTAAATCTCTTCCAAAACATTTAAAATATGTATTTTTAGAGAGAATGAGAAGCTACCAATCATTGTAGCAAAGAATTTGCAACCTAATCAAGAAAAGAAATTATTACAAATTTTGAGAGCTCATAGGTAAGCAATTGGATGGATACTTGCAAACATTCCAAGTATTAGCCTTTCCACCTATATCATTGGATTTTGCTATAAAAAGGAGCCAAACCAATGAGACAACCATAAATGAGACTTAACCATCTGATTTTGAATGTGGTAAAGAAAAAGATTACCAAGCTTTTAGAGGTTGGTATTATATATCCAATTTCTGATAGCAAATGGGTGAGTCAAGTCCAAGTTATCCTTAAGAAAACTGGCTTAACAATAGTTAAAAGCTAGAATAATTATTTGCTACTTATTAAAGTGCAAAATAGTTAAAGAGTTTGCATTGATTATAAGAAGTTGAATAAGTAACCAAAAAGGATCACTTCTTATTGCCATTCATTGATCAAATATTGGAAAGATTAGTTGAAAAATCCCACTATTGTTTCCTAGATGGCTACACTGGTTACTTCCAGATTCATATTACTCCAAAAGATTAAAAGAAGATAACATTTACCTGCCCTTTTGACACTTTTACTTATAGAAGGCTGCCCTTTAGCCTATGCAATGCACTTGGTATATTTTAAAGGTGTATGATGAGCATTTTTCTATTTTTTAGAAGATTGCATTAAATTTTTCATGGATGATTTTTCTATTTATGATTCCTCTTTTGATGCATGCTTGGATAATCTTTCTAGGATGTTAGACAAATCTATTGAAACTATCTAAATTTTGAAAAATGTCATTTTATGGTAAAGCATAGGATAGTTTTAAAACATATAATGAGTAGTAAAGGCTTTGAAGTAGTTCCTACTAAAATTGATATAATTACCACTTTACCTTACCCTACTTATGTGTAGGAAGTGCATTCTTTTATTGGTCATATAGGTTTTTATAGGAGATTCATTAGAGATTTCAACAAGATTGCTTTTTTATTGTCCAAGCTACTCCAAAAAGAAGCAAATTTTAACTTTGATCAACATTTAAGGAGGTTTTTGACAAGTTAAATTAAGTTCTCACCACCACTCCTATTATCCATCTATCATCTTGGGATTTACCTTTTAAGTTGATGTGTAATGGTTCTAACTATGCAATTGGTGTTATTCTTGCATAAAGAGTGGGAAAACAACCTCATGTGATTTACTATACTTTAAGAACTTTGGATCTTGCCCAAACTAATTACATCACAATAGAAAAAGAACTTTTAGCTATTATTTTTTCTTTAGATAAGTTTAGATCATATTTGCTTAGTTCTAAAGTGATTATATTTTTTGATCATGTAACTTTGAAGTTCTTTTTGAAGAAACCTTAGGTAAAACACTGCTTGATTAGATAGATATTGCTTTTGTAAGAGGTTGATATTGAGATTAGAGATAGGAAAGGCACTGAAAACTTGATTGTAAATTATTTGAGCAAGATTTCAAGAGAAGTAAACACTTGTCCTATCCATGATACCTTTTTGAATGAGCACCTTTTTCAACTACTAGGTAAGGATCTTTGGTTTATTGATTTTATGAACTACTTGGTTACTAATGAATTGCCTGCATAAGCTAAGAAAGTTCCAATTGATAAGTTGAAGAGTGACATTGAGTACTATATGTGGGATGACCTTTATTTGTGGAAATTTTATGTTAATCAAATAATTAAGAGATGTATACATGATTCTGAGTTTTATTCTACACTTGTATTTTGTCATGATCATTCTTATGGAAGTCACTTTGGACCTAAGAGAATATTAAGGAAAGTGCTTGATTGTGGTTTTTATTAGCCTATTTTACTCCATAATGCTTACATATTTTGTAAAATTATGAACAATGTCAAAAAAATAGGGAATTTAACTCGTAAATATGAGATCCTTTAATTTCCTATACTTTTTTATGAGGTTTTTTTTATGTATAGGGCATTAATTTTATAGGTATTTTTCCCTCATCTTTTAGCTTTGTTTACATTTCTCTTGCTATTAATTATGTTTCTAAGTAGGTGGAAGCTAAGGCCACCAAAATTAATAATTTTATAGTTATTATAGATTTTTATCAAGTTTTTTATTTTTAGCAGATTGGACATTCCATGTGCTTTAATTAGTGATCAAAGGACTCATTTTTACAATAGAGCACTTGAGGCTTTGTTGAACAAATATGGGACTTGTCATAGAGTTTCCACACCATATCATCCTCAAACAATGGGTAAGCAAAAATTTTTAATAAAGAAGTGAAGTTAAAAGAAAATTATGTAGCCTAATAGAAAAGATTAGAGCCTTAGATTAGATAATGCACTTTGAGTTTATAGGACCACATACAAAAATCCTATTAAGATGTCTCCATACCAAATTATTTTTAGGAAAGCATGTTATTTTTTGATAGAGTTGGAGCATCGAGCATTTTGGACTATAAAAAGGTGCAACTTGGATTTGAAGGTATGTGGAGAGAAAAAGAAACTACAATTGCAAGAATTATAGGAGCTTAAACATGAAGCCTATCAAAATTCAAGGCTTTATAAAGAAAAAATAAAGGCATTTCATGATAAGTTCATTTTTAGAAAAAATTTTAAGATTGGCTACAAATTTTTATTGTTTAATTTAAGGCTTAAGTTAATGTTGGGTAAACTTTATTCTTATTGGAATGGACCTTTTGTTATTACTAACATTTTTCCTTATGTGCAATTGAAATAAAGAGCTTGGACAACAACAAAGTGTTCAACGTTAATAGGCATAGGCTTAAACCATTTTATGAAGGCTTTTAAGAGCAATTGGTGGAAGTAATGGAGTTAGAAACCCCAATTTATTCTTGATGAAGGAGCTTGATTTCTAGGCAATGACATTAAAGAAAGACACTTCTTGGGAGGCAACCTAAGCCATTTTAGATTTCTTCCTCCTACCTTTCTTTTTTATTTTTCATGTTCTTTGTCTTTCTTGATATTATTTTTTATGATATCGATATATTTTATATTGAGGATAATATAAAATTTAAGTGTGGGGGAGACTTTTAGGATTTATTTTGATTTTTTGTGTTTTAAAAGTCTTCATGCTTTAAAAAAAAGAAAAATAGAAAAAATTATGTTTTTAACTTATTTTTTTAATCCTTTTTTAGTTATCTTAATGCTTTCCATTGATAAAGATTTTGCACTTTCATAAGTAAGATTCAATTAAAGTTAGATAGGATTCATAATATAATTGAATGAATAATTTTGCTTCTTATAAATTGATTGATGTAGTGATGTATTTTAAATTGATAAATTGAACTTGGTAGAATGACTTACCTTGTGAGATTTTGAGTTTTATGTTAAAAATTCATACTATTCTCTTTCTTTCTTGTGTGATGTTCTTTCATGATTTATTTCTCTAGAACTTACTTTGATTCTTTTTTAGATTACATTTTACACATGCAAGCACAAAAATGATAAATACATTCTTTTTTGTTTAAGATAGAGTCGTATAGCCAACCTTGAGTCTTTATCTTTTTTAAGCCTTTTTCAACTTTAATTCTTCTTTTCTTTGTTGATTAGCCTATGAGTAATTTTTCAATGAAAAACAAATATCTTTACCTAACTTTAGGGTTTAGTAAAGCATTTGAATTTTTATAAGATGGGCTCTTAAATAAATATAAGGGCGTGTGAGTTTATATGTTATGGAAAATCATTAATGGTTAGCTGAAAAAAGAAGAGAAGAAAATGAAAAGAAAAAAAAAGAAAAGAAAAAAAAGAAAGAAAATACAAAAAAAGAAAAAAGAAAAGAAAGAAAAAGAAAAAGGAAAGACAAAAAAGTTGATAAGTGTTTGAATTTTAATTTAGCTTATTGTGTTAAGTTTTAATTATTTATGATTTGCCTATATATTTTTCATTCAAGTACTTTATTAATTTCTTTGGTTTCTAACTTTTCATATCCTTATTTTTCCTCCCTATTTCCTAGCTCCATTACAACCTTGAATAAAGTCTTTTTTATTTGTATTTGTTCATGTGACTTGAGTAATGGAGATTAGATGATTAGCAAGCTTATGGTAGGACAATTTCATGGAAAGAACTTGAGTGAAACACTTACCCCAAGTGCTTGAAAGTTGAAAAGAGTGAATCTTATGAGAATCCATTAATTTGATCTACTCTTTTTGAATGAAGTTGCTATATTAGTTATTTTCAAGTTTGTCAAGATTTTTTTTTATGATATATTATGTTTCTTGCTAGCTTTTATTTGTCTCTTGCATGTGGATTTGTGATTTTGAAGTTTTTGACAATTATCGTTTAATTATTGTTTTACTTCTATTTTGTTCTTGTTTATTTCATTATTATCATTTTAATTTTATGCAACTAACCCCCTAATTTTGCATTCTGTTATTACATAATCTCTTATACAACAAATAGCATATTGATTCTATTTTTGCATAGCATTCTATTTTATTACATTTGCATCTTGTTTTCATTAGTTTCTTCATTTTCATTGCATCAATAAGTCAACAATTGTGTAGATATTGTTAGGAATTCATTTATGAAGGATAAAATCAAAGGATCACTAGGGGTATTGCTGGAAATCGTGCATCATACATGCACAGCGGAATAAAACCTTTTGCACGATTTCCACCAAGGATCCATGCGAATTTAGAATGCCATAGATTAGGGATTAGGGTTTATACCTTTCGGCAAAATTCTTCTGATCGCTACACCAAGTCCGATCTGCTTCCAAATCACGAACCGGAATGGAAACTAGTAAATCAGATCACCAGTACAACGTTTATGTGGCTGCACCTCTGTGGTATCCACACGAACCCGTGAATCACCGATGAATGTCTGCTACACTACCGGTTGGAATTGATCTCCTTAGACCTCGTAGTACTAGCTACGCCTCTTCAGAGATTTTGGTCAAGGAGAATGGCTAGGGTTTTTCTATGCTTTTACTTAGGGTGCGTGAAGAATAATAGTAATCCTATTATTACCCAATAAGCCTATTTAAATAGGTGCATAGAAAAACCTAACCTATTTGGGCCTTATTCCATGTATAATTATAGGCTTACTATTGGGCCTTATAATTATAACATGAATTCCCAAATATTAAGCCCGAACAATTTGGTCCATTAATTCCAAATTCACTAAGTTCTAAGTGTGCGACCCTACAGGCTCTCATTACGTTGGCAATGACCATTAATCATATTAATGATCATAAACAAAGATTGGTGTCTAGCAATACATCATTGTTACCCAAGTAATGAGAAAGTCGGTGATTTGACTAAACCTTTACACGTGATCATCATTTATGTCCTTTTGTCCTATACATCTAGATTGAGCATGAGACATGGACCGTGTCATTCCCGTATAGCCCAATCTTAAGGTTTCTTGATTCCTAAGTAAGCTGACTGAAACAAATGTAATCAACATCTCATGTCAATTCATCTGAGCATGGCCATGCATTTTCTCAGCTTTACTTAATCAAGGGGCCCATAGATGTTACTCCTATTATATAGGAGGGACAAATCCCATCTTATTCACACAAACCCCTCCGCATGATATGTGACATATCCAATATCTACCCTTGCATTCACTTAACCATTAGTGACATAGAATAGTATCAAAATATGAAACTCACATGTAGGGAACCCTGGTAATCTCAGGTCAAAGGACCATATTAATAATGATCACTAAGAACCACTTATGACACTCATATAACGATCCATGTAGTGTTCTTAATATGGGTCGGTCCAGTATACAAGTTCTCTAACTTGTACTCATGTGTAAACTTAATATCCCATATAAGTCTTCACACATGCTAGTCTTAACATATCAAAGCAACCTAATCCACAATGATATATGACTAAGGACATTTAAGAATACAATTATTCTAAGGTTATTATTATAATTAAATATATTACGCAGACAATATATATAAATATAATAATTGGAATTGCCATTAAAATAACATGATTCAAAATTACAATCACCAATATAATTGGTTTTAGGGCATATACACTAACAATCTCCCACTTGCACTAAAGCTAATCATCCATGTATCTAATACCTATGGATCTCATATGACTATCATGCTTTTGCTGCGTTAGAGCTTTTGTCAGTGGATCGGCGACATTGTCGTCAGTCGGTATTCTGCATATCCTGACATCATTTCTGTCAACAATATCTCTTATGAGATGATAGCTGACGGAGTATATGTTTGGATTTCTGGTGAGATCTAGGTTCCTTGGCTTACGCAATGGCTCCATTATTGTCACAATAGAGCTCTACTGGGTCAGCAATGCTAGGAACAACTCCAAGTTCATTGATGAACTTCTTAATCCAAACAGCCTCTTTTGCGGCATCTGATGCTGCAATGTATTCAGCTTCTATTGTAGAATCAGCCACTGTCCCTTGCTTTGAACTCTTCCAGGTCACAGCGCCACCATTAAGGCAAAATACATAACCTGACTACGACCTGAAGTCATCTTTATCGGTTTGAAAGCTAGCATCAGTGTAACCATTTACAATGAGCTCTTCCTCACCTCCATAAATCAAAAACATGTCTTTAGTTTTTCTTAAGTACTTAAGAATGTTCTTGACAGCTGTCCAGTGACTTTCACCAGGATCTGATTGGTATCTGCTCGTCATGCTTTAAAGCATACGAGACATCAGGACGAGTACATAACATAGCATACATGATAGATCCAATCGCAGATGCATAAGGGATCTTACTCATGCGTTGTCTCTCATACTCTGTGGAAGGACATTGAGTTCTTGAGAGACTTATGCCATGTGACATTGGCAAGAATCCTCTTTTAGAATCTTGCATGCTAAACCTTTTTAGCACCTTGTCGATGTACGTACTCTGACTTAGGCCAAGCAATTTTCTCGATCTATCTCTATAGATCTTGATACCTAATACATAGGAGGCCTCACCTAAGTCTTTCATAGAGAAACAATTTCCTAACCAAGTTTTTACAGACTGTAGTATAGGAATGTCATTTCCAATGAGTAATATGTCATCTACATATAACACCAGAAAGACTATTGTATTCCCACTAACCTTCTTGTATACACAGGGTTCATCTTCATTTTTGATGAAACCAAACTCTTTGATTGCATCATCGAAACGAAGATTCCAACTCCGAGAAGCTTGCTTCAACCCATAAATGGATCGTTGCAATTTGCAAACTTTTCCAGCATTTTCAAGGATTTACAAAACCTTCAGGTTGTGTCATGTACACATCCTCAAGAAGATTTCCATTAAGGAAAGCAGTTTTGACATCCATTTGCCAGATTTCATAATCATAATATGCTGCTATAGCTAGAAGAATCCTGATGGATTTAAGCATGACAACTGGAGAAAAGGTCTCATCATAGTCAATACCATGGATTTGTTTGAAACCTTTTGCAACCAATCATCCCTTAAAGGTACACACATTACCATCCATGTCAGTTTTCTTTTTGAAAACCCATTTGCACCCAATGGGTTTTACCCCTTCAGGTGGATCAACCAAAGTCCAAACTTGGTTTGAATACATGGAATCCATCTCTGATTTCATAGCTTCTAGCCTTTTCTCAGAATCTGGTCCCATCATAGCCTCTTGGTAGGTTTTGGGCTCATCTTGGTCCATGAGCAACACATCACCGTGATGAGTCACGAGAAAACCATATCTCTTGGGCTCACGACGTATCCTACTAGATCTACGTGGGTTCTGTGTTACATGAGCAGGTTCTTCCACAACTGTTTGTGGAACCGGCTCAGGTTCCATCTCAAGTTCAATGTTTTCTCGTTGATCTTGAATTTCTTCAAGTTCTATTCTTCTCCCACTGATTCTTTTAGAGATAAATTCTTTTTCTAGAAAGACACCAGTTCGAGCAATAAACACTTTTTGCTCGGTTGGATTATAGGAAATAATATCCTTTTGTTTCCTTAGGATATCCAACGAAAAAACATTTATTAGATTTGGGTCCAAGTTTATCAGAAGCCTGACGTCTTACGTAAGCTTCGCAGCCCCAAATCTTCATAAAAGACAAACTTAGGACGTTTCCCAGTCCATATCTCATATGGTGTCTTTTGAACTGATTTTGATGGAACACGATTTAGTGTGAAAGTTGCAGTCTCTAGAGCATGTCCCCAAAAGGAATTTGGAAGGTCAGCCTGACTCATCATTGACCGAACCATGTCTAACAAAGTTCGATTCCTCCTTTCAGAAACACCATTCCATTGAGGTGTTCCTGGTGGAGTGAGTTGTGATACAATGCCACACTCCTTTAATGATTAAGGAACTCTCGGTCTAAGTATTCACCACCTCGATCTGATCGAAGTGCTTTAATACTTTTACCAAGTTGGTTTTGTACTTCATTTTTGAACTCTTTGAACTTTTCAAAAGATTCAAACTTGTGTTTCATAAGAAACACGTAACCATATCTACTGAAATCATCAGTAAAAGTAATGAAGTACTGATAACCTCCTCTAGCTTGTGTGTTTAAAGGTTCACATACATCACTATGTATAAGGCCCAATAAATCACTAGCCCTTTCACCTTTCCCAGAAAAAGGAGCTTTAGTCATCTTACCTAATAAACATGACTCACATACCTCATATGATTCGAAATCAAATGAGTCCAAAAATCCATCCTTATGAAGTTTGGAGATGCGTGTCTCATTTATATGGCCTAAACGACAATGCCAAAGATAGGTTGGATTTGAATCATTAGTTTTGACCTTCTTCAGTGTTTATGTTATAGATTGGATTTTCAAGGTCCAGAACATAAAGACCATTCATTAATTGTGCACTGCCATAAAACATTTCATTTAAATAAATAGAGCAACATTTGTCCTTTATTATAAATGAAAAACCTTTCTTGTCTAAACAAGAAACAGAAATCAAATTTCTACTAACAGTAGGCACAAAATAACAATTGTCCAATTCTAAAACTAATCCACTAGGTAAAGATAAATAATAAGTCCCTACAGCTAATGCAGCTACTCTTGCTCCATTTCCAATGCGCAGGTCCACTTCACCTTTGGCTAATGATCTACTTTCTTTAAGATCCTGCACATTTACACAAATGTGAGTACCACATCCAGTATCTAATACCCAAGATGTAGAAGTAGATAAATTAACCTCTATAACATAAATACCTGAGTTGGAAGTCCTACTTTCCTTTTGCTTCTTAAGCTCTTCCAGGTAAATCTTGCAATTTCGCTTCCAATGTCCTGGTTCTTTACAATGGAAGCATTGTCCTTCCTTGGCCACGGCACCTTTGGGCTTCAGTGCAAAGGAACTTGACTTGGACTTTCCATTAGTCTTGTCCTTTTTCTTTTTATTCTTGGCCTTAGACTTGCCCTTTCCTTTGCCCTTTTGAACCATCATAATGGAATTGGGCTTGGACTTTTTCAAGTTTTGCTCAGCAGTTCTCAACATGTTAAGCAGTTCAGGCAAAGTCTTATCAATTTCGTTCATGTTGTAATTCATGACGAATTGACTATAGCTCTCAGGCAACGATTGCAGAACTATATCAGTGGCCAATTCTTGCTGCAAAGGAAAACCCAATCTTTCAAGGCTATTAATGTACCCAATCATTTTAAGTACATGTGTAGTAACGGGTGTTCCTTCAGCCATCTTACACTGAAACAATGCTTTAGATACATCATATCTCTCATGTCTTGCTTGCTCTTGGTAGAGCTGTTTAAGGTGATCAATCATATTGAACGCCTCCATGTTCTCATGTTGCTTCTGAAGTTCAGAGTTCATGGTAGCAAGCATGAGACAACTGACATCCAGAGCATCTTCTAGATGCTTCTTATAAGCATCCTTTTCTGCTCGAGGAGCATTAGCAGCAGGCTCATTTGGAGTAGGTTGCTCTAGGACATACTACTTTTTCTCATGCTTGAGGACAATCCTCAAGTTTCGATACCAATCGAGAAAATTCAGTCCCATTCAGCTTATCCTTCTCAAGGATAGATCGCAGTGATAAATTTGATGCATTTGATGCCATGGTTATCTACAATAGAAAAATATGCAAAATGAGAATCATGTATTTCATTTATTTAATAAGGTCTTTTATTAAATAATACTCCCACTATTTTTTCTCAAAATAATAGCCCTCACTATTATTTCAGAAAATCGTAGCGTTTGAGATTTTCTAGTGGGCCAAGATCTATATTTCACCTAGACTTAAGTCAGCTTTGGCTGATCACTCAAGTTTTGGCTATTTAGGTAGGCAACTCCTTGCCAATTACATCTTATGCAACTCTTGGATAGTTGGGTGAACAAAACTTGTTCAAATCCATCTCATGGACTTAAGCCCAACTCCATGCCTCTAGGCCCCAATCCTATTGAGATGGCCTAGTTAAGTCAAAAACCCAATTATTGGCATTTGGATATCACTATTATCCTATTGTGTCTCACCAAGATAAACTAGGTACTTTGCTTTGGCAAACCTGCCTTATGTTGATCAAGGCCTTGACAAGTGCCATTCATTGGAAGGCATCACTTTTATTACTGACTTAATATTTGCATTGAGGGATTTAAATGTTTATTTAGATCTCACCATTATTTGCCATCATACATGCCTATATCTAACATATCATATACATTAATATAAAGCATGCAATAAAGCATAAAATAAATGTGCATAGTTATGGCCCAACTATATTGGTTTTCCCAAGCCAATGAGAAAACCAAAAGGTCAACCTAGGGTAAAGATATCTTCTTTAAGCATCTTCCACGATTGTCTTCATATTGATTTTGGCTCCTTGTCTCCATGGCAGCAAGCTCCAGGCTTAAACATATTGTACATTTGAAAGTAAACTATTCTAACTTTACAATACATAATGAAGGAGAAAACTCGAGTTACATTCGAGGGGAGTAAGGTGAGAGAAAGAATGTACAACTAGAATTTATAGAGAAAGGCACGACATGCAGGCCGTATTTAATTACTTTAAAACCAAAACCAATAAATGAAATATAACCATACATTATGGTGTAAGGGCCATAACTATGCATCATGCAGCAAACATCACATGTAAGCATACAAACAACCATAGGTATTTATTGAAATTGATCTTGTTTCCAATTTTAACTTGTTTAAAATTAGAAGGTTATGAAAAGATTGATTTTAAAACGCAGCTTAGATTCAGGCTATCAATTATTGCTACGCAGAGTTAGTATGGCGGTCCCGCTAGCCGGTTAGCGGGCGGGGGTCGAAGGGGGGCCGCCCCTTGCGGGGGTGAGGGGGCGGAGCCCCCTTCCAAAAAATTTGTATCCATCTTACATTCAAAATTTTGAAGACTTTCGGGCAAAATCCAGAAAATTTTGAACGTTTCGATTTCTGTTTTAACCATTAAAACAATCGGCCAAAATTAGAATTTATCAAGAACCCTAATTCCAGAACTGTTCCGAAATCCTACTTCTTGATGTTTCGCCATATTAACTCAAACATTAGTCAATGTTCTATTTAATTTAATCTCATTAAATGAAACAGAATGCATACATCACATGTATACAATCAAACATGTTTCTGTTCGAATTTTAATCTCATTAAAATTGAAACCTTCATCAGCTACGTTTCCAATTTTTAATCTCATTAAAACCGAATCATTAATTATGTATGTTTCAATCTAATTTTAATCTAATCAAAATCGATTCATCAACATACAAAATTACATTGATCCAGAACCCTAATTGCATCATGCATGATCTGATTAAACACAAATTATCCAGATTTAATCGCATAACACAGAAAACTAATCTATGGATTCGCAAGCGGCACTGATACCATTGCTGGAAATCGCGCATCATACATGCACAGCGGAATAAAACCTTTTACACGATTTCCACCAAGGATCCATGCGAATTTAGAACGCCATAGATTAGGGATTAGGGTTTATACCTTTTGGCAAAATTCTTCTGACCGCTACACCAAGTCCGATCTGCTTCCAAATCACGAACCGGAATGGAAACCAGTAAATCAGATCACCAATACAACGTTTATGTGGCTGCACCTCTGTGGTATCCACACGAACCCATGAATCACCGATGAATGTCCTGCTACACCACCGGTTGGAATTGATCTCCTTAGACCTCGTAGTGCTAGCTACGCCTCTTCAGAGATTTTGGTCAAGGAGAGTGGCTAGGGTTTTTCTATGCTTTTACTTGGGGTGTGTGAAGAATAATAGTAATCCTATTATTACCCAATAAGCCTATTTAAATAGGTGCATAGAAAAACCTAACCTATTTGGGCCTTATTCCATGTATAATTATAGGCTTACTATTAGGGCCTTATAATTATAACATGAATTCCCAAATATTAAGCCCGAACAATTTGGTCCATTAATTCCAAATTCACTAAGCTCTAAGTGTGCGACCCTACAGGCTCTCATTACAGTTGGCAATGACCATTAATCATATTAATGATCATAAACAAAGATTGGTGTCTAGCAACACATCATTGTTACCCAAGTAATGAGAAAGTTGGTGATTTGACTAAACCTTTACACGTGATCATCATTTATGTCCTTTTGTCCTATACATCTAGATTGAGCACGAGACATAGACCGTGTCATTCCCGTATAGCCCAATCTTGAGGTTTCTTGATTCCTAAGTAAGCTGACTAAAACAAATGTAATCGACATCTCATGTCAATTCATCTGAGCATGGCCATGCATTTTCTCAGCTTTACTTAATCAATGGGCCCATAGATGTTACTCCTATTATATAGGAGGGACATATCCCATCTTGATCACACAAACCCCTCCGCATGATATGTGACATATCCAATATCTACCCTTGCATTCACTTAACCATTAGTGACATAGAATAGTATCAAAATATGAAACTCACATGTAGGGAACCCTGGTAATCTCAGGTCAAAGGACCATATTAATAATGATCACTAAGAACCACTTATGACACTCATATAACGATCCATGTAGTGTTCTTAATATGGGTTGGTCCAGTATACAAGTTCTCTAACTTGTACTCATGTGTAAACTTAATATCCCATATAAGTCTTCACACATGCTAGTCTTAACATATCAAAGCAACCTAATCCATAATGATATATGACTAAGGACATTTAAGAATACAATTATTCTAAGGTTATTATTATAATTAAATATATTACGCAGACAATATATATAAATATAATAATTAGAATTGCCATTAAAATAACATGATTCAAAATTACAATCACCAATATAATTGGTTTTAGGGCATATACACTAACAGGTACAATCTAGTTGTGGCACTATCTACATTATTATTATAGCAACTAGTATTTTGAACTAATTTTAGTGCATTACGATGTGCACATCAAAATTTTAGTGCCGTTGCCAAGAATCCTCTTGAATTTATCTTTTGCTACATATTACTAGTAATATATTACACAATTATTCAAGTACTCTAGTTAATAGTTGCATATTTTAGTGTCTCACTTTGATCATTGCTATTTTTGTTATTTTTAATTTTGTTGTTGTTGTTTTTAATATTTTTATGTTTGATTCTACTATTTTTAATTCTTTCATATTTGGTTTTTCTATTTCCAAGCTTGTTAATTTTGGTTTACATATTAAAAATATCTATGATGACATATTTGCTGAATTTCCTGAAATTTCTCAATTTATGGATTGTGTAGATGACCATGAATGCACTTGTAGACATAATGGTGTTAAGTATGATATTTAAGTTGAAATTTTTGCATTTTTAGGTGTTCAAAACAACAATGCTATTTCAAAAATTACAAGAAAAAAAAAGATGAGGAGGACATTCCAACTTTAGAACTAAAAAAGTGCTTTTACCTTGATCATTCTCACTCTCACCATTTTATTGAATATGTTGAATTTGTTTTACTAATTGAAGTTGAAAATTTAAGAAACAAGAATGATTTAAGAATAGTACTTGGCACATTTATGGTGGATGATTCAAATTTTCATAACATCTCTTTGATGGATCACTGAAAGGTTGGAAATGTGGAAGCAAAGGAGATAGTTAATCCTCATATAGATCTTGGGTGAAGAATTGAACATGATTTCTAGCTAAAGACATTAAAGAAAAGCACTTCTTGCGAGGCAACTCAAGCCACTTAGATTTGTTTTCTCTTACCCTTCTCTTTTATTTACATATCTTTTATCCTTTTTGATGTTCTTTTTGATAATATTAATATGCTTTATGTTGATGACAATGTAAAATTTAAATGTGGGGGGAGACTTTAGGATTTACTTTATGCTTTGTGTTTTCTTTCAAAATGCTTTCAAAATTTTATGCTTTCAAAAAAAAATTGAAAAAAAAATTGAAAAAAAAATTATGTTTTTCACTTGTTTTTAAGTCACTTTGAGTCCTTTTTAGTTGCTTTCCATTAATGAAGATTTTGCACTTTCATGAGTAAGATTCAATTGAAGTTATATAGGATTCATAACATAAATGAATGAATGATTTTGCTTCTTGAAATTAATTGATGTAGTGATAGATTTTGAATTGGTAGATTGAATTTGATAGTATGACCTACCTTGTGAGATTTTGAGCCTTTTGTTGAATATTCATACTATGATATTATCTTTCCTTCTTGTGTAATGTTCTTGCATGACTTGCTTCTCTAGAACTTGCTTTGAATCTTTTTAAGATTATATTTTGCACATACATGCACAAACATGATTAAGGCATTCTTTCTTTCTTTGAAGCTAAATCCATAAAGCTAACCTTAAAGTTTTTATCTTTGTTAAGCCCCTTGAGCTTTTATTACCTTTTCTTTATTAATTAACCCATGAGCATATTATTTCAATGAAAAACAAATGTCTTTGCCTAACCTTAAAGATTAGTAGAATATTTGAATTTTTATAAGATGGGCTTCTGAATAAGTGTGGGGGTGTACAAGTTTATATATTGTGAAAAGTCATTATCAAAGGTTAGTTCAAAAAAAAATAAAGAAAATAAAATAAAATAAAATAAAAAAATAAAATCAAAAAGAGGGAAAGAAAAGTGAAAAAAAAAGAATAAGGCAAAAAGAAAATTAAAAAAAGGAGAAAAAAATAAAGAAGTTAATGAGTATTTGAATTTGAATTTGGCTTAATGTTAAGTTGTACTTATTTATAATTTACCCACGTGTTTTTGATTCAATTGCTTTATTAATTTCTTTAGTTTCTAACCTTCCATATCCTTACTTTTCCCTACCCTTACCGTAGCCCCATTACAATCTTGAATAGAGTCCTTTTAATTTGTGTTGTGCATGTGATTTGAATAGTGGAGATTAGGTCACTAGCAAGCTTATGGTAGAAAATTTCATGGAAAGAACTTGAATGAAACCCTTTACCTTAAGCACTTGAGAGTTGGAAAGTGAATCTTATGAGGAATCTACTAATTTGATCTACTTTTTTTGAATGAAGTTTCTATGTTAGTTAGTTTTAAGTTTGTGAAAAAATTTCTTCATGATGTGTTATGTTTCTTGCTTTCTTTGATTGGTTCTTGCTTATAAATTTATGAATTTGAAGTTTTTGAAAAGTAAAGTCTTTTATGTCTTAGTTTTAAATAAAGTTTTAATTTGACCGAGGACGTACAAAGGATAAGTGTGGAGGAATTTGATAAAAAAATATTTATTATTTTATTTTCCTATATTTTATATCTCTTAGGTGTTATATTTACTTATTTTCACCTATTAGGCCTTGTTTTATAATTTGTGGTTACTTTTACAATATTGTGAATTTATTCGGTAAATGTTAGGTTTTGACACTATTTCTATTTTTCAATCATGTCTTAGGCTCTGGAAGCTGGATTGAGGTAAACTTTATATTAATGGAAAGTTAAAAGAGAAAACTACAACTTTTATATTTTGGTCCAAGCCTAGTTTGGACTTTTTCAAGCCTTTATTTGGCCGAGAAGCTGAAACTCTATCTTTGTCCTAACTAAACCTATTTTTGTATTTAGGCCATATATACAGTTATAGTGTTCCGATTAACCTAAAACTAATGCCCAAATTCTCAGAAGACACAGACCTACAACTTTCATGCTTATGGATTTTCTAAATTTCATCGATTTCATAGTCTTATTCTACTTGGAAGATAGGCCTGCGGGAATTTGTTGATGCAATTCTTAAATTTAATTGATTTGTAAAAAATAGGTTTGGACTTATAGAAATTAGGAAAGGCTTATTATTATAATCCTAAGAGTCATTTAATCCTAGTCCAATAAGGTTTTAGGCTAATTAGATTATATAAATATGTAAGAGAGCTAAAGAGATTTCTAGATTTAGACTTTTACACAGAGTTCAGCAGCAAAGTTTTTTTTTCTTTCTTTTCTTGTTTTCTTGTTTTCAAGCCATGGAAGGTTAAATATTCTTGGTCGATTCAAGGATTGTAAAGCTATTCTCTTCAAGGATTATGAAATCTTAATTAGTAATGTTGATTTCTTCCTATTGATTTTCCTCTTTCTCCAATTGTTTATGCTAAATTATTGAATTTGCTTGTGTTAAGTGCTGATTTGGTATAATTGGTACTCAATCTTATGATTTCTATTCTTTTGCTATTTGAATGTGAAATTATGGTTGGTTAATCATGGTTTTACATGTTAGGACAAAGGGTTAGGGGATTACTTTAGTGATATTTGATTTAATTTTCTAAATCAACTGAATTCTATCTTTAGCTTAATTTTGATCTAGTTTGGGGATTATGGTGATTGCTTAATTCATCTACTAATCTTAATTGACCAAACTTTAGGTGATTGTTTAGTGTAGGATTCGTGAATTATTACAGGGATTCTAGGTAATCCAAGGTTAAAAAGTCAATTAGAGCAATTAAATATTTTGTGATCTAGGATTAATTCACATTAAAAGCTATCATATCCTTGAATTAGTTGTATTTCATATATTGATTTCTTTTTGTTTAATTATTGTTTAACTTCTATTTTTTGCTTGTTTATTTCATTGTTATCATTTTAATTTTGTGCAACCAACCCTCCAATTTTGCATTCTATTATTACATAATCTCTCATACAACAAACAACATATTTATTTTATTTCTGCACATCATTCTATTTTATTACATTTGCATCTTGTTTTCATTAGTTTCTTTCATTTTCATTGCATCAATAAGTCAACAATTATGTAGATATTGTTAGGAATTCATTTAGGGAAGATAAAATCAAAGGATCACTAGGGGTGCAACCTAGTTGTGCCACTATCTACATTATTATTGTAACAACTAGTATTTTTAACTAATTCTAGTACATTACGACATACACATCACACCATTATTAGCCTTTTTTATTTATGCATACCATTTAACATATCTCATACATTAAATAAAGTATAAAATAAAAATGTAACTAACTACCTAGATCCTTTTAAGCCAATGAGAGGATCAACTAATCGACCTAAGATGCATCAACTTCTCCTTCCTTGGTGATCCTCATATGGATTTCTCGTGATTTTGACTCTTCCAAGGATGTCATATATGATTTACATTACATTCAATATAAGAAACCTCGAGATATATTTGAGGAGAGTTAGATAAGAAGAGAACATACAAGTAAGAAAAATATAGAAAGAGGCATGACACGTAGGTTGTATTTTAATATTACAAAAAAAAAAAATTCCAATCACATTGGACTACAAAGGTTGTACTATACACCATATATCATGCAACACATAAAGGTATACAAATATTACAAGAGAAAATACTGACAATTTTAAATTTTGAAATTTAAAATCTTTATTAATCTCTTTGATTTTAAAACAAGTTTAAATTCTAATTTCAAATTATGGCCTGTTAGAAATTATTCTAAAATAAATATTTTATTTTTCAAACTTACACCAATTCTTGATGTCTTATTGCCAATCCTAATTCCATGACTAAAACCCAATATATAACAAAATTGTAATCATGACTTCCATTTTATTACGAAATCAAATAAAACGGAATTAATTTCATATTTGCTAACATGAAATCATTTTCTAAAATTGATTATGGTTTCATGTAAAATGGTTTCCATGGTTTCACTTTTTCCAGAACAAATCTCTTCACATGAAAATTGATTTAACATGAAATTGATTTCATGTTTTACGAAATCACCCAAAAGGAAAATTTTACTTTATCACGTGAATTCGTAACGTGAAAACACTTTACACGCATAACAAAAAGGCAATTGCTCAGAAACATCAAGTTTCAAAACATATAATCATCATCACGATTTCCTGGTAAAGCAAAACATGTTAGTTCCTTTGTAACATTTGCGAGACAATCTCACATAAGACGGAATTTCAATTAACAACGAAAAACGAATCTGATTTCATTAAGATCACGAAATCCAATTAAAAACATGAAAATCCATTAACAGCAAAACACGGAATCCGATTCCAATTTTCATTTTACCATTTTGTGATAATAAAAATGATTCTATTGTATATATATATATATATATATATATATATATATATATATATATATATATATATATATATATATATATACAGGCGCGCGCGCGCACACATTAAATTAAATAAAACACGTAATCTAGCTCATGATTTCCCAAGTGGCTTTGATACAATTGTTGGGTTTCAAATCAAAAAAGCACAGCGGAAAAATTAAATATTTTATTTTGAAATTCACCAAAGATCCAAGCGAAAGAAACATAAACAAATATTAGTGTTTTACCTTAATTTCAATTACTAATGTGATCACAAATGCATGAATAGTAAATGTCAAACAATAATTGATCACAATTAGATCTTATCACAAATAAATGAATACGATTATTATGTCATCCAAAAGACAATATCTCTATGATATCCACACGAATGATCAAATACTCCGATTTAGTCAAATGGGATTACTCTCTCTCTTAACATACTACTAGCGATGGGATTTTTCTAGTTATGGATCAATATCTCATAAAAACCTTATGGCACTTTTTGTCTCATAAATAATGGTTGTAAGGTTTTCTAATCCTATATTGATCTCTAGCTAGAACAACCTTAAGAAAGAAAATAAGTGGGCTTTGATTATTGACCAAGCCCAAACAGGACTTTAGTTAATAATAAGCCCACATCTAGTGTCCCCTAAGTATAGCCTAATCATATTATGCTATTAGTTAATGAAGTCCAATCATATTGAGACCATCAATTAGTTAATGAAGTCCAATCATATTGAGCCCATCCTAATTGGAAGCCTTAACCTGACTAAAATTTTTTAATTACATTATGATCCTAAAATTTGACATGATCTTTATGTGTGACCCTATAAGTTTTCATTACAATAGTAGTGATCTTAAAATTCTATTTTAAAATCATAGAAAATGAGTGATATCTAGCAATACATCATACTACCTAAGTAGTGAGAATGTTAGTGATTTAACATAATCTTTTTGTGACTAATTTTCCATATAGTTTAGATCTTTTCATCCTAGGCATCTAGATTGAACTTGAGGCACGGAATGTATCACCTTCTTCATAATAAAATCTATATATTTCTTAATTCCTTGGTAGACTAACTAAAACAAATGAATCAATATCACATATTAATCTATTTAAGCATTGTCATACATTTTATGGTTACAATTAATCAAAGGGCCCATATATATCACTTCTCTTACATAAGAAAGATAAAATCTCATCTAAATCACTTACATCCCTTTGCATGATTCATGATATGCCCAAACATGACCTTTTAGGCCAACCTTATTTCAGGTGGCATTTGATAGTGTCAAAGTATATGATTCCTTATGTAGAGAACCGTAATAACTTTAGGTCAAATGATTACATACATCATTATCATTATAAGAATTATATATGATATTTACATAATGATTCATATAGCATTCTCATGGCAGGTAAGTCTAGTACTTTTGTTCTCTAACATATACCCATAAGTTAACTTGATATCTTATACCATGACCAGGATCATCAATTAACATACATAGTAGTTTGATATATTATTGTTATCCTAGTTTGTAATAATACTTAACTAGGTCATTTTAGAAATAATAAAAAATATTTCAAAAATAATTATTATATTTACTTCTTTTACACAAATAAAATATTAAAGATAATAATTGGAATGCCTTTATAAAGAAAATGTAATATAATGTATGGAAATATAATTATCCTATGATTGACTATTAGAGCATACACTAACATAACCAAGGAGGTACATATTAGATCACCAATATAATAGGCCTTATGCTATGTTTGCTACTCATGTTACCAAAAGGGTTCATTCCATCGATGCAAAATACAAGGTTAAGGTTTCTTGGTTTACTACCAAATGTAAGGAATAATGTATCAAGTATCCACCATTAAAAAGAATCAATTAGATGCCAAATCTTGCCATTAGATGGTGTTCATTTTGCATACTATGTTAAGTTCTTGGCATCCATTACATTGGCAAAATTTGTTTAAATGTTGGCATTATTGGAATAGACTACAACATCTTAATTGAAGCTCCTTTACTATTACTACCATCATTCTTCCACATTTTATAACATAGTGCCCTAGATTTTGGGCACTACTCTAGATCTATGTTCTTATTTTGATATAGTATGCAATCATGAGGACAAGTATGTATCTTCTTATACTCCATACTCATTAGTTACATAACTTTCTTGACCTTATAATTATAGTTTAATAACTCATTATCTTCGAGGAGTATTTTTTTCAATAATTGTAGTAATGGTGTGAAGCTTTTATCACTTTAATCATTCCCTATTTTTAAGTTAAACAATCTCATCACAAAAAATCATGTAAATTTGGTATAAATTAGATACAAAAAGCTTCTTCATATCACTGAACAACTTATGAAAGACATGCGGGCATTGATGAATTATCTTCAACATCATGAACTATATTCTCTAATTGATCATCTACTTTCACATCTATGTGATCATCCTTGTGAGCTTTCTTATCTCTATAAGTGAGAGATGAACTAAACAATTCATCTTCCCTATTTCATATCTATCACTTATAACCCTAGTCAATGCTATTGAAAAATAAATGTGCTCCTATCCTTACTAGATTGAGCATCCTAACACAGATGTATTCCCTATTAGGATAGAATATAAGCTTATTACTAATTTCCTTCTTTTTCTTTTTCTTTATAGAAAATCTAATAAATTCACTAACCTTTTTTTCCATATTCAAAGGTCAAATGATTAGCAAACATCCATCCATAACTATGATTGCCTAATTTGAAATAGAAATGCAACAAATACATAATAAATCCACATATCAAAGAAAAATAAGTGAACAAAATAAGAGTTTTAATGAAATTGCTAATATATCAACACCCAGTTCATCCAAAACCTTAGAAAAAGAAATCAAACGCATAAAATCTAAATCTATATTTAAATTAAATAGTCATAGCATTATAATGTCCTTCCTTGTGATTAAAAGAAAAATGAGGATCATGAATGCACCTTTACGCATTGAAGAAATCTTTAACGAGTTAAGGGATGAACAAAAAATTGAACACGAGTTTTTTTAAACTTCGATGGGAGTATCTCCTTAGCGTAGAATGAATTTTGAAAGAAAAATCAAAGAACTCTAGACTTTACTCTTTAACACCAAGTCAAAGATTACCTTTGATTTCAACTTTTATCCTCATTTTCTTGAATCATTTCGAAAGTAAAATAATGTCATTAGATATCCTACATTGGTTATATACTAAAACTGATGTTTGATATCCAATGTTTGATGTAAAACTTTTAAGGGTTGAATACAACACATCGATTAATAAATAACTATCATCTTAAATATTTTCCATATTGATTTAATATAAACAACCAAGATAGTTTCATAGTTTTTTATTTTAGAATAATAAGTACCAGAATATGAGAAATATAGTTTAATACATTGATTATTATAATAAGTCAATGTCATAACATAAAGACATTGAGTCTTAAAAAGAAACCAAAGTGGTTTATGTATTTTTTTTTACAAAACATTGAAATATTCTATTCTTAACAAAAAAATTTATACTTAACAAAATGTTTTGTTCTTCACACACTTATACATAGAACAAAGACACTTAATAAAATTTTTTGATTGAATAGTTATTTTTAGATATTTTAAAGAGAAAGAAAGTGGTATTTTTAAGTCATTATAAATTGAAATGATTATCTATCAAAAAACAAAAAGCTTTCTAAATGTAGAAAATTGGAAATGTAAATAAAGAAATATATGACAAAGAAAATAATGAAAAATTATGAAATTGCAATTTTATTTAATTTCCTTAAACTTCTTTACATTTTTACATTGATAAAATATAATAAACGACTGACTTTTTATTGCATATATATCATTACATTATTAATTAATAAAATAAACAATCAATGTTGTATATATAGTGTATAATAGGCATGATGATTTCAGTATAACAGGCATGATGATTTCAGTCATCAAATCATCATACCTATTATATAACATATATACAACTTGGGGTTGTACTTGTGGTATATAAATTGGTAGTACAACATATACACTGAAACACTAATAATTAAATAATCAATTCTCCATACTTGAGCACTTTTAAGTTAAAGAGGACTTGAATCATCATGCTTATTTTTAGTTTGGTAATACTAAGATAAAAGCCTTCCTCCACCATTGTGGAGACATTGGTGTTAAAGGAGGATCCCATCTTAACAATAAAAACACACTATTCTTCATCATCATATTCCATGAATTATTGGTCTAAGAAATACATTTGCCTCTATTATTAATTTTAGAGTTTGGAATGAATTCAAGGATAGCCTTATCTTCTATCTCAAGAAGCCTATTTAGAAATGTTGCAAAACTTATTAAAGGACTTACCTCTTCTCTAGCATCTCACATTTCATATATTTGTCTTTTATTATATAGCTGCCTTCTTGAGTTTTTCAATGCCATACCCTTTATCTCTCATTAGAAAATAAGTAATATTAGTTTATTCTTTTAATCGACATGGAAAGTTAAAATTATTTTAAAAAATGGCATCACACCATTATATATATTAGTTTTCACTATAACCAATGTAAATATAGCAACACTAAAGGGCAAACACACTATTGGCTTTGAAATTTGAATAATTCCACTTTTGGATTCTATAAGAAACTATGCAACCCTATTTGTTTTTGCCAAAATTTCATACTTTTGATCAGTTTGGATTTTCATAGGTAATTTTACATACAATTTTTTGGTTACTCCAAAATTCCATTAAGCTTTGATTTTTGGGTACTGTTAGAAATACTTTAATTTTCCCAGAATAACTTCTTATGGATTCTTCATCCATCAAAATTAATGGGTCTCTCTACTAATTACCACTAATAAACACTATCTGATTTGATTCTAATGATCTTAACTTATTGTATTTTTATTGGGTATTATATACCGCTAATGGTAGTGAGAAGGCGATGGATAGAAGGTGAAAAAGGTTAAGCATTATGCCAAGGTTTCAACTTTGAGTTTCTTAGCTAAAGGAACTAAAAGAAAAGACTTGGGTCCATTGAAGAGAAATCAGAGGAAGGGGTATATTCTAGTCTTAATATTTGACATGTGGTTTGTAGTTGTGGGACCTCACGCTTGTGATAGAAATTTGAAGTGTTCTTTCTAACTTAAATTGTTGCCCCAAATCCAAAATATTGTTGTGGTCGAAGCAAAGTTTTTAAAAAATATGATATGCTATTTAAGTTAAATACTCTTAACAAATTGGCAATAATTTTGTTTAGAGGAGAATCCAACCATAAATTAACTTAAATTGGCCCACTAAAAATAGAAAGAGTTACAAGTGACTTGTGTGTTTTATCTTCTAAAAATAATTGGAAAAAACTTTACACAATTATTGGATCAAATTTAAGTTCAATTAAAAAGATGCCAACTTGTATTTTATGCATTAAATTTACTTATATTTAAAATAATATGTTACATTACTTTTAAATTTATGGGATTGCTAATTTTTATATATGGATGTAAATGTTAGCAACTTATAATTTTTTATTTGAATGAAATATTATACCACTAATTTAATGATAATAAAATAAAACAAAAATTTAAGTAACAAAGAAATATTATTTAAAATATTTAAATTAACTCTACTTATTCTCTCTCATCTCTACGATAAATATACTTATTAAATATATAAAGAATTAATGGTAATAATAAATTAATTATAATATTTTTGTTATTTTATTATTTTAAATTAGTAATATAATTTTTTCATTCAAATAAGTGAGTGAAGATCTCATATGAATAAGGAAGCTAACAATCCTTCAAATTTTTGATGAAACCACAATCAATTTCCAATTATTGCAAATTAAATATAAACTACGTAAAATATATATTAAATTAAAAAATGAATCTGTTTTTGCCAAATCACTTCGTGGAGAAGATGCATCGGGTCATAGTTGACAATTGAACAATTCGGATATGAATCTATGGAAGGGAGGATCTTTTGCTCAAATTTGAGAAATTCTTACATTATGAATGTATATAACGTTATAGGTTTTAATTCAATATCGTAACTATAGTTATTTAGTGTATCTAATAATTTAAATGAGTAGGCTTATTAATTCTCAATTTACCATAAGTTTTTCATATAATTTTTTATTAATAAAATTCATGAAAATGCAATAATTTAAATATTTGAATGACTAAATACAATAATTATAGTTATTATTATTATTACATTAAAATTTATGAAAAATTTAAAAACTAAAAATAATTTAAAATAATTTTCTATATATACAAAATATACATTTAAGAATTTTTCCTCAAATTAGGATCCGTCAACTAACCTAATTTGTAGTTTTCATATCAATAATTACACTTCGCATAAGGAGTTACCTCTCAAAATGAATTTATTTGAAAGAATTTGTGCAAAAAGTATTATGAGAGTGTTAAATGTAGTATTTGTTGAGTTAAAAATGCAAATTCGATCGAGAAAACTAATCACAACCATTTATTTAAATGACTACTTTTAACAGGTAGTTCACTATATATATAATTCTTTATAAATTCCTTCCAATAATTGTCTATTTAAAATAAATCAGCATAAAACCAAATCCGAAACAAGGGGAGAATAATTACCAATTAAACTATATATAACGACTGCCACATCATCTTTCGCTGACAAATTCTTCTACCATGTGATTGGTCAAACTTTCAAGTATTCAGTCTACTTCTCTCAATCGACTAACTTATTGTCAAAGCTTTTCTGTTCATACTTTCTTACCATCCAGTTGCCCCAAGTTTTCGAAGAATAACAGAATACGTACATCTCTGCCAACTGTTATTTTTCGTTCAGCACTAAAAATTGCGTGGTACCATTTTCAAGTAGTGAAGAATAAAATTTGAGTCTATTTTTATCTCAAATTTCAGTCAATTCAAAAAAATTATAGATCATGATTTAAAGTCATATATGAAAATTTGTGAAATCTATAAGAAATCTAATGTTCAACTTTCAAGTTGAAAAAAAATATTTTTTTAAAAATATTTTTTTAAGCTCTTGATTGAAATTAAATGTTCAACGTCCAAATTGGAAAGAAAATTTTCAAAGCCCTCAAGTAAGATTAATTTGAAGAGAATGATAAGAAAAAAATATATTTTATTTTTTTATGAATTACAAATTAAAAATTGACTCACATTTCTAAAATCATCAAAATAATCACCCTAAAATAATTTCTCAAGAAACTTATCTCGTAAAAAATTATACAACCATGTAAGTGTACTTTTGGTCAACATTGATTTCAATAAATGGCAACACTAATTTTGATCCCGTGATTCTCGGGCTTAGTCACTAATATATAAATAAATATATTTATATATTGAATTGACATTATCAGATTTAATATCAAAGAATTATAATTAAAATATAAAATTATATTTTTTAAATAATTATATGATCATTTTAAATAATTATATAATTTTTATTAATGCTTTAATTCTATTTATCAATATAAAATTTGATGATCACATTTCCCTTATTTCACTTTTTATATAAACATTTTATTTCACTTAATATATTTATTTGATCATCAATATATGTAATGTGAAGTTTATGTGCACTATGTTTCGGTAAACTATGAAAGATTTACCTACCTGTATTAAGCTTTAACAAAGGAACCGATAAAAGGTTAGCGGCTGGCTGATGGCAATAATATTTGTTAAGGGGCATTGTGTGGTTGTGCTTCTTTGTTTAATCTGTATAACCAAGAAGCAGACTTAAATTTACTATGTGTTCCTTTTGGCTCCATTTATTTTCACAGAATATTTTTAATAGAAATATAATTATAAATAATTAAGATAATAAAAAATAATTAATATATTCAATGCTAAATATAATAAATTTGATAAAAGATAAATTTTTTTCTTCATCTATCGACTCTTTACTAAGACAATCAATTTTTTTAATCATAAAATATTAAGATACATGATATTCTTCCACTCATATATAAAAAAATAAATTTTTTTATTAAAATTATCTTCTAAAATTCTGTTTATTTTTCAAAAAAATATTTTTATAGAAATTTTTTTGATAAATAAATAAAGGAGTTTCATATACTTATATACCTTATGATTAAAAAAATGATATCTAAAATTATAGTAACAAAAAAATAATTACTACTTTGAAAAAAAATATTTGTCTTCTACCACATCCTTTATATTTAACATTGAATATATAAATTATATTCTATTATATTGATGTTTTATAACTATATTTTTACAAAATAAATTTTAACCAAAATAAATAGAACTTTATCAACATTTTAGTAATATAATAACACATAATATTATTTTAAGAATTTAATTTTTCATCATATTTAGAATTTAAATTTAGAATAGAGCATACTTGTATTAAATAAATTATTATTTCTATCATTCTAAAAAAATGAAACTTTAAGAATCTTAATAGTTGTCAAGAGTTATTAGTTTAAATAACATTCGATAATTTTTTAAATTTTTACGCCTTTTATTATATTAAGAATTTAATTTTTAATTTATATATATATATATATATTTAATAATTTAATCACTCTTAAAGAGAAAAAATTCAATACATATCTTCTAAAATTTATTCACCTTTTGAAAAATAAAATTGAGAGCTATTTATAGTTGTACAGGTAGATTAATTGAATAAAAAATTTGGATGACGCCTCAAATCGGTAAATGAACTTTACTGTTCCCTATGCGATATTAGTTGCGTCTAGTTCGGTACATGTATTGATTTGACCTGATTTGGTCATATCCGCAAGTGCCAGCGAACAAGTAGACAAAGAGACGTTGAGTATTAAAATAATCAACTGGTTGAACAGGTTAATTAAATATTATTTTTTGTTAATTCAACAAAAAATTTAATCTCTTTAAATATTATGCTCATGGAAAGGCACACGCATAATTTATTCAGTCAACTATATGAGGTGGCAACTAGAGATATTTTCTTGTGATAGCTATTAATAGGCCCTTAACACCTTTAAGCAAGGCCTCGTCTATGAGATAATTTTACTGTATGATATAATTTTTATTTTCCTCAGGAATTGAATGCAGAAACCAGGTCAAGCCAAGCATTCTAATAGTGGGTTTAATGTAAAATATTTTCAATGAAGAAAAATATGTAATAAAAATAATAATTAAAAATTTTAAATAATATTAAAAATATTTTAATAATTTTTTATACAATAATACATAAATAAATAATAGTATAAAATTAATTTATAATGATAATAAATTAAATTTAAATCTCATAATATTTATAGCAAATCTTAATACTTTTCAGAAACTAGAATAACCAATAATAATGCCATAAAATTCAATTTATCTTGTAATAAACTTTTAACGTGACTTGTTAAGAGAAATAAAAGGGAAAAAAAATACGCCTGTGTATCCTTAAAGCAACGTAGAGCAACACTTGACTTTCTCAAAATTTTAAATAGAAAATTTCAAAAGAGTTGAAAATATTAGAATGGTAAACAATGTAAAAGTTTCACTACCTGTAATTAAGCTTGTCCAAATCCAACAAAGGCACTGACAAAATGGTTGGCAGCTGAGCAATAATATTCGTAAGGAGCATTTGTGTGATTGTGCTTTTATGTCTACTGTATAACCCAGAAGCAGACGTAAGGCCAGGACAATATTGTCACAATAGCATCGATGCTTAAACTTAGTGACAATTGATAATTGAGGTTTTTTTATCCAAATGTTGCAGTTGAGAAAAAAAATTATCAAAATACTCTACAATGAAAAGTATTTACCGAAATATTTAAATTTTTTTTTTTGAAAAAAATGACTGATCACGGTGTCCTTGCACCCGTGATCAGTCCTGCCTTATTTTCTGTTTTCCTTTTGTTTTTTCCGTCTGTTTTGTTTTGTCATTCAGCAGGTTTTCCTTTTGTTTTTCTTTTATGTTTTTTCTGTTGGTTTTGTTTTGTAATTCAGCATGTTTTTGTTTATTTTCATTTTCTGTTTCTTATATTTGGTTTCTGCTTTAAAAATGACTGATCCCGTTTTTGTTTTATTATGTTTGGTTTCTTAATATTTTCATTTTCTCTTTTTCCGTTTGTTTTTATTTTTTCTTTTGAAATTCTAATTTTAACTTTATGTCTCTTTTCATTTTATCTTTTTCTGTTTAATTTACTTTTACATTTTTTTTTCTTCTTGTACTTTTTTTATTTTTTGTGATCAATTTTTTACCTATTTTTCTGTCGGAATTTTTTTTTATTTTGTTGAGTTTTATTTTTTTACTAATATATTTTTTCAATTAGAATAATTTTAACTTTTTTCACCCTATATGTATTAAATTTGTTTTATTTCAAATGAGATTTAATATTTTTTTAAAACTTTGCAATAATCTATAATTTGTGAGTCTTTTTAATTGTTTAATTATAATTTTGACCTTACTTTAATTTGATTTAATTTATTATAATTTAAATATTTATTTTATATTAATTAATCAATGTTCTAAATAATCATCAATTCATTTTTAACTCTCATAAAATTGTACAATATATATAATGCAATAAAATAAAATAGTATGTGTAATAAGACTGATAAGATAATTATTATCTCAATAAATACAAACAATTGCATTTTCTATTATAAAGTTATTACTTAATAGTTGTGTTTTCTCAAACCCTATGTTCAATTCTACTTATTCTGATTGTTATAACATAGTTAATTTATATTTAAATATTAATTATCCGTTAATAGAACTAAAATTATTTTTTAACAAAAGACTATCCTTTTTTTAATATACTGATAAGCTGACATATATATTTTATTGCAAAAAAATCTGTTATGAAATAGATTTTTTTTAAATTAATATTTTTTTGAGAACAGGGGTTGATAACCTAAATTTAATTTTTTTCTGCAAATATATATTTTTTAACTATAACAGCAAGCTAAAATTAATTCTTTCCATAAAATTGTAATGAGTTGAAAAAAAATTAATATAAAATATTTAATAAAAGATATTAAAGAAATATAATTTTTTTAAAAAATTATCTTCTATTATATCATAATTTTAAAATTTAAATGTTATATTTTTTTATTTTTTTAATCATATATTACAGATATATATAATACCTTATTATACATTTTTTAAAGAAATAGGTTTTATTATATTAAAAGAAATTTTTAGTATTAAAAAACCTATTTTAAATAAAAAACATATAAGAAAATCTTGACATTAAATTTTTTAAAAAATAATTTTTAAAAATTTAATCATATATTGGAAAACTAAAAAAAAAACTTGATGGTCACATGGAAAAAAATAAAAATACTTAAAAAAATAAAATCTGATCACGGGGAGGGGCCATGCATGATAAACTCTGATCACGTCAAGCCCCTCCCTGAGTTTTGTGTAGTTTTGTGTCATCTTTGTTTGCTTTTTATTTTTCATTTTTATTAGTTTTTGTCTTGTCTTTTTTTAGTTTTTTTTTGTTTTTCATGTTTTTTTGTCGTACCTTTTTTTCATTCATTTTTCATCAATTTTGTATTAGTCTAACATATTAATTTTTATTCTTTTTTATATCTTCACTAGTTTTTTATTTTATTTTTCGTATGTTTAATTTTTTTTTACCTTCATCAATAATTTATTTTGTTTGTTCGTTAGCTTTTCATTTGTTTTTTATTGATCCATCTTCATATTCATTTGTTTTCTTCAAGATAAGTTGTTTTATGCTTTTTCTTTTTTTTCAATTTATTTCTATAAATATGTTTTTTTTTTGGAATTAAAATTTTTTTGACTCTTTTTCACCTTATATACATTAAATTTGTTTTAGTACAAATTGAATATAATTTTTTATAAAATTTTGTAATATTTTTTAACTTATGAGGCTTTTATCTTTTTAATTATAATTTTGACATAACTTTGATTTGATTTAGTTCACGAAAAATTAAATACTTATTTTATATTACTTGATGGTTGTAAGTTAGAAAAAATATACCAGAACTTCATTTAATATACATGTGGTCAATTTATTGAAATCTTGGACTTCTTTATGGTAATTATTCAAAGTTTTAAATATTAATCAACTATATTATTAGCTGCCATTATTTTGCATGATAATGTAACATGATAAAATTGGTGTAGCAGGAAATTTCTTTACTATGCGGTATAAGAGAAATATGTTTTCCCAAGGTGAGTGTTAGGATAAAAAAGTAGACACTTTATAAATTATAGTGTTGCAATACACATATTAAAAAGCAAAACACAACACTTGATTAAATAACTAATTATTTAGAGTAGTAGAATGTTAAGTCTTAGTTTAAGGATCGAGAAACGTGTGATCTCGAAGGTCTAAAATTACACAGTACTAAATTTAATAGCGTGATTTACCATAGTGACCTCTAAATGAGTAATTAACACCAATTTTCGTAATTATATATAAGTCTACATTTAAAATTACATCTTGAAGACCGGTATTTTAGAATGATCCATTGAATTTCAAATAAAAATATTATGAATGGAGTGGGATCAATAGTGTGATGAAGATAAATGATTGAAAAGTGAAATATATAATCGTAGAATTGTACAACTTAGCTCTAAAAGTGGGTAATATGGTTAATGTAACATAAGAAATTACTAAAGTTCAAGCTAAAAAGTTACGAAGCAATTAAAAAAAATAAGCCTAAATACTATATTACAATAATGAAGCCCTCAATCACCAAAATAATGGCTCCCAGTCCCACATCGAGGGCATCGCCTTACTCGTTGCGGTCGTTGAGCTAGGGGTTGTTCTTCTCCATCATTATCTGCATCGTCATCTGCAGAAGTCAAATGGGTCTGACCCCTAGAAGGTGAAGAGTTCAAGTCCCAAGGGGATGATTGAAATGCTGGAATAGGGTTACTTGATGTGAAAAATTCTTGGTGCTGCTGCTCCATAGATCCGCTGGTATACTCAGCAATGAATGCAAATGGATCATTAAACAATCCCATTAGAGAGCCAGGAATTCGCTGAGCTGATTGTGATGGCGATGGTGTGGAAAAAGATGATCGTGGAGCATCATAGGGGTGTTGCGGGGGCAATGCCATGCTGTGCGACGGGCCAGCTTCTGCACCTGGGAAGAATTGCGATGGTGGGATATAAGTTGATGGTCCCGCAGCATCGAAATCAGCATGCATCGATCCAGGGATGAAAGGGCTAGGGACACCTGATTGCGCCGGTGATGGATGAGAATAAGACACACTTTCATCGTCGCCCTCTTCTTCAGGAAAAATAGGATCCCTGAGGGACATGAAGCCGTGTGCTCTCCTACCACGCCTAGGCACGGGAATGGGTGGTCTAGGTAATTCATCAGCTGGGTAGGCAGGCTGGTCAGCAGTCACGTCTTGATGCTCTCCTAGTGCGCGTAGGATGAGGCGAGATTCCCGACCCACGGTCTCCCTAAATTGACTATACGGCTATGAAGGGGAGTCTTCGACACTAAGTCTGTGGAGTCTCTCAACTACGTCAGCCTACATAAAAGTACATTTTAAACAGTTAATACACATTACATGTTGAAGAAATCACAAAGCATAGTATGAAAATCGTTAGTTACCACAAATCCTGGACCGCCACTAGACGGATGGATCCATTGCCTGGTATGTCTCTAATACCATGACATATAGCCTGAGTCTCGATGAAGAGCATTTGTCTCAAACTCTGTCAATGAAAGTGTATTGCGCCATGCATTCCAAGCGCTGATGAATATCATATGCTCCTGACGCCAGTCTTTTGATGTTTTGCCCCGAAGCTGTAGTGTATGATAAGAACCGATGTTAAATGGCTTCTGTGGAATGGGCTACCTCCTCCCAAATTGCCGGAGCACACGGTCTGCATGGTGCCACTCCACAATGTGGAAGCAAATGATGGGAACTGATGCCAGCCATATATCAGGCGACGTCAAGCAATACCCTGGTATAAGCTGCCGTACACTGGAATTGTCATAGGGGCGCCAAATAATCTAAAATCATAAAGAAATACAGCATAAATTAGCAGGGCTATGAAACTGATGTCCATAGTCAATCTGTACATTCATTGGTTCAACGCTGCTCATGCACAGGTTGTAACACGAGGGTCCCCCAGTAGCTTCATTACGTTGACTTGTGGAAGGTAGTAGATATGAGGCACTTGATCCAACTGGCTGACTTGCAACGTTCAAATCAAATCCCACTGTTCCAATAAGTGCACACACCTCTGGACATGACAATTGAGTAGGAAATATCGCATTCACTTCCCACATCCGCTGAATGTCCTCATCATCTGCTAACTCACACGCCTTATATCGCGTCGGATTTAGCAAGAGCGGATGTCTATATATTAACTCGGTTACAACTTGATTTTCATTGAGACGCAACTTTCGCCCAACTATACTCTTCAGTGCATCAAGGGTTATGTCTGAACTGATTGAAATAACTTTGACCCTGGAGCACCTAAAGGTATCGCCTTCATCCGATTCGTAAATTTCTCCATTCCCGTAAATACATATATTTTGATGCCTGGAACTCATTCTGATTTGAACCGTAGTCCGGATCAAGGGTCATCCCCGAAAGAAAATTTTCAATAATTGTTATAATATATATAATAATTATGGAGATAATTTTACAACACTATTACTACATAATTATTCATAACTTTATAATCACTGTCAATAATGATTAACATCCTATAATGCTACATTCAAACACAAATGTAAATTTTTTTACCTAGAGGACCTTTGACTTTTTTAAGTTTTTTATGCAGTGGGAGAAGCACCCCCTTAATTGTTTTAGGCAGAGATAAAATGAGCATAAACCCTATATATAAATAGTTATCTCGATTAGTTTCTGGGGTTGTTGATCTGTACAATCAATTTATTAAATGTTTGTGTTTTCTCAAACCACATGTTCACTTCATATTTTGTGTTTGTCATAATATAATTTTGTGGGATTGTGATTGTCATAACATGAGTTGATTCTCATTAATAGTACTATTAACACTTACCCAACAATATATCTCAACAGGAAAAATTGTTCAAAAAATTAAATTATTTAAAAATTAATTATTTTTATTTTTTAAATATAAAAGAAAAGACTAAAAATTATGATATTTATTGGAATTATATTTTTATTCTAAAGACTTTATGATATTTACTAAAGTTAAGTACAAACTAGTAACAATTTTTTTTATTTAAAGATAGGATAAGTAAATATTATTCTCTTTTAAACCAAAGTCTGTTACATACAGGCTTGCTAAGTTGAATTTTTTTTAAAAAAAAACTTTAAGCTCAAATTAATCTTCAAAATAAAAAATTCAATTATCTATAAATATATTGATAACATAGAAATTAGTCTTTTTTTTAAGAAACTCCAATGAGTTAAAAAAATTTCCTAAAAAAGTTTGATAAGTTGAAATATATATTTCTTCAAAAAATCCTAAACCCTAAGAATTATTTTTTCTTATAGAGCAGACTTTTTAAAAAAAATATTTCTTTCAAAAAAAGGGTCTAATGAGTTAAATAGAATTTTTTTAAAAAAAATATTACTTTTAAATATACTGATAAGTTAAAATAACTTTTTTCCATAAAGGTCTGATAAGTTAAAATCATTATGCTACGAAATTAAATTTCTTTAAAAAAATATTTCAACAAAATAATATTTCTTTAACAAAAGTATGATAAGTTAAAATTATTTTCTACAAGATTAGATTTTAGGGGTTCGGGGTCAGGATTTTATAGTTTATGGTTTGAGATTTTGGGGGTTTCAGGGGTTATGTCTTAGTGTTTATAAATTTAGGGTTTATCCTATTAGGTTTTAAGGTTGATAAGTTGAAATTTTTTTTCTAACCAAAATATCTACTTCTTTAAACATACTGATAAATTAAAATATGTTTGTTTCACTAAAATCTAATTACTTAAAATTTTTTTCATAAAAAATTTTAATATTTTAAACAAAATAAAATACAAAAAGTTTGATAAGCAAAAAATTCATTTCTTTCAAAATATATTGTTTTTAAACATAATGATAATCTAAAATATATTTTTTCCAAATAAGTCTGACGAATTAAAACTATTTTTCTTAAGAAATAGTTTTTTCCTCATAAAAACTGTAAATAAATTCCATTATCTTTAATATATTGATAAGCTTATATATATTTATTCCGAAGTAGTCTGATGAGTTAAAATTATTTTTCTACAAAATAATTTTTTTGACAAAATAAAAAAATTACAAAGTTATGCTCAAATTAAAATGTTTAAGAAAATTTTCTACTTTTACAAATACTGATAACATAAAAAGAAATTTTACAAAAAAAATTCTTTGGATTAAATTTAATTTTCTATACAAAAACATTACACGGATTGGGGTCGAGGTTCAAACATTTTATGAAATAAATTATGATTTACGGTCTTAAATAAAAAATAAAAATGACAGAGTGTAACACTTTACTCTTCTTTTAATATTTTTTAGTAATATTTTATTATTCATGAATCTTATTATATTTTTCTCACATATGTAAAAATTTTGATTTTTTCCCCTTATTTCAGTAGTGGCCAACCAACAAGTATAGAAATTAAAACCCTAATAATTTGTGTAAAATCTAGTCAGGTTATAAATGTATTGCTGCACTCGGATAAAAAAAATTAAAAAAATTAACTAACATAAATACATTAAAATAATATACACAAGTAAAGAGGAATATTAAAACAATATAAATTATTTTAACATACAATATACATGATTAAATGTACAAATAATTTATTTCTAATGCCTAATATTAATGTCAGTTATAATGAGTAAACTATTCTAAACAATATAATACTAAATATTTATTACAATTTTACAAGATTTAAAAGTCCTAAGTACTACTTAAAATAATGACTTTCTAAAAAAAATCTTACTTGTAAATTGAACTCCTCAAATTGCTGCTGATGGAGAGAAACCAAATTTTAGAGGGAAATTTGAGAAGTGAAGCAGAGGGAAGTTTAAGAACTGAGGTATAGGTTTACGAAGTTGGCCGGATGATGAAAATTTATAGGCAGAGAAAATTTCACGTGCAAACAGTACTGCCACGTGGCAGCATCAGGGCGTCCTAGGCAGCGACGAGTTGACACGTGGCGTGTTGGGGTTTGCTGTCGGGTCACGGCTCGCGTCAGACCGTGATCAGGTCTGATCACATCGTCCGGCCCACCGTGATCAGACTAATCACGGGCCGCGGCCCAACGTGATCAGGACTGATCACAGACGGCCAGAGTCTGTGATCAGCGCAGGCACGCCACGCGTCACGAGCGGCCACGATTTCGTCCCAGGAGCGGCCACGATTGCGCCACGTGTCATTCCCCAGACGCGTCCTCTCGTGCATGTTCGCCACGTGTCTCTATCCATTAACACGGCAATTGTGGCCCACGTCATCCGACAGGCTTTAAGCATTTAGGTAAATTTTTTTTACGGTCTAGCATCTTAGTAAATATATGATTAAATTTTTTTAAATTTTAAAAAAATTTTAATGTCAAAATTTTCTTATATGTTTTTTTATTTAAAATAGGTTTTTTAATGCTAAAAATTTCTTTTAATATAATCAAATCTATTTCTTTAAAAAATTTATAATCAAGTATTAAATATATCTGTGATATATGATTAAAAAATTAAAAAAATATAACATTTAAATTTTAAAATTATGATATAATAGAAGATAATATATTAAAAAAATTATATTTCTTTAATATATTTTATTAAATATTTTATATTTAATATTAAACATATAAATTAATTTTTATTATTTTAATTTTTTATAATTATATTTTTATAAAATTAAAAAATATTTCTTATAATTGAATACCAGGCTACTGTACCTAAAATTTTATTTACCCGAAACCCTAACAAAATTTTTTTTCAACTCATTGTAATTTTATGGAAAGAATTAATTTTAGCTTACTATTATATTTAAAAAGAATACATTTGCAGAAAAATTTAAATTTAAGGTATCAACCCCTTTTTTTAAAGAAATATTAATTTTAAAAAAATCTATTTCATAAGAAAAAAAATTATACTTATCAGAATTTTTGGCAATAAAATATATATGTCAGCTTATCAGTATATTAAAAAAAGGATAGTCCTTTGTTAAGAAATAATTTTAGTACTATTAACAAATAATCAATATTTAAATATAAATTAACTATATTATAACAATCATAATAAGTTGAATTGAACATAGGGTTTGAGAAAACACAACTATCAAGTAATAAGTTTACAATAAAAAATGTAATTATTTATATTTATTGAGATAATAATTATCTCATCAGTCTTATTATACATACTATTTTATTGCATTATATATATTGTACAATTTTATGAGAGTTAAAAAATAATTAATTATTATTTAGAATATTGATTAATTAATATAAAATAAATATTTAAATTTTAATAAACTAAATCAAATTAAAGTAAGGTTAAAACTATAAATGAAAAAATAAAAAGGCACACAAATTATAGATTATTGCAAAGTTTTTAAAAAATATTAAATCTCATTTGAAATAAAACAAATTTAATACATATAGGGTGAAAAAAAGTTAAAATTATTCTAATTGGAGAAAAAATATATTAGTAAAAAATAAAACTCAACAAAATAAAAAAAATTTAGCAGGAAAATAAGTATAAAAAATTGATCACCAAAAATAAAAAAACAGATGAAGAAAAAAATAAGGTAAAAGTAAAATAAATGGAAAAAGATAAAACTAAAAGAAACATAAAATCAAATTCAGAATTTCAAAATAAAAAATAAAAAAATGAAAAAAGAGAAAAATAAAAAAAAATAAAGCCAGGCAGAAGTTTACATAAAAAAACAAAATAATAGAGGCGGAAAATTTTAAAAGTCAAATGAAAGTTAAAAACAGAAACTAAAATTTCAAAAGTAATAAAACAAACTAAAAAATCGTAAAAGGCAAAGAAAAAGCAAACGGAAACCGAGAAAAACAGAAACCAAAATAAAACAAAAGAAAAAAATGTAAAAGGAAAATACAAGGAAAACGGAAACCAATGGAAACAAAAACCAAAAACAGTTAAGAGCAGACTGATCACGGTGTCCTTGAACCCGTGATCAGTCATTTTTTAAAAAAAAAAATTTTAAGCATTTCGGTAAATAATTTTCACTATGTAGCATCTTGGTAATTTTTTTTCCAACCGCAGTATTTGGGTAATTGTGCCGATAATTGAACTGACGCCATAATATATTATCACTTTTGAGTTAGTTTACGGAGATAAAACATGTTACGATGAATGTCGTGGCTTGCAACTTGACATCACATACATCTTATAATAAAAATAATGTCATTGTTTTATCATCATTTAAATTAATTCTTAAAATTATTATTTTTGTAAAGTTACATGATTTCGTTTTGAATAAGATGATCTTTTCTTTTTCTTTTATTCTTAATTACCTTTTCAATGTGAGAAAGTCATTCCCATTCGCAACCTCCTCTTTGGACATTGCTATGAGCCTGGCCGGGTTGTAATGATATAACGGTATCTGAAAACATATCATGGAGGCACTATAATAATTTTCTTTTAAATTGACAATGAGATTAATTATCATTTATGGCTTATTCCTGAAAGTTTAGAATAAATGAAAATTGGCTCAATTTATGTCCTAAAATTATTTTAATATTAGACCTCAGACACATTATAGTTTTGAATCAAATATCATCACTTTAAGTTGCTTTTGCAAAAATAAATATATAATAATTAAAATTATTTAATAATTAATAAAATCATAAAACCAATGCCTATATAACCTAATAGGATCATGGGTAGACTAAACCTATTAAAATGAGCTAATCCAATTTTATTAAGATAACCTAATCGACAAAAATTATATATCAAGCTAATCCCTAATTAAATTATTTTTTTACCAGGTTAAGTTCAAATCGAGTTATTATAATACCAGTTTCAATTACAATCTCAATTCGACATTTATCAAACGGGTTTTATAACCTGTTATATTTATTATTAATTAATTATTTATTATTAATTTGATATTATTAATTAATTAAAATCTATTACTATTATTATTATTAGACATAATTATATTTTATTATTATCATTTAAAATTTTTAAAAAGGTAAAATTAAGATAAATTTATTGAGATAATTGAAATAAAAATTATATATTTTTTTAGACTTTAAAGAGATTAAATATGAATTATTTTAAAAAAGAAAATAATAAAATTTTTAAATATTAATATATTTTTGTTCCTAATTTTCTAAGACATATTCGTAACTTTTCCATATATTAAAATTTCAGCACCTTTAATATATAAAATAAAATATTGACTAAAAATAATTTGCTTGCTTGTAAAAATTATTTATAAAAAATATATTTAATTTAAATAAGTTGAGTTTAAATTTAAGGTATAATAAGACTTGTAATCAAAATCACATATTACAAATTTTAGGTGATTAATTAATGGCAAAAAAACTTTAAATTTTAGATTAAAATTCCTTCCTTTGATTATTATATATTATTATTTTTATGATTACTCTTATTATTATAAAATATAATTATTTTTTTATTATTAATTAAAAATTATTATTATTGTTGTTGTTA